>OX383926.1:20000000-22400000 GCA_947532085.1 Elegia similella | reverse complement strand
TGCTTATTTTGTAGATCTGCATTTGGATTTTACCTCTCTAAACGAAAATAGATATCAATAACACAAAAACAACATAATAAATAACCTAACAGAAAAAGTAATAAGACAAATTACCAAATCGTTGCAATGTAAAAATCATAGAATAGGTGTAGTTAAACTGGGACATTAAAAAGTAGAATAAATGGGTATCTCTTGAATAGGCATGTAACATCCTCGTCTTCATCGTCACTACCATCAGGTGAGATGGGAGACAAATGCCTACTTCTATAATTAGTAAAAAAAAAAGTTAAACCTTTACAGTGTTATTATAAAACACGGACTAAAGTTAGTTCCAGGTTTAAGCCGGGTTCTAAGTCAAGTACTAAGGAAAATCGTATTATAAAACGAGGTTTACCGTTTAAGCCAGAGATGATCCTAGGTCTAAAGATAAACCTACGATTCCCTAGTTTAACTCTAGTACTAACTTATTTTGTTACCAACACATAGGTCACTTTTCACCAAAAAAAATACTTTTATGCTAAAATCTATGTCAAATCCTATTACCCTATTCGCAATGATCAAAAACCTGGAAATGCGAAGAAATGAATAAAAACAACACATAAAATTATGAAAAAATATTTTAATTATTTGCATTTTAACATATTAAAACATTTAATTAGATTATTTTCAACGCTTTTGTCGTCATTTATATTTCACAAACGCCACAAAACAATGACTTTTAGGCACCTTAATTTCATATTAGGAAAAATAGTTTGTACAAATCATCTATATAGTAAGTATTTTTTAGGTACAAATATAAACAAATTTTCACACCATATTCATTTTTACTTTAGTCACGTAATTTTTATCTCACAGCAACTTTAAAACAATTACTTTCGACACACTGCACCGTTAATTCATTAAATAAAAATATATTTTTTACAATCATATTTGTAAACAAACTTTGAGGTTACTTTGGAACAAATTCGATTTGTTGCGCGCGCACACGCGTTCCGTTTCAGGTTTGTAAAATTAATTAATCGTTTTGTATAAAGTGTGATTTTTTTATCTGACCACTGAATATATCGTTTATGATATAAATAAACATGTTTCTCCATTTCAATTTTATTATTTTTAGTTTTATACTAGTTTGAAACAATACATTTTATTATTTATTTTAATATTAGTGTAGATCGGAACGTAGTAGTAGCATACTGAACGAATGATTGAATGAATCCTGCTTCCGTTAGATCATCCAGAGATCGTCTCAGATCTAAGTTAGTCCTGACTTAGTTCACTTTTTGTAATGAAACAAAGTTTAATTTGCTAAACCTAGGTTGATCCATCGTTAGTCCGGACTAAGGTAGACCAGGTTTAAACCTGGGTTTTGCCGTTTTTTATAATAACACTGTTAAAGTCTTGTCTATTCTCATTCTGAAGACAGACGTATTGCTGCAAAATGGAATCAAAATAGTAAAAAAAATGTTATTCGCATCGTCTATTGACATAATTCCTTAGATTTTGTCTTATTGCAATACAAGTTTGCCATACGATACTTCGATGGTTCTCTCGTGAGTCAAGTGTCAACAGAGATATCACAAATTAAGCGTAGTTTTATTATTATGTAAATCAGCATATCGCAGAAAAAATATTAGTGTCGCTGACCTCCGCTATGCTATTATCATAGTTGTGGAATTTGCCCCAGATTTGTTTACATTCTGTCCAATCGTATAATGACATTATATTTTTAGAGGAATTTCCTTTAGTTGTTTAATTCTTGGATCTAGTTTAGTATCAGTTTAGTTTTAGTTGTAATATATTTTTTTCCTTTAAGGTTTTAGTATCCATTCTTATAAAATAAATGCGAACTTTAGAAATTCTTGTGGATAGTTTGTGTTCTAGGCGAGTAAAACCTATACTATAATAATTATTTATAGCCATCACCCCTAAGTTAACTTAATATATTAAAATATATAAATAATAAATGTATGAATATTTTAATTATAATTTGGATCTCATGTCTATCTTTTGAACGTCATCTTTAATTTTTTTTATTTTTTTTGCTAATTTGGTGAACTAATAGTTTTTCGCAAAAACCATTGCTGAGAAGAATAATCTAAAATATACTCGGCCTGAGGCGCTCCATTTATATAATTGTAAGTTTGTCAGTAATAAATAACAGAATTTTTATATGAAAAATTTGGCTATTGCCAAGCCATTTTGTACATTATACAATCCTTATCCTTACTAATATTATAAACTAACTTTCGCCCGCGGCTCCGCCCGCGTCAATGTCAATCCCTCAGGTATAGTACTTTTTCCCGGGATAAAAAATAGCCTATATCACTTTCGCATCCTTATCCTTACTAATATTATAAATGCGAAAGTGAGTTTGTTTGTTTGTTTGTTTGTTACGCTTTCACGCCGTAACTACTGAACCGATCATCATGAAATTTTGCATACAAGTACTCTGTAGTACGGAGAAGGACATAGGCTACTTTTAATCCCGGGAAAAAGTACTATTCCCGAGGGATGGACAATGACGCGGGCGGAGCTGCGGGCGAAAGCTAGTCATTTATAATGTTATTGATAACCTTAACCACCAGTCTTAAACTTATTTAGTGACAGATTTAATGTTTCTTTGATAATTCTATTAAAGAAGCGTATTCCCCCAAATACGAATCTACTACGATTGACGGCGTCTATGGCGCAGTAGCGCTATATATGAATTTTTCGCTGACCATTCCTGTCCTGCCACCTAGGCCCTAGATAGTCACTCAAACTTATTTTGAGAACTACTGTTTAAAGTAAAAACGTGAAGCTTTTTTAAACATTTCGCAAAAAGTGTCCGCTTTTGATACAAACCGTAAAACAGCCACTTTTGGCAAATGGGGCAATATTTGACCCCGAAAAATTCATGTATGCTCTTGACACGCCCGTCTGCTACACGAAGGGTACTGGGTTTGACTCCAAGCATGGGCAAATACTTCTTCTTCATTTTCATAGTTATTTGTTCACGGTTCTGAAGCTACCTAAGGAAAGTTGGCAGCAGGCGGCTGGCCGTAAAAACTTTACCAAATCATATTACAGCATGAATGCTTTCATAATAGCGGACCCCAGGCTCCAAAACTCCACAGCTGAGGATGCAACTAAAAGAAATGTTTAGATGATAAATAAAAGTCTGTCACATAAATGAAACATAAAAAATAGTTTGTTGACTTTTCAACCAATACAATTACAAAAAATAAAATATATTGCCCAAATAAAAAGTTGTATATTATTCATACCCTCTAAATGCTACCTCACTTACGCCTCCGCGGTCAACGACTGCCCTCACTTGTATAGCTTTCCGACATCCTTGCAAGTAATTTTAAAGTCATAAAAAAATTAAACCTATCCTCCAAGTATGTACTAAAATTTCCATTGCTTTACTGAAAAAAAGAGGTTGAGGGAATTTACCGTAATGTTTTACTTATGTTTTCACGATTGTGGCACATGTGATTTAATCTAATTAAATCACTTAATATTGTTTTATTGCGTTTATTACTTTATTTTTACAACGCACTATTTGACATGTCAACTTAATCTACCTGCGAACATGAGAACCGTAAAGTTTTCGAAACGTTAGGTGAAAAAATAATGACATTTACCTTGCTAACTTTTTTACATAGCGTATTCATATTTTTGTATCTTTTACAATAATAATACCGAAACTTCAATTTCCTCAAAATAACTTTCGATTTAAGGTAATGCGTAAATTAAACATAACAATCATCATCCTTTAACGAAATCATACATTAAGAATCATTCATTAAAACCAATATGTACAAAAATACATAAACGAAATTCGACAACTTTATAAAAGTATTCATATATTTTGTAAAATGAAAAATTATAATAGCCTCAAAACCTTGCTTGACTCTGTTGTCGAATAAATTCATTGTTTTAATTTCACAAATTTCGTTATAAAAATAAAAAGATGAGACGTTATTTTTACCTTCACCGATACCTACGTTAAAAATACAATAATTTCTCATAAAGAGTTCGTGACAATTCACAAAATTATATCTTTATTCGAAGCGGAATCGTAAAATATTTCAGCAACAAAAAAGGGCAAGCACAATGAAAAGTTAAATTTTTAAGAAGGTGTTGTGCATACGGGCTACTTTTGTATTTGTTAATAAATATTATGGATACAATAAATGTAGTATTTTTCATTCCATTAAATTATATTCCATTGCTTGTATTTTTATATTATGAAGACCATTAAATCTCAACAGTGATGGGCCGCTAGTCGTATAGCCTATTGAAATAGGTTTATATATGTTTATAATAATACCTACATACAGTTGCAACTAATGTTATGTTTTCACATAAAGGAGCTCAAGACATATTGTGAATTTACACCGCTTCATGCCTTTATAAATGAACGCACATAACATAGCGTTAAGTTATGAGTCTTCAATATCCAATGTATAGAAACTGTAAGTCCTTTTTTGTTTTGTTTTAATTATACCAACCCTTGTTTTTACCAGAATGTATGTTATGAGCCAATTTCTGACATGGTTCTGTTGTCCGCGTTGATTAAGGTACTTTATTTACTTTGGCGAATGAACGTACCGAATTGACGGGCGTTATAGGTCTTGATTTATCCCTTCGAGCCATAGTTCTTGCTATGGTCTCATCAAGGGATGGCTGGAATGCCGTCTGGTCTTTCTGTAAGGCAGTGATGGAAGCTACAAAATCAGAAGAGCGTGATCGGTGGGCTCATCCGTCGCCTTAAAGCGGGGCAGAGACAGCTGGATTATAACCGCCACATACCGCCATGACTGAAGCCTTGAGCGGCAGACTCAGAGATTTATCGGTCGCTCCTTCTGGGCTCAAGAGTTTGCATGCACAAGTACCCGCATGCACTCTAATGGCTGTCAGACTCAAAAATGCAGGTGGTCGTAGCCGAGACGCAGTAGAATGTCAGACTTCGGTTAGGTGACACGGTGCTCTCGGCATAAACGTGCGGTACAGCGGGATGTTTTTTAGTGGGTTCAAGTTCAATATACCCACTCTGCTGTCCCCGCAGCAGAATGGTATGCGATGGCATTATTCATACCATTACAAAACAAGTCACATCTAGGTACCTACCATAAAACAAAAAGTCGTTCGTTTACTCAAGCCAAGAGTGCATGAGACGCCGAAACCTTTTAAAAGACTACCACTTATCAACGCTTCAATTTAGGCACGTTAGTATACTGTCAAAATATTATTGCTTTTCTTGACATAAAATATATGCTAAAATGTTATTTTTGTTTTTTTTCCTGCCTTGTCATATCACAGAGTGCTTTTGAAGTAAACACCTATCTTGTAGAGTGTTAGAAAATGGAAAATACGTTTATTTTTCCGCCCTTCACGTTAAAATAAATAAACAAATTTGAAGTTTGCGCGTGCGTGTATTATTTATTTATCCTGGAACTATTGCAAGTTAATGGATGACAATTTTTTAAGTGTAAAATAACTATCAGTCTTAAATTTCTACAAAATTTTTAAGCGACTTAAACTATAGTGAATAAAATAAAGATCTCATTAACTTAGTGAATTACGTATCCCACTCCAAAATTAGTAGAATAACAGGAAGTGTTCGTTATTTTATAAAATATAGCGTGATTTTGCTCCTATATGCTATATTGAAATCAGGGAATCAGAATCCCTAACGGAACACAGTTGCAAGAAGAAAAAACAAAAGAAAATACATTTGACCTTTCATACAAATTCGTCCAGCTGATCGGCGACTTTATATGGGAAACCTAACTTTTTTTTACAATTTTGTTGCAATTCTGTATTCCATTAGGGATTTTGATTTCGAGATTCCAATATAGCCAGGAGCTTCAAAATCACGTTAGTACAGGTTTACGTTTTCCGGTTATAACCTTTAAGTTGGTATCTTACGATTTTCTGTCTATTGTTCACAAAGTGTTACCAAAAATAAAACCAAAACAAACGCCTACAATCAATAAAGAAACCGCAACGCTATAGCACTGGGCCTAAATACGGGGAAGGGAGCTATAAACTCTGCTTGGGCCACAGAGATAACAACTATTATGGAGACAACTACAAAAAGTATGTATGTGTTTCCCTCCCTCCATAATTGTCCCATGGGTTTTAACATGGCTGATATTAGTCTTGTGTGTAACTAACCACTTTTGTAAACAAATGCAAGGAAAAAAAGGTTTTTTAAACTACTTTCTTTATGAAAACTTTCGACAGACTTGTTGGGAAATTCTCAACATTAGGTACAGACAACAACATTAAGGTACAGAGTTTTCTTCAACATTAGAGTTCCGTAGGGATCTTGTTTTAACCTTTTAAGCTTATATTAAGCCTTCGATGTCCATTTTTCCGTCTGTTACAGGGCTATATCGTTTGAGCCGTAATAAATAGCCCTTGAATATGTTCATGTATTATTACTAAACATAAAAATAAATAATAAAAACAAAATACAATTAAAAATTAAAAAGCAGTGCGATACAAAAAAATGTGTGTTTTTGGCGCTATTTCTCGAAGGTGCTGCCATTTATTACCGAGACGTTAAGCCACAGACAATCAAAGACGATAGTGTCCGTTTGAGTTTGGATAACCACATAAAAAAGGTCGCATGGAAGAGGATGTATTGCTTTTGATTTTCCTATATATTTATGTAACCATGGGTACCTATATTTTGTGTATATAATACAAGAAAGCTTAAGAAAAGAGGCTTTGGTAATTAAATGCTCTTTCTTTTGCGGCTTTGTCTACGTAAATTTTATGTTACTCGCTAATGATAGATGACAGAATTTTATTTTTCAAGTTCTTTTTTTTTAGTTTATATATATATATATATATATATATATATATATATATATATATATATATATATAGCGTGTGTGTGTATGTCAGTCTAGCCGTTTACAAGACAGAGCAAACTTCGTGCCGGAATTCCTTAAAATTTTTGATTTTCATAGTCTTGTATGGAATATTACATGACGTCGATTCCTCACCTTTATATCAATGCCTCGAATTGACTCAACATCCATAATGCAACGACAAAATCGGACAGGACTACGAGATTGGAATAATCGCATTAAGCTCGCCGTAAATGCATCTAGCGTCGACATATACAAAACAGGGGTCTTAAACTGTCTAAATTAAGAGTCTTGAAGTGCTCATTGCATTGACAAACAGTATTGTGGAACTATGTTTATACTCTTTCCTACTGGTCTAAGAAAAAAAAAAACATTAAATGTACCAATTCCCAAGATTGTAGAAGGCGGCAGAAGGAATGGGGAAAATCTATCTTTTAAACCTTCGATTCTAAATGGTTAATGGAATATAGCCTTAATAATGTCCCTGAGTCAAAATATTATGCATACTTACAAACAATGACAAAAACGGTACATACTGAAAGTATAACTCCATCTATGTTTTCTTTTTTTTATGCGTAGTTTTTGCATCTTTTCACTGTACCTTCGTCATCGCAAAACGTGTGAGTGCTAAAGCGGTTTATTGAAACTGTGGACAAAACAGTTCCAAAACTGGATTAGTGCGCTGTTTTGCCGGTGTCACTTTTCGACCGCGAATCGTGTATCTACCATTATATTTGATCGAAGTTTATAACATTTTTTTTGAATTTTTTGTCTGTATGTATGATCACGATTATCTCCGAAAATACTGAACCGATTTACTTCAAACTTTCACCAATCGCTTTGTTTAACTCAGCAAAACATTTAAAGTTTGTTTCATCAAAATCGGTTCATTAAAAAGAAAGTTATCGTCATTTGAATGAACTCAAGGCATGAGTTTGCCTGCAAATATATATAGCAAAAAAAATAATAATGAAATTTAGTATGGAGGTAGTATGAGACTCGGGTACATAGGACAAGGACATAGGGTACCTTTTATTCCGGGAAATTCTACTGTTCCTGGGGGATGGACACTATCGGCGGCGGCTTAGCCGCGGGCAAACGGCAAACCTGACTTATATCTAGGGTAGGGTGGGTAGTATAAACTTTGTGTGGAAATTTTCTCAGTTCTGGACTTAGAAGTCTGAAAGTAGGTATATATGTTCTCGATTAAAATTAAAAAACATCTGTGTAGGTGAACTAGACAAAAATCTCCCCTGAACGAGTAAAATAGGGGTAAAGTGTCATGTCGTATGGGATATTACTATGGGGTAACGCAGCAGAAGTTAATACCATATTCGTCCTTCAAAAACGCGCTATCAGATCTATATATAAACTAGGTGCTAGAGAATATCTTAGAGAATTGTTTAAAAATATAAATATTTTGACATTCCCCGCGCAATACATATTTGCAAATATTATGTTTGTTCGTAATAATCTTCATCTTTACGCGAAAAATAGTGATATCCACAACAGGAATACGAGAAATAAAAATAAATTAGCGACACCAACTTTGCGATTACAGAAAACAATGAATTCATTTTTGGGACTTAGTATACGCTTCTATAATAGAATTCCTGAAGAAATATTGGCTCTGTCATTAGGTAAGTTTATGACTGCTGTTAAAAATCAATTACTTAAAAATGCCTACTATTGTATTAATGACTATTTAACAGATAAAACTCCATGGAAGTAATATATTCAATAAATTGTTAATCAATATACATCAGTGATTACTTAATGTAAAATAATTCAATTTGTTTTAAATATGTAGTGTAGCCCTTCAGGCACGTAGGGACCAAAACTGGACTGAGTTTCTTTCGGCGTATTCTTCTCAGCAGTGGTCGTTTCGAAACGCCAGTAGCTTATCGATTTTGCAAATATTAAAAATAATAATATGTCGTTCAGAAAGAGATACATGATATCCAAATTTGAATAAAATTCTATTTCATTTCATTTCATTTCAAAGTTTGTACGGTCTCATTTCTACACTTAAAGAAAAAATATATTTGTAGATGAAATTTGCAAAATTCCCCCCTTAAAGGTTAAAATGGGCTGTGTGGGTGTTGTAAACTTTGTATGGAAATTTTCTCATTTCTGGACTTAAGTATATGAAAATAAGTATATAAGTTCTAGGTTACAATTAAAAATATCTGTGTAGGTAAAATGGACGATATTTTCCCCTGAAGGGGTAAAATAGCGGGGTAATGTTCGTATAGGAATTTACTCATTTATAAACTTAGAAGTATGAAAATAGGTAAATAAATTTACGATTACAATTGAAAAAGATCTGTGTAGGTCAACTAGAAAAAAATCCCCCAGAAGGGGGGTAAAGTTTGTATGGAAATTTTCACATTTCTAGACCTAGAAGTATAAAAATAGGTATATAAATTCTTGATTACAATTAAAAAAGACCTGTGAAATGGACAAAATTCCCTCCTTAAATGCCAAAATGGAAGGGGGTAAATTTTGTATGGGAATATAATTTTTTCTAATTTCTGGACTATGAAGTATGAAAATAAATAGGTATGTAAGTTCTCGATTACAATTAAAAAAGGTATAAGTGGGTGAAATGGACAAAATTCACCCCTTCCATTCATTCAATTAAGGGGTAAAATGGGAGGATAAAGTTTTTATGGAAATTTTCTCATTTCTGGACTTAGAAGTATAAATAATATCCATACTAATACTAATATTATAATGCGAAAGTAACTCTGTCTGTCGTCTTTTTAAGCTTCAACCATCGGTCTGATTTAGATGAAATTTGGTATGGAGGTAGTTTGAGGCCCGGGGAAGGGCATAGGGTATGTTTAATTCCGAGAAATTCTACTGTTCCCGTGGGATCGACACTAACGCGGGCGGAGCCGCGGGCAACAGCTACACTGAGAGAAAATTCTCGTTTAGTTAACTAGAATATAGTTAATGTTACTAGATTTTATTGTAATATATATGACAGCTAACTGTTTTGTTGACTTTACTAGAAAAATCTGGTAATAGCTTACCAAAATATCTAGCACAGATAAATATAATGCTGGTACATATGAATAACATTTTGGTATCGTGCACATTGCATTCATTTGTATAAATTACATTAGTTTTATTTTAAACATAACAGAATGAGTATATTGTTCAGTTGAATATAATTTTATTTTGTGTTTACTTACATTTACTTAGCTATCATCATATGCAATGGTTAAGTTTACTAAAAAAATTAGGAATATTGTGCAGTTTACTATATTTTTTTTTTATTACAGCAATACTTTATTTTTTACTTTACCTACGTTAAGTAGTGAAGACGTGACAGATTTGTACGACTCGGTCTCTCATGACGACTTAGATGCCTATTCGCCCACTATAAAAAACCCGCCCGCGAGTAAGTCTCCAACTTCAACAATTTTAAGTCACAAGTACAATCGCCCAGCATTGGGCTAGGATAAGGTACTTCTAAAATTAAGTAAGACTTAAAATTAATGAAGGAGGAAGGTCACCCGCGGGCGGCTTTTATAGGAGGTGAATTGGCAACTAAGCCATCATACGAGCCGAATAAATCTATCACGTCAACACACATATATTAAAAACAAGACCAACCCTTTGGGTCTCCAGAGAGTGAACTGAATTCATGGCACATTGCTGGTTTTAAAGCCTGGCTCCGATGTATGTAGTGCACAAAAAACAAGCTGTTTTTATTTAAATGGTTACAATGTTATTCTGTAAGGTGTACCTATGGGTAGGATGCCTGAAATAAATTCAATGATTATTATGTTATTTATATACTATTTATTCAAACATTCTCCTTGCTAAAAATGGTTGTAATTGTAATACGAGTATCTTGAGCGTACTGCAGCAGTGTTGAACTGGATGTCCTTTACAATAATGTTGAATATCTTTCTACGACTATTACTTGAAAACAGTCCACTTTCAGAATATAACTCTTTTAGTCCCTAGAAATAAAAAAAAAATTGTATTTTACAAGGGTGTTATTAAAAAAAGCTTACAATTTATATTATTGTTATAAAGTGCCTATTTAAAAACTTACGGTACTGGTAGGTGAGTCACTTAATGCACACATTGTGGTTGAAGTACTTGCAGGTGATCCAACAATACTATAGTGTGGAGTTACGCTTCCTTTTTGTGTTGATTTGCTGGACGTAGATGAGAACCACATAAAGTTATATATAATTACGAAACGAGTTCAATTTTACTAAGTCGCAGTGTCAATTTTACACCAACCGCACAAAAACCACAAATTAGAAAGAATATGTGCACAAAAATGGCCCGCCTGCGCACACGACACACGATAAATAAAAAATGGCTCGAAAAGTGCGCCACAATCTTTTTGACAAACGTAAACAACGTTTCGTTTGATGCACGGTATTTATGTTACACAAAACCATTATATAATAACCTTTATTAATTTAAATAGTAGTTCCAACTTTTAGTACAGTGGTTAACATAATACGCCTCATTTAATAGTTAGAACCATATTGCTGGTTAATACAAAATACATTGATAGGCACAGTGAAAAATAACCTGGTTGATAGTACTATAAGAATCTAGCATATTCTAGCTTAGTTAATCTTACTTGCATTATTTTAGAGATTACAAAAATATTGTAGTTTTCAATAGACAGCTAGTAAAAACAAACAAACTATACAGGTAGACTTTATAATTATTACAATTTTCTTTTTACAATAATAAAATGTACTTGTAAATAGGTTTAAGTATTGTTTACGAAAAATACGATTACTATAATATTCTGGCATACCCTACAATATGATTATTAGATGTTAAAAGTAAATCTGGTGAAAATAACATAATTCTGTTTCTTTATACTAGAATGATATTTACGATACGTTCTGGTAGTATTGTTAAAATTATTTTTCTCCGTGTAGTTATATATATAATGACATATCACAATTGGGCTAGCCCCACAGTAATTTGTGAAACTTGTGTCGTAGGATACTAATTTAACGATAGGTACTATATTTTATAATAGATACTTATATAGATAAACATCCAAGATCCAGTTCAATCTGAAAAATATCGTTTTCCATCATGACCTGACCGGGGATCGAACCTGGGCACTCTCGTGTCGCAGGCTGGCGTGTTGACCACTGCACCACGGAGCTCGCCAATATTAGTAAACGCTAATGATTTTTTTGAAACCTGTACGTGGCTTCGAAATAAATATGTTTTTATTAATAAAGAAACAAAATAATACTTCTGTCCCGAAGGCATCGTATCCTGGTGTTAATCTGGTAGTTGAAATATTGAAGGACAATTTATGTGATACCTTTTAAATACCATTCTCATCAACAGAGTTATTAACGCGATAATTTGCATACCATCGACGTTTAAATTATTATAGTACTAGCTTTCGCCCGCGGCTCCGCCCGCGTCAATGTCGATCCCTCGAGAATAGTACCTTTTTCCGGAATAAAAGGTAGCCTTTGTCTTTCTCCGTACTCCAAAGAACTTGTATGCAAAATTTCATGATGATCGGTTCAGTAGTTACGACGTGAAAGCGTAACAAACAAACTCACTTTCGCATTTATAATATTAGTAAGGATAAGGATTTTGGTTCGAACAAAGGCTGTTTATGATATAATTGTGTGGTATATCTACACAATCTCTTGGTCACACTAAAATTGATCGCACTAGTTTATTAAAAATTAGGTTTTGTCTAACTTTTAAGAACTGCTTCAAAAGTCATAAAACGTCGACATCACCTTAAAGTTTGTGAGTTGTCATTTGTTTAGTTCATACTACATAGTTTTCATATTCGTAGGTTTTCATATCATGATCTCTGTTATCATCATCATCATCATCATTAGGTCCCTCCAGTCTTCACTGCAGGAGCACGACCCTCTCTGTACTACCGGAGCCATACTTGGCCATAGCTCTGTTATAATAAATACTAATAATAATTAAACCTCGTTAAATATATAAATGTTTACATATTATATATTCCCTGCAAACCGTCACCCCGCGGCAACGTAGCCAAAAGGCTGGCAGCATTGTCAAGTTGGATGGCAATGCTTATCCTTTGAGCCAGGTAATCGCCAGCCCTTTGGTCATGGGATACCTTGATCAGTATATTTGACAGAAAGTGAAAGAGACAATGGGCTGATGGACCCCACGGACCTAAGTGAGGTTGTTAATTTATTTCTAAAGCAAAAAATATAAATGTTTACAAATTACATATATATTCCCTGCAAATCGTCACCCCGCGGCATGTGTCCAAAAGGCTGGCAGCATTGCCAAGTTGGATGGCAATGCTTATCCTTTGAGCCAGGTAATTGCCAGCCCTTATCACGGGATATTTCCATCAGTCTCTTTGATTGAAAGTGAAAGAGACGATGGGTTGATGCACCGCACGGACCAATGTGAGAGTTTTTATTTATTTCTAAAGCATTAGTTAAGGATGTAACGGGAAACACACTTAGATAGATGTCAGAGTTATCAATAGCTTTCGCAGCGCTCGTGCAATAATGACGGTAATAGGTAAACGTTTGATGCCTGGGTTTACATCATTGCAATTTTCGTACGGATTCCTAATTGTCTGATAAAAAAAAATATGCGTTTATTACTTGCACATAATGTAGCTTTCTACTGGTGAAAGAATTTTTCAAATCTGAAAGAAAGAAAGATATTTTATTTGCGTTTGAATAGGGTGTACAAAGTTGGAAAACGATTATAATAGCTCCTATTCAGCCATTGTCAACAGCATGCAAATATAACTTGATGAATTTAAGTATTGTATGCAGAATAGTTAATACATTTAAAATATAAGTTCTATCATTTCATCTATTATTACCATTGTCATTATATCCATTCTTAACTTAATTATTATTAAACACATAATTTCCTTGAATATCACAAAATAATATAATAAAAATAACTATAGTTAAAAATTGAAAAAGTCCTGGACTGTGTAGAAGCTATGTACAAACGCTTTTTAAACAACTTAAATGTCAAATCTTTTATGTTTTGAGGAACTTTATTGAAAATAGATATGCACATGCAGTAACAGTTTCTTTTAAACCGCTCGCTTTTCGGTACCGTATCCAAAACCAACCTATCACCATTTCTTGTGCTTCTAGGAAAGACATCCTTCGCCTTATTAAACAAGTTTTGATTAAGTCTAACAAATTTGGCAGCTTCAAAGATATATAAGCAGGCGAGAGGAAGGACGTGAAGTGATTTAAATAGAGGCCTACATGAGGTATCAGGCTCATCACCACATATAGCTTTTATGCACTTTTTTTGAGCAAGGAAGGCTTTTTTTATGTCTGTACTATTTCCCCAAATTAAGACGCCATATCGCAACACCGATTCCACGTAAGCAAAGTATACTGTTAGGGCTGTATTTTTAGATGTCATTTTTTGCAATTTGTAAAGAGCAAATGAGAATCTGTTTATTTTATTGCAAACATTTTTGAAATGTTGAAAGGAGAGAAACAGACAGAGTTACTTTCGCATTTATAATATTATAGTATGGATAAATAAAAATAAATAAAAAATTTCTACTAGGTCCCGTTAATATTAATAATTATGCTATACAATTACAGATTATAACACAAAGACGATATCCACTTCGTCCACGTATGTAACGTGGACGAAGTGGATTTTACAATGATTTAATAGCACATCCAATCCCCTTTTAGTATTCAAAAGAAATTTCTTTTTTTGTAGTATTCACTACTAGCTTTACAGCATACAAGTTCGAATCTCATAAAAAGAAGAGAGCCGTAATCCATGCAAATTAGACTTGGTTTTTCCAATTTAGTTTATGGTCTATAATTAATCCGAGAAATCGTCCACTATCAATGTTTTTAAATACTTGTCCATTATAGGTTACATTTAATGTCAAGTTACTAAAATTGATAAAATATGTTTTTTCAATATTAATTTGCAAATTTTTATTTGAGATCCATTCAATTATTGTAATTAAAGCGTTGTTTATGTCAGATTCATGTTCTTGTATCGTCAATTTATTATTAGTGGTCACTATTATAGAAATATCATCAGCAAAAAGGATAGTCTTATGTCTGGTTATACTTGGTAGGTCATTTATATACACAATGAAAAGTAGTGGCCCAAGAACACTTCCCTGTGGAACACCAAACACATTAGTTTCGTAGTCAGATCTGTGTTTAACGATTAGGTTATTATGTTGTAATCTTGTTATTTCTACTGATTGCGTTCTGTTTTCTAAATATGTTCTAATCCAATTTATTGCATTGCCCCTGACTCCATAGTTTTCTAATTTTTTTAATAATATCTAATGCGAAACTAGGTCAAATGCTCTTGACAGGTCAAAAAATAACACTGTTGCATGATTGTTTCTATTTATACTGTTTAAGGTAGTACTTATTAAATCAAAGGCTGCTAGACCAGTGGATTTCATTTTTTGCAACCCATACTGATATTTGTAATGTATATTATACTTACTGAAGAAAGATGTTAATTTGTCGTGCATCACTTTTTCGTATATTTTTGAAATAATAGGTATTAATGTGATGGGTCGATAATTATTTAGTAATGATCTTTTACCTTTTTAAATAATGGTTTTACTACAGATAACTTAAGTTTTTCTGGAAATGTACCAGTTTCCATAGACATATTAATTAAAAATGCTAAAATTTCACTGATTTCATCTTTGCATGCTTTTATAACAAAGGTACATATATCATCATATCCTTCCGAGTTAGTATTATTTAATGATGCAATAACTTTCATGATATCATATTTGTCAATTGGCGACAAGTAGATAGAATTATTTAAAGCTACATCAATGTTTTTGTTCTGATTATAATTATTATTTGATTGATTGTGATTTAAATTATTATTTGATTTATTATAATTTAAATTATTATTTATAAAATGTTTATTAAAAGTATTTGCAATATCCCTAGGATCGTCAATTAGCTTATTATTATGTTCTATTATATTAATAAAGTCAGATTTCTTATATGTAGAGTCAGTTACATTTTTTATTATTCTCCAAGTAGCTTTACATATATTTTTCTTTTTACAATTTATAATATATTTATCATTTACATTTTTTTTCGCCTGATATATACATTTTTTTAAAAGCTTTGAATAGCTTTTATAATTATATTTATCATTTTTTTTCTTATAGTAAGCGCGTCTTAAGGATCTACTTGTGGCACAGCTTTTTTTTATGCCTACTGATATCCACTTTAAGTTTTGTGTATTGTTTATTTTTATTTTAATGATAGGTAAACAGAGTTTATATAATAAGCAAAACCAATCATAAAAATTATTAAATGGTACATTTGGGTCCCCCTCATTATATACATCTTGAAATGAAATGCTCAATAGGTAGGTTTTAAATTTCTTTATTTTATCACTCACTTTAAATTTCTTTATTTTATCACTGATTTGACATGGTTATAATATTCTTATGCAATTTAATTATGTAAATTATATGGACTTATGGGTTGTCTGAAATAAAGAATAATATTATGAATAACTGAAAACATAAATAATATAAAAATATTATTTATGTTTTCAGCCGAGTAAGACCTTTTGAAAATATATGTAAATTTTGGATGTGCCGGTTTCGAATTTGTCTTGCAAACAAATAACTGCGCAGTATTATTATCAGACAAATAAAGCGGAAGAGTAGAACCAGTCGCATTTTTTATATTAGTTAGTATGTGGTCCAGGCATGATTTTTCTCTCGTGAACACAGTAATGTAATGTTTCAGATTGTAATTGCTAAGTATACTCGCATATTGTTTAGTATAGTTGTTGTCTAATAGAATATTTATATTAATATCCCCTAAAATAATTATTTTTTGTTTTCCGTGTTTGTGTTGATATGCGTCTAGAAGTAATTGAAGTCTGTCAAAAAAATATTCATAGTGTCGTTTTTTTTGTGGCGGTTGAAGATCTATATATGCATACAATTATAATTTTTTGCGTGGGAATAAAAGTGGCACACATCTCAAAATGGAAACCTAATGATATCTTAGAAAATGTGTCTATTTTCGAATAAGGTATCCCTTTTTTAATCAATATGCATGAGTCTCCTCTTTTATCTTCCCTCGAGTAATTTGCTGAGAGTTCATTGTTCGATATATTTATATTCATTTCTTCACCACGTTTTATGAAGGTTTCAGTGAAGCACAGTACGTCAGGGTATGCTACAAGTTCTGACAGTATAACTTCAATCATTTCACTTTTTGATAATAAGCCTTGTATGTTTTGATGGAGGACTGAAAATGTATTGACTGATTTAGTTTAGTCTAGATTTAATTATGTGGTAAATCTATACGGACCCTCATCAACGCTCAAGTTGATTGCAGTTAGTCATACGAGTGGTTCTTTTTCATTCCTATTCATTTTATTAAAGGGCTCTCTTGTAGGTCCTTATAAAGAAAAATCCACAATCTCATCAGTGCCGGAAGGCATACAAGAAAATATATTATGTTGGATATTTTTATTGTATCCTTTTTCACATGTGGTGATGTCTGCTTAGAAGATTTTTGATTTATGCACGATGATAAACACTCTCATACTAAGACATGCCACAATGAACCTTTTACTAAGACAATTTATCCTTTTTCAACGTAAACTTTTTTATAATCGCAGTTATAATAAATAACTGGCCAAGTGCAAGTCGTATGTAGTGTAAGTACCATTATCTATAAAATAGGCAAAATAGTAATGTCTGTTATATGGTAGCCCCCCTTAAATATTATTATTTATTTTTAAAGTGTATTATATAACTAAATATTCTGTGAATATTTCAAACATCTACCTGTTGCCGTTATAAATAATAAATAAGCATAAAATATAAAAAAAATAATCGTGTTTGTATTATGGTAGCCCCCTTTAGATATTTATTTTATTTTGTTTTCAGTATTTGTAGTTATAGTGGCAACAAAAATACATTATCTGTAAAAAAATATAACTATCACGGTTTATGAGATACAGCCTGGTGACAGACAGACGGAGAGCGGAGCCATATTAATAGGGTCCCGTTTTTACCCTTTGGGTACATAACCCTAAAAACCTAAATTTTCCATTTAGAATTTTACCTGTAACTTAGATTTGCTACATTATATCATATCATTAACATAGATTTGCTACATTACAGGAGCATAACCCTCTGTACTACTTGGCCAGAGCAGACAGAGGATTTGGCCTACACTCTCCTCGCTGGCCAGACGGGTCGGAGAGGTCTCATTGATGTTTATGAGCTTTGTATACCTTGTATTTCCTAAGTCGCCATTGGAAGACTTGGAGTGGTCCTATTCTACTCTGCCAGAAACCACACGGCTTTGCTACATTATATCATATTATTAAGTAACTTTGAGGTATTATTTACGAAAAGGCGAATTTCGTTACTTGCGGTTATCATCCTCGTCTATAGCCGAACAAAATTTTCCATAGCACAACAAATCCTTAGATTATAATCTAGAACACTACCTATAACAATACCTAACAAAGACATAATTCACAGGCAATTTCAATTTAGAATAATATTGTTGTTAACGTCATTCACAACACGCATGGAGCCGAAATGTGAATAATGGTTGTATTAATTAGTTGCCGGCTTTACTTCAAAGTGCTACGAAATTACTTACTAAGAGTACGTCGAAGATGAAATCATTTAAATGATGGCCGATATTGGTTCACCTTCTTTATTCGGCATAAATAGTTTATTTGTATTAATTATATTAATAGCATTACAATGCTCGATTTAATATTAAAATCGAATTTATGTGATGAAAAATTTCGCCACAAACCTACGACATTTGGCCCGTCGATGCTCTTAACCACTGAGCTGCCGTATCTTCAAATCACCGCGACGAATTTGTTCATCACCACAAAATAAGTAATAGTACTAAAGTAACATATTATAGGTACACGCATTCGAAGCATGCGTAATTTCCATTACTGCCCACTATTTAGAAGTGTGGTATCCAACTTAATTTATATCAGATGAATTGAAAGTTGATTAAAGTGGAGTAAGCTTTATCAATAAATTTAGCAATGCTCAATTTAACATTAAAATCGAAAATATGTGATGGAAAAAATTTAATATGTGAAATATGTGAGTTTATTTGTACTTTGAATGAAATTCATGCATTATTTTTTAATAGGATGCATTTTTTAAGCGGAAACAATATCCCCTGGGAAGTGTGGGAAGAAAAAAATACAGCCCACTTTGGGGATTATCTAGTAAAATTAACTTACCTAAGAAATACAATAAACAGTAAATCAAACCTTCAAAATGCATGGACCTGACTTAAAACTAATGTCAAAAATTTTAATTTGACATTGTTGTGATAAAAGAAGTATTGTGGTCTCACCATTTTTTACCCGCTATTACTCGGAATTCCATTAAATTGAAATAGTTAAGGAAATAAATACTCAAAACACGTTTAGGTCCAAAAGGGAAGTCCGCTATCTAAAAATATACTTGATTACCCATGTAAAGTTTTGTTGAGATTTCTCGCAAATTTTCATTCATTTGTTTGATCTGCAAAAGGAATATAAACATTTACAGGTTTAAGCCGGGGTCCAAGTCAAGTACTAAGGAAAATCGTATTATAAAACGAGGTTTATTGTTTAAGCCATAGCTGATCCTAGGTCTAAAGATAAACCTACAATTCCCTAGTTTAACTCTAGTACTAACTTCTTTTGTTACCAACAAATAGGTCACTTTTCACCAAAAAATATGCTTTGATGCTAAAATCTATGTCAAATCCAATTATCCTGTTCGCAATGAGCAAATACCTGGAAAATGCGAAGAAATAAATAAAACCAACACATATAATTATGAAAAAATATTGTAATTATTTGCATTTTAACATATCAAAACATTTAATTAGATTATTTTTAACGCTTTTGTCGTCATTTATATTTCACAACTACCACAAAACAATGACTTTTAGGAACCTTAATTTCATATTAGGAAAAAATAGTTTGTACAAATATAAACAAATTTTACACCATATTCACTTTTACTTTATTCACGTAAATTTTATCTCACAGCAACTTTAAAACAATTACTATACTATTTGAGACACTGCACCGTTAATTCATTAAATAAAAATATATATTTTTACAATCATATTTGTAAACAAACTTTGAGGTTACTTTGGAACAAATTCAATTTGTTGCGCGCGCACACGCGTTCCGTTACAGGTTTGTAAAATTATTAAATCGTTTTGTATAAAGTATGATTTTTTTATCTGACTGAATATATAGTTTATGACATAAATAAACATGTTTCTCCATTTCAATTTTATCCTTTTTAGTTTTATACTAGTTTCAAACAATACATTTTATTATTTATTTTAAAATTAGTGAAGATCGGAACGTAGTAGTAGCATACTGAACGAATGATTGAATGAATCCTGCTTCCGCTAGATCATCCAGAGATCGTCTCAGGTCTAAGTTAGTCTTGACTTAGTTCACTTTTTGTAATGAAACAAAGTTTAATTTGCTAAACCTAGGTTGATCCATCGCTAGTCCGGACTAAGGTAGACCAGGTTTAAACCTTGGTTTTGCCCTTTTTTTTATAATAACACTGATATAGTTTAGTAGGTATACCTACCAATAATTTCAAATTGAGATGACAAACGGATTAATGCACGACACTTATATTCAAAATTATTCAAACTAGGCTAGGTATACATTTTCTCACTTCCTCATTTCATAACACTTTCAAACACCTTTTCTTTATCTTTGATACTATTTATGCCTTTATATATCTTTTTACACTTCCATCTATCGCTGGTCATATCCTCTATTACACCCCTCTTACCCATGTCTGCCCTTACGCATTCCATCACCTTTTCTTTGGTCTTCCCCTATTTCTACATCTCATAAATTCATTTATTTTCCCAACGAATAAATACAACAAATATTGTGCCACTTTTGTAATGTATTTCGCCCCAGAGATTCTAACTCATATATAGCATTAAAACACTTTGGAATCACAAAAAATATGAATAATCATTATTTTCTCTAGAGTATAATTTATCACTATCCATACATTATTAGCATAAAACATTTTAGATATTTTTATTATTTGTCCTTTCTAGAAAGTTTATAATTTCTTATTGGTGAACATATAAATTTTATTAATATATTAGTGTAATATAGTTGCTTCCAACATTATTAAGTGTTAATTTATGTAGTTATCATTATATATGGTGAATCCCAATGCTTTGAGTCAGATTTTCCTTATATGAAGAATCTTTCGTATTTTATTGATGGGGTGAAAGAAGACTTACAATGATAGGTACATGTGATATTAATGAAGTTTATAGAACTCATTATTTTGAGTTAAAGATTTCAACAATCAAATACCATACGTACACTGAAAAATAAATTGCATGTGTGGTATCTTTTGTTCCCCTTATTCCTCGTCTTTGCGGTCAGATAAATGTATGCCAATATTACTCACGTTTTTATATTAATCCATTTTTACTAGGTATATACTTACCAACTAATATTATAAATGCAAAAGTAACTTTGTATGTCGGTCTTACCATTTAACGCTTCAACTATGAAATCAATTGCGGTGAAATGTTGTACGGAGGTAGTTTTATTTCCCGGGAAAGGACATAGGGTACCTTTCATTCCTGAATAATCAACTGTCCACGAGGATCTACATTAATGCGATTGAAACCGAGGGAAAACGTTAGCATAACATAAAGTAAAATAAAAATTGTTGTATGTATTAAATATATACAATTTTTAGCATCATATTTCATACTAGTTCTCTTACTTATAAATCTAAGTCATCCTTACTAATATTATAATTATAAATTATATCCTTATTCTTCCTTACTATATATTTATTATAAATGCGGAAGTGAGTTTGTTTGTTTATTTGTTTGTTTGTTTGTTACGCTTTCACGCCGTAACTACTGAACCGATCATCATGAAATTTTGCATACAAGTTCTCTAGAGTGCGAAGAAGGACATAGGCTACCTTTTATCCCGGGAAAAAGTACTATTCCCGAGGGATCGACATTGACGCGGGCGGAGCCGCGGGCGAAAGCTAGTAAATATATAATTATAAATAAATATTATAATCCTTATCCTTATCCCTAATAATATTATAAATGCGAAAGCGAGTTTGTTTGTTTGTTTGTTTGTTAGGTGAGAGGGATCGACATAGACGCGGGCGAAAGCTAGTAAAATATAATTCAGAGCAGAATCAAGCTATTATCATGTCGTTTGTTTTTTTATATAAATCAAGTTCAGGTGATGTTTGTAAATACCATAACAAGTCATGCAAATTACAAAAATTGGGTTAGTTTCGTAAACTATTTGCAAATTAGTTTTATTAGTCATTCAATTAAGATTCCGATGACGTAGGTTATTTCATTTAAATAAAACCTTATGCATGTATATGCAAAACATTTTAAGCGCTTGTTTTCGAATGCAAAATCTAGATATACGTAGTAGGAAAGTGAAGTCGATTGTCGAGTTCGTCTCTTGAGGTTACTCGCTAACCCAAATATAAGTAATGTTATTTGATAATAGTTTTAAATGTAATACACAGATACAGAGATTTATAGATAAGTACAGTCATACATACATACATAGTAGCACGTCTTTTTCCCTTGAGGGGTAGACAGAGCCTAGGTCTATAAGACCTTATGGCCACAATTAGCATGTTGGAGGGCGTGTAGATTGAAAACGGAATCAAATAGTGATGGGTTGCTAGCCGCATCGCCTATTGACAAGATTCTGCAGATTTAAGCCCAATCCCTCGATCGGCTTTAACGATATATACGATATAATAAATGGGTATCTCTTGGATAAGCATGTAAAATCCTCGTCTTCATCGTCACTTACCATCAGGTGAGATTGGAGACAAATGCCTCAAGGAACATTTAGTAAAAAAAAAAAGATCTGCGCGGGAAGAGAAGCAGCTGGCACAGAATAAGTTTTTTTCTTTTCTTTCAAACCATGGAACAGTCATCATAGAATTAAGCTACTAAATGATTTAAACATTGAACATAATCACTCCAAGTATATTTCTTGCTGTCGATAACAAAGAAAAGAGCGTTTCTTTCCGAACAATGACACCAGTAAAAGTTGAGGATACAAAGAGATTTACAATAAAATCCTTTCCTACAAATGAAGATCTTGTAACAAAAACAAGCTGTTTTATTTTTATTTTGATATAAGGTTTAAAAACTATTAATATGCACAATTTACGAATCAACCTACCTGCTTACACCTGCCAGCCCAATGAAAAACAAAGAAAGAAGTCGGTTGAAAAATAGATAACCTCTTCTTTTCATATCCTATAGATAACTAAGCTCCTCCTAAACTGTATCAGATTGTAATATTTAGACACAAAGCACCACAGCTTAATACAAATAAGAACATGATTCGATCATCATCATCATTGCATGGTCAGCAAGAACCCTATCATCATTATCATCATCAGATCTTTTTAGTCTCCACTGCAGGAGCATGGCCCTCTCTGTACTACCGGAGCCATACTTGGCCGGAGCAGACAGAGGATTTGACCTACATTCTCCTCGCTGGCCAAACGGGTTGGAGAGGTCTCATTTATGTTTATGAGCTTTGTTTAGCTTGTGTTTCCTAAGTCAGCTCTTACGACCTTCATGGGAAGACTAGGAGTGGTACTATTCTACTCTCCAAGATATATCCTATGAATATCTTATTTTAAGTTCTTCAACCAGTCTACGGCAACTGTAGAAGGGGAGTGGAGTCCGTTAAATCATCCAGGGAAACCATGAAGTAGGCACTCTTCAACAATATGCCACAAAGTTTGATCTCTGGCCCCACAGACACATTCTCTAACCCCACTTATAGAGGCGGTGATTAGACCGTTCGTATCCTGTTCAGAATTGGTTTAGTTTTACTCACTCACCTCAAATACTCTTAATATTTTTCTACTATGAATCTATTTAAGCTAATACAAACAATAATAAATAAATCTTAACCTGGCACCACAGATCGCCAGGCTAACAATAATTATAAATTCATCAAGTGAAATGCCATTATCTATTCATTATTCTAATTTCTATTCAGCGATATCATTAGAAAGCCATTCATTATGAATTTTCACGAATAGTAGATAAAACTGTCAGGATAGAATTTTATTGTTTGATATTAAACGTTAATACATTTTTATTACCCAAAGATGTTATTTAGTAGACGAGAAGGAAAGTTGAAATGTGGTGGCTCTTTATTAAGTTATCACAGTCTAGAAAATGTTATAGATATCTATTTCTCAGAATTTTGTCTCCCGTGGACCATATTACTTAGAAAAAGCATTGACGGTATTTAGATAATATAGTACATTATAATTTTATTCTTATATAACAAAATTGCGACGGGAATAGTACGCCAGCCACACTGACTATAAAGGTACATAAACTTTCTTGCATCGCGACAAATCGCAGCGCAGTCGCGAGCAATCAATCGCTTGCGTGCCACTGACGTACGAGACCAATACATACTTGACACCATAGATTTAAAAAACATGGCGTCCCTCTGCTTGACACAATGACACTATGAATTGGAGGCCTGCAACTTAGGCTGCGTTTCCACCACAAACGTGCGAGTAGCGGTCTTCGGAAGCAGCTGCGATGCTCGGAAGATGCTTCGTCTATTCCTTTGACTGCTTTTAACGACCTGCGTAGGAAGAAAACTTGCTAGTACATAAATTCTGTGTTTTTCGTTTTATAAAAGCTGCCGCAACTGTAAAGCATTATCTAGGAAGCTTTACAAATCACATTATTTTATTATTTTTAGGTACCAGGCCAGATTATGCTTAGTATACAAGAAACGTTTTGTTTTTCGTGGGTGTAAGCGGCCAACACTGGTGGCAGATTTTACAAGCCAAGGCATTTGACATAGCTTAATGACTGCCATCAATGGTGACAGCCGGGACCAATGGCTTAACGTGCTTTCCGAATTACGAAGGAGCTCGTGATATTTTTAAGACACTTACGGTACCTAACCTAACCTATACCGGGGACCGCGCCCAGGATTTCTCAATACGCGTAAATGCTCACGGCTGCTGAGTTTTCGGACTTCTTCGTAAATGGTAAAAGATTTGTATCATATTTGTAGCATTTACTAACAGTCCGATACATGTGTATACCAGCTTTAGATAATACAGTTATAGATTATGCAAAATTTTTCCAATGAAAAAAGAACTATAAAATTAAAGACCTACCAGCTTAAATTAATCAAAGCATTAAATATTTCTTATTACTTTTATCAGCCCTTTATCAGCTTATTTTACGAGCGTAAACACATTAGCACATAATCAGCCAATTACAAATCTGACATGTACGCACTTCAAAAATGCTGCTAAATTGAGCAAACCGACAACACCTCCAATAAAATGTGGCTTATTATATGAAATACTTTGCAAAATTTTGTTTACTCTTATCGATATTGCTAAATACCTGTCCTTACGAAATAATTCAGATAAATCCCGCTGTTTTAATTGAAGATTCTAAGTGAGAAGGCCTAAAGGTTTTTCACGCTCGTGTGTATTCACGGTTGGTTGCGGTAAACTTGTACTGGAAAATACTTGTACTGGAAAATAAATGAACTCGTGCTGAGTAAATATTAAATACTAATAATAAATAAATATATTTAAATGTATTAAAAGCACAGATCGTGTCAGACGCTGCGCTCCATCACTAAAGTAGTCAACGTGGGAAAGAAGTCCGCTAAGCTAAAATGGGATTGGGCGGGTCACGTATGCCGTATAAGCCCAGAAAGATGGGCACGTCTGATAACGTCATGGGTACCTACTGATGGAAGACATTTAAGAGGGAAACCAAGAAGAGAGACGAGTTGTTTGCTTTAAATGATGGATGGCAAAACATAGCAATGAATAGAACAAGGTGGAAAACAGAAGGAGAGGCTTTTGCCTAGCAGTGGGACCTAAATAGCTAATAAAAAAATAATAAATATATATGGACAAACCACACAGATTGAGCTAGCTTCATAGTAAGTCCGAGACTTGTCTTATGGGATACTAAGTCAACAATACTATATTTTATAACAATATATATAATATAGATAAACATCCAAGACTCACGCCAATCTCCAAAAGATCATTTTTCATTTTGACCCGATCGCGGATCGAACCCGGTAATTCCAATGTGGTGACCTGACATAATGACCACTGGCCCCAAGCTCAGAGCTCGTCGAGCATCGCTCGCCGAAGCTACTAAAGAGAGACCAAACAAAGGGACATTGCTGCAGCCGAGGTGGTGGAAGAGTTGTGGTAGCTCGACTGTGCTGACCTTCCTAGTGATGGTATGTAGAGGTTAGTCATATAGTTTTTAACGGGTTCAATCCCCGCTTAATCTATTTATATGTACATAGCAAAGCGATAAGTATAACATATTTTCAACTTGTTCTCACTAGTTCGATCGTCAGAATAGTAAGATTTTTTTTTCTTTATTGTTCGACCGGCGAACAAGTGTAAATTTTATTTCTCATTTTTCTCGTTAAATATATGCCATATAAAAAACGACTTAGTCATAGTTACACAGTACAGCTAACCTCTATTGTTTAACCAACTTTAATTCAACTGTACATACATTATGTACACATATAAACATATTTAAATGAACAAAATATAGGTATATTTCATTTAAATATGTTACCTTATAATATAACTCTTTCATTTAGGGACTGATTAGAAATATTCTGTTTCATTTTGGAAGATTTTTCTTCCGAATATGTCCCTAGTAGTTCGGTTGAAAACGGATTATTATCTTATGAATTATTAACTTCATAAAACTGCAACTAAATTGCTCTTTATTCCTAAAGACTTTGACCATTTCTATTATGTCGATGTCGATGGATCTTTGAATATATAATCTTATCTATTAAATTTAGTCCTAGACAGTTACTTTAAACTTAGTAATTTTAAAGTAACTGTAATGAATGGAATCTCCTAAAAGCTTTTATTAAAACAATGACTATCAGACTCCGTTATTTTTGTTTTACAAATCAACTACAGTTACAAAAATCAAACACGCTCAAGTCTTTTTTCTTTATCCATTATTTTGAGCCGACAGGCGTTGCAATTGTTATAAAATCCACACATCAATCAATTACATCAAAAAATTCAACATTTAAAATAAAACAGGCCAAGTTCGAGTCGAGTATCGCACTACCGCAAAGGTTCCGTACCACTATACAATTTTCGTCTTGTATACGGTACTAAACAAAGCTTATAAACATCAAAGACACCTCTCCACCCCGTCTGGCCAGCGTGGAGAGTGTAGGCCAAGTCCTCTGGCTGCTCTGGCCAAGTATGGCCCTAGTAGTACAGAGAGGGTCGTGCTCCTGTAGTGGAGACTAAAAAGGACCTGATGATGATGATGATGATACGGTACTAAAACGGGTCACTCACGTGCTATTTCGTCAGGATTCACGCTCGTGTGGATAGGTAAGTTGCGGTTAACTTGTAATAGCACGTGAGTGACCCGTTTTTAGTACATGTCTGTATCTCACGTTAGTTTCAATGATATACTAGGCTAGTTTCCTAAAAAAATATAGTTAGTCCGTCCGCTAGACATTCAAAAAATATTGGACACGTATTTTTTCTTTTGTCTATTGAACAAAAAATGATAAAGATATAGCCCTTTAAAGTTCCGTGTGACGTCATAGTTTGCTACAATTTTTAGCAAACTTTGACGTCACGAGACCCACTCCTGAACTTTGACGCGCTTTATCTTTATTATTTATTTGACAAAAGAAAAAATACGTGTCCAATATTTTTTGATTATCTAACTGACGGAATAATTGTTATGTTATTATTACGACCCAGGAAACTAGCCTTTGTATAATCCACTTAATTTTTAATTTATTTTTACTTTAGAGCCAAAACTGTACACATCCTGTGAAAAAGAATTGAAGTCTTTGCCTATTACGGTTTAATACAGCTCTGTGTGACAGACGGACGGATATAGGTACAGCGGAAGCTTGGTAATTTGGTCCCGGTTTTGCCCTTTGTGTACGGAACCCTAAAAAGACGTGGATTAATGAACTTGCCAAAGAAATGTATTGATTAAATCAGCCTTCATAACGAATCCGTTAGACCACTGTCGAGATCGTTCCATAACCCCGAGTGCAATGGCTGATGATAAAAACGAAAAATAAACGCATCGGTATTCGACCTTCACTGATCTGAGCAAAGATCGAAAATTTCGAGAGCATTTTTATCTTTTTTGAACCAGGTGGGGTGAGTTCCGGCTTGTTCGCGGATTTTATGGTGTGCAATAACTGTCTCGAAGAAATTTTATGGATGCGGGCTCAAATGACCATTCGATGTTTGAGGCGTACACTTACTGGTCAAAAATCTGGTTCTGGGAGTGGTCTTGGCAGGTTCAAGGACATTAAATTGAGTATGCGGTGTAGAAAAGCGGCTGCGGTACTAAATAAAAAAAAAAAAACAAAATTACAACAGGATTTAGAAATTTCTCACATTTCTTAGAACTAATATACACGTAAGTACCTACATATGTTATGGGTTTTGGTGCATAATTCACTTCAGTATATCGATATAGATTTAGTTTTTTCGAGATGTCCAGTTCAAAATCTTTGGACATCCCCAAACCACAAGCTTATATTGACTACTTCAAACAATTTTGAGATTTACTTAGAAAAAAATAATAATTAAATATATTATGTTTTCACTAATTAAAATTACTTTGCATCTTTAACTTGCCGAGTGATACTATCATAGAAAAAAATATATAATAATTTTAATTAAAGGGAACAACAAACAATTGCATACTGCTATAAACAGTTCAAAGAAGAAGAAAAATCAGTTACTTATATCATAGAGGCAAACACAAAAAATGCTATTTAGTAGCTATTATAAAGTCGTTATAACTCAAACATTAATATTCTATAAATGAATGTTTTAGTTATATACTTTGACGTCGTAAACATAGATAAAATTCTAAAAGACTATCAACTCGGTCAAGTATCGAACATCAGATCCTGTATTCCCCAGGTAAGTGTTACATTACAAACTTTGGTGAGCTCCGTGGCGCAGGAGACACGCTAGCCTGCGACACGTGGGTTCCCGGGTTCGATCCCCAGTCAGGTCAAGATGGAAAACGATACTTTTTATATTTATATAGTATCGTTGAGTAAGTAGTTGTAGTGTCTTACGGCACAAGTTCACAACCTAATGTGGGGCTAGCTCAATTTGGGTGATATATATATATTATTTATTGAACTCCAAAAATAATCGTCGACATTAAATTCAAGTATCGAATCATATCATTGTTCAAACTGAGCGACATTTTAAGGAGAATCCTAACGCTTCCTGAAAAACCAGTATTTCAGACTTCAACTTTATCGATGACGATGACGCTGCTGCATCGGAATGTGACCTTCTGCTTCGACCTTACTCGAGATTTTGGCATCGGAGTCGCGCCCACCAACCATGACATTTTGTTTGATCAGTTTCCTTTTTTGCTTACATTTTATCAGTTTCTTTTTTGCTGGCAAAGCGATTTATCAAATTTTATAAGCTTTATGCCTTTAATAGAGATCAATGATTTATAAGCTGTTGGCGAGCTCCGTGGTGCAGTGGTTAACACGCCAGCCTGCGACACGAGGGTTTCCGGGTTCGATCCCCGGTCAGATCACTATGGAAAATGATATTTTTCAGATTGACCTGGATCTTGAAAGTCTATCTAAGTATCTACACAGATCTATATGAGTATCTACAATGTACACAACAACACAAGTTCACAACTTACTGTGGGGCTAGCTCAATTTGTGTATAATATGTCCTTATACATTTATTTATTTATAAACTAGTGGCTCAGATATTGATTAAGTATAATTATATAAGAGCATCATGAGAATTCAACATTCGTAAATTAAAATGCATGACTTTAGTTTGGCAGTTTTATTTTATTCTTTTTAGCAATATTTTTAACGACCTGCTTGATTGAGATATTATTGAAAACCTTTTCATTTATACAGGTGTACCAATAAATAAAATTAAAAGTGATCGAAGAGTAAATGTCAGGATTTCCAAAGTGATTGATGAAGAGAAGAGTATTGAATAAAAAAAGTAGTATTATGTATGGATTTAGGTAGTATATATTAGTAAGTCCCTTTCTGCTGTTTTGTATGTTTGGGTAAACACCGTTGCCCTCAAACCATCAAATCAGCCCGTCAAAATGAACAACTTTTCATATATAACAAAAACTGGGATCACGAAAATAATTTACATTTTCATAAAAAATAGAAAATCTGATGGCCCAGCAATTTGTATGAAAATGATAATCATTTCTTTATTTTTCTCGTAAACTTTTATAATTATTAGTAGGATTTGTAAAATTCATTTTACAAATCCTACTAATAATTATAAAATGTGAGTTTGTATCGATGTGGAGATGTTATGTTTGTCCTCCATGACGTAAAAACTACGGCTTGAATTTTGATGAAACTTTATAATTTTGCAGCTGAGCTGGCATACCAGAAAAACACATAGGCTATAAACTACGCAGACGAGTATAGTTGATTAACTAAATGTACTTACATAGTATTATATTTATCTTGATTTAACAGCCTCCGTGGTCCAGTGGTTAAGGCCTCCGTGGTCCTGTTGACCCGGGGGTCGTGGGTTCGATTCCCACCGGAAGCATACTTTGTTTAGTTGTTTTCAGTTTGGTTAGGACATTGCAGGCTTGAATCACCTGATTGTCTGATAATAAAGATGATTCCGTGCTTCGGAAGGCACGTTAAGCCGGTGGTCCCGGCTGCCATCTGGTAGTCGTTAAAGGAACCACGTCAGAGGCCGAGAGGCGGTTCCGAAGAACTCTGACACCAGGGTGGGCATGGTCGATTGACCGTGACACCTACTCGAAATGATAATGATGATAATTTATCTTGCTACTTTAAACTAATGACAAATCATAATTTAATGTAAACGCCACAAAGATACTAAACCAAATAAGTCAAAAAAGCTTACTTAGAATTTCAAGATGGTAAAGTCGTGCTTCTCAAACCACGATGTGATAAATATCGGAGTACATATGATTGGTTTCTAATAACCTGTCGGTATTACCCTTATGGTTCGAGGCCATCTCATCCAAAGTTTGATTATAGTCTTCCTGTTGCTATCATAAACTAGAAACATGTTTACCTTTAAGGTATATTTAGTTCTTTAAGGTATTTTAATAGAACTATGAACTCATTAAACAAACCTTCAGTAGTATAGAATACAATAATAAAAACTCAACTATGGTGGGGAAAAAAAATTAGTTTCTACACTCCAAACAACGTCGGAAACGACACCCATGTAGAATTGCCATGAAAAGTGGCGTCAGCCATCTTGATTTTCAAAAGTAACGTCAATTTTGTGAGATTAACTCATGAAAGTTCTACAAGAATTGGACCAATTTATAGCCCATGTTACTTGGGGTGATGCAAAGATTCCGTCGATACTCTAATTACCCAATCTGTTCAGGTATTCAGGAGTTATGGTGGTATAAAGAAACTTGCTTATACACACATACAGGAACTCTAAAAACAAAACACTCCTTTTTATGGGCAATCGTGTACAAGTATACGGGAAAATATCAGCTAGATATAAATATCAGAGTATCTTTAATTGATTCCTAAGAACTGTCGGATTTACCCCAATAATTCGAGGCCACCTTTACAAAGTTCGCTTGTTATACCACTCTTCCTGTATCGACTAAGCCTTGCGTTAAGCAACTCACACCAACAATGGGTGACCTCTCATCGGAAATGCCTCATCTATTATGGAACTGTTTTGATTTATTAAACACTTGTTAGTTTTGCTAACAAAATTATTTTGTGGGGATTAATCATGTTGCTCAATTTAATTTGATTAATTTGAATAGGATAGTCTATATCAATTTATAAGATTTATTTGTTATTGATTGTGTTAAAAAGGTTTCTTATTTCCTGTGTTTAGTGTTACATTACATATTATTCATTATCATCATCATCAGCTTTACATCATATTTTATGACGTTTTTATTCCTTTTGGAGGAGACAGAGTCTAAGGCATAAAACTTAAATGCTTTGCTTAGCATGTTGGTGGACGTAAAGGTAGAAAATAGAATCAAAATAATGATGGGTTGCTAGCCACGTCACCTATTTTTATTATTCTCGCCTATTCCCCGGTCGGCTTCTACGGTCGGCGCAGGACATTCGATTTTTTTTCCCCTATCATGGAAGACCCTTTAAACCTACTTCAAAAAAAAGGAGGTTATCAAGTTGGTTATACCTATGTTTTTTTTAAATGTTTGTTACCGGATGACTCCGTTATTTATGAAATGATTTAAAAAAAAAATTTTTTTTATGAAAGAATATGCTCTTATTAAAATATGGTCAAAAAATTCATAAAATAGCATTGTAAATGCAAAATTAAACACTTACAAAATCAGAGAGTGCTTTCAAATTAGTCCCATTAAAATTTAATCAAAAACAGTTTAACCAGCTCAACGGTTCAGTAATTTTTTGATTAAAACTAACGCGAGATAATAACATTATTTATATGTGAATTACGGGTTACTCACGTACGAAGTCAGCTACAGGCCGACATGTTTCAACCTCATCCGGAGGTCTTCCTCAGGGCGAATGTGAACCGAGACGCGCGCACGGAGTCGTCCCGATTCGCACTGAACCAGTGCGAATCGGGACGACTCCGTGCGCGCGTCTCGGTTCAGTAATTATTATTTTTTTATGAAAGATTATTACTATCAAAATTACAATTATTACACGCTACGAATAGATGGCATGCATATTTATTATTAGCTTCTTTTTTGTTAGATATATCTTATAACAAAGAAAAGAAGCTCATGTGACGTTAAAACAAATACATACAGAGATTTTTTCATGCGATTTATTTAGTCACCAATATAAAGTCGGATATCGAAGATCAGATATACTGACCCTGCCGGTATACCTGATCTTCGAACCTTAAGTTTACTAAAAGACATTCATTTATTTCATTGAAGACAATTGATACTTTTCATCGAAAACTTCCGTTTTGCTTTTATAATAATGTTCAAGAACAATTGCATTTCAACCTTCCTTTTTGTATATTTTCATGTTAAGAGATGACAGTTCAAAGGAAGCAAGACATAGACGCAATAAATGTACAGAAAGGCAAATATACTGATAAAGATATATTTATGTAAACTTTATTTATTCTTAAGGCCATACCTGATTTTTTTAGGAGTCCAAATCAAGTATTTGTAAGAAAACGGAATTGTTACAAACAAAAAATTGTATTGCGATTGCGAAGCTCTAGATTAAGTTATTAAATGAACCATTTTTTACAGTTTAAAGTAAGGTTGACAGGTTTTTTTTTTTTTTTTTTTTTTTTATGTATATCCAACGGCAAACGAGCAGACGAGCCACCTGATGGAAAGTGGTCACCGTCGCCCATGGACATCTGCAACACCAGAGGAGCTGCTGATGCGTTGCCGACTCTTAAGATACCTGTAAACACGCCTTTTGAAGGACCTCAAGTCATAGCACACAGGGAAAACCTCGGGAGGGAGTCCATTCCACAATCTTGCTGTACGAGGAAAAAAACCACGTGACGCTCTGACATTTTTGGAGACCCAAGTGTCAAGGATGTGGGGATGGACTTTACTCCTGTGGCGAGCGGTGCGGTGGTAGAAAGGTGACGGTGGCACCAATTCAAAAAGTTCTTCAGAACACTCCCCATAGTATAGACGGTAAAATACACACAGAGAGCCAACGTCTCTCCGTAGACCGAGGGTGTCTAAATCGTCTGTGAGTGTGGGATCGTCGATAATACGAATTGCCCGGCGTTGGATGGAATCAAGAGGAAGGAGTTGGTATTGAGGTGCACCAGACCAGATATGAGAGCAGTACTCCATGTGGGGCCGGACTTGAGCTTTATATAATAAAAGTCTATGACCCGGAGTGAAGTACTGCCTCGCTCTATTGAGCACCCCAAGTTTTTTAGAAGCCATTTTGGCTTTACCTTCCAGATGACTCCGGAATTGGACCTCCTTCGTAATATCGACGCCAAGGATCCCAATACTCTTAGAAATGGTAAGAGAGGTGTCCCGAAACTTCGGTGCTATGTTAAATGGGGTCTTCTTAGCGGAAAACACGCAGACTTGTGTCTTAGTAGGGTTGAATTGAACTAGGTTTAGTTTACCCCATTCAGAGACCTGCTCCAGAGAGGTCTCAATGTCAGACACAAGTCTCTTTCTGTTCTCCTCCACCTGTGTTTGAGGGATATTTGCACGACCTGCATAATATGCATCACCCGTACTGTCGTCTGCATAGCAATGGATGCTACTAGTGTTAAGCATGTCGTTGATGTGCAGAAGAAACAGCGTAGGTGATAAACAGATCCTTGGGGGACGCCAGCATTGATGGGCATGATATCGGAGCATAATCCGTCTACAACGACCGGAATGCTTCGCCCAGATAAGAAACTAGCGACCCACAAGCATAGTCCCTCAGGAAGCCCGAAAGATGGTAACTTCGCGAGAAGAGCCTTATGCCAGACCCGGTCAAAAGCCTTTGTGACATCTAGACTAAATGCCAGTGCTTCTCCCTTGCTCTCGATGGCGGCTGCCCATCGGTGCGTTAAGTACACAAGAAGATCACCAGCACTACGCCCGTGGCGGAACCCGTATTGGCGGTCACTAATTAGCTGATGATCTTCAAGGTAACCAAGGAGCCGGATGTTTATCACACGCTCCATCACCTTAGAGAGCAGGGAGGTTATCGCAATAGGCCGATAGTTAGACGGGTCTGTGCGGTCACCCTTTTTAGGAATAGGGTGAACGTAGGCTACTTTCCACGAAGACGGGACTTTTCTTGAGGTGTAAGACAGCGAGAATAGGCGTGCTAACACCGGAGCCAACTCAGGGGCGCATGTTTTGAGCACAATTGCTGGAATGCCATCAGGCCCGCTGGACTTCCTGACGTGGAGGGAAAACAGAGCACGTCGCACTGCACTTTGAGTGAACCGAATTTCCCGCATTGAGTGCTCGCATCGCGGTAAAAAGGGCGGCGATGCTCCTCCGTCGTCAAGGGTAGAATTTGACGCGAAGAGAGTAGCCAAGAGATCGGCCTTCTCTTTTGCGGAGTGAGCCAGCGAGTCCTGACGATTGTGCAGAGATGGAAGTGAAGGGCGACAGAAATTCCCCTGCGCTGCCTTAGCAAGAGACCAGAATGCTCTACTCCCGGAGGGATAGCCAACCAGTCTCCTACCAATGCGCGCAGTGTGCGCAAACTTTGCTGCAGTGATCTGCTTCTTGTAGGCTCTTGAAGCTGCGTTGAACCACTTCTTCAAATCAGAAGTATTACGATCCTTGACATTTCGCGCAGCAAACCAGGCTTCGTAGGCTTCGCGCTTGAGGTGGGCGGCACGCAAAGACGAGCAACGAAACCAAGGTTGAGACCGCCCTCCGATACGAACCGCCGAGCTGGGAATGTAGCACTCCATGCCCAGCAGTATCGCTTCGGCGACAGCTTTCGCACAAATGTCAGGATTTTCTGATGAGAAGCACAACCGTCTCCAATGGTAGGATGCATAAAACTCTCGCAATCCATCCCAATCTGCTGACCTATAATGCCACACACGACGCATACCAGGTGGTCTGGATTGCGTGGTCTGACCGGATGGAACCACAGCACGTACCAGGCAATGATCCGAGGTTCCTAGAGGGGCATCACGGAATACCTGGTAATCGTTTGGATGTGAGGTCAGCAGAAGATCCAACAAAGCAGGATTGTGTCCTTCAATATCAGGTATTCTGGTAGGACCATCAACTAACTGGTTGAGGTCATTTGTTACAGCAAAGTTGTATGCAGCCTTCCCAGCGTAGTCGGTCTTCAGTGATCCTAGCCACTCAAAGTGGTGAGCGTTGAAGTCCCCTAGGATCACTACCTCCGCCGATGGGTGCTGCTGGAGAATTTCGTCTATGCCCTTCTGTACATGCCCGAGAAGTCGGTCTGTTTCGGCATCACCGCTATGGGACCTGTAAAGGCACGCATAGAACCGGATGCGGTCACCGTGATCTACGCGCGCCCATAACAATGACAGGTTTCTGTCTTCAAGGCTGCTGAGACGTCGACAACATACATCCTCCCGTACGTACATACACACCCCAGCATTGGGCATAAACTTGTGCTCCAAGCTGAAACCGGGATACAAGAGATATGTGACGTCGGTAGGAGAGGATATTTGTGTCTCAGTCAGGAAAAATAGAGCCGGCTTAGTCGTCTCCAAGTGATGATGGACGACATTGAGGTTGGAATGCATTCCTCTGACGTTGAAGAAGTCCACATTGAATGTGGAAGGGGGTGCCGCTGTAGAAACATGTTTTCTATTTTTCGATCTTGCCATAAAAAAGGTGGTGAACAGGGAAAAAATTGAGGATTGCCGTAGTTACGACAGTTACATAGGCAAAGTTAAGGAATGATGGCCCGCAATGAATGACCAGTGAGGTGCGCTGCTGGCACGGGGGACGGAAGGGCCCCCGATCCAACACAATGATCAGCCGCCGTGTTCCACTCCGGTCTCCCAGGCCGGCACGACGACCAATCACGAGCTTTTGACACTGGCGGCAGGACAGCCTCCCTAGCCGGGACAGCCAGGGTTCGGGTCCTCTACGTACCAGCGGGCGGCCAGCGGACAACCGTTTCATCGGGTCTCCCTGGCCCCCGCGCCAACGTCGCACCCCCAATCAGACAGTGCAAGACTCCAGCCCCTAAGGGACCATAAACTGTCGAAACTACGGGAATCGGGAATGGGGATTGGCTCTCACGCGCAACCGTCGAAACACACCCAACGGTGCTTTACGATAGATTTCGGCATGAGGGTGGTCGCCAGCCAGTCGGACCCCACGAGGTCCTACCACCGAGCATGTCGGGTATTTTACTCGCCTCTTACGAGATGCCAACCTGACGGGCAGTGGGGAATTGTATTCTACTCCGTCCCCACACGGAGGACACGGAGGTGTTGACATTGTTCCTAAAACCGGTCCCTTTTGGCAAAAATGCTAAGAAAAAGCTTCACGACCTCACTTTCAACTGTAAACAGTAGTTCATAATATAGTATGAAGGGCAAGGGCCTCGCAATACAACATTTAAAATTATATCTACATTTTCTGAGCAGCACTGGACCCTGACAAAAATAGTTACAGAGTGTAGGCGATTAACAGTAAGTTTAATAAAATTACAAGCTTCTTTAACCGGGCCAAGGTTTGCCAATACCATAAATAGTATGTATCTATATGCTATATTAACTGTATTCTGTGTATCGTAAGTGATACGTGATAACATATTGACTTACATGTATATGAAATAATCTTAAGACTTGTTTGTTTTTAAGATACAGCGCTAAGTATCGAGTGAAATAACTTATATATTGTACCCAGACCTAGAATATCAGACAGACCTGTCTTAGAGAGAGCAACACAATTAAGCACTATGCGCAAACACAGGGTTGGCAAGATCACAGTTAATGGCATTGTCCTAAGCTATTTCAGATGCTTTTAGGCAGCTTATAAAATTTGGCATTTATCTCGGCCATTTTTTTATTACAAGCTTTTATTTAACTTGTCCTGTTACTTGACCTCTGTGGGTGAAATATTGCAACTTAATTTTAAAGCACTTATTCATAAAATCAAGTCGTTTTATATACTTATGTTAGTCGGATGATACTTCAAACTTATATTCCTGTGCATAAGGTCTTGACGAGCAGATCAAAAAATAGACATACGGCTTAGGAAGTAATCCTATATGATATGACAATGCAATATTAGAGTACCATAGACCTGATCTGACGATGGAGTCAAAAGGTGGCCACAGAACACAGCCAGGCCCTTCTTAACTAAGAAAGAAAAACTCATCGTGTTTGGGCTCTTTTGCTGTCTGTTTTCCTAAATGTTCAAAGTGTGCCACGCGAATGAAAAACGTCGCGACTGCGCAAGCAAGCCATCAGGCTGCGCAAAACCATTATGCGATTATGTAAAAAAATGAAAAGTCAATATTTTTACATTTGTATTTTCATAAAAAGAAAATTAAGAAAGGGGCAACCTGTAAATATAAATATTTTCATGTGAGAATTATTGTTTTAGACGTAAGATTTACAAACTTTTTGAAGAAGAATGTTTTTAGATATCATAACATATACGAGTACATATTATTGTTTTTAAATTTCACACAATTTCGTACAATATCTATAAAACTAGAGTGAGTTGTCTACAGAGATAAATAATTTAAAAAAAAGAGCAATTTAAAAAAAAAATCTGTGACTATATCTATGTCAACGCTAGGAATTTAACTCAGAGCCTGTCATGTGATACTACAATGCACATAAATACTACAACGGAGCTTAGCAAGACAGACGGCATGGAGCTTTAACAAGTTCATATTATGATAATCTTTCATATAAAAAAACTGACTCCAGTCAAACTACTGAACCGACTTTGATGAAATTTAAATGGGACCAGTTTGAAAGCATGCATTTTCAAACAAAAAATAATTTTCAAAGACGGTTCATTAATGACGGGGTTCTGAAGTAGAAGTACAAACATTTAAAAAAAACGAGTTGCACTCCGGGCGTGCCGGCAGAAGTGAAAACTCGCCTTTACGGCGAACTCAGGTCACGTGTCCGTCTTACGAATTTTCGATCAGGTCACGTGTCTTTACATGAGCTTAACAAAAAATAACTTGCTTCAGAAGGCACGTTTAACCGTTGGTCCCGGCTGTCATCAGCAGATTTCAGTTATAAAGGTACATATGTCGGACGCCTTCAGGCAAATTTAAAATCGAAATCCAATAAACCAATAAGACAGAAATTTATATCAGTTTCATTATTCGAATTTATTTTAGTATCCCACATTAGATTTACGAACGTGTAAACCTAACCGTAATCTTTATTTGTAACTTCCTTAACGCAATATTGGATCGAATTTTATGCCTTTTCGCATTCCGCATCCATGCAAATCTCAATTTATACTCTTTGAACGGGACTCAACAATAAGTAATATATTTATGTAAGTCGCACTGGGGTTCTTTGGCGCCTACTCTTGACGGCCGTTTATAAAGGTGAGGATACCAGATGAAAAAATATTTTTTTATATATTTATTTGGTGCGTAAAGAAAATTTATTTTGTGAATTCTATATCTATAATGAAATGGATTGTGCCTTTCTATTGAATGAGACCATAGATTTAAAAAAAAAATTGCGTCTCTTGAGACTAATTCTAATCCTTTGATATGTTTTTTAATAGGAGGTCGCCAGGTTTTTTAACATACTATCACGGCTATTTACCTTAGGTACGTGTTTTTTTTACTATATTTTGGATTAGGCATTTGAGAGACAAATGCCTAAATCTCACCTGATGGTAAGTGACGATTAAGACGAGGACGTTACGTGTTATGATGATACCCATTTATTCTACTTTTGAATGTCCCGGGACTGTACTTGTCTGGGAATATAGACGCAGGCAGTTCATTCCACACCTTAGCTACTCGAACCAAAAAGGAACTGTCAAAGCATTTAGTTCGACTGTTTGGTATTCCAACGATAAAAGGGTGAAATTTCTGTCTGCGCCTCATAGTCCGATGGAGGAATGGTGAGGGTTCAACTAGCTCAAAGAGCGCTTTCGCACACTCTCCAAAATGGATCCAATAAAATACTACTACGCGTATTAGTTCGGGCAAGGTTAGCCCAATTGACTTTATCTCCGCCGCCACAGTGCGCCGCCAGGTCTGCTTGGGACGGCCCACCTTCCGCTTTCCCTGGGGGTTCACTCCAGGGCATGCTTTGGGATGTGTGTGGGGTAGGTGGACACTTAGCTTAATAGACCATAAGTCCTCAAAGCCATGTTTAACATGTTGGTGGGAGTGTAGGTAGAAAATTGAATATGAGTTGCTAGCCGTATTGCCTACTAACATGATTCCTTAGATTTTCACCCATTACCTTGATTGGTTTAGAACGATCTGCGCCGTTTTAACTTTTTTAATAAAATTAGACAAAAGAAGCCTTCCACTGCATTATGCTTAGGCCAGTATGAAGGCACCCCAAGCCACCAGAATAAAATTAATACTCGTAGCTGGCCATTCCATACATTCTTGCGTATTCCTGTTTTTGGTAATGTCCCAGACGACGTTAAGGACGGCGCCAGCGCATGTAAACTGCCGCAACTGCGAAACAGAATCCAATATTTAGACACTTTTATTAGCATTTTATTTATTTTTAATATTTAATGCGATATTAAATATTGTAATTTCCATGTTCTCATAAAACGCTCAGGATATCAAGGACGACATCAAAATGGTGGAGTTTAATTGTCTATTTGTTGTTGGTGACAGGACCACCCGCTTAAAACAGTTGAAATTGATGACTTGGAACCGATATTTATTTTTAAATATAATTCAACAGAGTAAACATATATAAATTAATGTAAGAATTATCACAATAATCAATGAAATATGTAAGAATTATCACAATAATAATATAATGCTAGACCTTGATAAGCGTAGGGACTTAATTGATTTAGTATTTTTAGCAAAACTAATCACAAATAAAATTGACAGCTCTTTTTTCTTGAGTCTAATCAAGTTTAAAATTCCGTATCGATATCCTCGAAAAAAAATAACAAATTTACTCTCATATCCTCATCGTAGAACGAAGATGGGCCAAAACTCACCTATTGCTCGCTTGTGCAACCTGTATAATAAACATAGTAATATAGTAGATTTTGCGGATTCCGTAAAAAGAATTCGTCAAATTTTTCATCCTGCCTAAGTTTTTAAAGCAAGTATACTACGAGTAGTATGTATCTCCTCTTTTCGTTCTTGTATTTAGAATGGATAGGTAGTTAACCTATTAAAACTTCTTGTTAGCGTTGCTTTTCACACTTTCAAGTTGTTTTTTTTTTAATTAATATTTTAATTAAATTTTTTATGTTGCGCTGTTTTTGTATTTTTGCAATTGTAGCACTTTTTCGTCACGCACGTAGTGTTTGTCTATAATTGACTGTACAATTAGATCATGCGTAAGGATGTATCTTGATGTATCATGAATTATTGTAACAGTTGTTGACAAACCAAATAAATAAATAAATAAATAATCTGTGATTACATATAACTATATGCATACATAAATGAGGGGGGAAATAAAATGGATTAACTTTAATAGAATATTTAATATTGTGATTTGCGTAATATCGTAAAATGGATGGAAATATAAGCCACATATTATTATGTAGAGGTTTAATTGTTAAAATGTTAATAATGTTAGAAATAAGACCACGAACTGAAACTATGTGGATCTGCTTGCAAAAACTTCCAGCTTTTGTTTTGGGATAATATGTACCTGTATTGTTCTCGTATATGCAAAATGTGTGAAAACGTAATATATAAACAAAATGGCTTTTTTATTTTTGTTGTTATAGCGGTGACAAAAGTACATCATCTGTGAAAATTTCAACTATACAGCTATCACAGACAGATGAAAAACAGCCTGGTGACAGACAGACGGTGAGTGGAGAGAGGGTAATAGGGACCCGTTTTCACCTTATAAACAACCTTATTTTGGAATTTGTAAATCATGTATCTCATAGCCAAAAGAAACTCAGTCCAGTATTGATAAAAATACTAATTGCAAACCATCTCAGAAAAGAAATATGCGTGATCATTCATAACATGTTTCTAAATTATAAGTATGACACATACACCATAAATCGACAACTATAATGGGGATTAAGATATCCGTGTCATATAAGTGTTTTCTAAGACATGTAAATAAAATAACATACAAATAAAATTAACTGTAGTTCTAAGTTCAAGTGCCAAAATGACGAGATTTTGAGGGCTCTCAAATTGACACTAAAATAACGGTGTTAACACATCTGTCACAAATTACATATTAAGCAAATGTGACACGCTTTGCATTGCACTGCGCTTTAATATACATTAAAGTGTATGAAATGTTTAAAATTACGTACTCATTGAATTGGACGATTCAATATCAGTCCCATTTACACAAACAAACTTAACTCAAATCACAACGAAAAACTTACGCACTCATAGACGAAGGTAGTTTGCGATTAGCCGCGTCAAGGTCACGGGGCGGTGTCGTAGCGGAGGTAGGCAAACTAAGCCCGCAAAAAAATTTTACTCACTAACGATAAGTTACTTCAGTGTCACTTTTCCGCCTTTCCTTGCGTTTCCTGCACCACTTTACTACACTTCTTGTGTAGTATTTTTATCTTGATTCGTTAAGATTTTGCCGATGTTCACAATAAACATGTCGTTAAATGCATTTATCTATGCGTCCTTCTGTCATGGAACGCGCGGTAGACTAGTTCGCGAAAAAATCTACTTTTTAAGCCGCGCCCGCTTTGATCTATTTTGCGTGGTGTCAGTTTTTGAGTGCAATACTGCTTCCAAAGTTTTTTTTAATTCAATGTACGTACTCATACCTTGTACTGGTATCTCTAAAATTCGATGCAGAAGAGTACGATTACAAGGAGTTTTTTTCCCTCGACGTTAAGTAAATTACCAATATAAAACAAGTGTTGCTTCAAATCCAAAGTTGTCTGACAAACAAAGAAATAACACGAGCACAATCAGGTTTCTATTAACAAAAAAAGTGCATTTGTATAGTGTGTCACATCTGTGCATATCGAATTTGTGATTCCATCAACTCAATAGTCATTATGAAGTTTTTGTCACAACATGTATGAGCATTTTTGAGAAGAGGTACTATCATGCTCATTAATTTTCCGATTTCGTCTATTGTTAGTTTATTCTATTTAATCTATCTACTTAATCAATATATTAAATATGCCTCACAGTTATCTGACCGAGATGAAAGTAAGTTGAATAAAAATATTTTTGAGATGACTTATAAGACTTTATATTAGTTATACAGTTATTTTGCTAATTAAAATCAACACGAATTAAAAGCGATGAGTAAGTAACACCTATCAATCAAATATAGTAGGTTATAGAACAATAAGTGAATCAACTACGTCATTTATGAATTGAAAGGTTATTGCGAAAGATTATACCGTTCTGTCTGTACTATTTAAGGATCAACACATACATATTATCACGTATTTATCCCCTACAAGGTAGACAGAGCCTAAGGTCAGGACCAAAAGGCCACTTTTAGCGTGTTGGTGGGCATAAAGGTGGAAAACTGAATCATATTATTGATAGGTTGCTATCCGCATCGCTTATTGTCATGATTCTTTCGATTTTCGCCCATTTAATTGACCATACAAATTTATGGATTGATATTAAGTACAAAGTCTAGTTTAAATTCATAAAAGTCAACATAAATTTGACTGATAGTCATAAAAGAAAAAGATAATTAAATTACTGAGTGTCAGGTAAATACCAAAATTAAATATTTTTGTATTCTGTTAAATTATCTCACCCATCAAATAAGCATCAATATTCCTAATACTTAAATACCTACCTACTACTAAGATACGCAAATCTAATAAATGCTAATGCTGATCTAATAAATAAGGCGAAAAAAATACCATATGTCTGAAAAATACTACAGATTATTATTTTGTATTAAATTAATATGGTACATTCAATAATAATCAAGAATAAAAGTAGCGACTTGCATATATGCAAGTTGCATAGTCTTGAATATTATTGTAGCATTTACATCTTTTATAAAAAATAGTATCATTGAGCTAGTATCCCACGACTCCACGACATAAGCTTATTAAATTAAGAAATAAAATATGGTAAAAAAAATTCAAGCGGGCGGGATTTGAATCTGGCTGATTTAAATTTTTTCACCATATATAATTGAATAAGAGTATATCAAAATAGCATTGTGAATGCAAAAGAAAACACTTAAAAATATTTACGACATAGGTTCATAGCTTACTGTGGATTAATTCAATTAGTGTGATCTGTTCCTATATATTTATTTATGTCACTTAAAAGTTCAGAATCTACCACAAATAAATAGCTATGACTACTATAAATTCGTCATCAAAACAATCATGACACTGCCCTAGTTTGAATAGCCTAGTCGATTTCCTAACACGCAAAAAGATGAACTTGTATATTATATATCACACAAAAATATACCTTAGGTTATCGTTATAAATAGGAATTTCGAATAATACGATTAAGGCTTTGAAAATGTCTCAGGTTGTAGTGTCATCTGGTCGGCGACCTCGCAAGGCCACAGGTTTCGATGACCTCAAGCTATGTATTTGCAGTCCGGTATCCAATTTTAAGCCCAATCGAATTTATCCTTAATTATATTATAAAGGCGGAAGTTTGTGAGTATGTTTGGATGTTTGTTACTCAATCTCGCCACACATCCTTACTAATATTATAAATACGAAAGTTTGTGAGTACGTATGGATGTTTGTTACTCGATCACCCTTCACATCCTTACTCATCATCATTTCGTGTAGGTGACCCGGACAATCGACCATGAGCACCCTGGTGTCAGAGTTCTCAGAACCGCCTCTTGGCCTCTGACGTGGTTCCTTCGACGACCACCTTCCGAAGCACGGAATCATCTTTAGTATCGGACAACTGGAAACAACAAAGTATGCTTACCGTGGGAATCGAACCCAGGACCTTTTCACGATCGAACAATCGCCTCAACCACTGGACCACGGAGGCAGTTAACATCCTTACTAATATTATAAATACGAAAGATGTTTTAGGGTTCCGTACCCAAAGGGTAAAAACGGGACCCTATTAATATCGCTCCGCCGTCCGTCTGTCTGTCCGTCTATGACCAGGCTATATCTCATGAACCTGATAGTTAGACAGTTGAAATTTTCACAGATGATGTATTTCTATTGCCGCTAACAACAAATACTAAAAAATAAAATGAAATAAATATTTAAGGGGGCTCCCATACAACAAACGTGATATTTTTGCTTGTTTTTGCTCGATATTGATAACGGCAACAGGTAGACGCTTGAAATATTCACAGAGTATTTAGTTATATATTCACTTTAAAAATAAATAATTAAATAAAAATAAACTTAATATTAAAGGGGGGCTCCCATACAAGAGACATGTTTTCTTTTGCCGTTTTTATAGATAACGGTACGAAACTCTTCGTGCGCGAGCCCGACTCGCACTTGGCCGGTTTTTTATTCAAGCACGCCGCCACGCGTGGGGTGGGGCCTTGGGAGACGGCTTACAATTATTTTAGTGAGAATTATCTATAGCGGCCGGTTAGACTGTTGGCGTGACTGTTTTTTTTTTTTTTTTTTTTTTACAAAATTTGAATTAGGCATTTGTCTCCCATCTCACCTGATGGTAAGTGACGATGAAGACGAGGATGTTACATTCCTATCCAAGAGATACCCATTTATTCTACTTTTGAATGTCCCGGGACTGTACTTGTTTGGGACTGTTGACGACGCGTCGTTCACCACGGCGTGCATCGCCACGCTGTATGGTAGTATGTATGTAGTAGTATTTACTTCGATGTTTCACATCTGCCAGCCGTCCCACGACGGTTCATATTTTCTTTTCAATCTATGATTAACAATATGTAACTTTAAACGTTTTGTAAGAAAGTTCCTAGTAATCTATCTATATACATATAATAAAACAGTAAAAATATTTTGTCTGTACAATTAGAATTTTTGACTGTAATGGATAGAGGGACACTTAAAAAGAATAATAGAAAGCAAAAAAATTTTTTTCGAATTTCTTGTCTGTCTGTCTGTCCGTCTGTCTGTCTGTCTGTCTGTCTGTCTGTCTGTATGTATGATCACGATTATCTCCGAAAATACTGAACCTATTTACTTCAAACTTTCACCAATTGCTTTGTTTTAACTCAGCAAAACATTTAAAGATTGTTTCATCAAAATCGGTTCATTAAAAAAAAAGTTATCGTCATTTGAATGAACTTAAGGCATGAGTTTGCCTGCAAACATATAGCAAAAATAAAATAAAATAACAAGTGACTTATGAAAATTAAAATCCAAAGTCAATTCATCATCAATAAACGACAGCATTATACCTATCCATACTATCCATAGTAATCCATACTAATAAAAAAGGAGAAGCTGACTGACTGACTGACATATCAACGCAGGGCCTAAACTATAAGGGTCACGAACTTGAAATTTTGCATAGGGTTTTCTTTTTTATAACGTAGGGGAGCACTAAGAAAGGATTTTTGGAAATTCATCTCCTAAGGGGGTAAAACGGGTTGCAAAGTTAGTATGAAACTTTGTCGTTTTTGAAGTTATTCGAATGAAATTCAGCATGAAGGTTCTTTACTGAAAGGTATGAAACACGAGTAAAATATTTTGCTAAAAAATCATCCCTTAAGGGGGTAAAATAGGGCTGCAAAGTAAGCATGAAACTTTGCCATTTTTGAAGTTAGTCGAATGAAATTCAGCATTAAGGTTCTTTACTGAAAGGCATGAAACATGAGTAAAATATTTTTCTCAAAATCATCCCTTAAGGGGGTATAACGGGGATGCAAAGTTAGTATGAAACTTTCCGTTTTTTAAGTTATTCAATGGAAATCAATATTAAGGTGTTTCATTGAAAGTCATGAACAAAAATAATATATTCCGGGTAATTCTACTGTTCCTGAGAAATCGACACTTACGCGGGCGGAGCCGCGGGCCAAAGGCAAACCTGACTTATATATCAACGCACAGCCGAAACTACTATGCCCAGAAACTTGAAATTTGGCACAGGGATTCTTTTTATGATGTAAATGAGCACTAAGAAAGGAATTTTACAATAACAGTAAGGTAAGTTTGTATGGACATTTTCTCATTTCTGGACGTAGGTAAAACCGACGAAATTTTCGCCTGAAGGGATAAAATATGGGAGTAAAGTTAGTATGGATTTTTTTTCATTTCTAGACTTAGAAGTATGAAAATAAGTATATACGTTCTAGATTACAATTAAAAAAGATCTGTGTAGGTGAAATGTATAAAATTCCCCCCTTAAGGGATAAAAGGGAGGGGTGATGGTATGAAAATTTTCTCATTTCTGGACATAGAAGTATAAAAATAAGTATATATGTTTACATTACAATTAAAAAGATCTGTGTTGTTATAATGGACGAAATTTCCCCTTGAAGGGGTAAAATAGGCGGGGTAAAGTTTGTATGGATTTTTTTTATTTACTTAGAAATATGACAATAAGAAGTTCTCCATTACAATAAAAAAATATCTGTGTACGTGAAATGGGCAAAATCCCCTCCTTAAGGACTAAAGATCTATGCAGGTGAAATGTATTAAATTCCCCCTTAAGGGGAAAAAGCAGAGGGGGAGGGGTTTGTATGGACTTCTTATAATTTCTACTGTTCCCAAGGGAACGACAATAACGCGGGCTGAGCCGCGGGCAACAGCTAGTTAGATATATGATCGCTAAGAAAACAAATTATTGTACTTTAATAAGGCCTACTTTATGACTTTTAATCCATAAGGTACATGATGTCAAAAATAAATAGGAAATTAATTTAACAGAAATTCCTAAAACCATATGAAATCTAGAACAAATAAATAAACGTATTCACTTAAAAGTTAGAAACATAATTTCCCTTTTCTCGTATTCGAATGAACACAGGCAACGCATCAGCAACTCCTCTGGTGTTGCAGATGTCCATGGGTGATGGTGACCACTTTCCATCAGCTCGTTTGCTGTCGAATATACATGAAAAAAAAAAGATATTCCATTGGAATGAATAATAATGAAGGTATCGATAATATAGAGCTTCGCATGCATAACTTAATTTTGGATGGTTGTTACAGACGACCACGAAAGATATCGTTATCACAATTTTAGCTTCACAAAAATAATCACCTACTTCTTTTTTTACTTACTCGAAAAAGATTCTTTAAATTATAATTTTTATACAAGTTAATAGGATTCTTACTGATACATTTATTTTTTTGACCGCTTCTTATCTGACAATTATTATGAGTTAATTAGAATATTGTATTTTATTTTGGAATCAGGTATATTTAATGTTTTATGCGATAATTTTAGTAAGTTCTCTTTTCGTTTTTCGAAATGTGGAAAACTAACACAAGCTCAAAGTGCTAGCTCAGTCGGTGTGATTAGTCCCTAGATTTCAAAATTAAGCCAGGAACTAAAAAGATACATCTAAATAACAAATGACTCACTTCAAAAATACAAATGTCGAATAAATTAAACCCAAATTTCGCATCCTAACAATAGCTATAAATTACAATTGAATGGCAAACTGGTAATTTAAATGTTTCCAAAAACTGGAGCAATTAAAAACAACTTCATCTAATTAGACGGTGCCATATTGTTTGAGTTATTCCATTTTCAGGGTTCCGTACTAAAGGGTAAAAATTGCATTCACAATGAAGTAAAATATACTTAGTGAAAAAAATACAGGCCTGCGGGGTTGAACCAACGACCTTAGTTTAGGTCAGGTATTAGTCAGGGGTGTCACCCTCAACTGCCTGTCCAATGGTTGTACCTGCAACCATCGGACATCCGGTACGCGCGCCCGGCCTCCCGAGCTCCTACTTGCTTTTCCCATTCAACCGAGTGAGTAGTATCCCAATACCTTCATTCCCTTCTCACCTCCAATAAATTTCTATCCTTCCACAGCTTACAAAATGCTTCCGATGGGCAACATCGGGAGCACAAGAAGCCAAAGAAACTGCGCTTGCCAACCCGCCTTCCAAGCGTGGTATATATCCTCCCCTGGAACGAAGTATCCTTGAGAGAGGCCTTTGTCCAGCAGTGGAGTTTTACGGCTGTAATGATGATAATGATAAACATTAATTAGATTTCTTTTCTCCAGTATTTGGCTACACTGATCACCTTATCATTAGCCTCGTTGAGGTCCAGTATCGGGCAAATAGAGGGGCAGTTAGGGCTTGACTAAAGGTTAGACATGGTCTGATTGGTACCGCATTGGCATTAATGGTTGGCAGAGAATCACTTCCCAACTCTGTTTTTTCGAGATCTCCGAACACGAGCTGGGTATAAACAGGATCCTGTAATAAGCCCCAATATTCATCCGTCCGTCCATCTGTCCATCAATCCGTCTGTCTAGAAGCTGTATCTTTTGATCCGTTAATAGATAGACACTTGAAATTCACAAATAATGTATATAATATCTATTGCCATTATGTCAACAAATAATAAAAACCAAATAAAACAGATAATTAAAAGGGGAAGCGGCATACATAAATGTTATTTTTTGGCGTCTTTCTTTCAAATATGTCATATCACAAAATAACTATGGTTTCACAAATAAGTTTTGGCTTTATGGGCTAGATCAAAGCTAGATCCTACTAGGTGTAGGATCTAGCTTTGATCATTTTCAGTGCTTTGTTATGCAATTTTTTTATGTCTTTGCCAAAAAGAGTATGGTTAACGTATAATCTTGATAATGGCATATCCGACATTAATAGCGATTTGTCACGTATATCTGATTGGAGTAGAAGTCATGGACTAGTAGTCAACCCATTAAAAACCCAGGCCATTATTGTAGGAAGTCCCTACTACATATCACGAATCGACTGGCACTCTCTTCCCTCAGTAATATTTGATGGCGTTGATATTAAATATAGTGAATGTGTAAAAAACTTGGGCATTTTGATTGATAGAACCTTGTCGTGGGCTCCTCAGGTCAGCGAAGTTAGCCGAAAAATATTTGCAGCGGCAGGATCCCTTAGGATAATTCGTAACTTTCTTCCAATTAAAACTAAAATTGCATTAGCTCATTCCTTGCTTCTTTCCATTCTGGACTACGCTGATATATGCTACCTAGACCTCACACAAGACCAATTAAATAAACTTGAGAGACTCCAAAATTTGTGTATTCGATTCATATTCGGGCTCCGTAAATATGATCATGTTTCTAATTTCCGATCCGATCTCAAGTGGCTCCCTATCAGACAACGTCGCAATTTGCATATCCTGTCATTGCTTTACTCCATTTCATTTAATCCCACTACTCCCCATTACCTTAAAGAACGCTTCTCTTTTCTGCGTGAGGCTGGTGATCCATGTACGCGTACTTCAGTTTCTTTGCGTCTTAGATTTCCCTCTCATTCAAGTAACTGTTATGCAAATTCCCTGTACTGTTCAGGCCATACGTCTCTGGAATGCTTTGCCTTTAGACATCCGAAAAGCTCAGACAATTTCTAAATTTAAAGATTTAGTGACGTCACACTATCTTTCTACTATTTAATTACTTGAACGCTCTAATTTTATTTATTTCTTTTATATTTTCATATTATAATGTATTTTCCTTTGCACTATGTATTATGTTTCCTTATATGTAATGCTCTTTATCGATATGTTATTATTATCTATGTATATTAGTATTATTCATTTTCTTTTTCTTTATGTACACTGCGCCAACCTAGCCTTTTTTTTTTTTTTTTTCATTGTCTTCTACCCAAAGGTTGGCTGGAAGAGATTGCGCTCTGCGATAAGCCCGCCTTTGTACCTCATGTTATACCTAATTCTTTTTATTGTTACTACTTTTAAGTGTTGGTGCAATAAAGTTATATCATTCATTCATTCATTCATTAACCATAAGAGAGGTAGCATAAAAAAGTTTTCATTGGGTTTGTATGATTTATCTCATATGTTTATTCATGCGTACTTATAGATCAGGGTCCCCAAACAAGAAACGTGGTTCTTGTAATTGATTACGTAAAGCGGTACGGAACCCTTATTATGAGTCTGTGAATCTGCTTCGAACATGCACAGTAAAACTTGTTTTCTAAACAAAATATATTGTGTTTTAACAGAAAGACTAATAAATAAATGCGTGGGATTGGCATTAAATTGAAATGGAAGCGTGCAAATGCACTTTTAAGTATTATTGTGAAGTAAATTTTTGTTGATTTTAGGTTGATGTGATGTGACAAATTTGGGTATGAGTATCATGATTTTTGAGTTTTGTGATGTGAGGGTAAAAAACTTAACTGATGGATTTGACGATTTTTGTGGCTCAGTAGCTCATTCATACCTTAGAATCGCAGGGTCCCGGGTTCGATCCTCGGTCAGGTCATCATGGAAAATTATTTTTTTCAGATAGGCCTTTTTATATGAGTACGTGATAAGTTTCCGGAATGAATATGAAAAAATACTATTAAAGGTACAAAATTAATTTATTGTTTTTCAAAATAATCTCCCTTGGCGTCTATGCACTTTTTCATTCGATGAAACCAGTTTTGAAAACTTTTGTACCACTCCTCTGTGGTGACCTCTGAAACGTGTTTTTCATACTCCTCGACAGCCTCTTCTGTTCGTTCTGAAATCGTTGACCGCGTAATTGGTTCTTAATTTTTGGGTACAGAAAAAAGTCACAAGGTGCAAGGTCGGGACAGTATGCAGGATGACTCATGAGTTCTACATTTTTCGCCTTCGAAAAGTCGTTTGTCTGTCTGGCCGTGTGAGAACTAGCATTGTCGTGATGCAGGATGATACGGCGTTTACGGTTATTTTTACGGAGTTCGTCAATAACTTCCGGCAAACAAATGGTCGTGTACCAGTCACTATTCACTGTACGACGATTCTCTAAAGCAACAGTAGCCACGTGTCCAGTATTATTTAAAAAAGAAGCAATCATCCGCTTAGATGCACTTTTCACGCGCGCCACTTTGGTTGGTTTCGGCTCATCTTGAAAGACCCATACGCTCGATTGCTGCTTTGTTTTGGGATCGTAGCAATAAATCCATGTTTCGTCACCTGTTACTATGTCCCACACCAAATTTGACGCACCTTCGTTGAATCTGGTAAGTATGGCACTGCACCAAGTGACGCGGTCCGTTTTTTGAGCCTCGGTCAAGTTGTGTGGGATCCACCGCGAGCACAGCTTTCTCACACCCAAATGTTTGTGTAGGATTAATTGTATTTGACTCATGCCTATTTCTAAGGATGCGCGAATTTCATGGTAGGTTACATGCCTGTCTGTTTCAATCATACGGCGCACAGCATCGATGTTTTTGTTGGTCACAGCGGTGGACGGCCGACCATCGCGAGATTCGTCACTGAGATTGATACGACCACGCTTGAATTCTGCAAACCAGCTATAAACAGTTGTCTTGCATGGTGCTTCATTGCCAAAAGCTGTTTCAAGCCGAGCGATGCTCTGTTGAGCTGTCAAATTACACTTAAAATCGTAGAAAATCATACTACGAAAATTTTCCCGAGTTAAATCCATGTTGATGCAGACACACAATTTTTTAAATGGCGCCACAAGGTATAAACAAAAGACAGTCAAATGAAACAAACTGCATTCTACAGCCAAAGAGTTCTATTTTCAAATGTTGCAATAAATTTTTAAATATTGTTTATGTAAGTGGCCAGTTCCGGAAACTTACAGTGCGCCCTATGTACTAATATATTATAAAATATAGTATCGTTGCGATATTATCCTTTGACACAAGTTCACAACTTACGATGGGGCCAGCTCAATCTTTTTTTTCATTCGTACCACCCCTAAAACGCGTCCCAACAATGGTCTTCGTGACAGACCGAAACATGTCGGCAAATCCTATGAATATAACTTGAGTAAAGCCCTGATTCTGTTATGTATTTATCTCTAAAACTTCAATTGATATTTTCAGAATAGTTTGACCAAGGTCAACATTTCAGGCCCAATAGTGTATTTGTAGCAACCAGACTCATGAATTATTAACATCTCAATAACCAGATTCATAAGCATCATGTAAGTACAGTCCTTCTCACTTAACAATGCTAGTAAGTCCACCTACTATGCCTATTTTTATTTACATTATTTTAGTTCAAAGATTTATTCAGAAAATAGGCCTTTTCGAGCATTTCACGTCAATTTACATTTTACTTCATGCCACTTACTTATATTAAAATTATTTATTATTGTTCAACCTTTCAACTACTGCAGAGAATAAATCGCTCAAAAGAAAGTCTTTCAACAGTATTATTAGTCGCTTACTCGCCGGTAGGGATTTCTATGATATTATATATTTTTCTGTCTTTTTTTATTTTCTTTGTTTTATGTTTAAATGTCTATTTATGGTGCAATAAAGTATTTTTTTTTTATTTACTTTCGTAGTAGGTGGTATTTTTATCTTTGTGAAACTATGTCTTTAGGTTTTTTACTATGGTTTGGTATTTGACTATCCACATTGTCTACTGAGTAAAGCACTAACCATAGTTTATGCTTATTACTTTGGTTGGATTAATTTACTTTCATTTAAATTTTCTCCTGAGCGTAGGAATAAAATAATCCTTACTTATATTATAAATGCGAAAGTAAGTTTGTCTGTTTATTTGTTACGCTTTCAAGCTGTTACTACTGAACCAATCGTAATAAAATTTTGCATAAAAGTTATCTGAAGTACGGAGAAGGACATAGGGTACCTTTCGTCCCGGAAAAAAGTAATGTTCCCGCGGGAACGACGCGTTGACGCGAGTGAAGTTGCGGGCGAAAGCAAGTGTCATTATATAGAAAATATTATACAAAAATTTTTCACTATCTTTTGACTGTAAGATAGTCCGTAAGACAGTCGAGTTGACAGCTAATTAATCAATTATTTTCATTGCGGTGTAATAACCATCTAATACGATAAATTACAACGGCAATGTATGAAAAACAGGGATAATAAGAAACCGCGCCAGGTTGATGTTATGCAGTCCCCTGGTTTTCATGGAATCAAAATCTCTAGGTAGGTGACAAAAATGTAAATCTTTCATGTAAAAAAAACCGATTTCAAACAAATAATGATACGATTTCGACGAAATTTAAATTAATCTGAAGCTTTTTAAGTCGATTAAAAAAGAAACACGAAATACCTTTATATGACTTATTTGGTTTACTACACTCGCTCTGCAAATAAAACTTATAAGTGTGTATTTAGCCACAGAGATGTTTCCGTTAACTATGATAAAAATATTATCTAATATATTAAGGTGGCCTTCATAATTAGATGGTATTAAATGACGAATATCGTTACTTTATTTTATTTTTTTACCGGTTTTGACACCGGTTTTGACCACGAACACACGTGAAAAATAAACAACTGTACAGTTTTATTTGGTGCAAACTATACTCGAACACACGCCTCAAGTTTGTAATTGATTTGGATAAGCCATTAAGCCGCGCTGATGGATGTGCTCCTAGTTTACAGAACACCTTAAGCCTACTTTACGCTACCAAATTATATACAGTTGTAATACATTGGTCTGCCTTATTATAAAACGTGGAATATTAGTTTTTTCATAGCCTGTTGATGTTGTATCCCACTGCACTTACTGCTGTAACACACCGCAAAGTCCTCCCCCTGGGTTCTCCACTCATCTGTATCCTTTGCTATATCTGAAATATAATAATTGACACTATAAAATATGGACGCAACATGTTCAAAATAGTGTTCTGGCAATAGGAACAATATTTTTACAAAGAAGAAAAGTATTGTTATATGCGTACGGTCATTTTCATTTCTATTAATGCAAGATGCATCATTTGCAGTTAAGTTAGCTAAAACTAAATAATGCCATATATACGCCAAAAAAATACTGCCACTTATCTTACTTTAAATTTATTATAGTATGCCAATTGAAATGAAAATATATTGAACCTTTCAATTGAACTGGGATATCGATATTTTAATTGTACGATCGATAAATCTGTGTAAGGCGTTGGCGTATATTTGAGCTGGTTGGATAGTTATGTTTTTATTTAGAAATGTATAAATGTCAAATTTTCATCAATATCATCAGGCAAAAAAATAATGAAAAGACACTTGTGACGTCACGGCTGAATCACAAAATAAATTGGCCTTTTACATATAATGCCAGAAAAGAAAAGTATGTAATTTTACCAACAACGTCCCTTACAAATCATCTTTAAAACATCGTTCTTTATTAAGGAAGTAGGGCATAGCGTAGTATTAATATTAATTGCCAATTCCTTAGAGTAATGTCACAAACAGTGAAATAAAAATATTAATAAAAAGTGAGTACCAAATTTTGATTAAAAAAAAATATGACATAACTTTTTGTGACACATTTCCTTTAAAAAAATCAAATACATAAACCTTATTTTCTTTTTATTTAGCAAATGAAGGAATGAATAAAATAAAAAATACATTTAGGCTTGAAAAAAAATACTTAATGTTTAGTCAAATCAAAACCACGCCTAGTTCCCGCATTCCCACCAGCAGTGTTGTGCTAAAATCATAAATCACGCATTTATTTCTGCGAGCACGACGCGCTGTGGCCGAAAACCGCTGAACGTGCTTATCTGTTATTTGCAGAAAGCTGTAACAGCGGTTTAGGCAACGTTGATAAATATTGGGAGGTTCCTACCGGCCGAGAGTCTTAATAAAGCGATCGATATATCAGCGACGTTTATAAATAACTGCTTCAAGCGTATCGAAACAAGTTTAATTAAAAGTACTTTTAATTTTATTCTGATTGGCTGTTGCATATTTAAACGTAATATTCCTTATAGATATCTTAACCGTTCATAAAAAAAACAACTTGTGAAGTATACCTATGTAACCAAAAATATTTTTTTTTTTACTAAAAAGATAAAAAATATGGCGCAAAAGTGTTTGTTACTTTTTGGTAATATGACTAAACAACGTTATGGTTCTACAATAATCAAAAAACATGTTATATTAATTAGAAACAACGTAGTGCAATCACCTTTTGTGTTTGCTATGATGTTTTGCATTTCTCAGAAATTGTTCTAGTCGTCGCATGGAATGTAGACATATTAAAGGCACTTATTTAAGTGTAAATGTCATATCTTAAGGTCGTCGGTATAACTTAGAGGAATCAGGAGGAATTGATGCATATTTAACACGTGTCGTTGCAAGGAACATTATTTGTTTGCATTAAAAAGATGTTACTCGTAACATGATTTATCATGTGACCAATATAGCTCAGTGTATAGCAAGGACAGTGTCAAGCTTATATAATAAGACTTTATGGTGGTACTAGCTTTCGCCCGCGGCTCCGCCCGCGTCAATGTCGATCCCTCGGGATTAGTACTTTTTCCTGGAATAAAAGGTAGCCTATGTCCTTCTCCGTACTTCAGATAACTTTTATGCAAAATTTTATTACGATTGGTTCAGTAGTAACAGCTTGAAAGCGTAACAAATAAACAGACAAACTTACTTTCGCATTTATAAACTTGTATGCAAAATTTAATGATGGTCGGTTCAGTAGTTACGGCGTGAAAAGTATTGTAGTATTTATTAACTAAAAAGTATTTAAATTTGGATTTAAGAGTGATTTAAACAACTAACGGAAATACCTATAAACTGATTTCGAAAGTATATTGAAATCCTGGAATCAGATTCTTGAAATCAGATTACCTAATGAAATATAGAATTGCAAGAAAAAAGTTGAAAGTTGCCAATCAGCTGGATGAGTTTCTGTGTAGTTTTTTTAATTTTTTAACTTTATACCTTGCAGTTTTATATTCCATTAGGGATTCTAATACCAGGATTTCAATAAAGTTCGGAGGTTCAAAATCACACTATTAAATTTATGGGGTGGAACATAGTCGACCCCAATTGCTAGAATTCAAAATGGAACTGGTGAAATGTTGTTTTTGAAATGGAGACACCCTAGGTTTCCCCTGCTCTTGAGACAGGATAACATTCCTAATTGACACAGGCTTCGCATGGATCCACTCTTGACCCTCCTGTAACTCATTTTGTGAAGGATGTGCAGAGACGCTTCACTCCTATATGGGAGTGTCAGTTGGTATGTGTTTTATAAGTTGGTAGATGTTTTACAAACACAGCATCTTTTAGAATCAAGTTCCTGGAATGCCAGATTATTATTGAGTCATTCTCAAAAGTAGTGTGGTTGAAAGTATTTTCAATTCAACGTGTCTATAATATGCATGTAACCTGTTGGTGTAACTAATAAATAAAAAAAAGTATCTATTCATCGGCAAAGCCATCTATTACGGGTCGTAAAAAAATGTTGTTCAGTAAAATATCAGAATCTATACCTTGCGAGAGGCCCCTTGGATCACCAGGCCTGAACTAGGAGCCGCTTACTCCACGCATCTTTACACTGGGGGAGTGTCCTTATCACATTATTGCATCAAACATATCGCCATTTTTAACCGACTTTTAAAAAAAGGAGTAGCTTATTAATACGGTTGTTTTTAATGTTTGTTACCTCAGAACTTCGTATTTTTTTTAAAGAGTATGCTTTTAAATCGGTTTCACAAAATTTCATCGACATTGGTTCAGTAGTTTGATTGAAGTCGTGTTTTTATGAAAGAAATAGAAAAAAAAGAAAGATTTTTTTATGAAATACTTATCAATGTGACACTACGAGTGAGAATGCTCGATACTTTGAGGCGTATTACCCTTACGTACTGTCGCATATTATGCTTGTTTTACAGTAAAGTTAAGTATTACATTGTAATCTTGATAAGACTTGTTGTGTACTCATATTGGCCCGCGGCCGACACTTAAACGGAACCTTGTTAAAAAATCCCTTGACTACCACTTGTTTTCGGAAAAAAAAACTATTTAAACATCTATAAATATAAAACGAATATAATACATAATACTAATGTGTGAAATGGTATAGTGATAAAGCACAGCCAAATCATACGTTGAGTGTTCATTTCAAAAAAAAAACAAAACAAAATTAGCGTAGCTAATATTTTAGGCATTTGAATTTATATTTTGATACAGCCATTCGTGTTCTCAGGTGTCAACTAATAAACTATGGACTACCTGCTGCTTTCGTGGTATATACCTATGTAAATAAATTTGACGTTCAACAAATTAGGTGCATGTTTTATAAAAATTAAAAAAACAAAAAACAGATTTTAAGTGTCAATAGAAATCAGTGAATGAAACTGATAGACTAACTTAACGTTATGGTCTGGCGCCTATGTTATTATGCTTTGGAAATTATTATTATAATTTTACTTTAAAAAAAAAGAGATATTTATTATTGTATGTATATTTTCTTATTAATCCTCTTCTGGTAAATTATTATCATTAATATAAGGGTATTGATTAAGTTTCAGAAGAGTAGTTATTAAATTACAATTTGCCACAAAAATAAATAGGTTCAACAGTCAAAATTTAAGTTCATTAATATTGGCCTAAACTAGTAACACAAAAGAGTTTCTAGTTTAAAAGAGTTCTTATAGCTTGAATGCAGTTCACCATCATTATCATTACAGCCGCTAAAAGTTCTCTGCTGAACAAGGTCCTCTCCCAAGGATTCTTCGGTCCATGGGAGGATATTGTCACTCACCACGCATATCAATGACACTCCCTTTTTACATATATAAAGATGATAATTTAAGAATAAGATTCGTCGTCATCTGAGCATTATTTCCGATTACATCCTCGGAATATGATTTGGCAAAAATTTTGTATTTAGTAGCTCCAGAATCGCGGACCCATGAAAATTAAGTACGGAGGCATTTAGAAGAATCCGTTGCCCCCTGTTGCCACTGTCATGGCCATGGCTGTCATGGCTGGCATGCTTACCACTGCGCTACTGAGGCCGTATTTGTGCACATTATACATACCTATATTGTTTGTAAATGTATCTTCAACATTCCCGGTTAGTTACTCAGCCTATCAATATGGACCACTTTTCCAATGGGACCAATGAAGGGAATGAAAAAATCATCAATTTCGTACTAAATTGTTGTCTAAATTTGCATCAAAAAAATTGAGTTCCGCATTGGTCCTATACGCAAAATTGTTCATCGGGGCTCAGTCACCCCTTTAAGAGAATGTCGAAGGTACATTAACACACTATATACTTTGTTAGACACATAGAGCCAATTAAAATTTAACAACTATATTTTTTATTGTAACTACTCCATTCTCTAAACATCATACTGAGATACTGTAAAAAAGTGACAAATAAATTATCATTCTTACTATTATTAATATTATTATAAATGCAAAAGTGTTTGTTACGCTTTCACGCCGTAACTACTGAACCGATCATCATGAAATTTGCAAACACGTTCCCTAGAGTACGGAGAACGACATAGACTACCTTTTATCCCGGGAAAAACTACTATTCCCGAGGGTTCGACATTGACGTGGGCGGGTGGAGCCGCGGGCGAAAGCTAGTTAAAAATAAAAACTGCTCTTGTTTCAATAAGCCCTCTACATGATGACATCATATTTATTTATTATATCTTTAACCAGTTTTATAGATGCTTGTTTTAAGTATCTTGCATATCTATCATATCGGCAATAATAATCAATTTTATTCTAGGAACATTTGTTTTCGTAATAATCATTGCATTTTACTGCTATTCAAGTATTATAATAAACGTCTGTGATTCATTCTATCTCAGTTTACATTGTTGTACATATGAATTCGCAATATATAGAAAATTGGCATTTCCATATAAAATAGTTTTGCCGCCAGGCCAGTTTGTATAGGAATGTGGATTTTTTGTTTGATTTCCCAATATTGTTCCCATAGGGCAAGTTGTTCATATAGTGGGATGAGTTAGCCCGTTAAGAGAACGTCGAGGGTATAGTCAGTTGGATTTCGAAACATACAAAATGATTCGTTTATTAATCTTTTAATTTCTTCGGTATCATAGCTAATACTGGTATTATCTTGATAATAATTAAGTACTTCTGACATTTTTGTATAATATTAAATTGAGACTTATTTAAAGTTGTAATTATTAATGACGCTAAAAGTATTGTGAATTTGATTAAAGGGTATATTTAGTATTGTTAATAGAAATGTAATCAAATAAAAATATTGCATGCTGTAAAAATGGCTAAGTAGGCTAGGCTACACTTCTATATGTAACATCTTTCTGTACCCTATTTAATGCAAATAAATCTTATCTTATCTTATCTTTTAAACTGTTTAAGAATGTTAAGTGCAGACCTTTTTGAACTAGTTGAAACAGACAAGTTAATCAAAATCAATAATAATTTTGAGACCTATTAAGCTTACAGTTAATATTTACATCTATGTGATAATTTGGAGCTACTTGTAGGCTTTAGATCAATTCAGGAGAGTCATTAACTGGTATGCCGGTGGTTGCAGGTATGACGTCGAGTTAGGTAGTAGAATAGTATCCCAATATCTTCCTTCTCTTCCCAAGTCCAATAAATTCTTATCCTTCCGCAGCTAAAAAATATTGCCGATTAGCAGCAGCGTCGAAAGTACAAGCAGCCAAGGAAACTGCACTCACCAACCTGCTTGTCAAGCGTGGCGAGTATGGCTTCACCTCCCCATGGAACGAAAAATCTTTGGGAGGGTCTTTGTAATTAGTAGACTTCTTACGGCTGAAAGCATGAATAATTTTAGAAACTTATTAAGCTTTTAGTTAATATTTCATCTGTGTGATTTTTAGAGCTATCGAGTAGGCATTTGTCGAAGACATTGTGTGGAAAAAAATACACGCAATGATACGCACATAATAGAGTGATTTGTTAAAACCTTAATAATGTCTAAAATATCATTAAATTGTTAATATTCGCAAGTAAAATAAATTTTATACTTACCGAACTAAATCACACAGATTTTAACGTAGATTTATTATCAAAATGATGTATGCATTAACTTAAAATGTCGATACCTAGTTAACTAACTCATTCTCAGTCAAAAATGTAATTTTTAAGCTACTAGCTTTCGCCCGCGGCTCCGCCCGCGTCAATGCCGATCCCTCGGGAATAGTACTTTTTCCCGGGATAAAAGGTAGCCTATGTCCTTCTCCGTATTTCAGAGAACTTGTATGCATAATTTCATGATGATCGGTTTAGTAGTTACGGCGTGAAAGCGTTACAAACAAACAAACAAACTCACTTTCGCATTTATTATATTAGTAAGGATTAGTAAGGATGCCAGGGGGGACAGGTATGCTCGGCCTCTTTGACACTTTTATCATATCTGTTGTTGTTGCACGCTCGATTGCTAACATAACGTGTTCCACAAAAATATGTTAATTAAAATTGTATTTAACACGACATCAAAAAAAAAAGAAAAGAAAAATATTAAATATCATACAAAGCCCTTCAGGCAAGTAGGCGACCAATACTGTTGAGTGTGAGTAAGAGTTTCTTTCGGCGTCTTCTTCTCTGCAGTGGTCGGTTCCGAAACGCTAGTAGTTTGTAGCTTTTAAACAATAATTTGAATATAATATAATAAGTATTATTTAATTTTAAATGTGAATTGACGTGAAAAAGTGCCTGAAAAGGCCTATTTTCTGAATAAATCTTTGAATCTTTGAATCTTTGATAACCCAAAATCCGTCATAATGCTCACCAATTTCTTTAGATAACGAATCTTTCGATTCAATCAATATATTTCGGTACTGTCTCCAATATAAGTATGTTTCTAGGGGATTAGGTTGATGTACTGATTAATTAATCTAAGAAAGTCATTACGGGACCGGCATTCATCACTGGTCTCGAGTGCCAAATAACAGTACATGAGCATACAAATAAATAAGAAAGACTTTATATTAATATTTTTTTGTTTGCAGACTATTCAAGGTTTATGATAAATTAAGTAAAATCCTCGACATACGAGTAGCTTTGAAGGGAATTTTTCCCATGGGTCCAATGCTGGGAACTCAAGTTTTTTTTATATGATTTAAATTATTGAACATATGAGGAATCTGAAAATTAGTTATAACACAGGAGCCCGATGGCATAATTAACGCTTACTTAGGTTAAGCAACCCTGGACGCAGTCTCCACTGGGATGAGTGACCGCAAGTGGCATAACAGTATCTCGAGCTGTTATCATTGGAAGGCTGTTTTCATAGATGGCAGTCGTTAAAATATGTCAAATACCTTTAGGCAGCTTGGAAATATGACACTCACAGCAGTATTGGCCACTTGCATACACACAAGAAAAAAGTAATTGCAAATCTACGATAGGTAAACATTTTTTTTACAATTAGCTATTCAATATGTTGATAAAAAGGTTTCGTTTTTTTTTCTTCAATTAGGTCTTTATTTTTCTTCATTCGATTAGGACCACTTATGAGTAATTTTATCTTGCTCAGTAGCAATCAAATAATATTGTGAAACGTAAATCGACAGCATCTACGTTCAAGTTAGAAGTTGTTTATAAATCTTAAAACGTTGTCATTTGTGACTTTTAACAAAAATGACATCAGAATTAAGTTAATTAAATGCTATGAGGACACAACACACTATTCGCAGAGTTGGCGTCAAACCCTGAGCGGAAGGATGCCGCGTTAATTGGATATGTCAGAAGCCACTGGCTTCACGCGGAGATAGTTCCCGACTCGCTTACAAGACGGCCATTATTAGAAATCTGGATGACACAACCCACTACGACTTAACACCCAAATCAAAGGCAAGAGGATTACTAATTTAGTACCTTTGATGTCATACTTATTAAATCGATTTAGTTTAAAAGGAATACATCGCTTTCTTTAATTCAAGTACCTTAATTATTTTAAAATTTATTCTTTTTTTTATTCTATCATGCTGGTCTGGGAGAAAAGAAAAATCGTAGAATATACCAGCTTCTCTTCCCGTGCAGATTTCGTGCAGATAATTCTGCTGCCAAACAATGTCGACAGCTGCAGATGCATCTGTTCACTGCTTGCAGTTGACTGGTCGACAGCAAAGTGCTGCTCGTCTATTTGATGCCTTATACTGATAATTATGCTATGGGATCTCCAAAAAAGCCAAGCCCCTAGCTATATTCCAATGGGTACTGCTCTCATAGTACATTATACACGACCCAAAGTAACTGGACTTAGTCTTGCAGAGTTTTGGTGCACTCTGGTAGGTATAACTACATCAGCATCCAAAATGGGTTAAAATTAAGATAAATCATATGCGGGAGCTTCCTAATCATTTAGAAAACAACATTGTTGACTCAGACGTTTTTAAAAAGGACTTCCCTTTAAACTGAGTATTGGTATTTTCTGCAGTAAAACTAATTATACATAATTGACATCAAAATGACTTTTAAGAAAGAGATGTGTAATACAGACAAATAAAAGGATGTAACAACAGGAAAGGCTTGAGTCACATACATAATTTAATTAATAATTGCTTTATTACTGCAAATATGAAGGCAAAGGTCGAAAACCTTTAGGATGAATAACGAGGTATCGAATAACTGTATTACCATGGCGGTATCATCTTTGACGTATTCATGACGTTATATACAAAATAGAGTTCATCTTCGGACGCATACGGCGTGGGCAGGGATTCCATCCATATGTGGTCGATATCCCTGCTTATCGCACCTCTAGATTCGCCTCCTCCTTCATTATGTGAACCGTGAAGAAATAGGATTCCCTCCCCGCGTCACTGTTTCCCGACTCGTACAATTTAGGGATTTTCAAGGCAAGAGTGAATAGGCATTATTTGAGTTTGCGTGTACCACCCTAAACCTCATCGTTGCTTCCCATCAGGCAAGATGTAGGACAAACGCAATCAACTTATCGATTAAAAAACGGGCCAAGTGCAAGTCGGACTCGCGCATGAAGGGCTCCGTACCGTTATCTTTAAAAACGGCAAAAAAGTTGAATGTTGTATAATACAAATTTCGTTTTGCGGTTGACTCTATACATTTTGTTCGGTCGACTGCAACTACATAAGTTGGTTGAGTTGTTTATAAATAACTATCCATGATACCGAGACTAATATAGTTTTAATTGAAAGTACGTACTTTAAGGTATATCAGATTTATTTTAGTAATATTTCAAAAGTTACAGTGGTGGTCAAGTTTTTGTTGCATTTTAAAAGACGATTTCAAGGATACCCCACACGTTGGGGTGAGTTCAATTTATTTATTTTTTAATTTACTTTTCGTTGTTTGGGAGGGGGTTTAAAAAACATAATTTTTTCATAATTTTAAAAACCAAATTTTGGAACTTCAATATCAATCTCTCCACCAATTTTCGTGACAATCGGTGCAGTAGCAGCGGAGTACGAGCCCGGACGGACAGACAGATGGACGGACGGACTTGACGAAACTATAAGGGTTCCTTGTGGACTACGAAACCCTAAAAAAGAGCGTTACGTGCTACATTTGACATACTTTTTTTTATACATGGCGGCAAACTAGTAAGCGTATCTCCTGATGGTAAGCGACCACCGCGGCCCATAGACAACTGCAACACCTGGGGTGTGACAAGAGCGTTGCCTGCATTATAAGAAAACACAGACTCATTTTTTGAAGATTCCAATGTCGTATCAATTCGGGAATACCGCCGGAAGTTCATTCCACAGTTCGGTCGTACGTGGCAGCAAGTTTCTGTGAAAACGTATGGTGGTTGACTGCCAGTTATACAGGTGGTAGGGATAAAATTTTAATTTATGTCGGGTGTTACTACGATACAAATTCATTTTAAAAACAACAATTTACGAATTATTAAAGCTACTTAGATATGCTACATTAATGCGTGAAATCAATTTTTACGTTTTCACATATTTTAAATAGTTAGTTAGCATGCTGTGGATCTCGACTGCCCTACGCCAAATCTAAGTATCTCATTTTTCCCAAATTTTACAGGAGAGCTTGAATTTTTATCATCAAAATGTGAAATTATAGCCAAAAAACATTAGTTTTAGTAATATTAGTGGTTTATTTATATTTTTTATCAAAATAAATTTATGTAAAAATATATTTTTCGCTTAAAACAAGTCATCGACATCATCATCATCATCATCAGGTTATTCCAGTCTCCACTACAGGAGCATGAGCTTCTCTGTACTACCACAGCCATACTTGGCCAGAGCTGCCAGAGGAATTAGCTTTAAAACAAGTATCACATTTTTTTTTTGTATTTATCTAGCTTTAAATTCTTAAATTTTAAACATATCGTATATCTGTAAATTGTACTATCTAATTACTATAACAAACAAACTTTAAACACGAAATATAGATGCAAAAGTGAGTTTCTTTATTCGTTACTCTTTCATTCACGCCTTAACTACTGAATTACATCATAAAATTTTGCGATCGCTTTATCTGGTATACAGAGGACATACCCCTTTCATCCTAGCAAAAGTACTGTTACGAAGAATTACTCAACGCGAGTGAAGCTGCGGGCTAAAGCCATTTCACAATAATTTTTAATAGTTATGTATTATTAACAAGCTCACAAAGATATGAACTATATGCACACAATCTTGAAAATACATATATTTTATAAAACAAAGAGCATTTCCCGATTAATAATAATCGTACTTGTTCTTCGTTCGAATGCCATATTTTCGTCCTGTGACCCGAATAGCTCCGCTTGCGCTGCGTCTAGGGAGTGTGATTTGCCTCGATCCTATCAGCATTGCTTATCTGACCCACTGGGATGCTGTATTTGCCTACGCTTTGGATAGGCAGCATATTGCAGATCAAAGAAAGAGAAAGATCTATTTGGTCTTAACATTACTGTTTAGTCCGAACATGCACTGGGTAGAGACAATTATAGACCGTCCAAACGCGATTTTCGTAAGTATATAATAGTGTTTGGGGACTAGAATATATGGATTGGTGAACATAAATATCAAATTTCTTACATCTGGTTAAGAAACGTACCTATAAGAGTTATGAAAGTATTTAAAAATTTGTAGGAGCGATTGTATTAGAATTCTTTATAAGCACGATTGACAGTATTGTTCTGAGCAGTTTGGATCAATTTCTGTAACAGTTTCAGAAAGCACTTGATTACTGGGCCTCGGCTGATGAAAAACTTCATATCCTGATAAAGCTTGAATTTCTAAGAAACGAGAAAAAGAAGGGTTAAAGTACAGCATGAAAGGTATCCTACCTCCTGAGTTTTATTACACTATCAAATTTATACATTTCGGATATATGGCAACCAACTGTGGCCAAGTTGGAGTAAATGCTTCATAGAATGTTGACATAAATCGGTCTAAACTACTCAGAAAAATACTGCCGATTGTTCTTATGAAGTATTTTAACACAATCACTCACACAATTTATTTATTAACAAGTTTTGAACTTTACAACATTCCATAACTTCTATACGATTTCTTACCGGGTATAATAAATTAAATATTTATTTTCACCAATGAAGTGCCTATCCATATATTATAGTCCCCAAACACAACTTATACATGACAAAATCGCATTGGGACGACGGTCTATCATAATTTAATAGAGAAAATTTGAAAGACTTTTGCCCGTCAGTGGGCGAGTAGAATACAAATGGCCATGAAATAACGAACACATTACAAAAAATCCTGGGTCATATTTGGGGAAAAGGACTTCTAGCTCTGATCATACCTGATTCATCATTTTAATTTAGTTGCGCGTTTAAGTTGAAACCAAGTCGTCGTCAAATCTGAATATACGCACCTTTGACAATCATCCAAAATCACCGAGAGTTGCTGCGTGACTTTTAAGAGAGTATTTACTAATTAGCACCAACTAGGTATGTCTTAAACGAATTTCTAGTCTCCTATATAATAATAATAATAAAATGACGTACGCTTCTGAGCCTCGCCATCTCTTCTCGTTTCGTTGATCCAAGGACGGAATAAATTCATACAATTGTCATGCCCTTTTTAGATGGTTATCCTTTTATTATCCCTAAAGGCAAATGGTACAATTATATCTGCGGATGGATGAGTGGGGTTTGTAGTCGATTTTCCGATTTTTGCGAAGGGTCTGTTGGTTTGCTTTGTTTTTATTGCCTTTTAATTACAAAACGTTCAATGTTGGTTCGTATGTTTACGATTAGTACCTTTCTTTATTGGAATATCGAGATTAATGTTTGTATGAGTTGAGGAGCCCGATGGTCCAGTGGGTCTAAGCATTATTAGCGCTTGCATATGTTAAGCAAACCTTGGCGCAGTGCCCCCTGGGATGGGTGACCGCAAGTGGCATAATAAAATCTCGAGCTCCTCACGGAGTAGCCTTCCTTCGGGAGGCTGTTGGTCTCGGCTGTTATCATTGATTGCAATCGTTAAACTATGTCAGATGCCTTTGAGCAACTTGAAAAATTGGACACTAGTGTTGACGATGTACACACACGAAAACTGCCTCCGTGGTCCAGTGGTTAAGACGTTCGCCTGTAGACCCAGGAGTCGTGGGTTCGATTCACATGGGAAGCATATTTTGTTTAGTTGTTTCTAGTTTGGTTAGGATATTGCAGGCTTGAATCACCTGATTGTCTGATAATAAAGATGATTCCGTGCTTCGGAAAGCACGTTAAGCCGTTACACCCGGCTACCATCTAGTAGTCGTTAAAGGAAGGAAGGAAGAAAGGTAGTCGTCAGAGGCCGAGAGGCGGTTCCGAAGAACCAGGTTATGCATGGTCGATTGACCGTGTCACCTACACGAAATGATGATGATGATGACACACGAAAAACAAAAACTACAATATTTGATTATGTGATGAATATTCAGAAGAACAATTGTTCTGAGGATGAATAGGACTCTTCCATGTTAGATAAAGAGAAAATTAAAAAAGTAGAATGTAGGTAAGGAATAGTTTTTCTCCTGCGCAGATAATGGGTAAATATCTGAAGAATCATACGAATATATACCCACGCAGCGACACACTTTTAACGTGACCTTTAGGTCTTGTAGCCTAAACTTGTAGTAAAGCCATGATCTGTAAATGTATGAATAGAAATCTTTAGTAAGCAACCACTCTTGTCTTGTATTTTGCTTTGGATAAAGCTTAAGGCGCATTTCTTGTAGATAATAAATGAAGGTAGGTAGGTATAAACTACGATAAGTAAGAATGTAGGTACGTAAATTAATCTGAGCAATATTCATCAACCTAAATAAGTATAGTAAATGTATACTTATTGAAAATGCCGTAATAATTTAAATGGCTATAAAATATATTAATAAATATTAGAAATTATTGTAGGTATGATAAAAATATTAAGTACATAAAAAACTCCATGAATCAAAACCACTTCCACCCAAATAATGCCTTTTCAAAAAGTATTACAAATTATGATCAAGTGGCGGAATGATAAAAAGAAAAAAACCTCTTTAGGTAGGTACATCTTCGAAGACGTTAAACGAGCTTTTTTACCCAAGACAAAAAAAAACACATGATTGCCTTGCCTAAAATATAAACAGAATACGTAAGAATTCCACCGATACCCAATACATCCAAATATGTTCAGGCCTTTAGGAGTAATAGTGAAATAAAGAAACTTACAGATATACATTCTTACATTCATAAACTCTAAATACATTACACTCCTTTTTTGGGCAGTCATGTAGAAATGAGAAAAAAAATGTTAATACAATTTTTTTCTTGCAAAAATATTAAATTAAAATCAATGAAATGTCCTTGAAACAATAACAAACGACGGTTCTGTTATTGAGCTATGACGGATTGCGTAAGCGGGATTGGTTTGTTCGTGTATCAGTTAAGCTTCGCTGGCATATTCCAAATCCGTAACAGATGACAGTTGATCACAGATTGGCTAAGGAAAATTTGGTCTTACACAGATCATATACTAAATAGACACGGAAAACATAAAATTAATAAAAAAGCTCTTCCTAAACTTTTTTACAAGGTTTGATGTATGTATTTATTAGCTTTTACATACGGCTCCTCTCTATATAATGTAGATCTTCGGGAACAATAAGTATTTACTTATCCTACGTCATTCTCAGTTCCGCAGTCATGACGGGCTTGTCAATGCTGATGGACCACTCATTTCTTAGTATAAATTCGCTTTAAAAATAATGCCTTTTAAACATATTCGTGCGTCTCAGCAGTAAAAATAAATTTAAAATGCCTTTCATTAAGGTCAATGTATACGCATTCTCAGTTTTCAAAACTTTATTCGTCTAGCATTTCTATGCCAGGGGTGTCATCGTCAAATAACGAGCTGCTACTTGCTTTTCCCCATTCATCCGTAAGTAAATAGCATCCCAATTACCAGCATTCCCTTCCCAAATCCAACAAATTTCTATCCTTCCTCAGCTTTTAAATGCTTCCGATGGGCAGCAACGCCAGAAGCACAATAAGCCAAAGAAACTGTTCTCACCAACCCGCCTGCCAAACATAGTGAGTATGGTTATATCCTCCCATGGAACGAAGAATTCTTGGTAGGAGACCTTTGTGGAGCAGTGGATTTCTTACGACTGAAATTATTTATCTAGCATTACTAAGTTATCTGTCACCATAAGCAGCTTTGGTCAGGTCGAATGATCATAGCAACTGGACGCATTGTGTTCGGCTTGCAGTGAGCAGCAATTCTGGATTCAGTATTCACTTGTGATAGTCGCTATCCTATTGTCAAAATCGTCTTGATACGCGAAATAGCATAAAGCGGTGATGGTGGTCAGGCGTAGTGCATTGTTGTTTATTTGGTATTATGAATATTCAAATTAAAGGCTTCTCAAAGAGAGAATTGAAAAGAAAAATTACTAAGAACAGAGTTAATCCATTAATCTATGTTTACCTGGATTAAAAAACATCTTTCGAATTACAAAATATTTTCTACATCCAACAAAGGTAGACAGTTAATATTTTATTGTTATCACATGTTTTTGCAAATTAATACTGAATTATGTTGTTTCGAAAAAATAGGGGCCGGTTCATTATGTCTTTAATGTTTTTTATAGATAAAATAATGTTAAATTCAAATGTAATATGTATTAATTTTTCTAAAGATAAAATAACAAGCCATTCAGGCGTTTCTTATGGCATTTCTTCTTTGCAGCGGTCGATTCCAAAACGTTAGTACCTACTAAGTCAGCTTTTAAACATTAATAAATAATATTAATTTAACTTAATTAGATATTTGTAAAATACGACTTCAAAAAGTGCCTGCAAAGGCCTGTTTTCTAAATAAACTTTGACTTTACACACCAGTTTTAATACAACTGTATTCGGTTGTGTGACTCAAGTTGTGTAACATTATTAGCAATTCTGTACTATGATGCTTTTTAGCCTCATATCTGTGTACTTGATGAATATCGTTCTTTTTAAATATGAACCTAAGTATTCAAAAGATTTATGGTGCGATACTGCTGCTAATTTTTATGACGTGAATACCCCAAGGTCTAAACAGCAATATTTTATTAGGAAGTGTTGTAACATCTAAATACTAGATCATTTGTTTAAAATGTGAACCAAATTCTTCATTGAGATGTCTCATAATTTTAATTTATGGATGTTAGGCATGTGAACTATGCGACTAATTTCCATAATTTATGTATTCGTTGAGTCACGAATGTTTTGGCAATAACTTTGAATGCCAAATTCTGTATTTTTTGACGTAACGTCTTAAAAAAATTATGAATGCCGGCTGCACGCACGACAAATTGTCATGTTCCGTATGCTAGCGACAGTGCGGAACAAGTTATCACGATATATAAAATTATCGTCCGTAAACCGACTTAAAAAAAACAGTGTTTTTTTCAAAACAATAGCAACATCTATTACTGAATCAATTAGGGTTTTCTGAAAGAATTATTTTATCTCATTGTCTGAAATGCTAACCATCCGATGGCAACACTAAATCGTTACGTGTGATAAGCCGCTGTCATTAGATAATATTCGACAAGTAGCGACAATTCTGACATTTTGTTGCCCAATAACAGTTTAGGCACTCAGGGGGGGGCTGCCGTCACTCATTTCGGAAAACCCCCATTAACAAGTCAGGGTTCAAAGACTCATAAAATTAAATTACAACATAAAACATATGTACGGTAATATTTTTTTTTATTTCTGTGGTAATAGTTATTTGTCGCTAAATATCAACTGAGTAACTAAATTGTGTATGGAAATATAATAAATAAAACGAATTAATTTTTAAATATTGTTTTCCTTTCTTTTAAAACTTAGCCTTCAGGAATATTTCATAAAAGAAAAGGAACCAATTTGGCATCACAATGCCTTTCACAGATATAGATTGATTCCGTGCTTCGGAAGGCACACCAGGGTGTGCATGGTCGATTGGCCCTGTCACCTACACGAAACGATGATGATGACAGATATAGATGACGCAAGAATGACGATTTGTGTAGATACCAAGCTAGCCGATTTTTTACTGTTTAGTGTTAAGAAGTCTTATAGGAAATATGTTCTTGCCTTTAGGTTCTTGCAATTTTGGGTTATTGCAGTAAATTATCACGCAACGAGGCATATTTTAGTTTTCGCAGCTTTCCGGTTGAAACAACAGTCGCGCGCGGACTGACAATAGCCGCGGCCAACCTTGGCGCTTGGTCGAGGTTCGGAAACGCGAAGTACGAAAACAAAAATTTTATGTACTTAATCTATGTACATCTATGTACCAACAATATACCTACAGCCTACAATATAAACTAGGATAGGCCAAGTCAAGGATGCCGAAAACCGTACATAGAGAAATAAACGCGATAATAAGAATCATGTAGCGGGCTAAAGAATTACAGTATAAACTGCTTAGAGAGAGAAAAAGCAACAATATCTGCCAAAAGTAAATGCCTAAAAATAATACAACAGGACCTTATTTTAACGATGGTATTAACCACGCCAGCCTAAAACACCCGCAACGTATTTCTAACTCCAAAATATTTTATTTATACTGTACACAGTGTGTAATAAAAAACGCAAAGCCTTATTGGGCTTAAACCTCTTAACGTTGTTTATTTTCCACTCCCACAAAAGCGTAGAATTTCCCACATGAACCGCCGAAAACACCATTTGTTTTTCCTAAGTCCAAGTCGTTAATTTCCTAATTACAGTTTCTGAATAAAAGCCTGTTTTTGTACTGTCCCGTCGTCCCTTCCGTCGCTACAATCCCGCCGGAAGGTTAATGGAAGAAAAAATACTCTGTACAAATTTGAATAACATTTTTCTCCGTACCAAAATTAAGTCCTCTGCCCCTGCATCCACGGGTTTGTTTAAATTACTGAAGTGAATTTCGTGATTCGCCTGTAATATTCAATTTTATGTTCATTCAGAGCTGCTTTGTTCGCTGCGCCTTGTTGTAAATTAATGTTTTGTAAAAAAGTTGGGTGAACTCTCTTCGGTTTAGTTTAGTAAAATGTGGAAGGTAATAGGGTCAATTAGGAAGAAAATCTGGGTGACAATATCTTGTCTCACTTTTCAGGGTAATATTATTTCGCTTAAGTACTAAAATGTTGAGACACACGGATTAAAAGATAGCGTCGGCTTTTATTCGGTATATCCCATAGATTCAAAATAAAGAAAATTAGCGTCTCTCTTGTCTATCTATATCAACACATCCCGAGAGGTGCTGTGGAAATTATATTTTATTGACGCATTATGTGTACCTTAGAAAATTAATACGACGAAGACTGAACCAGCACTTAATAACAAAGTAAGCGCGGGCGAAGCGTCTCTGTTTTAGCTTGGGCAGAAATTTCTCGACCATTCTGTTCTCCAATGTCGTTTTTGTATGATCTGTCAAAAACATAGACATATAAAAACAGCAAAGGGCAAGGAAGCGCTGGAGATTCTAGCTAGGAATGTGGACAGTATTCATAACATTGACTTTTTCGCTCGGGTTTTGTACGAGTACAATCAACCGATTCGATTGTTTCAAGTAGCAGCTATCAATTTGAACTAAAATTCATTGTGCTTGTAATTTGTTAGGATAACTGTAAGTGCACTTTGCTGGATATCAGTGTTAGCTGTGACTAATGGTGTTCCGAAGCCAGTTGAAGCCGCTGAAGAGAATCGTATCTACAAGTAACTTTGTCTATCGCTAAAGACAACAAATGGAATCGATTTATTATTTCACTAACTCGCTCCCGGGAGAGACGAGTAACGACTTTGCCTTTATTTCGTATCTATCTATACTATATTATACCTCGGTTGTATTAACTCTAATATATGCTCTTTTTGGTCAAATAAAACAATAATACATTGATTTTGCTTTCTAGTCATGATCATTTACGTGCACAATCAAGGTGGCTTATACTTAAAGTGGGTGATTAAATTAGACTGTATGGGTTTTTTTTTCTTTTCCTTAGAAAGCTTCTGCAGAAAGCAGATGCAAAGTCCACCAGGTATGTCGCTAGTAGGAGGTTCAAGTGCTTCAAAAGCTAATATCTTATGATTCTGTAGAAAATTTGGGGTAAAATGTATACCAATACTAGTTGTCACGACGAATTTCGTTTCGCTATACAAAATAGATAGACTATATAGAAATATAACGACGATGTTGACGAGCTCTGTCACAGCCACAGGGCTGTGCTCATCATACCAGGCTGTGCCATACCGGATATCCGGGGCTCGATCTCCGGTCAGGTCAAGATGAAAAATGATCTTTTTCACATTGGCCTAGGTCTTGGATGTTGATCTATATATGCATTTGGCATAAAATATAGTATCGTTTTAGGTACATTCATACACATACATATTATCACGCCTGTTTCCCATGGGGTAGGCAGAGGCTATGGATATCCACTTGCTACAATCCTGACATAGATCTCTAGCTTCGTCTACACTCATTACTCTCCTCATACATGCTCTACGGTTTCGGGTACTTCTAACAGCTCCTTTTTAAGAACGTCTGCAATCTGATCGCAGTACGTTCAACGAGGTCGACCCTGAACATTATTCCCATTCACACTGGCTTTATATATTTTCTTTGTTGTTCTTCTTTCATTCATCCTTTCAATGTGGCCAAACCATCTTAATATATCTTTCTCAATCTTGGTCACAACATCATCTTTCAATCCACATCGCTCCCGCTCGTTTAGATAGTATCCCATAATCTAAATCTTATTATTATTATATAGGGATATTGCGGGTAGATGTGAAAGAGATAACACCTCTTAAGTTTCTCTCCCATTAAAATATTTATTTAAATTATTTAAAGTAAATTTTATTCAAAAATATATGGTAGAAACAATAGTATAAACAAACATTACCTGCTAGTACTATTTTTCCTTTCACATATCTCTTATTAACATGGAGGCACTTCAAAAGTCAATGGAGGTAATGGCCCGGGAATTCAACACTAGAATGGCAGAGTTCCAGAACACTTTGGAGAACCCTCGCGCCAGTCCCAGCACCGTGGCCACCCTGACTGCGGAATTCGAAAGTTTCAAAGCCTTTGTCTCCTTGAATCTTGTCAGTCTTCAAGAGCAAGTGTCATTGATGATTCGTGTACAAGATGGATTTGAAATGCGCTCCCGTAGGAAGATGTTGATGCTGCACGGAGTTCCAGAAGGCACAAAAGAGGATGTATCTTCAGTTGCTACCAAAATCCTTGCAGAGAAACTCAACATGCCGGACATCACAACCAAGGATGTGACCCGCTGCCAAAGATTGGGTAAATTAGTCAAAGATAGGCCCAGGTCCATCTTAGTAAAGTTCTCTTCACATCAAGTAAAAGATAAAGTATGGTTTGCCAAATCCAACTTTAAAGGTAGCGGGGTTACATTATCTGAGTTTTTGACCAAAAGTCGCCATGAAGCTTTCATGTTGGCCAGACAGCATTTCGGCGTGTCTAAGTCGTGGACAAGGGATGGGTTTGTGCATATCATCTTGCCCGATGGGACCCGGCATCGCGTCAGTTCGACGGATGAAGTAAAGCAGCTTGTGGAAGAGTCGTCTGGGGCTGCCCAGGATGTAGCAGCCGCATCCACGAAGCCTTCAACATCTACAGCAGGCTCCGCTCCGATTACGGGGCGCACCAGGCGTGACAAGAAGAAGTGAAGTGTTGAAGCAGTATAAATATGTCTTGGCCCAAAATATGGTAACATATTTTTCACACACCTTGTTTATAATTGTTACTTATAAGCAGATACCTACAGTAGTTTTTATTAAAATTTTTAGAACTGCCCTAAGTTAGGTACACATTTTTGTTGTTTTAACCTTCTGTCACAACTTGACAATTGACAGTTCAGGAATTGGCATTTTGTCTATTGTTCTTTTTTTTTTTTTTTTTGGTATGTGCCATTGTAATATTCTGCCAGTGTAGTTGGAAATTTTGTCTATTATATTTTTTTTTTTTTGTTGTTTATCAGCCTCTATTGTTGTAACTTTACTTATTTTTCTACTAGCGGGTAGAAATGAAGTAGATATATATTTTATTTTTATTATTATATTTGCTTTGTTGGTATATATTTTATTATACAATTATATTTATATATTATTATATTTATAACTTACATAGAAACACAGCACAATGCACGATTATCTAGGTGATTTATATCACTCGATGTCCTCATCTTCTTCTTTGGATGATAGCTTTCATAGTTTGCCTACCCCACTCGATGATATTCTCAAAACTCAGTTTGAAAATTTTCCTAAAAACTTTAATGTGGTGCATATAAATGCACAAAGTATTCCTGCTCACTTTGCTGATATGCTAGCGACATTTGATATCAAAAATATTCACGCGATTCTTGTTTCCGAATCTTGGCTAAAGCCGTGTCTCCCTTCCACTTCTTACTCACTACCGGGTTTTCAATTAATTCGTCACGATCTCACTGGCAAACGTGGTGGTGGTGTTGCCATATATCTACGTTCGTATATCCCATATAAAGTCCTTAGTGTATCTTCTTCTGATGTTTTTGAATATCTTGTACTTGAACTTACTCTTGCCCACACCAAAACCCTTCTGGGAGTTTGTTACAGTCACACCTCTGCAGTAAATTATTTTGCCGAATTTGAAAATCTCTTGGAAAGATTAATGCCGTCGTATAGCCATACAGTCATTATGGGTGATTTTAACACGTGTTTATTGCTAAACGACTCTCGAACACGGCAACTGAGATCAGTCGTAGACAGTTGCAACTTAAACATACTCCCTCTCCAATCCACACATCATTTTCCTAAATGTAAACCTTCCCTCCTTGATCTCATCCTTGTTTCTTCCTCCAATCATGTTGCAAACTTTGGCCAGTGTGCGGCAGATGCTTTCTCCTATCATGATCTTCTTTACCTTTCCTATAAAATCCGTCCTCCAAAATCCAAAGTCAAAATCCTTATGCAGCGTAACTTTGGTGCTATCGATATTGATAAGTTTCGAGAAGAAGCTCGTGACTGTGACTGGCAGCGGATAGTTAATACAGAGTCGGTTGACAAACAAATTGAATTATTCAACTCTACTGTTATAGAACTGTTTGACAAACACGCACCAGTTCGCCCGGTTCGTGTTAAATATTTCCCAGCGCCTTGGTTAACAGAAGATATTAAATTGATCCAAGCCAAAAAAAATAGGGCTAAGTCCAAGTATAAAACAGACCCTGACAAACATCGTGAAGCCTACATTCAAGCTCGGAATCACTGTAATAAGGTGTGTAGGGAGGCTCAGAAACGCCACATACATCAATCCATACAAAACGGAAATCCAGCTAGAATCTGGAAGTTTCTTAAAACTTTAGGAGTTGGGAAGACCAAAAGTAACAGTCCGGCTAATTTAGACATTGAAGCCCTAAATAGGCATTTCTCATCTTCTGTTGCTCTTGATGACAACATAAAATTAAATACATTAAATTCTCTTTCTTCTATTCCCACTCCTAACATACCGTCTTTTGTTTTTAGTCCGATTTCTGAATGCGATATTGAGAGTTCAGTACGTTCAATTACATCGAATGCTGTCGGTGGTGATTGCATTAGTCGGAAAATGATCTTACCCATCCTTGATATCATTCTTCCTTTCTTGACCATAATCCTGAATAATTCATTGACTACCGGTGTCTTTCCAATGGCTTGGAAAAAAGCGAATATTACTCCTCTTCCTAAAAAACCTAATCCATCATCTTTGTCCGATCTCCGCCCAATATCTATACTCCCATTTCTGTCTAAAGTTTTGGAAAGAGTAGTCCAGCAACAACTCAGTCACTTCCTTACAGTTAATAACCTACTCAATCCACTTCAGTCCGGTTTCCGTCCGGGTCACAGTACGACTACTGCTCTCATTAAAGTAACCGATGACATTCGGCTGGGAATGGACAATAGACAGTTGACTGTCTTAACGCTTCTGGATTTTAGCAATGCTTTTAATACAGTTGACGTCGACATTCTGCTGGGTATCTTAAGTTCTCTCAATATATCTTCAACAGTTATCGACTGGTTTCACTCTTACCTGTCTGGAAGACAGCAACGTGTGCGCATCGAAGATGATTACTCTTCATGGTGTTCAACGTATGCTGGTGTTCCGCAGGGTGGCGTATTATCCCCTCTTCTTTTTTCCATATTTATTAATTCAATAACTACTCAGCTTCAGTCTTCCTACCATCTTTACGCTGACGATTTACAGATATATAACAGTCTAGCGTTGAATGCATTTCATCAGCGATAAATACGACCAACTCTGACCTGGACCGCATTTCTAGTTGGAGTAAGAATCATGGGCTCATTGTTAACCCCTTGAAAACGCAGTGCATTATAGTGGGTAGTTCCAGATTGTTGCGCCGATTAGACTATGATGAACTTCCACAGATTGTATTTAATGGTACTGTTATAAAATTCAGCGATAGTGTTAAGAACCTCGGTATTATTTTTGACAAAACAATGTCTTGGTCGTCACAATTGTCGGAGGTCAGCAGGAAGACATTTGCAGCTTTTTGTTCACTTCGGAGACTCAGTAAATTCTTGCCAATAGACACCAAAATTACGCTTGCACATTCCTTGCTTTTCCCTATCCTTGATTATGCTGACATTTGTTACTTGGACATAACAGAGGAGCAATTAAATAAACTTGAGCGTCTCCAAAACCTTCTTATTCGATTTATATATGGACTTCGCAAATACGACCATGTTTCTCAATTTCGCACTGAACTCAAGTGGCTCCCTATTCGTCGTCGCCGTGACGGGCATATCCTTTCAATGTTATACACAATCCTTTTAACCCTACAACCCCTAATTACTTAAGAAAACTTTTTATTTTTCACAGAGATGTTCAAAATCGTCCTTTGCGTAGCGGCGAAAACCTTCGCCTTAAAATCCCCGCACATTCTACTCAGTTTTTCTCACGTTCTTTCTCTGTCCAAGCTGTACTTCTTTGGAACTCACTACCACTTACTATCCGGTGTGCTCAAACGCTAGCCAGCTTCAAATCCCAAGTAAAATCGCATTTTCTATCTTTATGATATTTTTCCAACGTATGCTTTCTGGCTATCACCATAACTTTCTGCTGCTTTTGTGTATGTATTTATGTATTGTTTATTATGTATTTATGTATGGTATTTGTGTATGTTTGTTTATGCTATTGTATTTAAGTATGTTTAGTGTAGGTTACTATGTCATTTGGTTTGTTTTTTCTACCCCGCACCATAATATTTCTCTCGCATTGTTTTCTTTTTCTGCAAAGGTTGCCTGGAAGAAATTGCATTGCGATAAGGCCGCCTTTTGCACAATTCTTATATTTTAAGTTAATATAAATTATGTAAACTGTTCCTTTTTGTGCAATAAAGGGTATTGTATTGTATTGTGTTGTATTGTAAATCTCGAACTTACATTGGGGCTAGCTCAGTCTGTTTGATTTGTCCAAATATATTTTGCATGATGTCGAGACCTAGTAATTTACTAAGTCTCGACATCAGCCAGGTGATTAGGTTAGGTTAATAGGTATTATAAGACTACTTCACCTCTCCTATAAAAGTCGTATAAGGATTCTAAAAGATGAAAAAAAAAACACTAATATATTGTAAAATGATTTAAGAAAGGTCTTTACTGCCGGGTGGGTACCATATGATGCCAACCGTGTTAGATATTTTTTTTTGCATAAGATACGAGTATAATTGATTTTATCATTTAGTCTCCTCATACAATGTCCTTATAGGAGAAGCAGTCTTAATATAAGCTGAAAACCTTCTTGTTCTTCTATAACAAGAGCCTACTCTTTAAATACAAGCTGAAAACCACACAGCACAAAATATCAAGGAAAGTTCCAAAGTCCCAAGTCACCCTATCAACCAGCAAGTGGCCCGATCGGGCCGCATAACAATAGAAAATCCATTGTCTGCGTTTCTCGCAATTGATGAGCTAAACTCAATTTTACAGATTATTCGTCGTCATGCTGGGATTATTGAACCATTGCAAATTAGTTGTTTTATAATTTAATTAAAAAATGTCTTATAACAGGTATATAATTTACCCAAAAATATTAACGGCCTCCCGAAAAAAGCAAATATATTCTACACAACTATTTACATTTATTATTTATTTTTCTAATTATGAAACCCTTTTCTGGAAAGATTAAAGGAAAGTCTCTTACAGACAATCGTTTTTGGCCTTGAATACAGAACACTATTAAATCCTTGTAAAATAGTGTTTAACAATAGATCTAGGAAAAAGTGTGCTCCGCACTTGGCGGATTTACGATGGAGCTTTGCGAGGAAATAGCTAATTCTTAACTCCTTGGGATTTTTGAGAAAAAGAAAATACATTTTCACCTTCGATGTTGTTACCGATAGTACTTTGGTATTAGTTACGGTAGTAGTTTAGTAATTTTAGGTATAATCCCGTCATGTCTTCCACGCTAGTAGTCCGTTAGTTCAATCACAAAACAGCAAAAGAAAGGTCGTAAAGTTCAAAATTATTATGAACATTTCCTTACTACTTCTTTTGCGTTGTATAAAATTAGTAATCCGTTCTGGAGAAATCACACACATCAGGTCTTTCTAGTCTCCACTACAGGAGCATGACCCTCTCTGTACTTACTTCTAGAGCCATACTTGGCCAGAGCAGCCAGAGGAATTGGCCTTCACTCTCCACGCTGGCCAGACGGGTTGGAGAGGTCTCATAGATGTTTATAAGCTTTGTTTAGCTTGTATTTCCTAAGTCGCCTTCTACGACATCCACGGGAAGACTTGGAATGGTCCTATTCTACTCTGCCGGATACCACACGGCGTAACTCGAGAAATGGTTGAATTTTATTCGAACCTTTTCATCACTTTAGAGAGTGATTTTCGAAATAATAACTACATATTGTAAGTAGGTATTTATTTTTCAGGATTACAAATGATCTCTCCACATCAAATAAAATTCAATTTAGCTTCAATTTAGCTATATAACTCTGAAAAGGTAACAGACTAAATCAAACACAAATGAATCATCTTTATTTGATGCTTAATGACCTCAATGAAGTTTTGCAACAAGTGAGCGTTAAAATGAATATGGACAAGACGAAAATAATGTCGAATATCCATGTTGCGCCTCCACCGCTATCTGTTGGGCCAATTAATCCAGCTTTGAGGATGAGGTGTTTCGACAAATACATCTCGGCTGTGCAGCGTTCGGGAAGCTCCGCAATGTCTTTTCGTCCTTTCAGTTTCTCAAAGACGAAAGTCAATCAATGTGTGTTACCAGTAATGGCTTACGAGTCCAAAACGTGGAAACCTTATTATGGGCCTCATACCACGTACCGGGAAGCGTAGCGTTTGACACTCACCAAGCAGATGGTCAGATGACCTGACTAAGGTAGCAGGAAGACGTTAGATGCAATACGCTTCCAACCGGTCGTACTGGAAACCTTTGGGGGAAGCCTATGTGGACTTCTTGCGGCTGATATAATGATGATAATACAAATTTGATTAAATGTCAAGATTAAAAATTAGTTTCAAATATGTTCCACATGATTAAATATTAAATGACAAGCAATACATAGTATAAATAATGAAGTCTATCTGTACATGCCGGTTAGGGATGTCATCTTCAACTGCATCAGTTACTTGCTTTGCCCCCAATCCGAGCGAGTAATATCCGAATACCTGCTTCCCTTTCCAAATCTAATAAAATCATATTCTTCCCCTGCTTTAAAAATGGTTCCGATGGGCAGCAGTGTCAAAAGCACAAGAAGCCAAAGAAACTGCGCCCAACAACCCGCCTGCCAAGCGTGGTGAGTGTTGCAATATCCTCCCATGGAACGAAGAATTGGAAAGATTGGGAGAGGCCTTTGTCCAGCAGTAGAGTTTATATGCCCGCCATGATAATGAACGATGTCCAGGCTAATCTTGGAAACTACTGGGGCGATTTTAGTTACGTTTTCGTGTAAAGCATGTTCCTGGGAAGGTTTATATGCAGATATATATAACACAAACAGACACCCAAGCGCAGCGCGTGTGGGTCGCTAGTTTTTAATATCTATAAGGCTTGAATCACCTGATTGTCTTATACAGTATAATAAAGACGATTCCGTGCTTCGGAAGGCACGTTGAGCCCTTGGTCCCGGCTGCCATATGGTAGTAGTTAAAGGAACCACGTCGGACACCGAGAGGCGGTTTCAAAGAACTCTGACACCAGGGTGTGCATGGTCGATTGACCGTGTCACTTACACGAAATGATGATGATGATGTTGTTAATTATCTATAAGAAGAGAGTTTATGTATTAAAGATGCTTTGACAAAGTTTTTGCTCTTTTTCTACAACAAAAAGAAATAGAACATGTTTGTGAGGTACACCAACAGATACATGAGTGATACAGAAGTATACCACCAAAGCGTCAGTGATAAAATCGTTATGAACGTCAGAGTAAGTTATCGATATAGTCGCAAGTTGAAACTGGCGTACGTCCGATGGGAAATCTGCAATCTTGGCCTCCCTAACAAAGTTCACAACTAAAATCCTATTGTGCCTGTGTCATGGGAAACCGACCTTGATTAGATTTAAGATGGAGCTGAAACTTTGAAGAACGAATGTTTATTTTTCATTTGCCACTTTTATTTATAATAATACCTATGCAAATGAATTACCGATATCAAGTATAAATAAACCAATACTCTATGCGATGACTGCAGTGTTTTATGCTGCATGAAGATGAAACAAAAATTTCTTTTTTCATTGACAAATAGCTCAAGACTCATAACCTGCTCATTATTTATTTTTTTAAAAACACTACTTAGCCAATGAAGATGAAATTTGGCAGTAAGGTAGATTGTGACTAGGAGACGTCCGCTAAGAAAGAATTTTTGGAAATTCCATCCCTAAGGAGATGAAATAGGGGTTGCAAGTTTGTATGAATCTTTGTCATTTTTGAAGCGAAACACATGACGTTTTGAATTGGTGGTTAACACTACTTAGCCAATGAAGATGAAATTTCGCAGTAAGGTAGATTGTGACTAGGAGACGTCCGCTAAGAAAGAATTTTTGGAAATTTCATCCCTAATGAGATGAAATAGGGGTTGCAAGTTTGTATGAATCTTCGTCATTTTTTAAACGAGACACATGACGTTTTGAATAGGTGGTTAATAAAAATAATAATCAATATTAGATTTTAAAAACTGCATCCTTGGGGGTGCATTACGGGTTGCAAAGTTTTTTTTTTACGCTTTCAAGCCTTTACGGCTGGGGTACGGAGAAAGACATAGTGTACATTTTATCAAGGGGAAAAGTACTGTTCTCGAGGGATCTACATTGACGCGGGCGAAAGTAACCAGCGCTAAAACACCGACTAGGAGTCGAAATAATCGCAATGACCGAAATCGGTCGGACTAAATCATCATCATCAACTTAGTATCTTTCACTTGTTTTTTTATAGGTAGATAAGAGAGAGAAAAGCAGAACGCATTAGTTTACTTCAGGCAGTTAATTTCTCATTTCACTCAAGATGTTAGTCTCCTTCGTTCCACTCTGTAATTAAAAATACTCGTAACGATCTCAACTAAAATGTAATTAGTCCTTAGTGTCACATGCACTATTGTGATTCAATATAATTGTATCGATTTAACTTTGATTTTAAATACTAAATAATCTCGTGAAAGACAGCAATTGATTGTTTTAATTTAAAATCAGTACGTAATCAGTGGCAGAAAGTTTGACAGAGCTTGATAGATGGCCAGAGGGGATGCGGTTGACAGTATTGTATACTCAGTTATCTTTACTCAAAACTCAGGATTGCTTGGAGCGGACAGGTTGAGCATTAATCTTAACAAAACGTAGGTCATTATGATGCCATTTCAGATTTATATCAAATAATTGAAAATACCAAAGCCAAGAAAGATACTATTACAAATACAAAAGATTTAACTATTAAAACTCTTCAAGATTTTATAGCAACTATAAGCAAATCGTTTTTAGAGTTATGTACCCAAAAATTTGAAATGGGATCCTATTTATATGGCTCCGCTGTCCGTCTGTCTGTCTTTCCGTCCGTCGGTCACCAGGCTGTATCTCAGGCACCGTGATAGTTAGAAAGTTGAAATTTTCACAGATGATGTATTTCTGTTGCCGTTATAACAACAAATACTAAAAACAGAATAAAATAAATATTTAAGGGACTAAATATTTAAAAACAGATTAAATTAAATATTTAAATAATAATCCCATACAACAGACATGATTTTTTTGCCGTTTTTATAGATAATGGTACTTAAATAAATGGTACTTAGATAGATAATTGTGTGCGAGTCCGACTTACTCTTGGCTGTTTTTATTTTATGTATAAATTTGTAGTAAAATATCTTCGATTATGTTGCATGTATTTGAATGGTTTTAAAACTATTAGAAAGGTGACGTCCTATCATTATCATCATTAAAGCCGCTGAAAAAAGACTACTCCCTGGGTTTTGAAGGATTTGACGTTATATCCGAGGATATTGCCATGCTGACAACACTCGTGCTTTTCTTGTGCTTCAAATATTGTCGTTATGTTTTTGACAGTTAAAATGTTTCGGATTCACGAAGAAATTCTTAAATCTGAAGCATTTTTTAAATATTATTTAAAATAAGAAAAAATGCAGAAAAGGCCGCGTATAAAATGTTGATTTTATCAAATTCCTTCGATCCCAATTAAACCAACACAAATTCAATTTAACAATTTTTCATTCATATATTAAGTTACAGTTCTTTTGTATGAACAGATAAATTTCCATACAAAATACGAGAAGACTTTCCCTGACTTGATATTATAATATAATTGCCAAAGAAACCCTGTCTATCTGTATTTCGCGTGAAGATGTTACGCTTCAACCCCTTAACTGATTTAGATACAATTTAGTACAGGGATTGAGTCCCCAAAGAGGATACTGTCCAGGGAGATCCCCAGACAGTAGATAGAACGTAGATACGTTCACGCAATCAAAGCAGTGGGTGGAAGCTTGTATTTTGTTTAATATCATTAAGTCTTTAAAAAAATCACATCGAATAAACAAGATTTCGGGAATCCCAATATAAAACGCTTTTAGATTTGCAGGAAGTATCAAATGGTTTTGTAAGAAAATGCGTTAAAATATGTAAGAACTGCAAAAACTACTGCAATACCTTACTGTGTTGTTGACTAGAGGTAAGTAATAGTCTGAGAATCCCTGCTATCCTTAGTATATAATATATATTTGATGAGTGGCTTGGCAAAGGACATAAGGTACGTTCCCGTAAAAGTACTGATCCCGAGGTAGGTATATAATTATATTCTCGAGAGCAAAGCCGCGGCCAAAGCTAGTACTAGTAGTATAAAGGTTAAAATGCACCCAAGGTTTAAGAATATTGCCATGTTACTTTGCCCTATATACATAACTAATCCTTTTAAAAACTGTCGTGATACAAGTGACATGACGTAAAATACATATTCGAATATCACGCAACGACAAACAACGTGCAATTAAAAATTTTCCGACACGAACCCAAAGAGGCGTGGTTCACAACAGCAATATAATAAAACGCTAACGAGTTCCGGATCCTATCACTGTTTAATATTCCCCCCTAACGAAAACAAATGTATGATTTACAGTATTCCGCTTATCAGTTGGGGGCGGTTGATTTACACAACGCCTGATCACGGCTATCGCGGCCCAAACTCCTATCTTCCCAAACAGCGAAAATAATCGTCTGCGCTTATCTCTAAACACGTAAAACGAAACAACAGGCCCGCAGAGGAACAATTTCGATAAACAATCTTCTTTTGCACGTAAGAATTACGCTTTAAACAAAGAGAACGAGGTCTAACGCCGCAAAAACAGCTTTTAAAACGCCCGGCGGTAATTATAAATGTAGATAACGGAACCTGTCTCTTTCCATTAATCTTTTGCTCCAGAAATTGAAAATCAGGGATGGCAGGTTGAGAAAAACGAACTTTCTTACAACGAATTAATTAGCAGAGACGGCGGGCTGTATATTCGAATTTCCTGTGGCCTTTGGTTTTAAAAGGTCTACATCTCAATACGTTTAGATCGTTCATTAGCTTTCGTACGCTTTCGTTTACATTTTTATCGTTGAGGAGTTTTCATGCGATGTTGATTACATAAAATATTTTTATATAGGTACTTCAAAAACTTATTTTTACACTTATAGAACATTGTATGTGTATAAGAATCTGAAATGCAACAAGGCGAATATTTGGCGAGGTGGCGCAGTCGTTAACACGTCAGCCTGCGACAGGACGGTGCCCGGGTTCGAACCCCGATCGAAGTCATGATGGAAAATATTTTTTTTCAGATTGACTTGGGTCTTGGATTTTTATCTATATAAGTATAATAATATATTATAAAATATACGACACAACTTCCCAACTTACTGTGGAGCTTCTGTAGCTCAATTTGTGTGATATGTCCCTATATATTTATTTATATTTATATAATTTTTTTTGCTCCAGTCTTTTTTCCACCTCACGACTATCATTCAATCGAGAGTAAAATTGTTGTTATTTGTTTGTGCGATTAAGTGGCCAAAAGAATGTTAATGAAATTTTGGTAAGTATAAATAAATAAAGCGTCAAACATGTCCATAAAACTCAACAACACCCAAATACAAAACCAAATCCAATATCTACAAAATATGACTTTTAAAATGAACCATTTTTAACCGGTCAATTTATTGGTGTTCCTCTGGGGTGCTATCGGCAAATTAATGTAACGTTATCAATACACGCTGTTGGGTTCTGCTATCCGTACATTCATCAATCAGGTAGGGTAGCGAACTCGTTACGGAGTTGCAAATACCAATGAGACCGTTCAATATGTTTGTTAGTAAGCGACAAAAATCGGTTTTGGTTTCTGCTTCATGCATAATGGGCATGTTTTCTATAAAAATACTTTTTAAAATAATTAGTCTGTCTGATAGAGTATTGAAAAATATTTTCACGTATTTTTTCGTTTGTCAATCAAACAAAATTTGATTAAGATATAGCCTGTTAAAGTTCCGCGTGACGTCACTGACCTAAGCCCCCACTCCTGAACTTTGATGTGCTCTATATTCATCATCTTTTGTTTAATTTAAAAAAATACGCATATAATATTTTTTCCATAATCTATAAGACGGAGTAATTGTTTTAAATGGTATTTTTTTTTTGAAACAAGCCTATTGTGTGCTGACGAAAATTCAGCTACGATATTCGGCATCGAATTCCTACATCAAAGTCCATATCAATTGCTTTCTTATTTGTTTTTTACATCGTACCTATCATCTATTGATTTTCTTTCCCATTCTACTCGATAATCGCGTATTACGGAATCAAATTTCTGAATGCCGAGGTCAAATCAGTTTCAGCAGGCATGAGCCCGACTTTCAATATTGGTTTTGGTTTCGCCTGAAAACCTTTTTTAATCCCATCCGTCGGATGGATCCGGCTCGAAGGACCAGATTGTAGGTGACGGGTGTAGGTGCGTCCAGGATTTGAGAAATAAGAACGACAGACGAAAAATTTGAAGCGCTTTCGGGCTGTACGCATGCGTGTGGTTGCGTCCGTTTGTAGCGGCCAACTGCCTTTTTACATACAGATCTAAGTGATCTTAGTGTGACGCAAACACACACATGCGTACACCTTACGGCGTGCGTTTATTCAACACAAATATTGCCACATACAACGGTAAGTACCTATCTTATTTATTTATTAATTATAACTAAACCTAGACACTTTTATTTATTTACTTAGTATGTTCACAGGTGCAGCCGAGGGATGCAGCGGTGCTTCGCGTCGTCTACAACTATGTTTGTAAAAACTTTTTAGATCACTCACTTTCACGTGAAAGGGTCCGTTAGGTCGGTAACTATTGGTTTTGTTTTATTATCATGGTTTATAAGGTGTTTACTGACTTTTTATGTTGCCTTGGGGCGTTGTGTAATATACTTTCGCAAATTGATAGTAAAAGTCTACAGAATTAAATAAAATTTTATTCATGCTACTAAAGTCAAAGTAAGTTATTTTATATTTACGATTACCATGTAAGTATTATTCCTTTTCCATTTATCTTTCTTTTATATTTTTTCCGTATCATATCCAAAAACTGCAAATTATTAAAATGTTTGGTTTCCGTCTTGTGAGTTTGTAAATAAACCAATAAATAAAAACATAACACACAGATTGAGCCTAACCTCACTGTAAGTTGTGAATTTGTGTCTTAGGATATTAGTTCAAGGATACTATAACTTATAATAAACTAACTTTTGCCCGCGGCTCCGCCCGCGTCAATGTTGATCCCTCGGGAATAGTACCTTTTTCCGGGATAAAAGGTAGCCTATGTGCTTCTTCGTACTCCAGAGAACTTGTATGCAAAAATTTATGATGATCGGTTTAGTAGTTACGGCGTGAAAGCGTAACAAACAAACAAGCAAACTCACTATGCTATGCATGCATGGCGTCTTCGATGCCGTATGTATCGCGCGATTAATTATCCACATCTCGCCCTTCAATATTACCGAAAACAAGATGACGATAGTCGATAAACATTACCACGCATGCCATGCAAAGGGGGCTGGTCAAATTGAAAAAAAAAACCCGCCTAGTGCGAGTCGGACTCGCGCACGAAGGGTTCCGTACCGTTATCTATAAAATCGGCAAAAAATCACGTCTGTTGTATGGGAGCCCCCTTTAATATTAATTTTATTTTTAACGCTGCTACTTGTTAGAAGCATTTTTGAGCTGAGGAAGGATAGGAATTTGTTGGATTTTGGAAGGGAATGAAGTTATTGGGATACTAACTTTCTCGGATGAATGAGAAAAAGCAAGTAGCTACTAGGGAGGCTGGACGCGCATACCTTATCCCATACCCACTGACGCCCCTCTTTTTATCGGGGTTTAAAAATATCATTTTTTTGACGTAACATTATTTATTTCAAAAACTTTTTGAGCCTATAGAGCTACAATAGGTGGACTTAATGCTAAAAGCATTATCTCCCAGTCAACATTGAGAAGGATAGACAGATAAAAAAATAGATAGTAAAGTGGGAAATAAATACGAAAGATAGAAATATTATTTATTTATTTATTAATTGACACACAAAACAGATTATGACATATAATAACAAAATTATTATGAAGGAATAAAAGATAGATAGTAAGTGATAGTAAAATACTTAAGTATATATTTATTTACATAAATATTTATAGATACAATATCAGGATGGAATAATAGATAGATACTAATGTTAGAGTAGAACCTATGATGCAGTTACCTTGTTGAAATACTGTATCCATAGCAATCGATAACTAACATGTCACTCAAAGAAAATATCACAATAATATTTTTCCATCACAAAATCTCTTTATCTTTTTTATACTTTAATAACTAAGTAATAACTCTGCCTTTGCCGGTCCCAAGCCCGGATGAGAAAAGAGGAGGGTTGAACTGAAAACCAATATTCAATTCGTAAAAAAAATATAAACGCCGAGTATCAGGCGGCACGTTGTCCGACCGATGGCGGGATATCCATCTAGACCAAGCGTAGCTAAATCCCACTGGCCAGTGATGGGCAGCAGCATCACCGGTGCGAGCAGCTACGACCTGCGATCGCCAACCCGCTTGCCCAGCGTGGCGATTATGGGCATAAACCTTTATGGCAAGCCACACAAATATACGGCCCCCAGTTCCCGGCCGCCTTGCTATTCCTGGCCACGGCGGCGGCCATGGTAACGGCAAGGCAGGGGGTGCTAAGAATCCCCGGGCTACGGTAGGCCGCCAACACCAATTGACTCTGGCAACATTTAACGGACGCACGCTACGGCTCGACGAACACCTTGCGCAGCTCGAGCAGGAACTGGAAAACATAAGATGGCACGTCTTGGGATTGTGCGAAGTCCGAAGAGAGGGGGAGGATACGGTTACCTTAGAGTCGGGCCATCTTATGTATTTCAGAGAGGGAGACCAACCATCCCAGGGTGGCGTTGGGTTCTTGGTCAATAAGGTCCTCTGTGACAACGTTGTTGAAATCTCCAGTGTGTCGACGAGGGTAGCTTATCTTATACTCAGAATAACTGAGAGGTATAGCCTCAAGGTTATTCAAGTGTATGCGCCAACGTCGACATACTCGGATGAATTGATTGAAGATATGTACGAGGAAATATCAAAAGCCTTGCACAACACCACTAAGGCCCACTTCAACGTTGTCATGGGAGACTTTAACGCCAAAGTGGGAGTACAGATCTGCGTCGAATCAGTAGTAGGACCACACGGTATTGGTAGTAGGAACGATAGGGGGCAAATGCTCGTCGACTTCCTGGAGAAAGAGAGACTTTTCGTGATGAACACTTTTTTCAAGAAACAGCCCCAATGGAAGTGGACTTGGCAGAGCCCCGACGGTAAAACAAAAAATGAGATCGACTTCATCATAGCGGACAAAAAGCGAATATTCAGGGATGTCTCAGTAATCAATAGGTTTAAAACCGGAAGTGATCACCGGCTCGTCCGAGGCACCCTGAATATCAATTGCAAGCTTGAACGTGTCCGTTTGATGAAGTCCACGCTCCGACCCAACTTGCTCCAAACCGTTGCTGAATCTGAAACGTTTCAGCTAAAGCTCGAAAATCGGTTCACTGCTTTAGAAACTACAATTGACGTAGACCAGGACCTTGATCGAGTGGTAGAAATCATGCGGGAAGAAGGTGCCAAACTAAGTGAGACGCGACGCACGGACAAAAAGTATAAACTTTCGCAGGAATCAGTACAGCTGATGAGGAAGCGACGTGAAGACCCACCATCTACTTCGTTAGAACAGCGGGCTCTTAATAAGACCATCTCCAAGGCAGTAAGACGAGACCTCCGAAGTTCTAATACACGCTCTATAGAGGAAGCGATCGAGAAAAATCGGGGGTCAAAAGTATTTATGCAACAACTGGGGAGGAGCCATCTGACGAAGCTGACAACATCCGGTGGAAACGTCGTTACTTCTAGGCCGGGGATTCTTGCGGAAGTAGAAGACTTTTACAGCCAGCTGTATTCCTCGCACGCACCTCAACCTGAATCCTGCACACAAGACCCAAGAGCCACTCTGATCCGCCACTACACGGAAGACCTGCCGGATATCAGCCTAGACGAGATTGTGATGGCTCTTAAACAGCTTAAAAATGGAAAAGCCCCTGGAGAGGACGGAATTACCACAGAGCTTTTAAAAGCAGGAGGCATTCCAGTTCTTAAAGAGCTCCAGCGAATTTTTAATTCTGCTCTTTTCTCAGGGAGAACTCCAAAGGCGTGGAGCAAGGGCGTGGTGGTGTTGTTTTTCAAAAAAGGTGACAAAACCTTGCTGAAAAACTATCGCCCCATCTCGCTTTTGAGCCACGTATATAAGTTGTTTTCAAGAGTCATCACAAATCGACTCGCAAGAAGACTCGACGAGTTTCAGCCACCGGAACAGGCCGGGTTTCGAAGAGGATATAGCACCATAGACCACATACACACAGTGCGGCAGATTATACAGAAGACCGAAGAGTATAATCAGCCCCTGTGCTTAGCGTTTGTGGACTATGAGAAGGCCTTTGACTCTATCGAGACCTGGGCGATTCTGGAGTCTTTGCAGCGATGCCAAGTCGACTGGCGATACATCCAAGTGCTGAGATGTCTATACGACACCGCCACAATGACCGTACAGGTCCAGAACCAGCAGACTGGACTTATTCCTCTAAGACGTGGAGTGAGACAAGGGGACGTTATTTCCCCTAAATTGTTCTCGAATGCTCTGGAGGATATGTTCAAGACACTGGACTGGAGAGGTCGTGGTATTAACATCAACGGCGAACACATCTCACACTTGAGATTTGCGGATGACATCGTCATTGTTGCGGAAACGCTGCAAGACCTGCAACAGATGCTGACCAGTCTAGCTGATTCCTCTCAACGCATCGGTTTACGGATGAACTTGGACAAGACCAAAGTTATGTTCAACGAGCTGGTCGCTCCGAAACCGATTGCTGTTAATGGATTGCTTCTCGAAATTGTTAAGGAGTATGTTTACCTTGGGCAAACAATACAATTGGGTAAGAACAATTTCGAGAGGGAAGCCAATAGAAGAATACAGCTGGGATGGGCAGCATTTGGTAAACTTCGTCGGGTCTTTTCGTCGCCCATACCCCAAAGTCTGAAGACTAAAGTCTTCAATCAATGCGTCCTGCCTGTTATGACGTACGGATCCGAGACGTGGACACTCACGGTGCGACTAGTCCACAAATTCAAAGTCGCTCAGCGAGCTATGGAGCGGGCTATGCTCGGAGTATCTCTGAAGGATCGAATCAGAAATGAAGTGATCCGGCAGAGAACTAAAGTTACCGACATAGCCCAGAGAATTAGTAAGCTGAAGTGGCAATGGGCTGGTCATATATGCCGCAGAACCGATGACCGCTGGGGAAAACGAGTACTTGAGTGGAGACCGCGTCTTGGCAAACGTAGTGTAGGACGCCCGTGGGCTAGATGGAGCGACGATATACGGAAGGTTGCTGGCAGTGATTGGAAAAGAAAAGCTCAAGACCGAGCTCAGTGGCGTGCCATGGGAGAGACCTATGTCCAGCAGTGGACTAGTATAGGTTGATGATGATGATGAACTAAGTGATAGTAAAATACCTAAATATATATTTAGTTATATCAATATTTATAGATACAAAAATATACATACATAAATACATATACAAAATAGTGAGAAATGATGAATTAATCTTCTGACTAGATTAAGTACCACAACGACATCTATGTAATTGAAAGACACTATCTCCAAAGAAACTTTGCAACACAGCCGGTAACGAGAACTTGCCAAGTTATAACACAACACATGTTAGCCTTTTTTTTTTTTTTAACGAAGGAAAGATCCATGTTACGGATACCCGACAGCTTACAGGGGAAGCTGTCGGGTTATGTGGGACTCCACGCCAGAGTGACGTGCCTACCCACTAAAAAACCTTCGGAGTTCCATCTCAACCGCTTTTGCCGGGGACACGGGAAGGAAATACGACCGCGAACCCCGGCGCGGCTGGCCGCCAAAGCAGCCCCTCCTCGGGGACGACTGAGCGCCCCCCCACTCACCAAGTAGGCGCATCCGGAACTCACGGACGCGCCGTACCTCCTTGGGCCAATTGAGAGGCGGCAGACTCCCACGCAGTCCACCGCCTGTGGCCCCATGGGAGCCAGATAAACTGGCTCCCAGCGGCGGAGAAGATGAAAGGCTCCGCCGCTTGCCTCTCGCCGCAAACACGGTGCGGCACCGCTCGGCCGTGGAAGAAAGGGAGATCGGCAACGCAGCACCGAAACTCCCTCTCCTCCACGACCGATCTCCGATCACAACCACGGCGGTGTGGCCCCGCCTGAAGCGCCGGGAGAGCAATAAATTATTACCCTCCCGGCGGCTCCACCTCGGGTGGGGGGAGATCTTCCCACTCCCCCGCCGCCCCATTGGGCGCATCCCAGCAGGCTCAAGGCCGAAGCCGAGCCCGCGGGAGCGCCCCTCCTCGGGTGGGGGGAGAACTTCCCACTCCCCCGCCGCCCCAATGTGGGCGCTCGCTGCTGGTATCTACAGTAGGAGCGCCCCCGCGCGGGTTCCTCTTCGCTTCCCCGTGGCCGGGACTACCACGGGTACTGAGCCCCCCCGGTACGACAAACCGGGAACCACCTCGGGGGGGAACACATGTTAGCCTACCACAAGTATATTATATTCAACGTTTAATTTCACACAACATGAAGATATCTTTGATACTGTTAAGCTAAGTGTCAAACTTTAACAAACGTAATTTATTGTAGGAAGTATTTATAACATAATAGTCAACAAGATAAATGGCTGTGAAGGTATGATATCATGAAACAGCAGCCTTAATTACATGGCTACGTGTTGTTGGAAGGTTAAAGTTCCCAACTTTGTCTGAAATGTGTGTTTTATGACTTGAGTAACATATTTTCTGGTCTTGAAACTTTAAGTAGTTTAATATTTTATCACTGTGTTTCCTTAAGTTTAAATGCCGTTAAAGTTCTTCTGGCATAGAAAATTCATTATTGTCTGTATAATAAGCAATTTAAAACGAGATAAATAGGTGGAATTCAGTAAAAGTTTTAAAATATAAAAACAATAAATCTAGTCAAATGTGAGTGAGTGCACACACACACACACACACACACACACACACACACATACACATCATCACACATACACAAACTGACAATGAAACCTCTTCCATGCTACCTCTATGAAGGGAAAAATAACCATTGTCTATCTGGTAATTTAACGACTCAGTGAATATCAGTATATTTGATAGAATGTAGAAAGATTCCAAAAATAAGTTTTCGTATGGGGCTCCCCTATATTTCTTTTAGATTCTGTAAATTATTTATACACATACTGTGAAAAGGCTCTACCTATTACGGTTCAATAGATACGGGCCAGTGACAGACGGATGGATGTCCGGACGAACAGATATCGGAGGCTAAGTAAAAGAATGTCGTTTTTACCCTTTGGGTACGGAACCTTAAATAGTTGTATATATAGCCGTGTAGAATAAGACCACTCCAAGTCTTCACATAGAGGTCGACTTAGGAAATACAAGCTAAACAAAGCCCATAAACATCAATGAGACCTTTCCGACCCGTCTGGCCAGCGAGGAGAGTGTAGACCAAATCCTCTATCTGCTCTGGCCAAATATGGCTCCGTAGTACAGAGAGGGTCTTGCTCCTGCAGTGGAGATTAAAAAGACCTGATGATGATGATAATGATGGTTCAGTCTCCTTTAATTTGTCTGAGCTATATTCTACATTTTTGTTACTAAATTTTTTAACGTTAACTGTCAGAAAACATCATTTTTAAATATCATCAATAACAAATACTTCCCACAGGAATGAAAAAGTCATAACAAGAATCAACGAAACGAATCGCTCATAAAAAGCAATTCGACAAAAGTATCTGTTAGATAGATAAAATTGGAATAAAGACATTAGTCAAGGAATGGTAAACAGTCGGCCCAAAGGGTATTCCATATTAATTAACGTCGGCCAGAAAAGCGACGAAGACAAATGCCGCTACCTCAGTAATGTATTTTTCCGGGCCTTCCATCCCGGATAAAACAAATGATAATCGGGGAAGAATGAAGTCAACATTAATGATGCGCTATTAATTGTGGGAACTGGCCTTCTTGAATTAGTTATCTAGTTTTTGCAGATTTACAACTAAACTAACTACCTCCGTGGTTATGGCGTTTGCCTGTAGACCCGGGGATCGAGGTTTCGATTCCCACGGGTAGCATACTTTATTTAGTTGCTTCCAGTTTGGTTAGGATATTGCAGGCTTGAATCACCTGATTGGCTGATAATAAAGATGATTCCGTGCTTCGGAAGGCACGTTAAGCCGTTGGTCCCGGATGCCATCTGGTAGTCGTTAAAGGAACCACGTCAGAGGCCGAGAGGCGGTTCCGAAGAACTCTATGTGCATAGTCGATAGACCGTGTCAGCTATACGAAATGATGATGATACAGATTTACATACATATATACTATCACGTCATTTTCCCATGCGGGGTAGACAGGGCATAGCTCTGTAATGTTTATGAGACCTTGTTTAGCATGTTGGTGGGGATTAGGTGGAAAATGGAATCAAAATAGTGATGGATTGCTAGTCACATTCCTCAGATTTTCCCTAACCCTAACTATCTTATTTATTATATCATTAAAACTTCCATGCTGATCTGGGAGAAAAGAAAAATGAATAATGTACTAGCTGCTTATCTTCTGATGCAGATCAAAAAGGTGGTCGAGGGAATGGGCTAAAAGTAAGTAGACATGTCAATAGGCGATGCGGTTAGCACCCCATCACTATTTTGATTTCGTTTTCCACCTTTTCGCCCACTTATGGCCTTTGGATCTTGTGGCCTCAGGCTCTGTTTACACCGTAAAGGATAAATACTTGATAATATGCATGAATGGGTGAGATTATTTATTATCGTCAGCTAATAATAACAGGAAGGGAACTACAGTAAAGATATTATTATTATAATGTTGTCTCTTACTTATGTAACCACGGGCCGAAGCCCGGTCTTTTGAGGCTTGCATGGGGACACATGTCCAACATGTAGAGGCCTTGTGAGACGAGACAATCCCCAGAAGGTGCAAAGCTATTGATATAAAGGAACACTACTCTTAGGGCTATTGGGATGAATTGCTAATAGTTAATATCTGGGCTATGGGTATAACTATGGCACCTGCCTGACCAATGTTGATACACACGGAAAAATAGGCAGGTGGTGACTCGCCGACTCAGTCAATGGGCCCCAAAAACGGCTGCACGACGCAAAAATGTGCAGCAAAGGGGTAACATTAGTTGAGCGGCTAAAGGGTGGAGAGGTGTCACTGGACTTTAACCGTACGATCATTTGCATCCTTAGAGGGTCCCATCACGCACGCCCACTCGCCACTTATGTTTCACATCCACCCTTTGAGCATAGCTCTCGCGACTCCACTCTGACCGGCCGGTTAATGCAAGCCAGAGGTAGGGGTCCTGTTATCTCTTCGGTTTCCACTCCGATCGACCATCTAAGGCAAGTCGGAGGTGAGGAACCCCTATTCCTCACTGAGGCCCCTGCCTCCCCTGGGAGCACTCAGGTCCGTTGGGTCGCTACTCCCCAACAGCTCGCCACAAGCTGCCCTTATTATTATTGTTGAACACACTAGCAGCTTATTAAGCTGATGCGTGTGCGTTACTATGTTTGTTCGACTGGAATCTAGCAACTCAATTTTGTCGCAGATATCTTTCACCGGTTGAGCTGAAATTTTGTGTACTCGTTTTGTTTGGATGACAATGCATGGTAAGCTATGTGACGTCATTCTTAATACAGTATGGCGGGACACCCAAGATGGCGGACTAACTATTTTTGATGCACTTTGACAATATGCATATCAAATTAAAGGGCTCGCTGAAAATAACTCGAAACATAAAGTGATGTACATAAAAGTTTATTTTATGTATTAGGTTTTTTACTTTTAACTTATTTAATTAAACTTACCATCTAAAGAAACTCGTAGAGTTTTTATTCATTTCAGAAAGTTTGACATGTAAAATTGGCCTATTTGAGGAAGATGAAAGGAAAAAGAGCAAAGGAAGAACAAAAATGGAAACAGCGGCGATCTGCCGGGCCTTTGTTTGTAATATATATTTATACATATTTGTAATATATATTTATACATAAAATAAAAAATAATATAAATAAAAAGGTAATCCTTTTATTTTTTAGTTTCATTTTAGCATAAGCTTATCGCATTTCTTTTAAATTATAATTTGTCTCGTAATAAAATGTTAACAAAAAAAACAACAAGTACGTATTTCATACGATAAGCAAAATAAAAGCTAGATAATTTATAGGAAATTCGAGAATCAACATAAAAAGTGAATAGCACGCTGATTAAGAATTATGACAAAGAAGAATTGGCTTCCCACTTGATGTTCGTCGATGAAGAACTAATTTATTAAAGCATACTCATAACCTGTTAACTAGAAGGTTACTAACTAGACTAACATGAGATTAAGTTAACGTAGCAAATAGTAATAGCGGTTCAGAAGTTCGTTACACACACATTAACAGTTTCATAACTAATACCGGGTGTAACTTTATCTCCAACTTATCCTTGAAAGGACTCAACTCGTTGCCATGAACAACTTTTCAAATATTATCAACATTTTCATACAAATTGCCAAGGCGGTTCAATGGCTAGAGCTAGAATAGAGTAGGTATGAGATGTATTTTTTTTATCGATATCCCGTTATTGGTCTCTTAAGAAATGTTGTTCATTTTGGTGTGGTGAGTCGTACTTATGTAAGGCTTTCGATCTGGTTTACATTCTCAGGTACTCAAAATCAGTTTATCAATTAAACATTTAAAAATTTTCATGAATATAAGCCATGAAAAATCTCGCTGTAGGTGGTTTTGTACCAAAGTTTATGCCGAAAGACAATTGCTTTGTCGATAACGCTTGTTGCCTGCAAAGAGCACAGCGAATTTGGGTCTTTTCTGACTCAAGTTGGGGTGTGAGGTGTGCGAACCACACACTTGTGTATGCGGAACGCAGGTAGACTCTACAGGCCACCACGGATTGAGCTGTATAAAATCGGCTGGGCACTTTCCTCGGCATTACATGCTGAATGAGGTGATTCGGCGAGCCTTGGTATCCGTAGGTGTGCCTTGCACTTTGGAGCCACCAGGCTTGAGCCGATTTGATGGCAATCTCGAAGGGTTAACCCTCATTCCGTGGGAGAGAGGTTGCTGTATGGTATGGGACGCGACTTGTGTCAGCACTTTTGCGACCACCCATTTAAACAAAACGACTCGTGCGGCTGGTGCGGCAGCTGACTAAGCAGCTACACAAAACATATTAAATACGCCCCTTTAAAGATGGCTTATTATTTTATTCCCTTTGCCGTGGAGGTAAGCGGAGTGTGGGGGGCTGAGGCAAAGGAATTTGTGAGGGGGCAGAGAAGGCGTCTGAAAAATAGTGGTGTTGACGCACGCGCTGAATTTTATCTGGTGCAACGCATATCGCTTGCGATACAACGCAGGAATGCTGCAAGCGTTATGGGCACTTTTGCACCAGGTACATTACAAGGCGGATTAATTGACTAAACTGGGACTGTGTAATTTATTGACGAAAAAAAAATGATATTTTTAAAGTGATAACGTCTTATAAATCGATAAACGCCGAGTGCACGTACGAAAAAGTGTTCCGTGTGTAAGCGAGAGCGTGGAACAAGTAATAGAGAGGCATGATTGGCCTTAGCGTTCGGCTTGTAACGGCTTTGAAAAAAATGGTTATATAATTTTACGTGAAGAGAGATAGCTCTTCACGTAAAATTATATAACCATTTTTTTAAACTGACTATATAATAATCATCCTTATTATGTACATCTCCTATAAGCCTAGCTTCCGCACACATTTCGCGTAATACGATTCGACGGTTCGCACATAAACCAACAGACCGAATAATTTATTAGTATCCGTATAACTCGTGCTTAGTTGTCGACTTTGATCGAGAGAAGACGCAACACACTGATCACTGATTTCTAGGTCGCTCTTTCAACTTTAGTAGAAATGTGATTGGATTGAAAACGTATCCTTTTCACTTTACTTTTTTTTTATTATAATTTGTACAAAATGGTTGTGAAGAAATATAGTACGGACGTGATAAAAAGCCACTTTTGACAGTTACTTTTAGTGCGGAAGCAATATATAATTTGAAAAACATATTGATTGACGCGTTATTATACCTTTTTTTTTCAAAAGCAGCTAGTAGAATAGATTTGTGTCAATGAAAATAACCATTTACTGAAATTGCCGCGTGGTTAAGAGGTTTAGATAGATAGATAGATAGATAATATCTTTATTCACCATCGAAAACACACAATTCACATTGATATAATATGAAGTTAACCTATATGGAACTTATATAATTATATATGCAAGATAATCACATAAAGAAATAAGAAAGTGTTCCTAGATATAACAGAGGTAACTATGTAGCGTGCAGTGTGGTTGTACTGTGAATATTTCTACACTATGTGCTCGACAGTGAAAGGGTCCTGACTCAGCATATTGTCACAGACGAACTAGTCGAGCTGCGACGCTGATAATTCTGCCAGAACCAAGAGTGAGGCCGGACAAGCAACACGAATTTCAGAGAAGAAGGTGTACTTGATTATTAATGTTATATAAATATACAACTCAGTTACCCACAAAACGCTCACATTAATGTTAAGATAATCTCACCTCACCATTAATAATTATTACATATAGGTCGGTTGACTAAATGCAATTGTATTGTAACTCAAGACACAAATAGTAAAGCAAGTTTACTTCGTTAAATTATGGTTTTTTCATATGTATGTATATTATCAGTATATTTTAAGGGTAATAATAGTAAGTGTATGTTCATTTATTTCCTCACAGGGTCAGATGTTACATGTTAGCTACCAAAAGTGCATTGTCAAATAGATGTTTTTTATATTCTCGTTTAAATGAAAAGAGTGACTTAAGGTTACGAATGGGAGGTGGAATATTGTTCCAGATTTTGGTAGCATTATATTTAAAACTACTGCGAAAAGCAGCTGTTCTATGTCGAGGCACGATGAGTGGAGGGACAGTAACACGCAGTCCACCGCATCCTCTCGGATTCCGCCATTTTAATTTGTTGAATAGATATAAAGGACACCGAGACCTAATAATACCAAACAATAGGATCGCCATGTACAGATTCTGTCTATCGCGCATCTTCAAAATTTTGGAGGCGTATAAGAAAGGAGTAACACTGGTGCGAGGGGGAATTTTAAAGCAGTACCTCGCACATGCATTCTGCACTCGCTGAATTAATTTTTGTGACCTTGCTAAGAGACAAGGACCGTAAACAGTTATACAGTAATTTAGCTTAGACAATACTAAAGCATCACAGAGGGAAATACGCAGATCAAGGGTTATGAAATCTCGAATCCTATAGAGTACTTTTAATCTATAAAAACAGTTACGCACTGTCTCAGTTACATAATTTTCAAAATGAAGCCTACCATCCATTAAAACTCCGAGGTTTCTGGCCTCTTCCACTCGATTAACGTGTGTTCCCTTGATTTTGATACTCGGGTGCCGCATAATAACCTTTGCTATTTGTTTCTGTGAACCAAGAACCATGTATTTAGTTTTTGAAGGATTCAAAACTAAACAGTTTTTTTCAGACCATGCTACAACACCTTCCAGGTCCCTATTTAAATTTGCGATGGCAGTATCAAACTCATTATCACTAAATGAAATGTACATTTGCAGATCATCAGCATATAGTTGATATTTGCATGTTTTTATGTTGTCCGGAAGATCAGCCGTGTACAAAATAAACAACAAAGGTCCTAGTATCGACCCTTGAGGTACTCCCCTAGTCACAGGACTAATTTTAGATTTAAGTGTAGTGCCGTTACTAATAGGAATTTGAACCTGCTGTGAGCGACCACAGAGGTACGAGCTAAACCACTTGACCGTTGATGGATGAAAACCATAAAAGGACATCTTGGACAGAAGCAGTGAGATATTGATACAATCGAAAGCCCGCGAGTAATCGAGTAAGACAAGAAGAGTAGCTTCACCCTTGTCTTGACTGGTAAGGACATTGTCTACTACGTCTATCAATGCGGTAGCTGTACTGCGTCCCCTTCTGAATCCTGATTGTAATGCAGTTCAGTGATAACTAATTGCACAGTTCTATAGTCCGCAGGATAAGCTTTAGATTAATGTATAGTTCGCACAGTACACTCAACTTCTACTATTATTCCGATAAATATTACGCGGAGTCACAACAAAAGCTTGACTTCGTATCGCTTAGCCGAGCCCCAACCACATGTTTACATGGGCGAACAAGTACCAACCACCGAGAAATTTTAAAAGAAGCCTCTAATTGCGGCTGTATTGTATTTTATTTATAAACTAAACAAGTAACATAAACTTGATGAAAAGTGACTATATATATACCTAATTCGGAGCAATTGAAAGCAGAACACGGCTCGCAGTAGTAGCTAGGAACATTGCCTGTGGAACTGAGCCGTTTAATTTGATATAGCTGCCGTTTGTCGCAGACTCTGATTAACTGACTGTTTCCAATTTCTATTAAAACTACATTGTATTAAATATCCATAAAGTAAGTGTTGTAAATCTATATTAAAAATAAAAATAAAAAAAATAACTTGATAATAATTGACAATTAATCTAAGTCAGATTGATTGAAGACATAACATAGCTCGGAGTATTAGTCAAGTCAGACCTGCAGCGCGTGACCGACTGTTTCCAATTTCTATTAAAACTACATGTATTGAATATACATAAATGAAGTATTCAAAGTCTTTCTTAAAACTAAAGTAAAAAAAAAAAATAACTTAGAACCTTTGATTATTTATCTTATTCGAAGTAATTAAAGATATAACATAGCTCGGAGTAATCGTCACGCATGTGGCGTCTGATTCATTTAATTTGAAATTGCTGGCGTCTGTTACTGATTAACTTCCTGATAAAATATCAAAGCTCGTTTGTACTAAATTTAAATAAACCTAGTAGTCTTATAAGCCTATAATTGGACAAAAAAATAAAATAAATAATAAATAAATATATAAACTTGTTAAGGGTTGACTATTTACCTATTTGGAACAATTGAAGACAGAACCCAGCTCGCAGTAGTCGCCAGGCCCGCGACTTCTGACCCATTTAATTTGATGTCGCTGCCGTCTGTCGCAGTCTCTGATTAACTTACTGTTTCCAATTTCTACTAAAGGTCCATTGATTTGAATATCCATAAAGTAAGTGTTGTATGTCTGTCTTAAAACTAAAAATAACTTGATATTAATTGACTATTTATCTAATTCAGAGTAATTAAAGACATAATATTGCTCGGACTAATAGTCAAGTCAGACCTGTAGCGTCTGACCCATTAAATTTGATGTCGCTGCCGTCTGCTAGTCTTGATTAACTTCCTGTTAAAACTATCAAAGCTCCTTTGTACTAAATTTAAATAAATCTAGTAGTATTATTAGTCTATCTTTTGTCAAAAAAATAAAATAAACTTTTTAAGGGTTGACTATTTACCTATTTGGAACAATTGAAAACGGAACCCCGCTCGCAGTAGTCGCCAGGCCCGAGACTTCTGACCCATTTAATTTGATGTCGCTGCCGTCTGTCGCAGTCTCTGATTAACTTACTGTTTCCAATTTCTACTAAAGCTCCATTGATTTGAATATCCATAAAGTAAGTGTTGTAAGTCTGTCTTAAAACTAAAAATAACTTGATATTAATTGACTATTTATCTAATTCAGAGTAGTTAAAGACATAATATTGCTCGGACTAATAGTCAAGTCAGACCTGTAGCGTCTGACCCATTAAATTTGATGTCGCTGCCGTCTGCTAGTCTTGATTAACTTCCTGTTAAAACTATCAAAGCTCCTTTGTACTAAATTTAAATAAATCTAGTAGTATTATTAGTCTATCTTTTGTCAAAAAAATAAAATAAACTTTTTAAGGGTTGACTATTTACCTATTTGGAACAATTGAAGACAGAACCCAGCTCGCAGTAGTCGCCAGGCCCGAGGCGCATGACCCGTTTAATTTGATGTCGCTGCCGTCTGTCGCAAGCTCTGATTAACTTCCTGTTTCCAATTTCTATTAAAGCTCCATTGTATTGCTCCTAGAATTTTCTTGTGCTATTGTCTAATTTCGTATTGATAGGAAAATTAACTTATAAGGATCGAAAGGAATACATTTTTATTCCAATCTTTTTATTCGCCTAGTTATTTGTAAGAAAAACTCAAATCTATTTGTACGAAAGTACTTCAATTGTGTCAAAAAATTAGAAACCTAAAACATTTTTGGTGTGCAAAAATTTTATAAAAGTTATTATTGAACCTCACTACATCACTTTTAATAAATTAATGAAAAATAAGTTTTTAAGTATTATACAAAGGTTAACTGCAGAAAGAAAAGATGAAACGTTCATGCTATACCATGAATACTGACTACATTATATTTTATAATGTCTACCAATTTTTATCTAGCGATCCGAACCCCGGCTTCGCACTTTTGCAATTAATATCTATGTATATATTATGCATATATACCTTCCTCTTGAATTACTTTATCTTTTGGTGAAAACTGCAAAATCCGTTCAGTAGTTTAAAAGGTCTAGGAGAACAGACATTGGAAGCGACTTCAGTTTAAACTATGAAATGATAATGAGCCTTCATTAAGTGCTACATGAGGACGCAATCTTGGACAAAAGCATTTAATAATATCAAAATAATAGAGCCATTCATATACACTAGCTTTCGCCCGCGGCTCCGCCCGCGTCAATGCCGATACCTCGGGAATAGTACTTTTTCCCGGGATAAAAGGTAACCTATGTCCTTCTCCGTATTCCAGAGAACTTGTATGCAAAATTTCATGATGATTGTTTCAGTAGTTACGGCTTGAAAGCGTAACAAACAAACAAACAAACTCACTTTCGCATTTATAATATTAGTAAGGATTAGTAAGGATAAGGATAAGGATAAATGTCTAACTCTTAGTGATCTACTATAAAAACATACCTAATCAAAATTAAACCAATTTTTCTATAAAATATATACTTCGTCAGAACGACTTTTTGTACGTTTGCAATTCAAAGTAGTCCGTTTTTGCTACAATTAGGCTGAAATCGCAAAAATTAAAATTTAATGACGGGAAAAAGTAATTTAGATTAACATTAAATACGGAAGTTCCGAGATAAATTGTAAGGATGTTTCAAAGAGTTCCCGTATTAACTTTCCAAAACCTTTGTTACGTTACGGTTCGCTGTTTTAACACTATATATTTTGGACTACCATGTATTAAATAAGCTACGATTTGATATATTAATCTTGTCATTCGTTGCTTGTCATACGAACGATCAACATCTAGGTTTCACTGCCTGAAGATGCCTAGTGTAGAGGTGAAACACGTGTCGCGAGCACGACGGCCGACATTGCTGCAGCCTCAACAGATGCAGCAGTATCGACCAGGGAATAGTACTTTTTCCCGGGATAAAAGGTAGCCTATGTTCTTCTCCGTACTCCAGGGAACTTGTATGCAAAATTTCATGATGATCGGTTCAGTAGTTACGGCGTGAAAGCGTAACAAACAAACAAACAAACTCACTTTCGCATTTATAATATTAGTAAGGATAAGGATACTTTTGATTATAACGTAATCTGTTCTATAGATAAACATCAAAGAGCCAGATTAATCCGTAAAAAAGTTGACAGAAACCTAACTTTTTTAAATTTAATACAATTTTTACCATAGATATTTTAATGTAATTAGGAAATTGTACCTACATATTTTTTCAAATACGCTTCGAATTATCTAGAAAAGGTCACAGCTCCATTTCTATTGCCAATTTCGGTAACAAAATCCGATTACTTGTTATTTTTCCGCCGAATTTATTTCTAATTTCGATGTTTATTCCACCTATATATCTGTAAAAACAAGATATCTAGATAAGCCTTAGTCTATATATATAATCTATCTATGCCTATGCTATGACACTCAAAGAACGAGTAGGTATGAACATATGTATATCCTAGCTAAAAAAGTCTGTACACTCATAGATAGATATAACGTTAATTATTCGACCCGTTAACTCACATCGTTATTTAAAATACGTATTTGTTTTTACACGGAGATGGAAAATCATTAATGAAATGTTCATTTTTAGTCTCAATGAAAAGTATAATTAAAGATGAAATAAGTTAAAAGTAAAAAGCTTTTAAAAAACAAGCTCTTATAAACATCATTTTGTGTTTCGAGTTATTTTCAGCAAACCCTTTAATTTGATATCCACATTGCCGAAGTGCATAAAAAAATTGTTATTCCGCCATGTTGGATTTAGAATGACGTCACATAGCTTACCATGCATTGTCATCCAAACTAAACGAGTATTCAAAATTTTCAGTTCAATCAGTTGATGGCAGTCGTTAAGCTATGTCAGATGCCTTAAGGCAGCTTGAAAAATCTGACACCAGTATTGGCCACTTACACACACGCACTGAACAGAACAGAGTGGACAAAGGTAAAGAAAAAAGGAAATTTGTCATCATAGATTGTGATATAGTTATATTGATCTATATAAAGGAATTCATATAAAAATAACGTGTTGAATAAAGACGTTAGTGGTATAATAAATGCCACAGTCCCAGAGAAGCAGATTCTGAATGATGGATGAAGATAGCTTGCGGATTTCCGCCTCCGCAGATAACGCCTCAGGAAAGCGCGGAGGTGAAATAAAATGGCTTGGACGTGCTCATTTAGACACCGAAAGATTTTAAACAAGATTTATTTTTTTATAATCAGTAATATTTTCGAGCAACACGTTTAGTAGAAACATAATTGTGAGTCATATAGTATAATATCTTATCTTCGATGGGGCCGATTCAGAATCGGTAGCCGTCTAAAAATTGAGCGATTGATGAATCTAACTCTATTATAACACTGTAGAAGGTAAAGCTAAGATCTCTACAATTTGAATCAGATCATTTTCTATCTTGACCTGTCTGGAATTATTAAACCCAAATATGTGTAACTTAAAAAAAGGCAACAGTATAACGACTTCGGCACAATGTAATAGGAACTACAAAAGTAGTATTCCTCGACAATTCGAAATTCTGTATGGTAAAACAGATCTTGATAAACTCAAGTAACTAAGAAATGACTCACTTCTTGAAACAACAAAGACTGAACTCTGAGATATAATAATAAAGTTTTCCAGAAGTCAATTGCCATTAAAATAGTATTGTAGATGTCTCATACAAACTTAACACAACTGTTTCATATTCACTGCCGAAGTTTGAATACGAAAACGTGGTAAGATATGTACTTTTATCAACTCTCGGTCGGAAGTAGTTTCTGTGCTCGGCTATACTTTATTTTAGCTTAAGTGCGGAATGGACAATTAGCAAAATACCTATTTGCAAAATAACATATGATTCCGCTGATGGTGAATGGTAAAAGAGCACAAGAATTTAGTATATCTATGTAGAGATCTTGTACAATATTTTTTACCTTTCAACAATTTGTCTATGATTTTACAGTCAGACAAATATCTTAAGATCCCAGTTACTTTTTTAAACCTCAAATATAGCATTTATTTCCTTTTTCACTTCAATTTAAAATGACACGCCAGAAAGTTCAGCTTTTCTAAAATGACGTAGTATGGGCAGGCCAAGGATCTTTATCCTGAAGTAAGTCAATTTCAGCAATAATAATAAGATAATAGCCCACAATTTTAATTCTTATAATTCGTTAAACATACATTATGACATCCATTTATCTATTCCAAAAAAATTTTGCACACAGAAATTACTTATTTCTAACATTTTGCAGTGTTTAGTGAATTGGCCATTTTGCATAACTTGCGTTTTGCCCTCAACCTTTATTTTGTTGGCAAATCGTGAAAGCGATCATGTGGCAAAACAGTCTTATAGATTTGGCCTGGGGGAACTTTGGCTTGGAGTTGGTTCCGCAGGCGTCAATGCGATGTGTTTGAGAGCAAAACGATGTTCGAATGTTGTCGAAATGCAGATAAGTGTTGCCGGAGCTCCGTAGGTTTTGAGAGTAGCTATTTAGATGGTTATATTGTGTTCTGTTGATGGACTAAAAAGGTCATCGTCTTATAAATACAATAAAATCCTTGTAATTTGTTTTTTACTTATAATATAGGCTGTTTTTGAACCTGTTAGCAATATGTAAAACTTTGAATCAGAAATACTAATAATATACAAAACTATTTGAAAGAAAGAAAAACCAAAGAAAATTTAACCCTCATACAAAGTAACCGATCAGCTGAGCTAATTTCTATGGGTGATCTAAACTGTTTCTTTTTCTTATGATATTGTATTCTTCTAGCAATTTTGAATGCAAGATAATCCCAAAAATTTTAAAAACAAACCTGTATTGTTATGCTGTATAATTATATCTAGACTAATTTATAAAAATATGAAAGATTTCTAATGGATAAAATAAAAAACTACTGCACCAATTTCAAAAATTCTTTTTCAATAGAAAGCTACTAAATCAGGAGTTTTGACAACTTCTCCTTCAGTCAGCCGTCTCCCATTTTCACCTGCAGAGCGGGTGTTAGCTCCTTCAGATGACCCCCGCGGCAGAACCACTGTAGAAGGAACTAAGCGCCCCCCTCCACAGTGTCAACTGAGAGATGCTTCGATGTCACATACTATACACACATACTATAAAGCTTGCATAACTGTAATCAACATAATTTCATACTAACCTTACATATAAACACAACTTTTTATGCAAACATCAGTCCTTTATCAGATTTTTCTAATATCTGTCAAGTAACATACCTCTCCCTACAATGATATTCCGTGTCTCAATGGCGCTCTGTTTGATAAAGGTAACTGGCGTCCGAAACTCGTCTCAAAACAAGCTCGTGACTGTATCAACAATGTTTGAGGTAACAATCCTTGGAATTCAGGGATTGCAAATATATTGAACCTTTGTTCGTATATTAACGTATTGGAATTAAATAACAACATTTCTGTAGTAAACATTTAAATTAAATCACTTAAATACGGTTTTGTCGCGTTTATTATATTATATATATACCTAACGTTTCGAAAACGTAAGTTATTGTGGTGCAGGTAGACTAAGTTGACATTTATCTATTGTGTTATAAGAACTATGCAAAATTTATTGATAACGTTCCAGATGTACGCAGTATTGGTTCACGGTGTCTGAAGGTCGTGCAGTCTTGTGATGAGCTTGAGATTTTTTAATTTGATGACAGGATCCCAATCTGGTGGTAACTGCCAACCATCCGCTCCATTGAAATTACGATGTTTTTAATTACAATAGCCTCACAAAGTATTCTTTAAATATATCTGTTTTCTTTTGCAAGAACTTGAGTGTTATCAAAACGCATATAGTGGCGATTGAACCGTATTAAGTGATTTATTTAAATGTGTAACTAGCGTAAAACATGCTGTGATAAACGACGGCCACCGATAGTGCAGTGGTTCACACACCAGTCTTCTAGGTGAGGTTCTGGATTAGATTCCTAGCGTAGGTAAATACTTGAACTTCATTTCCACAGGTATTTGTCTGCGGTTCTAGAAATACTTAAAAAGAGTTAGCGTCAGGCAGACGACCTTCGTAAAAACATATTTTTAAATGAATTTTTGGTTATTATTTTTAATCATAAAACTCAATAACTGTTAAATATTTTGGTTTATAAAAATATTTCAAGTTTTCAAGGTTCGGTAGCCAAAAAATGACAAAATTAATATTTATTACTAAAGCTTCCGATGTCCCTCCATCTGTACAGGTCTGTTTTTAGAGGGTCTCATATAAAAACGAGCCATTTTTTTGGGGTTTGTCTGGACTCTGATTCTGCTGATTTATTACTAAAGCGTCAAATCACCGATAATTAAGAACAATAATGTATGTGTTCGAAAAAGTTTATTTAACCTTAACAAGAGGTTGCTTAAAAGAGGTTTTAAGCATACCTATACAACACAGTCCCGATACAAGAAACTTGAATTTTGTAGTTGAACACTGTGCGATGGGTTGGAATCTTTAGTGTGCGTGCTAATACGACTCACAATTGGCCAGCTTATAATTTATTTACAACTTACTAAATGTATAAGAGGAAAAATTCATTTCATAAGATTTCCTCCTAACCTTATTTCAAATTAAGAAGACTCTTTATACTTAACCAAAGCATTCTGAAACATGTCTCAAACAAAATTTTATTTCCAAGAAAGCTTATAAACTCTCTTCGTTTAAAATTTTATCTGAGAGTTTTAATTTTCTTCGTTTTTGTTTTGTTCAATGGATATCGTAGTTTTAACGAGAACCTAAGCGACTTTGATTTAATTTTTCTTTTGGCGTTTTGTATTCGGAAGTTTGGGTAAGACTGAAATTTTACTTAATATAAAAGCTACCGGAATAAATTTTAGTTAAGTTACTGCGTCGTGTCTAGGAAACTTCTGCTAACTGTTAATCATGTTATAAATTTATTCAAACATTTACAATTTTAATTCGGAAGAGAGTTCTAAAGTAAAATTGTATTTCCATATAAAATTTATATTTTGAATTTATATATTATTTAGTTGTTTTTACCAACCATATTAGAAACTAATATTTAATGTTTGTTTGTGGTATCTTTATTGTACATAGAAAGAAGCTATAAAAATACAGTTAAAAAAAAAAAATTGTATTTTTGTGTGATTGTAATTATGTTATGACTAAAACGTCTGGTCAATTCCCACACTCAGTTACGATCAGAATAAAAAAAATATTTAATATAATAAAACTATATTTTTTTTAACGATATCTTATTTACTTATTTAAACCATCCTGATTGATAATGTTTCTAAGACGTTAACCTTCTAATGTAGCTTTTTATTTATTTCCATATGAAGACCTAACGGTCAAACAAGTAAAGTCATTAATATGTATACACATCGGTTCTTAAGACACTGTGATAAGGTCTAAAATGGAAAACAATCGTATATAATTAGTAATGCTCGTGAATATACACTTCCACATTTCTACTAAATATACCTGTATTTCGATAAAAAAATTAAACTCAAATAGGTGGTCATCATGGTAGAGCCACGCTATCAGCAAAATTCATTTTTGCTTGTAGCATTAATGGACCGGCTTGCACGAGGAAGTACCATACTCTCACAGAAAATTGACGTCTGAGCGGTAAAGCTTCTAAGCTTCGTACGGCGAGTGAGAGAGCCGTAGGCCCATCCGTCCAACCCTCCCCTTTCCTATTTCCTTCCTCCCAACTTCTTGAAAAGCCGGCAACGCTCCTGTCACATCCTCGTGTTGCAGTTGTCCATGAGCAGCGGTGATTACTTACCATCTGGTGACTCGCTTGCTCGTTTGCGTCCTGTTTTTTTGTTTGTAATAAAAATAAGTATCTTTAGTAAAAAACATAACTGTCCTCAAACTAACTACTCCAGGTTATGAAAATTTAGAAACCTAGATCAAAAGACGAAAGTTTCTCTACAAATCTTAGAAAGTACCAAATTATAATAAAAAAACGCCCTCTCCGCAATATGTGAGTCGGCACTTAACTGCGTCAGCGTAAAGATAATAGGAAAAAGTTAAATTATGTCGATGCCCGTCTAGTCCCCGACGAGCGTAACTGTAGACCTATGATAAAAAGGTCTTTTTAATATAGATGCGTCAAATGGATGTCAGTTTTCCAAAGTAGTATTTCCGTTGTTTCACATCGCTATCACCATAGAGGAATATAATAGAACGTAGATCAGTCACGGCAATTCAATGGAAATATGTTTTTTCATACAAACAATATAATATATTGTTTGTATCTCAGATTTTACAAATATTATTTTCCAACCTTGTAAACGTAAGTGTTAAGAGCGAATACACATTTTGCAACTTAATAATTAATAATCTTATAGATAAAAAATCTACATTAATCCAACTACAGAACCGATTGATTGTGACTTTTTGGAATTGGTTCATTAAAGATGGAGTCACGAGGTTTACATACATAAAAACATATAATCCTATGAATTGAGACCTTATATTCAAATCCGCCCGCAAACGTAAAAACATTTTCATCTACTACCTATCATATTTTCTTTCAGGCGAAAGAAGGAGATTTTTTTAAGAAGCTACTCAATGGTTAAGCGAGTGCCTGCCGATGTCGCGCGAATGAGAATCGTTGTTACGGCGCAAGCGATTAGGCTGCGCAAAACCATTAGGCGATAAAGTAAAAAAATAAAAATTCTTAATATTTTCATTATAATATTTTATAAACAAAATAAGAAAGGGTGTGACCTCCAAGAAGCAAATATAAAAATAGTCATGTGAAAATTATTTTTTAGATGTAAAGTTTACAAACTTTTCAAAGAAAAATATTTTTAGATATCATAACATCTAAATATCGTTTTTAAATTTCATATGCATCTGTTTTAAATTCCAACAAAGGGGTGACCTTGTGCAAGTATCGAACTAAATTATGCAAATACTTTTGATGTATTTAATTAGTTCAGCGCATAGTACTAGTGATTTGAAAACATGTCAATTTCAACAATTTCGAGCAGTACCGTCTTAAAGTTTAAACAGGGTTACGAGTATAATGTGTCGACTAACAAAGGTCTTAAATACGTGAAGTGTTTTGAAGAAAAAGACATCGTCCATTACAGTCAATTTCATCCCAAAAAGTATTATAATATTTCAATGCAACATTATACATGGTGAAATTTTGATCGATTGGACTTAAAGGGGTGACTCAGACCATCAATATGAACAACTTTTTCTATGGGGACAATGCTGGGAACTCAAAAAAAAATTCGTCGTTCCCATACAAAAGAGTCCCGCCGCCCGGCCAGTTTGTATGGGAATGTCGAATTTTTTTTTGCGTTCCCAGCATCGTTCTTATAGGTAAAGTTGTTCATATTGACCGGCTGAATCACCGTGTATATGTTCTGAATTCTTTGTTATGAAAGTAATTTTGACCAACTCAAAGTCTACTTTCTTTTTCATCATTGTTTGACGGTTATAAAACCTGAATTTATTATACCAGTTATTTCGCTCTTTTCCTAATTTTCCTTGAATTTCTCTTCCAGTGTCCAGGTGATATGAACTGAACTTTTAAATGAATAAGGTGGTTTAACTGTATCCAGACGTACGTACTGTAGAGTTTACGTCAACCGTAACACTTTTCTTCTAAAACGAACTCTACTCCAAAGAAATAAGGAATGTAGTTGTTATTTTTAATGCGTGGTCGACTGAACAGAATTCCAGTTTTATTGGGCTGTTTCGTTTTGATTTGTTGGAGGGGCGCAACTTTAATTCTTTTAGGTTTTATCTTCTAAAGTTTCTTTTGATTGCCTTAAGGGAGTGATTTTAGTATGTTATTTGAATTTCCCTAGCTTTGTGCTGCATTCACCTATATATTTGGGCATTTGTGATTTTTTACTACATAAGTGATTTTTAGGGTTCCGTAGTCTACAAGGAACCCGTTTCGTCATATTCGTCCGTCCGTCCGTCCGGGCTCGTACTCCGCCGCTACTGCACCGATTGACACGAAAATTTGTGGAAGGATAGATATTGAAGTTCCAAAACCTGGTTTTTAAAATTATGAAAAGAATATTTTTTTCCCCTCCCATACAACGAAAAGTGCTTCCTACTCTGCTGCCCATCGGAAGCATTTTTAGGCTGGGGAGGTATAGGAATTCGTTGGATTTGGGAAAAGAATAAAAGCATTGCATATAAATAAAGGCTACACACTCGCATGAATGGAACAAAAGCAATTTAGTAGCTCGTCAGAGGGCCGGCCGCGCACCCGATGCCGGTCAGGCACTTAAAGATCCCCTGACCATACATTAATTAATATGTCAATACATATTATATGATTATTTATTTATTAATATAACATTTGCTGTATTGGAACAAACATGTCAAGCCTATTTTTAACATCTTACATTATTTTTAAGGGATATTCGTTAAATTACAAGATTTTAAAACTATCTATACGATATTTGGATATCAAGCAGTACTGCATATGTCATCATCATCATCATCATCATTTCCAGTAGGTGTCACGGTCAATCGACCATGCACACCCTGGTGTCAGAGTTCTTCGGAACCGCCTCTCGGCCACTGACGTGGTTCCTTTGACGACTACCAGACGGCAGCCAGGACCACCGTCTTAACGTGCCTTCCGAAGCACGGAATCATCTTTATTATCAGACAATCAGGTGATTCAAGCCAGCAATGTCCTAACCAAACTGGAAACAACTAAACAAAGTATGCTTCCGGTGAAAATCGAACCCACGACCCCCGGGTCAACAGGCAAACGCCTTAACCACTGGACCACGGAGACTGCATAAGTTATTTGAATACAAATCATTCCTTAGAAATACTACAACGGGGCTCATTCTTGTACTGAGAGTAAACCCTGAAATTCTTGACTGAAAACAGCATTTTCTTGAAATCTCTCGTGCATAGTTATCAAACATTTGATGTACATCGTCTGAATTCTCAATTTTATTGATAAAATTATTATCCCACAAACCAATTGTTTTTTGTATGAGGATGGCAGGTTTTTAAAATCTATTATGGATTTTTATAAGTATCTTTTCACTTTTTTGACGAGGTCCGTGGCCTTGGTCCCGGGTTCGATCCCCGATCAGGTCAAGATGAAAAATGATCTTTTATAAATGGGTCTCTTTGAAGTCTTGAATCTTTATCTATATATTTGTTATAAAATATAGTATCGTAGAGTTAGTATCCCATAACACAAGGCTTCGGGGCTAGTGTAAGCTGTGTGATTTGTCCATATATATTTATTATATTTTTATTTATTATTAATATTTCTAAATGAGACAACCTATATATAATAGTAAAATAATTATTTAAATGACACTTTAAATCTAGAAGATAGGAAACTTACTATGTTGATTTTATGAAACTGTGCTAGTATCTATGGACGAATACAACGATGTAGTAAAAATTAATAAAGATATGAAGATATTCTTCATATCTCTCTCAATTTATCGTCAGACTGTGGTCATAAACAGTCACCCGTACAACCGCGTTTCCCAAACAAATTGTTTTATTTCGCACTTCTTTCGCTAAGTCCGTTTTTATATGAAAAGGAAATTGACGTCTGCGTGGCTCGTTAGGTCTATCGCCACTTGATTTTTCGTCTTGCTGGTACGTCTTGACTGCCGAATTTCGTATCAGTCGAATTTTTATTTCTCGATAACTATCTTAGGTTGATGTGTCTACTAAGACAACTGGTGAAAACGACAGTTAAAAAATAGTATGAAAAAGATGTTATTTACCATCACTGTTGGAGATAGGAAGGGTAGGTTGTTATTGGTCTCCGTTTTTCTTTAAGGTTACATCTACTATAATTAAAAATTAACTTTTCACCTCATCTATTCAAAAAACAAAAGGTTCTAAAATACATTTTATTTCCCGAGGGACTAAAAAGTTTTTTTTAATTCACAATTCAAAGTTTTTTGTAGTCTCCTGGGAATAAAAACACAAATATTGTTTTTCTCATAGAGGGAGATGAAAAGCAGAATGTGTCTTCTTGGGGCTAACTTAATACTTTTACTTTGGGCAACATACTCTGAATCCCTCGTTTCGCTCAGAAGTCTACTTTAGAATATATGCTAAACTCCTTCGTTCCACTCTAAATGAAAAATATTGCCCTTACCATAAAGTATTATGTTAGGCACTTGTATCACTATCTAGTAAAATAATCACTCATCAAGGGGTTTTGAGTATCTCATGCAGGAAAAATCATTACCAACTACTTAGAAAAATGTATATGTTTTATTTTCTTCTATATTCATTTGTCTATGTTAGCTGCAATATTTTATAGATCGGCAAACAATTGGTTCACTATAAAATCTAGCACACTCCAACAAAACTGCCAGTAGTTAGTGCCTGTCAAAGCCAGCGAGCAGAGTTAGTTAAAATAAATTTCTTTGAAAAAACACTCGACCAGAAGCCGATTAAACAATGGTAAAGCCGGACATGTGTTCGTTAATTCCGGCTATCGCCAATGTGCGGTCGGGACATTGACTGAGGACCGACCATGGTTACGGGTCACAATAATAGGTCAAACATTGGATCAATTATTTGTATAGAAAATATACGAATATCTTTTATGTGTGAAAATTCACACTCATAAGTTTTTAATTTACTTAGTAGTAATAAACACTAGATTACATAGTAGAAATTCAAGTTACATATGGGCAATGTTTAAGCCCTCGCGGTTGGGACTTTAGACTTTGGGTGACCATACCCTATATAGACCATGTGAGGACTGTGTAAAAGATTGCGTGAGGGTATAATGAAAAGTAAATAATGCCAGAGACCCAATACAATATAAAACTTTTATTAATAACAATAACACATTATAAAGCAATATCGACATTGTAAAACGGCACGTTAAGCGGATGTCATGTGCTAAATTAAAAAATATATATTGATGATTATTAATTTACATTTACTTAGACACATCACTTCCGAATATTATGGGCTGCTATACATAACATCATCATCATCAGCATCATCAGGTCCTTTTTAGTCTCCACTACAGGATCACGACCCTCTCTGTACTACTAGGGCCATACTTGGCCAGAGCAGCCAGAGGACTTGCTATACATAACATCGGATTAAAATGTTGTTTTTTTTTTAATGTATTATGCATTTTGCCATGAAACGAAAAGAATGAAGATTATATTGCCGCAGTGATTAACTTTAAAAAATGGGCCTTCTTATTTATATACTTCATTCCATAAAAACGCTTCACATTGTTAAACTATACTGGTGGTCTAGACTCTAGAGTAGTGGAAACATATTTGTATGACGATAAAGGACAAATAACTTTTCCAGCTTTGTGTGAAAATAAAAACTGTTCTCAGATATTTTACAAAACTGTCTATAGGAAAAATTAAAACATGACAATACCGATAAAAAAAATTTTTTTCTTGTTACTATTACCACATGACTCTCTCCTCATAGACATCCCAAATAAGTTTGTACATTTTTTTATTATGTTGATCAGTCTTGGGTACAACATTGGCCGCGCCATGTAAACCCAACATTATTCTATCGGTCGCACGACCCGACCTATCCGGCTTTATTAAGACAAATAGACACGCATTTTTAAGGCAAAAACGTCCGATATGCCTCCGAATAGTCCCCGAATTGATGGCTTTGAGTTTCCTTTCGGAATAGTGATTTGTTGACGAACGGTCTGATGAGGCAATATCCGACGAAAACTCAAATTTTGCTCTTATATTATTCAATTTTCTGTAAAGGAATAAATCAATAGCAATTGTCTGAAGCCTTTGTAAGTTAAAATTTCACGCTGGGAAAGTAAAATATTTGGTTGTTGAGTTTTAACGAGGTCTCACTAGCTGCGAAGATGATCATCGCAGCGGTCGACCAAATGGTCACTTGACTATGCCAGAAACAAAGAAAAAAAAAACATAAAATAGTATTGAAAGATCGCATACTAAAAGTGCGTGAGTTAGCAGATACGAGTATAGTAGGCATCAAAAAATCATATACATCTGTAAAGGTGTTTCCGTAACTTTGACTTAAGCCTAAGTGCTTTGTGTAAGTTGCTTGGTATAATCCACATTTAATTACTTAAATACATGTATTAAAACATTAGACATAGGAAAACTATGCGCAAAATGGGTTCCGCGATTGCTCATCATTGAACAAAAGTAGCGTCGTAAGGATGTGTCAATCCAGTGTTTGAAAATTTTTATTGATTATCTTTAAAAGCGTTTGAGTGATGAAATTAAGATAAAACGACCGCATTTAGCCAAAAATAAACTGCTGTTTCATCAGGCAATGCACCAATTCACATGTCCACTATTCTCTCTCTGTTCCTCTTTATCCTTCTCCCATTTTTGAGTGGGGTCGGCACAGCACGTCAATCTCTTCCAGTTTGCTCTGTGGCTTGTTATGTTTTCTGTTATGCCCTTTCTATCCATATCTTGTGTAACGCACCTTATCCAGCATTTCTTTAATCTTCCCCTTCTTAGACGTCCCTCAATTCGCATACCTAGAACCCTCTTAGTAACATGATTTCGTCCCTCTGCATAACGTATCCAAACCAGCTCAATGAGGATCCGTAAAGTTTTTAGTTGAGAATGCAGGATTATAGAGCTAAGAAATCCATAACATACAGTGCAAAAATTATTGTTCTACGATAAAAATTGACGAAGTTATGACCAAATTACTAGCAAAATTCACTGGCCGGCCGGCGCGGTGGCTGTGACGTCACTGTGACGGACGCCGCTAGTCGCCCATTGGCAGTGACAAGGCGCGCAGTGTTTTCGTGGTAATTTCGACTTTAAAACAAATTATTTATGTCTAATTTATCTTTTTAACTATGTACAAATATTGTATAGTGCTGAACTATACAAATACTTCTTTTAAAACGCCAGAAAAACTATCTTTTAACTTGCCGAAAGACACAAAACTTCTGGAAAAATTGATAATTTTTCACGAAGTTTTGCAACTTGTTCTTTTTACAACGGAATACAATTTAAAATTATATTCCGTTGTAAAAAGGGATGATTATAAGACTCCACCCTCTACCCAGGCTAGTAGACATTGTAGTGAATATCATTTCGAAGTCAGTACCTACATAACTACGTGGGGCGCACTATAAGTTTCCGGAATGAATATGAAAAAATACTATTAAAGGTACAAAATTAATTTATTGTTTTTCAAAATAATCTCCCTTGGCGTCTATGCACTTTTTCATTCGATGAAACCAGTTTTGAAAACTTTTGTGCCACTCCTCTGTAGTGACCTCTGAAACGTGTTTTTCATACTCCTCGACAGCCTCTTCTGGTGATGAAAATCGTTGACCGCGTAATTGGTTCTTAATTTTTGGGAACAGAAAAATGTCACAAGGTGCCAGGTCGGGACTCTATGCAGGATGACTCATGAGTTCTACATTTTTCGCCTTCAAAAAGTCGTTTGTCTGTCTGGCCGTGTGAGAACTAGCATTGTCGTGGTGCAGGATGATAAGGCGTTTGCGGTTATTTTTACGGAGTTCGTCAATAACTTCCGGCAAACAAATGGTCGTGTACCAGTCACTATTCACTGTACGACAATTCTCTAAAGCAACAGTAGCCACGTGTCCAGTTTTATTAAAAAAAGAAGCAATCATCCGCTTAGATGCACTTTTCACGCGCGCCACTTTGGTTGGTTTCGACTCATCTTGAAAGACCCATACGCTCGATTGCTGCTTTGTTTTGGGATCGTAGCAATAAATCCATGTTTCGTCACCTGTTACTATGTCCCACACCAAATTTGACGCACCTTCGTTGAATCTGGTAAGTATGGCACTGCACCAAGTGACGCGGTCCGTTTTTTGAGCCTCGGTCAAGTTGTGTGGGATCCACCGCGAGCACAGCTTTCTCACACCCAAATGTTTGTGTAGGATTAATTGTATTTGACTCATGCCTATTTCTAAGGATGCGCGAATTTCATGGTAGGTCACATGCCTGTCTGTTTCAATCATACGGCGCACAGCATCGATGTTTTTGTTGGTCACAGCGGTGGACGGCCGACCATCGCGAGATTCGTCACTGAGATTGATACGACCACGCTTGAATTCTGCAAACCAGCTATAAACAGTTGTCTTGCATGGTGCTTCATCGCCAAAAGCTGTTTCAAGCCGAGCGATGCTCTGTTGAGCTGTCAAATTACACTTAAAATCGTAGAAAATCATACTACGAAAATTTTCCCGAGTTAAATCCATGTTGATGCAGACACACAATTTTTTAAATGTTGCCACAAGGTAAAAACAAAAGACAGTCAAATGAAACAAACTGCATTCTACAGCCAAAGAGTTCTATTTACAAATGTTGCAATAAATTTTTAAATATTGTTTATGTAAGTGGCCAGTTCCGGAAACTTACAGTGCGCCCTATGTATTCTTACCTTTTATTAAGTTGATATGGAAATAAGTTAGTACCTATGTATTCTCTTTTTATAAGCCGGATGTTTAAAAAAAATCATACCTACTTATTTCTTTCTAGTTTGGTGGACAAACCTACTTACCTTCCAATACTTCCGTTTCCATTTCTATGTAATATTCCAAGGTCAAAACAAACACAGGGACGTACTGGAGTAAAAAGCAAATAGTGAATGATATAATATGTATCTGCCCCAGTTATGCCTGATTGTTTTAAGCAAATAAGTTAATACAGGATGTAAGAGTGAACGCCGTTGTACCTAAAACAATTAAATCAGCCCGTCTAAATGAACAACGTATGGGACTCAGGATTGGGCTAGAAAATAATATCGACATTTTCATACAAAAATGTGAGGCCGATTAAAATATGGTATTATTTTATATTTATATATTTCAGGTGGAAAAAGACATGGACAATTACGTTAAGTTTAACCGAAGAAGGGAGTTTTGCCTCGTTATTATAAATATATTTCTTAAATGATGTAGCTTAAAATGTATGTTTTTCGCAATTTTTCCATTATCTGTGCTAAAAGACGTTGCTTCGTTACCAAATTTTAAGATTCTGAGTTCATGGGAAGTTCCCTGGTAGGTATTGATTCCCTGCGAATATCGAAAAAACACGAAAATTTGCGGCACAACCAGCTGTATCTTTAGATTGCGTTGGCTTCGAAAATTTGCGGCATAAACGGTTTGATTTTTTCATAGCACCAAGGGACAGTAGATCTGAATATTTGATATGAATTTCAGCTTGATACCTCTACGCTCTTAAGTTCCTGAGAAAAAGGGTCTTGACAGACAGACGGATAACCAAGTGATAAAACGGAACCCTTATAGGGTTCTGTTTTTTCCTTTTGAGGTACGGGACCCTAAACATTATAGACCTGCTTTTAAGAAAAGATAAGAAATAGAACATTTTTAAAGAGTTTTAAGTACGGACAGATCGAATCCAAAACCTACAGCAGACGAAGCTTCTGCGCCATAAATGTGGGAACTGACGCTCGCAGAAGACCAGTGATCGGAATTAGTATTGGCAAAATAGTGGGAACGGCATACGTGGATTCCTGTGCGAAAACTAGTGTCGCGTCCTATGAGCTCTACAAATGTTTACAGCAGCAAGGATATCATTTCCATAGGAAACAGATAGTGGTCACTCTGGCTGATGGCGGAAGGACACAGCGAGATGTGCTTACCGTGAAGGTGCCCGTTGGAATTTGCAACCGGGTGGTACCAACTACCTTTATCATATTCCCTGAGTCACGGGAGACAAGGACATTACTTGGTGTGGGATTCATCCAGGATGCCGGGGTCGTCCTGAATATTCCACAGATGTATTGGTTCTTCTTCGACACTCCAGAAGACACATACGACTTGTACTTGGAAGATGCAGACGAGGTCACCATAGCCCACGTAGAGGCCACACCTTTATCCAGCCCCGCAAGAAAAGAATTGTTGAAGTCCGTACAATTGCCATCTATGGTGTCACCACTGCCTGTCACTCCACCAGATGACGTTGAGAGAGATATAAAGCTGCTTGATAGCCTAGATCTGCCCGCACTTATATCACCGTTGCCCGTGACTCCACCGGACGAAACGATAAAATGTGTTAATGTGGCTAACACAGAAGCTGATCTGCCTGAATCCAGTGTTTGTGCCGCGGTTGATCTCCAGACAGCGACCTCTCGCACTCCGAATTATGAGGCGGCTCTACCAGAAACGAGCGCGTGTACGAAGCCATACAGGATGGTACCGCTCGCCCCTTCAACTCCACCTCCCTACAAACGGAGCAAACCTTTATTTGACGGATATTCGCCAAATTTCATAGATTTCATCTACCGAAACGCTCAAATAAATACACACCTGGCAGATGTAAACTTATCTCCACACTCCCGATCTCTGTTTCCCAGTGATGATGGGGGTGATGATGTGGAGATTGGCTCCATCTCGGTGGAGGACATAACAATGGGAATATGTGACGCAGCCCAGCAATCTAAGTTAATAGATGTGCTAAATAGGAATGAAGTGGCCTTCAAGGAGAGTGAAGAGCCCACCACATTGGCGGAACACTGCATTGATACGGGAGATAATAACCCGATCTCGGTACCTCCGTATCGATTGTCACCGCCACGACTGGCATTACTAAAACAAGAAGTGGCAAATATGCTCGAAAAGAACATAATTGAGCCATGTTCTTCGGCATGGACGGCGCCTGTGGTTATGGTGCCGAAAAAGGATGGTACAGTACGTGTCTGTGTCGACTACCGCAGGCTGAATAGCATCACGAAGCCCGACATATATCCTATTCCACGAATAGATGATTTACTGCATGCGGCGAAGCCTACCCCGTTTATGTCAACTTTAGATTTACGCGCAGGTTACTGGCAGGTGAAAGTAAAAGAGGCTGATCAAGACAAGACATCTTTCATAACGCCATTTGGAGTTTATCGTTTCAAAAGAATGGCTTTCGGACTTTGTAACGCACCCGCTACTTTCCAAAGATTGATAGATAGAGTTCGAATTAGCCTGGCAGACGTCAAAATGCTAGCATACCTAGATGACATAATATTATTTTCATCCACCTTTGAAAATCATCTGTTGGACTTAGATAAACTACTGCGGAAGCTGAAGGAATGCAATCTTCAAGTTAACATCAAGAAATGTTGATTTTGTTGTTCTACCATCAAATATCTGGGACACCTTATCACGCCGAACGGTCTGAAAGTCGATCCAGAGAAAGTAGCTGCGATACATAACTATCCCGCGCCCATGAATATCAAGCACCTATTGACATTTCTTCAAACCTGTTCTTGGTACAGACGGTTTATTCCTAACTTCGCAAAAGTTAGCGAACCATTAACTCGGCTTACCAAAAAGAAGATAGATTGGACTTGGACGTCTGAGCAGGAGAATGCTTTCATTAGCTTAAAGACGCATCTCACTACAGCGCCTATACTCCGCCAAGCGGACAGTACAAAACCCTACATAGTGAAGACGGATGCCAGTAACTATGCGCTTGGGGCAGTTTTAGTCCAGGGGGAGGGTGAAGAAGAGCATCCTGTCGAGTTCGCCAGCAGAATGCTGATCCCTGCCGAGAAAAACTACTCCACTACAGAAAAAGAAGCTCTGGCTGTCGTATGGGCTCTTTCGAAATTTCGAGGCTACATAGAAGGACTCCCGGTTACTGTCATAACAGATCACCAGGCCCTAAAGTGGTTGATGTCGCTACGATCACCAACAGGAAGACTTGCAAGGTGGGCTCTGCAGATACAAGCCTACGATATAACCATTAAATACACTCCTGGAAGAACGAACGTCGTGGCAGATACCCTATCTAGACCCATTTGTGATGCGGCGTCAACTAAAGAATGTGGCATATGCAGCATTGAAGTGGAAATGCCCAAACGTTCTCCTTCTGAAATAAGGGAAGAACAACTAAAAGATGATTATGTGTGTCGCATTGTGAAGGCATTAGAAGACGCTGACCGAAATGAAAATGCAGTGTACTGGAGCAACAAAGGGTACCTGATGAACAATGGCTTACTATATCGCTATAACCCGATCCATGATACAGAAGAAGCTCAGCTTGTGGTTCCACAACATGAGTGGGCTAACGTGCTATCCACATATCATGATGATCCCTTAGCTGGACATTACGGAGCCGATAAAACTTATCAGCGCATCGCAAAACGCTATCACTGGAAAGGAATGCGAAAATACATAGAAGCGTATGTTAAACATTGCGTGCCATGTCAACGCTATAAGCCATCGAATATGAAGCCAGCAGGATTACTCCAAACTACTGCGATGAATCAACGCTTTGAGGCAATTGCATTCGATTTATTTGGGCCCTTACCACCCACAACTACTGGCAAAACATGGATTTTTATAGTAGAAGACGTAGCAACTGGTTGGGTTGAGCTATTTGCAATGGAGACTGCTAGCGCCGAACAGTGTGCAAGAATCTTATTGGAAGACATTTTCCTGCGTTACGGATTTCCAAGAAAACTGATAAGCGACAATGGTCCACAGTTTGTTAGCGCAGTGATGCAACAGCTTACTTACTGCCTCAACATTAAGCATATGCTAACACCAGTATATCATCCTGCGGCAAATCCAGTGGAACGAAAGAATAGAGACATGAAAACCCAACTAGCCATCTTTGTGGGCGATGAACATGGTACCTGGGATGTCAAATTGTCCAGCATTAGATTTGCGATGAATACTGCAACGAGTGTTACTACCGCGCAAACTCCGGCTTATTTGACATTTGCTAGAGAACTACGGACCCCAGACGACAATGCTCATGATTTTAGGCAGATAATTCAGTCCGAGAACTTCATCCCCGAGATTACACCAAAACTTCTCATGCTTGCAAACACGCTTTTAAAAGCTCGGGAGATGAGGGAAATAAACGAAGAACGCCGGAAGGAAGAAACTGATACAAAACGTCGTAAAGACACTGGATACAATCCTGGCGATCTGGTCCTCGCCAACACACATCCAGTTAGTAATTTGGCTCGAGGATTGAGTGCCAAATTTAGTCCACGGCGTGACGGCCCATATTCAATTTTAAATCGCCATGGTGTGTCTTCTTATGTGCTTACAGATCCCAACACACCTGGTCTACCACTCGGTGTGTATCACGCATCAGCCTTGACCCCATACCAAGGCAACGACGGGCCACTCCCTCCGCCAGTACGTCCGTTAAGGAAGCGTGGAAGACCACCGAAGCCAAGCTCAGTTCCTGCCCCTGCAGCACAGCCCAACCGTAGACGTGGACGTCCCAGGAAAAACTAGAGCAGCTCAACGTCCTGTCTTCTCGTCGGGACGACTTCGCATTCAGAGGGGGAGACTGTAACACTACGATGTTGCTTAGGTCGCTGCGCCAGCACCGAGTCTACGCACACACATGCACGCGACGACCGTATATAACACCGGCCGGCACCGTAACGAGCCTCAAGACCGACACGGTTGCGGCCACTCCCCCCCTCACACGTCCAGACGGCTCCATCGCCTTCGATGATGATGAAAAAGCTGAATGCCTAGCAGACAGCCTGGAGAGCCAATGCTCCCCTAGTCGTGAGCCAGTAGACCCCGATCACCTTCGCGAGATGGAATCGCACGTAGAACGCTTCGTGGCTTCTAAGACGATCCCACCGAATACCCCCCTTGCCCCGACGACACTTGACGAAGTGAAGTCAATCATCCGCGATCTCAAACCCCGGAAAGCGCCCGGCGCTGACGGACTCTCGAACGGAGTGCTCAAATGCCTCCCACAGACCCTCCTCCTCCTGCTCGTAAGCATCTTCAATGCTTGTCTTGCAAATTGCACTTTTCCAGCCGCCTGGAAAGAAGCAATCGTGATCGGGATCCCTAAACCAGGCAAAGACCTGAAGAACCCCTCCTCCTACCGGCCTATCAGTCTTTTGAACTGTATAGACAAGATCTACGAACGGATCATCCTCAAAAGACTCAAGGACTACGTAGAGTCCAAAAGTCTCATCCCCGACGAACAGTTTGGATTCCGGGCCAAACACGCGTGTCACCACCAACTGCACCGCCTCACGGAGCATATTCTCAAGTTGAGAAATTGGGGACGTCCTACGGGAGCACTCTTCTTCGATGTAGCGAAAGCCTTCGACAAAGTCTGGCATTCGGGCTTGATATCCAAGTTGACCAACTTGGGCCTGCCGGATAGTCTCGTGCACATCATACGAGACTTTTTGTCGAATCGGTCTTTTCGGTACAGAGTAGAGGGATGCCTCTCGAGGCCCCGTCCCATTAGAGCCGGCGTCCCGCAAGGCGCTGTTCTCTCGCCCCTCCTTTATTCGCTGTACACAAGCGATATCCCAAAGACCCCAGATGTAGAAGTGGCACTATTCGCCGACGATACGGCCCTCTACACGTCCCATCACCTTAAAACGGTCATCGTGAATCGTCTTCAGTCCGCCGTGGACGCTCTTGGCGGGTGGTTCAAGAGGTGGCGCATCGAAGTTAATCCGGAGAAAAGCACAGCTGTGTTTTTCTCAAAGGATAACCAAGCTGTGACACGTCGAAAAATCACCATGTCCGGAGCAGAACTCCCCTCGTTAGGATCAGTATCGTTGTACGGAAAGCCCATTCAGTGGGCAGGCAAGGCTAAATACCTTGGAGTCGTACTCGATAGCGCGATGACCTTCGGCCCCCACATCACCAAAGTCCGCAACCATGCCGCCTTCGTATTAGGCCGTCTCCACCCCATGATAGGCAATGCTAAGATGTCACTTAGAAATAAGTTGACACTCTATAAGCTTTGCGTCCGCCCTATCATGACCTACGCCGGCGTAGTCTTCTCCCATATCGCGCCCTCCCACATCGATCGGCTGCAACGATTGCAGAACCGTTTCGTCACCCGTGCCACGAATACGAGTCACCACCGGTACTTGCGCATGACAGACTTACACCGTGACCTAGATCTCCCATCCATTCGCGGCTATCTCAAAAACGCCTCCAAGCGTTACTTTGAGAAAGCCGCACGCCACCCCAACCCGTTAGTAGTGCAAGCTGCTAACTACTCCCCCAACTTACACGATACGACCTTACGTCGTAGACGTCCTAGGAACGTACTAGACGATCCCGATGATCCTATTGACATCGCACAAGCCCGCCCCGACCCCTCTTCGGCTCCGAACAGCCAGAGGAATCCCACTATCCGACCCCGTCGCACTCGCCACCGGAATAGAGTGCGTAGAGTAGGATTAGCTCCGATTACTGGTGACCGCCCGGCGGTCCCGGGTGACTTGCACCCAGGATAGGCCCTTCTGGCAACGTAGCTTTCGGCCCATAAGGCAAAAGATGAGAGTTGCTGCTCTCTAAAGGCTTTTGCCATTGTTTCTCAGATTGGCCCTTCAGGCTTGCATGCACGCATACGCGGCCCATCAGGCAATACGAGAGTTTGCTGTCTCTCCAAGCCTTGCGCACACAGGCAACGCCCAAAGCCGAGGTCCGTCCCTCCTGGGGGCCCTTTGGTGATGTTGTCTATAAAGGTTGAGGGCACTCTGCCCTCACCTCAAACGCCCGGTGAAGTAGCGAAAGCTCACTTGGAGCTAGCTACATAGTCCTTTAAAAAAAAAAAAAAAAAAAAAAGTAACGAGCCAGTCTGCTACTCGCAGCCGCTGCGTTCGGATCCTCTGGAACAGTGGCTCGGTAAGAGGCGCCCGCTCCCCGCGCAAACTTACCGCGTGACGCGTCCGGTCGTCGTTTCGGTCCGTTGTATCGTACTTAGTAGGTCCGTGGAATCGTACTTAGTTCTTTACTTTGTGTACAAGTACAAGTATAACTTAAATAAATTTTAATCTATCTTCGTCTTCGCTGTTTGTTTTCTTCGTCAGGGCCACTACATAAAAAGAATCCCTTACACTATTACAAATGGCCAGTTTTCCTTTTTTTCCTTTAGCCAGGAACTTTCAGTATTTTTAAGCCATGTGTTTAAACGTATTAATGGTAGCAATGATGTTTTGCGTTTGACCAAAAACATGAAAAATTCTTTATTGAGATTTAGTGATAAAATAAATTCGTACGCTGCGCTGTGATGGCAAAAACATATGCTCTACTTACTATATTCCACAGCTTAAAAAGACGCACAGAATTGTACATAATGAATGATAAAAGTGTGCTATATTGATCATTAAAATCGAGGCTTGATTGCTCTCATAATACAACACACCTGTTCGAAAAAGAATAGAAGAATAGGAAGAAATAAACAATTTACTTTGTTTTGTACGGGATCTTAATGGCAACACTTCGCAGTTGTATTTAGTGCCCTCTTTTTGTCAGCGCTTCTACAATACCTATTTTACTGAAAGTAATTTGGATAACTCTTTTTATAAAAAATAATGGTATTTAGTAGTTACAAAGTAAATGATTACATTAAACATTTTTCAATTTATAATGTTATTGTTTAGAACTGAAATTTACCTACCTTTCCACGTAAAAACTTCTTTCTCCTATTAGTAACATGTCTGCATAAAAGAAATATTTTATACCCCCGTTTATATAAAATATTTCACAATAAAAGTTATAGCCTTACAGCCATTTTCATTTGCCTAAAAAAGGTCACAATGATTGTCAAACTGACTGTTTGCTGTAGATCTGTCACTCAGAACAATAACGTCTGTCAAATCAATGAGAAAATGTCTGTCAAAGACCAAAGTCAAATCAAAACAAATCGTTGGATTGACAGATATTTTTTTTATTTTAGATGTTTGCCTGCTTGCGTGGGGTTGCCATGTGTTTTAACATGTCAGTTGCAGGTAGTGTTCGGATATTAATTCAAAAATCATTAATATACGTTCGGATATCGAATAATAAATCAGTTTGAAAATAAATAAATAACTTTTTTACCCGTCTTAAAAAAATATTCTGATTAATTCAAGTTGTTGACCAGAGCCATAGTAATCATATATAAAAAATTTTCGTTTTCTCTTTTTTTTAAATTTAATTTGTACAAATTTCGCCATGATTCTTTTCGACATTCGCAAGGGAATCAAAACCTACAGGGTACTTCCCGTGAACTCAGAATCTTGAAATTTGGTACGAAGCAATATCTTATAGCACAGATAAAGAAAAGTATACGAAAAGCATACATTTTTAGTTACATCACCTATAATAAAATATTTTTAATAATTTTAAACTTATAGATACTCGTATATGCGAAACCCTTCTTGCGCAAATTCGACTTGCACTTGTTTTTTTAAAGATTCGAATTATCTTCAAACAATCAAGTTAAGATCAAATCAAGGCAGTCTATCTCATAATTACCCAAAACAACGGTATTTAATCTTTTCCATTCTAAATCATTAATCAAATATCAAGAGAGCGTAGCAGAAATAAAATATGGTGAGTCGTAGCTCGCGAACGGACCTGTCATAAGATGATGTATTTGAGCGTTTTCATGGAGACCAGCGAGCGCTTTGTCAACGTCCGCTGCTGACGTCATCGCTCATTGGCGGAACGCGCGGGTCGAATCGAAACTGAAGAATCAAGTACTCTATGTTTTTAGTCTTCATGTTTACTTGAAAAACAGTCATAATTCATTATGATGGCTATTATATGATAAGATTTAATCATCTATCGTAGATCTTGTCTTTACCCCCAGGGTTAGTCTAAGGTCAAGAGTAAGCCTATTCAAAATAAAAAAAAAAAAAAAAAAAAAAAATATTTTACTTGAAAAACAATAAAAGACAAAATATTCATTTTCTTGACTACGTAGTTGGCCTATACCGAGTACTTAGTTGAATTTCGCTTTAAATTGTTGGTTTCTATTTGCTCTCTAGTACTTTTATCATCATCATATCTTTTTAGTCTCCACTGCAGGAGCATCACCCTCTCTGTACTACCGGAGCCATTCTTGGTCAGAGCACACAGAGGATTTGGCCTACACTCTCCTCGCTGGCAAGACGGGTTGGAGAGGTCTCATTGGTGTTTATGAGCTTTATTTAGCTTGTATTTCCTAAGTCGCCTCTTACGACTCCACAGGAAGACTTGGTATCCTATTCTACTCTGCCGGAAACCACACGGCTAGTACTTGTTTATTTTAATCTTATAAGGAAAAAAGCATGCGTCGAGCTTGCTGTCATAATTTTTGACACCAAGCTGGGCGCATGCTTTATTCCTGGTGCTTTTTGACTCAAAAACACAAAAGCTGAGTATATAACCTGTATTTCTTCTGATTATTTTTTAGGCAAACAACTTTGTTATTTAAATAATATATAGTATACTTACTTAGATACTTAACGGAATATTCCACAAAACTATTTATTTTCGAAACTACTTAGACACGCCTGTCAGATTGAGACATACTAAACTTTTCTATCATACTTAACGATGTAACCATTATAAATTCAAAACTTGTAAGTGCTTTTATATATTAATATAAAAAGTCACAGATAATTTTAAAATAAAAAAGATCACTAAGAGATCAAAGAAGACGGTGAAATTAAAAGATGTTTCAAACAATAAATGTACTTTGACTAAGTATTATTTTTAAGGTTTATTATACTTGTTTTTAGGCAAAGCTTCAAAAAATTACTGGCGTAGAAGAATTAAATTAGACACTTTAGAAGTTCGCAGGATTGGTATATTATATGGTTGATGGTAGGTATATTAAACTTATCGGTTATTAAAATGATTGAACTGGCGTTGTATTTTTGCGAAATACTAAGTCAGAAGTAGTCGAAGGATCATAAATTAGTAGAGGATATTGTAATGCTCGTAGCACCTGAAGATCTATCAACATTATCATCACATGTTTACCACCGTAGAAAAAAGACATGATAATATTATTATGGTATGATTTTCGTTTTAAAATTAAACACAAGACTTTGATGACTAAAATTGTTCAAAATTACTAAACTTATTTTTCTTTAAGGGTATTTAGAATATTTTATACCTGAATTTCCTCCTGTTTGCTCAGTATTTTTTTTAGACCATAGATGCTACAAAAATAAAATGAACAAAAAACCTTAACTGTTAATTTTAATTATGATCAAATCAAACTTTGAGGCATTCCTTTGCCAACATTAATTAAGTACTTAAGTTGTGAGATATTTCTATATCTAATTATACAAATTGTAAATGTTATGTACTTACCTGTGTATGGCAATAAATGGATTTTTACTTTACTTTTATCATTTATCTTATAATTTGATCCTTAAAAACTAAAACGATCGTAATAACTTAAAACACTACATTCGTGGATTAAACTAGCTAGAAAAAGAAGTAAAACAAAGAGTATCTTTACATGTATGTTACATTTAAGCTGCTAGCTAGCACATACATTTTACACGGCCGTTAATTTAAATAAACCCTACGAAAAACCTTTATTTGTCTTAATAAAGCAACAAACCGTGTTCGTCTGATAGACCAATCCCATGCCCCTCACTTCGTCACTGTCGACGATATGCGACCTCCGCGGCTTAGTGGACATGCTCCAGTTAAAGGATTTAGGGTGAGGAAGTTTACAACCGACGCTTAATTCTCGGTCAGTTTTAAGTATACTTTTATCCGGGATGTCCATTTATCCGGGTGAGAAAATTGCGTGCATCAGTGACTCTTATAAATCTTAAGTGCTATGGCTAGCTGGATATGAAAATATACAGTTTAATGGCTGTGTCTAAAATGCTGTAGAGGCAATGTCGACACAGCGGAAATCAGAAATATAGATGAGACTCACCGGGGAAGATGAGACTTTATCTGTGCCATCTGCCCCGTTGGTTGACGGGGCTGGACTACCGGGATCGAAGAATAATTTTTTCCGGTCTCATCACCGGGGCAGGAGTACCGGGACGGATGGGAGTTACTCTGGAAAACCATCAGCTGTAAATATTTCACACATTGCTGAAAAGACCATAGAATCCGTCTACAATTTGAGGATGCCACTCCCAAACAGAGACTCAGCGCTCATTGACTGCGCGGAGATCGTGAAAAAGCAGAGCAAACAGAGTTTCATCCGTGAGAACTAGGCCAGAATAGTTTATTTTGATAATATATCAAAATAAACTGTTCTTTCCCACAGTTTTTTTAATTATTTTATAAGGTAAAATGTAGCCTGATCTAATTCAAGTCGAATGAATTGTAACTTCTGAATTATATCATCGATCAAAACATTATCAGCACAAAAAGAAATGTCACCTACATCAAATTATATATTTTCAATCAAACCTTTGATAACGTTAAATGAGGCATGAACTCGAATGAATTCTCGATTTAATTGAGTTTAATTATAATTAAAACAGCTGTTCGCATTCGTACTCGAGAATTATTTTCGTAGAAAATGAATGAAAGCGACGTCAGTTGGCGTGCGACACCTGGTTTGCTTATACAACTTTCCTTTTCGATAAATCCACTTTATTACATTGAAATATATTAATTTGTTTCCCAATTAATCTACAGAAGATATTAATTGGATGTAAAGAAGATGAATTTAATTAAGATTGCCTTTAAGTAGCCATTATATCTTACTAGCTTTCGCCCGCAGCTTCGCTCGCGTCAACGTCAAGACAGTATTTTTTCCGGGATGACAGGTAGCCTATGTCATGTTTCGTACTCCAGAGAACTTGTGCGCAAAATTTCGTAACTACTGAACCGATCATCATGAAATTTTGCATACAAGTTCTCTGGAGTACGGAGTGCCGCGGGCGATAGCTAGTATTATTATAAATGCAAAAATGAGTTTGTTTATTTGTTTGTTTTGCTTTCACGCCGTAACTACTGAACACAGACTAACAGAATATTCTCTTAATTAATTGGTAGTTTTTCAATAGTAGTACATACGATACGAGTGACATAAGTAGTTTTTCAATAGTTTACCATTGAAAAACTACGTATGTCACTCGTATGTTTTAAAAATTATATACTAAAGAAAACACCTCGATTAAAGTTATATGTAAACAAATTTCCAGTGTTTTATATGTTAATTTTATATTTCATAAATATAAAAATAATGGACATTTTAGAAGAAACAGTTAAATAAAAGTGTGAAGTTTGTTGAAGAATGGAACAATCGTGATGAGTATTTCTACGGGGAGCGGTAAAACTCTTTTAAATATTTATGTCGCGAACCATTATTTTATTTGAAACAAAATATTAAAATTGTCTTTACCTCTTTTGATAAGCGGTTCCAAATTATTCGATTGATGTACTCAAATAGGTACTTAATAAGTTTATAACTCTTATCATAGAAATAAAATCACATGACCAATTATTACTATCTATCGTCTAATTACTGCTACGTGTTTCAGACAAAGTCTAGTGTCACGCTATGTAATAAGTGATGTGTATATTATTTATCTGTATCGTAGGTATATTAACAAAAGGATTCCAATACAATGTGTCTATGTGACAACTTAATAATGAAGCGTATATGTAATGAAAGGAATGTTTGCGGACTACCAACCAAAGTAATTAAAACTCTTACAAGAGTTACAGAATAAGATAATTTTGTCAAAAACTCCGCAACTCCACCGCCGCAAGTTGCTCCTAATTTTGTTACGTCTGAATTATGAAATTATTAATTTTAATTACCCGACGCCGGGTATATAACATTGCATATTAATTTTATTACTCTTGAGTAATATTAAATAACTTTATAGCTTGTTAATGAAACAGTTGGATACAGTTACAAAATTATTTTTATATCTCTGGAGTAAATTCGTTCATATTGTTAGAATTCTTCTTATTTTATATATACATTTTAATACGCAATTATTTATGTGACCACTTCGACCCCTCTCCGGCTCCAAGTAGCCAGAGGAGTCTCACTTTCCGACCCCCTCGCACTCACCACTGCAACGTAGTGCGTAGAGTAGGATTAGCTATGATTACTGGCGACCGACAGGCGGTCCCGAGTGACTTGCACCCAGGATAGACCTTTCTGGCAGCATAACTTTCAGCCCATAAGGCAAAAGATGAGAGTTGCTGCTCTCCAAAGGCTTTTGCCATTGTTTCTCAGATGAGCCCTTCAGGCTATGTATATGTTACGGTAAATTTGATTAATCGAAAATTATTAATAATTTTATAACATTATTAATAATAACCTCGTGTTTTGGTAAATGTGAATAAAAAACTGAAATTAATTACTTTTGGTAGTTATTATTAATAATTCACTACACACATTGGTAAAAGTTATAAAAAAACCCAAAGTTATTAGTCCAGTAGGTATTTATTAAGAATATGATATGACGACGATACTACTTATTCGTAAGATATGACACATATAACAGTGCTTGTCTCAGATCACACAAACAAGGGTAGGTACTTGTTTTAAAGAAACTGACAACAATAATCACCTCTTAATCTGTACTCTTAATAAACAAAGTTAAAAGAGTGAGAGAACAGCCTCTCGGCAGCGAAAGGGAGTCTTGAGCTACTGGAACAGAGTCTACGTTGATTTGAGACTTGCTCGTGTCAATGTAAAATAACTTTAGTTTTTAATATTTTTATTTGGCTCACTTTACTAACCCTAGTTTATAAGCTTATTTTTGGTACTAACCTATGTTATAGAAATGTATTTCTAAAATAAAACGTTGTTAGTATTATTATTTGTATCTACTTTGGTTTCACGGGTGTTACCCCGGTCCTTTGGAGGCTTGCGTGGAGATATATATCCAACATGAAGAGGCCCTTTGGAGAAGTTGATGTAAAGTTGGTCTCCAGCCAGAACTTGTTTCTGGAATTACCAATGTATGATATGTCCTTGAACAGGTCTAGGCTGGAGCAGAAACTATTGCATTATGAAAGACAAATTTATGAGATTGAAATGTAGCTGGACTTGTGCTAGGTTTGCCTGGATTGGACACCTGCTATTATTATAAAATGGCAAAATTATAGAATCGTCATCACCATCAAGAAGGCCTCTTGTGATGAGGCCTTTTTAATACTTTGATTAAAAAGGCCTCGAGATTACCACCATGGGAACAGGCATGAAAATATGTAAGTGTCTATTTTAGGGTAGAGATCTTGAAAATGATGTGATTTTTGGAATCCAAGATGGCGGACGCGACTTTTCATGAAAAACCTGCAACCTGCAAAGGGGTCGTTTTTTGGGTTTTTACCTTAGTTATGTAATCCAAGATGGCGGGCGCGACTTTTCATGATAAACCAACATGAGTGTCGTTTTCTAGGTTCTTGGGGTGTAGAGGTGCATATCTCGAAAATGACGTCAGTTATATAATCTAAGATGTCGGACGTGACTTTTCATTATAAATCGACGTGAGTGTCAATTTCTAGGTTTTTTCGGTGTAGTTTTGGAAAATAACATCAGTTTTAGTATCCAAGAAGGCAAATCTTCGCGTGGCCTCTCGCACATCCCGCACGCCGCCTCGCCACCCCTGCCCGCACCACTGTTGCCCGATCGAGAAAAAAATCGCCAGTGTACATTTATTTTTATCGATAGTTATTACATTTATCGGTACTAAGGTTACATTATTAATAATCACCGACAAATGTGATTAATTTCTCACTTTTACCTGTACTTTCGGTAATTATTAATAATGATAGACAATTATTAATAATTTTGAATTAATCACTCTAACCGTAACATATACATAAAATCAAGGCCTATCAGGCAATATGAGAATTTGCTATCTCTGCAAGTCTTACGCACTCAGGAAATGCCCAAAACCGAGGTGCGCCCTTCCTGAAAACCATTTGAAGACGCTGCCCACAGTCATATTGGAATAATCTTTAAGTTGCCAGAGCATAAGCTATGGATTAGCTTATGCTTTTTACAAACATTACATGATTACTGAAGATAACTTGACATGTAAATGACACTTCAAGATAACGATGTGAGATACGTTGCATTATTGTACCATTTACTTCATATAGGTGTTGTAAATAATATATATATATATATAAGCAAAGCTACAACTTTTACATATGTAATAAAATTACGCCTTGGAATAATTCCAATTATATACCAATTTATTTTGTTTCGATCAAATATATAGGTACAAAGTGGTGCTTAAATATGAATTGCCAGCATGGAACAAAGTCTTTGTAAAAATGTCTAAGGGAAATAAATAAATACAATCATCATGAGATTTCCAAATATCCACCGACTGATTTATCGCTTGCAATAAATTCAGCAACACCAAGCTTGCAGGTCGTACTAGTGACGTAATTTCCGTGTAATTATCAGTTAATTTCCGTCACCAGCCACTATAGCGTTGTCTATTTGTCAGGCGATTGTTCTCACGATATATTGAGCTGTGACTGCTAAACGTCCATTGTGCGCCCACAATGCTGCGTACATGTTAATTATGCCAGTGATGCTTTGGTGTCACCACCATTGCGGACTATTGACGTCATCGCAAATAGATTTTGAACTCAAATTTGTTCTTTGTTGTGAGTGTACTTGGTCATCACTAGACACCAGTATTGAAGCGCCTAAAAAGGCAGCTTTACAAGGTGCTTTTTAAGGCGCTTCTGTATCTCATAGCCTTGGACGAATTAACCACGTCATAGCCTAACGACTGCCATTGAATCATATCAGTTGACTAATGCCTTCATGTGATTATATATCATCATCAGGTCTTTTTTAGTCTCCACTATATGGGCACGACCCCCTCTTTACTACTAGAGCCATACTTGGCCAGAGCAGTCAGAGGACTTGGCCTAAACTTTCCACGCTGGCCCGGGTTGGAGAGGTGTGGAGATGTGATTCTATATAGTGATATATTATTATGCCACTTATCACTATAAGCTGCGTTGCTCGCTGCGTTGCTCCTCGTGCCCATTGGGATGGGTGACCCATCCCAATGGGCAAGACGCAGCGGATTGATTAATATGCATAAGTATTACAGTTCATCTAACACGCACAGATAGGCATCGGGTAGGCCCCTTATTTTGTCTATTGCAATAACTAGTCCTTCGAAAAACCATTAATTATTCCCCTTTCGAGCCTAAATTTGATCACTGTAGTCATAGGTCGTTCATGGGCTCAAGGTTACTAATATAAACCGTAACCACGTCGCATTTTTGCACCATATTTTATTTCTTCACTTATTAAGAGTATATCAGAATAGCATTGTGAATTAAAACAAACCCTTATGAAAAACTGTTATATTTGTGTTTTATAATTATAAGATTTATTAAAAATATCATTGCAAATGCCATTATTACAATTTGAACATATTTTTTACTCCTTCGCGAAAACTCTAGATGGATATTGATGAAACAATGTTATGGCATCAGAATCATCATTCAGCATCATAACAGCCGTAAGAAGACCAATGCTGGCCACAATGCTCTTCTAAAAATTCTTCATTCTATGGTAGGATTTTGCCGTATGGCAAAGAAACTGCGTTCTCCAAGCCAAGCGTGGTGAGTATTCACCACGCTTGGTTTGGTTCCCATCTACGCTGCTGCCCATCGAAAGCATTTTTTATGCTGGGGTAGTAGAGGAATTTGTTGCATTTGAGAAGGGAAGATACTTCTTACTCGGATGAGTGCGGGAATAGCAGCAAAAGCGGATGAAGCAGCTCGAGTGGCCGGGCGCGCGTACCCAATGTCATAATTGCAATCACCGGCTAAGCAGTTGAGAATGAAGCCGAGGATGATACCTTTGACCAAATATATCAATATCACAAAGGTTATAATTACGTGAATGAAGTCACGGGAAAAATATAGTGTTCTATAAGGTTAATTAATTTAAGAGACTTGTTATTAAAATCATATTGACACAAACTCAGATATTTCTCCCATATTGCGTGAAACGGTGTCAAAATTATCTAGAAATCAATTTGGAGCGAGGAATCGGCGCTCACGACCCGCAATATTGAGAACGTAATAAACTGCTTGCGGATTATTTCACTCGAATCAATACCACAGCTCTGTCGGAAACGAGTGGTGCTAAGCCAGTATATTGCGCACTAGATTTTTGACTTTTCAGTCATTTCAGAAATGTACTATGCATTGTTAAATGATAGTTTCATATCAGCAGTAGTCGGCTCCGAATCGCTAGTACTCTGTAGCTTTTAATAATACTTAAATAAAAATTGGTTCTCTGTAAAGTCGGTTTACGGACGATAGTTTTACGTGACAACGGCGGAAGAAAAATAGATGCGTCTCAAGCCGAACGCTTAGGCCGATCGTGCCTCTCTATCGCTTATTCCGCGCTCTCGCTTGCACAAGGGACGTGAAAGAAAAAACAGATTTACTTGGCTTTAGCAAGTTTAGACTAATGTCATCTAGTGCCGGGTTGAAAAGACTATCACTATTGCACTGCAGCGCCCTCGCCGCCGCCCATAGTATTCATTAACGGAACTAATTGCCACGGCCTGCAGGCATGCTTGCCAGGCATCTTGTATGTACGCAAAAGCACTTTTAGCAGGCCTTACGTTTGACTAGCTCCGTGGCGCAGCGGTCAACACGCTAGCCTGCGACACGAGAGTGCCCGAGTTCGATCCCCGGCCAGGACAAGATGGAAAATGATCTTTTTTAAATTGGCCTGGGTCTTGGATGTGTATCTATATATGTATTTGTTATAAAATATAGTATCGTTGAGTTATCGTTGAGTATTTATTTATTTAAGTTGGGCTAATATTTTTGTATAAGGTTCGCAGTCTAATACATCAGTATTATATTGTCTTTGGCGCTGGTCAGCGTAGTTTGCATTAACTAACTTGTGCTAGAAGCTCACAAAGTAATTTAACTCAAAGTCAGTAATTCAAATCTTAATCATAGAAGTAAGAACGTCCCTTGACTAATGAAGTAGCATCAGCTGCCAGCTTGATATGTTCTCCGATAAGTTTGAGTAGAGGAAAATTTTAGCAATCAACTAAGATAACTGGTGTCTGTCCTTTGTCAGAAACTCAGTGTTATGCATAATGGCTATTAAGCGTTGCTTCAGTCACGTAATGTATGGTCTAAATAAAAAGCTAGCTTTATTGTTTAAAATTTACCCACCAAAGTTAGCCAGCACAAAAGTAAACTATTTTAATAACCACAGCGCGTGGTGTTTTTAAGCGTGGATCGGAAATTCGACGTTTACACTTGGCTCAAAGGGACATGTGTCGTTTTAATTTTAAAATTTACACTGGAAGTTTCGTTAAAAAAGTCATGTTTTAGGATTAATCTATCAAATCTAAATATTACCACAATACTCCGATGTTTTTAAAATTGAGAGACACAATTGAAAGTAGTACTAATATCACAAATCTTCTTGGATCCAGTCCTCAACTATGTTATAAAGGTATGGTATCTTTCTGCGTGATGTCGTGAATACTATCCAATCCCCCTAATCTTTTATTAAATTTGGAAGTAAAAAATAGCATTACCCTTTTCAGACATACTCGTATTGAAAAATTCCGCAATAGGTAGACAAACAATAGAAAGGCCAACCGTAAGTCGGATTCGCAAACCAAGGTTCCTTTTTATCTCTCTCACATTTAAACGTGTTCCCGGTTACACCTTCAGCTAAAATATATCGAAGTCCGGTTTCTTTTTTTTATAAATCTTAAAGTCGATGTGATTTATAATTTGAAAATCATTCCTTACTGCGAAAAACAGACTGCTTCTTTTTCGTGTCTGTGGTAGTTTTGTTACAGACTGCTTAAAACTATTCTGCAGCACACACAGAGTAATCCAAATTAAATGTACAAATGTTTATACTTGTAGTGTGTAGCGCGCCTCACTTACCTTTCATCTATATAATCATGTTTTATTTGATCTAATAAGAGTAATAAATCGAACGTCGAACCATAACAACGTGTTTCATTTGGCACGCACCTTATATGGCGACCCTGCCAGGACTGTAATTTCAGTAGTTCTGACAAATAAAGACTGTAACTGTTAATAAACAGTTTAGACATTAACATAGGTTAAAAGGTTTTATCAAATGTTACGTGACACATTAATACCTATTATAGCGGCTGTCCTTCGATCACTCTAATGTGGGACGGCGTTGCCGCGATGTTCTTGATACTCGCCGGAAGATGCGGCCAACGTGTAACAAAATGGGAATAACAGAACTAAAGGAACATCATTAGCCCATGATATTGAACATCTTCATCAAATATGTAAAAAGGAATTTACTTTCCATAGAAAGCCTATCAGCTGGTTGCTCATTTTGTATGAGGAGTATTTTTTTTATATTTCGATGTGTACCTGGGAAAGTTGTGCAATATCATCAGCTGATCATACCCCTTAACTATTGTTACCCCCGTTGTGTTACACGTAGTAGAAAAGCATGACTTGTTTTATTAAGTTATGTAGTACATAATATGCTATTATATTATTATTGACACATAGTTTTACTTACGTTTGTCAGTCACCAACTAGTTGCAGCCTGTTACGAAGATAGTTATCAGAGCGAGCATTAAAGAAGTATTCGATTGATTCCAGATTAACAACAAAAGGTTGAATAGTATCAACATGCTCGTAATTGTATATAAAATATGTCTACGGTTCACAACAGAATCAAAAAAATCACGACATATGTTAGAAGCACGATATAAATTGGATAACAAAGTAGATTGATATGAAGTAAGAGCAAAGGTTTTCTTATTTACAACTCTACTGAATCCTAAAGTCAGTACGCAATCGCTCAACGCTCTGTGTTTACCGACAATAGAAATTATTCCCCTCTAAGCATTCTGGATGCAAAAATACGGAACACGTCGAGCTGTGACGTTGAGTGATGCGTTCCGACGCCCATTGTCTGGATCTCAAAGAGATTGCACAATATGAAATACTTCTGTGAGGATCACGATACTTCATTGAATATGACGTGAGTGCGGCCGCTGTATTCATATTGATTCGTGAATGCATTTTCGCCGAGATTTCTGGTTTATTTATTTTTTTATACTTAGATGTTTAAAGAAAACTTTTACCAGGTTTAATGCTATGAAAATAATTTGCTGGCTCAGGTTGATAGACGTGAGACTTATGTGCTTTATCAATTGAGCATTTGTTTTCTTTTTTTGCCGGGGTGGTGACAATGGCTGTACCTCCACGAAGTCCACTATCTTAGAAATTTTAGTGGGTGTGAGGTGTACAGTCAAGAAGCATAAATGGAGTCATAGCTTAGAGATCAAATTACTTTGCAGTACGCATCGTCCCTCTTTGCGTGAGTGTTTGTGTCCATAATGCACACAGTGATCATTATCACATTACCCACACAACTCTGCTACGTGCTTGTTTGACACAGACAACATAGCACTAACTATAGGTGTATTGTAAAGAAAACCGGAATAGTAATAACGATTCATTACGACAGGCGAGATGGAACCGGTTCTTAATTTCGCCACACGTCATAGCAAGTTATTGGTCTAATCAGTAGATGGTTGGACTGCTAATATAATGACCGTGGTTCGAATCGCAATTAGTATATCATTTTTAAATAATTAAATTTTTAACTCATTGTATTTTTTTAATAACTTTATTTTATATACTGCATGCGATTGGTATTAATCCATTTGTTATAAAATAAAAATGCACAAAGACCATGGCAACGGTTTATTAGACGGATCATTTAAGTAATAAAATAAAATATCAGTGTGACAAATATTATGACGGTCAATATGTTTACACTACGGACTACTGTCCGTATCCGTTTGAGCGTAGGTAAAATTTATGTATAATTTATAAATAAATATAGGTGGGATAGTTATTATACCTAAGTTTTATTAACACATGTAAAAAGCTAGAATTAATAATTATATAGGTAGAATAAATCTTGATATATAGGTTAAATTAATAATTAATAATAGAATTAAAAAGGAAACTATTATAATCGTATAGGTTAGAACAGTAATTCTTATTATTTTTTTTAAATTCCATTCCAATAAAACTGTTCCAAATTTCCATACAGTAAGAAAAAAATTGTTCCTGTTGTCGCTTGTATCTGCGTCTTCCCTTTTGGTTGGACAAAAATGACTTTTCGTCTGTAAACACGGTAGCCTTCCAATCGAAGTCCAAATAATCTCGCGCAAAATGCAAACGTTCTTCTTTATGCCTCGGTGCTAAATATAGTTTTTTTGCCGGTTTCCTGTGGTGCACACCATCAGTATGAAGTGCACGACGAACAGTAGGCAACGAGACATTGAATACCTGATGGGTATAAAACTTGGACGAATTAAGTATAAAACAATCTCTTTTATATTCTACCAACATCATACGGCGCTGATGGTCAGAGATAATCGACGGTCGTCCACTCCGCTGCCAGCTGGCAAGAGTACCCTCGTCAGCAAACCGCTGCACCCAAGTCACCAAACATTTCACGGTCCTCCACTAAAATAAAATAAGAAGGCTAGCGTTACGTTGTGATTGAGACTATATTTACCTAATATTTTTTATTTTATTTCAAAAACTAACACTTATTCATGCATATCATCATTAATATGTCAATACAATGTGTTAAAAACTTAAACGTTTATTTGAAATAATTTTATAACTAAAACTTATAAGTAAATAACGACTGTTTTTAAGCTGTAAAAATACTTACACTTAATCCAGTTTCATTTGAAATTTCCGATATATTGCGGCCACTGCTATACGGAGAAACAGTATTTGCCTTTGTCTCAATATTTATGTTCGCCTGCATTTTCAAAAGTGTAGGTAATTAACACCCCAAATATAATCACTTAAACACACGTCAATTTGTCTTCACCACGATTCAACTATAACGAGTACGAACTCGGTTAAATGACAAACATCTGTCTTTTTCATTTACCGTCAAATATTCACTTTTCTAGTCCTTGTTCTGAGACTTTTTATTTCTGCACCATATGAGATACGATACGGAAACATCGTATTAGACAGTTTACGAATAACATGAATAACGATGTTAAAAAACCAACAAAACGTTAATAAAACATCACTATGTGGTGAGACTCGAACCTGCTACCCGCAGGCAAGTTCGCTATTCTGTGACTGCAGCCATTAACCATTAGGCTAGCTCGTATTTGCAAAAGGCATTGAATTTAAGAATAACATTTATCGTATCTACGTCAATGACGGCGCACACACAGAGACGACCAACAACTCATAATCACAAGGTCTTAAGTGCGACTAGTTTGTTAAGCAATTAGTGTGAGAAATTCTGACTGCACTTTTGAAGCTGACCGTACATAACTGATTTGTTCTCCTGTTTAAGAACAGAATGTAAAAAGCATTCCGCATGTAAAAAAGTTAGACTATAATACTCCGTTTAAACTATATTACAAAGTCTATGGAATTGTGAAATAGTTCGAGGTCGAGTGGTATTTATTTATGCCCTCCATAAATAAATAACAGCTCCTTACAAAAGAAGAAAGAAATGTGTTAGTTAAAAAATATTTCCACTCCGTTAGGCGCTTCCCCTCATTTATGAAGATATATGTATCTATTAACCACTCGAGCCATCGTGTAACGTACACCCGGCAAGCTTTTTGAAGCTACGCATCGCCATCTCAATACTGCTTTAGTTGTGTTCACAACAAAAATGTTGTTAGGTAAGGGGTGTTATCCTCAACTACCTGTCCGGTGGTTGCAGGTAATTCATCCATTCATCCAAGTGAGCAGTATCCCAATATCTTCATTCACTTCCCAAATCCAACTTCCCCAACTTATAAATGCTTCCGATAGAAACATCAAACTGCGCTCGCCAACCTGCCTACCAAGCGTGGTGAGTATGGCAATATCCTCCCATGGAACGATGTCTTACGACTGAATTGATGATGATGACAACAAAAAAAAAACTTGTATACCAGCTTCAGGTCAAGACTGTATTAATAAATTAGTTACTCTGTAAACGTTAGACTTCGCGAATCATATCACAGCAAACTCACACACAATCGTTTTAAGCATCATATGGGTCGTTGGCACTTTGATTATTCGTGTAAAATTCCGCCATTTTGAAAAAAAAAACTAAATCTGGTTCTACGAAAAATTTTATGTAGTTATAAAACCGGCTGACACCAAATTTCACAGAGCCGCTTGAAAAATGCGTTGCAACAAATATTTTTAACTAGCCTCACTAATTGTGTCGTGGAATACTAACTATATTTTATAATAGATACTTATACATATAGATAAACAAACATATAAGACCAAGATCAATATAAAAAAAGATCGTTTTACATTTTCACCTAGCTGGTGATCAAGCCGTTTAAGCCGGCAAATGCGGTACCAATGAGCCGCAGAGTTCGCCAATTATTTATAAGGAATGAAATAGCACTGTTTTTACATACACAAACAAGAATTTGACAAAAACCACTATATACCATTAGGTACCATACCTTGTGCACGTACTCATAGTCCTAGTACGTACGCGTATAAAGCTCGTATTTTTGAGTCAGACAATGCTAGTGTCTTCCTGAAATACTCTATAATCTTCTAAGGCATACAAGTTACTAAGTATTGCTCGCGTTAATGTTGATCCCGCGGGAACAGTACTTTTTTCCGGGATGAAAGAGACAGGTTATTACCTGGATCAACACATCAGTGTTGATCCAGGTAATAACCTGTATCTGTGCCAAATTTCGTCTATATCGATTAACAGACTGTCATTACAGACTGACATATGATCATATAATAATTCCGTTACGTGACACATCGGTCATGCCCAAATTGGTTGGAATCCCAAAAAAAAAATAGAGTTGCAACTAAATTCCAACAATATAGTGGTCCATAAAGTTACATCATTACAGCGAAAAGTGACACAACACAATACCTTTGTGTAAAAGTGTCGGATGTTTTGTCTCTGTGTAATTTTAATGAGTTTCGCGCTAGGCCTGACCGGCGGGGCGTCGCGTCGCCCTATGGTGCATAGTGGGTCTTTTGTCGACACCAAATTTTTGGAACTCGGATTTTTCTTTTTCTTTTATCCGAATTTTAAAGCTGTGAGGCTCTAAAGCGATATTGTAATAATTATTTAATATCTGTTACTTTTGCCTTGATTGTATGATCTTCATTATCTCTAAAAATACTGAATGGTTTTAAATACTGTTTTTACTGTTATAATCTGCGTATTCTTTTCTACATCTCTCCTTATTTCCTTAAAAAAAGCCATAGGATTTAATTTTACTTACTTTGCTTGATATCAAACAATCGCACACTATGTGTTCCAATGAATCAAGATGATGAAATCGATTTACTAAATGGAAATCCTCGAGAACAAAGTCGTAGGCAAAAGCTAATTTCAAATAAACTGAATTTTGTTCTAATTTTAAAATGAGATATTTGCGGCTTGTTTCCGCATAGAACCTCAGTGTGCGGCATCGCCTCGAGTGAGGATCGCTATATTAGCGCCGCTGTTGAAGAGCCGGAAATCCCCCTACGCCCTGCCACGTTTCTGAAGAAGGGGTAAGGATGGACAACAATATTATCGATAAATTTTATTTTATAAATTATAATTTAATAAATTAAGTACTATATTAAGTAATGAAGTATTAAGATATGATGTATTAAGTGATCGGTGTCGAGTGAACGAAGAAAGAGTGACAATAATTTAGAAAGGAATATTGAGATAGTTTGGACATGTCGAGAGGATTGATGAAAGTGACTAACAAAAGATAGGTATATTATAAATTCAACGAACGTATCGTAAACTTGAAAACATTCTTTCGATAGAAGAAATAAAGAGTACCCGATATCGGCGAGCATGCATGAAAAGACTGGTGGATGTAGATGAAGTGAGGCGGTCAGTAAAATACTTTGAGTTCCTTGTATGATTTGAGGGCACCGCTATTGCTCCCGTAGAACGGCTTAAAGTATTATTTTCAATATGATTTTTTAAAAACTAACAAGTAAACAATGTACTTAAAAGAGATTCAACATGGAACATAATAAATTGGACAAACGTAAATAACGTCGTACATCGGCATATCCACTTTGTTAGTTCACTTATAAGTCTCGACTGTTTTCGAAACAATATATTTTATCGACACATTGCTTTCGCAACCCTAATGCGCTATTAATTTCGACAGCAGCCGTAAGCGTGTCGGTGTTATTAGCTAACCCTTAATGCGTAATAATTTACTGCAGTTTATATTAAACAAAACAGAATTAAAACTTTGCTAACTAGGGTTGGCTCAAGCCTACCATATACGGGGGGACATAATGTCTTACGGTTATTAAAATTAAGCTCTTTAACTGAATTAAGTAAGCTACGTTTTATAATTGTTTGCGGAGTGAAAATGAAATAAAGAGTTGAAATGAATAGGAATGTGAATTTCTGTAATTTTGAAATTAGAAATTAAAGTATCTTAAAAGAGGTTTTTAATAAAAACTTAATAGAGACGACTGCCGTCTCATGGGAATTTTGATTTATACTAACGTCAAGTATGTATTAATATCAAATATTTAATTATATAATAAGATTAATTAAACATGAATATCAATTACTAGTTACCTTTTAAAAAATGTATCGTGTAAATTATAAAGATAAATACAGCGTGTAAATTTACCCTCGACATTCTCTTAAAGGGGTGACTCAGACCATAATAAACCAATGCTGGGATCTCAAAAAAAATATTGACATTCCCATACAAACTGGCCGAGCGGCAGAACTCTTTTGTATGGAAATGCCGAATTTTTTTTTGCGTTCCCAGCATTGGTCCCATAGGAAAAGTTGTTCATATTGATGGTCTGAGTCACCCCTTTAAGAGAATGTCGAGGTTAAATTTACACGCTGTATATTCCAGCACACTAGAATCTAAACTAGGCTGACCCTGTAACTTAGATGCTAGGTCCTCATGGGTTACATTACAGGTGACTTGAAGTAGTCTAACATATATATAGAGCAACATTAAAATAAATCGATTATTTTGAAAAAATCCGGCAATGTGTGGACTTGCACACGCAGGGTTCCGTACAGTTATCTCTATGATAAAAAATCTATAATAAGTTTAAAAATATTTTTATTATATGATGTAACAAAAAAATATGGTTCTCGCAATTTTACCTGTGCTAAGACGTTGCTTCGTACCAAATTTCAAGAGTTCACGGGAAGTACCCTGTAGGTTTTGACTTCCTTGCGTATGTCGATAATTTGCAGCATAAGCGGCTGTATCTTTAGATTACGTTGGCTTATAGAAGTTTGATTTTTTCACAGCTCCAAGGAACAGTATAGACCTGAGTGTTTGATATGAATTTCAGCTTGATACCTCCACGCCTTCCTGAGAAAAAGGGTCTTGACAGACAGACAGACGGACGGACAACAAAGTGATCCTATAAGGGATCCCATTTTTCTTTTTTGCAGGTACGGATCCTTGAAAAAAGTAAAATTACTTTTCTTTTTTAATTTTACCTTCTTAGTGTCAGTTAGGATAGTGTTATATCAATAATCATCATCATCAGGTCCTTTTTAGTCTCCACTGCAGGAGCACGACCCTCTCTGTACTACTAGAGCCATAGTTGGCCAGAGCAGCCAGAGGTCTTGGCCTACACTCTCCACGCTGGCCAGACGGGTTGGAGAGGGCTCAAGATGTTTAAATAAATAAATAAATATTACGGACAAATCACACAGATTGAGCTAGCCCCAAAGTAAGTTCGAGACTTGTGTTATGGGATACTAACTCAACGATACTATATTTTATAACAAATACATATATAGATACACATCCAAGACCCAGGCCAATCTGAAAAAGATCATTTTCCATCTTGACCTGGCCGGCGATCGAACCTGGTCACTCCGTGTCGCAGGCTGGCGTGTTGACCGCTGCGCTACGGAGCTAATCAAATGTTTATAAGCTTTGTTTAGCTTGTATTTCCTAAATCGCCTTTTACGACGAAGACTAGGAGTGGTTCTATTCTACTCTGCCGGATACCACATGACGTTATATCAATATTCAAATATATTTTGGAAATTCAAAGTGGTGGAATAAATAAACTAACTTATTATGCACGTACATTCCCAGATTTCAGGAAACTGTACTGTCTTGGGTGGTAAGTAAATTTTTGTGTTTAACATTATGCTTTGAAACAAATAATTCAAAAGATATTTTTTTAAAAGAGGTAAAGACAACGCTGATAAAAATATCTTGTTATTTTGTAATTCGTTAGCCTGTAGACAATGTTACAATCTTTATTTCATCTCTAAAGAAGGAGTGTCATAGAAAATGCAGTTTATTTATAAAGGGGAACATAAAACAGACCTCAGTATTACACCTGCAGCCATAAAAAAGCGAAACATTTTCTCTTTTAAATTTTTAGATTTCCATCTTTATGTTAATTACTCCCATGTTGATCTGGGAGAAAAGATAAAAACGTAGAATGTACAACCCTGCTTCTCTCCTAGCGTAGATCGTAAAAGCCGATCGAGGGGATTGGGTGAAAATCTGAAGAATCAGGTCAGTAGGCGATGCGGCTCGCAACCCATCACTATTTTGATTCCGTTTTTCCACCAACACGCCCAATCATACACCAAACAAGCAACATGCTAAACGTGACTTTTAGGTTAGCCCTAAGCTCTGTCTACCCCGCAAGGGAAAAGACATGATACTATGTATATGATCTATTAGCGATAAAGAGGAGGTCACACGGAATTTCAAAGGGCTCTATATCTTTCTCATTTTTTGTTGAGGTGTGCAATTTTTAGTAATATGTTTAGTATCTATAATTATAGGTGTTGTAATCATAGTGAGCTCGCAGCGGAGGGTTAAATAAAGGCAATGATGTTAGTACCTCAAGTTTTTGTTAACGTAAACGACTTTGAACGTGATGAAAAGTACCTATTTGCGTCTATTAGGTGTAATGAAAACAGTCATTAGTTCCAGGGATCGGACGTTTCCCGTATCAAAGTGCACCAACCGGCACCAACGTAATAAACAACTATGTCTGTGACGTACTTAGTTACAGGTTAATTGGATGAGTAATTTGTTCAGTTTTAAGCACGTAAATGATGTTGGGAAAAGTTTATGGTATATTTCGCTAGATTTTTGGCTGCTACATTAGTATAGTATAATATATAATATGCTTTAATAATAAATATTAAAGAATACTTATAATTGTGATTACTCAGAAGTGTGATGCGTCAACCTTTCGATAGATACAAAAAATTAATTGTTCTGGAGCTTTAAGTTTTGGAGGGATCTGCCATTTCACTAGGGCAAACCCCCCGTTGAAATAGTAGATTTGATTATAAAAAGTATTATGTACTATCCTTGACCATCGGCACTAAATATGGTTTGTATTCGTGGGTGTAAGTGGCCAACAGAAAACAGTAAGAGGCTTCAAAGTACTACAATTTTATAACTGTAGTACTTAAGTATATAAGTGTAATACTTTTTAATCTAAAGACGTTTAAATTGTGAATTACGAGTAAGTATGTTGTTCTGTAGTTTTAAATTAGATTTTTTGCAAAATTATAATGAATTACTTTCGTAGAATGCTAAAACTAACATTTCTCAATCGTGTTCCAATTCAATGGAACTAAAAATCAACCTCAAATAAGAGATAAAGGATAAAATCAGAGCGGTTTCTTTCGGTGCTTCTTCGTAATGAGTCGTCTCAGTGCTTCGATTGACCGCCTTCGAGAAGCTTTAACCGAATAGAGTATACAATAATATTTTTTTATATTGAAGACAGGTAGGTACTCAAGCTTTAATTGCCTTTTCCAAACATTTACTGTTTATTTTTATTCCCTTTCAAATTGTTTTTTCTTATCGTCAATCTATTGAAGGTTTTTGTGCATAAGAAAGCATCAATATAGCACAGCACACGCAACTTATTTAAAGTAGAAGAAATTAAAAATAGAAGAACCTCAACTATCCCATTTAAAAAAAAAGCATGTCTATCATAATGTAAATAAAAAAAAGGAATTTATAATACCTGTAAAAAAGAAATATGATATTGGTACTCGTATATGAGAAAAAGCAATAAGAAAATCAAATATTGATCATCTACACTAATATTATAAAGCTAAAGAGTTTGTATATTTGAACGCGCTAATCTCAGGAACTACTGGATCAAATTGGAAAATTCTTTTTATTTTGGATAGTCAATTTATTGAGAAAGGCTTTAGGCTATATAATATCACGCTGGAACCAATAGGAGCAAAGCATCAATAAAAATGTTTTGAAAACGGGGGAAAATGATTCATCTATACTAATAAAAAAACGAATTTATCATAATAATAGAAATTGCCGCGGACGAAGTCGCGGGCAACAGGTAGTGTGAATATAAAAAACTTTATCAATTGATAGATCAAAGTCTATTTAATTTCAAGCTCCCGAAACGCCCCTCTATCCAGCCCTCGGAGCCAATTCACTCTCTTTTATATTCTTTTAAGCTTCCCTATCTCGGCTTTTTAAAGAAAGTCTCCTTTGGCGTTCGCTTGAATACAAAGTTGAATGTGAGCACGAAAACGTGTGCCGTACGGACATAATGCGGCAAAAACCAGCGCACCAGACGATGCGGTGCATAGATATGAAGATAGAGTGCAGTATTACTATCGATTTATAAGATGTACGTACAGTCGGGGGCATATAAAACTGACCCTTCTAATAACAGATTTTAATTTGTATGGTCACATTTATCTGCTCTACATATATTTTTTTCTGCTTTCAGTTAAAGAGAAGAAAAGTGTATGCAAGAATAGAGCCAAGGTGAATAAGCAAGAATCTTCGATTCTGGTCCTGGAGAAAAGAAAAGACCTAGAATATAGTAGCTGCTACTTTTCCACGCAGATCGAGGAAATGGGCGAAAGACTAAGGCATCATGTTAGCAGGCGATGCGGCTCGCAACCCATGACTATTGATTGCGTTTTCCACCTAACGCCCACCAAAATGCTAAAGGCAGCTTTTAGATCTTTAAAAACTGGGCTCTGTCTACCCGACAAGGAAAAAAGACGGGATACTATTTATAAGTAAGTTTTAGGCGCGCAGAGCAGTTGTTCAATAAATTTATTACAAGTGAACCCAAACGCAAAAATCTGCCTGGTATCTGAAAAAAATGCTCTATGGTATTATTATAGAAATAAAAATGCTCAGCAATATTATTTGAATTAGAATATTAGAATTTAAATATGTATATTTTAAAAGGTCTCATCACTATTCTGCACGAAGGCGATTGCTGGACACAGGCCTCTCCAAAGGATTTTTCGTTCCATGGATGGATATTGCCACACTAACCACGCTTCGTAGGCGGGTTTAGTTAGTCAGCGTAATTTATTTAGCTTCTTTTACTTCTGATGCTGCTGTCCATCGGAAGAAGTATTTAGCTGGAGAAGAAAAGGAATTTGTTGTATTTGGGAACGGAAGCAAGATATTGGGAATTTGGGATACTAACTCACTCGGATGAATGAAGGTAAAGCCGGGAGGTCGGGCGCGCAACTATAACCACCGGCTTAGCAGTTGAGGATGTCCCCCCTGTGATGTGACCCCTGACATTATTTTGAAAGGTTCAAAATATTTATATTCACCTTTACAACTTATGTTTTCTCACTTGCATCCTCAACTGTATCGAGCCAGGGATTTGCTATTACGCCCGCATTGATGGCGTCTTATGATTTGACAAAGTTTTTACAGCCGGCTGTCTTCCTGATGTCAACCCTCTCTGGTAGTTCAAAAGCCGCAGACAAATACCTATAAAAATGAGTGTAGTGTTACAGGCTAAGGAAACAATGAATACAAAGTTGAATGTGCTGAATAGACATTTTTTTTTTTAATTTTTCGTGTCCCACTGCCGGGCAAAGGTATCTCTCATCTATTTTCACTTATCCCTGTCTGAGGGTAACTTCGAGCAGTACTTTCCAAGAGCATCTAAATCATCCTCTCCAGCGCTTTCTTGGCCTACATCGGTGACGACCAGATGTGATTTTTTGACCCGTATATAGATCCGATGATTAAATGTGTATAATGTTTACAATACTATATGTAAGTAAGACCCAGTAACAGTTCTCACATCCAAGCTTACTCGTTTAGAATTCAAGAAGTGAAAGATTTGATTCAGAAGAAAACAGATGTAAAAAATATTTGCAAGTTTAGATATAAATTAAAAAATAAAAGCTTTTAAATTATGAAGAAATTCTATGAGAAAAGTTAGATAAGCTATGGCATTACAATACGAGGTAGATAGGTTATAAATATGAATATTCTAACAACAACATTGACTATGAAAATTTACGAGTATAATAATCATCACTATCAAAGACATCGATCGCATTGAAGTTCATTTAAACTTTTCGGTTCACAGTCGTTAATTATTAAGTAGGATGTCAAGCGGCCAAGAAACTGTTACAACTTCAAATATTACTCAGTCTCCAACTATTCGGAACATTTGACGTTCCTATTTAAAACAAAGAAAGTTTAATAAGTATCCCTCTTCTAGACTAAGAGTTGTAAGCCATTTAAATGATGAAAACATAAAATATCGATTGGTATGAAACTGGTAAAATGTATATATTAACTTTGTACAATTAATTAAATGAGAGTGTGAGAAAAGGGTATTTCCCAGTATGGTCAAATCTAGGCGGCAATCTAGAAGAACAGCCCAGTCCGCAAAATTATTCAGTAACTATACCGGTAACGGTACCCATCGATAAATAATTACTTTTACAAATATCAAACATACGCATTGTAAGGTTTTAAAAGTCAATGCTGATATTATCATTCAGTTAAACAAGAATTCTGTAAATTAAAAACGTAAATATAAAAATAGTAACGAGTACCTAAATAAAATCATTTAATACGGTTGTATCGCGTTTATAACATTATTTTTACACCTAACATTTCAAAAATTTTGCAGTTTTCATGGCCGCAGGTAGACTAAGTTCACAATTGTGTTAGTAACGACTATCTTTAAGAAAGATATGTAAATAACTTAATTTTCTAGGTAGGCAAGTCGTCTGTCAACTAGTTGAAATAAAAATATTTATTCCTGTATTACAAACATATGCCACTAAATGAATAAGTATTTTTTTTAAATCGACTTTGAAGAAATGTAAAAAGTAAGTATGTTAAATTACTTCTAATGAGGTTCATGACAGCCACCTCGCCTACAAGCAAAATTACGCTGGTCTTATGTTTCGATAAGGTACTGGCTCGACCTATCGATTCGCTATATTCTTACGTTGCAACGACACTTTTACTGTCGATTTTGAGAAACTATAAAATAATGAATAATTTGAAAAGAGTTTTATAGTAGCTATCTCTTTGTCTACAAGCAGAATCACGCTAGTTTCAAGTTTCGATAAGGCCCCATCTGGTTCGACCACTCGACTCGTTTCATTCTTACGCTCCACCGACAGTTTTAATGACTTATCCGCCTTTTTCGATAAGAAAGAAAGAAATTCGTTTTGTAAAACAAAGTCACTCGTATTTCTTTCCTGTAAGTGGATATTGAGTAACTAACTTCGTGGGAGAAGGGTGGAAGTGTACATGATTCTTATACATATATGTCACGAATTATTTTATTAATGTGTCTATATACAATTTCCCGTTAATAGCCGCAATCAAATGCAACACATTTCTATACTATCGTAGTTGTTTCTGATCCTAATGGTTTTAATTTGTCATATTACTTTAAACTTTAAACATTTACTTAAATGCAGAGAATAATCTAAACAAGTTAGTGAATTATTTATGGTCCTATGTCTAACAAAAACCTTCTCGTTCTGTCTTGAGCTTCGCGTTTCACTTCACTTCAGGTCTCCCCGAACTTCTTTGCTTCGTCTTGTACGATACATTGCCAGGTTTGTTTGGGTCGGGCAACATTCCGCTTTGTTTCGTTTCACAACAATTATTACTCTTATATGCATTTGATGGCAGTCGTTCAGTTATGTTAAATGCCTTTCGGCAGCTTGAAAAGTCTATCACCAGTACTGGCCACAAAAAGCAAGCGTGCATTTGGTAATAAACAGCAATTAAATATTTATTAGCTGCAGAGATTGAAAAAAAATATTGGTCGCTTGTTAAGTAGGTTTACGTACGATAATTTTTCGTGATAACGGTAGAAAAGAGATAGATAACCATTAGGCCAATCGTGTCTCACTATCGCTTGTTCCGCGCTTTTGCTTGCACAAGGAACGTGACACTTTATCGTGCTTTTAAAAATACGTCAAAATATGTTGTATCTCTTTTTTTTTGTATCTCTTTGAGTTAGTTGTGAAGACTTGACTATTAGAAGAGAGAAGATTATATAGCTTTTAAATATACCATAGGTGTCCCGCATCGCACGAGCTCATAAAGAGTGAAATGTCGTTGAGTATCACTGTCTCTGAGATAGTTACGTATAGCAAATAGATATTTATTAATTCAAAAAGCTTACTTAGAAAGATGACTTTGGAGGATATTTGCAATTTGTCTCTGGGGACAATAGTCTTTTATCTTAGTAGGTGTTTCCTGCGACTTCGTCCGCGTAGGTTTCGGTTTTATAGTACCATCTACCAGGTCGTCGGACGACATGACCTCACAGTAAACGCTGGATGCAAGCCGCTTCCAGTCAGTCAGTCCAGCAGTGGACTTTTTGCGGCTGATATTATGATGATAATAACGTGAAGATTTTAATGAATGTAATATATTTTACTAGTAAATGATAAATAATGAAAACAAAATAATATTGAAAACTGAATAGGCTATAAAATAATAATAAAAACTAAAAAGGGGGTCTCATATAAGAAGTTTGTATTTTTGGAACAAAACAATATTTTTATAAACCAATTTTATGGTATACGTAAGTACAATATATCCCAGCCTTTAAACTGGTCTAAATTCAGCCATTTGCTTTGCTATTCACCCCTTCTGTACGCAATGAATTAATAACAAGCGTCAACAAAAACAAGCCTGAGTTTCCATTATGGCTTCACAAATACGGATTGTTATTGTATGAAATTGCACGCGAGTGGACAGATAGGATATCTGATAGTGATAATAGAATGTTATATCATTGAAACTAACGTGAGATACAGATATTATGTACTAAAAACGGGTCACTCACGTGCTATTTCGTCGGGATTGCCGACTATAGTTTCGGACTCATCAGGAGCCCATTTTCAAGGCGAGTGCGAGACGCGCGGCGGAGGGTCCCGAACTAACTGCTCTCGACGCACCGCTCGTGCGGCGGCTCGTGCCGCCCTTTTGGAGGGGAGAGCCAGGTCGGTCGCAGGACCCTGGTGATGAGTAATCACGGAGGTAGTGGATCCCATTTCTTCCTCGTCGGTGTCTGGTGACGGTACGTGTGTGTGGAAAGAGCTAATCGTATCGGCCTCTACTGACTCTGTGTGCTTTAAGTTACGAGTATCATTCCCTTGAAGAATCGGTTTCCAGGTTGCGGGTAAAGTCCAACCTACATCCCGATTGAAATTTGGACGTCGACTTATTTCTATGGCCTCTCTTATTTTTCGGGGAACGAATGCCTTTTCTCTAGAAAGGACTCTGGCCTTGTCAAACCGGATATAATGGGTGACGTTCTCTTCCAAAGTATGTTCGGCGATGGCCGACCCGTTCCTGTCCAAATTCTTCAAGCTTCTGATGTGCTCCTTCAGCCTGGTGGATACATTGCGGCCAGTTTCACCAACGTATCTCTTCCCACAGTCACAAGGCACTTCACTTCACACACACACAAAATATGTTGTATCTCTTTTTTTTTGTATCTCTTTGAGTTAGTTGTGAAGACTTGACTATTAGAAGAGATAAGATTATATAGCTTTTAAATATACCATAGGTGTCCCGCATCGCACGAGCTCATAAAGAGTGAAATGTCGTTGAGTATCACTGTCTCTGAGATAGTTACGTATAGCAAATAGATATTTATTAATTCAAAAAGCTTACTTAGAAAGATGACTTTGGAGGATATTTGCAATTTGTCTCTGGGGACAATAGTCTTTTATCTTAGTAGGTGTTTCCTGCGACTTCGTCCGCGTAGGTTTCGGTTTTATCGTAGTAGAGTCTATCAGGGCCCCTGGGCAAACTCCCGGTTCCGGATCCCGGATTCCGAAGCATCTAAGGGTGATTTTAAAGCCACGCGTTTGAACAGCGCCGTCCAACCGCGCGCGCTTGCAATTACACTAGATAGTAGTCGTCTTTCATAGTTGCACAGTTCAAACGCACCGCTCGATAAACGCGCGCGCCGCTGCGCTGGCCGCCGGCCAGCGCTGCAGAAAGGTCATTACAACTGCATATTACATCGAAACGCGCAATACTAAAACTCGTTTCACAGCTGTCCGCCGTTTAAGCGCATGCTTTTTGGTGCTATTAAATGCTCTGGTAAACGGTGCTGCTCGCCGGCGTAACTCTAAAATCAGCCTTAGGTGAGGTTAGGCCAGTTACATAACCAGAACACTCTTTGATAATAGAGACATTAATAGTTTTCACAGCATTCTCTAATAATGGCGTTAAACGCAAATTTTGATACCTTTGATTACATTAATGCAATTTTCATACCGGTCCCTAATTTGTTTAAAATAGAATATAGCTTACATTGCTCGATGATATTGTAGATTTTTATTATTAATTTTTTTTTTTAGTTTATCCTTTACAAACAAACGTACAAAGATTTTCACTTTATATTATAAGTATAGATAGACTTAAGGTACTTGACAAATAGCAGATACTCTAGGGAAATAAAGATCTTGATACATTAAAACTGAAAAACGATTCAATTTAAAACTAGCTATTTCAAAATAAAAGGCCTAGCTTTTATAAGGGTGGTTGCACACCAACAATGAAACCTTTATACCACTACCCAATGTTCTATATTTTTATTAGGCCTTAGTACCTTAAAAGGTAGAAAGGAACCATTATAGGATTACTCAACTACCCTTCGAGGTTCCGTATCTAAAGGGTGAAAATGGGACCCTATTACAAACCCTCCGATTTCCGTCTGGCCGTCTGTCACAGTCACAAGGCTGTACTTATACAGTATGTTAAGAAAAGCATGTCCGATCCTTGAAGGGGTGATTCGGCCCATCGATATGAACAACTTTTCCAATGGGACCAATGCTGGGAACTCAAAAAAATTTCGACATTTCCCTACAAAAGTATGCGCCCGCCTGGTCAATTTGTATGGGAACCTCAAAAAAATTAAGTTCCCAACATTGGTTCCATAGGACAAGTTGTTTATATCGACGAGCTGGCTCACCTCTTCAAGGGTTGGACAGGGTTTTCTTGACATATTGTATCTTGAATCGTAATACGTAGCGGCTCAGAAACGTGGGCTTACTATGGGCCTCATAAGAAAGCTCAAGGTTGCTACAAAGGCCATGAAGTAGGCTATGCTCGGTGTTTTTCTGCGAGACCAAATCAGAAAAGAGGAGATCAGTAGAAATACAAAATTCACTGAAATAGCTCAGCAGATTAGCTCTTTGAATTGGCAGTGGGCGGGGCACATATCGCGTGGCCGATGGCAAATGGGGCAAAAAGGTTCTCAAATAGCGATCACGTATCGGCAAGCTTAGCGTCAGACCATCTACCAGGTCGTCGGATGACATGACCAAGGTCACAGTAAACGCTGGATGCAAGCCGCTTCCAGTCAGTCAGTCCAGCAGTGGACTTCTTGCGGCTGATATGATGATGATAATAACGTAAAGATTTCAATGAATGTAATATCTTTTACTAGTAAATGATAAATAATGAAAACAAAATAATATTGAAAACTGAATAGGCTACAAAATAATAATAAAAACTAAAAAGGGGGTCTCATATAAAAAGTTTGTATTTTTGGAACGAAACAATATTTTTATAAACCAATTTTATGGTATACGTAAGTACAATATATCCCAGCCTTTAAACTGATCTAAAATCCAATCAAATTCAGCCATTTGCTTTGCTATTCACCCTTTCTGTACGCAATGAATTAATAACAAGCGTCAACAAAAACAAGCCTGAGTTTCCATTATGGCTTCACAAATACGGATTGTTATTGTATGAAATTGCACGCGAGTGGACAGATAGGATATCTGATAGTGATAATAGAATGTGTTGTTTCGTTTTTATATGTTAAGCAATAATGGAGTATGTGTTAAAAATAATAATACTAAACATCCTACATACATATAATCATGTATCCCTTACGAGGTAGATAGATCCTAAAGGTGATTTCAAAGTTACGCCGGCGAGACGCGCCGTTGACAAAAGTGTTTCAATAGCGCCCGCTTAAGCGGCATGCACTATGAAATGAGTTTTATTGCGCACTTTGTTCCAATGTATAGTTGTGTATAGTCGTCATTATTAGAACAAATATAATAACATGATTGCTAGCTCATGATACTATATACATGAGGCTAGCTCCGTGACGCAGCGGTCAACACGCCAGCCTGCGACACGAAAGTGCCCTTTTCGATCGGTTCGATACCCGGCCAGGTCAAGATGGAAAATGATCTTTTTCATATTGGCCTGGGTCTTGGATGTGTATCTGTATATGTATTTGCTATAAAATATAGTATCGTTGAGTTAGTATCCCATAACTATCATCCCATAGCTAGCTCAATCTGTGTGATTTGTCCGGGTATATTTACTATTTATTTATTAATTATTTGTTTATTTTTCGTCATTATAACCAAAATATAATAACATGATCTGTTTATTTTCTATGGAAAAGAGCAGCAGCAACGTCGTAAAACATTGCAATTGCAACGCTTTGGCTGCGTTGGCCGGCGGCGCGCGTTTCTCGAGCGATGCGTTTCAACTACTGCGTAACTATGAAAGGAGTCGCTAGTGTAATTACAAGCGCGCGCGTCTTCACGGCGCTGTTTAATCGCGTCACTCTGAAATTAGCTTAATGCCATAGGAACCCAGCTACGATAAGCTATTTGGTAGGCATTTAGATGTAAATCAGGATTTTGATAGTGATGGGCTACATCGCCTATTAAAATTATTTCATTCCCTGCGCTCTGCGTAGAAGCAGATATAGGCAGAGAAGCAGCTAGTACATTCTACCTGTTTTTTTAGACTTTCCTCCCAGACCAGCATGGAAGAAAGGCTAATAATATTGACTTTAATCAGCCGGTTATGCCGTAGCTTCCCAAACTATGTACCGACATAGTTTGGCAAGGGCAGAATATTATTTCCAAGAGCTGATAAAATGTTTTTGTATCCTTCAAGTAGCGTGAAAATTTGTATAATTATTCTTGAAGGACACGTAAATCTTACAGTAGAGACCTGGCGCTGAATTATTTTTTTTGTAAAAGAGTATTATACCCTGTGTTGTTTTTAACGTACAGTCGCTACAATTTAAAATCTGTTTCTAGAGGGGTCAATTTTATCTGCTTCCGACTGTACTTAAAGTATATTTAAATATCCCAATTTTAATTTGTCTTTTACTCATTAATGTTCCTGGGCGCTAATATTATACATGCGAAAGTGAATTTGTTTGTTGGTTACGCTTTGTCATCGTAACTATTGAACCGATCATCATGAAATTGTGCATACAAGTTCTCTGGAGTACGGAAAAGGACATAGGCATCTTTCATCCCGAAAAAAATACTGTTCCTTGAAAATGACGTTGACGCGAGCGAAGCTGCGGGTGAAACCTAGTGCATATATATATACAATTTAGCATACTAATTGGCTCTTGAATGATTGTGACTGTTTTTGTGTAGCTTTCAAACGGATGGAGCAGTTTCGTTTTTTTTTATTTGAATGCCAGTTTCCTTGCGGTGGTTTTTAACAATGTTAGCTTAATATCGGTCTAGCAATGAAGAGTATCAGCTTTTTTTTCCAAAATGATGTAATAGATATTTTAGCGCAGGAGTTTTATTAAAATTTTAAATTAATTTTAATACCTCTAATTATGAGACAAAGATAATTCATCCCTAACAACATTGTTAAAATTTTTTCTAAAATCTGCATTAGGCCATACAACATAATGCGTTTTACGTGTCAACAGTAATGCTTTTTAGATTAATTTTGTCAGTTGTGGTGGAAATAATCGGCTAAGGGGACGGGTTGGAGCGCCAATGTACCGTCAGCTGCATACCAAAGAAAACAATTACAATGTTAATAATTTTTTTCATTGTCATTCGTTGAAGTCATAATTTGTTAAATATATTTTTTATGAATATAGTATAACTAGCTTTCGCCCGTGGCTCCGCCTGCGTCAATGTCGATCCCTCGGGAACAGTACTTTTCCCGGGATAAAATGTACCCTATGTCCTTTTCCGTACCCCAGATAACGTGTCTGCTAAATATCATGATGATCGTTTTAGTAGTTACGGCGCGAAAGCGTAACAAACAAACATACAAACTCAATTTTGCATTTGGGTTTAGCGCCCAGGCTTGTCGACGCCCCGCTGGTGTTAAGAGGGCTGGCTCTTCCCTCGCGCAAAGAATTGCAATTTCTATTGAGCGGGGGAATGCAGCTAGTGTTCTTGCCACTATGCCACACGGGCAACACCTTAGTTTAAATAATTTTTAAATTTTAATTCTTTCATATTTAAGTTTTTCTTTTAGTTTTTAGTATATATTTATATTATGCGCAGATATTTTATTACAATGTTTATATGTTAAAAAAAAAATATACCCAATTAGTAAGGAAGGACTTGACGGGGATTCGAACCGGGGAACTCTGTTAACTACTAGGCCACAGAGGTCGTCATTTTATTCCAAAGAAATAATGTCGAAATGTTATGTTTGATCCGTGTCCCAGTGTACTACAATATATAAATTTTCTGCAAACTCGTAACATTGGTATTTGATTTAGTGAAACCATATTGTTTCTAATATTGCAGAATTTTGAGATGTAGGTATCATGAATAAAACATTAGTTAAGATAAAAAATCGCGGTCAATTTGTAATACCTGGAATTTTTTCATCCTGAATTGAGTGATTTGATGTGTAAAGAGAAAAAGTTTGTGTTTACAAAATCTTTGAATAATATCAGAAAAAAAATACAAAAGCATAGACTAATTCTGAACTCTCTGATAATATTTTAATCGCGGAAACAGGTTTACTAAAAGAAAAAAAAGAAATCAAAAAAATTGCATCCCCGTCTTCTCCCGTACACATTCATCGACCATGTTTTGAATTTTTCGTGGCAGGTCCGTCACCATTTTTCTTGCAATTTTGTAGAATACAAAAGTTAGGGATTCTGATTTTGAGAATACGAGCAAGGGATTGAGAATCTGCCGGTATTACAAAGGATCCTCTGTGTTTTCCATGTATCCTACATGGATTAACGGGTGGTGAATTAGTTAAAAGTCTAATTTGAGATACATAGCAGCAGTGGGACATGACAAAAAAACTAGATTTCTGCCTCGGAGACAGAATTAGTGAATTTTGAGGCCGTTGGAGCCTCAATGCGAGTCGGCGTCGTCATCCGTGAAATTGCTCGCACATATTTTAAAATCGCCAACGTCTAAGCTCTATCTCTTGAAACCCAATTACCCTCGTTATGATCCACCATTTTTAATTCTATTTCACAGTCTCATGCCGGAAATTTATAGAGCACCTTTGACTAATCAGCTAATTTTCCCTGGTGTTATGAATATTTCGTTTATGTGATGTTTACTTGTAATTATTTTCAAATATGTTTTTCCTTTTCTTTGCAGATCTAAGTAAAAAATCAGAGGCCGAGAGGCTGTTCCAAAGAACTCTGACACCAGGGTGTGCATGGTCGATTGACCGTGACACCTACTCGAAATGATGATGAGTAAAAAATCAATTTTAAATGGCCGTATTTGATCAAGGGCGACTTCCTCAACTGTTGCCAGTGATTGCATGTATGGCATCGGGTAAGCGCGCCTGGCCTCTCGAACTGCTATTTGGTTTCCCAATTCATTAGAGTGGTTGGGCAAAAGCGTTGGAAGCACAAGAAGCCAAATAAACTGCGCTCGCCAACCCATCTGCTAAGCATGGTGAGTATAGCAGTATCCTCCCATGGAGCTAAGAATCCTTGGGAGAACCCTTTGTACAGCTGTGGGCTTCTTACGGTTGGCATGACGATATGTGAATAGAAGTTGAATAACCCTAATTACTTATCGTATTTAATAATTATTTGACGATGTATAGATACAAAAACTATGACCACGAAGAGTCTTCAATTTATTTAGACTAGTCTTAATTCAAAAGTTAATCTCATGTTTGAGCAATGAACGCGGTTAACCCAAGGTCAAGTTCAAACTTTGATACAAACAAATACCATAAAAATATCACTCGTTTGTTGTTTTTCGTGTGTGTAAGTGGCCAACAATGGTGTCAGATTTTTCAAGGCCGGGACAATTGGCTTAACATGTCTTCCGAAGCACGGCGCACGAGTTTTGTTTTGCCACTTGCGGTCACCCATCCCAGTAGGGATTGCACCAACAGTTGCTTACCCTGCGTAAGCGCTAATTATGCTCAAGCTTAATAGGCCATAGAGCTCCTCAAATATAATTAGTTAAAAAAGTCGCTGTAAGAAAATAATTTATTAAAGTCCAAAATACTAAAATCCCTTAGCCATAGCCGTACGACTAATTGCAAAAACAACACTTTTCCACTAAGAAAGGAAGCATAAATATGCACTAGTCACTGTAGCAGAAAATGAAACTAGCTAGCTCTACAGTGTTTAAGGGTTGTTAACCCCTGCAGACTAGGGCTCCTCCCTCTAACTTCCCTCTATTATTAATGACAGCCCTTGCCAAGATTTTCCACCTTAGTGTACCTAATGCAAACTGTTGCAAATTTTTTTAAGTCGTGATAGAGCCTCGCTATTGGCAGAATTATTTTTGCTAGTAGCATTTGAAAGTAGCATGAATGGGCCGACTTGACCGGGGAAGTACCACACTCTCGCAGGAAATCGACGTTTGAGTAGAAGTTTTACCATTTCTATTCTTCGTTCGGTGAGTGAAAGAGCCAGAGGATTTCAGTTAATCTCTCTCTCTCTCTCTCACAGGTCAAAGAAATAGTCATATATATAGTCTCCACTAAAGGAGCACGACCCTCTCTGTACTACTAGTGCCATACTTGACCAGAGCAGCCAGAGGACTTGGCCTACACTCTCCACGCTGGCCAGACGGTTTGGAGAGGTATTTCAGTTAATGTTCTCGCCCAACTCCTTGAAAGGCCGGAAACACTTCTGTCACACCCTGGTGTTGCAGATGGGTAGCGTCGATCACTTATCATCAGGTGACTGGCTCGCTCGTAGGCCGTCCTATATCATTTTTTTTTGTTACTAGTTCTCTTACACTATTTTGATTCCGTTTTCTACCGCCCATCAACTCCCTAAACGTGGCCTTTGGGTCTTATGGCCTTAGGCTCTGTCTAACCCGTAATGGATAAAGACGTGATAATATGTATGTATGCATTTACATATACGCCGTGTGAATTGCCCCCGACATTCCCATTTTTTTTCCCTGTAGGTATGTAATTGACCAACACTATTGTCAGATTTTTCAAGCTTAGTAAAGGCATCTGACATAGCTAAACGACCACCATCAATGATGACAGCGGAAGCCAACGGCTTAACGTGCCTTCCGAAGCACGGAGAAGCTCGAGATATTTTATGCCACTTTCAATCACCCATCCCTGTGGGATGTGTGATTGAAAGTGTGGTTGCTTAACATGTGTAAGCGCCTATAATGCTAACGCCCACTGGGGCTCCCCAAACATGGATCCTTACTAATATTATAAATGCGAAAGTGAGTTTGTTTGTTTGTTTGTTACGCTTTCACGCCGTAACTACTGAACCAATCATCATGAAATTTTGCATACAAGTTCTCTGGAGTACGGAGAAGGACATAGGCTACCTTTTATCCCGGGAAAAAGTACTATACCCGAGGGATAGACATTAAAGCGGGCGGAGCCGTGGGCGAAAGCTAGTCCTAACTAATATCCTAACTAATATTATAAATGCGAAAGTGAGTTTGTTTGTTTGTTTGTTTGTTTGTTTGTTTGTTTGTTTGTTTGTTTGTTTGTTTGTTTGTTTGTTTGTTTGTTTGTTTGTTACGCTTTCACGCCGTAACTACTGAACCGATCATCATGAAATTTTGCATACAAGTTCTCTGGACTACGGAGAAGGACATAGGCTACCTTTTATCCCGGGAAAAAGAACTGTTCCCGAGGGATCGACTATGACGCGGGCGGAGCCGCGGGCGAAAGCTAGTATTTCCATAAAGGTGGTGTTCATGGAAATATCCATGTTTGCACCAATGATTGTTCCTCAAAAATAATTTCAACTTTTTCATACAAATTACCAGACCAGCCGAATACTTAAATCATCATTTCGAGTAGGTGTCACGGTCAATCGACCATGCACACCCTGGTGTCAGAGTTCTTCGGAACCGCCTCTCGGCCTCTGACGTGGTTCCTTTAACGACTACCAGATGGCAGCCGAGACCACCGGCTTAACGTGCCTTCCGAAGCACGGAATCATCTTTATTATCAGACAATCAGGTGATTCAAGCCTGCAATGTCCTAACCAAACTGGAAACAACTAAACAAAGTATGCTTCCGGTGGGAATCGAACCCACAACCCCCGGGTCAACAGGCAAACGCCTTAACCACTGGACCACGGAGGTTGTTTGAAAACACTTGAATGAAAATGACGATTTTTTTTTCGAGTATATCATACAAAAAAATATGGTAAAATGTTGTGGTAAGATGAAAAAAAATCTTTGTCGGTGGTAAATTTATATGGTGTATAATAACAGCAGTATAGTATAGATGTATCGTTAAGTAAACTGTAAGCGAATTGAGCATGGGAAAGTTTTATAGGTCTTATTACTAGCTTGTATTAGAGGCAATGAAGTTATTTGCATTAATCTTATACATTGAAGCACTGTAACTGTTTACTGCCTAATGCCCACGAACATGCTAAATTGGCCTTCAGTGTAATAGACGTGGGGTTTGTTTGTATGTATGTATTAAAGTACTGGTCTACCTGGTCAAGGATTATGCTAATTTATGACACAATTTCTGGAAAAAGTACACTTATCATTTCGAGTAGGTGACACGGTCAATCGATCATGCACACCGTGGTGTCAGAGTTCTTCGGAACCGCGTCTCGGCCTCTGACGTGATTCCTTTAACGACTACCAGATGGCAGCCGGGACCAACGGCTTAACGTGCCTTCCGAAGCACGGAATCATCTTTATTATCAGACAATCAGATGATTCAAGCCCGCAATGTCCTCACCAAACTGGAAACAAACTGTATGTATGTTAATCAGAATATCATAGTTTTTTGGTATTGCCTTTTACTAATAAACTAGCTCCGATAATAAATGACTAGCTCCGTGGCGCAGCGGTCAACACGCCAGCCTGCGACACGGAGTGACCGGGTTCGATCCCCGGCCAGGTCAAGATGGAAAATGATCTTTTTCAGATTGGCCTGGGTTTTGGATGTGTATCTATATATGTATTTGTTATAAAATATAGTATCGTTGAGTTAGTATCCTATAACACAAGTCTCGAACTTACCTTGGGGCTAGCTCAATCTGTGTGATTTGTCCGTATATATTTATTTATTATTTATTATAATATATAAAATCAGCTTTTAAAATCTCTCTGATATTTTAGAGCTTGGCTCGTGTAAGTATCACTGTGTGTAAAGAAACGTAAACAATGTAAATTTTTGGCAAAAATAATGGGATGAGTTGCCATTGCCTTCTCTATTTTACATACTAGTGAACAATCCACTAGTGTGTAGGTTGCCCCAGTTATTTTTCTTCTAAGGAAGCGGATATTACTCGATAAAAATTACCGTACTTGAGTCAGATTAATCTACAAATTCAGAGGTACTGGTCTGGGCGGGGATTGAACCCGGACCGTTCGCTCATAGATCGTGATCTTAATCCACTGAGGAGCCAGTACCACTTTTATCCATTTCTATTTATGGAAAGTATGTCCTTCTTTTAGGCCCAGGATCTTCAATATTTATTCAGACATTTGTCAGCCATAAAACTTTTTAAATTATGATACAACATGTCAAAATTGCAGACACCGGGCTCCAATGCAACATAGCTGAGGATGCGACCGGGAAAATGCCCATGATGGTGATGATAATTCATCAGATATGTTGCCAGCCTTCCCATCACTTGTTCCCAGTACGTCACGCAAAGACATTTTGTCACAAACTCATCTTCACGTCTTGTTGTCGTACATAGATGAGGTTTCTGTATCAACAATTTGTGCGACTGCGATGCCGTGCCCTAACCGCTCCAATATTTATACTTACTTAAAGCTCATGATGAAGAACCTGCAGCGCAGTTTTACTATCGCACGTGCCGAGGAAACACGCTTGATCACCTGGAGGCCTAGCGATCCATAACAACACGTTTCTCTAAATCTTTTTTCTTTACCTAGCTTAAAAGTTGTGTAACGAGCTTCTTTCCAATCTTTCTCCCCGAAACTATAGGTGATAGTTTCGGGGAGAAAGATTGGAAAGGGTTTATTCAAAAAATGGGTGAAATCCCATTTAATAGGCCGGCAGCGCTCTGTTATCAACTTTAATAATGCCGTGGGCGAGGAAGACACTTCAGACCATCTGATTTCGCGAATGCTCGTCCGCTCAATAAAAAAAATATCCTAATTATAAAAGCGTACAAAGAAATAGGCTAGCCATTGACGCGTGGCCTGGACTCGAGTCGCGTGGTTTCGTTATTACAAACAACCGAATTTTGTCACTTAAATAACGTCGAAATACGCGGGTGACCTTTTGTCATCAACAAAAATACTACTCTTAGTGTTTTAGTGATAAAATGTTAATTAAATCGTACCAACTTAAGTAAACTGTCATTTTAAATAACAATTGTACCGCTCCTTCTGATTTTAAAAAGAAATGGATATGTATGATTATTACAAATTTTTTATACTTAAAAGACGGGTGTCAGGTTTCAAAGTTGTATTTATGTTGCAATGTATGCGGATTTAAAATAATAGGAAGAACATTTATTGTAGAATTCGTTTTTTTTAATATTTTGTACTAGATTCTATTAAAAATAAGATAAATTCAATTTTAAATGAAAAATCAGCACTTTTGAGGTCCCTGTCGTTATAAAACCCCGTACCACAGAGATGGAGGGGGTAAGATAAATTGCCCCACATATGAGAGGGTATACAATCTGAGGCTGAATCTGAGAATTTTGGTAGTTATTTGTGCAGCCTTAAAATTATGACATTTTAATTCCAAAAAAAAAAAAACGTATGTTCAACTAGTTATAAGCAATTGCTTATAACTAGTTGAACATACAATTTTTTATAGTTAAAGCCCCATTAAGATCCGTGCTATATGTTCACGATCTCGCTACTTTTACAGTGACAGATTTAAAGAGCCGTTAACTTAAGTAACTACTATTAAGCCAAAGTTTAATGTGTGTTGAGATATCTTATCTCCTTTTTAACTAAATTGAAAAATATGCCCCCACTGGCCTCCATCCAAAATCTACAAGCTAATGTAAATAAATAGAAGGGAACATTTGGCAAATTTCCACGATTCTTCTGGAACATTACTTACAACGAAATAGGATGGACAAAGGAATCTCATTCATAAAACATACAAACGTTAAGGATAATGATAAATTCATTACAATCCAGAAAGTCGGAGATCCCATCGAGACACGAAGAATGTATTGACCCATAAAAAGGGGAATTTTCATGTCACTAGAGCGAAACAATGTTTTTATACTTTTTTAATGTCAACCTATGAATGATTGAATGAATGATATCTTTATTGATTAAAATGTGGTACAGTACAGATTACATTTTTGATACGAGTCTCACACATTTTGTCATTTATGATTCAATATTAGTATATTTAGTCCTGAGGTTTAGTCAAACTATCTTACAATAACATTAAATACAATAAATATGTCATTATTTTTTGTTTATTGAATTATAAAATAACTAGCTTTCGCCCGCGGCTCCGCCCGCGTCAATGTCGATCCCTCGGGAATAGTACTTTTTCCTGGGATAAAAGGTAGCCTATGTCCTTCATCGTACTCCAGAGTACTTGTATGCAAAATTTCATGATGATCGGTTCAGTAGTTACGGCGTGAAAGCGTAACAAACAAATAAACAAACAAACTCACTTTCGCATTTATAATATTAGTAAGGATAAGGATAGTAAGAATTAATAAGAAACAGTCAGTTCAAATTCACTTAAAATTAAAATAATTACAAATTCATTTCTGTAGATAGTTTTTAACGCTATAAAAACATTTATTTACAAGCCATTCGTACAGTTTTCTTTTAAATCATTTAATATTTTCCATAGAGCGAATACTATTTGGTAAATTGTTGTATATTCGTATTGCCATGGGAAAACAATTTGAGCTATATAAGGTTGTTTTCAGTGTGGGAATTAAAAGTCTTCTGGGACATCTTATGCTATATCTGGTTGATAGATCGTTTCTTGTTTTAAATAATTCTGGATGTGACTTTAAAATAAGACACATTTCGGAAATGTACATTGATGGGAGGCTTAACAAATTTAGTGATTTAAACAACGGTCTACAACATGCTATAGATGCTATAAATGATATGCTATATGATAAAAACAGCTTGGTGGAATTATGTAAGACGTAGCTCTTTTTAACCGACATCAAGGTAAAGTGGAGTATCTCAATTCGTTTGTAAAATATATTTTAATAAAACGTAAAGGATAATGATAAATTCATTACAATCCCGAAAGTTGGAGATCCCATCGAGAGACAAAGAATTTAATGACCCATGAAAAGGGGAACTTTCATGTCACTGAAGCGAAACAATGTATTGTTTTTATACTTTTATAATGTCGACCTATGATAAAAACCGCTTGGTGGAATTATGTGATACGTAGCTCTTTTTAACCGACATCAAGGTAAAGAGGAGTATCTCAATTCGTTTGTAAAATATATTTTAATAAACGTAAAGGATAATGATAAATTCATTACAATCTCGAAAGTTGGAGATCCCATCGAGAGACGAAGAATTTATTGACCCATGAATAGGGGAACTTTCATGTCACTGGAGCGAAACAATGTATTGTTTTTATACTTTTATAATGTCGACCTATGATAAAAACCGCTTTGTGGAATTATGTAATACGTAGCTCTTTTAAACCGACATCAAGGTAAAGAGGAGTATCTCAATTCGTTTGTTATATAAATATATTTTAATGTTTGTTACTTCATAACCCCGTCATTTTTGAACTTATTTATAAATTATTTATTTACTAGCTTCATTTGCCTATTATTTTTTTCCGTTAATATTTGTTATATAATAAAAAAATCATCATATCAAAGATTATCGTATAGGTCGATATAATATAGGTCGAATAAACCCGTTTTTATTTTATATATTCATATTTTAAAAGAATTACTTTCCAACTGGTCCCAATGAAATTTCATCAAAATCTGTTAGTTTAGTTTTTGCCATTTTTACATGAAATTAAAATTAGTTACAATTTGAATTAAGTACCAGCTTCATGTGAAATTAAAGATCAGATTGTCTCGTATCTGATTTGATAGATGCTTATTTTTATCACGAACAAATAATAAAATAACAGTAACGTGCAGACAACCACAGATGTTTCAAAGTACCAATTTTAAGACGTGTTATGTTTATACTAGAAACTTATTTAGAAACATATATTTATTGTTTAACTTTGGCACAGCTAAGAAATAACTTAGTTTTGATTGTGATTTTAGTTTATTACTGATGTTTATTGGCTGAAATTTCGATGTTTCAAAGACGCCGACTAAGGCTTTAGACAGAGGGACCGCAATCCAATAGTGAAAGAGTCCTTACTCGGCATATTGCCACAGACGAACAGGTCTAGTTGCGACGCTGATAATTCTGCCAGAACCAAGAGTTTCTGTGTGTGTAAGTGGCCTACATTGCTGAAAAAATTTATCAAGCTGCCTTGAGCCACCTGAAGTAGATTAAAGATTGCCATCAATGATGACAGTCGGTACCAACCAGCGGCTTGATGTGCCTCGAAAGCACGAACGAGTTCGAGAGCATTTTTATGCCTCTGAGTCATCTATGACTGAGATTTTTAAAGATTATAGACTTAACGGTATAAGTAGTCACTTTTGTTAAAAAAATAAGTAATATTTTTGAAGACATTACATTCAACATTTTTACTTTCGTTGTATCCAACGTCGGTCTGTTTCAATTTATTTTGTCAGAAACGTTTATTGGAAAACGGTGTTCAAGGACAGACGTCTCATCTTTAATGAAAAGTAAGCTAGTTTCACTTTTGAATTAATTTTCTGTTGTTTTAATGTTGTATCAAGAAATAATGTTGTGAATTGAACTTTATATTTATTTCCACCGATTTATATCCAATGTGTATAAAAACCCAATCACACTTTACTGAAGAGAGGGAGCCGCAGTACGTTAAACACGTTTGGAGATATCTCGTATCGTGTCTAACGTACCTCTTGTCAGTTACTAAAATCAGTAAAATGTAATACAAATAATATCTAATACATTTATATGTATAATTATTTATATAAATTTAAGGCGAGCTCCGTGGGGTTCTATTCCCGGTCAGGTCATGATTGAAACGGTCTTTTTCAGCTTGACCTGGATCTTGGATGTTTATCTATTTAAGTATCTATTATAAAATATACTCGTAGTATCGTTGAGTTAGTGTCCTACGACACAAGTTCACAACTTACTATGGGGTATCCCAATTTGTGTGATATGTCCCTATTTATTTACTATAAATATATAGACTGACTCTTTGATTTGGCGTTTTTTTGCGGGCTCCATACTATAAAAGGAAAAAAAGATTTCATATAAGAATATCGCCGTCCATCTGCCCGTCTGTCTAAACCTTTTTTCAATAAAATACTCAATTTTGCCGTGCCTTGAAGCAATACATCAAAATCAAAAATCGTATTGAGCAAAACACACGATTGCAAGGAAATCAAAACCTATATTTTCCGTTGACCTATACTATAATTGTAAAATTGGATAAGGGGAAAGGTTACATAGCACGTTAATAGCTAAACGTGCCTTCCGAAGTACGGAGGAACACGACATATTTTTAACACTACTTGCGGTCGACTCCAGCGGGGACTGCGCCCGGGGTTGCTTAATAAGCGTAAGCGCTAATTATAAATATAAATTAAAACAGCCTCCGTGGTCCAGTGGTTAAGGCGTTTGCCTGTTGACCCGGGGGTCGTGGGTTCGATTCCCACCGGAAGCATACTTTGTTTAGTTGTTTCCAGTTTGGTTAGGACATTGCAGACTTGAATCGCCTGATTGTCTGATAATAAAGATGATTCCGTGCTTCAAAAGGCACGTTAAGCCGGTGGTCCCGGCTGCCATCTGGTAGTCGTGAAAGGAACCACGTCAGAGACCGAGAGGCGGTTCCGAAGAACTCTGACACCAGGGTGTGCATGGTCGATTGACCGTGTCACCTACACGAAATGATGATGATGATAAATATAAATAAATATTTACGGACAAATCACACAGATTGAGCTAGCCCCAAAGTAAGTTCGAGACTTGTGTTATGGGATACTAACTCAACGATACTATATTTTATAACAAAAACACATATATATAAACATCCAAGACCCAGGCTAATCTAAAAAAGATCATTTTCCATCTTGATCTGACCGGGGATCGAACCCGGGGCCCTCGTGTCGGAGGCTGGCGTGTTAACCACTGCGCCACGGAGCTCGCCAATAATTATGCTCTCGCCCACCAGCTGGCCTATTTGCTAACTTAGTGTTAACGTTTTTAAAGTCCCTTCAAAATACATTACGACTTTCGTTTGTTGACTATTATTATTAAAATTTATAAAACGAAATGTATTTTGAAGTAACTATCAAAACGTTGTACACTAAGTTCACAAATAGGCCGGCTGATCCCCGAGCTCGTAGTTTGGTTAAAGTCGGTATTTTAGTCGAAAGATTGTTTTTTTCTTTTTTTTTTTCAATCCATCAATTTATTTCAAAAGCACAAAAAAAATACAGGTAACAACAGTTTGTCTGTTTACCTCCGAACTAAACGTAATAACACTGTAAGTATCTTTGTGTTTACAGGTTACTATTCTATGGTCTCACTTCTTGCCCAACTAGTATTATCTGTATTTGGGCTAAAGTGTATTTAAAAAAAAACATGCGGGAATAAAAGTGTACTAAAAATATTGTTTTGATTGATATCAGTTGTCAGTTTTATGATTTTGCCTAAAAATATATTATAATATTAAAAGACAAACCAGTGTTGCATACGTGGCGTATTCGAAAATATTCGTTGTTCACGCTTCGCACGCGAGCATGCCTCTTTTATTACATTTTCAATAGAAGCCAGATGATGCGATTTTGTATCGGTCGAGAGATTGCAGTGCTTCTGAAAATGTGGAATTGTGCAAGTGGTTTTCCTTTATTTCAGTAATACGACAATTGATATTTCGTTTGGTTCTTTTCCCTGGTTAGTCAAGAGTCAGGAGTGTCACCCTGAACTTCCTCTTCGGTGATTGCAGGTTTGGCATGTGCGCTCGGCCTACCGAGCTACTCATACTTACACGTTTACTTAAGGTACTTAAATCGATACCACTGTAAATAAGGTCGTTCTGAACCTTATTTATCTCGCAAAATACTTAAATTAGGAGTTTCAAATCTAAGTTATATGATTTTTGACTATTTCATCTCCAAAAATTGAAGATGAAAACACGTTTTGATAAAATTTTTTCGATAGAAATATTTTCTGAAAAATGTTCTTCGTTCGCAGAGTTTTTGTTATTGTAGCTCGAATGCGACAAATGAAATAATGATTTTTAGACTAAAAGATAGGTTATTAGTAATTCATCAAAATGTAAATATGAAAATACAATTAACCGGTCTGATTTTATATAAAATAGAAATAACGAATTTGGCGCTTACGTTTTTTTCTTTGAGCGACTCGAGACTATCTCCTATCTCATCATTCACGGGCTAAACCGCCAAGCGCTATCCCTTGCGCGCACTTGATCAGTCCTTTGCCGAGCGATGGTACCAAACATTTGAGGCCTCGTCTTAAATATAAAAAGGGATAGGATATACGTCTTCAAATCTTTTGTAAATTACTGTAAAACCCTCGACATAGCCTTGAAGGGATGACTTAGGTCGTCTTTATGAACACTTTTTGCTTCGGGACCATCGCCGCTGTCTCGCAAAAAATATCGTCCTCACATACAACTTTTCCGGCCGGCCGAACTCGTTAGTTCGAGAATGTCGAATAATGATTCGACTATCCAACATTGATTCCTTGGAAGCGTAAAGTATTCTTCCATGTTGGTCTCGGAGAAAAGCAAAAATGTAGAATGTACCAGCTGCTTCTCGCCCAAATCGTAATAGCCGATCGAGGAACAGGTAAAAATCTGACGAATCATATTATTATGAGATGCGGCTAGCAACCCATCAATATTTTGATTACGTTTTCCACCTAACACCTACCGACACAACACTGGCTTTTAGGTCTTAAAGATCTAGCAGCTGTCTACCCCGCAAGAAAAAAGACGTGGCTATGTATGTAAAATATTTACGGGCTCAGTCGCCCTTTCAAGGGAAAGTTGAAGGTTATTTTTCACTTCCACAGTCATTACACAGTCATGTTGAAGATAAGAATACTAAACAACAAAAACCGGCTAAGTGCGAGTCAGACTCGCGGACAAACGGTATTATGATGTAACAAAAAATTTAAGAATTTTTCTTAATCTGTGCTATAAGAAGTTGCTTTATATCAAATTTTAAGATTCTAAGTTCAGGGAAAGTCGCGGTTTTGATTCCCTTGCGAATGTCTAAATTTTGCGGCATAAACGGCTGTATCTTTTGATTGCGTTGGCTTGGAAGTTTATTTTTGACAGCTCCGAAGGACAGTAGACTCGTTCCTGAGAAAAAGGGTCTAGACAGAGAGACAAAAAGAGGGACAATAAAGTGATCCTATATAAGGGTTTTGATTTTTTCCTTTTGAGGTACGGAACCCTAAAAACGAACGATTTACGAAATAGGTCTAGAAATACTTGTAGTGCCAAAGCATTACCAGTACCTATTTCGTAAATTGTTCGTTCTTTCAATTTATTTAAAATGTATAATCTGACAAGAGACTCTAACAATCCCAACAGCCAGATTACTTCGGTTAATTGAAAAATAATAGCGCTAATGCAACCCTCGAGGTACCCTCGAAAATGCACGCAACCTGCCAACTTGCCAGTCATGTGGGGGAAACACGACTATTTTTAGTCCAATCCAATTCTCATATTGCTGCATATTACATTTTTTACTTATTTGAAAATAATAGTGTTTCTCTTTTAACGTCAGTGCAGGCAGTGATGGATGTAACTCCATTGAAACGTCAACGGAAACAAATAATAAAAAGGTTTCTGCTAAGTCCCGTTTATATACATAATTAAATAAAAAATAAAGTTTAAATAAGAAAAACGTCAGCGCCGTTTAAAAACGCTGTGTTTCAAATACATATTTTAACTTCTAATTATATACGACTTAGATAGTTAGATACTTCTAGCTTCTTTGAGAGAGAGAGTCTTTAAAATCGCGCGTAAGTTAAGAACCTCTATAATCCCATACTTGTAAGGACTGATCTTTTATTTAGTTTTTTCTTTTATGTATGTTCTAAGATCAATTAATTTTTCGTTTCTTTTTTCTTTTACTAAACAGCCTTTACTACTTATCTATACCAAACTAAAAATATTATCTTTATTAGTGAAGAGATTAGGTGATAATGTATTTTCAATTTATTTAAATAGAAATACACAACAAACAACTCTAAGACAGCTTTTTCCAACCTTTTTATTTTAACCCCTTTAACTACCTACTACTCTTTCACTAATATGAAGCAAATATTCTGCCTCAAACATTATGCATTTTTCTCCCCATTCGCACGGGCATGTTATAATATTTACTTAATATAATACAGTAATTAAGTACAAAACTTAAGCAAACAAGCGCCCCTAACGATAATGTATATAAAACCCACTACCATATATATGTCTAATCAAACATCTGTACAACGCAGTAGCATTGTATGTTTTAACATGAAATTTTACTTCACAAAACCAAAAACATTTTCTTTATGGATCAAAAATTAAAGGATGCATAATGCATAATGATTTTCAACTTTAAAATGTAGTAGCAAAAATATTTATAGTTTTTTGTAACTTTTTTATTTCAAGATAATTAATGATAATATTTATCGTGCAGTGACAGCTCCATTATTGGTTAGATACTTTTTGTACGTTTCTATCTTTATTCTTGCATGCAATATGTTACGCAGTTTGGAGTGCTGTTTTTGAAATTTCGAAGACGAGACGAGTGTCATACTTTCAAAAATAATACTCCTGTTAACGGTAGGTGTACTCTTGATATAAGGTAAACTCATAAAAAAACTTCGGCTGTCAATCAGTGACCGGGCCAAGAGATATCACTACATTAGTATTATATGTATTGTATTTGGATATCATCAAAACTGAGGAGTTTTTTTTTTTTACAAATTCTCTCTGACAACATTCATTGCTGTCCACGAAATGTGTGGTGTTGCACCATCTTGTTTAAACTACGTGAATTCAGCTACCCATACATAAGTATAAATTTCTTTCTATGTTGTGACTCCTGCAAATTTTACAACATCAACGAATAAGTTTTGTAATAAACTGTTATTGTTGTTTCAAGAATATCTCAAAAAACGTGTTAAAAAGTAGGTAATTAAAAATAGTGTTAGTTTGAATTTGTATTTGCAATTCATATTAATCTACAATTATTAAAAAAAATTAAATCGGCATTTCTGCATTCTATATTAAAATAAAAACTATTACATAAAAGCAGTGAAAAGTTTTACAATAACATTTTTATTTGATTATTATTTCGTGGATATTTATTAGTACTTATTAGTGTTATTAGACTGATAAAGAATATTTATGTGACAAATAATTATATGACTTTTTGGGCTATATTTAAGTAACACTAATTTAAGATAAACTATGAATGATGTACCTCATTAATATGTGTATGTCTGCCTGCAGACTGGATACAGTGTCATGGAATAATACAATTGTAACACCTTATTGTACTTTATGTATTCTGGCAAATAAATATTTCTGATTTTCGTTTTCTTTTTTTAAACACTTCAATTCTAAAGTTGCTCTATTTTATCTTTTTGAGATATTCGTATCCGTACAAAGTTCTCTTGCTACCTACCTTGCTACTTTCTTCACTCAAATTTAAATACTAAAATAATAGGTTCACGCATCTATAATCTATCCTTACTAATATTATAAATACGAAAGTGAGTTTGTTTGTTTGTTTATTAAATTAAATTTTGCATACAAGTTATCTGGAATGCGGAGAAGGACATACGCTACCTTTTATCCCGGAAAAAAGTACTATTCCCGAGGGATTGACATTGAGCCGCGGGCGAAAGTTAGTATTTTCATAATTACCTATGTATTACCGTTAGCATAAGTTTAACAGTAATTAAGTACGTTCTTAAACAAACATAAGCCCCTAACGATATTACACCTACGTTAAATCGAACAGCTAAATCACGCAGTAGCATGTATGCATAATGCCCGAGGAGTGAAAAATGCTCTGCAGTATTCAAATTAATGGTTTGTGCAAGTAATGATAAATTATACTAGAAATTGTTTCATCAATTGTACATATAAAGGGCCATATTGTTTGTGTTTAGGAGCTCAATAGCTAAGTTTGTGTACGTTGTTATAAGCAACCCGGAGTGTTTTTTTAGAGCACGGAATAAGTAACTTAACATACTGTGTACGACTTTTTTATTCTATAGCATTAGACCATACGTTAACTTCAGCTTTTAGAGATTTGTGTTCGTTATAATGCGGTTAGTGAAGCTATTTATCTTTATAATATTGATATCAACTATCAACATGTTTTGAAATCTCTAACATTGTTGATAGAAGAACCAGTTAATCATATTACTGCATTATAGGATTAATAAAATGCATAGTGTAGTGTGCAATCGGCTTTATACTAACACATTGATCGAAGAAAATAAGTCGCGATGTAAGGCTCGCGTGACCAACTCTCAGCTAACTAACGCGTTTGAATAACTATTATTATTTGTATTACAGGCACTTTGGATAAAGCAGTAATTTTTAATTTTATGCAGAGTAAAGTAACTGGTTGTTTTATATTTTAATAATTATGTGTTTGGTTACATACAGTACGAAATAGGTTACTTAGCATTTGTGTACTAAACCGTATTTATTACATTATTGGAGCGCATATCTAAGCGGTTACGCTCGATGTAACGAAAACGAAGCTCTAAAATATAATCTTTGGAGGTATTGACGTTTTCTTTGATTACACGTTATGATTTATATAGAAATATAATAATAGATGTAGAACATATATATGTTTTATGAGCATTATAAATAATAATAAATAAATATACATCACACAAATTGAGCTAGCTACATAGTAAGTTGTGAACTTGTGCCATAGGATACTAACTCAACGATACTATATTTTATAAAAGCTACTTATATAGATAAACATTCAAGACCCAGGTCAATCTGTAAAATATCATTTTCCATCATGACCTGATCGGGGATCGAACCCGGGTACCCCCGTGTCGCAAGCTAGCGTGTTAACCACTGCGCCACGGATCTCGCATACTGTTATCAACGGTTTATAACTATAATAATATTAAAAGCAACGCGAGACGTAATTACTGTCATAACAAACGATTTTACTCACGTTTTGGTAATTGGTATCGCCACGGACGTCGCGACACGGCAGTCCCTCAAACACTGAGGTTTGCCGTCGAGGTGTCGGGACGTCCGTGATACTCGCCCTAAAAATGGTCATCTGAATTGGCTGAAACTTGACGGCGATACCGACTAACATACGTTGCATGTTATAATAAACGGTATAGATCATAAAAAAAGATAAAATATAAAAATCATGCTATATTTCTAAATTTTCGCTCTTTAAACGCTTTGTATTCCATTTTCTTTGTTTACGATTTACTATATGTAAATTGAATCTCTTTGATTTACGAGGACCTTACTTAATCCTTTTGACATTTGGACGCCCAAAATAATGTTATGAGAATACGCGTGATCACTTTAAAGTGTTTATTAATCACAATAAAAATCCTAATCAGACGATATCGCAATCACATTAATCTTTATAAAACATTACTTTTTTATCAATTTTAATTTTAAGGGATACATATAAATAATGATAAAACTGATTAATTAGAGTTCACAGGTGTTACCCTTATCCTTTGAGAGGCCTGCGTGGGGATATAGATCCAACACGTAGAGGCCCTTTGGAGAAGTTGATGTAATGTTAGTCTCCAGCCAGAACCCGTTCCTGGAAATACCAATGTATGATATGTCCTTGAACAGATCTTGGCTGGAGCAGAAACTATAGCAATTTAAAAGAGAAATTAGTGGGTTATGAGATTAAAATGTGGCTGGACTTGTGCTTGGTTATTGCAAAGGGTCGGGCACCTGCCAAAATCATGATAATTGACTACCCCCTTTAAACTAGCCGACGATTATTGACGGCAAAAGAGGAAACACCGGTGCGGGCAACTCAAGGGTGTCGAGAGGTGTGCTGCGGTTTCTCCGAACTTACTCGCGGCGTTATGTCCTTTAACAATTTAACCCCTGTAGCAACTCCTCTCAGGACTCCTCTCTGGACGGCCAATTAAGGCAAACCAGAGCCAAGAGTCCTGCGAGCCCTCTTGGGTTTCCACCCCGACCAATGAAGACACTTCGGGGGCGTGGGCTCAGACCGACTCATTGGAACACTCGGGTTCGCTCATGCTAGGCACAACTAGGCCTAGACTACAACCTTACCATAGATTTAAATAAAGTTGCAATACCATGCAATTATAATAATAAGTATTATTATTAATACCTTTAAAACAAAAATACGTTAAAATTAACCCTACGCCTTTTTTTTATTTATTTATTTAATTATTATATTTTAAAATCATGTACATATACAACATAACATAAAGACATTTCAGAAAAAACCACAGGTTTGTGATAAACCATCTATTAGCACGTGTAAAATATTTACTGTAATAAGCGAATCCCCTAAATACAAAACTCCATATTGTATAAAAGGGATCGTTCCGTGAAATATGATACTGGTAATATGAACAGACACAAACATGAATAATACATAGCGAGCAATAATCTGCCAACAGCTCAGAATATGTGATTTTGCTTATTTATAGCGAAACACTTATGGAGTCCATGACTCAGCATCATTTCCGGGGATAGACGCAATATTTCAGTGTTTCATTGAGGAAATATTTAGTTCTTCGACCTCGATTATATTCCTTTTTTATGATATAGCTCGGTAAATAAACAAGCGAGTCACCTGATGGTAAGTGATCACCGCTGACCATGAACAACTGCAACACCAGGGCGTGAGAGGAGTTTCTTTCAAGGAGTTCTGGGATGGGAATGGAAGGGAGGAAGGTCACTCACCGAACAAACCATGGAAGTGGTAAAACTTTTGCTCAAACGTCGATTTTTTGTGTTTTTCTTCCCCGGACGAACCAACCGGCCCATTCATGCAACTAGCAAAATATATACGTGTCGACTTGAAAACCTCATCCGTTTTTATATAAATATATAATATAATAAAATCTTTATTTCAGACTTTTATAGTCCATATTACGAGTACGTGTTACAGGTATGTCAGTCATTATTTCATTTAATTTTTATAATTCACATATATGTTCGTCAAAGATAACTTATTTAACTAATTAACGAATTCCAATGCTTCCACACTGGTCTTTCAAACTTCTTAGCAATAATGCCCATGATACTATTAGGACTATCTCGGTCCCTGCGCATCAGAGAAGCAGTCCTTTTGCGTATAATTGCAAAGAAATCACTTACTCTTGCATCCGCGAACATCCCTGATGCGCTACAGAACCGAGGCAGTCCCAACAGCATCAACAGTTTTTGTATCGTCAGTTGAAAATTAATTTTGCCACGACTTAAATTCAAATTTGAGGATTTTTCTCTTTGCCTCAACAGCTGGAATTTGAACGTAGAGACTACCTGGGATTGAACGACCTGGCGCATGAAAACGAATAGGGACGACTCCAAATAATGCGAAGAGGCACGGAACGAAGAAGAAGAAGAAGTAATTAGCTGGAATTCGTCTGAACGCGGGGTCTGCTCAATTCTCACTTATGGAATAACATGATTTGGCAAAATATTCACATGCTTGATACCAATCCACCTTCCACCTTGGGATTTTTTTTCACCATATTTTATTTTTAATTTAATAAGAGTATATCAAAATAGCATTGTAAATGCAAAAATGTAACACTTAAAAATTAAGTTATGTAACGCCGTAAATAAATTGGGAGATGAGTATATATTTTTGGAAACACCTTACAAATAAACACATCAGCGAAACCTACTGTGTCAACCGAAAAACTGTTATGATATTACCGTTACAAAAGCATATGTTTGGACGACACCAAATCGCTTTACAAATAGTGACGTCACAGACCAGTAATTTTTAAAAGACGCATGAGATATTGTTTGGAAGCTATATTTAATTTAAATGTTACTCTAAATTTATTAAAATATCTTATAGTAATATAATGTTAATTGTTTTTCATGGAATTAATATAGACTTGCCCGACCACACCATCTTTGTATGATAACTTAGCATAGTAAATATTAAAATATCTAATTAATAGTCTGCTTTATAGTATTTTTTAGACAGATTTAGTATAATTTGAAGGATTGGGATATTACGTACATTCCTAATTGCTACTATTTGCCTCAAATAAAAAAAAAACACAATTTATTGCAATGCTTGCGAAAAGAATATCAATAAAAATAACGACGTCACATCCACCACACGTGACGGTCCCCTCACTAATGAAATAAAAGTGCGGCAATCATCGGTGCGCGATAATCGTGTCATCTCGATTACAGTCGGCGATCATCGGGAATCGAGTTGCACGCGGGGGTAATCGAGTGAGATGGCCAGCTCAACACTATAATTGTAGACGTGGCTTTTAATAAATTTAAATAATATGGTTTTCTGAAACTTCAAAAGGCAACGGTTGTCCGCATTTATGCAACGTACTTTTAGAATATAAGTATCTGTTCTGATATATTTATTGATTTTTAAGTAACTAAACTTATTAGAGTAAAAAGGAGGGCCGCATTTCCATACAAGCGGACTACGCTTGTATGAAAATACGGCCCTCCTGATGATAGCTCGCCGGATAGTACCATAGCAAAGATTAAAAAAAAAAGGCTATGGATATATTTGCATGTCCTTGTGTATTACTTTTTTTTTTATTGAATTATTCAAAGAGATATGAACCTTTGAAAACCTGAAAAATTGGTAAGAATTACTGCTGTGTTCAAAAATCTAGAAAACAAATTTGATGCGATTATATTAGAAAAAAAAAACATAAAAACACAGCCATAGCTTATTTGTACGGTAAATTTTTGGGGAAGAAATCAGGGGACTACAAAACGTTAATTTAGAATACTTTTCATAGGTATTTTCGGTCCGAACTGCAGTTGTCTCTATCGCACTCTGCGATGGGAGGCTTTAGTATTTTTTCCTCAGTGTTATTTATACTACCTACTAAAACAATAAAACTACGGAAAGTAAATCGCTTAACTCATGAAACCATAGGCCGTATATCAAACTTAAAGCCTGTCAGATTTCCATGAAAAATAGGACATTTAATATTGAATTTATTGTCGGCACTGGATTTATTAGCTCTGCGGCGATGTCACAAATGTGGAGAGCTGTCCGCTTTGTTGAGCGAATCAAAAACAATCTGCGGCATATTTGTGCCAGTGGGTTTAAATATTGAACTGTAATATGGATTGTTGTCTCACATTTTGCAATGATATTTAGAAATAAAAAAATCAACTTTGATGTGAATTTTGAAGTTTGATGATTAACTAACTTAAGTTAGACTGAGCTTGTAAAGAGTCTGTGAAAAATAGCAAAAAAAATAATGTTCATTTACAAAAAAAAATCTTTGTACGTTGTAAAGCGTAGAATCATTTTTTATTAATATTGTTAAGAATTCCTTTTTTACAGTTACAAATATAAAAATAACTACCACATCTAGACATATAAAGTAAATTTGCAGTTTTCTTGAAAAAGTAAACTTAACACAGGAGTTCTTGACGGGAATTTCGGCGGTCTGCACGGTTTTTGTTTTGGATTGTTTTGCAAATTGCTTCTACGTACTATATTTATAATGTGAAATCGGTGTAATTTGGAGTTATAAATGCCTATGTTTATGAACAATATGTGGATAACTAAAATAAACTGTCATGATGTGGCTGTGCTGTAGTGATATTTATTTAGTGGGTTGCACGCCTTGCTACGTCGTCTTTGATCAAACCAGTGTATTCGATGGAATTGTCGCCACTATCAAATCAACGAAAAGAAATACCCGTGATTAAATTGATAACACATGTTGAAAAATATGAAGGGCTAAAAGGAGTAGTAAACCAAATGCCCTAAAACAAATATAAAAAAATCTAACCTCAACCTTAAAATATATCAAGTGAATTCACACGATAGAGGCACTTACGATGAAAACAAGTACTTACGGATTGAATCACAAAATCGTCACTGCACTTACAGCCAATAAACACTATTCACAATAAAAGGCGATTTCAAGCCCAACACGCGATGCTGAAGTAACAATTACTTGGGCATGCGAGCGGGCGATCCATCACCAGTGCCACTGCTTTAGCTACTCTGTGGCAATTTCCGGTCTCTTATCTCACCTGCAAGCATTCACCTTCGTTTGTTTAACAGAATTAATAGTCGACAAGATCTTTGACCAAAAATCTTTGGCAACGTTGCCTTGAAACACTACAAAAAACCTAAATCTTAACCCCTTTTAGTCCAAACAGTTGTTTGTGAGTGGTACAAGATAATGAACATTCAACAATTCGTGAACACCACACATCGAATGTCATTTAAGATACGATTTACCAGCAATGCTAGTCTATGGCAATTTTTAGACTCTCATCTTACCTGTAAGCATTTCTGTTCATTTGTTTAATAAAATTAATAGTTCACAAGGCCTTTGACTAAAAAAACTTTTTGACAACGTTGCCTTGAAAACTTTCAAATAAAGGCTTAGAAATAAAACTTGACACTTTTTACTCCAAAAAGTAGGCTGTGAATTTGGGCAAGATTATGAAAACACGACACTTCGTTACCTCCACAAGTTGATTTGTACCTGCATGTGTCATTTGGGAGTCGATCCATCACTAATGCCACTGCTTTAGCTCTCTGTAGCAATTTCCGATCTATTATCTGACCTGCAAGCAGTTACGTTCATTTCAATATTAGTCTTATTGTCATCTGTCTGAACATACACACATATAACGACGTCTTTATCCTATACGGAGTAGACAGAGCCTGGGATCATTGGACCTAAAGGCCACGTTTTCAGAAGAAGTTTATGCTTATTGAGTCTGCCGTTTCAAACTCCACCTATAAGAAGAATCAATCAATGTATAAAACAAATATTGAATATATAAATTCCCGAAGAAAGTAAGACAAACCCTAATTTATTTCTTACGCCCACTGAGCCTAATTAAATTCTGGTTATTTCTATGTACCTTATACAAATTCAAAGTAATATATAGCCTTACAAACAACATATTTATTATTAATTCTTTTCATAACCAGCTACGGTAACACTGGGCGCATAATTCTTAAATAAGTAATAGCCCTTACGGCACTGTGCATATTGTAGTAAAATTTATAGGAAACCCGCGTGCTGACGTCTTGCTAATATTTTTGCTGTGTTTACACAACAGGGATATTACTTACTTTAAGCGAGAAAAAATAAAAATAAATATTTAATGTTTTTTGAAATGTATCTGCCCTTAAAAATTGGTTGTCTGTCAAATCGATTTACAGACGATTATTTTACGTGATAACAATGAAAGAGAGAGATGCGTCACAAGCCAAACGCTTAGACCGATCGTACCTCTCTATCGCTTGTACCGCGCTCTTGCTTGCATACGGAACGCGACACGTTTTCGTGCATGCAGCCAGTATTCATCGATTATATATAAGACGTTGACACGTTAAAATATCTAGTTCAAGATGGCATATCGAATGAATAAAGGCTAAAATAAAACGATACCCATAAACGTAACGTTTTATATAAGTCTCTACAGTATAATAAAAGGTTCCGTAATCCTATCCTATCCTAATTTCTACTAATACTATTTGACGAGCTCTGTAGCGTAGTGGTCATCATAGCAGGCTACATTTCCGGTCATATCAAAATGGAAAATAATATTTTTCAGATTGGCTTGGGTCTTGGATGTATATCTATATATGTATTTGTTATAAAATGTAGTATTGTTAAGTTAGTGTCTAACAAAACAAGTCTTGAACTTTCATTTTCTTGGGGCTAATGCAATATGTGTGTCCGTGTATATATTGGATACTGGGTGCATAGGACGAACTTCGAAACATGAGAAAAAAAATTCGACCTCCGTTACAAAATAAGCAATTAGCTAATCGACTTTCTACGGAATGTCAAAATTTTCTCGGAAATAAATATAAGTCCTTCCCGGGGTCTCAAACTACTTCCATACTAAACATCCAAAGTGGTTCAATGGTTGAAGCGTGAAAAAGTGACAAACATACAGAGTTAATTTCGGATTTATAATATTAGATTGAATGGATATCATTTAGATATCCAGAAGTTAGGAAATACTTTCACAAACTTTAGTTGAGCGACTTAGATGAGTGCCTTAATTGTCTCATTTAAGAATACATAAAATCATTCCATAAAAGCAAACACACTTGAAAATGTTAAAGCACCATACTCAACGTCAGAAGTTAACCGTTATGACATTCGGGAACAAACTTTAGCGATTGAAAACAATAACAAACCTAACGACTTCGGAACATTCATTGAAAAGGAAAGTTTGTCTATAAATGGACGCAAACGCTCGCTCCAGGTGCAGATTTACATAGATCGGGAATTCTGTGGATATGCCTGATTTCGGTATTCATAAGTGGTAAGTAGTTGCCATGTGGTACCCGGCAAAGTAGAATAGGACCACTCCAAGTCTTCCCGTGGATGTCATAGAAGGCGACTTAGGAAATACAAGTTAAACAAAGCTTATAAACATCTTAGAAGTCTCTCCAACCCGTCTGGCTAGCGTGGAGAGTGTAGGCCAAATCATCTGGCTGTTCTGGCCAAGTATGGCTCTAGTAGTACAGAGAGGGTCGTGCTCCTGTAGTGGAGACTAAAAAGACCTGATGATGAAGTGGTAAGAAGTGACAAAGGCTATAGTAGGTGACAGAACAAAATGGGAGAACTGACATACTGTGCCGACCCCACATGAAAAAGTGGGAGAAGGTAATTCTTCCTTTACCTTGAATCTGATCAAGAAGCTTGAATCTGATTCATTATCCTCATATTACATCTGTCTGAGTAATCAATATCATGACTCAAACAGATATTATAATTTCATCATCATATCCGGAAGAAGTCCAATGCTGGATAATGACCTCTTCTAACGATTCTTCGTTTCATGGAAGGTTATTGCTATTCTCACCACACTTGGCAGGCGGGTTGGTGAGCGCAGTTTTTTTGACTGTGCTGCAGATGCTGCTGCCCATCGGCATTTTTAAGCTGGAGAAGGATTGGAATATGTTGGATTTGCGAAAGCGACGGTGACCACTTTCCATCAGGTGGCTCGTCTGCTCGTTTGCCGTCGGATATACATAAAAAAAAAAAAAAAAGTAATGAAGGTATTATGAGACTACTCACTTGGATGAATAAGTGAAAACCAAGTAGCAACTCGTGAGGCTGGGCATGGGCACGCGTACCCGATGACATACATACCTGCAATCACCGGCCAAACATTAAGGATGACACCCCTGACCTGATTTCATGTTTTGTCACTATGCTTGAGTAACCGACAATATAGGTATCTCAAAAATATTTGTAAATTTATTTACAAACTAGCTGATGCCCGCTACTTTGTTCGCGGGCATTTGGACTTTATGACTCCGCAGAAAATGCTCATCAGGCTAAACAACTTTTGTTAATGCGTCATTTTTATATTTCTTATAAGTTAGCTGGACCGTTATAGTTCTGCATCAGGTGTTCCATTTTCCAAAATAAAGTATACCCTATATGTTGCTCAGGCTTAATAGCTATACAATGAAAAAAGTTTCATTCGAATCCGTCTAGTATTTCCGGAAATTAGCGTGTATAAACAGACAAACAAACAGAAAAACAGTTTTTTTTTTAATTTTTACTCTATTAGTATGTCTCCATCGCCATATATATTTTTTGTAAATATATTCAATGTAAAGACACATTTTTTTACGGTTTTATTAAATGTATTGATGTTCCAAATATTTCCTAATTTACTTTGTGGCAAATTTACAATAATCCATCAATACTTGTGTCTATATTTGTGTAATAAATGCTTCTCCTTCCAATCCGAGCATTCTTGATTGAGCATCCTTATATCCAGTGAGTTGGAGCCTACCGTTCGCTATTTTTAACATGATAGTAATTCATTTTGCAATATGCTTTGAGAAAGTTTTGAGAATAAAATGTATTATGTAGAGGCAGATGAATAAAATACAGGAATTTGCATGCTAGAAATGGAACTAGAGCTGTGGCGTACTGACTACTGTGCCACCATAGCCGTCGAGTTTATACCCTGCCGTATGGCGTAGTATCTAATTTGAAAACTTGTCAGCTACTACAAGCTTCTGCAGAGTGGCTCCTCTATCCATAATGTAAACTGTATGACTACTTGTGCGGTACAAAAATCATACGAGGTGCTTCCTTCCTGTCATTTGTACAAATTAAAGTTTGCATAAACTACAGTTTTTTGTTCAGCAAATTCTCAGGAAAACTGAAAAAAGTACTGTAATAAATAACACCATCTCAAATTCTAATAAAATCACAGCCTTTTAAGAGCTAGCTGAACAAAAGCTCGACTCTGAACAGCGGAAATGTTCAATTATTTCTAATATAAAAAGTAAAGCGCGAATTTATTCGTAACAGATGAGCGTCTTGTGCCTTATCGCGCAAAACGTAGAATATTATAAAATGTCGCAATAAAGTAAATAAAAGACAAACGTACATGTTCCAATGTTCTGCATTCTAATTTAAACCCTATATTCTTGCTATTAAAGAAAATAATGCTCTGTATTATGTGATCACATAATGTTAACGCGACGCTCGTGAGAAATATTATGAAAACAAATTCGCTGTGAGCACGTTCACTGTTCAAGTAATAAATAAGAGAGCAAAAGTACCAGACTAAAGCCGACTGCATTTTATAAGACGCTGTCTTTTGTCTTACAAGAACTCATTCGTGTTCACATTCGATATAAGCAATTTGTAGTATTGGCTTGCATATCTTTCGTTAGCTGTTTGGGCATATTTGAATGTCTGAAATACGTTCCTGCCATTTCTTGCTTTTTCAGCTGCTCTGATAACACGAACATAGTAAATCGATTTTAAACCCATTTTTAACGGTATAAACGTTATGACAATCACTTGGCGATGCCACTCATAAGACTTGTAAGTACCAGAGAATGTTTAAAACACAATTAAAAAAAAAACTGAATATTCAGTAGTCGCCCGCTTCACTTGACTGTGAATAAGCTTTGGAAGCCTTTAGGGCCATAGCATTTTAGGTAACACTAAGGTTGGAGTTTCCAATCTTGGTCAAGTGTTTTTGTATAGCTTTCAAAGTCTTACTTGAGAGTAAGTCACTAATTGTATGTGTGTTAGTAACTAACTAAAGATCATTTTCCATCTTTACCTAACCAGGAATATAACCCAAAACCCTGATATTCAAAGGCACTTGCGGTACCACTGAGCCATAGAGGTGGACAAAAAAGAAATAAGACAAACACCGGATGGATTTTATTCATTCCCTGTGCAACGGGCTGGCACTTTCTCATAATGTGCACTATCTAGCTGATCTAAAGAAGCGAGCCACAAAATGGCATTGGCTGAAATTGGTTTACCGCTATACAGTTCGAATGCAGAATTAAATTAACTCATTAGGCAGACTGGATTACTATCCATCCTTTTGGAAATTAGAGTCACTTTTAGCCCCATGAAAGTTTAAAACATAATTGTGTTTGGAATCAAGGAAATGGAAAAATTTAACTTTGAAATTGAGGCGAGCAAAATGCATGGAAGTCACTGATCCTAAAAAACTAATGTCTATGGAAATATATTAGCAGTATGTTTTGTTATGCCGAATAAAAAAATATTTATAGTACGGTAGATTATTTATTTATTATTTATTTTATTTATTTTATTTATTTTATTTATTTTATTTACTTTATTTACTTTATTTATTTTATTTATTTTATTTATTTTATTTATTTTATTTATTTTATTTATTTTATTTATTTTATTTATTTTATTTATTTTATTTATTTTATTTATTTTATTTATTTTATTTATTTTATTTATTTATTTATTTATTTATTTTATTTATTTTATTTATTTTATTTATTTTATTTATTTTATTTATTTTATTTATTTTATTTATTTTATTTATTTTATTTATTTTATTTATTTTATTTATGTAGAGATATATAAAGAACTAGCTCCGTGGCGCAGCGGTCAACACGCCAGCCTGCGACACGGAGTGACCGGGTTCGATTCCCGGCCAGGTCAAGATGGAAAATGATCTTTTTCAGATTGGCCTGGGTCTTGGATGTGTATATATATATATATGTATTTGTTATAAAATATAGTATCGTTGAGTTAGTATCCCATAACACAAGTCTCGAACTTACTTTGGGGCTAGCTCAATCTGTGTGATTTGTCCGTATAGGTATATTTATTATTAGGTATATGGGGGCCACATCTTATCATAACAGAAGAAAAAAATTAAGTAGCCTATCCTGTCCTGTACGTCAAAATGTTTATCCATGACGAACCCTTACAGATTTATTATAAGTGTTGATGATATTGATATATTGATAAGGACCCCTATACTAATTACAATTACCAAAAATTAGAAAATTTCCATCCTAGCTCCAGTTTACCACTTTAGGGGGAAATTTGTCCATTTCACCTACACAGATCTTTTTTGACTGTAATCGAGATCTTATATACTTATTTTTATACTTACCAAAAATAAGGAATTTGCATACAAACTTCACTCTCCCCCTCAATATTACCCCTTTTAGGGGCGAAATTTTGAACATTTTACCTACAATCGTGGGAAAAATGACGTTCGTGCTGACCCCAGATACCATACCAGTTACTTACCAGCACGTAAGTACTAGTACTTATTCTGTGATATTTAGTATAAGTTAAGTATAAGTAGTACATACATTTACTACTTTTGACATATTGGGAAATATCAAACTTTTCCTACATAGGATACATCCACTAGACATAGGCATAATATGTCCCTGACCCAGTAATTTCACAGGCAATTTTCACTTTTGAAGCGTATTACGATTATTCTTAGATCAATGATTACAATACACGTGAAGAAAGAGATACGTGATTGGAGTACCTGGTCGTTAGTTGTTTGTATTGAATCTCACCCTATTTGTTAAAGGTACCTTCCATGGGGTTCATATAATATCAACTATTACTAAAAATATAAATGCTGAGTGACTATCAATCCACGCAAACCCGCGCATCTGCAATGCAGTGTGTAATTTTTCAGGACGTGTTAGACTTGTTGTTAAATGATGACAGGTCCGTGGCGCAGTGGTTAACACCCCAGCCTGCGACACGAGAGTGCCCGGGTTCGATCCCCGGCCAGGTCAAGATGAAAAATGATCTTTTTCAGATTGGCCTGGGTCCTGGATGTGTATCTATATATGTATTTGTTATAAAATATAGTATCGTTGAGTTAGTATCCCATAACACAAGTCTCGAACTTACTTTGGAGCTAGCTCAATCTGTGTGATTTGTCCGTATTTATTTATTTATTATTTACATAAATGTGTCTCCTCGTTCTTAAATTTTCTCTAAAGCTAGTGAAAATCAGTATATTGTTAAATTGAAGCAAACAAAGTTGTGAGCATTTTCTTTTTCAGCCACGCTGCTGTATGAATACTAAATATACAGAAAAACAATAGAGCTACTCTACTACCTCTTGATACAGCGTACACATCTTTATACACTTCACACGACAAAATTCAAACATACGAGTATAACGCGTTCGAGGTCGTTACGCTAAACGTGAACGAGACAGAAACGAAAAAATATGTTAAACAAGCAATTCTCGTGAATCGGAAGCACCTGAGGAGGCATTCTGGGACGCTATTATGGTATCTATTCGATATTTGCCGTAAGCAGACTAATAAGCTTAGTTTTAGTAAGAGTTTATTTTGATTCGTAATCTACTTTTTTATACTACATATATGCTTTTATATGTGTGTATATAAAAACTTATAAAGCGCGCCTTGAATAATGAGACTTATTGAAAGAACACTATTAGTTAGATAGATAGATAATGCCGTTTATTTGCTACTCTAGTCATTTATACAACAGTTTAATAAAAAACAGTGTCATTAAAAATACTAACGTGTAAAATAAAACAATAGTTTACAATTGTATATGTATGCCACAGAAATACAGGAAAGCTCAGAGATTACATTGCCCTGAGAGCATCACACTGATTTTCAGCTATGGCCTGTCATCAAGTCCAAGTGCGCTTTAATTTATTATGTGGAAAAAATTGGGAAAGGCCCAAATACTTATATATTGACTTTGAATGAGTTTGTAGGCGAATATAATAGATTGACGAATATATAGACTTAATAAATACTTATAAAGAAAGAATAATAAAAATATTATTTTTATTATTAGTTAACAAAGAACTATGCAAATAACACTTAAGTTACACTAGCTTGTTGTTTTTAACAACAAAAAACAAATTCAGGGACAGTATATTGTATATGTATATTACAAAATCTAACCTCTGCCATACTTCTGTATATACTATTGGAAACGTCTGCTTTTGCCTGTGATTACATGAAGTCTATCGATATCATCCTAATCGCATTAATGTATACCGAAATACCAAACACAATCATTAAACAATACATTTTTGCGTAGATCTACGCATTGGTAAGTACTACTACTGATTCTGCGGCATCGGCATACGAGAGACAAATTATTTATATTAACGGAACTCACATCTCAGCGAGCTTCGTTGCGACCACGATGGATGTAGTTCCATAGAAACGGTAGCGAAAATAAATAAATAAAGGTTCGATCTAAGTCCAGTTAATATTGTGTATAATTTAAATATAATTATAAAAATTACTATAATGCCTCTTAAGGCTATATATATATACAGAAATAAAACCTAAAAATATAAAAACTAAATTATATTATAAAAAGGAGTCCTTTTAGGCAAGGTTCCGACGATACTGGCAGCATTCCCTCTTTGAATTATAAAAATTATATACAGTATAATAATGTATATAATTTATATTCATTTCGTTAATATGCTATCATGCTTGCACGCTGAATTAAAAGAAAACATCTTTTTTATTTTCGTTAAGGCGCACACATCAAAAAAGAAAATATGTAAAAAACATAATTATTATATATTATTGACATTTGCCTGCATTTTCATATAAAATTAGTTGTGTATTTAGTCGGTTTATGGACAACAATTTTATGTGATAACGGTGGCAGAGACATAAATGAATCACAAACCGAACGCTTATGCCGATCGTGCCTCTCTATCGCTTGTTCCACGCTCTCGCTTGCGCACGAAACGCGACACTTTTTCGTGCGTGCAGCCGGCTTCATTAATTTAATTCATCAATTTATAAGAAGTTATCATGTCAATAACCTATCGAATCTACATGTGAAAAGTTTTCGTTTTCCTGAGAATAGCCCCCTTGGCCGTCATAACACGATCACGTGACACCGTCTATATTTTCCCGAATCGTCACAGGTGATAGGGGAGGGATCAGAGCATTGTTTCGGGCGTCAACGGTGCGTGCTAGCAACATGATGTTTATTGCGTTGGATCAAGTAGCTACATGTGTTTTCTTTTTGCTCAAATCATCTTGTTAGGTCTTTTGTTTTTCTTTGTTTTTATTCAATTGTTCTGAAAATTGCGTCACGTGATCAACTCAGGCTTATGATTTTACTATATAATTTTGGCTGGATCAGGAATTAATAATATAAATAAAATAATAAAAAAAAAAAATACGTTTATTTCAGGTTACAAAACCCATATAAGCACAAACAAATACAATAAAATACAATACAATAAAATACTTATAATTATAATGTCCTACACCTACATCTAGCACTGCTGCTTAGGTGTCTATTACAGCAATGCCAGATATAGGGACAGTTTACACTGTCAGCAATCAGCGCCAGGACGGCGTTGGAGCTGGCCCGTGTCCTGCGCACTAGAGATGCGGCCCGCTTGCGCATAGTCGCATGAAAACAGTCAGTGCGCGCTGCTGCGAACATACCCGAGGCGCTGCAAAAACGGGGCAGCCCCAATAACGCCCTAAACGCGTTATTGAACTGAACACGGAGGGCACTGTAGCTTTGTTTCCTGTAATCTGCCCATAGGCTGCATGTTTATAAGGAGGTGCAGAAAGCTCGGAAAAGTGTTATTTTTACTGCCTTAGAGCATCTAGCGAACCTACGGGCCAACATATTAGCCCTTCTTGACAGTACCCTCCGCTCCCGCTCAATATCTGCGTCGTCCGCAAGGTCAGCTGTTACTACATGCCCCAAGTACTTAAATGTATACATTCTCTCCAGAGGAACACCATACAGGTACACGGGTGGCACATTTGTTGGACACGCAGCACTAGCCGCTTCAAAGACCATGATCTGACTTTTGGTCACATTATATTTTAGACCATGCTTACTCGCGTACTCCTCACACGTTGCTATCAGCTTTCGCAAGCCACAGACTGACGCGCTCAGCAAAACCATGTCGTCGGCGTAGCTCAGGTTGTTGACACATACGCCACCAACGTGACACCCAACATGTTGTTTGCTAAGCGCGTCAATCAATGCATTTATGTAAATGTTAAACAAGGTGGGTGAAGTCAGTCCACCCTGCCTGACACCACACTCTAGTCGATACGGCTCTGACATTGTGCTCGCCCACCTGACACTATTTACCTGGTGCGTATACCAATACCTGAAGACACATATAAGTTCCCGCGGTAAGTCAATGCTCTCCAGTTTATCCCACAGTACGTCATACGCAACCAGGTCAAATGCCTTCGATAAGTCGAGGAAACACGCATAAATAGGCGTTTTCCGCTTCAAATAGTATTTCACGGTATGCTTAAGACTCAGAATAGCACATTCTGTAGATAAATGTGGTCTAAAACCAAATTGATTGTCGTGTAAATTGGTGTATTTGTCTAACTGAGTATTAAGCACACCGTCAAACACCTTGGCTACAATAGTGGCAAGGGATATAGGCCTATAGTTGGTTTTATCGGCAAGATCTCCATTTTTATTTTTAACAATAGGCACCACGACAGTCCTCATTAGATCCGGGGGCAGATAAGAGTGGCTAACACACAGCGAATAAAACATAGCCAGAACTCTGTATATGTGAGGTCCAGCATTTTGCAGGTGCTCAATGCTGAGCCCATCGTGGCCCGGGGATTTACCTCTGGTCATGTTTTTTATGGTTTTTGCAACATCTTTTGCACTAAAGCTAACCCCACATGGCCCAACCGGCTTACCAGCATCCAGCACCGCACTCATCGATTTTACTGGAGACTGTACGGAAAAATAATCCCTGAATAAATTCGCAATGTCCCCGCAGTCATTTATACCATCGATACTCACCGGACAGCCAGGCTTTACATTCATTCTACAAGTGGCCTTCCAGAACCCACGGAAGTCACCACATTTATGTTTCTGAGCGAGGGTATCCATCTTTATTTGTTCTTGATGGTTCTGACACCATTTCAACCGTGATTTGAACACCCTTCTACTTTCACACATTTTTTCGTACATAATACCACTACTAGGTTTACCGCACGAAACCCATTCTGTAAACTTCAACCTGGCAATCCGGTGAGCCTCTCCAACATGTTTGTTCCAGCCAACTATCCGCGGACCCCTCCTACTCTTTCTGTTGTGGCGCCTACTTGCCAAAGACGCTTTACAGAGGGCGGCCACAATCTCGGAATATAAACTGTCGAGAGCTTTCCTATGATCAGGTTTACTACAACAAAAATCTGCACAACTAACACACTCACTAGGAAAGTCTACCAGTCTTAATCTTTTATGACACTCTTCGGTGTATTTTCTGACCTGTTCTTCATCCCTTTCTCCCCAGACTGCGTCTTTATTCATATTAAAACATGGTGCACGGGGTAACTGTGGTGGCAACAACTTTAAATTGCACTCTGTGATGAGAGGGAAGTGGTCAGACCAAAGGGTATCATATTTGACATATACATTAGTTACAGCACTTTTCATCGCACGTGTCCCTATACAGTGGTCAAGCCAGCTACAAGTCCATCACTGATCACATCACTGATGAAAGTGTAAGTACCCGAATTCTCGCCAAGAAAATCAATATCAATACATGATAAATAGTTTTCGTCACAGAAATGCATAAGCTCGTTATAGAATAATCCATGTAAATCAGAATTTAAGTCCCCCAAAATAAATACAGATTCAATACCATAATCATCTATAATAGCGCTCACCGCATTCAGGCAGTCCGTAAACTCCGGAACGTTGGCCCTTTTGCTGACAGGCATGTAAACACACATGACTATCAATGGTTGGTCACGGGTAGTTATCTTCACCGCACATATACGATCATTATTACACTGCAACACTCACACTTGTTGGAATACACTTGTTCTCCATAATAAACCGACACCACCATACAGCCTTCCCTGTCGAATGTCAATAGATGTGTCCACGCCCGAGACTCCCGTGTATCCAAACTCACTGTCTATCGTGCCTAGGTATGGTATATCATCATTCAGTAACCATGTTTCCTGCACCGCAATCAAGTCACACGTCCGACAAAGTTCTCTGACGCCGTCGACAGATCGCATTACACCTTTACAATTAAAGCTAGCGAAACGGTATATGTCATTTTTGCTATTATCCATTTATATGTTCGTCTGTGTCGTTAGCATTCGCAAAACGCCGTTTAAAATTCACAAAACGGCGAAAAACGATCCCTCGGGGCCATATTTTCTCATCTAGATATAGTGGTAACTTCGACTCCGAGACAAAAAACTTGTATGCATTATGCGCTTTTCCTTTTTTCATGTTTATTTTCTCGAGAGACACCGTTTCGTTAGTCTTATTGCATATGTAATTAATAATGTTTTCTTCGGTAGTATCACTATGTATATTTGTGATAAAGACTGGAATTTGTCTCTCGGCAGCTTTGAAGTTGAACTCTTCGTCTCTCGCTATGCCTCTCTTGCCCGCATAACGATATTTCTGTTGTTTTTTACGATAAGAAACTGTCTTCCAGGTTTCACCGCTATTGTTTACATCTTTAGATGTCCCGTTATCTATGGCAATCAGCTGTGGCGATGTACTCGGTAAAAGCACCGGTGGCGGGCTCGATGGCGCTGACATCGCGGCAACACTTGCAGATCCGGTTTTACATTCGCTCTGCGCTTGATGACTCACAGCCACCTCGGTTGTTGCTGACCGTTGCGATTCTCGGTGCGTTTGTTTTTCTTCTACCTGCTTAATCTCACGGTATGATGGTGGTGTTTGCTTATTCACAAAAGCATCAATTTTTGATTCCTTCTGACACTCGTCTTGAGAACAGAGAGAATTGATGTGTGACAGACCAGTAGGGCCACTGTCCATCACCCAAGCCCCTCGTTTAGTATTTACTTTGAACACAGATGTCGGAGGTAGCAGAGAATCGTTTTGAACTTGAAGAATATCACGCCGTAATTCCTTCAAGTCGTCCAATGTAGCATATGTTGCTTTCACCTCATCAATCGTTGTTTGCATACGTAGCAGATCCTTCAATAGTTTTGTGCAGTCCAAGTGGTCAAAAGTTATTGGGGGTAATTTTTCTAACTGCCGCGCCACAAAGACTGGAATCACATCTGGATCGGCAGATTTAAACAGATTGGTGATATCTGCCAGATCTCGCTCCTCCTTTCCTTTACTTTTTCTTATGATTTTGCGTAAATCTGTTGGGACAGAATCGAACAGAAGTGCTTTCGATTTCTTGATTTCTTCGCTGGAAAACGAAGATTTACATATACGCACAAGTGTTTCTTCATCGATCACTGAAATTTTATTCTGAATGTAGGATAACAACTCATCAATAACGATGTTACACTGATTACATTTTAGAACGTCTGTCATTTTTACGTAGATCAAAGTTCGCGCAACCGTCACGGGCAGACGCGCGCATGCGACTGATTATTATATTATTATATTATAGTTTAGGCCCTGCGTTGATATGTCAGTCAGTCAGTCAGCTTCTGTAGTTAATGTAGAAAAATTATATAAAGAACTTATTATAAATTTTGGTCAAAAAAAGGTTTTGAAAGGGTATGCTTTCCAGTTAGTCCCATTTAAATTTCATCAAAATCAGCAAGGTAGTTTGATTAAAGTCGGTTACTTCAATCAAATATATTCACTTACTATCAGGTGACCCGCTAGCTCGATTACCGTCCTATGTAAAAAAAACTACTTTTCTACTACTTTTCTACTACTGACTGATTTTGATGATTTGTGTATGATTTTGAGTGTATGATTTGTGAATGATTTTTTATAAATACAATCTACAAGTAAAAATGACCTGTGCTCATACTTGTACAACATGCAAAATTAAGGTAAAAAGAAAAAAGAGAAGAGCAGAAAAAGAAAGAAAGAAAATACTCTTTATTACATCACTATTCATTCGTTTCCAGTAGGTGTCACGGACAATCGACCATGCATACCCTGGTGTCAGAGTTCTTCGCAACCACCTTTCGACCTCTGACGTAGGAACCACGTTAACGACTACCAGATCGCAGCCGGGACCAACGGTTTAACGTGTCTTCCAAAGCACGGAATCATCTTTATTATCAGATAATTAGGTGATCCAAGCCTGCAATGTCCTAATCAAACTGGAAACAACTAAACAAAGTATGCTTCCCGTGGGAATCCCAACCCACGATCCCCGGGTCTACACCGGACCCGGGGGTCGTGGACCACGGACCACTGAACCACGGCGGTAGACCACTATTAAAAAAACATATCTTCCATGCTGGTCTGAGAGAAACAAAAATAATCGATTGTGATACAAGGGGCTAACATAATACTTTTTGGTGATGGTATTATTTTGAATCCAGAGTGGAACTAATTAGTCTAGCATAGAACCCTGAGCGAAGCGAGGGATTCTAAAGTAGACGCCTGAGTAAATCGAGGGTATGTTACCCGAAGTAAAATTATTATGTCAGTCCCGAGATGACACATTCTGCTTTTCATCTCCCTCTATAAGAAAAACAAATTCATCTCGTAAAACTAAAGTTACCTCTAACATTGAATTATTTTAAAATGAACAAAATATAAATATTATATACTTATCTATTTTGAAAATTTTCTCCAAAAAAATATGCCCGATAAAAGCACTTTCAGCGTGCGATTAAAACAAGCGTGCATCCTACGAATAAGCGTGCATCATAAAATACTACCAGTTATTGTGTTTTTTTTTTATAAAATAATGTAGCCGGCCAGTGAAACTGTTCAAAAATATAATTCAACCTTTGTGGTCATGGATATTTTCGGAACAATATTTGTGATCGCAGTTCAAAATCTTTAAAATCTCTTGGGAATAAAAACGTATTGTTGACCCTGTTCTCGGGGAACCGTTCTTTGTTTTTTGAATAGAGGAGATGAAAAAAATTAGAATATATCAGCTGGTTTGTTTTCCGCGCAGATGACAAAAACGGATCGAGGGAATGGGTGAAACTATGATCATATTTACATTAACACGCGATGTGGCTAGCAACCCATCACTATTTTGAGGTCATTTATCACCTACAAGCCCACCAATATCCTTTAAACGTGGTCTTGTAATAATATTTTGTATCTGCATGGTGCACCTTATTTGTTAGGTGTATTTGTATAATTTATAAGTGAGAGAAAAATAATAAAGAATATTATTATTATAATATGCAAACAACTTAAAAGAAAATAATAATTATAAAGGCTAAGCACGTGTTGTTGTCCGTTGGTCTGACAGCGTTTGCCGCAGCGACCCGTGTACAAACTATTAATTAACAGGGGATCATCATCCGTCAAAATAGCATTCCGACATGTTTCAGACCCTGCGCCTCTGTCCCTCGTGACTGTAAATGACGGCTCGCTTTTTCCATTACTCTGTAGTCCGCACACTTGGAGCTAACGATGTCAAAAAAATATCTATAGCTTCGTAGTATGTTTTCTTTTAGTAAAATGGCTATATTGATAGAAAAATAAAGTTATTAATTAATGATACTTTAATGTTATGTTGAAAAATTTTTGGTGATTGGTGTTTTCACATTTTAGTTGTTTTACCAATTTCTAGCTTTTAATTACCTGTGTAGTTCAACGCAGGGTCCCGGGTTCAATCCCCGACCATGTCACAATGGATATTCACGTATGTATCGATTATAAAATACATTATCGTTGAGTGTCGATGAGTAAGTTGTTAACTTGTTTCGTGGGATACTCCCATGACACAAGTTTACAACTTGCACTGGGGCTAGTTCAATATATGTGGTTTGTCCCTAATAGTTTTATTTATTTATTTAACCGACATCAAAAAATTAACCTCTCCAACCCGTCTGGCCATTGAGGACAGTGTAGGCCAAATCCTCAGTCTGCTCTGGCCAAGTATGGCTCCGGTAGTACAGAGAGGGTCATGCTCCTGCAGTGGACACTTAAACAGACCTGATGATGATGATGAAAAAAATTAAGAGGTTTGTCGATTCAGTTGTTTTGTTTTAATCTTTGTTACCTCATAACTAAAACATTTATAAGCCAATTTCAACAGTTCATTTATTTCAAAGGATGCTTTAAATTAGTCCATAAGTATATTTATTTGTAATTATCTTTACATGTAACAAAAAAAAACCTTAAATAAAACTACTTATAAATAAACCTTACTATATTAATACTAAAAATCTTAAAAATAAGACAGTTAAAAGGCTAAAATCTAAACTAAGGTGTTTCCCGTGTGGCATAGTGCCAAGAACACTAGCGGCATACCCCCGCTGAATTGCTATTGCAATTCTCTGCGCGAGGAAAGACCAAGCCCTCTTGTCACCAGCGGCGTCGATAAGCCTGGGAGATAACCCCTTAAAGATATTTTTACTGCTTGGGCCCCATGGACCGAAAGGTTTGACACCAAGCGGAACAAACATGTACCTACTCACCAGTAAGAGAAGCATATTTGCACCGCTTAGCGTCCTCTGCAGCCTCCGCCGCGGCACCATACCTCAGGACAATTCATATTTTAATTTCATCAAAATTAGTTTAATATTTTGATTGAAGTCTTTTTTTTTATAAATGATTATTTTACTCGTATAAATTAAATCTACAAATGATATATGACCTATGTTTACACGTGTAAAACATGCAAGATCAAGGGGAAAAGGAAACAAAACAATATAGCCCTAAGAAGAAAACAATCTACCTATATTACACTATTGTTAAGAAAAAAAAAGAACAATATGCATACAACTTATAAAGAAAATAATAGTTACAAAGGCTAAGCACGTGTTGTTGTCTGTTGGTCTGACAGCGTTTACCGCAGCGACCCGTGTACCAACTATTAATTAACAGGGGATCATCATCCGTCAAGACAGCTGTCCAACATGTTTCAGACCCTCCCTCGCGGCTGCAAATGACGGCTCTGTTTTTTTCATTACTCTGTAGCCCGTGCATTTGGAGCTAACGATGTACAACTCTGCGTGTGATTAGTTTGGTTTTGCAGGAAAATCTTATTTGTGTTAACAAGGTTCAAAAAACAACAAAGGCGAAAGAATAATTTTAAGGGCAATCCATTATTGGGATGTATTAAAAAAATAAGATAAGTTGGCAATCCATTATTGGGATGTATTAAAAAAATAAGATAAGTAATATAAGAATTGCGATTATGAGTGATTGTCGTCATCAGGAGTCGTTTTTCAGATTGTCTTGCGCCAAGTATGCCAGCGGGTCCCTATCATTAAGCCTCCACTGTCCGTCTGTTACAGAGCTGTTACTTCTGGAACCTGGTATGTGTATTTCTATTAGCGCAATTACCAATATATAATACCGTAAAAACAAAATAAAATTAAATGGGGTCCTATCCAAGAAATATTTTGTAATGATCTGTGCGCGAGACCAATTCACACTTACCCGTTTTCATCATGATCATCATTTCAGCGGTAAGAAGTTATTATTAAAGCCATAATAGTCCACCGCTGGAACAAGTCTCTCCCAAAGATTCTTCATTCCATGGAAAGTTATTGCCATACTCACCACTCTTGGAAGAAGCCAACCCGCCTGGGGTGGGCGAGCGCAGTTCCTTTGGCTTCTTGTGCTTCCGACGCTGCTGCCCATATATATATATATATATATATATATATATATATATATATATATATATATATATATAAAACATTTTAAAGTTAGGGAAGGATAGGAATTTGTTGGATTTGGGAATGGAATGGAGGTGTAGGGGTGCACTCACTCAGATCAATGAATAAATAGAAAATAGCAGCTCGGAAGGTCGGGCCTGCGCACCCGATTCCATATCTACAACCACCAGACAAGCGCAGTAAAGGATGACACGCTTGACCTCACCCGTTTTCATTCCATGTTAATGAATGACTACAAAATCTTAGTCACACATTTTGCTCTTGTCTTGTAACAAGTAAATTTCTTAGCTATCCAGTTAACAGAAACTCACCAAACTTAAGTCAATATCGAATAAACTTAGCTTAATTTTAACTGTCGGTGACAAAGTCAGTGTACGTTGTTTCGGAACTCGACACTAACAATCAGCGAACTTTGGTGTGGAAACTACCCCTTATTGGAGACGAAGACTTGATGATTTTAGACCTTTAAATAAAAGGAGGATAAGTTATTGGTATTTTATTTATTTACGATCTAATTGTGCATGTAAAGTTTTTTGTGGAAAATCTTTCAGTATTATATTCCTTATAGTAAGTTATTTATTATTAAACAACGTTTTTTTTTATTATGTCCGTAAGGATTGAGTCGCCACAGTATACTTCAAGAGTTACAGGAACATAAAGGGCTAAAAAGCCATATCAAATTATGATAAATATTCATCTATGATGTTCCCAGATATGACGTGGCTCCTCAATCCAAAAATTTAGATGGAGGTGCCAACTTTATGTTCATGTAACTTTTGAAGTATTATACCTACAAAATTGAGGACCGAGCCTACAATAATATTTTAAAACTTACTACTAAATTAGTTTAATATATCATTAAGATACAAAAAGTGACTCGTCAGTCCTTACGGAAATAAATCATTATGCTGATTTATGTTATCCAATATTCATTCACTTAGAACAGTACTATTGCTAAGATAAATCGAGGTGGTAAATCCGTCGAGTAGTAGTCGAGGTGGTAGGTTTGTTTTTAGGGTTCCGTACCCAAAGGGTAAAAACGGCACCCTATTAATGTCGCTCTGCTGTCCGTCTGTCTGTCTGTCTGTACGTCTGTCACCAGGCTGTATCTCAAAAACCGTGGTAGTTAGAGAGCTGAAATTTTTAAAGATGATGTATTTCTGTTGCCGCTATATCAACGAATACTAAACAGGTATATTGAAATAAATATTTAAGGGGGCTCCCATACAACAAAGGTGATTTTTTTTTGCTTGGTTTCGCTAGCTCGATGTTGATAACGGCAACAGGTAGACGCTTTAAATATACTCAGAATATTTAGTTATATATTCACTTTGAAAAGAAATAATTAAATAAAAATAAAAATAAATTAAAGGGGGGCTCCCATACAACGATTTGTATGATTTTTATAGATAACGGTACGGAACCCTTTGTGCGCGAGTCCGACTCGCACTTGGCCGGTTTTTGTATATTTGGTGATTTTCGAGAAGATTACTAGGTAGGAGATCACTTTCCTTTTTACATGCTTTTATTTAGTTTCGCCTGTCCCAATGTTTGTCTTTAATCAAATCTTGCAAATTAAATTTGATCCACTTCCAGCTTACCTATCGGGAGGAAATTTTGCATACATGTATAAATCGAATGACAATACAATATTATGGAATCGTTGCACTGGTCTGATGAAAAAGTCGGAATGTGGCCATAGGAAGTCTTAAACGAAACAAGATACTTATATCAATCGTGTTTAGGCTCAATTGATTTGTCTTGGAAAGCATTTTACAATGTGGGTTTGTTTATAAAAAAACGTGTCACAAAAATGTAATTATTGCAAAAAGACTTTTTTGTTACAGCGCTACCTTAAATTCATACCTTTTACAACATCATTGCGTCCAATTAACTTGATGGTATATTTTCTCGTCTTCAGCAGAAGTTAGTTCATATCGTTGACCCTTTGTGTCTACGGTAATGTGCTATTAGGCTGGTAACTGATGCAGGTGCTACCCTTATCTCACATACACATATTTTTGAGGGAAAGGCAACGTCACTCGTGCGATTTAATCGTACGACTTTGGCCTGTACATCTAATTATTTATACTTTTCTCATCACATACTTATACCTAACAGAAACAGGCACTTTCAGTGTTTAGAAAGTGTGAAGTTAGTTTATATACGGTACTATGCTATTAGGCTGTTATCTCATCTCACAATCATATATTTTTGATGAAAAAGCATGCTTGCTACGTGACTTTGGTGACGTATTTCACATTTTCACAAAACAAGTTACGTAGGAATATCATCAGTCCGTCAATTGAATATAATTTCTTTAATAGTTATGGTTTGTATGATATAATTTCAAGCACACACTAAGGGACTAAAGATTTGTTTATAAAACATGGTTCTTCTGTATGATCTATTTTCCAAATCACATCAAACGTTAAGCAAATACAAACGTATCCATACAGATTCGTATTGTGTTGGAGTCACACAAAGTGCTAACAAAACCTAAGCTTTTTAGAAACATCATCATCATTCCAGCCGTTAAAGTCCACTGCTGGACAAAGGTCTCTCCCGAGAATTACTCGTTCCGTGGGAGGAAGTTGCCATACTCAGCAAGCTTGGCAGGTGGGTTTGTGAGCGCAGTTTCTTCGAGTTCTTGTGCTTTCGACGCTGCTGCAAATCGGGACCTTTTTTTAAGCTGGGGAAGGGAAGGATTTTTTGGATTTGGGAAAAGAATTAATGAATTGGGATACTATTCACTCTGATGAAACGGAAAAGCAAGTAGCAACTCAGGAGGCCGGGCGCGCGTTCCCGATGCCATACCTGCAACCATCGGACAGGCTAGTTGAGGGTGACAGCCTTGCCCATTATACATAAAAACATATTGGTGTGTAATAATTTTTCTAAATTAATTCAAAGTAGTAAATTTGACACTTATCATCATAAAAGCTGTGAATTTAAAATAGATAGTAATCTCGCTACTCAAAAGTAGTGCACTATACATATGAAATCCATAGAAAATCGTTGAGAAGTTTCTTGCAAATAAAAGTTAGTCCTGCGACTATTCGCACAGCGTACCGCAACCCTAAAGTATGCAGGTACATCCGACCCTTATCATCCGTAACATTTGTGAAGTTCCGAAAAACCCGGCTAAACTAGGGAGTGCACCATCTGTAACGGGTGTCGTCGGTGACCGGCTGTATGCAAATGATTAGAGTAAATTGCTCGCTTTTATTGCTTGCTTCCTGCCGTACTTTGTGTTTTTGTTTGTCGAAAACCATTAGTTTTACAGTTTGGCAAGAGGTTTCAGTTTGGAACTAAGTTTTTTATGATATCTATTTAATTCTATTGGTTTTTTTAATTCCGTTTTATTTTCCATGCTGGTGTGTGTCAGCTGGTTTTTGTATTTAATGTTGATCGTATTAGGGTTCTTCTGAATAAGCGATGATTTTTACTTGTACATAATGGTAAGTTTAAAAGCTGCTTGAACTAATTCGTATTGGATTTTCAATTTTATTTAGCGCTGTCCTCTAAGATTATAAGAAATACGTACTTATATATTAACGAATCTATTGGTCGCATTTCTATTGGAAAAAAATGCTGTTTAAAAAAACAGTGTTTTTTTTTTAAATTGTTTAACTGTTTTTTTTTAAGATGTTATGATCTTTACACCCTCCGGAGTGGCATAGGCTATTTTTTGACTGTGAAACATAAACTTGATTCATTTTTTGCATATGATAGACGACATTAAAATATTGCCAGAAGGTTAAGGAACTAGAATTATATTGTTGAAACTAAAATAATACAAAAAAAAAAAAAATAACCTACTTAAAAATATATATTTACAAATCGTATAGTCCCTCCAGATGCTCACCTCTGGGCATCGTGCCCAAAAGGCTGGCAGCATTGCCTAATTGAATGGCAATGCTGATACGCTGAGCTAGGTAATTTCCAGCCCTTTGGTCACGAGATACCTCAATAAGCCTTTTAGCCAAGAAACTAAAAAGCTTATGCGCTGATGGACCCCACGGTTTCATTGTTTCTACCCCAAAAGGCTCAAATATGTAGTTACCTCCGATACCTACATATTTGCGTCTTTTAAGGGTTTCTGCTCCAGCAGCGGCTGTGCCTGCCTTCGACTTGGTACTTTGGAGATGAGATGGCGCCAGTGTGTCGACGCAAGTAGCGTCCCATACCAGCGGTCGCCCCAATCTCCAGGGTACCAAAGTCATTCCGTCTGGTCTCTTGCCATCATCCCGTGTCAGGCCGTTTGGTTCTAAAATGGCAGGAACGTGAAGCTGGCAAGAGCACGGTAGATAATATTATTTAGGGCAGCATGACGCCCCAAACTGCCGGCACTTCTGGAACATGAGAGTCCGTGATGCCCAAAAGCATCAACGGTAACCCCACAGGGGCATAAATGAGGGACTGTAAATTTTGCGCCTAAGCGGAGTGCTGCTGCAAAACGAAAAGTGTCATCATGCAACAAAGTACCCAAGTTGGCGGATGGTAGTGCCTGCAACCAAAGCCCAGATTCCCATTCTGCAGATGCTAATAGGCGGGCGCGCTCTGCAGAGCTACAAGACGTTTTTAGTAAGTTATCTTGAGCAATTCGGCAGAGCGGCCCATCCCATTGCTTCTGCGATGACGGAAAATCAGGAAATTTAGAATTTGGAACAAGAGCTCGCCAAGCGTCTAAGGCCTCCGTGGCATTGCAAATTGAAGTCACGTTATTTTTTAGAATTTTGTTAAATAACGCTTCAATGCTATGCACAGAGGACAAAAACGCCGGGAGAGCAACATTGGATATTTTTCTGATTCCTAAACCTCCGTACTTGATAGGTAAGGAGGCTTGGTCCCAGACACGTTCACTAAAATCAATATTTAAAATGGCGGAAAGACAATTTTGAACGAATGCGTCTAACTTGTGGAGAAGTTGTGGATGTTTCCACAGATGACGACAACGGAGGTTGTAGGTGAAATTCGGAACGAACAGGCAGTGTCGAATTATAATGAAAGCGAAATGTGGTTGAATATTTATCAGACGATCATAAGCTGTCTGAATTTTTTTAATTTTAACATCTATAAAATGAGAAAATGACTCATCGTAAATAGGAGAGCCAAGAAGATGAAGTGAGGTTTTATCTAAAATTTTGATACCTAGACAAACTGCATTAAAATCATCAAACACTTTTTCTTTTTCTGTACATGAGTCTGAAATAAATAATTCGCATTTACTAAAATTTAGATCTAAGCCAATGTTGTGGAGGCTGTTGGTGAGGACCTGAAAGTCATCAAAGACGGTATAGGCCCTTGAAACCAAACAGCCATCGTCTAAATACCATGTATTGAGTTTAGAATTTAGCTGCTGAATGATAGGATGATTAAGGAACTAGTGTACAATATTGCCATTCACTACATCGTCGGCGGTTGCTTCGCACCCGTTTGGATTTATGTATGGAGCATACAAACTGTATTGAAAACAACACCGCATTTTCCTGACCAAATCAAGAGTCTGGTAACATAATACCTATGTACATATATTATTCTCAATAACTTATACAAAAAGCCAGCTCTCCTCCACTCTACTTATATCATATTACATATTACTTAACAGAAATCAAGAGCAATAAATAAAAAATAAGAGCTGCCCCATGATGGATATCGCCCTTGGGTAATCGTAACGAGCGTCGCACATAAAACATATATACAGTTTAGCGTAAAATGTTTTGAGGAATGTTTTCTTAACTTATTTATTTCCTCAATTAATAACTTACCCATGAGCTACTTCAATCGCACGTTATTCTATTTCCCTTCCCTTACTACCCTTACCTAATTTATGATAATTTTAGGCAGATAAAGCAGCTTAGATGCCAGAGTATGCGGCCGTACAAGACCTAGGTCTATGTACGGCCGCATAAAGTTTTTTCACCATATTTTATTTCTTAATTTATTAACAAATAAAGCAGTCAAATAAAATACAGTCAGGCTAACCGTTTACCAAGAACTAATATGAAAACTATTACCATTGACGACTAACGATTGAGTTAGTCTCACACGAAATTGTGAACTTGTGTCGTGGATTACTAACTGAACAATTTTATATTAGATTTATGTACAGACAAACAACCAAGACCTAGACCAATATGAAAAAGACCATTTTCTATCATGACTTGACCAGGGATTGAAACCAGTACCCTCCGATTCAAAGGCACTTACCGTACCACTGAACCACGAATCTCGTATATATTTTCACATTTATAGATTTTATGCACTGCTGAACCAAGGCATCTCCCAATGATTTTTCATTACATGGGTATTGCCATACTCACCACATTTGGCAGGCGGGTTGACGAGGGCAGTTTCTTTGGCTTTTTGTGCTTCCACCGCTGCTGCCCATCGGAAGTATTTTTAAGCTTGGAAAAGATAGAAATTTGTTAGATTTGGGAAGGGTACGAAGGTATTGGGATATTACTCACTCAGATGAATTGGGAAAAAACCAATAGCAGCTCGAGACGCCGGACGCGGGTTCCCTATACCTTACCTGCAACTATCGGCCACGCAGTTGAGGATGACACCCCTGACTCACATGAAATTGACTGTAATATTAAAAGCCAATAGTGTAAATAGGAGCACTAGCTACAATAAAAATAAAGTGTAGAGATAAAGTTGCTTTCATCCTTCAAAATGTCCAGATAACGACAAACTTCGGACAAGTAGTCTCTATTAGGACTTCAACACAACATTAATTTAAAAATATGTCAAAAAATAGGCGAAAATAACATTTTCTAAAGAAAAACTTTGCAAAATGTATTTCTATTTGTAGCGTAAAAAATCGCAAAAAGACTTAATGATATGTTATATTATACGAAGAAAGTTTTGTAATTGTCCGTTCTTTAGAAATTATTTTGTGAAAATCGTTAACGTCAGAAAAAATCACCTTCTATGTATCTTTAGCGGATAGTGGACACGTTCATAAAAGAGATTCCAGCTATAAAATTACTGAGATATCGGCGCGATATCGGTCACTATAAAATAAAACGACCGTATAGATCGGTAACTAGATGACGTGTCTGACCCACACTTTCTTTTTTAAATCGATATAAGCTTACCTCTTTTATTAGTCGAAAGCTGATAACACTGACACCTTAAATAGGTACATTAAAAAAATATGTCTCTTATCAAATATTCGGCTGCTTGGCGGAAATTTTTGTTTTGGATTGTTTTGCAAAATGATTCAAGTGGACTTTATAATGTGAAATCGGTGTAATTTAATGGTTTCTGATGTTTTCGCGATTGTTACACATTTAAATAAAATCACTTAATACGGTATTATCGCGTATATTACATTATTTTTTACACCTAACGTTTCGAAAACTTTACAGTTTTCATGGCAGGTAGACTAAGTTGACATTTGTCTTTGTGTTATATGAACTATACAAAACTACCGCCTACAATATTTATTGATAACGTTCCGGATGTACGCAGTATTGGCTCACGGTGTCTGAAGGTCTTGCAGTATTGTGTTTTGTATAGTTCTTATAACACAAAGACAAATGTCAACTTAGTCTACCTGCGACCATGAAAACTGTAAAGTTTTCGAAACTTTATGTGTAAAAAATAATGTAATATACGCGATAATACCGTATTAAGTGATTTTATTTAAATCGGTGTATAATAATTTGTTGAAATAAATGCCTTTGTTTATGAACAATGTATGTGGAATAACTAAAATAAACTGTCATTGTACGGCTGTAGTAATATTTATTTAGCGGGCTGGTGGTTGGCCGCCTAGCTGCGTCGTCTTTGATCAAACGAGTGGATTCGTGGGAATTGTTGTTATGGGCTCCGTTTAATCAAAGAAATGAATTACACCATCATTTCGTTGATTACACACGTTGAAAAATATGAAGGGCTAAAAGGCGTAAGGCGGCAAATGCGGTAAGACAAACAACTGAGTATACGATAAATAAGCAAATACAAGAAAACAGATAAAGGTCTTTTTGTATTTTTAACACGTACCAAATGAGTTATAAAACACAAACCCAGTAATATATTTGCCAATACCATTAGTATTATTTACGGTTATTGTTAACACAATTCTAAAAACTAGATTTATTTCATGCTACATCAAATATCAGTTACGTTTAAAGACGTACATACGTTTTTAAGAACTATGCAAAACTAACACTTGCAATATTTATTGATGACTTGATGACGATGGATTAAACCGATTTTATTGAATTAATGAAAAGATTCCAAGCTGGTGATAACTACAAACCATCCTCTCTATTGAAATTAGGATTTTTTAAATATTAATAGCCTCACGAAGCGTTCTTGGAATATATCTGTTTGCTCTTGCAATGACTTGAGGATTATCACATATAGTGGTTGCATTTATCCAGAGTAATATACTCTGGATAAATGCAACCACAGACTGCAGACTTAGTTGAGCGTCTATTATTCATGTCAGCCATATGTTCTTTAATATGGGTACCAATGCTTCTCTTTGTTTGCCCAAATCATGATGAACCACAGTCATTCTATATACTTCAGCATCTTGTACTTTATATTGGATTTTACAGATCTTAAAAGTTGGTTTATTTACTATGGCTTTTAGTCGGTCTTGATTGTAGCTCGCTTCAGAATATTACCAATTTTACATATGGTACTTAAGATGGCAGGAAAACGATCGACGGTGTGAGGCTTTGGTCGGCAGCGATGTGTTCTTGGGAGGTTGAGATTGTTGTTTATTAAGACAGTTTTTACTCGTTGAATCTCCTCCTTTATACGGTGGGTATCACAGATGCTGTGTGCTCTTTGTAACAAAGATTTACCAACTGATATGAATGATGGTGGGTTTTGCCATTCAGTTAATTAGTCTGTATGAGTGAACTTTCTATACACAGTATGACGAATCGCTAGGTGTAAAAATAATAAAATAAACGCAATATAACCGTATTAAGTTAAATCATTAAAATTTTGGAATTATGTTAAAAATGACCGCATTTTAAAATAGGTATTGATTTGGTATTGACAAATACATATATCAATGGGATTGTATTTTAATACGCATCTGTAATACCAATATAGGTATTATTATTTATCCTTTTTGAGGTAGACAGAGCTAATGGCCATAAGGCCACTGCGTTTAGTAATGAGTCACTTACCGCACTGCCTACGACTGTACTAGTGGTACATATAACAAAAAAGCAAGATGCGAAGCTCACTATCTGAAATAATATAAATTACATTTCTCAGAGCTGCTAAGGATGATGCTTGAAGAATAACACTGTTTTAAAATATTCAGTAGCCAGATCTCTTGCACCAGGTGTGAGTGACAAGCGTCCCTAATTTGTCAGGTTTATGCTAAGTCGGTCCCTTATCATGTGACGTCATCTGGTACCTATTGTCAATCTGTTTGTGGAGAGGATTTATTTACAATATTGACGGCAGGATAAACGTGCCTATCAAAGTATTATCCAGAATTTTAGAAGAGATTTTTAAATAACCAACTTTTGGTCGTGGCTTCGTTCGTCTTGAAGTAGATCCACTAGAAATAGTTCTTTTTTTGAAGTGAAAACTTCTTTAGCAGCTTTATGCCCTTTTGAAATTTGAAATTTAAACTCGCGTCAGGACACGTGACCTGTACGAAAATTCATAAGACGAATACATGACGTGAGACCGAAGTAAAATCCCCTTTCTTTCTACCGCACGAGGTTTTCATTTCTGCTGGCACTCCCGGAGTTCAAGCCGTTGTTTTCTTTTCTGGAGAAAGGTACTATAACTATATCCTTATCTTTAACCCTGACAACGTATATGTATCATTTCATAATCATTTGTTATTAACCTACATCTAACAACAGAAAACTTAACATATAATTTTGATATACATTCTAATAATAACAATAAACATACAGAAATAAAATTATATATATATATATATACTTGAACAATGAAACTAAAACTAAAAACCTTAAAAAAATATAATATAATACCTAAAATAAATTATTAAGAGGAGTCCCTTTAGGCAAGGTTCCGAAGATACTGGCAGCGTTCCCCCTTTGAATAGCTAGACTAATTCTTTGTCCGAGGTAGCTGCCAGCTCTTCTTCTTGTAGGTTATTATTTATGGCGAGATTTATTCTTATAAATTGTACATGTTTATGTTTATAGTTAAATAGATATATTTATGTGTTATTTGATTAAATTTGTTATTATTAGTGGGCATAGGATTTCATGTTTACATTTTTGTGCTGATTTAATCTGTGAACCTGTATTAAAATTTAATAGGTGCCATGCCATCTACCGCCATATAGTAAGTATTTTCTTCTGGTCCATGCATTTTATGACGGCGACTAAGATGACATTAAAGTACTGTTCATTAATGAGAATCTAATCACTACCTTTTATGCATAGGTACAATTACAGAAAGCATGGCAAAAACAAAAAAAAAATGATCAAGTGATGGCGATTACCATTGATTTGATTTTATGTTTGTCATATCCTTTATAGGGTTCGGTAACCAAAGAGTAGAAACGGGACCCTATTTATATGGCTCCGTTGTCCGTCTGTCGGTTATTCCCAAATGGGAAAATACACGGGTTTTTTTTTGGAAAATACCCAAATTCACTAAACAAATTCACTTTCGCATTTATAATAACAATAATAGTTGCGTAGATTTTGATTTTATACAATATTAACAAACACACAATTAAAATCTCTAATTTTTGTCGTATTTAGATAGAGAAAGGTAACTTTTACTGTTACACGGTTGAGGTTTGTAATAAATTCCTTCATAAATAATTAATCGACATCTGTCATCATCATCATTAGGTCTTATTAGTCTCCACTGCAGGAGCATAACCCTCCCTGTGCTACCGGAGCCATACTTGGCCAGAGCAGACAGAGGATTTGGCCTACACTGTCCTCGCTGGCCAGACGCGTTGGAGAGGTCTCATTAATGTTTATGAGCTTTGTTTAGCTTGTATTTCCTAAGTCGCCTTTTACGACCTCCATGGGAAGACTAGAAGTGGTCCTATTCTACTCCGCCGGAAACCACACGACTAAGCGACATCTGTGAAAGATCTAATTAAGATTCAAGGTTAGCACTATTTTCGGTCTACGTTTTAGTTAAACTTCATTCGTTAGTATTAAGTACACTTTAATCGCCTTACCCTAGGATTTAATTGAAAATAGGATCCAATAAATTTTTCGATATTGTCCACCGATCTTTACTGCAAAGCTGCGAAGCCAATCTCAATAAAGCTCAGTATCAATTGTTACTTGAAGTTAACGACACCATTGGTAACAAGACTGCACTTGATATTTGCGCTTTTGTAACTTTGTATCTGTTGAATTTCATTGAGCAGTTTATACGGTTTCGTACTTTCAACAAGCATTCTGATTTTCTTTTTGCAAAATTAATGTTTCATACGATTTGACGAGAACGTTGGTCAAAGAGAATACTATGCTTTCTGTCATAAACTTCCAATACTAAATTTTACATTTTCAGCATTAACCCCATAAGAAAAGATTACATGTTAATTTTCTAAAAATGACATCATCATTTTCACTATTTTAAATTTATTTAATTAAGAAGAAAATCAATATTCTGTATGATGTCTATAATGAAGAAACAAATTAATTTTTTCGAAAGAAAAATATCTTCAAACAGGGTCACGAAACGCCAAGTTAATTTATAAAATAGAGGTTCCTTTATTCTTGAAATCTGAAATATCAAAAATGTCATTATTTGAGCGTATATCTCGAAATGGTTTTGAATTCAGCCAGCCAAAGGAAAAGAAACAGCTTAGAGAATTATTTATTTTTTGACAAACACAAGCATTCAAAATAGAGACCGATAGATGATCAATCTCGTAAAATGAGCTACATGGAACTGTCTATTGGTCAGCTGTCTATGACGTCTTCTATGGACATGACAACACGGCATTATTAGCTGTGATAAATTAATTGTCGTCCCCGATCTAACGCTTGACGGGTACAGGACGAAGATTTTCGCAATGTACAAAAAGGCATTAGTAATCTGAGAACTATATACTTAACAGAACAACAACAGAATAGGTGTGCCATAAATTTTAGATAGCAATCCAATTTAATCGTTCTTCCAATTATCTGAATTGAATCTGTTAAAGTATTGTGTTTAAATTAAATCACTTATTACCGTTTTATCGCGTTCATTACATTATTTTTACACCTAAAGTTTCGAAAACTTTCAAATTTTCATGTTTGCAGGTATAAGTCAAAGACACTAAGTTGACATTAGTCTATTGGATAGGAGACCATGCATTCCAGAATGCCATGGTGGGTCTTGAAATGTTAAGAAGGTACTGCACGAAATTGTGGAAATCATAGTGTTTTCAAATCACTATTACTATACTCTGAATTAATTAAATACATCAAAAGTATTTGTATAATTTAAGACGATCCTTGCACAAGATCACCCCCTTGTTGGAATTTGAAATAGATACATGTGAAATTCAAAAACGATATATATAATTTATGATATCTAAAAACATTTTTTTGAAAAGTTTGTAAATGTTACATCTGAAAATGGTTTTGCGAAGCCTAATTGCTTGCGCAGTCGCGACGTTTTTCGTTCGCGCTTAATAACGTTACGGATATACAGTCGGGGCAGAAAAAACTGACTTACTCGTATTTAAAACAGATTTCATATTGTAGGGGTTCATATTTATCTGCCCGACTGTACGCAGTATTGGCTCACAGTATCTGAAGGTGTTCTTTTGCTGAGCTTGAGATTTTATTAAATTGATGACAGAATCCCAATTTGGTGGTACATAACTGTCGACGTATTTTTTTTTTATTTTATTTTAATTGCCAGACGAAGCATTCTTGGAATGTATCTGTTTTCTTTTGCAAGGATTTGAGATTTATCGAAACGCATGTAGTGGTTGGGTTTTTCCATGTTCACAGACTGCAGACTTAGTTGAGCGTCTATTCTTCATGTCAGCCATATGTTCTATAGTACGGATATCAGTGGTTCTCTTTCTTTGCCCATTGTATGATAAACATTACAGTTAATGTTATATACTCCAGTATCTATTCAAAATTTAAAGTTGTTTTATTTTCTAGTACGGCTTGCAATTGGTCTTGATTGAAACTCGCTTCAGAATATTACCTATTTTATCCGTGACACCCTTTACGCATGGTAAAATGTCATGAAAATGATCAACGGTGTGAGGCTTTGATCGGCTTCTGCGATGTGTTCATGGGAGGTTGAGATTGTTGCTTCTTAAGACAGATTTTACTCATTGAAGCTACTCCCCCCCTGAGATAGGGGGTAACATAGATGCCGTGAGCTCTCTGTAACAAAGATTTAGCTAACTGACATGGATGATGGTGGGATTTTCTATTGAGACATTTGTCTGTGTGGGTGGGCTTTTTACACACGTCCGTTTGAACCATAATAGGCAGATACTTACAATTTTCTCAAATTGTGTAAACGGTATTGCTACTATAACAAATAATAAAAAAAGAGATTCCAACTCGCAATTGGTCCATTTTATTTAGCTTCAGATCACTATCTTACGAAACATGTCCATCGGATTTTTTAATTCCAATTTCCACATAAAAACCCTAATCATCTCAAATTAAGTCATCTCAAACCATCCTATATAAATTAGTGAACCAGTATATCAAGTCGTTAACAAGATGGTATTACTGGGGCATATCTACAGGACGCTGGCATCTCGGGCATCAATTTCAGATGCTGCGGTTGCATGGCTGTTAGGATATTGATCGTCTTTAAGTGTTTGAGGTCAGGAATAATACTGGTACGAATCAAACGGGCGAGCAAAACGAGATTTTAGGGCCTGGTCACAATTGTACGGTACGGCGGGCGCCATGCTCTTCGATGAAAGGCGTATTTTGTATTATAGATATTCAAAATCCGTTAAGGTATTAAGAAGTTGTAGTGAAAGAAAATCACATAAAATACTTGTAAAACAATACAATCCTTTTTTGGCAGTCATGTAATACAATGTAATTTATTACAAAAACTATACATAAACCCGTTGTTTATATTTTTGTTGTTAGTTCAACAACTTGGTATTAAATAAAGGGACAAATCCTCCTTGGACAAATCACCCAGGTTGAGTACCCCAACAGTAAGTTATGAACTTGTGTCGTGAGATACTAACTCAACAATACTAACTTTGTAATAGATGCCTAAGTATAGATAAACCATTCCATCATGACCTGACCGGGTATCGAATCCGGGACCCTGCCGTTCAAGGGCACTTGCGGTTCCACTGAGCCACTGAGGTTATGAAAGACTTGTAGTATAATAATAAGTTAAAGAGTTCGCATTCAGACGTTTAGGAATGAGTCCTTAGAGCCACACGAGTTTTGTCTCTGTGGTGAAATCATAATTTGTAGAGAGCGCAAGAAATTTAAGTAATTTAGCCTTCTTAGTTACTTGCTAGACTGTAAGAAAAATTTCAAGTTAATTAGTTCAGTAACTAAAGCCTAAGATCTTAATAAACATACAATATTTATTTATAAAAATGATTATTTATTTCGAGCCATCATGTATCCCACTGCTGGGCAAAGGCCTCCCTCCACTTCTTCCATTCAGTCATAACGTCAATAAAAAGTATTTCAATAATTCGACAATAAGTAAGTGTTCATCATCATCATTTCGAGTAGGTGTCACGGTCAATCGACCATGCATACCCTGGTGTCAGAGTTCTTCGGAATCGCCTCTCAGTCTCTGACGTGGTTCCTTTAACGACTACCAGATGGCAGCCAGGGCTTAATATGCCTTCCGATGTATGGAATCATCTTAGTTATCAGACAATCAGGCGATTTTAGCCTGCAATGTCCTAAATAAACTGGAAACAACTAAATAAAGTAAGCTTCTCGTGGAAATTGAACCCACGACCCCCGGAGGCAGTCAAATAATAATTAATAAGTGTTGAAAGACACCTATATTAAAGCCTTTGTTTCAATTTTAATAAACAAAATATGCCAACCCATTATAATATTTGATTAAGAACTAGTTAGATTAGCTAGAATATAAATTTTGTGCTCCTTTATAGTCGCAACTGTTACACCTGCCGCTGAAATAAAAACTATATTAATAACGCTTACGATCTACATTTTAAATAATGTCAGAGTAATACGTGTATATATTAGTAATAATAGAGTAACTTTCCAACATGTATTCTGAGAGTCACTTTTTACTCGTCTCAGATTTAATTAAGTTTACTTACTGGATTTCGGAGTTTGCTTTTACACGTTAGGTAAACCGTACCTTAAGGCCGCACGAGTTCTGTCTCTGCGATATGATTATAATTTTTAAGAACACATCATCATCATCAGGTCTTTGTAGTCTCCACTACAGGAGCATGATCCTCTCTATTCTTACGGAGCCATATTTGACCAGAGCAGACAGAGGATTTGGCCTACACTCTCCTCGCTGGCCAGACGGGTTGGAGAGGTCTCATTGCATGAGCTTTGTTTAGCTTGTATTTCCAAAGTCGCCTCTTACGACCTCCATGGGAAGACTAGGAGTGGTCCTACTCTACTCCTACTCTACTCTGCCGGAAACCATACGGCTATTAAAATATATTAGAACACATTATTACAATATATTAGAGCATCGCATACGTCTTTTTATGCTAAAGTTCATTAAATAAAGCCAACAAACAATAAAACTAATAAAAACAAATATGCTATATTATTTTCTCAAATAATTTTGTGCTCAGTTATAGTCGCAAGACCTGCCATTGAAATATTAATACATCAGTTATAACTATCCGACTTACATTTTATATATTGTCAGTGTACAAGTAAAACTTCTCAACATGTATTCCCAGTACCGCTCTTTACTCGTCTCAGATTTAACTTACCTATATACACTGGATTGTAGAGTTTGCACATTCGGATTCATGGCTTTAGGTGTCTTAGTTTGGTAATTATTTCTTGGGGCCGCACAAGTACTGTCTCTGAGGTGTAATTAAAATTTTAAAGAAAAAAATAATAACAATTATAAATAAATTAGAGTGATTTTAGATACGCATAATTGAAATCACATCCTGCTTAGTACTCTTGGCAGTTTGTTGGCAAAGTATCATGTTAATCAGTTCAGTAAATAAAGCCTTAGACGATATCCAAGAATAACGCTAATAAACAAATATGCAGACTCATTTCCATATTTAATTTCATTTTAGATTAGGTAGGATATTTTTAGCTCATTCATGGTCGCAACTGTTTCATCTATTACTGAAATATTAATATTAAATCAGTTATATAGAACACTTATTCGACCTACATTTAATATATATTCAGGGTAATGTGAGTATAAATTCTCAATATGTATTCCCCGTGTCGCTCTTTACTCGCCTCAGATTTAATTAAGTTTACTTACTGGGTTCAGAGTTTTCACATTTAGATTCGCAGCTTTAAGTGTCCTAGTTCTAAACGTTTGGTAATGACTCCTTAGGACCGCACGAGTTCTGTCTCTGCCGTGTTGTTATAGAGAAATTAGAGCAAGTAATTTCGGATACATTGATAATTAAAATCATATCCTTCTTAGTGGGTATCTTTGATAGTCTGTAAGCAAACTTTCAAGTTAATCAATTCAGTAACTAAAGCTTAAGACCATAACAAACAATAACGCTAATAAACTAATATTCAAACTCCTTTTTCCTTAATTACAAATTATGAGGTAGAATAAAAACTTTATTACTTTAAACTGTTGTTGAAATAATAATAGAAAATTGGTCATAACACTTAACTGACTTACATTTTATAGGTATATTGTCAGAGTTGTCCTATAATTTATAACTTTCCAACGTGTATTACCAGTGTCGCTTTTCACTCGTCTCAGATTAAATTAAGTTTACTTACTGGATTTTAGAGTTTGCACATTCAGATTCACAGCTTTAGCTGTCCCAGTTCTATACGTTTGGTAATGAGTCCTTAGGGCCGCAAGAGTTCTGTCTCTGCGGTGTAATTATAGAGAAATTAGACCAAGTAATTTCGCGTACGTATAAGTGAAATCATAAAGAGTAATTTTAGTATAACAGTGTTACAAGCAACATGCATTAGATGATGATAATTATAAGATTCTCAATGGGCTTAAATATTTTCTACATTTTGATACATATTCTGTGGTAAAAAACTATTTAACAAAAAGAAATACGTTATTTTCTTCAAATTCAAATCAGTAAGTATAAACACTGTTGTCCATGTACAGCAGATGTATTTCGATATATGATGTACAATTATTCACTATTATCTCTCTCTCTCTCTCTCTAATCCAAACACTTTTCCAGTTAATTAAACCTGGTGCCCGGTAGCAGGCTGGTAAGTTACTACTGCGCAACGAAGGTCATAAATATGTATTCATTATTGTGTTATGTAGAAAAGTTTTTTTTCCATTATTATACCCTTTTATCTAGTAAATTAGTACCTAATTGCCCTCGTCTCTGAAAATCGCTTAGCCCTTCAAAACCTTTACTTTTGTCAGTGCTAAGCTGCTAAAAAAATATGAGTAAATAAAATATATACGTACAAATCACATAGATTGAACTAGCCGTAAAGTTAGATAGTTAAAAAATTGTGTTATGGGATACTTACTCAACCATACTATATTTTATAACAAATACATATATAGATAAACATCCATGATGGGTCTTGGAAAATGATGACATTTTAACTAGCTACAATTTCGTAACGCTCTGTAATCAGAAGGGATGTTTTGGTGTCCCGTTCCATTATGATCGCTGGGGTATGACGGACCCCAATATAAGTTTTACGATGATACTGTACTACATTACAGTGTTAGGGGAGAAGCACCTTATCATCTGTCGACCTGATGACCCGTCGTAACTAAGTATGTATACGTAGCAGGCAATATATTTTATCTGCAATTTAGCAAAGATGGAAAAAATAAAACCGTAAGGTATTATTTCTGGTTGCCAAAATAATTAACAAATTTTTTAATTAAAATTATAATAACTACCGATTTTGTCCGCATAAATCATAGCCTAAATGCTATTCTGATGTGACTAATATAGGAGCGTTTAAATTCCACCTGTAGTTTTTGTGTAAAGAATAACAATTATTGTAATAGCGAAGAGTCTCGACCAACACCTTGAGAGACTCTCGCTGGATAGCTAGATCCAGGGCCAGATACAGAAGGCAGCACTCCTGGACACGTCACGCATAGTCAGGAGGTTTCTTTCTCTGCAGTCTTAACCGCCGGTGGCTTGAGCTTTGCCCCGCTGCTGACGGCGAGCTAGGTTTAGGTTTTATAATATTTTTATGTTTGGTATCATATTTTTATATTTTACTTTTTATACAAATATTATAAAACCTAGACTTAAGATTAATATTGAATAAAGATTGTAATAGCATTTTGTGCTAAATTACTTTGTGCGCTTCCGCTACCAGTATGCCATCACACAAAGTATATAAAATACTTTGTGTTTTAACCTTAAAGAGCATGTAACTTTCATATCCGCAAAGTTGCGCCTGAATCAATAAATCATGGAATAACTATTATTTTTCATCATACACTCATGCAACTTTCGCGTTTATAATATTGATAATAATATAGGACTACCATCAACACATAAAGTTTACGGTCGATAATTTTTGATTATAACGGTGGAAAAGATAGATGCATCACAAGCCGAACACTTAGACTGATCGTGCCTCTCTATCGCTTGTTCCGCGCTCTCACTTGCACTCGGAACGTGACACTTCTTCATGCGTGCAGCCGGCGTTCATCGATTTATAAGATTTAATCACGTCAAAAAAACATTTACGCATCGAATTAGTTTTTGGAAAACTTTCTTAATAGCGGAATTGGCATTAACCTAAGCGCTATGGTGTATATGGGCGCAGTACGCTGTAATACGAGTAAGTCCCACGAGGTCTCACAGATCCACTAGTATGAGGATATATTCCTAAATTAAAATGTATTCAACATCACTATATTTGTCACATTACAAAACTCATATCTGTGATGAAATACAACTTCAAGTCAGGGAGCTGGAAGCTATGCTACGAGTATATTATCTACCCTCTGCATAGGTGTTGCCTCCTCTCGCTATAATGACCGTCACCCTAATGCGTGTACTAACGATCGGCGGAGTATTCCAATAGTCCTAATACAGGCCTGCGGAGCTACCCAAAATAAAAAATGTGTAGAAGTAGGTAAAAAATTAATATCAAGATTCGCCTAATTGGAAGTGTGATATTATGAAGAAGACTGGAAGAGATTGATATTACGATAAGACCTCCTTTTGTATTTTTTTGGTATTACAAATTAAATATAGTGATGCATAGAGCCAAATCACACAGATGGAGCTAGCTCCACAGAAGTGTAAACTTATGTCGTAGGATACTGACTCAGTGATTATATATTTTATAATAGATAATCATCTAAGACCCAGGCCAATCTGAAAAAGATCAATTTCAATGACCTACCCGAGGATAGAACCCGGACCCTATGATTAAAAGGCACTTGCGGTAGCTCTTAACTTAGACCCAGTTCAACCATGAAACCACTTCTACTAACTCTTATCGTCATCGCTAATGGTTTTGGCAAGTGATCATTAGTTATTATTGATCTGATTAGAGATCATCATCATCATCATCATCAGGTCTTTTTAGTCTCTACTGCAGGAGCATGACCCTCTCTGTACTTCCGGATAAACCATACTTGGCCAGAGCAGACAGAGGATATGGCCTACACTCTCCTCGCTGGCGAGACGGGTTGGAGAGGTCTCATTGATGTTTATGAGCTTTGTTTTAAGCTTGTATTTCCTTAGTTGCCTCTTACGGCCTCCATGGGAAGACTAGGAGTGGTCCTATTCTACTCTGCCGGAAACCACACGGCTGTTTAGAGATAATTACAATGAAATATATTGTTCTAAGGCCATTGTTTCTCAGTTTGGCCCTTCAGGCTTGCATGCACGTATACGCGGCCCATCAGGCAATATGAGAGTTTGCTGCCTCTCCAAGCCCTGCGCATACAGGCAACGCCCAAAGCCGAGGTCCGTTCCTCCTGGGAACCCTTTGGTGATGTTGTCACATAGGCTGAGGGCACTTTGCCGTCGCCTCAAACGCCCAGTGACGTAGCGAAAGCTCACTTACAGCTAGCTCCATAGTCCTTCAAAGAAAAACATAATAAAGAAGAATACTATACCTCTATAGGTATAGTATTCTAGTAGTCTTTAATATATAGTGAGCATATTACGAAAGAAATTTAATTATTAAACGAGCTCGATATATGTAGTGTGCGTCTGCTATATTTTTATTGTATAACACCATCGTCGCTAACGGCTTTGGCAAGTAATGGACGTAGCGGCACGTCCTCGATTCAATTCAAGTGATAACTGGGTATTGCTTGATCTAATCAGGTGTACGTGATTACAATTTACGAGTTTTATCAATTTTGGAGGTGACTGTTAAAAGAACAAGAAAGTTAAAAAGTTCTTTCGCCTATACTTGTATGACTAGATAAGACAAGGTTTCCAACGATACCTCACATCTGTGAGTCGCTTCAAGCATTCATCATGTACACATGTGCGTACATGATGAATGCTTGAAGCGAAATTTATTTTCAGGCTTTAATATGTATTAAAGCCTGAAATAAATTCCTCCTTTTATGGGCTAACTGCCCAAACTGATTGACATAACTGACTGTAAAAATACACAACACTAGCATTTGCCCGTGGCTCCACTCAGTTAAATCCTTCGGGAACAGTACTTTTTTCGGGGATGAAAGGTATCGTATGACCTCAAAGTACCACTATACCAAATTTGGTTAGTATAGTGGTACCAGACAGACAGACAGACAGAATTACTTTCGGAATTATAATATTATTATGGTATTAGTAACGATTTATTGGCAAGGTGTAATAAGGTCATTACCATCGGACTACAAGGCGCAGACAGAAATTTCACCCTTTTATCGTTGGAATACCAAAGAGTCGAACTAAACGCTTTGACAGTTCCTTTTTGGTTCGAGTAGCTAAGGTGTGGAATGAACTGCCTGCGTCTATATTCCCAAACAAGTACAGTCCCGGGACATTCAAAAGTAGAATAAATGGGTATTTCTTGGATAGGCATGTAACATCCTCGTCTTCATCGTCACTTACCATCAGGTGAGATGGGAGACAAATGCCTAATTCAATATTTAGTAAAAAAAAAAAAAAAAAAAAAAAACAATAATCGTGACATAATGCATACTTTATAAATAAAATTTTAATCTGCGTAAACATCTACGTTTTCATTGTATAATTATAATGAAACATTTATTGTACCTTGTGGTAAGTAATAGTTTTTATAATACAGTGGATTTATAAAATTATTTATTTAAGTAAGTAGCGTACATTATGCGGCTTTGGCTTGCTGTGCCTAATATATAAATACCACCTATGTAGCTAAATTTATCAATTTAATAGTCAATAGACCGCAAAAGTAACAACAAAAAATAGAATAGGTATGCTCTTGTTTTGTCAGCTCTATTTCTTGTGGCACAACACACAACAAAATAGAATAAAAAAAAGATGATTAAGAAATATCAAACTATACAAAGGAAACTAAAATAGACACTAATTTGTCACTAAAAATAATTTATCGGCATCCATATCAAAGGCTGAGGGACTCGTGAGAGTAGTGTAATTGTTTCTTCATAAGATCTTGGCGATTACATTGTTTCAGACGTTCGGTGTTGCTTTGTTAAGATAATCTGGGAGGTTCCCGAGGGACGACACAAAGAAAATTGGATGGGCAGTGAGCCAATACCTTTTAATCCTACTCTTTTTGACCCTCCTTATCTCCTTGTTATAATCATGTTTCCATATTAACAGTTCTAACATGTGTTTATATTTAATTTCTCCAGAGATATTAATGTTTATCCAATTTTTCTTTCATTAGGTTTTCAACTTAAAGTTTGAAAATATTTTTTAGTTAATTTTGTCACACAATTATGTATATAAACGGGACTTAGCACGAACTTTTTTATTTTTTGTGTGGGTAGTGAAATTATCATAATGATTAGTGAAACTGGCGTCTCCCACCATGAGAGGACACCACACTATTCCAGTCTCGTTGCAAACACGATGGATGTAACTCCATTGAAACGTCAACGGAAACAAATAATAAAAAGGGTCGTGCTAAGACCCGTTTATATACATAATTATCTGTTTAAAGCGCGTAAGTTTAAAAAAGAAAATTTTGTCACACTTTCACATTCTCGTTTTTATTGATTTTCCAAATTTTACTGCTATTTCATAGAAGCGGTGATAGTCAAGGTGCGTGACTTGTAACTGAAAAGTTAAGAGATCAAACCTTGGGCGGCCCGACTCATGAGTTCATATTACAATACAATGCGATATGTATAGTCATTGTTATGGTCCATCTCTTCCTTCCGCTGAAGACACACATTATGGAAAACCCTACGAATATCTATCTATATTCGTAGGTTTTCTCACGATGTGTGCCTTCACCTATTATAATTAATAATATAGTCTATGTACCTACATAAATCTATAGCAAATGTATGTAGGTATATAGACTAAATTATTCCACACTAGCTTTCACCTGCAGCTTCGCCCGCGTCAATGTCGGTCCCTTGGGACGGGAAGAGTACTTGTTCCCAGGATAAAATATACACTATGTCCATTTCCGCTCCTCAGATAACGGGTATGCAAAAATTTCATGACAATCGGTTCAGAAAATAGGGCGTAAAAGCGTAACAAACCAACTCAGAACTAAAACAAACTAACAAAGTTAGGATGTATGTTGATATTCCATAGTCATTACAGCCGTAAAAAATCCACTGTTGAACAAAAGCCTCTCCCAAGCATTCCTCATTCCATGGGAGGATATTGCGATACTTGGCAGATTTGTTGTGCTTCTAACTCTGCTGCCCATCGAAATAATTTTTAAGCAAGGGAAGGATAGGAATTTATTGGATTTAAGAAGGGTTTGGGGATACATCTCACTCTATTAAATGGAGGCAAAGCAAGCAGAAGCTCGGGTGGCCGGGCATACCCGATGCCATACCTGCAACCAAGCAGTTGACGATGACACCCTGACCTATCTGAAACATTTTTAGGCAGGAGAATTGACTACTCAAAAGTGAAAAAAGTTAAAAGTCAAAGATTTTTATTCAAATATTTTGTAATATATACAAAATCGAAATACTACTAGCGTTTCGGAACGACCACTGGTGAGAAGAATACGCCGATAGAGACAATCGTATGAATAGGGAAAAAGCAAGTAGCAACTCCGACGGCCCGTCGCTCGTACCCAATGCCATACCTACAACTACTGGACGGGCAGTTCAGGATGACATCCCTGACCATATGACGCTCCTGACCAATCCACATCTTCTGTTGAATAATGTTATTCATCATTTCATTCATCATTATCAGGTCCTTTTTAGTCTCCACTACAGGAACACGACCCTCTCTGTACTACTAGGGCCACACTCTCCACGCTGGCCAGACGGGTTGGAGAGGACTCTTAGATGTTTATAAGCTTTGTTCAGCTTGTATTTCCTAAGTCGCCTTCTACGACATCCACGGGAAGACTTGGAGTGGTCCTATTCTACTCTGCCGGATACCACACGGCTATAATGTTATTAAAGTAAAACAAAAGAAAAAGGAAAATATTCCGTTAAAAAATAAAAACGTGTCATTGCAATGTGCCACTTCATAAAACGTTTATCGCGATGGAATGAAGTAATTATACTGTTGTTCCCAAATCAGGTAATTTACCAAACTTTTTATAACCGTAACTGGCCGTAAATTTCGTATAATCTACAAAATTATCGTCAACGTCGCCTACAAGTACGCATTTTCAGGATAAAATATTCAGTACTGTATTTTCATATTGTTTATTTTGCCGTAAAAGTGAAGAGCTTACAGAAAAGTTGCCTTCAAGAATCATGAACTAAGTAAATTTTTAGTATTCATGTATAAACGTCTTACACGTTGCCGCAAAGTTACGGTTTGTTTGTTTTTGTGTGTGTAAGTGGCCAACACTGGTCAGATTTTTAAGCTGCCTGACAAAGCTTAACGACTGCCATCAATGATGACTGCCAGGTCCGACGGCTTGGAGATGCTCGACATATTTTATGCCTCTTGCGGTCACCCATCCCAGAAGGGTCCGCGCCCGGGGTTGCTTAACAAACGTTATCGCTAATAATGCTCATACCCATTGGGCTACTCAGGTGACGGTTTAGATGGACTCTGTAATTTGTAAATCTTGATATTTAAGTGCACGTTTCTTCTTTATTCGTTTGTATTATTGTAGTATGTTCAATAAGTTGTCCTCTTTGTTTATTTGCCTATTATCTTTGCCCACATTCCTCGCTAAAAACATGCGTATCTTGGCTGTGAGCGTAGCTGGTTAAGAATAATAGACAAAGTCTGACTGACATAGGTACAATTTCTACACGTTTCACTCTTATGAATAAAATATTCGAGTATTGAAATGTTGTGGAGCATTTACTTTGATTTTTAGGGTTCCGTACCTCAAAAGGAAACAACGGAACCCTTATTGGATCACTTGGATCTCCGTCTGTCTGGCTGTCAAGATCCTTTTTCTGAGGAACGCGTAAATGTATCAAGCTTATATTAATATCAAATACTCAGGTCTACTCTCCCTTGGAGCTGTAAAATAATCAAACTCCTAAGCCAACGCAATCAAAATATACAGCTGGTTATGCCGCAAATTTTTGTGTTTTAAGACATTCGCAAGTGAATCAAAACCTACAGGGTAACTCAGAATCTTGAAAGTTGGTACGAAGCAACGTCTTATAACACAGATAAACTTGCGTAAAGCATACACTTTTAGTAACTACATAAAAAAATATTTTTAATTATTTTAAACTTATTATACTTATATAATGTACGGAAACCTTCGTGCGCGACTCCAACTCGCACTTGGCTAGTTTTTTCCACTGATAAAGATAAATAAGAGATGTAAGTGGGTCTGGACCAACAAATTATGAATAATTTTGATGATAATTTATCACGCAATCATTAGGGCCATCAAAAGATAAATTATAAAAAAAAGTCTCTCAACTCAGTTCTCCTACCGTAAAAAGTTGTGAAATCCATGTAATACCAAGTCAGTTAATTTATTCAGTCCCTACTTAAGGGACTTTTTATCCTAAGTTTTTACGTAATAGCTAACCTAACAACATCTAATAGTGACCATATCAATAATTAAAATCTTTTATGTTTTAATTTAATTATAACCTAATAAGCTTATATTTTTAACCATGTTCATGCCATATTTCAAGATAAAAAAGATATCAGGGTTAATGGCTTATACAATATTTTCAGCGACAAAATCGAAATGAAATGGTAATCGAGAAAATAGCTAGGGTGATAACATCGCAATGAAGATTACAAAAACCGTTTGAGGAAAAACGCTGACATAAAAGTCGTATAGAAAAATGAACGCATCATCGTCGGAAAAAGGTCTATCATAACTTGAGATTTTTCATATTAGATCAGGAGGAATCACTAGGGCATCAATGGTGGGACATTAGAGACCTCGAGACGACTGTAACGTCGCCTCAGGCATTCTAATAGAGATCGTTGTTCGTCTGGAAGTCATAGAATGAAATTTACTAGAAAGGTTATATAAGTTTTAAGACTTTTTGATCATGACGTGATTGATCATCAAGGTCGAATCAACCCAGGACGGCAGAAGCAGATGGACCAGCACTACGTGTGACACAAAAATGCCGTTGAAACTTAATAACAAAATGTATAAAGCTATTAAGACTTCACTCTGCTGAAATAATGGATAGGATTAGAAATGTTTATGTAAGAGTAAGTTTAAAAATAGCACCGCTAAACTAAGTAGTAGAGTAGAACTGGTATGTAATGAAGCGACAAGTTGTAAAGCGCTGAGAATGGAGGTAAGTAGATACAGAGGAAAGGGAAGACCAAAAAAAGAGATGGATGGAATGCATCACGCAGGATATGAGAGTGGTGGAAGTGATGGAAGCATGACGAGGGGCAGGGAATTGTGGATGGAAATGCCTTGATGCGCCAGCTGATGATGATAATAATATTATTATGTATGATTGTAGGGATCAAATTTAAGAAACAAATTGAGATGCTCAAATATTGTTAAATTCTGACAATGCAAAAATATAGAGGTAGATATGGCTGATTTGATGATTAGAAACTTCTTATTTACAAAATTAACACAAAAATTACGTAGTTTCAGAAGTCTATTGAAATACATTAAAATACAACTAAATTATCACGTCTCAAGGCAAATGATATTACATTTTAAAAACTTAGTAGGTAATCGTCTTCATTTCAGCCCATCTTTAGCCCATTGCTAAGCATAAGTCTCTATAAATTTTTGACACTTGTATAACAACTTAAGTATTTTTTATTGAATAAAACATGTTTTAAAAAGTAGAATAAACTACTAAGAAAGAAACTGCAGACTAAATTGCTTTACAACTAGCGTACTCAGTAAAAATTTTGTTAGTTCAAGTGACTTTTCCTCTTTACAAAATAGGATAGGAAAACTATATTCAATCCATTATACACTCCTGGGTATAATGGAACTCCTGGGTTTGGTAACGCGATCTAATAAGATCGATTTGACATCTATAAAGTGTCTTTTTACCACATTTAAAAAAACAACTACCCCACAAGGGAAAAAAACGTGATACTAATGTATGTATGTATTTAAAAAAATGCATCTTTAAAATATAAGAACTAACAAGCAAACAATGCATCTACTGCACAAAGTATCATTATTATCCAAAAACATCAACAAAGCTAATAAAAAAAATCAGTTGCGTCATTATTAAAACTTACTGACGTAACAATACAAGGCTACCCTACAATTTTTCTAATGACCTGGTGTTTTTATTTCCTCAAAATAATATTGCTTTCAGCAAAGAAAGAAAAATTAAAATTTAAACGAGAAATATTCCCAACAAAACGACTGCCGTCATTATTATGAGTCGTGACGTCAAAAAAATGAAATCATTAATTGAATATTTCATTACAGAAGGCCAAATTTCAAGCATTATGTTAGTACACTTCTTGCCACTCGCTCTTTAGATGACCATCTAAATAGGCTTAAACAGCCTCTTTTCTGAATAAAAATACGTATTTGCAATTGTTTCTTTCGTACATATTTTTATAAATTTTCTCCATCCCTCGGCTGAACAAAAGCCAACCCTCTTTCTTATCAATACTAATAATAAAATCTGTAAGGTTTGGTAATGGAGTAATTTACTTTGCTTTCAGAAATATCGTGTTTATAAGCTCTATACATACATGATACCGAAACTAAATTGACGATTGCTAGATTAGTTCTGTATGTATGTAGTAATGTATGTTTCTCCATAACTCTTAAACGAATTAACAAAATTTACGAAACTAGGTAGACAATCATTTAGACTTACATGACACAGGATAGGTTGCTTATTTTTTTCTCCAGTTACGATAAGACAGAGCCCCCATACGCGAATGGAGTCGCGGGCACAGCTAGTAAATTACCATAAAGTAGTATAAGACTTTTATTTTGTCATTTCTAGTGCTCTATATCCTATAAACGCGCTTCCGTTATTAAACGCATCAATTGGAGCTAGGGCAGACGTGCACTCACGATCTTCGGCGACAGTTATTGCCATATAATGTGATGCCAGTCTCAAACTGCTGAGTCGTCTTCCGGCAATACTCAAATAGTCTTAACCGAAGACAATATAATATTAACGTATAGACCAAAACTCGTACAAAAATATTAGCCACACTTTGGCCTTGCCTGCAGCACGTACAGCAGTAGCGACGTGTTAGTTCCACTAACTTTCACTGCTGTCATTATGAGCGGAACTGACGGCGCTGCAATGCGCTTTTCTTTATTCATAAGATGGCCTGAGACTAAACTTGGTTTGTTTTAAATTTAGGTTCTACGTTTCAAGATTAACTCAGTTCAATTGTTGTATAATAATGAGTTGTAATCCAACTAACATTATGCAAAATCAGCCAAATCTGTCGAGAATGCCTAAAAATCCGAAGTTTTATTTCATCCAAACATCCAGTTAATTCCATCCCTAATCTGGCAATCAACCACTGTACGTTTAGAAAATCTGATGAAACTGTGGAATCAACTTCTTGCGGTGATTTTCTCACATCGATACGACATTGGAACCTTCAAAAATGTTTTTTTGAAAGGCTCTGATTACTGGTGACCGCCCAGCGATCCAGGGTGACTTGCACCCTGTATATGGCCTCTCGGCAATATGGCTTTCGGCTGTTGCTGTTGTTTCGAGTTGCTGCTCTCCAAAGGCTTTTGCCATAGATTCTGAAATTGGAGTTTGCTGTCTCTCCAAGCTTTGCGCACACAGGCAACGCCCGAAGCCGAGGTTCGTTCTCCTGGGGGTCCTTGGGTAATGTTGTCTATAAAGGCTGAGGGCACTTTGCCCTCACTTCAAACTTCTGGTATAGTAGCAAAAGCTCACTTGGAGCTAGCTACATGGTCAATTCAATAAAAAAACAAAATTAAAATTTTGGAACGCCGGCAACGCTCTTGTCACACCTCTGGTGTTGCAGTTATCCATAGGCCGAGTTGATCACTTACCATCAGGTGACCCGTTTGATCATTTGCCTTCCTAAATCATACAAAAAGCTATGTTAAACTGTACATGAAAAGAAATTACGATAAGGAAGTGTACAGCATGTTCATTAAAAACTGTTTATATTGAGGTAGATAATACGGCAAATCTCAGGCCGTCCTACAAGGACATCCATTAATTCAAAACTATTTTGTTTATCAGTGCGAGTCTCACCCCCATCAAAACACTGCACCCTTACAAGTTACAGTACTAATTGACCGAGCACCCGTCGTCATCAGGTTTATGACCCCTGCCCCTTATTTACTAATGACTTACGTAATTTAGCAAAACAGTAAGTGTTTACGATTTGCCTTGTGTGCGTAAACGATATGCCAGTTGGTACGAAATTGACTGATTGTGTAAAAATTATGTATTTTAAATAAATTAACTTGTAACGTTTCATTGATAACTAGCGACTCGGACCCCGGCTTTGCACATGTCATCATCATAATTTCGTGTTGGTGACACGGTCAATCGACCATGCACACACTGGTGTCACAGTTCTTCGGAACCGCCTCTTGGTCTCTGACATGGTTTCTTTTAACGATTACCAACGAGGGCAGCCGGAACCAGCTTAACGTGCCTTCCGAAGCACGGAATCATCTTTATTATCAGACAATCAGGTGATTCAAGCCTGCAATGTCCTAATCAAACTGGAAACAACTAAACAAAGTATGCTTCCCGTGGGAATCGAACCCATGACCCCCGGGTCAACAGGCAAACGCTTTAACCATTGGACCACGGAGGCAGTTCGCACGGGTGCAATGTACAAATTAACCTTCCTCTTGAATCACTCTATCGATTAAAAAAAACCGCATTAAAATCCGTTGCGTAGTTTTTAAGATCTAAGCATAAGGACAGACAGACAGCGGGAATCGACTTTTTAGTATTTGTTGTTATAGCGACAATATAATTACATCATCTGTCTAACTATAACTGTTCATGAGATATAGCCTGGTGACAGACGGACGGACAGACAAATAGACAGCGGAGCCATATTAATAGGGTCCCGTTTTTACCCTTTGGGTACGGAACCCTAAAAATAAATAATATTTTATTAAACTCGGACATATAAACCGAAATTGTGTGAATAAATATGTATATTATACTTCTATATTAATAAATAGCTTTGTGACTGTCTTCTTCTTCTTCTTTTCGTGTCGATTGGCTCAAATAACAAATTAAATTCAAATTTTGTCCCTCCAGTATGTGGCGAATCTGATACCGCACTCCGTCGCTGAGTATAAGGACGTCAATTGTGCAGCTGGTTGGGCACATTGAGCACGAGAGAAGGTGCAGCATAATCTAATCGACTTGACCACCGAGCTTCGGTTTGATCAATATAACCGACCTCGCTAAGTTATGCCTACAGCAACCCACCAAAGTTCGAAGGCGGTTGAGACACTTCCACGTGGGCCATGGAGTTTGGTGACCCGGTGGTAGCTCCTCCGATGGAGGAATAAAGTTTATGGCTGTCAAATTTTGTGTAGTAAATATGCGGAAGATAAGTTAGCATATAGATAGGTTCATTCATACTGATATTATAATGCGAAATTTTAACTCTGTCAGTCTATAACTTTTATCATAATGTGCACTTATTTTGTAAAAAAAAAAGTGCACCGATTGTTATGGAATGTTGCATACCTTACTTGTGTCACCTTTCTTTGAGAAAAGTACGCAACTGAAACGTCGGGCAAAGTGTAATTAACTAGGAATTACGTTTAATTTGGCACATAACGAAAAGGTTCACTTGTAAAAGCAAACGACATACTAGCAAAGCTTTCACTACAAACACTCTAGGCCTCAAAATGAAAGCGAGACACAGAAAAATTGTTGAACTGCAGCGCTGAAACACGCCGCTATAAGCGATTACGCTCACTTTTTAAAGCACTTACGTGGCTTTTTTCTCAAAGTAACTTGAATATAATTGCACTTGCCGATATCAAAAAATATTACGCATACTGCTCTTTTACTGGTGGCTAAGTCTCTGTCTGGTTTCCCTCTCTCTATGTGTCTATCAAGATTTTTGTGACGCTACTATAACAATTTATTTGTAGTTAATGATTTCATTGCAACACTCCAGTCTGTATTTAGCAGCACTGAAAAAATTTCAGCGCCGGCCACGGCACAAATATGCTATGCGGCTTTTAAAGTTAAACGGTTCGAACAGAAATTTAAATCCGTCTACTATATGTAGCAATAACTTCTATATCCCGTACGAGATGTACATCTGTACATAGACCCATAAGACCTTCTCTAAAGGACACGTTCAGAGCAATGGTATAAAACTAATTCAAAATAATGACATGTAATAGCCGCATCGCCAACGATTATGATTTGCACGTTGATTAGAACTTTTCATACTTTAAAGTTTTTATATAATTTTAGTACTTGAATATGTGTGAGTAGGTATTTATTGAGACTTTCAAAACAAGGGGCCTCAGTCGACCCCCTGTTTTACAGGGGGCCTCCGTCGACCCCTGGTTTTGAAAGTCTCAATAAAGGGAATGAAATTATGGTTGTCTGTCATACTTTCAAAACAGAATAGCTCACCTCTCCGTTTTAGAAGTATTAATGATGTCCGGGAATTACAGTTCACACCCGCTGTTTCAAACTCCACATGATTAAAATCATTTACTTAAGGCCTACTACTACTACTAAGTATTAACACAAAATAACCTAACAGTATAATAAATACAAAAGCAATACGGTAATTATTCATTTTGCCAAAACACACCACAGGCGTCAGTCAAGCCACGTAAACAGCATAATAATGAAATTTATAAAACAAAAGGAATCTTTAAAATTACAATGTATTTGTCCTACAACGCTAACGAGTAAGGTTAAACGACACGGCAACTTATTACCAAATACAATTCGTTGCATCATATGCGGACCATCAAATTGTGGAAAGACCAATTTAGTAATAAGCTTATTGTTGCATGAAAATGGACTACGCTTTCGTAATCTGTACGTGTATTCAAAATCCTTATACCAACCGAAATACTTATTTCTAGAGAAAGTATTAACTATGGTACCAGGTGTATCGTTTTACAAATACAGTCATAATGCCGAAGTGTTAAGTCCACATGAAGCCGCTCCAGACTCCATTATAATATTTGATGATGTTGCCTGCGAAAATCAAAATAATATTCGAGACTATTTCGCTATGGGACGTCATAAAAATATTGATTCTTTTTATCTCAATCAAACTTATACCAAAATACCAAAACAGCTTGTGAGAGACAATTCGAACCTCATTGTATTATTCAAACAGGATGATGTTAATTTAAAACATGTTTATGATGAACACGTGGGTTCTGATATGTCATGGCTTCAATTTCGTAAAATGTGTTCTACTGTTTGGAACGAACCGTACGGGTATGTTGTAATTAATAAAGACTGTGAACGAAATAAAGGATGTTATAGAATGAAATTTGATACATTCATTGCTATAGAATAGCATACATAAGAAGCTGTCATGATTATGTTTAGTCATTTTATTTGAGGTTCCGAACAAGAAAGTATCATAAAAAATGGAGGAGAAAAGTCTAAAAAAACAAATTGTGAAATCGGTAGCTGCTGTAAAAAGAAAGGTTGATTTGATACGAGATACGAAAAATACGAATAATATGACTTTAGAAACTATTTTTAAACCTATAGTTGATCCGCTTAATCAACTGTCTAGTAAAAATTATAGAAAAAATGAAGAAAAAGAGGATAAATATATATCCCCAATGAAAAGAAATAAGTTTAGTGAAAGTGAGGAATCATACATTACTAAAGAAGATTTAGAACAACCATTTGACGACCTAGAGCACGATGAAGAAAACTTTGATTCTCTAGAACATAATCCTAACAAAACCCTTACTGTATCACCCACTGAACATAACATGAGTGATGAGTCCTTCAAATCTCTTTGCTCATCACCAAACTCTAATGAACATACTTTATCATGGACATCCGACGCAATCACCGATATTCCATTTGGGATTAGACATGATCGTGGAAAAATCATGCTAGGCAACACACGTATCTTTGACCGAGACCAAACATGGAAAATAGGAACACGTATTATTAAAAAGTCGCCTGGTTTAAAAGAGTTACTATTTAAGAAGGTACCAAACATGGAGACGATAACAGAGGAAGATTTACAGCACTATAAATTGCTGCTTATCGAAACAAATGCTCATAGACGTAATTTTGATCCAAAGAAGCCTATTAATAGCAACAAAGGTTTCAAATACATGAATATCATTAAACCTTTATTCAAATTTGCAAGAAGTGTAACCACTAGTACCGAGAGTCTTTCAAAGGGGACAGGAATGAAACTTTTGAAAAGCTTTAATAAAAATACTGATTTGATTTATTGGAATGATCCCAATGAGTTAGTAGAAAGATTACAGTTACTATTTGCATCAAGAGATGCAGGCAACACTGGATTAGATAATGAGATTATTTCAATCATCGAGGAACTACAAGAAGCAGGCATTATTGATAGAAATATAAAGAGCATGCATTAAGAAATTTAATCAGTCTATTTACAATATCCGATCTATATACTGTACTGTAATGAATATAGACAAATTTGGTCATCACGTTCATAAACGTTTAAGATTTTCTGATTATATTGACGCCGTAAGCGATACATTAACCAAGTCGGAAACAGGAGATTTCAATTTAAAACTTTCAAGGTTAAAGGGATTGTTGCATCCAGAGGAAGACAACGACGCTGTCAACAAAGCTTACTTGGATAAAGAAATTCAAGATTTAAGAGCTGAATTAAAACAAATCAACACTAATGTAAAAAATTACCTCAGTAGTTTGGAAAAAGCTGTTATGTCTAAAATAAGTATCGGTTATTATACAAAAGCTGATATAGATTCAATACTAGCAAAGTTAAATAAAAAATGAGTAAACAAAACATAGTTGACGAGCTCCATAAGCCAGCGAGAAGGAATTTCCCGCGTCGTTGTACGATCATAAAAGGGATAGATGATTTATGGCAAGCTGATCTTATAGATTTGCAAAAATATGCACAGTTTAATAAAGGATACAAATATATATTGGTTATTATTGATGCTTTATCGAAATACGTCTGGGTTAATCCCATAAAAGCAAAAACAAAAGACTTTGTTACGAATGCTATGCAACGTATATTGACTGAGTCATCCCGAAAACCCAGCAATTTGCAAACAGATTTAGGGAAAGAGTTTTACAATGAAGCATTTCGAAGATTAATGAACAAATATAAAATAAACCATTACTCTACTTATTCTGTAAAAAAAGCATCAATGGTTGAACGAGTAATCAAAACATTAAAATGTCACCTTTACAAATTATTTAGTCTTTACGGGCGGTACCAATGGTTAGGGAATAATTTGAAGTCCGTTGTTCAACGTTATAACAACACTACTCATAGAATAACAAAGTTTAAACCAATAGATGTTAACCAATTTAATCAGACTTTGGTTAAAGCGAATATAAATAAAACGCAAAAACAACTTCTTACAAAACCCCTGTTTCATATTGGTGATCATGTTCGAATTAGTAAATATAAAGGAGATTTCAGTAAAGGTTACACTCCTAACTGGTCAACGGAAATATTTACTGTTAAAAAAGTTAACTGTACGAAACCACCTACTTATCAAATAGAGGACAGACATAAGCAACTAATTTTAGGAACATTTTACGGATATGAGTTACAGAAGACTAAATTCCCAGATCTTTATCTCATTGAAAAAGTTATAAAAAGAAAAGGAACAAAATTGTTTGTAAAATGGTTAGGGTTAAGTGATGCTGAAAACAGTTGGGTTGACAAAAGTGCACTTTTGCAGTAATATAAGCCAAGTATTAGAGTGTTTGGTATCAGTTGGTTCTCATCAATGAAGAAAGGAGGTGGTATTATTAACAATTTAATTGATAGGTTACCGTTTGAGCTCCATCTACCTGGATACCAGTTCTGCGGTCCAGGAACAAAATTACAAAAACGGTTATTAAGAGGTGATCGAGGTATTAATCAGTTAGACGAAGCTTGTATGCATCACGATATCGCTTATAATAACAGTGATATAAACGTTAGACATAAAGCTGATTTAGAACTTTTAAACATGGCTAAGCAAAGATTGAAATCGAAAAACGCTGGAAAAAGAGAAAAAGTTGCTTCTTGGATTGTAAAAAATGCAATGAAAGCGAAATTAAAAACAGGCGCAGGAGCGCGATCATTTATGAAAATTGTTAAAAATATACAATCACGTTTAAAAAAATTAAAATGTCAAGACAAAAACACTGCTATTAAATATGCTTATGCAGCTGCAAAGAAAATATTTACGAACAAAAGTGGCATGCGCTTGCCACGCTATATTCCCATCCCTAAGTGTGGTGGAATTTTGCCTTTGATTCCAATCTTCGCTGGACTATCGGCTCTCGGTTCACTAGCAGGCGGGGCTGCAGGTATAGCAAAAGCTGTGAATGATTACAAAGTGGCAAAACAGAATCTTCAAGAGTCTGAACGACACAATAAAATGATGGAAGCGGTTGCTCTTGGAAAAGGATTGTACATCAAGCAGAATAAAAAAGGAGCGGGGTTATATCTTAAAAGTCCAAAAAACTAATGAAAAGGCTACCTAAGCGGGCACTGACTAATTTAGATTTAATAGAGTATGCCTACGATATACCCTATTTTCGCGGTGTGTTTATGAGAGATACCTTACCAACAAAACCAAGAAAAATAGAGTGTGCAATACTCAACCTAGATAGTTGTAAAAATCCTGGAACTCACTGGGTAGCCTACGTGAAGTTTAATAATTATTCTGAATATTTTGATAGTTTTGGGAACTTAAAACCACCATTAGAGTTACTAAAATATTTGAAAAATACAACTATTAACTATAACTACATCCAATATCAGGACTTCAGTTCCACAAATTGTGGACATCATTGTTTGAATTTTTTAATTGACTTCTGGAAAAATGTATTTAAGTAAAATCTAAAATAAAAAAATATTAGTACAAATATGTCTTTCACTGTGTCAATAACTGGTGTAGGAGGCTCATTGACTACAAACTATTCACCAACTTTAGAATTATGTGGAGACTACGAATGTGGGCTTTTATACTTTTCTACATTCAATTCGATTCCTAATATAGACGAGAGAAATAATAAATTCTATTATGGAAATGAAGTTATCGAGATCCCAGAAGGATCTTATGAACTTCAAGATATTCATGATTTCTTAAGGAGTAATATTAAAAACGCATTTTTCAAATTAAATTGTAATAATAATACACTGAAAACTAATATTTTCTGTTCTGAAGATGTTCATTTCGAGAAAAGTAATTCAATTGGTAGGATTTTGGGTTTTGGAAGGGAGACTGTAAAAGCCAATAAAAGTACCGTGTCTCGTTATCCTGTCAGCATTTTATCAACTACCCTCGTGCGCATCGAATGTGATGTAGTGAGCGGATCTTTCGTGAACGGAAAAGCTAGTCATATAATTCACGAATTTGTCCCTAACGTGCCACCTGGTTATCGCATAATCGAAATACCTAAGAATATAATCTATTTCCCAGTGAACCAAAATTCAATTACTGCTCTAAATATAAGATTGTTGGACGCTGAAAACAATCAAATCAATTTACGCGGTGAGGAGGTTCAACTTTATTTGCATTTTAGAAAAAAATGATAAAATTTGATAAAAACCGCATTACACCTTGTTATCAAGTTAGTTACAAGAAAACACCCCGGAAAAGAACACCTCTCCAATCAGTAAAGAAGCTTACTAAAAATAATCAAAAGTTTTTAAAATTAGTAGGTTTATCAAAATGAATATTTTAAATATATCTCAGCCTACGGTCTACGACAACAGCGTCGAGAGTTTCGAATTTCATTCGTACAGACCGTACGTGACAAGTTTTAACAAGAATGATGAGATTCGAATACCTATTAACCAGCAAGACTTGTATGTGTTACCCGCTCTCAGCACTTTGTATATTGAAGGCAAAGTAGAATTATACAATGGTGAAACTAAAGAAAAACTATCGAGAGTAAATTTTGTGAATAATCCTGCTCTGTTTATATTCCAAGAGATTCGGTATGAATTAAATGGAGTTGAAATTGATAGAATAAAAAATGCTGGTATTACCACCACCATGAAATCATATCTATCGTTAAATGAAAATGAATCTAAATCTGCAAAAGTGTGGGGGTGGTCTCCTACTGGCACAACTAATGTTGATAACGGCTTATTTTCTGCTTCAATACCACTTAACAAAATATTAGGTTTCGCAGAAGATTATGAGAAAATCATAATAAATTCAAAACATGAGTTAGTGTTATTAAGAAGCAATAGTAACCTCAATGCATTAAAATTGGATAATGAAGAAATTGTAGACGATATAGTTATTAATAAAATAGTTTGGCGAGTTCCACACGTCAAAGTATCGGACCGTGAAAGGATTGCCTTATTAAAACATTTAGAAAAAGATCGTGCTATAACATTAGCTTTTCGGAACTGGGATTTATATGAATATCCACTACTCCCCAGAACTCGTAAACATACTTGGGCAATTAAAACTACATCCCAGATGGAAAAACCTCGGTTTGTAATTATTGCGTTACAAACGAATCGTAAACATCAAACACAAATGTCTATGGCAGAATTCGATCACTGCAATGTTCGTGACATAAGAGTATTTTTAAATTCTTCGTACTACCCTTATGAAGGATTGAACATAAGTTTCTCAGAAAATAAGTTTTCTTTATTATACGAAGAATATGCAAGATTTCAACAGTCTTATTATGGACGTCGAGCGGAACCGTTGTTGAGCTTGAAAGAATTCAGAGATATTGCTCCATTATTTGTAATTAACTGTTCCCGGCAGCAGGAGACTATAAAAGGCTCTATAGACGTGAGAGTTGAAATTGAAACTGACCAAGAAATACCAGATCAGACGGCAGCGTATTGCTTGATATTAAACGATTGTATATTCGAATACAAACCTCTGAGCAGCATTGTTAAAAAGATATCATGAATAATAAGACAATTATCGTAGATTTACAAGGTTTTAAAAATCCTTGTAATGAATTCATAGTAAAGGAATTCGCAATAGCTACTGAAGAACATACTCACATATTCCTAATAAAGCCACCGTATGCTTTCTCCCAACTTACCCCTGAAGAAAGGAAGCGTGTTTGGTGGATAGAAAAACATTTGGGATATCGGTGGAGCGAAGGATATATCGATTATAAGGAATTTCGTAGGATTATAAAGTCTTATTTAAATGATCGAAAAATTATAGTGAAAGGCGAAGAAAAGATCACGTGGGTGCGGGAGTTATGCAATCACAAAAATGTTGAAGATATAACAGATAAAAATATTCCTAATTTTAAAGAGCTTCAAGCTAAATATTGTAAAGAATTATTATCATTAAATTGTTTTGTTCACCCACAACAATGTGCATTGAAAAATGTATTATGTATTAAGAAATGGTTGTTAGAAAATAAAATAACTTTATAATAATACCTTTTTTTATTTTGTTTCCACAGAAAAAAGACGTACTCACAATATTTATAAACTATTTCTAAATATAATTTTCAAATTTTAAAACATATCAAAATATAAGTATACTTCCAACAATATTAAATTAATATTTATTTCTCAATAAAAATTAAATAAAAATATTTGACAAATTAGAGAACACAAGTATCATTATAAATTATTTACTTAAGCTCTAGGAAACGCAAGTTAACACTCATAATTATTAATATTTAAATTACTTGTAAAACTGTCTCTACTATACATAATAAAATATACTATAGTTAAAAGTTATCACTAGAAATCTTTTTACTAATTTTACTAATAACGTTTTCCGTAAGGTCCATAATTTCATCAAAAGTATCAGTCAACACATATTGCGCACTAAGCATAACGTTTTCACTACTATCACTGCACTGCGATGAAGAATAAGTACCACCAACGTTTTCCAAGTCCAAAACCTGAATTTTTATCATCCTTATGCCTTTTCTCGCTTTGCTAATAACAAAAGAGGAGGATGATATTCCACTTCTCTTTTTTGCAGCTTCTTTCTTTTCTTCTATTTTACTTAGCTCTGCAACGCGATTTCTTAATTCTTGAAGGTACGAGTAATTTGTAACACCGTCGTTGAGATCTTCACCGTATTGTGAGCATAATCTGCAAGTTTCTTGCGAGTCCGACATGATCTGTAAAGAACAAAATATAAATTAAATAACAGGAATCAAATAATATTTTGAAAATACATTATCAGTTAAGCATTATTTATAAACTTATGTCTACTTACATTCAGTTTTAAACTTGAAGTCGTGGTAGTGAATCGATGCAGTGGGCAATGATGTGTCGCAGTTTGGCTGTCCAATGTACAACTGAAAATCCATTTTATACAGCACGAGTCTTTTATAAATAAAATATGATTATATTGCAAAACATGCTGTTCCTCGCAACCTAAATAAACAGGAATAGACATGTTCAAGCTGCACATCGCCTTTACTTATTAACTAGGTACTTAGGTAGATATCACATTTCATATGCGGCTGAATAATATTCCAATTTTATATGTCTCGTTAGACAACCTCTGTGGCGTTACGGTTACCATGCTCGCTCGCCACTCAGAAGGTTCTGGGTTCGATTCCCAGCCTAGGCAAGATGTAAAATAGTATTTTCAAATTGCCTGGGGTCTTGGATGTTATCTAGTTTTAAGTATTTCATATACATCACAAAGTTTTCATCACAAAAATCAACTATGAGTTGTTAGTGTACCAAGTACCATCATACGTAGAAACAAATTATTTATTTTTACATTGATAAGCATGGCAAAACTAAGCTTTAAATGAAGACAATAGAATAAGAATATATATCTATCGGGTTTATTAAAATTCGGGACGAATTTAAAAGTTAAACAACGTTTTTTTTTTATTACATTTTTTATTCAAATATAAAAAGAACATGCTAATTTACATAGGTAGATAATTCATTGAATAATCGAACTCTAAGACTTATATTTATTACTAAGCATAATATTAATTAATTAAGTAAATAATTGAAGACAGGGAAGATAGCATAAATAAAACTACATTGATTAGAACATAGTTAGATATGTATAGGTATAATTATATAAAAAATATCTAACATATTCCTAAATTACATACTCACGTAGGTAATTATATATTTTTTCAACCAGTCTACTTCAAAACCAACTAGATTTATGACCCCAGGATATGGTGCTTATTTTATCTTTTAATATTATACGTTTGTCATCATTTGAAGATAAAGCTACTTTGTCGATAGCTTGTGTGAATAGTTCATGTTTTAGAGATTTAAACAGTATATTTCTTTTTATTAAGAAAATATTAGACAATAACACATTATTATAATCTTTAAAGTTTAGAGTTTTTATTTCGGATTTTTTTACACCTTTAGCTTTTTTTATTTCGCTATCTTGGGTTTTAATACAATAAAGCTTTGATCTCAAACCCACAAATTCAATAATTAGTTGTCCTCCAAACTCATCCTTAAACAATCCAGGAACTTTTTTGTTCTGACAAACAATATTATACGGATTGTTTTTCTCATAATTACTTGTGTCAAAGTATGATTGAAAATATACTTTTATATCTTTATATACGTCTTTTGTCTCTATACAATATAACAAGCTGTCAGTATCTGTATAACAAAGCTTTAATTTTTTGTCGTAAAATGGTTTCATGACAGAATAGTGAAAGTCATACATATGGTGTTTAGATATCTCCAAAACTGAAAATCCTATGTATATAGGCTTATCCAACATAACCGACTCTGTCTTCATTTGTACGGCCACAAAATTTTCTGCGAAAATTGTACAGCTATGGAAATTAGGTCGTGAAATAAGATGCTCTGCTGTAAATATTTTTTTAGTAATATTTCTAGTGTCAGTCCATTGATTAACTAAGTGAACATTTACTCTATTTTCAGAATTTTCTAATGTTTTTCCGAAAACGCTATTATTTAATAATTTAAAAAAATCCTGTTCAAACGCAGACTTGGCTTGTTGTCGTAATTTGGTATTTAAATCAATGTACTGTTTCAAAAAGGGATGTTGTTTAAATTTTATTACTCGGTGAACTTTTTTTAAGAGCAATCCGTGTCGTATGCATGTTTTCAAATGCACATAATGGATTACGTAATAAAATTTGTCATATAAATTAGGTATTAACTTCGGATTTTTAGAACCTGGAGGAGTAAATTTTTGAGGGCAAAATGGGAAATCATTATGAACGTCGTGTAAATGATCTGGATATTCTAAATCCACTTCCAAAATGTAGCCGTAGTCCGCATTGTCTGGTACGTCGAGAATATTTAGTTCATCGATAGCTTTTTTGTTCATTAACTGAAAATTTGAATATGGTAAATAAGAGCACATAGCGTAACCGTACAAATTATTGCAATCAATGTACAGTAAGTAGTTGTCAGGCACACTTGAATTATAGTTAGCCAAATATTTGTTATTCGCCTTAGCATATCTAGTTGAACATAAACACACTCCTCCGCGAATACCCTTTTGAATCATGCGTATAATTTCCAAGTCGTCTATAAGTTGAAGTTTTACTTTCGTTATGAGTAACATTGCATCAAAACTTAGTCCAGGAGCCGTCATATAAAATGCGGGGTCTAATCTGTAATTAATTTTACAAGTTAGTCGAAAATGTTCAAATATATCCGCCAGTAATATAACGTCTGATTTAAGGTATATAAATCTGTGTATTCACCAAGATTTTTTACACTAAATGTTTTCCAAACATGCTGAGCATGACGATAATCAGATTCACTAATAATGCTACTGGTTAAATGGCTGTAAAAGCAGCTTCGAGGTGGTAGACTATTTTCTTCAAAGGAATCCCAACTCGTCATGTATTCGTACGGATATACCCCTTTTCGTCTTAATAGATCAAAATGCTTTTTATTCGGAAAAAATAATGATAAGTGTTTAAAATCGTTTTCATTTAAGTTGGCTGCGAGTTTTTCCAAGCTTGTACCTAAAAACTTAAATGAGTCTACAAACCGTACTGGTAAATATTCTTGACGACCGGTATTAAAAAATTTGGTAAATGAAATGTAGTTTTCCTTAGTTTTTGCAATTACTTTTATTTTGCCTGGCATATCTCCTAACTGTCGAATAAACAAATGACTATCGTATCCGGATAGATTGTGAAAAAATACTGGAATAAATTTTGGTAAGCGATATTGCAAGTTACAGTAAGAATGAGCTGCACCACGATATTTTCCAGTTAGATGACAGTGATCTTTGACTCTGTCGTCAAGTAACAACTGATCACAGAGATAGCAATATTTAGATTTTTCAAAGCTTTCCTGTTCCTGTGACGTCAATAAGGTCATAGAAATGGGATATTTTAATACCTTATGTATTTGCTTAATATCTTTACCGAGAAGTTCAAGGAATTTTGCAACGCAATCTTTCCCTCTATAAGTTACGTATTTATTTCGTGAGCTGTCAAATGAACAAACAATGTAATAGGCAAATGCAGCTGGTACATGGTTTTGTAAAGTTGTAGTACATTTGTCATCGGACTCGATATTATTTTTCGAATGGGGTACTAATAAAGATTCAAAATCAGCGTATATGACAAATGGCATATCTTGCATCCTTTCGAAATGTTTAAATTGAATTACACACCCTTGTTCAGGTAATAATGTTCGAACACCACTACAAATGTGAACATTTAAATTCTCTTGGGTGTTAAAAAAAATCATGCACTCGTCACAAAAATATATTTTACCATGATGTTTTGTTAACTGAGGTCTAAGTAATTTACTCAAATTTTTTATCAAGCAATAATGATTAAATTTACCTCTTTCTAATAATAATAGATTGACATGATGTTTCCTTTTATGCTCTGTCTTGTAAAGGGGCCCAACAATATTTGACTTGGCTCCAATACCATATACGTTAATGCTAACTTGGTGATTGTTTTTCTCAAAGATTTTAATGTCTGAGAAGCCTACAGGAAACGTCATATTCTTAGTATTCAGAAAATTATCATAACGGGGGTAAGATGATGTTCGATGATGATTATTCTTAGCGGGAAATAACGCTGCCATTACAGACCATAAGAAACAAAACGCATCATTATTCTGTATGTTTATACATGCACGTTTTAGCTTTATACAATTTGGCAACTCAATAAACCGTGCAGCTCTCAAGGGATTGTATTTGTTTATATTTATTTCTAAGTACAAATTACGTACAAAAGCCCAACCACTATCTTTTTCTTGAAACTCGTCTATCTTTGTAACAATGGTATAAATTGCTTTAGAAAAAATATCATGAAAATTATAATTGTTATGTAATATGACGTTTTCTGTAGCAAATGATTTTACTTCGCTAGTTAATTTTGAAGGCAAATTGAATTCTGCAAACAATTCAAAGTTAACTTTTATAGAATTATAGGTGGATTGCCTAGCAGCTAATAGCTTTTCCACACGAGGTATTAAATCGCGTAAAAATCTGGCTGGCAGTGTACCACTAGTACTGCTTTCGCCACCGTTTACACCTGCGTTGGTGGATATCGGTTGCACTCTATAAGAAGCAATCCTATTTCTGAACGCAGTGCCTATCTTTTGAATACCATTACAGACTTCGATGGAAGTATTATTTTTATGTATTTTACTTCTCAGATGACCTGAGAATGCATTACTTTTCACTGATATATCACAAACTGTGCAGTATACTGTTCTATTTGCCATATCTGTAGTGATTTTCAAGTATTATCTAAATGGCTTTGTATGTACTTGTTAAACTTTTCAATTAGACTGGTTGAAAAAAATAGGTATAAGTAATATTATCATATATTATTCAAAACATGAAACAAAATATAAAACAAGAAATTATAACTAAAACTTCTTAGTAGCAAAAAATTTACCCTCTTCTGTAAAGCGGCATTTACATATTTTAATAAAGTCTTTTAATTGACCCAATTCTGTGGCGTCAGAATCAGATAGATATTTGAGAGATAAAACCGCGTATTGCCAGCGATCTTTTGGGTCTACAGAGACGATATCGGCTGTATTATACACCTTTAAATCGATAAACACGTCACCATCAAGACTTGCGGTGCGACGCAAGACACCGTCTGCAACTCTTCGCGTTAGCGCCGACTGCAAAACCTCTTTTTTAGATGCCTTACGCTGGATCACAGCTTCTTCTTCAGAGTCAGAGTCGAACAGACCGGAAAACCTTGCCGTCGCCGATTTCTTACTTGCTGTCTTCCGTTTTAACGTAGACTTCGAGATGTGTTTTGATCTGAAAACGAGATAAGTAAAATTAGAACTAATTACTCGCCTATTAACGTTTATTTAAAAGTAGTTTTTATCTGTAGTTCGTTTAGGTTAAACTAGAATGTAATTATTATAAGTAAGTACTATATTGAAATAATAGCTGTCAACGACGGCTATGCACGCGGTAATGACGATCTCGCGGGAACAGTACTATTTTTCCTGAATAAAAGTAGGCTTATGTGAAAATCCAGATCAAATCCGTTTAGCTATATGACGTGAATGAGTAACAATCTAAACATACAAACTTTCGCATTTATAGTATTAATAGGAACTGAGAGTACGATTAGTAGATAAGTAAAATATTCACTCAAGTCCGAACTTGCCCCATGGGGCCATATAACAATTAAAACTCCATTGTGTCTTCAGAATTGCGTTTCCTGGCTTGAAGGAATATTAGGAAAATTTAAGTACATACTTTTTAGGTGTAATATCTTCGTCTGATTCGTAGTATCCTGCAGGCTGGACCTTCTCGTTTGCTTTAGCACGCTTATTCACGTGGTTTGAAGGCGCCGGTTTTGATCTGTAATGAGTATATATATATATATTTAAATTACGTAAATTTGGTAATCTATGTGCAGTTGTGAAGCTTTGTGCTTTGGAAGACATGCTAAACAGTTGGTCCAGGCTACCATCATTGATCTACCATCATGTACCATGCTTAACCTACGTCAGATGCCTTTAAGCAGCTTGAAAAATCTGACAGCAGTCGCCCACAGCTATGCACGCGTTAATATCAATACTGTGGGAGCTGTACTTAATCCTGGATGAAAGTAAGTCTATGTAAAAATCCTGGTCAAATCCGTTAAGCTGTTTTGACGCGATTGAGTAACAAACATCTAAACATACAAGCTTTCGCATTTATTATTAGGAAAGGAAAGTATGATTAGTAGATAGGTTAAAAATTAGATAACAAGTTCGTACGAGAATATGACTACCGTAATTACTTTAACGTTAAGTACATAGGTACTTACTTTTTATGTGTAATATCCTCGTCTGATTCGTAGTTGTTTGCAGGCTGGACTTTCTCGCTTGCTTTTCCGCGCGTATTCACGAGGTTTGAAGTCACTTGTTTCGATCTGAAATTAGTACATATTTTTAATAGTTAATTACGTAAATTAGGTAATCTTGTACAGTTGCAAAGCTTTGTGCTTCGGAAGACATGTCATGCCGTTGGTCCTAGCTGTCATCATTGATGGCAATCGTTAATATATTTCAGATGCCTTTAGGCAGCTTGAAAATCGCACACGAAAATCAACAACAATTGTAAAGCTTTTACTTTAGATAAATACTACATTACCATATAACTGTGTTTATAGGATTGTTGGTTAGAATCCATACATCCATTATTGTTATATCGCTACAAAATCATAGTTTAATTAAGGTTAGATAAGATTAGGAAGAGATACATACCTTATTCCAGAAGTAGTTGCAGCATCTTCATCCGTCTCGAAAAGTTCGTCTCTATTTAGTTTTTTTACCCCCTTAGCATAGCGTTTAGTGGCATAGTACTCCGTGTCCGACCTGCAAGTAAGTTATTAGTTATAACACAAGTATTATACAATGACTTAAACACAATAATTAAAAGACATAATATTACTTTAGTAACAAACTTACGAACATGATTGTACGTGCGAAGATCCTCGTGGTGGTTACAGCTGATTGACGATAAAGTTGATCGACGAGCAGAGAGGTCTCGTAGGAAGATAAACGACACACAGTGCTGGCAGAGCTTAACCCGGTTGGTTAGCCTAGGCGTAAGACTGATTTGGGGTGCAGAATACCAATAAACGAATTAAATAATGCGTTCTAGCTTAGTCGTCAATAATTTTACAGGCATTGTAAACCTTTAGGTTTTCCAAAGAAACTCGCGATTTACGTATAACAGTTAGCAATTCTGTTACATGAATGAGGCTAAATGGTGTACAAACTCTGTATTTTTGAAAGTATAAGCACTTTATTTTATTGTAACTATATTAAAATATCCAAAACGCTGACTTAATGGAAGTATAACTCGTAAACAAAAGTTTAATGTTGCATACTTCCTATGAAATACGATCATCAAAACTAGCCGCCTTTATCAATAGGCACCGACAAAGCACCGCAATGTTTTTCAATTTATTACCCTACTGCTGAAAGAAGGGTATGTAGTTAAGTCAAAATTTGTTATATTGCTACAATATACGAAGTTTTTTAAAGTCAGTTTTTTTAAGTTGTTCTCCAGTCACTCAAATACACAAAAAACGTAATTAAGGTGAGTTCACATTAAGTGCAATAATTTTAACATGATTCTTGTCCAATTATCATGTAGTGTATAGGTAATAGGTAAGACTAAAATCACGTCTTGTATTAATTTACAAAAATACAACTCTGTGAGAGTACAATATCGCAAATTAACGATAGCAATAACTTTTAGACATTCATTACTAAGTTATATTTCTACCTCCAATCTAAACATGTAGTATTCGTTTAGTAATGACCACAATTATTAACAGGTTAACTGCCCCCCGTAGTCCAGTAGTTAAGGCGTTTGCCTGTAGACCCGGGGTCGTGGGTTCGATTACCACGGGAAGGATACTTTGTTAAGTTGTTTCCAGTTTGGTTAGGACATTGCAGGCTTGAATCACCTCATTGTCTGAAAATAAAGATGATTCCGTGCTTCGGCGGGCACGTTAAGCCGTTGATCCCGGCTGTCATCTGGTAGTCGTAAAAGGAACCACGTCAGAGACCGAGAGGCGGTTCTGAAGAACTCTGACACCAGGGTGTGCATGTTTGATTGACCGTGTTACCTACACGAAATGATTATAAATAGGTTAAGCGATTTTGCAATCGGAATGGATAGTAATTAAAAATAATATTTCGTATTTTACTATAGATATTTGCACTAAGAAACTACCATCCTTAACAACTGTATAGGTTTGAGAACCTCTCTTTGTAAAGTAGCATAAAGCGCTATGACGATTGATTATCATGTTACGTTCATGGCGTGGGAACGCTGCAGACTTAGCAAAATGTATCATAGTGCTTGAATAGTGATAGTTTTATTCGATTTAAATTCGATAACTGTACAAATCAGGGAATCGATACAATAATATTCGCAAAACAATTTACGAGTAAACTTCTTTGAAACTCTTCCATAGTAAAACATTTAGAACGTACCAGCTGCTTATCTTCCCGCTTAAATCGTTAAAGCCAATGGAAGTCATTGGCGAATCATGTTAGTAGGCGATGCGGCTAGCAACCCGTCACTATTTTGATTCCGTTTTTCCGTCTTCATACCCGCAAACATGTTAAACGTAGCTTTTAGGACTCATAAACCTAGGTAAGTTCTGTCTAAAGACGTGATAATATGTATGTATGTTCTTTGAAAATCGTAAATGTCATAATTAAAACTAGATGTGATGTAGTATACGGTTTACCAATTCATCACTCAAAATACTAAAAACATGAATATTATTTGATATTCGATAATCGATTATTAAATGAACGATTGTTTATTACTACCATGTAATGTTACATCACTAACTCATCGTGGCTTTATTCACTTCACATAATCGCATTTGTACAAGGATCGTGATTATGTGCGGAGTGGATAAAGTGATATTTTAAATTTATTTTGCAAAGTGATATGGTTTTTGGTGGGAAATAACATTCTAACTGTAGTCAGGTTTGGAACATTAAATTAGTTTGGTATAAAGCGATGTTCTATAGCATTAATCCCGGAGGATATCATATGTTATATCAATGTCGGCGAAGAGTCTCATTTACTGGGTACCCACCAACCTACGGGTGATCGGGACGAGCCTAATCTGGACCAGTATCGAGACAATTCGTTCAAAGCTGGCGTCCCGTGGACTTTGCTATAAAATATTCACTAAACGAATGTTCTTTCTCAACGGTTACGATGGTTTTCGATATAGAGGAATCGTATTTACTGGGTGCTAACAACCTACGGGTCATCAGTACGAGCCTAATCTGGACCAGTTTGCGATATCTCAGTACTCGAACACGTGTCGTGGGTCATGAGGTAGAATTATCGTCAAAGCGATAGATCTTTCGCATAGTTTACAGTGGGTATTAAAATACCAATGTCCTTTTTGACTTCGACATGAAGGATTTGAACTTACTGGGTGCCTACAATCTACGGATGAAAGGTACGAGTCAATCTGATCCAGTGATGGGATATCCGAGTGTCTAAGTCAGGGCGTCCTGTCAACCATGCGTAGAAATATCGTGCAAACTAATTTGATCATCCGACCGACACAGAGAGATTTTACCTTCCCATCATTTCATTTCCCATCATTCACTACGATCCAGTCAGAATATTAAATTACAATAATTTTAAGTAAGTTGATAGTGAATATAGTGGTGTTAGTGAAAAATACTGGTGAGTTTTGCATGACACACAACCATAATTCCTTAATTGTTATTAAACATATATTGAGATTTTTCAAAACAGAGGGGTGTGCAGCCCTCTGTTTTGAAAATCTCAATATATCCCTACTTGTGTGTTAAAAATATATATCCATAGATAATACAGGTTTCACTGCAGACACTCTAGACCTTATTTTTAAAACGGCGCTGAAAAATTGTTAGCGCCGCTGTAGCGCTTAAACCCGCTTTTAAAATCCCGTGATTAAATAGCGACTACGCTCAGGATACATATTATGTGGCTTTTTAAAGCACTTACTTTGCTGGAAGTTCAATTTTTCATGATGTAGGCACATACTCAAAACGAAATACTGTTTACGCAAATACTGAAAAAAATACATACAATTTTGTTAGAGTATTTCGTGATTCTCGATTTATGATATCATAGTAACGGTAACGTTATATTGAAGCACCACAGGTGTTTTTCAACTTGTTTACTATAAGGCCACCCCTCTGAGTCAAGTAAAAAGTGATGGCAACTGTGGCGAGACAACTCGTCACAGCAAACACTACACTTTGATTTTTAATGAGACACACTTCTTGTCTAATTTTAACATAATATTGATTCATAGAACAAATAAGATCGTAACAAAGATTATTTGTAGTTATTATTCATTATGAAAACATTTTACATTGAAAATATTGAATAGAAAATAAAAGGGTTGTGAACTAAGTTACTGACCGCGTCTTATCAGAGTTCAATACAGCCTTACCATGCGCTTCTTAATTAATTACAATCATATAGTACCTAAGTAGTGTATAACATTAATAGCTTATTTGAATATACGATGGAAAAATCACTTCTGACATTTTTATTCTTCAATCCTTAAATCATTATCAACTTAACAGAGTGGTCGACGGTAAATAAATAGTTTGGAAATCGGCAACATGCATGTAAGTTACTAAATCTATCTTAACTTCTCAGTTTAAGGCAATTGTTCTGAACAAGAGCAAGAGAAATATTTCGAATAACAGTGTAATAATAAAACACTATATAATGAAAAAAATATATATATATATGGACAAATCACACAGAATGAGCTAGCCACACACTAAAGTATAACTCATCGATACAATATTTTATAATAGACACATAAATAGATTATCATCCAAGATACAAGCCAATCTAAAAAAGATCGCTTTATCATCTTGACCTAACCGGGGACTGAACCCGGGCTCCTGCGATTCAAAGACGCTTGCGGTACCAATGAGCCATAGAGGTATATTATGGAGTTATGAAGCTGATCTGACGATGAATAACTCTAAGATCACAAAATGTTGAAACAAGTATATCTCCGGTCATGATAAAAACTTGTCAAAAAACTATTTGAAAAGATCTATAATTCTGTTTACAAAGTAATAAAGAATAAAGTGAAGAAATAACAAACCATTTAGTATAATAGCAAGATAGCATTTCGAATTCGACAGCTGGTTTTATCTCTGTAGCTAGTTTAAAAAACAGTCAGCTCTCTTTTCACCGGTGCCGGAGATCGGCCACTAAAAACTAATTAGAAATTCCCCTAGTCTAGTAATGAGTATATATTAATAAAAGTTTACATAAACTTACAGGGTTAACTACTGGTCCTGAATATCGATACCTATATTTATAAATGCATATAAGGGGATATGGTGGATGTTGCGACTTTCTAGAAGGGTCACTGCATTCTCCGATCAACCCCAGAATCACAGCAAGAGAAACAGTAAGCACTGACCTTGGATCCAGGTGGATTTCCCGGGCTTGAACTGTATTCCTTTTCTTACTGCTGACACTAGTGGTACACCAACACACACGCACGGGTTGTTTTCGGCCAGCGAAAGTCCTTAGATGTCGTTATTTTTGGAAATTATATCAGCGCAAGCGACGCGCTCCACAAGACTCGAACGCCATATTTTTTTGACTGTCTTTTCGGCCAATCACAGGCCGTCTCGGCAAATTAGGAAATATGTATGGAAGGGGAAACGGAAATATAGATAGGTAATTTTATTAGGGTTTTAAAGTTAATGCTTACACATTTTCCCCCACCTGAAATCCACAAGGGTTTCACAGAGAATGCAAATTGAAAGATAAAAAAAACAAAAGCAATAGCTACGCACTATTGCAAGAATATCTAGAAATATTATTTTCGAAAGATAAAGTAATAAATAAGTTTTAACTAGCCTAAGGATTGGATAGTGTGTATTTATGTTTTAGTAATTTATGAAAAAATATCTTAATTAATTGGTAAGGGACAAACCTTTACTACCGGCCTACGAAAGGTCTTTCCGTTAGCAGTTCGGAAAGTAACTACTCTGATTACTTGATCCGAACCAGCATGCACTTGCACAATACGTGCCAACTTCCAAAACATCGGCAGAAGATTAGGTTCGTTAACTATGACTAAGTTATCTATTTTAATATTTGGTTCATGTACGAACCTTTTGTTCTTTCGTTGTAATGTATGAAGATAATCACGCTGCCACACGCGCCAAAATCTCTGGGTAATTTTCTTAAGCATGACCCAACGAGAGCGCGGACACGGAATAAAACATCTTACACACTTCGACAGCACGGTACGTATCAGAAGTCTCAATCCAATTATCCAAAACTGGCGTTGAATAAGAGATTGTAAGGTTCGAGGTCCACAATGCAAATATTTTTTATGAAAATGTTTTATTATAATTTTAGATATTGGACATTGTTTATGTAACAAAAAAGGGTGCAACGCAGATGGTGACAGATTAGCCTCATCGATGCGTTCCCCCACCCGCACGATCCCATCATCGTCCAGGAAAGGTGAAAGTTTTTGAATGGACTTTACACATGGTTCATTATCTTGCACTCGACTGACTTCGGAAGACATATAATGATACGGACTCAATTTAACTAACACTTTGGTTGACTTCTCGAGTTCAGGACTACTGAGAAATGAAAGAATTCGATTTTGCCTTGCAACCCTCGAATTTGAAATAAATCGAATACACCATGCTACAATTCTTAGAATTTTTGTAAAAGAGGAATGTCTGCGATTAAGTCCAGAAGTGGGTTTCTCACCTCAATCACGTGAAGACTTTTGGTTTCTAGTGGTTTGAGCTCGGGTAAGTCTTCTTTTGGAAGTAGAACCCGTTTGTTAGGCCATTGACTAGGCAAATCCTGTAGCCAAGAAGGACCTTTCCACCACAGAGGATGGTCTATAAGCTCTGGACAGGACACTCCGCGACTACAACAGTCGGCTGGGTTATCCTTAGACGAAACATAATACCAGTGATCGGTACTAATCAAGCCAGTTGCTTGAATGACACGATTGGCTACATCCATTTTTAACAAATGAGGGGCGGTATTAAGCCATGACAAGGTAGTGCTGCTGTCTGAATAAGCTCGAATAGAATTAATAGTTATATAGTCTTTAAGCAAATTATACATGTGCGATAGAACTTTTGCTAGAAGCACCGCTGCGCTTAGCTCAAGTCTATTTACTGTGGTAGGTTTTAAAGGAGCTACTCTAGATTTTCCAATCAGTAAACTAGTCGCAGTAGAAATTCTGGGCTCATTAGTAACCACACAAATATACACACAACAACCATAGCCTTTCAGAGAACCATCACAGAAACCTACCAAGTGTACTTCCATCGGATTGGAAGGTATAACTAACCGCGGAAGAGAAATTTTTTGTAAATCAGACAAATTGGCCGCTATTAAATGCCATTGTTTGGTCAAATGTTTTGGAACAGTCTCATCCCACGATAAATTTAACCGCCATATTTCTTGCAACAGCGATTTTGCTGCAAAGACTACTGGGCATATCCAACCGAGTGGATCGAAAATGCAAGCTACTAAAGAGATCATGGATCTTTCAGTAAATTTGACTTCGAACGAGTCTGAAAAGGCATATGAAAAAGAATCATTAATGGGATTCCATCGTATCCCTAATATTTTGACAAACTCATTTCCCGATTCTTCGAAGGATTTGGAACTTTGACAAAATTCAGGAGGAACATCCTTAAGAAGACGAGGAGCGTTAGTAGTCCATTTCTCGGGTCTTATCAATATTTGCCGATACATACGACGGATGTCGGCAGTAAAAACTATTTTGTGAAGTCTAAATTTTGTCACTAAATCGACAATATCCACTTGCAACTTAGGACCCCCATGAACAATATTATTGAGTGACAGATTATTCGAGGTCCGACTACTGGCATCGAAGACTACTCGTAAACGTGTCGTTGTACTATCGGGTCGTATTACACAATGGTGAGGAATAATATAACGGTCAGTAGACAAAGATTCAGCAGGCTGCATATGTCCCAGATCTTCGTACTGCTGCATAAATTCCTTATATTCCGTTTTCAACTCAGTCTGGCTGGCAAGACGCTTTTCCAAGTTGAGAAAACGGTTAAGAGCCTGATGATATGATTCTCCTAAGGCTGGAGTATCATCTTTAAGCATAATTGGTACAACATAACGACCTTCGGAGGTACGATATGTGCTATTTTTATAATTTTGTTCACATATTTCATCCTCAGGACCGGAAATTTTACATTTCGACGGTTCTTCGGATTCCCAAAACCGTTGAACGATCTCATCGAGCGCACAAGAAGACGCGATGAGTGACGTAACGGGTGTGGCTGGAGTTTGAGCCACTTCACATATTTCATCCTTAGGACCGGAAATTTTACATTTCGGCGGTTCTTCGGATTCCCAAAACCGTTGAACGATCTCATCGAGCGCACAAGAAGACGCGATGAGTGACGTAACGGGTGTGGCTGGAGTTTGAGCCACTTCACATATTTCATCCTTAGGACCGGAAATTTTACATTTCGGCGGTTCTTCGGATTCCCTAAAACGTTGAACGCTCTCATCGAGCGCACTAGAAGACGCGATGAGTGACGTAACGGGTGTGACTGGAGTTTGAGCCACCACGTTTTGAAGAAACTGACCACTTATCACCCAGCCGAATACACTAGACAGTGCACATGGAAAACCAGGACCTGGGCAATAACGTGAACCAGTATATATCTGGTCAAAACAGTCTACTCCTAACAACAGATCGATCGGACCCGATTTATCAAAATCTTGGTCGGCGAGATCCAGATGTTTAAACTTTTCCTTGACAACCGACGGTAACGAAGTTGAAGGAACCATTGAAGTGATTTTAGGCAAAACCACTAATGGTATATCGAATTGGGGCGAGTCATTTGATTTAGGCACAATAGAGCCAAAAGTATAACCTTTAATATTACAAACATAATTTTGACCGAGACCGGTTACATTTAAATTACACTTTTTTATATGTAAACCTAACTGTCGCACACAGCTACTTGTAATGAAAGAGTCCATCGAGCCACTATCTATGATTATACGAGCATGCTGCCATGAACCATCCACTCTTCTCAACCGAACCACTGCTGAACCAATAATTTTGGTACTCATAGGTGGTGACTTTGACATGTTTGTCTGAGTTGTACAAGTTAGGGAAGTGCTCATATTGGAATTCTCAGAAGTCTTTAGGTCAATGGTATTAGCTAATAAACTTTTATGTTCTTCATGTAATAATGTGTTATGTTTTGAGTTACAAATGAAACACATGGACTTAAACTTGCAGTCTGCACTAGTGTGATCGGGCCTTAAGCAGTTTTGACATAATTGTAACTCTTTAACTAATTGTTGTCGCTGTCCTATATTCATAGAATGTACTTTACCACAGCGATATATTGAATGATTTTTATGACAATACACACAAACAGCCTGATTAGGTTTATTATTATTTGAGTTCGAAGAAGTAATTAAGGAAGTATTTGATTGCCGAGAAAAATTATCTTTCTTTGTATTATTATGGTTTTGTTTATTTGTAGAATTGAATGACTGTAAATTACTAGGTTGACTAACCTCTAATACCTTTATATAATTCTGTAGATAAACAATCAAATTATTAAATTTAGGAATTTCTTCGGTATTTTGTAATTCAAACCTTTTCCTAGTTTCTGTATCAAGCAGCCGAGATGCTATGTAAAATAAAAGAAATTCACTTAAATCATCAATATTTAACCCGCGCAAGGCACTAACACATTCATAAAGTGTGTTGGTTAATTGTGATAAGTTTAATAATGATGGCCGTTGGATCGGATTTAATTTTATCATTTTTTCTAAATAAGCGGTAGCTAAAATACGTTTATTATCATATCTGTCTAGCAACGCTGCATAAACAACAGAATAATTAGCTGATGTTATAGGAACACCCTTAGCTAGTTTCAGGGCATATCCAGACAGACATGACAACAAATAGTAAAATTTCTCTGTGTCCGACAACGAAACATTATTATGCACAAGCGACGTATAACTGTCTTTAAACATCTGCCAGTTCTCTATATTACCATCAAACTTAGCTATTTGCAATTTAGGTAGTTTCACTTGCGAGTTGGTTGAATGCGCATGACCTTGACATAGTTCCGAGCGCGAACTTACGTCGAGAGAGTCAGCAAACTCAATGACGTAATAGTATAACTCGTCGAATGACAACAAAGCATTATTATCGATAACAAATTGAGGATTTAGTTTAAGTTGCAACTGGTTTACACGATCGTTGCATTCTAAGAAATTATCACGAATTTTATCAATTCTTTTATACCTAGCTCGAAAGGCTGCTAATTTAGTTTTATTTTCTTTCGTAATTTTTGCTAAGTCATAAAGTATTTGCATATTTTTAAACTCATATTCACGTTTTTTAATGGTTGACATTAATTCTCCTTCTGCCATGTTTTCGCTAAGCACTAATTGTGAAAGTACGAGTAATGTAGGTACGTAGCAAAAGTTTAAATGGAAACTGAGTAATGGAACAGATATTCACAAACACGTAGGTTTTAAAACTACGGACTATTACTTATAATCATAAATACACACCTCACTGCAATTAATTGACCCTAGGTAAGTATAGGCTATCCAAAATAGTTCGAAAGCCTAAGTAACAAGATAGTACCTTATGGCATACAAATCGAACGATTAAGGGATTACAAGGGAATTAACGAGATAAGAAGTATGTACTCGTAAGCAATAGGTATTTACTATGGTATTGAACAGGAATGGAATTCCCTGTTTGATCCGAGATTGTTAGACAAATAGACAAATGCTAGGTGGGTAAGTACCTAGTTAATTTGAATCTATAATAAGTCTATTTATGAATAGTAATTAGTTATCCATATTTGGAAATAACTTTAATTGGAAATATTGAAATTAAGTGGGTAAATTTGAAATAAGTACGTGAGGAAGTTCCTCACAAGAGGCACCATAAATTAATGTTGCGACTTTCTAGAAGGGTCACTGCATTCTCCGATCAACCCCAGAATCACAGCAAGAGAAACAGTAAGCACTGACCTTGGATCCAGGTGGACAGGGCTCTGGGAAGAAATCGCCTGCGGCAGGCGTGGCGGCTGGCTGGCAATTTCCCGGGCTTGAACTGTATTCCTTTTCTTACTGCTGACACTAGTGGTACACCAACACACACGCACGGGTTGTTTTCGGCCAGCGAAAGTCCTTATGTGTCGTTATTTTTGGAAATTATATCAGCGCAAGCGACGCGCTCCACAAGACTCGAACGCCATATTTTTTTGACTGTCTTTTCGGCCAATCACAGGCCGTCTCGGCGAATTAGGAAATATGTATGGAAGGGGAAACGGAAATATAGATAGGTAATTTTATTAGGGTTTTAAAGTTAATGCTTACACAGTGGAGATTTATGATATCATGGTTAGCATCTAGTTAGGATATCATCAAGCGCGGTAGCTCAAATGGCAAAGCACAGGTCGTACAGAGACCTCATCATCATCATTTCGAGTAGGTGTCACGGTCAATCGACCATGCACACCCTAGTGTCAGAGTTCTTCGGAACCGCCTCTCGGCCTCTGACACGATTCCTTTCCACTGGACCACGGAGGCTGTCAGCTGTACAGAGACCTAGGTCGCAGGTTCAAACCCCGCCCACATGGATTTTTCCACCATATTTTATTTCTTAATTTATTAGACCAAAAATGGGTATAAAATAAAATAAAACAAAAATATATCAAGAAAGTATATCAAATGCTTGTTAGTGAAAACAAAATACTTTATTTGGTTACTGACCTATCTGACGTGAAAAAAATGCACATTTCCAGGACAAGACTCCAAATCCCACGCCAGCGCTCTAAAATAACCAATTTTAGAAAGTTTGAGTCGGGGTATTACTTGCACGGATGGTGCTTTACCAGATAAAATAGAATTCTAGACATTTATATTACATGCATACCGACTTTATATGAAAAACTAAAGAGTATACTGGAGTTCCCATAGCCGAACAGAAGCTATATAAATATATATATAAAATACGGACAAATCACACAGATTGAGCTAGCCCCAAAGTAAGTTCGAGACTTGTGTTATGGGATACTAACTCAACGATACTATATTTTTTAATAAATACATTATATACACACACATCCAAGACCCAGGCCAATCTGAAAAAGATAATTTTCCATCTTACCTGGCCGGGGATCGAACCCGGGCACTCTCGTGTCGCAGGCTGGCGTGTTGACCGCTACGCCACGGAGCTAGCGAAGCTGCTGGCTGCTGCCTATCTAGGTGGCGGCCAAGTTCCAGATAGAGAGCCACTTTAAGGGGTTTAGACCTGCAAAATTAGCGCCATACATCATTTTATTCTCTTACTCCTAAACCCGATAAAATAAGAAAAATCGTATTTTGTACTTCGGTAGTAAATTACTGTAGTAAACTACTGTATTGCTAGAAAAACGATATATATAACTTATATTTCACACACTTATTAAGATATGGATACAACCATTTATAAAAAAATATTTTAATATGTAACGGTGCGCAACATAACTTGCTGCAAGAATACAGAATACAGCATGCAGCAATCATGCAGCAAGCATACAAGCATGCAGCAAGAATACAGCGAGCATGCAGCAAGCATGCTTTTCATTTAATTATTTCGATAAAATACATAAAATTAAAATAAACGATAGACTGTGTTTGTAACTAATGAATAATCGTGTTATTGAAATTTTGGTGCAAACCGACTTTAGGATTAGTTAAATATTGTATTAAAATATCTGCGATGATGGGAAATGAAAATCGTTGGAGTAAATTGCGATAAAGTGATGGGTTCCTACGCGATATCTTATACAATAATGAAGAGTTATACCAAAATTACTACAAGGAATTTACTACCGAAATACATGATTTAGATTTTTTTTTTTTGATTGGGTATAGGAGTTTGAGAATAAAATGATGGGTGGCGCTAGATTCGCTGGTCTAAATGCCTCTTTATGTAAATATGGATATCAACTAGATGGAGCATCTTCAGAAATATGCAGATGGCTAGTAAGAAATGTTGTCTCTATAGTATCTAGTTCAGTATTTAAAAGCCGAGAATTGACTTCCCTACCTACCTTTGTTCGTATTTTTCCACGATGTTCGGTGAATTGCATATCGGTTCGCATCAATCGACTTCAAGGGAAAGACTGGGCCGAGACTATGTAAATATTTGATGCATATTTCATGGAGGCGAGACGCTTGCTTTGTAAGAGATCGGATAAAACAACTTCTCTGGTGTAAAGATTGCAAAAAGATCGATTCCTTTCAAATGAAGCTATTGCTGTATGGTTTACCGCCGCTAGTGCCTATATACCTAAGTGTACATTTATTGATACAACTTTTGGAAAATACAGCAGTTATAGGTACTGTATCGCCTGGAAAAAGTTTTTGTTTTTTTTTATGTTGTAGGATGGCAAACGAGCAAGCGGGTCACCTGATGGTAAGTGACCACCACTGCCCATGGACAACTGCAACACCAGGGTGTGGCAGGTGCGTTGTCAGCCTTTCAAGGAGTTGGGGGAAGGAAATGGGGAGGGGAGCGGGAAGGATGGGCCTCCAGCTCTCTCACTCACCGATCGGAGCATAGAAGCGGTAAAGCTTCTACTCAGACGTTGATTTTCTGTGAGAGTGTGGTACTTCCCCGGACGAGCAGGCCCATTAATGCTACCAGCAATTAATTTTGCCGGTAACGTGGTTCTACCAAAGGCCAGGGGTGTCATTCTTAATTGCCTGTCCGGCGGTTGTAGATATGGCTACGGGTACGCGCGCCCGGCTCCCCGAGCTACTACTCACTCATCCCCAAGCCATTCGGGTGATTAGTATCCTAAATACCTTTATTCCTTTCCCAAATCCACCAAACTCCTGTCCTTCCCCTGCTTCAAATGCTTTCGATGGGCAGCAGCGTCGGAATAACAATAGGCCAAAATAACTGCGCTCGCCAACCCGCCTGCCAAGCGTGGCGAGTATGGCAAATCCTTCCAATGAAAAGAAACAAAAAGATCAGGCCCCCAGTCTCCGGCAGCCCCGCTATTCCTGGCTCCGATAGCGATCACGGTAACCGCGGGGCAGGGGGTGCTAAGAATCCCCGGATACGACCCGGCTACCATCCCCGACGACGACTGGCCCTGGTAGGTAACACACAACATCCGCACGATGAGGCTTGACGAAAAAGTCGAGGAAGTGGAAGAGGAAATGAGTAGGTTACGATGGGACGTAGTAGGGTTGTCTGAAGTCCGAAGAGAGGGAGAGGGAACGACAACCCATAAGTCTGGTAACCTACTCTATCACCGGGAAGGTGACATAAAAAGGTCACAGCATGGTGTCGGGTTTCTCGTCCACAGGTCCCTCGTAAACAACGTCGTAACCATCGAAAGTATTTCCAGCAGGGTGATATACCTTATACTCAGAGTATCCAAAAGATACTCGCTGAAGGTCATACAGGTATACATGCCGACCGGGGAATACTCAGATGAAGAGGTGGAAGTGGTGTATGAGGACATAAGTAGGGCCATACACGCTTCCAAGACCTATTTTACGGTGGTTATGGGGGACTTTAACGCAAGACTGGGCAGACGGAGTGACGGGGAGTTTAGGGTGGGGCAATTTGGATATGGGGAACGAAATAAGAGGGGCCATATGCTGGCTGACTTTTTGGAGAAAGAGGAACTCTTTGCGATGAACTCTTTCTTCAAAAAGCCACCTCAAAGAAAATGGACCTGGATGGGTCCTACTAGAAAGGGCCAAGCTCCAGTGAAACAGGAGATAGACTTCATCATGTCGACCAGAAGAGAGATATTCAATGATGTCTCAGTGATCAGCAAGATAAAAATCGGCAGCGATCACCGAATAGTGAGAGGCATCTTGAATATAGATCTCAAGCGTGAGAGGAGCCGACTGATGAAGTCTACGCTCCGACCATCTCGGGCCCATATCCAAAACCACGAAATCTTCCGGCTTGAACTCTCCAATCGTTTCGAATGCCTAGACGATTGCGTCTCTGTGGACGAGTTAAACAACGGGTTCGTAGAAGCTGTCCAGGCGGTGGGATCTAAGATTTTTAAGTCCCGTCCCAAACAAAAACCTCAAAAAATCTCTCCTCAGACCCTAGAAATGATGGCGATCCATGGCGCTGCAGACCTCCGAAGATGCTGACGCACATCGGCGGCTCAATAGACGAATCCAGAAGTCTCTGCGGCACGACATTCGGTCCTTTAATACCGAGCGCATAAAGGAGACGATTGAGCATAACAAAAGCTCCAAAGTGTTCGCAAGAGTGGCGTCTATTGGGCAGAGCCGATTGTCTAAGCTAAAGACGGAGGACGGCAAAGTGGCGTCGACGAAGACCGAGGTACTGAGAGAGATCGAGAGGTTTTACGGGCAGCTCTACACCTTAGTTGTCAAAGCCAACGAAGGCCTGGTTAAAGACTCTAGAGCCAAGCTAACCCGACACTATACCGAAGACATCCCGGACATCAGCCTGTACGAGATTAGGATTGCCCTCAAACAGCTCAAAAACAACAAGGCACCGGGCGAGGATGGAATCACATCAGAGCTTCTGAAAGCGGGCGGAACGCCGGTACTGAAAGTCCTTCAGAGGCTCTTTAATTCCGTTCTGCTCGAGGGCGTGACGCCAGAGGCGTGGAATAGGGGCGTGGTAGTCTTGTTTTTCAAAAAGGGTGACAATACCTTACTGAAGAACTATAGGCCTATCACGCTCCTAAGCCACGTCTATAAGCTGTTTTCGAAGGTAATTACAAATCGTCTCGCAAACAGGCTTGATACCTTCCAGCGTCCCGAACAAGCCGGTTTCCGAAAAGGCTACAGCACCATAGACCACATCCATACGCTGCGGCAGGTTATACAGAAGACCAAAGAGTATTACCGGCCATTATGCTTAGCGTTTGTGGACTATGAGAAATCCTTTGATTCGATCGAAACATGGGCCGTGCTTCAGTCTCTCCAGAGCGGTGCCGCATTGACCACCGGTATATCGAAGTGTTGAAGTGTTTATACAAGAATGCCACTATGTCGGTCCGAGTACAGGAGCAGAGCACGAGGGCTATTCCACTACAGAGAGGGGTGAGACAGGGAGACGTTATTTCTCCGAAACTGTTCACCACTGCTCTGGAAGATGCCTTCAAACTCCTGGAATGGAAAGGATTTGGCATCAACGTCAATGGGGAGTATATCACTCACCTTCGATTTGCCGATGACATCGTTTTCATGGCGGAATCGCTGGAGAATTTAAGCACCATGCTCAATGACCTCAATGGAGTTTCACAGCAAGTGGGCCTTAAAATGAATATGGACAAAACAAAGGTCTTGTCAAATGTCCATGTTGCGCCTTTACCGGTCGATGTTGGAAACTCCACCCTTGAAGTTGTAGACCAATAAGTCTACCTGGGACAGTTGATCCAGGCAGGCAGTTCTAGCTTCAAGGATGAGGTTTTTCGGCGAATCTGACTCGGCTGGGCAGCGTTCGGGAAGCTACGCACTGTCTTTTCGTCTAAGATACCTCAGTGCCTAAAGACAAAAGTCTTCAATCAATGTGTGTTACCAGTGATGACTTACGGCTCAGAAACGTGGTCCCTTAGTATGGGTCTCATAAGAAGGCTCAAGGTCGCTCAAAGAGCAATGGAGAGGGCTATGCTCGGTGTTTCTCTGCGAGACCGAATCAGAAATGAGGAGATCCGTAGAAGAACGAAAGTTAAAGACATAGCTCAGCGGATTAGCTCTTTGAAGTAGCAGTGGGCGGGGCACATAGCGCGTAGAACCGATGGCCGATGGGGCAAAAAGGTTCTCGAATGGCGACCACGAACCGGCAAGCGAAGCGTCGGACACCCACCTACCAGGTGGTCGGACGACCTGTGCAAGGTCGCAGGGAAACGCTGGATGCAGGCCGCTTCCAACCGGTCATTTTGGAAATCATTGGGAGAGGCCTATGTCCAGCAGTGGACTTCTTGCGGCTGATATGATGATGATGATGATGGTTCTGTAGTATTCTTAGATATGTTTAAATTACAAATTTCTATAAATCATATCAGATCTTAAAATAAATATTTTTAAGATTATATAGAAGAATAGATTTTTAAAAAAGAAAAGTAGTCGAACTACTTTTCTTTTTCAAAAAAATCTATCATTAGAGTTCAAAAACCTTTTCAAAGTCACTCACAACTCACGGTATTTAAAAAAATTCTAAGCTGATAAACGTATACTTGCCGTATAGTATAAAAATAATATTGTAAAGACAACAATCATCTCTTTAAAAAATCTGACTATAGTTTGCTTTCAGACTATAGTATTGCTATCCTAAAACCTTATATCCCAAATACAAAAAGTAATTTATGTAAACATTCTTTCTATATAGTTGAGTATTTAAACGCCGGGAATTGACTTCCCTACCTTTGTTCGTATTTTTCCACGCGGATGTTCGGTGAATTGCAAATCGGTTCGCTTCAGTCGACTTCAAGGGAAAGACTTGGCCGAGACTGTGTAAATATTTGATGCATATTTCATAGAGAGCCGGCGTTTGCTTTGTAAGAGATCGGATAAAACAACTTCTCTAGTGTAAAGCCTGTAAAGAGATTGATTTCTTTAAATAAAACTATTGCTGTATGATATGCATAAGAGTACATTATTTTTTTTCACACATTTGGGAAATACAGCAAATAAGTATTGTATCGACTGGAAAGTGTATGGTGCTTTTAGATATGTTTTAATTATAAACTCCTAAAAATCACATCATATTAAAATACTATGTATTTTTTTTCTTTTCCGAATAAAATATAATTTTCTATTTCATTGTTCAAAACCACTTTAAATTTACATAGGACTCAAGGTATATCCGAAAAAAAGATTTCTTAGCTCTTCTAAGGTAATACACGTATAGGTACCATATAGTATAAATATAATATTGCACAGACAACATTAATCTCTTGAAATAATCTAACTATAGTATTGCTTTCTGAAAAAAACTTTATGACCTAAATACGACAAGTAGGTAATTCAAATAAATATCCTTTCTATTTAGTACAGTATTTAAACGCCTGGAGCCGACTTTCCTACCTTTGTTCGCCTTTTTCCACGCGGATGTTCGGTGAATTGCAAATCGGTTCGCTCCAGTCGACTTCAAGGGAAAGACTTGACTGAGACTGTGTAAATATTTGATGCATATTTCATGGAGACCCGGTATTTGCTTTGTAAGAGATCGGATGAAACAACTTCTCTGGTGTAAAGTTCGCTAAGATATTGATTCCTTTTAAATAAAACTATTTTCATGTAAGTATTTGATTCTGATATATTTGATACGTTTAACTTTTTTTATTCAACCATAAATTCATTGCATTTCAACTGAAAAAACAGGAGCGTTTCCTTTGGAATTCCAATTAAAATAGTTCGTGGTAGATTATGGTATGATTTATCACATGTTTTTTGTGTAAAACATAAACAAGATTTTATACTTCCAATCCATGCCTATTTTATTAAGCACCAAAAAATACCAGTGATTTTTGAAGCAATCTGAGTTTCAATGTCATCAATCATCAAGGTGTATCAGTATTTTCAAGGAACTATTCATTCTTAATTCAGAAGTTCTATTTAAGTAGTTTTGGAGAATTTGGATGACATAAAATTATTTGATTTGGTAGAAATGGCTCCATAATTTAAAAAAATATAATAAGCAATAAATCTAGATCTTTAAATAAAACTATAGCAGCATTAAAACATGGCTATAAAAACATTATTTTATAAAGCGCTACGATAAACTAAACATTTGAGTTTTACTCCCCTCAATCATAAGATAAAATAAGGTGTATCATATTCCCAAGGTACTAGGATATAATGGATGGAATGGAGCTGACCATTTTATTTTAGAGCCCCGACGAGCCGCGGTGCATTCTTAATAAAGTGCAGCGACGGCATGCATATAAATTTACTGGCAATGAATTAAATTTTTCACATAGCCACGTCCCTGAAATGAACCGTAAAGGCACCTCGGACTGATTTTGCATATCTCGTAGAGAATTTCTAATTCATTTTGGCGTTTAACTATTGATTTTTTTGGAGTTTGATAGAGGAGACTACGGTATTTTTCCGCTTACAAGATGTTAATCTTCCATGCTGGTCTGGGAGAAAAGAAAAAACGTAAAATATACCAGCTGCTTCTCTTTTCGTGCAGATCGTAAAAGCCGATCGAGGGATTGGGCGGAAACTGAGGAATGTTAGTAGGCGATGGAGCTAGCATTTTTGATTCCATTTGCCACCTACATGCCCACCAATAGGCTAACACGTTTAGCCTATTAGCTTTTAGGTCTTAAAGACCTGGGCTCTGTCTACCCCACAAGGGAAATAGACACGATATTGTGTATGTATGCATGTACAAAATGTTATTGAAACTGTTTAGTTACTACGTATTGAAAAATATTTTAGGTGTAAAATGCTCAATTTCAATTTTGTCAGTGAGATCTTTATAACGTTTTATATGCATGAAAGTTTGTTCATTTATTAAGATTATATATCACATCTAAATAAGGTTTTTTTTTTCGTTGAGGAATAATAAAAATAAAAATTATTTATTCTGTAGACAGCTTTCAAACATGGACTTTCCATATTAAAAGGAAACGCCCCCCTTTTAACCTTAGACTTGTATTTTCATTTCAGCCATTAAAAGTCCTTTGTTGGAATGGCCTCTTGTATGAATGGTTTGTTTATAATTACATCTACATACTACACCTGCATGTTTTTATTTAGCTAGCTTATATTTTAATGTTAAAAAACAATAAAAGAAAGATAAAAAATGAAAGATGTCTAAAACATTGAATTGATACGTTTCACGGATGTTGCCCGCGAATCGTGGGTTTTTCTTTCCCCTACAATAAATTGTACATAAAGGCCCACGCACTCTAGTCACGCATAACATCTCATAGATTTATATCCCACACTTCTGTCCAAATTTAGATTTAGTGTTATGTTTAGCCGTAAATCACATGAATTAGGGGTTTTCGCAAAATCGTGAGAAATTGTGGTTGGGCCAATAATAATTAATATTTTATTCTTAGTTGGAACGCAATTGCAGTTTGTATGATTTATGTTTTCGGGGAATGTAAAATATATGTTCAATGACGTATATTTTACATTTTTACTAATCTGAGGTCCCAACATTGGTTCCATAGGAAAAGTTGTTCATATTGACGGGCTAAATCATCCCCTCGAGGGTTGGATAGCGCTGCAGTACCGTGGCAGACCCAACATCGCCCTAAACGCGTTATTGTATTGCATGTATTGCACACGCAAAGCCTTGTATAACCTCTGCGTATATTTGATCCAAAGATTAGACGTGTAAAAAGACTGACAATATGCTTTGAACAGCGTTATTTTCACGTTACGAACAGCGTTAGTCAGTACAACGTGCTAACCTTCGTGCCAACACACAGAGCTAATAAATAAATAAATATAAATATATACGGACAAATCACACAGATTGAGCTAGCCCCAAAGTAAGTTCGAGACTTGTGTTATGGGATACTAACTCAACGATACTATATTTTATAACAAATACATATATAGATACACATCCAAGACCCAGGCCAATCTAAAAAAGGTCATTTTCCTTCTTGACCTGGCCGGGGATCGAACCCGGTCACTCCGTGTCGCTGGCAGGCGTTTTGACCGCTGCGCCACGGAGCTAGTCAACTTTAATTATTAATTACTTATTAATATAATAATAGGGATGGGTTGCCTGCCAGCCTAAAAAGTTGGATGACCTATTTTACGACTACTCAGTTTTAGGCATTACTCTAAAATAGTGAGAGTTCTATAATATTAAATTAAAAAGATGTTTTACTCCGACGTATTAATAATTGTAAAACAGAAGAGTCAAATAAGTACTTAGCAATTATTCTGCAACAGTAGGTTTAATACGGCCGGGGTCAAAGGGATTTTTCATTGCCGCGTCCGCATATGAGTTTTACGACATTGGAGAGAATTTTTCAAAGCGGAGCGCTTTCCCGCAAGCTATTCGTCGATGTGTTCTTGTTTGTCCCAAAATATCAAAGGTCGTCTAGGGCTGCAAACAAATATACCTTTTAAATTTGTACCAAAAGTTATAATGCCAGCTTATGGAATCTAATTCAAAGAATTCAGATGTTGAATTCCTTAAAAGTATATAAGCTACTACGCCATAAATACGAAGTCACTTAAAAATGTTATACTTAAATAATTGATCTGGCGAGCGCAAAGCGTCTTTGATTAAGCTTGGACAAAAATCTTTCGTATGTCTATCTGTCTGTCTAGCTATTACAGTCCGCATGATCTTTACCAGATTGGCCTGGGTCTTGGATGTTTATCTATATATGTATTTGTTATAAAATATAGGATCGTTGAGTTAGTATTCCATAACACAAGTCTCGAACTTACTTTGGGGCTAGCTCAATCTGTGTGATTTGTCCGTATATATTTATTTATTTAAACCAGGTACTAAAGTTATTCCTCGTTTTATAATAAGACTGATACTGTCTTATTATAAAACGAGGACTATCTTTACTACCTGGTTTAAAGCATTATCCGTCCAAAGCAAATTGACAATGACAGTTGACCAAACTTCAAAGTGGTAAGTGTCGACTTATTTTGGTCGGATAATGTTTAAGCCAGGAGTGCTATTTTTGAAATGACGCCGTTCGTAGTTTTTCCATACAAAAATCACTCGAAGGCGAGTGTCACACTTTCAGAAATAGTATCCCTGGTACTCCTCGTTTTATAATAAGACGATATCAGTCCAAATGGGAGGTTTCAAGCGCCAAAGAGAATATACCGACGCCCGGCTCAAATAACACTCGTTAACTTTTCTGCACTGTAACTGGGTGCACGATTATTTTGGAGAACGATTTTAACGGGTTGATTAAAACGCCCGTATTTTTCAGCGAAAGTAATTTTTCATTTTATACCCGAGTGAGTAAAAGCGTACACGCGTAAAGCGTATGAGAAATAATGAATAAATAATGTCATTCAACTCTGTTTTAGATAAAGAAGCTAGAAAATTTATAAAAGATAAACGATTGCGATTTCTCTAGCCTTGTTAACAATTTTATTTTTGAAACTTTCACTTGACATGATAATATTCTAAAAGGCGTTTTAAGTTTTATAAATATAGTCTTAGGTTCAGGCCCTGCTCGTATAGATATTTTTCACACTGTCTTATTTTTTTATTATAACAGAGTATGATTTCCAAACGACCCCGTCCACCAAAGCTGAGGAATTAAGGATGCCACTGAAAATATTTAAAAATTAAAGGGAAATAAAATTAAATTTAATATAATCATCATCATTTCAGCCTTAAGAAGTATACTGCTGGATAAAGGCACTTCAAAGGATTGTTCGATCCATGGGAAGATTTGCAATACTCACAACAATTGGCAGGCGAATTGGCGAGCGCAGTTTCTTTGATTTCCTCTGCGTCCAACGCTGCTGCCCATCGGAAACATTTTTTAGGCTGGGAATAAAAAATAAGTTTCTTGGATTTGGGAAGGGAATTAAGGTATTGGAATACTACCTACCTTCTTATTTAGATGAATGGGGGAAAAGCAAGTAGCAGTTCGGGACGTCGGGCGCGTACCCGATGCTCTACCTGCAACCACCGGTCAAGCGGTTAAGGGTGACAGCCCTACTGACCTATCTAACCAATATTTATAAAAAAAAAAATGTAATGATAATGATAAATCTTGGCCTTTATTCAAATCTTTAGTATTATATTGTCACTATCTTGGCATACATACGAACACACAGTCATTAAAATTTTGAATTGAATAATGATATATCTCATTTTATATGAAAGTTACGTAACAATGAATTAAATTTCTTGCTAACAATATCTCGAGAAAATTGATTTAGTTTTGTACTTTCTTGAAAATAACGTTAGTTGTGCTGAGTAGTGCTATTACTTATCTGTTGTAGAAAGATTAAAAGAATAAACTGCTTTCAAGCAGTCTTTAGCACGTAACTTGATACTTAATGTCGTAAAAATGTGTCATGGATTTATCTTTATTTTTCAACTTCGAAAATTGAATGCTTTTAGTTATATTTACTAGATATTTAAAACGTGTTTAGGATTTAATTCTTTTAAGAATCATTCCGCTATTGTCGTTGTATTTGTCGCTGTAGACATAGTTAAAAACAGTTTTTTGAACATAATCGACCATATTGACCATAATATAGAGGTTTATACCATTATATATCAGAGTTTAAACCTTTCTATTTTCAGTATACAGATGTTATTAAATTAAATAGTTTCTTGTTGTATTTAATATGATTAATCTTTGAAATTCTTGTGTGATAAATATACAAATGTCTTTATTTGAAACTTCAAATTTACAGATTAGTATAGAAATAATATTTTGCTTCCTAATTAAGATTTAGAGATTAAGTTTAATTATGATTTTTAAAAAATATTAAAGAAACGCATTCGCAACATGCTTAGTCAAAAAAGTAACAGAAACGCATCTGCAACACGCTTCATCAAAAAAGTTACAGAAATGTATCCGCAACATGCTTCGTCAAAAACGGTACAGAAACGCATTCACAATATACTTCATCAAAATAGTTACAGAAATGTACGCACAAAGTAGTGTTTCATGGTGAATTTTAATATCTATGGTACGCACTCAATTTCAGTTAACTTACCACAAAATGAAATCGCGCCAAAATTAATGCATATTATATTTGTTTGGTCCATTTTAATTGGCTTGATCTAATTAAAACTGCATGTGTTTCATTAGCCACCGCGAACTATTTTATTTGTGATTGGGGTCAAACTCATTTAGCCGACAAAATAAAGAATCAATTCGATGGACATGGACACGTCTCTAATTTGTGTCACAAATAGATGTTAGGGATTTTATGAAATAATTAAAGACTTGTTATGACATTCTGTTTGATATTTTATGACCTAAGTTCTGTTCGAGTGATTCGCAATAACCTTTTCAATAATGCAAGTGGCATTAACATCCCAGTCTATGCTAAGTTTACATATAGTATAAAGGAATTTATTTTAAAGATAATAAACTTAAAACAAGTATATCTGCCAATATCTAGCAGACATTTTTTGTCGACTTTGTTAAACTACCGCGAACTATTTCATTTTATCCGCCAATAAAGCTAATTTAAATTGACGAACAGTAAAATAATTCCAAGAATTTCGTGGACATGACTTCATCATTCATCATTTCAAGTAGGTGTCACACTGGAATCGAAGCCACAACCCCCGGGTCAACAGGCAACCACGGAGGCTGTTTGAAATGACGTCAATCCGCGAGAGTTAAGCGAAATAAAAAAAAAACAGTGGCACCCCGGGAGTGCCCACAGATGAGAAGACTTGAACGGGTTACGGTAACAGTGTCGCGAGTTCAATGGCTTTTTTCCAAAAATGCGTTTAGAAAACTTTTCACTTCAAAAATCCGAATAATAAAATAAAATATTTTATTGGGTAACAACATTTTTTAGTATAAGGCTTGTTGCTAGAGTGTCCTTTTAAGCAAAAAAAATGCTTGTGCCAGGAGGCCCCGCTCTTCTTATCGCTAGGTATTATAAAGTTACCAAATAAAAAAAATATTTTGTTTCGTTCAATTTGCGTGATCATACTTACCGTCAGATTTTTTTTTTTTTTTAAATCTGAATATCGTTATCCATAGAATGAGCCGACCTCCTTGTGTTTTTAGAGCAATCATCGTCATCATCATTAGGTCTTTTTTAGTCTCCACTGCAGGAGCATGACCCTCTCTGTACTACCTGAGCCATACTTGGCCAGAGCAGACAGAGGATTTGGCCTACACTCTCCTCGCTAGCCAGACGGGTTGGAGAGGTTTCTTTGATGTTTATGAGCTTTGTTTAGCTTGTATTTCCTAAGTCGTTCCACTTACGACATCCATGGGAAGACTTGGAGTGGTCCTATTCTACTCTGCCGGAAACCACACGACTATTTAGAGCAATAATTTACGGCAATAGGGCATAAAATTGATTGGTGCGATATATCTCTATTATTTAAAGCCAGTTTTCCAAGCACGTATACACCTGCCCCATGGGAGTCATTCGTCAAAGACCGCACGGCTATTCTCAACTTCCCAACCTCTAGTTTTAGAATAATGCACCTCGGAAGCAATGATTTCAGATTATAGACTTGCACCTGTAGAGGGATGGTCGGGAAAGACGATATATCTTTCTTAGGTAATATTGATTCACTACAGTTTTATCTAATACTAGCGACGGCCCCGGCTTCGCACGGGTGCGATAAATTATATTATCAAAATCAGTTGCGTGGTTTTGAAGATCTAAGCTTATATAGGGACAGACGGACAGGCAGCGGGAAGCGACTTTGTTTTATAATATGTAGTGATGTAATAACAGTAAAAAAATTGTCGCTACAGTATAATATGTCACGAACAAGGCTTATCTTTTTTGTTATAATCTTTTTTTTGGAACAAAGTGACATTCATATTTTATTTATTACGGATGGTATTGTTACACGTGCCCCTGTGAGTCTCAGTGGTGGTAGCTGAAAGTCAGTGGTTTGCTCTACGATCAAACATATCGCTGAGCTACCTTTTGTTGACTCTTGCTAGATCTTTTTATCATTTTAATATTATGTTTTATGTAAATGTATGTTTGTTAACAATAAAACTGTTATCTATTTATCTATCTAAGTCTTTATATCTCACATAGACATAAAGATAGCCTGAAGCTACGAGACCCATAAAGCCAGGTTTAGCGTGCTGGAGGGCGTAAAGGTGGAAATCGGAGTCAATATAATGCTAGGTTCGACCCATCGCTATTTTGATTCTGTTTTTCACCTACACGCCCACAAACTCGTTAAACATAGCTTTTAGATCTTATAAACCTAGGCTCTCATCATCATCATCATCATCATTTCGTGTAGGTGACACGGTCAATCGACCATACACACCCTGGTGTCAGAGTTCTTCGGAACCTCCTCTCGGCCTCTGACGTGGTTCCTTTAACGACTACCAGATGGCAGCCGGGACCAACGGCTTAACGTGCCTTCCGAAGTACAGAATCATCTTTATTATCAGACAATCAGGTGATTCAAGCCTGCAATATCCTAACCAAACTGGAAACAACTAAACAAAGTATGCTTCCCGTGGGAATCGAACCCACGACCCCCGGGTCTACAGGCAAACGCCTTAACCACTGGACCACGGAGGCAGTTACCTAGGGTCTGTCAACCCCGCAATGAAAAAAGATCTAAAAGTACCTATGAATGTATCTTAAAAATAAAAATCAAACCAGACTCAGAACTTACAATGCAACTGTTAAACATTCAGAAAACTTAAGAATATTTTCTTATTTATCTTATAATAGAAGCACATGTGTTCACCGAACTTTATTACTCGAGTTCTTTTTATTTCAAATAGAAAAGAAAGCAATTTGCTATAGAAAACAAATGAGAGCAGCCAAGAACCGAAAAGCGTTTGTCGTAATGAAGCAAGATTGTTCTGCACGGCGCACCTGACTGTTAGCTTTGAGCAATTTTCATACCTCAGGGAGGCGAATACTTCGTTTTATTTTTCGTGCGTTCAAGATTTATTAACCTGTTATTTTGAATTCAATTATAATGAATAGTTTACTATTAATTAAGACATCATCAGGTCTTTTTAGTCTCCACTACAGGAGCACGACCCTCTCTGTACTACTTGGCCAGAACAGTCAGAGGACTTGACCTACATTCTCCACTTGGAGAGGTCTCTCTGATGTTTATAAGCTTTGTTTAGCTTGTATTTCCTAAGTCTCCTTCTACAACATCCACGGGAAGACTTGAAATGGTCCTATTCTACTTTGCCGGGTACCACACGGCGCTCTGCTCGGTACCATACAGCGACGGTAATGATACTGGCAGTGGGTTAGTCACATTAATTAAGTACTTATCACTATTTCAATTTGTCGCTTTTACGAGTTTTATCTTATTATATTACTCGCCAAATAATATTACAACCTGAATACTGAAACCGCGGGCCCCGCGGTCGGTCAAGTCACAGCTGATAAGGCAACAAGGAAAACTTTTAGATGAGAGAGACAGAGGGAGAGAGTAGATATTTTGTATCGTTTGAAAATCGTATTATTAGAGAAAGAGGCACTCCACCAAGACCGTCGCAAACTTTGAGTCAGTAGGGGTGGTTGGATAAAATCCCAGCCGGAAGACCTGTTAATAGACTAGTTTAGGGTCAAAATAATAATATCAAAATTATTTGGCGAGCTCCATGGCGCAGGGTGACCGGGTTCGATCCCCAGTCAAGTTCAGGTCAAGATGAAAAATGATCTTTTTCAGATTTGCCTGGGTCTTGGATGTTTATCTATATATGTATTTGTTATAAAATATAGTATCGTTGAGTTAGTATACCATAACACAAATTTCGAACTTGCTTTGGTGTCAGCTCAATCTGTGATTTGTTCGTATATATTTATTATTTGTTTATTTAATCAGTCAGATAATCAAAAAATATTAGACACGGTGGTTGTAATTACCATTAGAAAATGGTTGAAAAGAGACCAGCAATGATTGTCTCATTGCTCTGAGATAACTATAGAATATGTAAAAAAAATAGTAGTATCACATCTTTTTCCCTTGCGGGGTAGACAGAGCCCCAGGTCTTTAAGATCTAAAAGCCACATTAGCATGTTGGTGTGCGGTAGGTGGAAAATGGAATCAAAATACTTGTTCCGCGCTTTCGCTTGCACACGGAATGTGACACATTTTTGTGCGTGCAGTAAGCGTTCATATAAGACGTTATCACGTCGAAACATTCTTGTTATTTTCACTATTCTGAGTAACAGAAACCGATTGAGGAGAAAATTAGAAAAGCACCTGTAGTCGTGAAGAGCCCACGCCGGTGTTCCCAACAATAAAAATAAATTCGAACTAGGTATGAAAACATTTTCGCGGTACAATCAACATGCCGTGAAACACCACTTCAGTACTCTCAATTGAAGATGTTTTTTTTTTAAGAATATTGCACTTGTGTCAATTTGGGTAAGTGGTAATTTCGAACATATGAGATTCGTCGTTCCAAATTGATTTCTTTTTACTGAAAATGGTGAATCTCTTTAATATTCTAAGAATAATTCCTTTTGTCGTGTTTTTTACTCTATTAGTAATCAGAACAGCTCCCGGTCTACTATTAAATTATATAGTAGCGCTTATATCAGTTAAGCTTCCCCCGAAGTCAAATCCAAGAATCTAATTTGCCCAAAATTTTACAGGAGAGAAAAACGTCATCTAGTATTTTATTTGATAAAATGTGACATTTTAGCCACAAAAACAATATTAGATCATTTATATTTTTGTAAAAACTAGCTTTTGCCTGCGGCTCCGCCCGCGTTACTGTCGATCCCTCGGGAATAGTACGTTTTATCCGAGATAAAAGGTAGCCTATGTCCTTCTCCGTACTCCAGAGAACTTGTATGCAAAATTTCATGATGATCGGTTCATTAGTTACGACGTGAAAGCGTAACAAATAAACACTTTTGCATTTATAATATTAGTAAGGATAAATATATAGGTAAGTATGAAATTAATATACTTTTATTAATTCTATTTTAATAAACAAAAACAGTATTAATGGTAGAATTATTTATTCATTCCATTCTACGTTAAAAACACGTTACACATTTTATTCTTTAATTTTTATTTATCTAGAATTAATTGTTGAATGTTATTTATCCTACTTTACGAGAACCTGTCATTGTATTATCTGATTACCGAAAATATACCCAAAATTAAAACAAGCCCTTTAACGTTTAACGAACGAAAATATAATTATATTATAAAGTATTTAAGATACTTGCTTTTAACTTTCAAGAACATCAGTCATCAATGTCAAACATCTGGCAAGTATCTTGGTAAGACTGACTTGGTTTTGACTTGGTAGCTGTAAATATAGTTTGTTTTATCGTAGACTAGCTTTCGCCCGCGGCTCCGCCCGTGTCAATGTTCCAATTTCCGGGATAAAATGTACCCTTTGTTTTTCTCCGTACCCCTGATAACGTGTATGCAAAATTTCATGATGATCGGTTCAGTAGTTACAACGTGAAAGCGTAACAAACAAACAAACTCACTTTCGCATTTATAATATTCGTTAGGATTAGGATAGTTAGGATTATCTATATATAAAAAGATACTTGAAACAAATTTATTTTTTTCAGACAACAAAGGCCCATAGAAAATACAGATTATAACTAAAAACTCAGTATAAACTAATAACTTGCTTTTATTTATAAAGTAATCTCTATGAAAATAAAATAAAAATGTAGTTGGATAAATAAGTATCTGAGATACTTTACTTTGACTTCTGCGTAGGGCAGCCGTATTGTTATCAAACACCACTTCACTAATTGAAAGATATTTTTTCAAGAATATTGTACTTGTGCCACTTTGGGTAAATTGAAATTTTAATCAAATAATATGTATAGCGGTATAAACATTAACGAATGTAAAAAACTTAGATAATATTTTTCTAATGTGCATCAAGTGAAGTAACGTATCGTGACTCCATTGTTTTCGTATTCCACAATTCCGCTGCATTGTTGTCTTGAAATTGCTTCGCCTCAGATGCTGCAGTCGTTCAGATGCAGCTGCTGATATAATATTTCTTCCTGGAGACTAGACCTTGATATTAAAAGCTGTTATAAATCCCCTCACTTCTACTATGAAGAATTGCGAGATAACTTTTTAGTCGGAATGCTTATGCTGGTTTAGTGTGTAAACTTGAACAACACACAAAAATGAAAATTATTTAGTACATTATGATACTGTCAGTAGGTTAGTTATATTAATCATTGTAATTTAGGCTAGTTTACTAGTCACGAGCTGGTACGCCAAATAGTTTTATCGAGCTTAAAGTAACGCAGAGCATTGCCGGTAAGGAGTAACATGCTGTCCCGCAGGCTCGCGCGTTACTTGCGTGACGTTAAGGTAACACTTTATAAAAGCTATTGCCAAACATTATACACGTGCAACCAGTGGTGAAATTACACCAAAAATGCCTACAATGCTCTGCGTGTCCAGTACAACAACAGCTTCAGGAGTTTGTTGGGACTACACTTGCGTTGCAGTCCTTTTGCATGTTTGCCGATCGCGGCACTAACAGCTTTCAGGCAGTGCTTCGGAAAAGAGTTGCTTCATTATGGGCACGGGTAAGGAGCAGTTCCAACACACTTCTGAAGGTAGTGTCAGAAAGAGTGGATAGTCCAATTGTCAAGCATTGGTCATCCACACATGTCCAAAAAATAATTCTCACTTTAAGTTTTACTAACATAGGATAAGTGTCTTACTAACACACTATGGACTTGTATTGTCATAAATGTACAGTCTGAGATGAATTATTTCTTTCATTTCACTCTAAGCTAGGCTGAGACTATAATGATGATCAATGCACATGCATTTAATACGCAAACGGCGTTTTTCAATACATTTTACATGAGTAAAAAATTTATAATTTACCTTTGTTTTTGACAGTCAGTATTTAGTGCCTTCTTTTTAGGAAATATGATTGTTTCACTGGCATGTTGTAATTAAATTACTGTGTCTTAGATGCCGCAATCATTTAGATACAGCTTCTGGCTGATATAATATATATTTTTTAAATCTAATCCTTGATAATAAAAGCTTATAAATCCTCACACTTCTGCTATGAAAAATAAGTTTGTACTTAGACTTACGAAAGAGTTTTAAGAATGCAGTATTCAAAAGCTTTCTACAAAGATATTCAAAAAGATTTCCAAAACGTCAATGATAATATTTATATGTAAATACACAAATCGAGCTATTGGTGCATTGTGAATAATATATCTCTGATATTGAATGGTATGTCTTCTATTTATGAATGGAAGCTCTACTTTTTTTGTAATGAAGACACCAACAACATCCGACCAGCCCAGCAGTAAAGCAATGATATAAATCAAAATAAAATACTCAGTACGTATTTTACTTTTCATTTTTAATATCTTGTTTTCTACTTCACATTTTATATTTCCATATATAACCACTTAGATATAATAGAATGTATCCCTTAGTTAGTAACACCATAAAATTCAAAACGTCCCTAGCCCCATTCATCCGCACTCCAAAAAACACTGAACAAATCCCCAAAATGCCTATTACAATAAACAAAATTATTGCTTTGCGTAATTTAGTCGCGAGAATTAACTTTAATTATTCCATAAATTTGAACCGGCACCCTCACATTATTAGCATTCACGTCGCAACTACAGTTGGAATAAAAGGGTTCAAATATTTCAGGTCAACTTAATTTGTAGGAAAATTGCAAGTTTAATTTCTTCGCTTTAGGAGTCCATTTCGCTTGCCCGGTCTCTGCCATCACAATTAATTTAGTATGAGAAAATCTTCATTCCATGACAATGTAAAGCGTTAAGTTTTCTTGCTTCTCCGCTTATTCCAGTTATATGGCAATGGAATTTGAATAAATCGAGTTGAAGGTCACATTCTTATCATTGCTCTGACCTATTTTATGTTGCTTTTATCTGATGAAGATTAAAATATTTTTAATCTTAGTACAAAATTAATTAGTTACCAGCAGATTTATCAAGTTAATTTCATAGTAAGGTAATTTATCAAAATTAAAATGATATTTAATTTACATTTCATTTTATTTTTTCAATATTTTATCATTATACACTGCAAATTTAACTGCAGAAACTGCAAAGAACCTAATCAGTGCTTAGAAAAGCGTCACTCATTAGTGTTTCACACATCTTTTTAATAAAAATTAATATATCATATTATTGGAAGCTGACTGTATAAGATAATTTACCCAAACCATCTTAACATGCATTACATTACATGAATTGCAAAGTACCTAATCAGCGACTAGCAAAGATAATCGTCACACGGTAGCCTACTAATAGCTGCACTTTATTATCTTAGCAAAGTTAAGTGTCACTTGTTAATCTTAAACACATCATCATCATCATCATCATTTCAGCCGTAAGAAGTCCATTCCTGGCCGCTTATGGAACGAAGAATACTTGGGATTTTTCGTTCCATGAGAGGATATTACAATTTTCACCACGCTTGGCAGGCGGCAACCTGCTAACGCGAGCGCCGTGTCTTTGAATTCTTCTGCTTCCGACGCTGCTATCAATCGGAAGTATTCTAAGCTGGGGAAGAATAGGAATATATTGAATTTGGAAAGGATTCATGTATCGGGATACTCCTCATTTGGATAAATAGCCGGGCGCACGTATCTGATTCCATACCGCCGACCAAGCAGTTGAGGATGTCACCTGCCGGCCTATTTGCTAACTCAGTGTACAACGTTTTTATAGACGCTTCAAAATACATTGCGGCCTTCGTATGATTTTTTTTTATACATATAAGATATAAAAAACGTAATGTATTTTAAAGTAACCTTCAAAACGTTGTACACTAAGTTGGCAAATAGACCGGCTGATCTAAGTCTTGTGCACAAGAAAACACATTTAGGTGCGTTTTTTGTTTAAATGCATTTTATATGTTTAAGATACTGATTGTATTAAACACATTATCAAAACCGCCCTGAATAAACTCAGCTGCACGAACTGTAAAGTACCTAATCAGCGCTTAGCAAAGTTAAGCGTCACTCGTTAGTCTTGCACACGATCGATCGTCATACAAACACTGATTAGCAGCGAGTGGACTGTGGTTGCGGACGAGTTGCAAGTTGCAAGTCAGAGCTTAGGGGAAACCATATTGATTTCACAAGAAAACGTTTTAACAGAAGTGTCTAACTTGTACAGTAGGGGACCGAATTATAAGTGCATAGCAAGTCATAACAAACAGGCAATGTAAATGATCATCGTCACTTACCATCAGGTGAGATGGGAGACTAATGCCTAATCCAACATATAGTAAAAAATAAAATAAAATAAAATGCAGCTAAAAATATTTTCTTCTGTCAGTTTTTTTACTGCATGTTTTTGATCAATGTGAGACGACCAGCCACTAGTTTTCTTATTATCTAAATACTCAATGGATGCAATCAGTGCTTAAGCAATATACATTTGTGGGTTTGGCTCAGCCTACAAAAACTATCTACCGTAAAGGGATAAATTTGCTTTATAGCGGCCATTTTCAGATCCCCGTTGCAGTTATATTAGTTTCGGTGGCCGACGAGAGGCGAGCGGCTGCTATTTTTCTATTTCTTTTAATACTCGATAGGCACATTCATTGCATTAGCAATGGACATTTTTTCCAGAATTTGACATCCCCGTTACAATTTTATTGGTTTCGTTGATCAACGAGAGGCAAGCGGTCGCTTGTTTTCTATTCATCTAAGGACTTAATGGGTGCAATGAGTGCATTAGAAATAAGAATTCGTTCGTTTTGGATTAGCCCTTACAAAATACATAAAAATGAAAAGTGTTTACTCTATATGAGAATTAAAAACAAACCGCCATTTCCAGAATTTGACATCCCCGTTTTAATTTAATTGGTTTCGGTGATCAACGAGAGGCGAGCGGTCGCTAGTTTTCTATTTATCTAAAGACTCAATGGATGCAATGAGTGCACTAGCAATGGGAATTTGTTCGTTAGGCTCAACCCTTACAAAATACATAACATTAATAGTGTTTACTCTATATGAGAATTAAAAACAAACCGCCATTTCCAGAATTTGACATCTCCGTTGCAATTTTATTGGTTTCGGTGATCAACGAGAGGCGAGCGGTCGCTAGTTTTCTATTTATCTAAGGACTGAATAGGTGCAATGAGTGCACTAGAAATAAGAATTTGTTCATCATGGATCAGCCCTTACAAAATACATAAAAATAAAAAGGGTTTTCTCTATATGATAATTAAAAACACACCGCCATTTCCAGAATTTGACATCCCCGTTGCAATTTTATTGGTTTCGGTGATCAACGAGAGGCGAGCGGTCGCTAGTTTTCTATTTGTCTAAGGACTCAATGGGTGCAATGAGAGCACTAAGCATTGGAATTTGTTCGCGAATGTAGACATCACGAACGTTTATTGCTTGGACTAAATTTTGCCATATTTGTAAAATTTGGAAAATGACCCAGGTTTTTAATGTACTACCGTAGGTACTTAGAAAACGTTTAATTTTTGTATACTTAATATAGGCGAGATACTTCTAGTGTTCAAGCTATTATTAGTTCAACCTGGTTAATCCTTCCTTCCTGGTGTACAAATATCATAGATCTATATTTTAAATTTACCGATATTATACGTTATGATTCACAGAACTTATGTTATATCCTAAGTAAAAAGGTAATTAGTAAAATTATTCGTTTAATATTCACTCTGTTAAAAATTATATGTTCGATTCAAATAATTTAAGCATTTGAAGAAGACATGAATGAAACGGACAAATATACGAAAAGACTTAGTTTCTATGTAGAACTCGCTTTTTTTACAAAACCGTCAACGAACTTGTATTCTAACATATTAATGTTTGAGGGATTCTACTTACATTAATTAATGTATAAATCTATTACATACATACATACATAGAATAGAATATAATAGAAAACCCTTTATTGCACACAAAAAAGGAATATAGAATGGAAATATTATTAAACTAGAGAAATGCGCAAAAGGCGGCCTTATCGCAAAGCAATTTCTTCCAGGCAACCTTATGATTCATGAAATTTCTAATAAAAACAGGTAGTGCGGGGTAGTCAAACACTAATTTGGAATAAATTTATATATACTTAGGTACCTACCACAAATAAACTTACATAATTATATGAAATATATAAACCTACTAGTAAGTATATACATATACATACATAAATATACTAAACTTACACAGGTGGAAATAATATGATAGCAATCATTAAGGAAAGGATCATAGAATACATATACATCCATACTGTCACATATTTATCCTAAATGCCACGTTTAGCGTGTTAGTGGTTGTGTAATCTAAAAAATGGAATCAAAATAGTGATGAATTACAAAGTACACATACATCTCGCCTTAATATTTAAGGTCATCATCATTTCGCTGCCATACCAACTGCAAGAGTCCTATATATTTAATTTAAAATTCTACAGCCATTCCTCAGGCCTCGGAGTTAAGGAGTGAAGTTTGGTCAGTCCTCCAGGGAAACGATGTAGTGGGTACTCTTTGCCAATATGCCTCAATTGTATTTTAAGGTACTATTCTTACTAGTGTCAAGTATATTTTAACGCTGACAGTAATATCTATACACATAACATTTGTGCACCCAAGTGTCTGCATTTTAAAATGGACCTTTCTAATAAAAGTGCACTCCGTTTATTCAACATCTCAAAGTGTTCGCTAGAAGAAAACCTTCAATTGATCCTTTCTGAAAGTTCTCAACAACAGTTCAAACATGCGGCGTGGCGTGACGACAAGGTTCCCCTTTCTAAACTCCGGACGTAGTCTTAATCAACTAGCGACCCGATCCGGCTTTTGCTTGACTAAGTAAAACACTTTCTAGGTTAAAGCTGCCTTAGGACATCTAGATTGAGCAGTATGACAAATAAGACTTTTTAAGTCCATTCTGTTATATTGTATAACTGATAGTATAACTAATGGGACGGACCCACATTATCGATGGACGTTGCCTTCTATCATATAGTAATACATATTATCTCGTCTTTATCCCTTACGGGGTAGACAGAGCCTAAAGTCATAAGACCCAAAGGCCACGTTTAGCATGTCGGTGGGCGCAAAATAGTGATGGGTTGCTAGCCGCATCGCCAATTGTCATGATTCTTTAGATTTTAGCCCATTCCCTTGACCGGCTTCTACGGTCTGCGCGGGAAGAGAAGCAGCTGGCACATTCTACGTTTTTTCTTTTCTCCCAGACCAGCATGGAAGACTATCTCGTAGAAGGATAGTAATATTTCGTATATATTGTCAGGGATGGTAAGCGAAATCCATGGTTTTGGTATGCTTTCTGAAGCACAGAGATTGTCACTAGGCCGCCTCGTATGTCATACATTCCTAGCTATGTTTTACTAGGCAAGGAATATATAGAGCAGAGTATAATATTCTCCCGCAGCTCCGCTCACCTGAATGTAGATTCCCCGGGAACGTTAGCATTTTAGAGAATCCAAAACGTATATCCCTCTATCCATTCCTGGGCCTCAAACTATCTCTACACCAAATTTCGTCTATATCGGTTCAATGGTTGCAGCGTGAAGAGATAACAGACATACATTTATATTTACATTTATAATATTATAGTATGACCGAGAAAGAGATGGTCAGATGATTTGCAAGCATTTGACAAGCATCGGTTTGAAAAGACCGAGGATAGAGATAAATGGAAGGAAGTTGTTGATGTATCGTTATTAATTTTGATAACCATGAAAGTTTAAAAAGCTACAAGTAGGTACGTTAAACAAATACATAAAAAAGATTACAACATTTCGTTCTAATTCGGCTTTAGCATTACGGAAATTATTTTGGGTCTAGAAACAAGGGTAAACTATCATTAATTCCAGGGATGGGATGTTCGAGTACTATGACGGAATTTTAATAGAAACGTTTTCCGCAGTGACCGGGTTCGATCCCCGGCCAGGTCAAGATGAAAAATGATCTTTTTCAGATTGGCCTGGGTCTTGGATGTGTATCTATATATGTATTTGTTATAAAATATAGTATCGTTGAGTTAGTATCCCATAACACAAGTCTCGAACTTACTTTGGGGCTAGCTCAATCTGTGTGATTTGTCCGTATATATTTATTTATTTATTATTTATTTATCATCTTACATATATTTTCGCTAAACATATACATATAAACATGATTATAACTTAAACAGTATAGTGGCTTTTCTTCCAAAAAAAAATAACAAAATAGAACTATAAAATAAAGAAGAACTATAAAAGATTTATCTTTAAGTTATATAATCAAAAACATAACCTGTTTACATAATAATAATATAATATAATAATAATAATTCATTTTTCAGGCAATAGTATTGTACTTACAATTATGTACGATACCAGAGGCCCATATTATAAATACCTTACAGACTAACATACATAAAGTTCATAAAATAAATACCTTATAACTAACATACATATTAAATGTCCTATCCTAATAATTATATTAAAGACGACCTTGATGCTTTTATGAAAAACTGGTCGGGAGTAACATTTGACAGAGATAAGTGGAAGAAGATGGGAGAGACCTTTGCCCAGCAATAGGACGATATAGAGTAATTAAAAAAAATAATTATATTTGTGTAAGTAAGTTCTTATATCATCATTTCGTGTAGGTGCCACGGTCAATCGACTATGCACACCTTGGTGTCAGTGTTCTTCGGAACCGCCTCTCGGCCTCTGACTTTAACGACTAATAGATGGCAGCCGGGACCAACGGCTTAACGTGCCGTCTGAAGCACGGAGGACCTCGAGATATTTTAATGCCAATTGCGGTCACCCATCACAGTGGTGTAATTGTACGCACTACTTGTATATCTTTCAAAATGATTTCCCACCAGGCTTTGACTGACATTATTTTCTTTTTCCTATTAGAAAGAGAGCAAATTTCAACAATAGAGACCTCCACACATTTTTCCTTATACTACGGAAACACCTACCAAAATAAGGTACTTTGTAAAAAACAAGGGTTACAAAGTCACATTATTTTGTCTCAGTAGAAACGGTCCTTTGAAACACTTCGAGCATTTTGTATGCATGATGTAAGAACTTTGTTCGGCAGCTTTGTAATTTTTTTCACCACAACTTATTTCCTAATTTAATAAGAGTACCTAGTATATTCTACGTTCTATTTTCTTCCAGACCAGCAGAAAAGAACACCAGCAGAGATATTAGAAAAAGCAATAATGATTCAGCAGTCTTAGAGCGCAATCTTTAACTTAAAGTTACTATCTCCAGGCCCGACTTTAACCTCTGAGTTTATATTATAAACATATATACCAATTTTAAAATAATCCAAACTTAATATAAGTGTGAAAGTAATTTGGTTGCTACGCTAACATGCTCTAAATCGAACGTTATGAAATTTGCATACACGTTGAAAGGAGTATCGAGAAAGACATAAAGTACTTTGAATCCCGGAAAAAAGTACTATTCCCGAGGTATCAATATTTCTGAGAGCGGAGCCGCTAGCCCAAGCTAGTAAAACTAGTGTTGTCACTAAATGCTATTAATTGACGGACATAAAATTGCTGACGAGCTCAGCTGTGGCCTAGTGGTCATCATATCAGACAGAATATCTTTTTCAGGTTAGCCCGGGGTTTGGATGATAAACATCTAAATATGTATTTATTATTGTGATAGTATCGTTGAGATAGTATCCCATAACAAAAGTCTAGAACTTACCTTGGGGCTAGCTCAATCTGTATGAATAGGTACATAGGTACATATATCTATGAGATGTTTTAGGGTAGATCGTTAATCTTCTAACATGTGTAAGTTACTTATTCCTGGTTGATAAATTGACAAAACACACACGACCCAGTTTTCCGTTCGCAAGACAAATTCTATTTGTTGCAAGCAGGAATTTGCAGAGTTAATTCCGGATCCTTATTCAGTTTAAGTTGGAGGAACGTCCTCAACACGATGGTAAATTTAAGTAACCTACTAACATTAGGGTTTAATTCTGCTACATATTTACCTGGCGTGGACCTAGGATTATTATAGATAGGAGATAACTTTATACGTTACATGTGTGGTACTTATTTAACATTTGCTTGAAATTGAATTTTGAATGGAGGAAAATTGGATCCTTATTTACTGTCGATGTCCTGGTTTTTTAAATATTTTGATAGCCTCTGTGCGCAGTGGTTAACAAACGAGTCTGCTACTCGAGGGCTTCTAGTTTCGATTATTAAGGTTTTGGAGCTACCCAAGGAGGGTTGGCGTCAAACTGGCGGCCGACCATAGACTTTGCCAAATCATATTACAACATAAATGCTATCATGACAGCGGATCCCATCAGCTAAGGATGCAACCAGTAAACGACCAGATGAGAAGAATAAATCTTCTAACAAGAGAAGGTTACTTATCCCAGGTTTATAAATTATCAAAACACCCACGACTTAGTATTCCATTCACAAGACAAGTTCTATTTGTGTTCGAGCAGGAATTTGCAATGTTAATTTTGGACCTCATTCAGTTTGTCTTGCTATGTACTCGACACGTGACGTGTGAATTTGCAGAGTTAATTTCAGACCTCATTCAGTTTATCCTGCTACGTTCTCAACACGCGATGTGTGAATTTGCAGAGTTAATTTCGGACCTCATTCAGTTTGTCCTGGTACATTCTCAACACGCGACGTGTGAATTTGCACAGTTCATTTCAGATCTCATTCAGTTTATCCTGCTACGTTCTCAATACTCGATATGTGAATTCGCAGAGTTCATTTCAGACCTCATTCAGTTTATCCTGCTACGTTCTCAATACGCTATGTTTGAATTTGTATAGTTAATTTCGGACCTCATTCAGTTTGTCCTGGTACATTCTGAATACGCGACGTGTGAATTTGCAGAGTTCATTTCAGATCTCATTCAGTTTGTCCAGCTACGTTCCTAACAGGTGGCGTGTGAATTTTCAGAGTTAATTTCGGACCTTATTTAGTTTGTTTTGTAACGTTCAAAACACGCGACGTGTGTTATTTGAAAAGTTAATGTCGGGCCTCATTTAGTTTGTATTACTACAGTCTCAACACGCAGCGTGTGAATTTGCAGAGTTAATTTCGGACCTTACTGTCTTGTAACGTTCTTAACACGCGACGTGTGAATTTTCAGAGTTAATTTCGGACCCCATTCTGTTTGTCTTGTTACGGTCTTAACACGCGATGTGCTGAATTTGCAGAGTTAATTTCAGACGTCATTTAGTTTGTCTTGCTAAGTTCTCAGTACGCGACGTGTGAATTAGTAATAAACTAGGGGTAGTAATAATCTTCTTTTATGTATATATTTCACTAGCAACAATTTTCATCAATACGATAGCCCAAAAAGGGGTTTCATGTGTGTATGTATGGGTGTGATGGCTTATGAGTCGCTACCTGTCTGAAATACTAAGAAATGAAATAAATATATTGAACGATAAACTAGTCAAACTATCTATACAAACGTCTTATTTTCTTTTTATTGATAAAGTAACAGTTCAAACCGCGGTGCAAATTGCCCAAGCAGTTCCTGTAATGGATCGATTCGGGCTTTCGATCAAATATAATGGTAGATACACAGTGAGTCTCATACAAAATGAAGCCTTAATAATGTCCCCTAGTCAAACATCGAAGTAAGTATGCATAGGTACTTACAAACAATGACGAAAACGGTACATACTGAAAAAATAACTCCAACTTTGTTTTTTTTTTTACTTTTGATGCGTAGTTTTTGCATCTTTTCACTGTACCTTCGTTATCGCGAGACGTGTGAATACTAGCGCGGTTTATTGAAATTGTGGACAAAACAGCTCCGAAACTCGATTGTGCGCTGTTTTGCCGATGCCACTTTTCGAGCGCGAATCGTGTATCTACCATTATATTTACTAGAAGATTCGGGCCACAGTGGTACGAAATAAATTAAAACCCCTAAAAGTTTGTTTAATAATTAACATAGTTTATAATAATAGTGTGTAGCGACAATTTTATTAAATTAATTTCACAAATTTTAAAAGATGCATTTATATGCCATGTTATTTTAAAACATTAAACCACGTTTCGAATCCAATTAAATTATAATTAATTGTGTTTGCTTTGTTGTTCAAATTCTTTTGTTTCAAGTCAAACAAAGTATGCGAGACGTGTAGGTATTCGATAAACATCTTCGGTTTCTACTTGAGATGTCAGCGCCTCGGTCACATTGCTTACGACAAATAGAATTGGGTAACGAATAGATATCGAAAATCCAAAGGCTTGCCGCAATCTAACGATCTAAGAAGTTCAAAACCAATAAAATTTCAGAAGCATTCAATCAAAGTCATGAGTTTTATCAAAAAGACTGTCTCGAAAGTACACATACATTTGCTACAATAAATAATCCTTGCGTAATAAAAGCCGAAATAAGAGAGCGCAAAGAATTGTCGCAACAAGGAGCGTATTATTCAGTGTCACTGGCACGACGTGTCCTGTAATATATGCTTTAATAAAAGGGTTTCAATTCGCACCCGAACATACATCACGGGAAGAAACCCGAAGTATCAATAATATCGAAAAAGATCTTCAATTTATTATTCATTGAAGTCGCTGGGCGGGGCGGGCCGCTCTATAAATCCTCGGATCGCCACTAAATCATCGTTTGCGAGGGATGTGTCCGGGCGCAATTTTTATCCTTTTTGCCAGAAACAAATATTACGATTGCACAGCAATAATCACGTTTCCTGCAAACAGGAAAAATAAATTGTTAAAGCGACTTTTCAGTGGCAAAATCTGACCTTTGTCCTCGTGCATTAACAATGTATTCAGACCTAAACAAAGAGAAGCAGGTGGATTGTGGGCTGTGAGATGCTATACCCGCTGAAAGATTCCATAAAAACTGTAATGGTACCCTCGTCACGTCCGGACATCTTATTTATCTAGTCACGGGCAAAATCATTGTTTTCTTTTTCGTTGTGGTTGTGGCGCAAAAACACACCTTATTACCGCCACCGGCTAACAGATGAACTGCTGAATCGGCCCATTGTCCCCGATCTTTGTGTGTGACGTTTGTTTCTCGACCCTGGGAGCTGTCGTGTGTGAGAAACGCCTATTTATTACCTAATGCGTTCTCCCTTTCTGTCCTAGATTGTAGGCGTTTTAAAAACCTATTTATTTTTATCTTGTTTCCAATTTCCTAAAAGTTTTGGAACGATGTTGTCTGTAATGTAAGCCTGGAGCCTAAGATAAAAACCTGCCGACCGCTGTAATTTCGCATTCATCGCAGTTTGACGCATCTCTCAAATAACGTTTATATTTTTTAATTATGTGTAGTAAAATATGAAAATTAAAATTATGCCGATAGAAATGAGCATAAAATGTGATTACCTATGTCAACAAAAACTTTATGCCAGAAACAATATGCCAAAAAATATATGCAAAACTGTTGAGTCAAGGAATATAAGGAAAAAATCATTACGCGAAAAGAAGGAATCGTTGATATCTGTTATATCCAATCTGCAAGTCAAAACCTAAGAATTCTTATCAAAACGAGTGAACTGTTACCTAGCGCATAATACCGAAAATTAATCATATATATAGGTATATGCAAGCTGTCTATAGTCTAAAGGCATCTGTCATCACTAGATGGTGCTCGTTAAGCTATGTAGCTTAACGAGCACCATCTAGTGATGACAGACGACCTTCGGCTCATCATCATTTCGTGTAGGTGAAACGGTCAATCGACCATGCACACCCTGGTGTCAGAGTTCTTAGGAACCGCCTCTCGGCCTCTGACGTGGTTCCTATAACGACTATCAGATGGCAGCCGGGACCAACGGCTTAACGTGCCTTCCGAAGCATGAAATCATCTTTATTATCGGACAATTAGGCGATTCAAGCCGGCAATGTCCTAACCAAACTAGAAGAATGCTTCCCATGGGAATCGAACCCACGACCCCCGGATCTACAGGCAAACGCCTAAACCACTGGACCACGGAGTCAGTTACCTTCGGCTGTACGTGCCTTTCGAAGCACGGAGAAGCTCTAGCAATTTTTGTGTCATTTATGGCCACCCGTCCCATCCCATCAACAGATCGCGTTGATGTTGCTTTACATGCGTAAGCGCTTATAATACGTAAGACAACTGTACCATCGAGCTCCTTTTACCGAGGTCAGTAAAACTGAGGAAGCATAACAAAATAAAAAAAAATACAATAATTAGGATTTTAATTTTAAGTAACTAGCTTTCAGACGCGGCTCCGCCCGCGTCAATGTCGATCCCTCGGGAACAGTACTTTTTCCCGGGATAAAATTTATACTTTGTCCTTCTCCGTGCCCCAGACAACGGGCATGCAAAATTTCAGTAGATAGGGCGTGAAGGCGTCACAAACAAATAAACTCACTTTCGCATTCAGAATAATATTAGTTAGGATGAGGATCAATGAAGTTACCACTTTAAAAACAAAATCAAATTCGAAATGTGATTAAATTAAATCATAATTAAACGCAATCATCTACAATAATTATATTTGCGTTAAAATACGTCAGTCCTAGAGCCTACTTGCTTAATTAAGCTGATTTTGATTTCATCAAAGCTTCATTAATCATAAATAATTAATGTATGAATCCCGTGCTCACTTTCAGCTTCAGCTTTCTAATTAAAAGATACCAAGGCGGATATAAATGTTAATATACCTCTATAAAGTTAATGTTTTTTTTTAATTTTTTATTTAAATAACTTTAGTGCGACTCGTGCATTAGTTAAGTAATCTACGTCTTCTACACTAATCTAAATCTAATCTTATAGATCGTGAAAATTACTGTATATTATATATAGTTACTATACAATATGTAATGAAAACCGTGTCCGATGCTTGAAGGGGTAATTCAGCCCGTCGATTTGAAGAACTTTTTCTGTGGGATAAAAGATAGGAACTCAAAAAATGGACATTTGCAAACAAAAGTGTTTGGCCACCCGGTCAATTTGTACGAGAATGACAAAAAAAATTTGAGTGCCCAGCATTAGTCCCAAAGGAAATGTTGTTCATATGGATGGGCTGAATCACCCCTGCAAGGATTGGACACGGTTTTTTTTACATATAGTATAATAACTCGACACTATATTAAATGGGTAACTCAGTATAGTAATATAAACAAAATTCATAAAAGACAATACTTGGAACTAAAAAAATTACATATCCATATAAAAGCGTTCGACTGGCTTAGAAAATAGTATAATAAAAATACGCTGAACTATATAAAAAAAAAATGTGTAATTGTATCTTTGATCGTCATGGATAAAAACCAAAAACGGTTATCTGATTTTCTCATTTTATTTTAAGCAAGTAACATTCGCTATAATTTTTGCTGATGAAGTCGCTAAAACAAGTGTGTTATGAATAGTTATAAAAAGCAATTAGTTTTAATTTATGAGTAAAGTTATATAGTAATTGTGCAATTATTTTTATGATGAAACTTAGTTTTCTCGAGTTTGCATGTGTCGTAATAGCGTGTAGAAAGAATACGCCGAATTCATTATCTGAAAATATAAAATAAATAGTTATAGAATACTTATTTTTTCCAAAACTAAGTTATTAAAGATCTTATATGTATGTTGGCACAAATACATATTCCTAAAGGATTAGGCCTTCGATTACACCTTCGAAACTATAATCCAACATCGGATTAATGTTTGAGTTATGTAATGGAAAGTTTAAATAGATTTTGTTATTAATTTCTCAGCTAAATCATATACAATATAATCCTAACGTATAGTCACCTTATAAACCTTATAAAAATATTTTATTCCCTTAACTAACTGAAGAACTTAACATGGTTTATTCAAAATACTATAAAATAACACATTTGGTACAGTCAAGCGTCAAAAGTGGAGTCATGAATTTCTCATACAATTAGTATGGGAAATTCATCATCATCATCATCATATGAGCCGCAAGAAGTCCACTGCTGGACATAGGCCTTCCCCGAGGATTTCCAATATGACGAGTTAGAGGTCAGGAAAGTTAAAGACTAAATAAATGTATCTGCATGACTAAGTACAGTAGAGGGCAGATAAATCTAACCCCCCACTTTGATCCCGTTGTACAATTTAAAATCTGTTCGAAGGGTCAGTTTTACAAACGACTGTACATTGCGAAGCCAAGTTAATTAACAATTCTTTCATATCCGTAATGGGCATTTGCATTTAGAGCAGATTTTGAAAAATATTTCTGGTTATATTGGTTAAGTATGCTGTAAAAGACTAATAAGACGTTTTGAATTAGATATCTATACATTAAGTTTGGTTTAAATTAGTTAATAAAGGCCAATTCCATAAGGTGGCCTACAAAATGTATTGCTACACTGAGAGAAAATTCTCGTTTAGTTAACTAGAATATAGTTAATTTTACTAGATTTTATTGTAATATATATGACAGCTAACTGTTTTGTTGACTTTACTAGAAAAATCTGGTAATAGCTTACCAAAATATCTAGCACAGTTAAACATAATACTGGTACACATCAATAACATTTTGGTATCGTCACATTGCATTCATTTGTATTAATTACATTATTTTTATTTTAAGTATAACAGAATGAGTATATTGTGCAGTTTACTATTTTTTTTTTATTTTAAGTAGCAATACTTTAATTTTTACTTTACCTACGTTAAGTACCTACTTAACGTAGGTAAAAGTTTTTAATTACCTAATTGTAACAGGCTTGTGGAAATAGTAAAGACGTGACAAATTTGTACGACTCGGGCTCTTATGACGACTTAGATGCCTATTCGCCCACTATAAAACAACCCGCCCACGGGTAAGTCTCCAACTTCAACAATTTTAAGTGGTACAATCGCCCAGCATTGGACTAGGATAAGGTACTTCTAAAATGAAGTAAGTGTACGACTTAAAATTAATGAAGGAGGAAGCTCACCCGCGGGCCGCATTTGTAGGAGGTGAATTGGCACCTAAGCCATCATACGAGCCGAACAAATCTATCACGTCAACACACATATATTAAAAACAAGGCCAACGTCCTTTTGGGTTTCCAGAGAGTGAACTGGATTCATGGCACAATGCTGGTTTTAAAGCCTGGCTCCGGTGTATGTAGTACACAAAAAACAAGCTTTTTTTTAAAATGTTTACAATTTTATTCTGTAAGGTGTATTTATGGGTGGGATGCCTGAAATAAATTCAATTATTATTATTATGTTATTTATATATTATTTATTCAAACATTCTCTTTGTTAAAAATGGTTGTAATATCTTGAGCGTACTGCAGCAGTGTTGAACTGGATGTCTTTTAAAATAATGTTGCATATCTTTCTACGACTATTACTTGATAACAGTCCATTTTCAGAATATAACTCTTTTAGTCCCTTGAAATAAAAATAATTGTATTGTACAACATGTTATTAAAAAAAAGCTTACTAATTTATATTATTGTTATAAAGTGCCTATTTAAAAACTTACAGAGTATAAAAAAGATCCATTAACTGCTGGGTTTGAAGCACTGTTGGTACTGGTAGGCGAGTTAATTAATGCAAATATTGAGGTTGAAGTACTTCAGGTGACCCAACAATACTATAGTCTGGAGTTACGCTTCCTTTATGTGTTGATTTGCTGGACGTAGATAAAGTTATATATAATTACGAAACGAGTTCAATTTTACTAAGTTGCAGTGTCAATTTTACACCAACGGCACAAAAACCACAAATTAGAAAGAATATGTGCACAAAAATGACCCGCCCGCGCACACGACACACGATAAATAAAAAATGGCTCGAAAAGCACGCTACAATCTTTTTGACAAACGTAAACAACGTTTCGTTTGATGCACGGTATTTATGTTACACAAAACCATTATATGATAACCTTTATTAATGAAAATAGTAGTTCCAACTTTTAGTACAATGGTTAACATAATACGCCTCATTTAATAGTTAGAACCATACTACTGGATAATACAAAATACTTTGATAGACATAGTGAAAAATAACCTGGTTAATAGTACTATAAGAATCTAACATATTCTAGCTTAGTAAACCTTACTTGCATTTTTTTAGAGATTACAAAAATATTGTAGTTTTCAATTGACAGCTAGTAACAACAAACAAATTATACAGGTAGACTTTATAATTATTACAATTTTCTCTTTACAATAATAAAATGTACTTGTAAATAGGTTTAAGTATTGTTTACGAAAAATACGATTACTATAATATTCTGGCATACCCTACAATATGATTACTTGATGTTAAAAGTTGATCCGGTGAAAATAACTTTAATCTGTTTCTTTATACTAGAATGATATTTACGATACGTTCTGGTAGTATTGTTAAAATTATTTTTCTCCGTGTACTTTTGTTGTTTTCATAAACGCAATAGTTAACATAGCAGCCCAACCAAGTTACATACATGGTGAAATTTTTATCGTTTTGGACCCTTAAAGGGGTGACTCAGACCATCAAAATGACCAACCTTTCCTATGGGAAAAACGCTGAGAACTCAAAATAATTTCGACATTCCCATACAAACTGGCCGGGTGGCGGAACTCTTTCGTATGGAAATGACGAATTTTTTTTGAGTTCCTAGCATTGGCCCATAGAAAACGTTGTTCATATTGATGGCGTGAGTCACCCATTTAAGGGTCCAAAAGGATATAAATTTCACCTTGTATAAATATGTAGTAAAATATAGCTTTATGGACTGGTTTTGCCCCGCCGAGAAAACGAAGCAGCTATGCCCCAAAATCTTTGATCGCAATTTTCTTACAAATGTAATCGCACCGAGACATGGAAGACGGTCAACTTAGTAATAGTTAAAGAGTCTTTCGATAGATTAATATAATGGCTTGTGGTTCATCCGTAAAGCTAGAGTAAAAGCAAATGAGACAATTATCCTGTATTTACCCTATAACGAAAAAATGTGTGTAGGTTCTCCTTCGGATATTTTCATATCACTAAAAGCAAAACTAAAAGTAATAATATACGTACGGAACTGAAAGTATCCAGTGACAACAGCACCATTTTCCCACTAGTGATGCTGAGTGGTCGATTCGCTCGTTCGACAAACAATCGAAGGCTGCTCTTGAAGTATCGGGACCTTGTGGTCCAATCACAATCGTAAACAGAGTAGGCAAGATATGCACTCTATAAACAATGAAATTTTAATTATTAATCGTTCTGTCTCATTTATATTCTACAGCTATTTTCAAAAGATATATCAAGATCATACTATAGAATACTTGTCACATGAATACTACGTGTTTCCTTATATTCACCTACTCATTACAAAGTATTACCGTTTACATCCCTGGTGTGATGCTTCAGGGATTGTGGTCTCACATGACAGGAGATAGTTTGTGCTATACATATGCAAAATGGCCAATATTTACTGGCTAACTATCCAAACCAACCGCACCAAAGCACAAACCTTTTTGGTTTAGACATCTCAAATTATGTAGATGTTTGATTAAATATGATACTTATGTTATAACAAGCAAGCCGTAGATCACTGCACGATACTTATTGGTAATAGCGACACTGATAGCGAAATAAAACATAGTATTTATCTTTACCATCTCCACTGTTGGACAAAGGCCCCGAGAATTCTCAATAGAGAGTTCGGGTTGGAAGAGGACTGAACTTGTCTTATACATTTTTAAAAAATAATTATATTAAATTAGATTCAATTATTTATTCCAATACCTTATCGATAATTCGAGTTCCGAACCAACACGGTACAGCTCTTTGAACCAACATCACAATCATGTATGTTACAAGGTACACATAATACCCAGTAGGCGCTGGCTGAAAAATAAAACAACAAAAGGTAACTTGGATAACTGCAATTAGGTATTGTATAGCATAAAATACCTATAATATGGATAGAAATATTAATGTTCGAAAACTCATTAAGCTCTTGTCGTAGTTATTGGTTGAAAAGAAATGTCCACACTATCATTTTCTTGTAGATTTTAATGGCAACAACTGTTACGTATTTAATTTCGTTAGTTACTTTTGATACTACCGAATGTCCTACCAGTAGTACCACGGGGAAAACAATAACGGTGGTACTTACTACTGTAGTACCACGGGCTAGAAAATTTTCCCTTGGTACTACTGCACTTTTTTTTTCAGTCCAGTTACATACCATCGTAAAACGGAAAAGACAGACGCATATGATAACTGAAGCAGTGCCAAACTGTAAGAACAACGTTGCGCTAAAAACGTCTTGTACAAGACCACAAAATCTGAAATATAAATTTTACAGTAACATTAATCACACACAAACAACCCTGTCTGATCCAAGGGGGAAGATTTAAAAAAAAGAGTCACAATTCTTTATTGTTGGAATGAGTTAAACAGTATTTTAACTACTTACATGAGCTCAGAGCTATATTAAAATCCTGGAATCGGAATCCCTAATAGCATGATAAAAAGTAAGAAAAAAATATACTTTCCACAGAAATTCGCTCAGCTGATCGCTGACTTGAATAGAAGGTCGTTTTTGTTTTTTTTTCTTGCAATTCTGTATTCTATTAGGGATTCTGATTTCAATATAGCTCAGAGGTCCGAAATCAAGTTTATTAAAATCGCCACATTTGAGTAGTTACACAAAATATCACTTTCGGAATTTATTTTAAATCACTTGCCTGGCTACTTTGTCATAGTGAATAATACAATCATTTAGTTTTTGAATAGTTTCGTGTTCTTTTTCATCACCTTTCTTATCACTAGTTGTTACATTCTTAAACTTAATACTGAGGATGTCTAGCTGTGCAATAATACATATCATGAATCCCAAAAACAAACAATCTATATTGACATTGAACCACATATGAAAGTGTATGCCAAAAGTCTCATAAAAATATAAAGGATAAATGAACATATTTTTTATATTTTCAGGAATAAAGGCACAGCTAAATACTGGAAGTTGTAATTCCACTCCTGCTACCAGATGTGCCAAAAGTGGCATAGAAACATGTGTCCCATTTGATACAACAGAAACCACCATGACTATTTTCCAGAATTTTTTATTAAACTTTTTTGCTTCTTCTATTATTTTCTTTCCCTCTTCAGTATCCGGTTGAAAAACATCACTTTCTAAAACTTCCATTATTTCCACAATTTTATCATGTGAAAAGTAAAAAGTGAATATTTTTGACACGGTCGCAATAATTGTAAAGTACAAGATAATATCTTCGATAAAGATTTCTAATTTTCTTGGGAGAAATATAAAGTTAATTGTGAATGAAGAATCATAAATGATGACAAAAATAGTTATGAAAAGAAGTGCATAGAAGCGATAGTGTTTCCCAGAATCTGTTGGCCAGACCCCAAGCCATCTACAGAACTTGATGTTTATATCAAAACAATCAATTTGTTTATATACATCCATGTCTAGAAGCCGTTAGGCGAGGAACGATTTTTAAAAACTATAAGAATGTGTGTCACCACTACTATAGCTTTTATCAAAATAGCGGTAGCCTATTAACACAAAGACACTATGGCTAGTGATTAGAAATATGTACTTCCTTAATTAGAAGGACTGAGGTGCCTATTGTCTTCGATTATTTATGTTCCGAAGCTTTTGAAAATGAATAAACGTCGCTGCTCCTGTGAAGTTTGCAGTTTTTCACTTCAATTAAGTTTGTCCTATAAATTGAAATGTACATATGGTGCAAATGTAGGTTAATTGCAGGAAACGGCACTTTTTAAATGAGATGCAATTAGTGGAGGCGTCTACCCACAAAATAGTTCAGAAATTCATTTTAATTAACAGGCTCTACAGGCGTCTATGCGGCCTTAAAAATGAGTTTTCACCATTTAGGAATCTCTTACAGGGGTTTTCGATAAACTTTACTATATTATTATAAAAACACTGCTTAAAATCTTTTATGTCTTTAACATAAAAGATTTTAATGAATGTTGTTATTACATAACACAAAAGGAGGCTTTACCCAGTAGTGGGTCGTAGAAGGATGATATTGATGAATACAGAATACTAGATGAAGACTTATATCTTGCCGCTATGACATGTGTGTCAAAAAAGTGCCTGCCACCTTCTGATCAAGACACAGGCATGAAAAATCTTTAATTATAATTTTTAAACTGTCCCTAAAATTATTATAAGAATTCAAAAAGGACTGACACAAATATTTAGTAAAATATGAAAATACTAGTAGTTCGCTGCGAACGTGGACCTCGCGATTATTTTATTTTTTATTGCTCCAATCAGACAGTACAGAGTCTGACTATTTGCCCTTGTCTACCTTTAAACTCATGTTTAGTATTCCCATGCTGTTGTTCCCCTAAATGCTTAGAGCCCTCTGGGGCCTGAGACGGAAACACAATCGACTGACAGTATCAATATACGCGACAAACGTGACAATGGTTTCCGGTGACTTGCTTTCTTTGATAATTTAGTGGCATTGTATGACTAAAATTGAGAAACAGCGCTTTGCATAAAATTTAATAATCTTTTCACATTTCATAGCAAGGCTCTTGTAGATTATTATGTGGTTTTTGTTATAATATCATTTGTTTTTAGCGCTATGTCTATGTATAATTCAGAAACTGAGTCAGTCAATGATATTGAGTAACGAATTTTTCCGGTGTTTTAGTTTTTAAGACTCGTATCATATTTTGAGCTTAAATTTAACCGATATTAATTCACGTAACTTACCGACATTTCCGTAATGGCAACGGTCAAAAATGATCTCTAAAGATTAAGATTAGATGAACTTAAAATATCTTTTGCGAATGCCCTTTACGAGTGGGATATGATAATTACTTAGAATGAACACAAATAATAACAACGGATGTTCCTCCTATATTAGCAGATGTCCTTATATTTGGCGAGCTCCGTGGCACAGTGGTTAACATGTCAGCCTGCGACACGAGAGTTCCCGGGTTTGATGCCTGGTCAGGTCATGATGGAAAACAATCTTTTTCAGATTGAACTAGGTCTTGGATGTTATTCTATATAAGGATCTATTATAAAATATAGTATCTTTGAGTTAGTATCCTACGACAGAAGTTCACAACTTACTGCGGGGCAAGTTCAATATATTATTTTTAGTTTATTATTTAAAATATGTAAATGCTAACAATCTGTTTGGGCTCACACAGAGATTGAGTTATACTTAAACCCTAAAATAGGTTTTCTTTTTAATTTGAATACCAAATTATACAATATCCATTCCAGTATCATCCCACAACCGGCAATGTATTGTCAGTCTCGAGCCACTGAGATCTCATACACCATTGTCAGGTATACCATTGATTGTGTAGATGCTTTTATTTCAACAAGAGCGCCTCAGGCAGTTCGTTACTGATCCCTCACTTTTCAACGTGGCTTTGTTTCTCCGCTCCTACCGTGCACTTTACCACAATAAATGTATTTCACTAGAATGTAACCTTTAAGATATTTTTAGATAAGTTGCCTGTGTTTATAAAATTTTGAGGTATAATTGTCATAAAAAAGGAGCTGAAACACAAGTAAGGAAATTAAACAAACAAATACGAAAAAAATATTTTAATTAAACAAATTTTGATGAGGCACAGTAAGATCATAGTGACTTGATTTAAGTAATAAAGTCCATGAGTCATCAACGTTTCGAAGCGTTAGTGGCCGGCGATGCCTTTAAATCAAGAATCAAAATGTTTCATTAATATAGGTTATTTATACAATTATTAATGGTCATATTTGATTTTATAACAGAGAATTGTGACGTCAGTAATTTACTTATGGCTAAGTTTTTACCTTATGTACCATTTGGGCTCGTGATACGTTAAGGACTAAGACTTGGTCTCCTTTCTTCACCTCAAACAACCGTGGTGAAGTTCGTGAAGTTATAAAAACCCAATGAGAGCTATTAAACTTAAGAAAACGGCTAAGTTTTACTGTCTTTGTGTCTGTGATATTACCAAACTGTTGATACTACGAAATTATAGACAGACACATTGTAGAATGCTACGATGTCGTAGCACTCGTAGCACGGTGCTACAACGTTTAAGACCATCCATCACAAAGACTTGTTTTACTCGCAGCTACAGATAGAAGATACTTATACAATATAGTTATAAGACTCCCCAAGATTAAATATTTATTATTACTATATATCTACCAGCATGCAGATATTTATAAATTTAGAGTATAAATATAGATTTCCGTCAGGATGTAAATTAAAATAAAAAAATCTATGTGCTATGGGTAATAAATTGAGTACAATTGATTCGGTTAAATATTATCTTTACTTGGAAATTTCATTAATCAACTACTAAACTAACATTCTGGTAATCGTACTTACGACGAATTTACCATCGTTTTAAATATTAATACCAGTTTCCCAACTGAAATCGAGAAAGAAGCATCAGAACAGATAATTTGCATTTTTAAACAGGCTGTAGCGATTAATCCAACCCGCCCGGGAATTCTCTATAATAAACGATTTGAATTATACAGTCTCAATTCAACTTCTAATTTCGAAGCGTTAATTGTAGAAGCCTTTTTGATTTAATGGGTCTTTGTTTTAACTATAGTCGGGTTTGCTGTAACGACGTATGAAGAGTGTAGCGCACTTGGACAACATGTCAAATGGGGCGGCAGATTAAGCAGCGAAATAATGTTTATTAGCATCATCATAAATGTGACTTTGTTCTGTTATAACTACTCTTACGCGTTGTTGTAATATAGAAATGTCATTAGTATTAATTACAAAAGACAACTATAGCTGAAGCGGAGTTTTAAATCAATAATTAGTTAAACTACAAAACCACTAAACAAGAATAGTACATTACTGCAGAGGCCGGGAAGTAAAGGATTGCCGGACGAGTAGAGTTTTCAAGGCCGAGCGTTAGCGAGGCCTTGGCAATAAATACGAGTCCGGCAAGCCGATTCCCGGCAAAGGCATGTATTGTGCTTTTCTAAATAAATGCGAGGAAATAATGAAAGACCTACTACTGGGAATAAATTAGTATAATATAAAAAACGATAATAATATGTACATTTTTATTTTCATATTTGTTTTACGGCATTTTGGTGTTCTACGCATTTTCCTTCATATTTTTCAACGTTTTATCAAGGAAATGATGGTATAATTCATTTCGTTGATTCCCACAATTCCCACGAATCCTCTGGTTTGATCATAGACGACGCAGTGAGGCGAGCGACCACCAGCTCGCTATGTAAATCTCTAAATCCGCACCATGACACTTTATTTTACTTACTCGACACATTGTTCATAAACATAGCCATTTAAAACACCAAATTACACCGATTTTACATTATAAAGTCCACTAGAAGCAATCTGCAAAACAATCCAAAGCAACAATTTTGCTTGTAGTCCGCCGAAATTAAATAATAGTACATTCCCGCGTTACATTCTTTTTTCATTTCAATTGTCATTTAGTGCTAAGGAAACATAGCCCATACAGCCCAGGCATATTTTACCAAAAAAATTTAATAACGTAAAAAGCTGCATTCCCGCTTTTTTTCTTTTTATTATTGGCAATTTTTTGTGTGATTTTACCAACATTTTAATTAAATTATTTTCATATTCATATACTTATATCCTCGATGAGTGCATTCTTTTATAATGTGGTAGTCATTGGCTGTATGACAAGTTAGATAGTACAGGTTACATAGATTAATTAAAAAGTTTTGAGCAGCGGCCAGGAATGAATTTTCATACTTACTTTTCTGGCCTAGGCCGGTAAAGTATTGCACCAGCCAAGAATTACAAACTTCGTGGCTTCATTTTACTACAATAATGCCTACATTTCCGAGCATGTTTGAGAAAAATATATTTACAGTATAACGTATCGAGAATTAGTTGCTTTATTACGTTAGGTCTATAAATTACCTATCAAACTAAATTATGAAAAGGAATTTCCAAATATGGCAACAGGAAATTTTGTAGAGTCAAGCAAAGGGTTGCATATTTGCCATGACAAACTAATTCGATATACTTGGGTTAATCTGTTTTCAGATTTAGCTAAATTGTATATGACGACTAAATTGTATAAATAAAAAATACAATTTTTTCGTGCTGTTGAGATATGGAGCCACAAAATCGCTGTTACCCACAGGCATCCATAAAAATTACAATGGGGCCGTGAATAGTAACGTAAAAATAATAATAATATTCGTAAATTATAGCCACTTAGCAAAAGACGCTCTTAAATTTTTGTGTCATTTCCCTTATATTTGACAATTAGGTGCCTAAAGTAACAAAATGAAATATAATTCAAATTGGAAGTGTGTGCGTGTCTGTTTTCTTCGTTATTATAATGTTATCAGGTCCTGTCCATGCATATGTGAACATATTTTCAATCGTTTTAATATTGTGTCATGTTTATAGAAAAAGAAAAATATAACAAATTTTTGTAACTTTTTTGTGAACACGACAAGAAGGAGCCGTAAAATTGCTATTACCCACGGGTATGCATATTGCTAAAGACGGAGACCTATAGTAACGTAACAATAACGAAAAGATTTGTTAATTACAGCCGCGTTCAGAAGTGCAAACGAATTGTAAATGTTTGCAAGTTTGCGTTCTGATTCTAACTCAAATTCGATGTGATTGCTAATCTGTTTTCAGTTTGGCTAAATTGGTTTATCGTGCTTTGTTTTTATATCATTAGCGGCTGTTTGTTCATTTCCACATTATGTTATTTATCTCTCTTGATTAAGATAAACGAGCAAAGGGAACAAGCTTGACAAAGATTTGCTTTAGACTGGTTTAAATATTCTGTGTTTTAATTTTTATTTCCATTGGAGATGCGGCTAGCAACTCCTATTAGGATTCCGTTCCCCATCTAATAAAGCCTACGAACACGCTAATCGTGGCCGCTAGCTCTATCCCGTCTTTCCCGGTTGCATTTTCAGCTGTGGAGCGTCGGAGCCCAGGATTCGCTATTATAATAATAATAATAAAAAGAACCATTTATTTCAGATAATTACATCCATTTTATGTTAGTAAATAATTATAAACTTATTCTAGGGTTAGTAACGATTTTGAATGAAATTGGTATAAATTGGCCTCCGGCCTCCGATTATACACCTACGCTACAGATATTGGTAGCCAGCCGCCGGAGCATGAAGCTGTATCCAGCGACATAGCAATGGGGAGTCCCATCGGTCGGCCAACGCGTTCAAAATGGTGTTCGATCCGCTACGCATTCGCGTCCAAAGCGAGGCGCACTGCAGAAACGCGGCATTATGGAAGCATGTAAGTATTACATGCTGTTATCTAATTGGCAGCATCGGAAGCACAAAACGCTCGCCAACCTGCCGGTCAAGCGTGGTGAGTATGTCAATATGGAAGATATTGGAACAAAGAAATTTTGGGAGAGGCCTTTGTTTACCAGTGGACTTCTTGTGGATGATGAAGGTATGATTTGGGAAAATCTTTAGAACCAGCTGCCTTCCTGACTTCAACTCTCATTGGGTATAACCCGAAATGAAGACATACGTGTAAAAATATTTTAAGAGTAACTAAATTGATTATGCCATCCGTTACCTGTTATAACACAGAATTACAACTTTATTGGCTCCGTGGCGCAGCGGTCAACACGCCAGCCTGCGACACGGGAGTGCCCGGGTTCGATCCCCGGCCAGGTCAGGTTGGAGAATGATCTTTTTCAGATTGGTCTGGGTCTTGGATGTGTATCTATATATGTATTTGTTAAAAAATATAGTATCGTTGAGTTAGTATCCCATAACACAAGTCTCGAACTTACTTTGGGGCTAGCTCAATCTCTGTGATTTGTCCGTATATATTTATTATTTATTTAAACTCCTAATAAAAACTAGCCGAGTGTAAGTCGCATTAATACATACACCAAGGTTTTCGTATTACTGTACAATATTTAACTACAAAATACATGTATTGTATGGGGGACTCTAATATACGGTCACGAGCACTGATATACATATACAATTGTATTGTATTTTAGACGGTTGCGTGTGACTGTGCAAGTACACTTAAAAGCCTTTCCAAGCGACCTCTCTTATGAGGTTAACCAAACTCTTTGGAGAACAAAGACTATTGTTCTTAATCTTTGTGCTCCAAAGAGTTTGGTTCCCGAAAGAGTCCCGAGGGATCGACATTGACGCGGGCGGAGCCGCGGGCGAAAGCTAGTTAGTAATAAATAAGCATCAACTTTGACAAAAACGAAAATAAACGCCTAGAGAACATGTTGCTTGTATGGGATCCCTTTAAATATAAATTTTATGTTTTTATTATTTGTTATTATTACAGCAATAGATAATACATATCCTGCGGCGAGCTCCGTGGCGCAGTAATAGGTGCCCGGGTTCGATCCCCGGCCAGGTCATGACGGAAAACTATCTTTTTCAGATTGACCTGGGTCTTGGATGTTTATCTATTTATGTATCTATTATAAAATATAGTATGTTTGAGTTAGTATCCTACGACACAAGTTTACAACTTACTGTGGGGGTAGTTGAATTTGTGTGATGTATCCTATATACTTATTATTTATATTATCAAAAAGTTGGGAATGACAGAAAAGGCACGAAAGTAGAATAAATGCAGTGGAAATGAGAGCGCTTAGAAATATGTGTGGTATAACTTTAAAAGATGGGATAAGAAATGAGCGATGCGGGAGCAATGTGGATTGAAAGATGATGTTGTGACCAAGATTGAGAAAGGAATGTTAAGATGGTTTGGCCACATTGAAAGGATAAATGAAAGAAGAACAACAAAGAAAATATATAAAGCCAGTGTGAATAGAAATAATGTTCAGGGTCGACCTCGTCGAACGTACTGCGATCAGATTGCAGATGTTCTTAAAAAAAGGGCTGTTAGAAGTACCCGAAACCGTAGAGCATGTATGAGGAGACTAATGAGTGTAGACGAAGCTAGATATATATGTCAGGATCGGAGTAAGTGGAGATTTTTAAGATAGTCTCTGCCTACCTCCATGGGAAACAGGCGTGATAATATGTATGTATGTATTATTATTCATTTATTTTCCTGTGAAAATTTCAAGCCTCTCCCTATTACCCTTTAATAAATACAGGCCCTATGACGGACGGACATCGGAGGCTTAGTAATAGGGTTCCTTTTGGCACCCCAAAAAAGAAGAATAAAAGCTTCTTTTTACCTCCATTTACGACAAGATCTTCGTAACTAGGTCATCATAGAGGCAGACGTGTGCTGAGTACAGAACACACGACATTTGCTTCAAAAATTCACGTGTAATATTCACAGTGCTTCTTGGAAACAAATGTCCTAACTATTATTTCCCAGCGGAAGAGTGTCAATATGACATGAATTGTATTACTTGCAAGGTACTTGGTGTGTCTTTTTCGTTGGTCTTAGCAGAAAGGAAAATGACTTAGTTTATATCAGCTGCTGCAATTTTAGACATAGAAATCTTCTTAATAGATACTGAATTAACTCTTACTATTTGTGTTTATTTGTTGTATATATTTTACTAGCTTTTGCCCGCGGCTTCGCTCGCGTTAAGAAGTTTCATACAAACTTTCATCCCCTATTTTATTCCCTTGGGGGTAGAAGTGATCAAAATCCTTTCTTAGCGGATGCCTACGTCATAACATCTACCTGTATGCCAAATTTAAGCCCGATCCGTCCAGTTTGGGCTGTGCGTTAATAGTCAGTCAGTCACCTTTGAATTATATATATTTAGATGTGATTCCACAACCGAACAATCTACAAAATTGTATTTGGTCATATATAAACTATGGAGCAGTCTCAAAAAAAATCGACAAATGTCGAGACCACTTTTTTGAGACCACATTTGTCCCGTTAGAAAAGTTGTTCATTTTAACGGCTGAGTCGTCCATTCAAGGAATATCAATGGTCTTATTTACTCAAGACTTGTGGTGGTTTTGAATAAAAGATCAGGATGACAGAATTTGTTGTATTGAGAAGTACAATTCACAGTACAAAGCACAAGCACGTCCGTCGTCTTCGAAGTCCACCCGAGAAGAGAGCGAGGCAGGTCAATCATCACTCCTACGTCATCTCTCTCTTCTTTCTTCATAAACTTGACCGCTACAGCAAAGAGGTCTGCACCAGCCAAAGAGGTTGCTAACACGGCCGTTCCTGACAACCTGACGTCCCCGGCAGGTCGACCACCAGACATCAGACAGAGCATCTAAACAGGAAAACCACAATGTCAATTAACATGTTCAGGAAGTAGAGGCTTCCTGTTTTAACAAGATCACATGTATGCACAAGCAATCCTGCCAGAACAGGCAGCAACTGAAGCTGGATTGTCATTGAGGGGAAGATATTGCGATCTTCAACTCAAAAACAATCTACACCACCAACATAGCAAGTACGGACAACAGCACATCAAGTCACCCAGTTTCATTGCATTTTCGCTACAACGATCAAGAGTAACCCGACCCGCAATTGTCCAAACATGCCATGTGTTCTGGATCATCAACTAAAATAATTAGAACAACAGCCGCTAACGGGGCCGACAGAACTACGAGTGACTAAATGCGGAGTCACTTTCACTACTTGGCAACCACTGGTCGGGGTTCCAACTTTCTCTACTTGGCAACCGCTGGTCGGGGTTCCAAGTCCAACAAAACAAAGCATAGCGATGGTCTCGTAAGAGGCAACGAGTGCCTCATGCGGGACCAATACGCGATATGAAGTAAAGAAATGCTGACCCCGAGCAAGGCTACAAATTGTCTTGCGCGGTGCCAACGAATAAAAGAAAAAGGTGTGCAAAACGCGGGCTAGTGTTAGAATAAAAATTAAAAAGCAATGACCCAAGTGAGGCATGAAGTGTCTCACGTGGGACCATCGTAATGATAAATACCAAAAGTCAAAGCGATGGCCACTGGGCGGGGCCTAGGTCACGGATGCTATGAAGCATCGACCATTTTAGTGTTCATGCAGGTCGGCCAACAGCCCTCACTCTTCATTCAGGCTGGTCAGCAACTCAGGCACACATTGGCGATAAAACTGCTCGCCATCAGGAACCACGGATGCACTTATATTAATTCTGTGACGGATGTCGAAACTATTTCCAGCAATTTCGCACGCAAATAGAAACTGTTAACAGAAAACAATTAAATGTCAAACACTGAATTCAAATGAAATATCAAGTACATCATGACAAAGAAAATTATTTAGGTGAAAAGCCTCGAAGTGGAACACAAGGCTTCACGAGCACGAGGCACGAGGATCTCATTTTAGTATCTGGGGTGAGCTGAATCATCTTTCATGAGCAGCTAACTTCACATATCAAGGCAAATTTCAATTTATCCCACAAAGCGGTAAAAGATAAGTTATGTATGTACGAGATAATTCCCTTATTCCATTAGGTCCTATGCATCAAAATGTTCGGAGTGTCAAAATGTCCAGTTGTACATAATTTCCGGAGTGTCAAAATGACCAGTAGTACAACGTACATACATAACTCATAAAAGCAACTTTCTCAAGACCTCAAAATTAAATGTAACAAAGTCTTAGCAAGGACTTATATCACGCCTAACAGCATTACTATCCAGGTAAACCGCTCGACCTCCTGACTTCTAATATCTTTCATTTGGTACAGATCAGGAAGTTAACATTTTTCAGAAATTATTTAAACATCATTACACATAATTCTTTCTACGTTAACGGTCTTTAGTAAAGTTTCAGGCATCAATCGACTGAAATGCATAAAATAAAACTTAAGCAAAATTGAATCTAACTATGGTCAACCGTTCTGGAAAATATAAGCACGTGATCTTTCGAAGATTCTGTGCCGCATTATATGTCCAAGTGTAAACACAATGTTATGCTAAAGTAGTTTTATCGATCCATTTTTACGATAAAAAACGATCGTTATTATTCTCGTACTAATTTGTAAATATAATCGGAAAAACTCAGATCAGGTGAGTAAACGGACAAACTTATTTCTGCTGATCACATTAAAATAAGGAACCCGCAAAATCTAATTCAAATCTAAAGGGTCTAATAAAGCAGAAAATATTACCAAGGAGCGTTTTACTAACTTCACTTGATATTCGTCATAATAAAAATTAAAGAGTTCATAACATTTCTATTATTAGGATCTTATCACCGTATTGTACCAGCATGACAAAGATCTAAACGTCCTAAGAATCACCCGAAATACGCACAATAAACCATAGCGCTTCTAATTTTAAAGTAAGCAATAAAACAGTTTGCGTTAGAGTAAAGAAGGGACAGCGAATAAAGTGTCAGTTTGTCGGGAAAATCGAAGTTCTCAATATTCAAACATAGTAGGGACAAGGTATAGATAGTCGTTACACGGGGTCGTATTGCGCTAACTGAAAAGTTCTCAATATTCAAACAGTAGGGACAAGGTATAGATAGTCGTTACACGGGGTCGTATTGCGCTAACTGAAAAGTTCTCAATATTCAAACATAGTAGGGACAAGGTATAGATAGTTGTTACACGGGGTCGTATTGCGCTAACTGAAATTACGACCGCTTGCTATATTTAGTAATGCTCGCGACATATCAATGACGGATATGTACCACACAAATTATCAAATAAACGCATATAACATTACACACAAAACATCAGTTCTGATTGGGTTCGTCGACAACCAATCCAATTTGTCGCAAATGAGAAATCCATTTCACTATTCGTCAGTGTGTATCATGTCCTAATCACCATTTCTTTCAAAAATATTTATAACAATTGAAAAGAGAAAAATCGTATCCGAGTACAAGTGATCGTGTCCGTAATCGTTAAACAATCAGAAAATCATTCAAAATTGTTATTCGATCAAAAGTATTTCAGAAAAGGGTTTATCGAAAAAAAAGATCCTATCGGGGCATAAAGTGAATTAACGTAACGTCTCATTGGTATAATCGGATGTCATTTAGTCTTCGTATAATGTCCTATCATAAAAGGATAGTGTTTGGAAAGCATATGGGAGTAGAGTTTCACACTTAGGTTGAAAGTCACGATCAACCTGAGAGAGCTTCAATTAGTCTGAAATATCGTAAATAAAATTTAGAAAAACATAAATCGCGATAAACCTAATCACGGAATATTTAATCATTATAACAGAAACGATCCGGCAGTGACAGCATCACTCATGAACGTCACCCATATTGCTCATAGGACTGACAAAAACGTTTAGCTTTACAAAGCCGGTCACACACAATACCTCCTTTCGTATGATGAAAATTCCATAAACTGCATAGACAATATGCAGACGCAGCTGGTTTCCGAGGTCAATGTCAATCGACCAACGTCTTCATAGTCGCTCAATTTGCACTATCGTACATGTGCCGCAGTCAGCCGTCAAATTTACCAATCAGCTCATTTACAATAGCTGACAAAGCTGCAGAAGCCCAAAGCAAAGCTTCTCAAACCTCTATCATCGGTATCAATCCTAGGAAAAGAAACGTTAAATCATAATTTACAGGTAAATCTTCGCCGCCGTCAGTTCGTGGGTCATATATATAAAACTTTTCAGATATGGGCCTGCCGTATATTATTGTCGTCACAGCTTTAACATAACGTCATCGGCAGGACAATGTCCAGTTTCATAATATCCGAAAATTTTTAATAACTAGTACTTACGCTTTTATAGCATTGTTACATAGCCTAGTAAGGTTAGGATGCGACATCGTGAGTACGCGACATGAAAAACAGTGCTCAAGCAATATTAACAAGCAGTGCACCTTACACAATGTTTGCAAAAAAATAAAAGATTTCTGTATTCTGGCGTGTTAACAAGGGTTGATGGCAAAAATAATCCGCACGATTAGCTATATAAGCGAAGCATGCGTATATGGGTATCTGACAGACATTTTGCTTACATCATATTGTCTTTGAAATGCATCAAGACTAAATGAACACAGAACTAAATTAGACCTCAATGAAACACGTAATTGGTAAAACATAAAAATTCTCAATCGGTAAAGCACGCATTGTACAAAGTGATGTTATGCATTTCAAAACACAAACAATTAAACTTTAGGCAAATCGTTGACAGCTTTTCCATAGAGCGTGTATCGCCCAAACTAAACGCATACTAAACGGAATGCATTTTCTTCAAAACTTGATTCATACACAGCGTACATGAAAGCTAACCAGGAATTCACCAAGTCACACGTAATGAAACGTGACCAAAGATTGTAGGAAAGTGAACTCGAGCTAACATCTAGTTAAAGAAAAGCTGCAGGCTGGAAGCAACGAAAAGAGATTGTTACCCGTAGTGGAGCTTTAGTTTCCACTTAAGTAAACATCGTCATGTTAAGTCGTAGTAAACAGATAACCGCACCAAATTCACCAAATTGACTCGGGAAAGTGTCCAAATTGCGCCATTCGTATCCTCAGCTTCCTTCAGATGATTTGCTGCATTCCTCTCACGTCGTAAGAAAGAGAGAGAGGATGGATCTCTTCGTCGCTAATATTATCCACAACCCAGGCTGACGTTCTCTGTAAAGACTTTTTAAGGATCCAGTCGCAGGCTACTTATTCAGATTAATTTTTAATTGAAAATAAAATTTGCGTTTTCGCTTGACAAGCAGTGACATAGAAAATAAAATGAAAGTCGTCACATGCGCAGCATTCGATTCGTGTTACGTGTGCAGGCACCATCCAAGGAGAATTTACTAAATTTGAACATCTTTCACAAAATAATGTGACATCAGACTTTTCAAAATAAAATTCAAATCTTCAAATCAATATCAGATTATTGAATAAATAGCCTTGTCGGTGGCCACCGATTTTGTAAACCGAAAATAGAAATACAGGAAAGGTCTTACTCCATGCGCCGAATTTATACTCAGTCTGTGCTATACTGTGAATCGCAACAATTTTATGCAAATATGAAAGAATGTTGATTCTTCTGTTAAATTCGAGATATTTCGCGTTGGCGAAATATCTCGAATTTAACAGTAACAAAACGAATTGTACTAAACAGAAACACGATATCAGCGTGGTCGTTCCCTTTTCGTGGACACGGCACACAAAATTTTCCAAAAATAGTAAAATGGCGAGAAAATTACAGAAATGTCGAGCGATCTAGCGCGAGAATCAAATTCAACCACTTCTGATCTTATTTACTCAAGACTTGTGGTGGTTTTGAATAAAAGATCAGGATGACAGAATTTGTTGTATTGAGAAGTACAATTCACAGTACAAAGCACAAGCACGTCCGTCGTCTTCGAAGTCCACCCGAGAAGAGAGCGAGGCAGGTCAATCATCACTCCTACGTCATCTCTCTCTTCTTTCTTCATAAACTTGACCGCTACAGCAAAGAGGTCTGCACCAGCCAAAGAGGTTGCTAACAATGGTAAATTTACACGCGGTTAATGGATATAAATAATTAGTTGTAACTTGAAGTTTGTTATCGGTGGTTCCATGATAGTGCTAATGAGCTTGCCCATTACCAGTGCGTGTCCCAGGAACACGTTTTAATTGGCGAATGTTCTGTTTATTCTGTACTAGCTATTGCCCGCAACTTCGTCCGTGGCAATTTCTGTTATTATGATTATTTAGTATAGATGAATCATTTTCCACCGCTTTTGAAACATTTTTTATTGATGCTTCCCTCCTATTGGTCGCAGCGTGATGTTTTATAGCCTAAAGCCTTCCTCAATAAATGGACTATCCAACACAAAAAGAATTTTCCAATTGGAACCAGTAGTAGAGATTAGCGCGTTCAAACAAACAAACATACAAACCAACTCTTCAGCTTTACAATATTAGTACAGATAACATAAATTCTTTTTTCCATAATGTTTTAAGTTTTACCGGTTGATTTTGAACCTACGGGCAATTAAACCACGAAAGGAACACTAATAAAATAAAAATCCTGAAAAATAAAAAAACCCCGTGACCGTGTTTTTGTTTGACTTTTTTTATTAATAAACTACCTTTCGTGGTTGTTTGAAGGAAATAAGAATAGAATAAGAATGACTTCGCCCTACACTACATCCATCCAACTGGAATCCGAGGTAATCTTTCATAGTAGAAAACCCATTTCAATTATATACTGTTTTTATAAAATTTAAATGGGATTAGTTGAGTATGCTTTATGAGGTAACAAACATTAACAAAACCAACCGAATTGAGATCCACCTCCATTTTTTGAAATCGGTTAGAATTGTTGAAAACGCTAGCAATAAGGCTTCGGAGGGGCTAGTAAATTATGTGATGGCCCACTTTTTAAATTACTATTATCAGCTCAATAAAAATTTAGAGAATATTTCAAACAAGAAAATTATGCTGAAATCCTTCTGGGTCTCATAGAACTGCGGGGACATTACGTAAAAGGAGCGTTCCGGTGACAGATAACAATGGTGAAAGTTTGTCCGTTACGTAGTTAATATGCAAAGAGATGGCACGTCGCAATCTCTAGGGCTGTTACATTTAAATTATAGAAATTAAAAAAATACCTTCATATTCAATGTTACAAGACCATGTGATCTTGGGATCAATGGAGTTGGCTCCTTTACGGTATGATTTGTTTCATCATCATTTTGAGTAGGTTTCAGAGTTTTTCGTAACCGCCTCTCGGCCTCTAACGTAGTTCCTTTGACGACTACCAGATAGCAGCCGAGACCGACGGCTTAACGTGCCTTTCGTAGCACGAAATCATCTTAATTATCAGACAATCAGGTGATTCAAGCCTGCTATGTCCTAACCAAACTGGAAACAACTAAACAAAGTATGCTTCCCGTGGGAATCGAACCCCGGGTCTATAGGCAAACGCCTTAATCACTGGACCACGGAGGCAGATTTATTTCAAAAATGGTACATAGATGGCGATGGCGCCATCTATTCTAAACCTTTGGAGGTCTATTGATAACTGTGTTACTGTTCACTATATTATGAAAAAATAAAAGCTGCATTCACAAAATATTCAAAATAAAAAAAATATCTTGTGGATTATCATTAAAAATATTTCTTAATTTACGAAGTTTAAGTTAACGCCATCTAACGACGGGTGAAAAGGACATGGCTGTCGCCACCGCCCATAGTGACAGCCGTGGCAGTTAGTGGAACTACCCGCCACGGCCTGCAGTCATGCTAGCCAGGGATCTTTTACATGGTTATAGCAGATCTTAAGTTGGGCCAATATACATTAGTATTACATACATATTTTGTCTTTGACACGAGCCATTTTTTATTCCACCCCAGGCCCGAGCTGATGTTCAACTTGACCCTGAACCTTGTTTTTAATCCTGGTTGCCCAATTTCAAATTTGAAAACGTGAGATATCTCACTAGTATTTAAGTACATACAGTAATATATATTACTGTATGTAAACACTTAACTTATATTTTCGTTGTTAAGTATACGAAAAAGATATGAAAATACAAAGGTCAACATCGAACATTTTGAGAATCGTACATTTCGTCTTTTAGACTTCTCACAAATCAACATTCTTTGAATTGTGTTAAAAAAAATTGGTTATTATTATTATTTTTAGATTTTTAAGTTCGGTTTATTTTTATGGTAGGTTAGCTTATTAGTTTTATTTATAGTCTGTAATGTTTTAATCGTAATATACTGCACCTAAGCTAGTAATAAATACGCATTAAGTAATAAAATCGAAATTGGCGTTATTTTTGCAATGCTGTAATATATCTCAGAACCTTACAGAGATCCTTTCTTTTTGCGCAATACGGCTAAGTTTTCAACAGTCCTGCACCAAAATACTATGTTTGATAAAACAGGCAACCCTAAAAAAGGGGGGCGCTAGCTGCAACGTTAATGGTTGAGCTCATTACATGAATCTTCGTAAAACAAACAATTCCGAGACGGGTGACGGTCACGGAATTTGGGAGCGCAAACATAATGCACTTGCATTACGGTAGTTTTGTGTGTAATTCATAAATAATTTAATGAAAAACATTGATGATGTTTTCGAAAATTTTAGGTAATTCAGTTATACATACATATAATCCCTTACGGGGTAGACAGAGTCTAAAGTCATAAGAGTAAAAGGCCACGTTTAGCGTGCTGGCGCAAAGGTGGAAAACGGAATTAAAATAGTGATGGGTTGCTAGCCGCATCACCTATTGTCATGATTCTTTAGGTTTCCACCCATTTCCTGATAGGCTTTTACGGTCTGCGCCTAAAAAGAAGCAGCTGGCACATCCTACGTTTTTCCTGTTCTCTCAGACTAGCATGAAAGAATAATTTATTTAGTTATACCACAGAGAAAAAAATACTACATAAACTTTCGACGAAACGGGTGATTCAAAATTTATATTTATTTTATTTATTAAACAAAAAGTACATAAGATAAGGTTTTAGGTTTATGTCTATAAAGTTGATCTCAACTTTGCTGGAACATTACGCACTCTTTTGTCAACATTTTCTTTAACTATTTCTCATAAATGTGGCTGAATTTTATTGATAATAGATGTAAAGAAATTAAAAGTAATACCTATATATGTGGTAAAGTAATTAAGAATATTAAGACTTATTTAAAATATAACCTACTAACTCTTGCCCGCGGCTCCGCTCGCGTAAATGTCGCGTAAATCCCCGGGAACAATATTTTTTCAGAATTAAAGGTATTCTTTGCCCTTCCCTAGGCCTAAAACTACTAATTTGAAGCGTGAAGAGAGCACGACAGAGTTACCTTCGCATTTATTATTAACTATGGATGAATATTTATTATTAATCTATGTATATGTGTATCAATTATAAAACATAGTATCGTTGAGTTTGGGATTTTTTTTTCTCAAGGAAAGAGGAAGCGTGGTCGACCAAAGCAGACCTGGCGGCGATCGGTAGCGGCGGAGGTGAAGACAATCGGGCTATATTGTCCCGAAGTAAAGCGCGTTGCTCAAGACAGAACGAGATGGAGAAGCACTGTAGCGGACATAGGAAAATAAGTCAAGTATCGTTGAGTTAGTATCCCACGACACAAGTTTACAACTTACTGTGGGGCTAGCTCAATCTGTGTGATTTATCCCTATACAATATGTAAAGCAAACCCAGTCTGATTCTTGAAGGGCTGATTGAGCTCGTCGATATGAACAACTTTCCCTATGGGACCAATGATTGCTGAGAACTTAATTTTTTTTATGACGTTCCCATACAAAGTGGCCGGGCGGCCAAACACGTTTGTTTGAAGATTGCAATTTTTTTTAAGCTTTGCCCCCATAGTAAACGTTGTTCATATCGTCGGGCTGACTCACCCCTTCACCGATCGGACAGGGTTTTCTTTAAATATTGTATATTTATTTTATTTTTATATAAGTAGTGTGTAATGCAGGCATTTCACAAAACTGTCAATTATCCATTTGTTTAGTTATAATAGTTACGTACACTACAGAAATTTGTTTAAGTCTAGTAATTAGCACGGCGCTTACGTGCCTGGCTTCGGTAAGCGAATTGACGACGATTTAAAGAACAACGGCAGACTTCCATACATCAAAATAGTTGACTTAAATCGCCAGCGTCTACATATGGAAAACATCTTAAATTGATAAGAGTCTGTTCCTTATTATATTAAAAAAAGGATTATGGCATAAGAACTCGGAGAAAAAAAGATATTGGTATTTAAAGATTTTCAGATTTTTGAGGTTATGTGTCGTAATGAAAGCTATAAAAAATCTCCATAGCGACTTACGGCTTACCTAGACGTGTACAAAAGGTGAGGGAGATTGAACATGAGAAATAATTCACTTCACTTTCATGGAATGCCTTGATGTAAATGTAATATTTTGTGAAAGTACTCTGTACATACGTACTTACGGGCGAGACAGTCCTGTGGATTCTTGATTTCTCAAACCAGAGACAATTCAGGGTATTCCGACAGCTCCGTGGCGCAGTGGTTAACACGCCAGCCTGCGACACGGAGTGCCCGGGTTCGATCCCCGGCCAGGTCAAGATGGAAAATTATCTTTTTCAGATTGGCCTGGGTCTTGGATGTTTCTCTATATATGTATTTGTTATAAAATATAGTATCGTTGAGTTAGTATCCCATAACACAAGTCTCGAACTTACCTTGGGGCTAGCTCAATCTGTGTGATTTGTGTTGTAAATATTTATTTATTTATTATTATTTATTGAACTGCCCTAGGTTAAATAAATATAAAGTGAACTAAGTGTCATTCTTTATGCAAAGATACTAAACTAAGCCGACAGACGGCAAAAATACACTATCGCATGCAGATGCATAGTTATCAGAATCTACAATTCTATTCTTATCCTATTTTGAATTTTTAGCACAGTGCAGAGTGCAGTAGTAAAGGCAGTATTTTATAAATAAAGGATACGCAATTAAAAAGAAACTACCCATTTACTTTAAAACATTTATTGATCTTCATCATCATCATCATCATCTCTTACAATAATTTCGTCTAAAAATCCTGCCGGTGCTGTAATATTATCCTCATGTCTTGCCCATCCTAAATACCAAACCAGACTCACCCCTTCACCGATCGGACAGGGTTTTCTTTAAATATTGTATATTTATTTTATTTTTATATAGTGTGTAATGCAGGCATTTCACAAAACTGTAAATTATCCATTTGTTTAGTTATAATAGTTACGTACACTACAGAAATTTGTTTAAGTCTAGTAATTAGCACGGCGCTCACGTACCTGGCTTCGGTAAGCGAATTGACGACGCCGTTGATGAGAGCAGGTGGCGCCACCTATTACCATTGGATATATTATTATTCCTCGCGATTCTACTGCGTAAGAAGGAAACGCGTAAACTTTTAGGAATTACATACCTACAGGGTGGCCCGTTGATAGACGTATAAAAGAAAATTTAAATGCCTTAACCTAAGGGGTACCCGAATCACCCCTTCTTATTTAGTTTTCTTTTTTTAATCACCTCTTTCTTATTTTTTAGTGTTCCGTACCTTAAAAGGAAAAAAGCGGCACCCTTATAGGATCACTTTGTTGTCCATGCCTGTCTGTCAAGACCTTTTTTCTCAAATACGTGTACAGTTATCATGCTGAAATTCAAATCAAATAGTCAGGTTTACTGTCCCTTTAGAGCTGCGTCTCTTAGAACTTCTAAGCCAATGTAATCCAAAGATACAGCTGTATATGCCGCAAATTTTTGATATTCGCAAGGGAGTCAAAACCTACAGGGTACTTCCTGAGAACTCAGAATCTCGGAATTTGGTACGAAGTAACGTCTTATAGCATAGATATAGGAAAAATTGCAAAAAGTATACATTTTTAGTTACATCATATAATAAATAATATTTTTAATAATTTTAAGATAATGGTACGGAACCGTTCGTGCGCGATTCCGACTCGCACTTGGCCCTTTTTTAATTTTTGGCAAATCTGTCGAAACTTTATTTTTTGATTATGTTTATATTCACACATATACAAGAAAATAAGGTAATATAGGATGCTTCCGTACAACAAACGTGATCTTTTTGCTTGTTTTTGCCCAATATTGATAACGGCAACAGGTAGACGCTTGAAGTATTCACAGGATATTTGGTTATGTATTCACTTTAAAAATAAATAATTAAATTAATATAAAACAAATATTTAAGAGGCTCCCATACAACAGACATTATTTTTGCCGTTTTTATAGATAATGGTACGTGCGTGAGTCCGACTTTCACTTGGCTGGTTTTTTTAACGTTGTTATTATTTAAAGCCACTATACCATAAAACGAGACACAAGAAGGAAAAATCGGGATCGTGGGTTAATTGGATGAATTAATGATGAGTTTAGATACTTTAGATTTAATTCCAATGTAAATATACAGGGTGAGTTTTATCTAACCCATAACCTCCTAAAGGTGACTAAAGTACAACAAGATTAACTATGTTTTTTATATGACTTTTTGTAATTCGATGATTGCTATTTTCATCCAAAAAAACATAAAATGCAAATTTGCAATTCTACTCTATGGCAATCAGCGCTACAAGGTAATAATAGTAGGTACCTACGCTTACGTGGCACGCGGCCGGCAGCATAGACGTAACGTTTAATAGAAATCCACATAAAAGCTAATGTATGTAAAATCTTGCTATGTATTGGGTTTACGTAAAAGTCATAGAACAAACGTTGTTAGTCATGATGTACCTAAGTCGTCTTTAGCAGGTTTTGCGTTAGTATAACCCTGTATATTTTCTACCCGTTGATCAACGTTCATAATCTGGGCGAGAGAAAGAAACAGCATGACACATTTTATCGTCTCTTAGTTTCAGAAAATTAAAGCAACAATAACAATTAGTCCACATTGGAATGTTACTTAGTTATTCTACGAAATCACGGCCATGCCTCCGTCAAGTTATAACTATAACGTAACAAAGTCTAGTAATTATCAGGGGAATTGACGACGATTAAAATTCGCTGCTGATGAGAGCAGCGCAGGTGGTGCCTATTATGATTATGGCTAAGCTATTTTGCTCATGATTGCAAGTTATATATTAATTGTTACTCGTACATATCAAGAGATTCCTTCCATTCTGGTCTGGGAGTAAATAAGTAATATACCAGCTGGTTTTCTTCCTGCGAAGATCGTAAAAGCCGATCGAGAGAAGGGGCGAAAATCTTAGGAATCATATCAATAGTCGATGCGGCTAGTAACCTATCACTATTTTGACTCCGTTTTCAAAACTTCACGCTTACCAACCTGCTAAACGTAGCTTTAAGGTAACTATTTAGTAATCTGTGCTTTCGGGCCTTATAGACCTATGGGAAAAAGACGTCAAAGTATGTATGACTATCAAAAGATACGAATTTATAAATGATGTTTCTATATTAAAAGCTCTTGATTTCGATAAAATAATGAATGTTAATAATATAGTCCACTTTCAAGTTTAAATAAAAAAAATGTGTTGACTTAAAATCATACAGTTGACAGTTCCTTTTGGTTCGAGTAGCTAAGGTGTGGAATGAATTGCCTGCTTTTATATTCCCAGACAATTACAATCCCGGGACATTCAAAAGTAGAATAAATGGGTATCTCTTGAATAGGCATGTAACATCTTCGTCTTCGTCGTCACTTACCATCAGGTGAGAAGAGAGACAAATGCATTCTTCAATAATTAAAAAAAAATCATAGTCATTAGGAACAAAATGGCAAGCGGGAAAAAAAGCAATTTCATAGGTAAACCCCCATTATTAAAAACACAATTATTTATTATCGAAAATACTTATTCCGTGCAAAAACTTAAAATGAATATTTCAATCAATTAAATGGCGAATTCCACGCCAAAGACGCTAACCATTCTAAAGAGATCTTTTAATTTTGCTATATCTTCTCAAAACAGGGGTCAAATTGAAATAGGAAACCTCATTTCACTGTTATGTCCTCTTAATACGAGATCCTAATGCATGAATTTTACATTCATTTGTTTATACCTACATTAATTAGAACATACTATTTTAACTATTATATTTGTATTTAGGTTAAAAGCGTGGTATGAACTTATGGTTATTTACAACTCCCTAAAGAAGGAGTGTTATATATTTTTAGAGTTCATGTACATATGTTATATATAACAAAAACTGGAAAACACAAATAATAAATCGCCTAAAGTAGAAAGGAGAGAAAGATTTGACCTTTGGCCATGATCGGGACATTAACGACTCGTAATAATAATAAAACAACATTACATCTACTTCTTTAAAGGGCAAAAGAACCGGATTAACATCCGTGTATTAAAAGGAAATACAAATTATAATAATAATGTACATATTTAACTGTACAGGTCTTTATTCCATCAAAACTACAAAAGTATGATTTCGTTTTTGGCCGATTTCAATAAAAGGAGAAGGGTCTCAATTTAGTTGAATGATTTTTTTTTTGGTTCGCTAACTGGTTGAACAACACACATTTTTTTAAACATAAAATTAGAGCATAGACGTTGTCAGCCTTCTTTGAGCGAACACAGCATGCACTTTCGAGTATCTGCTCACTCGTTTTAAATTGAAAATTATAAAAATATATTTAAATTACAGTTACAAAATGAGTTAATTTGTTAATGACATTAACAAATTAAGACATTTTATTATTGTTACCTCATAACTCCGTCATTTATGAACCGATTTAAGAAATTCTTAGAAAGGAGGCCATGTTTCAATTAAAATTTTATCAAATCAGTCTAGTAAATGGCTTGATGTTGGTTTTTTATATGAAAGATTATCTATCTTTACGCCCACAGACAGGCTTAACGTGACTAAGTCTTATGGCCATAAACTCTGCCTACAGCGTAAGATATGAAGACGGTATATTATATATGTATATATATCATCAAAATTCTTGAAAAAAAATTGTTAAGTGCCTGTATTAGAATCCTTTTTCAAATCACTTGAAAAATATCTAAATGTTCTGAGAATCTAACAGACGAACGTAGAACGTAATCGAACGTAGAAATCGTGCAGCAAGACCTTGTGCTATCAGCTCCAAGTCGAGTAGATTAAAACAATGGACGTGTTTGCAATTTGGAAAGCGATGCAACCCTTCGGGTGCGTTTTAATTGCAGGGGTCGTAGCGGGGTGTGCCATGGAAATCTTCTCATTCTTACGGGCTTTGGATACCGCACGGGTCATTTGACGCATACTGATATAATCTTGATTTTGTGGGGAAAATGATGAAACATTTTCGAGTTTATCAGTAAAATATAAGTCATAGTGATTTTTATGGTTTAGGAAAAGTAAGTCTGATTTTTGAAGAGAATTAACTATTTCGCCACTTAAATTTATTATTTTGTCATTATATTACTATCTACTTAATACAATTAACCTCTTACCAAGGTCCAAGATCAACCGCCGATGCGTTTTCACTAGACCCATTAGAAGATGTTTTTGGACATGACAAGATTTTTAGGGACAAAAGAATAACCAAGAAAAGAAAGGCGTTTATTATACGGCGTCAAAACCTGGTCACTTATACTACGAGGCCGCCGAAAAATCCTTAAGAATTGGTCCTGGAGATGGTTAAAAAGATCCCGTGGTTAGTTTTCATTATAAAGAAACACTTTCGGGTGACTTTCAAGCTACTTCGCGACATATCAGTCGAAATGAGTTGTCGATGGAGAGTCTTGTCGTCTAGAGACGAGTAGAAGGCAAAAGAGCTTAAGGAAAATCTCCGACTCATTGGACAGATGTGATAAAAATACCTGTTCTTCCATAATCCAATGTGCTAGAAATGCTATTAATAGGCAAAGGTGGAGAACTATTGCACAAGCAGCAACCCACACCAAAGGGACAGGCAGTATAGTAGATCCTGCACCAGGACCACAATTACGACCACTCTGTCAAAATTACCAACTAGCTTCCTACCCTTTTTGTGTTTCAGTAGTATTGGACAGTTGATAGTTTCCTAAGAAACATAATTAACTTTATTCTTTCAAAATTAATATTGGTAGAACAAAATGTTATTATATTATAATGCGTCAAAGTAATACCTCTTTTTAATATTCTGTGTATCTTTGAGTAATCGTACATATATAAAAAGAGAAGACTTGAAATTCTTCCCATTTTCCGGAAGTCACTTATTTTTTGTTTAAACCTCTCAACCCCCAAGCGGCCCGATCGGTCCGCATAACAATAGAAAATCCATTGTATTTGTCTGCGTTTCTCACGCTTCATGGGTAGAAGAACTACATTCATCGACCTTAGTACTCTATTAAACAATTCATTAAATATTGAAGCGTGATGTAGTAACAGATAGACAGAGTTGCTTTCGCATTTATAATAAGTATGGATGATTTTATACATTGCAGGGTAAACAGAACCCAAGAATTTTAGATCCAAAGTCCACATAAAGGTGACGTATAGGTGGAAATCGACATAAAAATAGCAATAGATTGCTAGCCGTTTGCTTATATTAATGATTCCTTTATCGACTTCAATCGCAAAACAATAGAGCCCTATTGATCGTGTCTTTAATAAAGAAAGGCTCTTTCTTAGTACATTAACCATATCATTACTCCATGAATGATGAAGCGAAATGCCTGACAGAACATGCAATAGGCGTATACTTATTTAACGAAATCTTGGAAATAAATCAGGGGTGTTTGAAATTGTATTTTTAACAGACTGATCGATAGCTCCATGCAGATATTTATTTTTCTTAGGGTTCCGTACCCAAAGGGTGCTAAAAGGAATATTATTACTAAGCCTCTGATATCCATTCGTCCATCCGTTCGTTCTTCCATCCGTCCGATCATCTGTCACAGGCTGTATCTATTGAACTGTTTAGAGATAGACTTGAAATTTCATAGAAGATCGTTGGGTTCGTCTCGTCGCTTGTGCAGTTACCTACGACTCCTTAAAATCTTCGGCCATATCACCCGCAAAGAATAGTCTATGGAGCGTTTGGTGCTTCACGGTCACTTGAAGCCAAGCGTTCAAGTGGTCAGTATCCAACGAAGTGGCTAGATCTTGTCTAAGCTGTGAGATAGTGCCCAGCAACAGAATGCTCCAAAAAATCCGCAGACAGAGATACGTAGACGAGGGACCGCGAGATCAGCGGCCATGGACAAGCAACCCAATCCATAATCACGACCACTCTGTCAAGAGTGTACGTCTAAGAAGAAGAAGAGAGTTTGTCTATTGCCGATAACTGCAAATAATAAAATTAAGGAATAATTAAAGGAACCCATATACCTACAAGATTTTATCTAAGTTGCTGATTATTTATTTTTAAGAAGTCAAACCACATATAAAATAAACAATAGCGGACTTGCTTGAAAGAGTTTTGTTAATCTTATTAAGATAGGTCGGTTTTATGCGTACTTATCATTATCACAGGTATTTATACATCAGAGTTAAATATTTTACGGTGGAACGGGCTAACGCGACATACACTTGGTAATTTTTTATTTAATTAACGCAATAGTAAATATATGTAAGGATTCTACATTGAAACAATTATTATTGCATGTGTCTATTATTTTAAGCAACAGTATAAAACACATAGATCCTTCCTCCTTATTAGAGCGTATTCCCGGTGGCGTTTCTTTAGGTGCATTGAAGCCAGGTCCACTATTATGGCAGGATACAAGCTGTTATAGATAAGGCAGATTTTTTACGGCTGGTGCCTGCCTGACACCAAGCCTCCTTGGGTAGTTCCAGAACGGCGGGCCTGTCATCTTCTGATTGTGTTTTAAGTATATAGTAAAACTAGTATTATAGCAATCCAATACTAATAATATAAAATACTATTATATTTTACTTACAATTTTATATAAATAAAAGATAAAATAAATAACTAGCATCGGAAAAGCTAGTAATAAAACAATCCAACACTAACAAAATAAAAGAGCTGCTCTCAGAAAGCAATTTCAGTTCGGCCTCGGCTGTTTAAGTTTGTCTTATAAACACGAGTGGGCAAATAAAGTGTTGTTGATGACAAGTGACTGACTGGCGAGCAATTAGCAGCCGGCGGAAACAAAAGGGCCTCTTAGTTTCACTTAATTAAAAAGAAGGCGGCAGAGAAAAATCGCTGTGAAATATTACGGAGCGAGCGTGTGGGGTGTGAATATGCGCTTATTTAGTTTTCGTGAGCGATGAGCTTTTTAAAAAGAACGTGCATTATTCATTGTAGTTGCAAGTTGTATTACTAGTGGTTCTGTGAGAACAGTAGACCTCGCGAGCCCTTTCAATCAACATACACATTTGCCCTCCAGTGCTCTAAAATATATCTGTTACTGTTATGCTAATTGACTAAAGGATGATTTCCTTCAGTTACTATTTCCCAATCCCCGCTGCTCTTAATTAGGTACCAGAAGAAACGGAAATTTAAACCTACATTCTTCTTACCAGAAGATCCGACCAGACCCTTTTTTAAGAGGAAACACTATTAAACACTTTCAAGTTTATCGTTTAAAAAGTTGTTCAGACAAAAAAGTTGCTTCTTAATAAGAATAACAGAAAAGTCTAATGACATTTATGAATGTTTTTATCAGATAGATGTGCTGTGAGTTTTTTTAAGTTTCAGACCCCCATATTTCTGCCATTTTTAAAAATTTCGAAATACTGGCTCGACAAGAAATTTCTATATAATTACTGAACCTGCTAACAAAATTTCATGAGAATCGGTTGAGAAATGCGACCTGTAGGCGAGAACAGACAGACAGACAGACAGATGGACAAAAGAATTTTAGGCCAGTCGAAACTGAGACGCTTCGCTCGCTTTGCTCGCTCGGTCAATGAAAACACATTACAAGTTGATAATTTAAATTATTAATGTTCCCTTCACAGCACTTCAGTAGTGGTCATTCCGAAACTAGTAGCTCGTTGATTTTGCAAAACAAAGCCTATATGACGTTCAAAAGTAGATACATGTTTTCCTGATGTGATTGAAATTGTATCTCATTTCCCCCGATCTGAGCTGGTCTTCCCCCTATACCTGGGTTACGTATAACAAATACAATATTTCCTAGTTCATACCATAGTAAGTGATAGTTAGCTCCTTTTAAATTACTCAAACTTCATTGTCACCCTTCTTTTTTGTTGGGTATTAAACCACACAGATGGTACATGGACCCAGTGATCCACTAATAATTAAGTTTTTACGACTGGCCGCCTACATACCGTCAATCTAGCTTGGTTCCAGACCCGCTGATGAAACAAGACTTCTTGATTAGCGAAGGTATTTATGTATACTGTGTCCACCATAGTTCTTAATAGTATCATTATTTGAATAATAATTATTCAAATAATGATACTATTAAGAACTATGGTGGAAGACTTCTTGATTAGCGAAGGTATTTATGTATACTGTGTCCACCATAGTTCTTAATAGTATCATTATTTGAATAATAATTATTCAAATAATGATACTATTAAGAACTATGGTGTAATCAAGAAGTCTTGTTTCATCAGCGTTGTCCAGAAGCGAGGTCATCAAAATCGATGACATCATGCGTCTCCTTTACAGCGTGTGAATGGACCACCAAGGTTCCCTTGAAGGGGTGACTCAGTAAGTATAAATCGACAACTTTGCATAGGCAAACGACCAATGCTGTAAAGTAAATAAAAAAAATATATACAGTGTTCGACTTAGCTGGGGTACTATTTTTGAAAGTATGACACTCATATTAGAGCGATTTTTCCGTACAAAAAACGCTCGAAGACGAGTGTCACACTTTCCCCAGGTCTTTGTTGGCCCGGCAATTTGTATGAAAATGTAGATTTTTTTGAGCTCCCAAAATTTGTGGCATAACAAATGATGATCATTTTGGCATGCTAAGTTGCCCATTCGAGGGAGTATCTGTGGTTTATTCACAAGTTGTTCAAGTGTACACATAATTTATAAAAAGTATAAAAAAATTGACATATTCACACAAATTGCGGGGCCGGCCGAACACTTTTATATGAAAATGTCAATTTTATTCACGTTTTCAGCATTTTGACGGGCTGAGTGACCCTTTCAAGGGATCATTAGTGATTAATTAAAACAAGCTATCTAAGTAGACACGTATGATTTTAAAGAAGTAAAAAAAAATGATTTTTTTGCAAATTGACGGGCAGCGCGGGCAGCCGATCACAGTTATATGAAACTGACGATTTATTTTCAAGAGAGAGATATATTTTTTTTTTAGAAAAATACTTCATTTCTTTGCTGGGCTGAGTCACCCCTTTAAAGGAAATATGTGTGTACCATACATTCACTCAATATTCATGTATTTTAAACTGATAATGCACAAAATTTTCCAACCCATCTCAATAAATGCAACCGCATTCACGCATCTAGAAGTTGGTAAAGTAGGACTCGCCTCCTCGGAATGAAAGGCTCATTCCTACCTTAATGATGGCTGCAGGCCATTGCACACTGCAGCCGGAAAATTATATCCACTGAACTTGGGAACTGAACGCGTGGGCTCCGCCGGCTTAATTTTTCACGCCCGTATTGTGTAGCTTGCAGTTATAAAAGTTTGTAACTCATTTTCTAAGAAATTTCCGAGCTTGGAGTATAGAAATATGTGTGTACCATACATTCACTCAATATTCATGTATTTTAAACTGATAATGCACAAAATTTTCCAACCCATCTCAATAAATGCAACCGCATTCACGCATCTAGAAGTTGGTAAAGTAGGACTCGCCTCCTCGGAATGAAAGGCTCATTCCTACCTTAATGATGGCTGCAGGCCATTGCACACTGCAGCCGGAAAATTATATCCACTGAACTTGGGAACTGAACGCGTGGGCTCCGCCGGCTTAATTTTTCACGCCCGTATTGTGTAGCTTGCAGTTATAAAAGTTTGTAACTCATTTTCTAAGAAATTTCCGAGCTTGGAGTATAAGCTTTCCTAGCCTAGCAACGATTTATTTAAAGGCTTAAGTATTAAACTTTTAGATTGGATAATTGTAACGTTCTTACTCACGAATATTGGAAGGCGAAGTGGAACCACGAACCCAAAGCTAGTGGGACTATGACACCGGTAGGACATTATAGGTGGGACCACGAGTCAAAAATCCGAACTCAACTGTCATTGAATGCTTTGTAGTACGTATTCGTGGGGCCGTTAAAACTGGGGCGCTCAAACTTTTTAAGGTATAGAGCCAACAGCTGGTACCCGTCTAGCCTTCAGGGTACCCGACCGTGTGACAATGACCTGTAGGACATTGTTTTATTTATAGCTTAAGTGTTTTTCTATTTATTTAGGTTAATATTTATTTCATAAATTTAATTTTTTCAGGTATTTCAACATTTTATTGTAAAATACTATGTCACAATTTGTAAAATAATAAAACTTCGAGCATTAATTGATATTCATTTCGAATTGATAATGTTCCTGAGAAAAAGTGTATTAGTATACAAGTATATTTAATCTCTTTGGTGTGACCGACAAATGGACGAATATCCAAAGCCGGAAAACAATGATCCTATATATGGGTTCTTTTACTCCTGACTGTCAAGGGTTGTGTGTTTCGCGCGTAAAAAAGCAAATTTCTTAAGCCTTCAAAGTTTAGTTTCCTTAAATACCTTTTTTAATCTCAGCCTATCATCTCTTAACAACAAGCGAAGACTATGAGTAACATAATTAGATACGTACTTACATTAGGGGAGGCTATTTTTGAGGGGTGAAGGCAGTAATTAGCGAAGGCTGTGGAGCGCCTCGAGGAACGCTCTTTATGCTCGGATTCATCTGTTTTGTTTTACTGTTATTGTGCGGCTGAATGGAGACCGCGGTGTGGAGAGATTATGATGATGCTCTCGACTACTCTATTATACCTAAGAACGGTTTTAAATATTTTTACGCTTATTAATTCAATGGAAGTCAAGTTTGAGAATTCCTGGAGAAGATGACACAATAACGTATATAAGGAGTATACACAATAAAGTTTTTAGTCGTGGTAGAGCCACGTTACTGGAACAATTAATTTTTGCTAGGAGTGTAAATGGGCCGGCTCGTCCGGGGAAGTACCATACTGTCACAGATCGACGTTTGAGTAGAATCTTTACCGCTTCTATGCTTCGTTCGGTGATTGAGAGGCAGAGGCCCATCCATTCCCCTTCCCCATTTCCTCCCACAAACTCCTTCGACGGCCGGCAAAGTTACTGTCGCATCCTGGTGTTGCAGTTGTCCATAGGCAGCGGTTATCACTTACCATTAGGTGGCTCGCTTGGTCGTTTGCCAACTAGTATATAATTAAAAAATAAATTAATCAAAAATATTTATTCCTTACGGCTTACGAGGTAGACAGAACCAAAGACCATTAGTCCTTTGAGCGTGTAGGTAGAAAAGGTAGAAAAACTAGAAATAAAATATCAGCTGCGCCGCTTCGTCTTTTACACACACATGTTGCCTATAAATGTCGTAATCTATATTAATAATAGCAGTGGCGAACAGTAATCAGTTGCCGCAAAGCGACTTCCTAAAGGGATTTTGTGAATCAAATATACATACATATAATATATAATACGAATAATATTAAATTAAAAATCCATATACGTTGTAGCCGTCGACCACAGATTAATCAATAACTAAAATGGAAAGCAAACGTATAGGTGACTGAGAACAATCTCATAATCTCATTCAAATATCGTAATCTAGGTAGTTGTGGCGGGCAGTAATCAGTTGCCGCAAAGCGACTCTAAGGAATCCCGTAATTTCTTTACCTAAATACATCAAAAATATAAATATAATACGAATAATATAAAATGAAAATACAGAACCGTAGTAGCTGTCGACCACAGATTGATTAATAACTGAACTAATGACAATCTCATATATATCGTAATCTAGGTAATAGTGGCGGGCGGTAATCAGTTGCCGCAAAGCAACTTCCCTAGGCATTCCGTAATTTCTTTACTTTAATAAGTACATCAAAAATATAACGTGGTAGCCGTCGACCACAGGTAATTAATAACTAAAATTGAACGCACACGTGTAGCGGACTGAGGACAATCTCATTTAAATATCGTAATCTAGGTAGTAGTGGCGGGCAGTAATCAGTTGCCGCGAAGCGACTTCCTAAGGGATTTAGTTTCAATCACGCCGGCGGTCGCCCGATTGTGATTAATGCATACTAAACAGGACACACGCGGACTTTGTCGGTAATCTGCTGCTGTACTACTTTTTAAAAGATTCTTTGTTTACTGAATGGCATTACCTCTAAATTTAAAGCCGCAATAGATATTTAATGTTGTAAGCAACATTATTAACCAACTTTTGCGACTTAGTCCGTGTGTATTCCCCGGAAAATGTAAATACATAATAGTAGGTAGTAAAAAGTAAAAAAGGTATCTTGGATGTTATATAAGAATATAGTCCACCTTTCTGTCAAGTTTCGTCCAAATCCGAAAGGTATTTTATATTGAAACCTTTGTTGTTTAAATATATACACTTTTAATTATAATAGATATTAAATGCTGTTACATACAATATGTTAAAAATGTTGATAGTACAACCATCTAAAAAATTACATAAATTTGCAGAAAAATCTAACTAAGAGACCACTCGAATGAGAAACAATATTTAATTAAAACTAGGTATCCTGCTTTCCTCGCGTTAATATTTTTATCTTTTCTCATGACAGTTCTTTTTTCCTGTATTAAATTTAGTTCTCTATACTTTTCTCTGTACACGTCTATGCAAAATTGCATTGCGATGGAGTTTTTAAGGCGTGAAAGCGTAATAAACAAATTAATAGATCTACTTTTGTAGTTTTATTATATAGAATACAAAATGCATGATGAACAATATCTGAACATTAAATAAGTAGACTCAAGTACTTAAGAAGACATTAATACTTAAAAACAAACAATTTCTCTTGAATAAACTCCACATAGAAAACTTAAAACAAAAAGCTCCTAACGAACATCAAAATTGTATTAAAGAAAGAAAAATGGTGCTTTCCCACAGCAAATACAGAAAACAATGAACACTTGAACTATAAAAGGCCCGTGGTACACAAGATTGAATAAAACAATTTATACAAAAGATGAACTTATTAGTGACTCAAAAAATAAATGACGTTAAAACGTGTAAATCGATTTTCAATTTTGCAATTAATACTGAAGTCAGTCACTCCGACCAGGTGATCTCACGATCTGACTAAGGTCGCAGGAAGACGCTGGATGCAGGGCGCTTCCAGCCGGTCGTATTGGAAAGCCTTTGTCCGACCGTGGACTTCTTATGGCTGACATGATGATGATGACTGAAGTCAGTTTTTGGTTGCATTTAGTTCTCAAGTTTTAATAATATTTCTAATTTATCAACCTAATCCGTACTAGGTAAACTAATATAAGGAATGCAAAATGCGTATGTTTATTACCTTAAGTTCTATGGAATGTTGCCTACTGATTTTCTTACAGAGTTTCATAAAGATATCTCTTATCCAAAAAGAATAACACATTAACACGAGTAAAACCGCACGCATGTAAGCTAGTTTTATTAAATTCGATGAAAACTATAATATTTTTCATTATCAATACGCTAGTAGTATTTCTGTTTTGCATAATATTAAAAAAATATATGAAATAAAAATATGACGTTCAAAATGGGATACATGTATCCAATTTTGAATAAAAGTCTAACTTTTGTCTTTTTTAGTTTCACCACCATGCTCACAAATTTAATGTGGCACTGGCAAAAATTCTATCTTCGGGTAGAACAACGAGATTAAATATTTGGATGTATTTTATTTTATGTTATAGGACGTCAAACGAGCAAGCGAGACACCCTAATGGTAAGCGGTCAACACTGCCCATGGATAACTGCAACACCAGGGTGTGACAGGAGCATGGCCGGCATTTCAAAGAGTTGGGAGAAGTAAATGGGGGGAGAGGAGGATGGGCCTCCGGCTCTCTTCCTCACCGAACGAAGCATAGAACCGGTAAAGTGTCTACTCAAACGTCGATTTTCTGTGAGAGTGTGGTACTTCCCCGGACGAGCCGGCCCATTCATGCTAGCAAAAATTAAGTTTGCCGGTAGCGTGGAAATTAGATAATCAACCACTGTATTTTTTTTTATGTGTGTGTAAATGGTCAACACTGGTGTCAGATTTTTAAGCTGCCTATATAGCAACGACTGCCATGAATGATTACAGCCGGGACCAACTGCTTAAAATGCTTGCCGAAGCAGAGAGAAGCTCAAGATATTTTTATGCTACTTTTGGAGGACTGCGCCCGGGGTTGCTTAAACGGTCAACTACCGAACGCCCCAATCGAGATTGATGAGTAACAGGCGTAAGCGCTATTAATGCTCACAATAACTGGGCTATCAGGCTCCTCAAATCATCCATGAATACGTGCGGTGCTACGAATAAGTAATAAGTCCACTTATTCGTAGTTGCCACTAACTTTTACAAACTAACGTAAATCTTCACCTCCCAGTTAACAAGAGGGTAAAGTGTAAGATTGACCTATTAATTACGATCCACCTGAAGCGCAATAATCTATTTAGCACTGAAGGGGCGCTGATTTCCGAACAAAAAGCTGCACGGTGCTGGCGTTAATTTAAACTTCTCACTAGCATATAATTTTACTACGAGCCCGTCTAATTAGTTATAATTTGTTTCAATAACAGCTCAAATGAAGACCAAATTTGTTTAACGCGGTACCTGTAGCGAATTTTATCTATACTTAAGCTTATCAATACCATTTTCAGACTAAGTCTCCCAGGGTCTAAAATACGTTTTTATTCCCAAAGGAACTAAAAATGATTTTTTACTTCACAGTTTAGATTTTTTAAGTCCCGTGGGTATGACAATACAAATATTGTTTTATCATAGAGGGAGATGAAAAGCAGAATGTGTCTTCTCGACTCTAACATTACGTTTGGGAACATACTGCCAACTAACCATACTACCAACTTAGTTGGTAGTTGGTGGTTAGTCTACTTTAGAATCTTTGCTAGACTCCTTTGTTTTGTTCTGAATAAAAATATGGCCCTAACCAAAAAGTCTTATGTTAGGCCCTTGCTTGAGTCACAATCTACTATTTATTACCAACTTTCACTCATGGCACCGCGCGTTTTTATCTCCGTGATTTTTGTCGATCCTCGGAACCAGTGTTTTTTTTTTCGGGGTGAAAGTCACCCAATGTTCCTCTTCATATCAGAGAAAACGTGTGAAATGTAGGAAGTCTTATGCTGGATTATTGCAAAGGCTCGGATATCTGCCATAATCATGATATTGATCAATAATTGGCAGGTGGGTGGCATGCCACCAAGCATGCCACCCACTTAACTGGCTACTCACTAGCCGACAATTGCCGGCAAAAGGAGAGACACCGGTGCGGGTGACATAGGATGTCGGGAGGTTTGCTGCGCTTTCTTCGAAGTTACTCTTCCAGCCCTGGAGCAACAATTCTAACGATTCCTCTGTGGGCGGCCAACTAAGACAAGCCAGAGCCGAGAGTCCTGCGTGCACTCTTGGGTTTGCACCCCGGCTGATGAAGACACGTCGGGGAAGAGTGCTCTGATCGACTCAAGAGCACTCAGGCCCATGGGCCCATTGTCATTATTCACCATCAGCTCACCTAAAGCTGCCCTGCGCCAAATTAATATAATTTATTACGCATATTTCGCTGCATAATCCATGAAAAGAAAAATACTACTGTTTTGCGCCAAAAGTAGAAATACGACGTTTATTTTTAAAAAAAAACACAGTTAAGCTCAGTTAACTTGTCAACGTAGGCAAAAAAAACTATTTTACGATTACGAGTAAGCTTTGAAAGTTAATTTTAAACTTCATTACTTTCTTTCCTTAACCGGAGTGTTGTAAGCAAAAGAAAAATATTTTAATTGCCACAATGTTTCTTTTTTCCGGCAAAAAGCAATTCTCTAGAAAATTATGCCCTGGCCGCAACACCACTCGCCTGGCAAAACAAAGCTAAGTGTTTTATTTGAGAACACAGTGTTTTAAACTAGCAGTCTCACAATTTAATCCAAGCTAGTGAAATAGCTTTCTTCGTGCATATTTTAATGCATTCTAGGAAATAAGCTAGAACCGTGCTTTTAGTTATTTTGAAAATATTCAGTTTAATTAAAATTCATAATATTATTCGAATATATTTTTAAATGAATAAGAAAGCATTTTTCCGTGACTGCATAAAGTTTGTATGGTTTATATCTAATTATTAGGCTCACATTTTTGCATATCTACATGAAAATAAGACTATATTTTCATAGTAGAAAACAACTAAATATTATAATATTATAAATGTAAAAAGAAATTTAGAATGTGAAGATATTTATTACTCCTTCACACTTCTATTTAGACAAACTTCTAATGATTTTGATAAAATTTTACAATGTTATTACTTACTTAGTTAAATAAAAAAGCACACAGAAAAAAAATTATGCGGATTATGCTGCCGATTAAACAGCCAGAAAAAAAAGTATCTACCTAATATTTAACCGAGTTTAGTTCGTTTGTTTTTATCCAAACGCTTAGTTTGAAATTACAAGCCTTGTTGGTATTTATTTGCTTCGAAATGTACCCATTCTCTACAAAGATTTGAAAAAGGTCGCTCTTTTCGTTATTTTGGCGTAACAAGAAACGGCTTCCTTTCAGAAACCAACACATGTTCAGAACAACCTACATAATCAATGTCCGGCGTAACATATTAAACTTTTTCCACTCACAGACCCTTGAAAGAGAAAACGAAGAACGCTTTTTGTGCGTCTGAAAAAGTGGCGTAATTTATTTTCCCTTGGTGTAATATTTAGTGGTGTCCATTACTACAGTGCGCGACCTAACATTATTCACACGCATCCATCTTTTTTCTCGGCGCGCGTGCGGTCCTACATATTAACTTTTTCATTCATAGTCTTCACGATCGTTTCAATATTGCTTCACATTTGTTTGTTAAAGCAATGAATAATTGCAAGCATTTGTCATGGCGACCACTCTTTTTACTATGATAGTGGATAGTGTATAACGGATCGCAGATAAATCACCTTGAAGTTTGAATGTGAGTATGATTTATTTCATTGAACTGTGAGATGAAAAACTATTGTCTCTGTTAGATCACTGATTAAAATTGATTGTCGTCAAAATTGAAATTTAGGTTCTTTGAATATATTTAAATCTGCCTATACATACAAATGACAATTTGATTCGAAACAACTAGGACTCGGAGTGGATTTTTACCTAAACTAATAATTAAGGCACATAATCAATGAATGAGTAGCACTAAGTGAATTATTCACAACACAGTGACCACCAAATTTGTACGGAAAGAAAATCAGCTGATACATTCTCTGATTTTTTCTCCCAGACCAGCGTTCAAGATTCTCAAAATATACATGTTCAAATTCCTTGTAGAACACTACATAGGTGTTATTCGTGTTATCACTACCGTGCAGTAAGCATTTACCGAGTGATTGAGCTAAGTGCACACCGCGTTAGCGTTGCGACGCCGGCGGACATCCGCCTATGACGTCACTTCATACCCAGCAATGCAGACATTAGCAAATTCGTCTACTTAGACACATCTGTTCATGTAGGTACACATTTTGTGCTCCTGTTTTGTTGAAGTTCAATCATAAATATATATACAAAACTGTATCTGTAGTGTTGTATCATGTTATCACTACCGAACGGATAGCATTTACCAAGTGATTGAGCTAAGTGCACACCGCATTAGCGTTGCGACGCCGGCGGACATCCGCCTATGACGTCACTTAATACCCAGCAATGCAAACATTAGCAAATTCGTCTATTTAGACACACCTGTTCATGTAGGTACACATTTTGTGCTCCTGTTTTGTTGAAGTTCAATCATAAATATATATACAAAAGTGTATCTGTAGTGTTGTATCATGTTATCACTACCGAACGGATAGCATTTACCAAGTGATTGAGCTAAGTGCAACTGCATTAGCGTCTCGACGCCGGCGGATGTCCGCGACTCACTTTACGGCTTCACACCCAGAAATGCAAACATTGGCATATTCATATATTTGATAACTTATATCCTTGTACTATAAGTTTCCGGAATGAATATGAAAAAATACTATTAAAGGTACAAAATTAATTTATTGTTTTTTAAAATAATCTCCCTTGGCGTCTATGTACTTTTTCATTCGATGAAACCAGTTTTGAAAACTTTTGTGCCACTCCTCTGTGGTGACCTCTGAAACGTGTTTTTCATACTCCTCGACAGCCTCTTCTGGTGATGAAAATCGTTGACCGCGTAATTGGTTCTTAATTTTTGGGAACAGAAAAAAGTCACAAGGTGCCAGGTCGGGACTGTATGCAGGATGACTCATGAGTTCTACATTTTTCGCCTTCAAAAAGTCGTTTGTCTGTCTGGCCGTGTGAGAACTAGCATTGTCGTGGTGCAGGATGATACGGCGTTTACGGTTTTTTTTACGGAGTTCGTCAATAACTTCCGGCAAACAAATGGTCGTGTACCACTCACTATTCACTGTACGACGATTCTCTAAAGCAACAGTAGCCACGTGTCCAGTATTATTTAAAAAAGAAGCAATCATCCGCTTAGATGCACTTTTCACGCGCGCCACTTTGGTTGGTTTCGGCTCATCTTGAAAGACCCATACGCTCGATTGCTGCTTTGTTTTGGGATCGTAGCAATAAATCCATGTTTCGTCACCTGTTACTATGTCCCACACCAAATTTGACGCACCTTCGTTGAATCTGGTAAGTATGGCACTGCACCAAGTGACGCGGTCCGTTTTTTGAGCCTCGGTCAAGTTGTGTGGGATCCACCGCGAGCACAGCTTTCTCACACCCAAATGTTTGTGTAGGATTAATTGTATTTGACTCATGCCTATTTCTAAGGATGCGCGAATTTCATGGTAGGTCACATGCCTGTCTGTTTCAATCATACGGCGCACAGCATCGATGTTTTTGTTGGTCACAGCGGTAGACGGCCGACCATCGCGAGATTCGTCACTGAGATTGATACGACCACGCTTAAATTCTGCAAACCAGCTATAAACAGTTGTCTTGCATGGTGCTTCATTGTCAAAAGCTGTTTCAAGCCTAGCGATGCTCTGTTGAGCTGTCAAATTACACTTAAAATCGTAGAAAATCATACTACGAAAATTTTCCCGAGTTAAACCCATGTTGATGCAGACACACAATTTTTTAAATGGCGCCACAAGGTAAAAACAAAAGACAGTCAAATGAAACAAACTGCATTCTACAGCCAAAGAGTTCTATTTTCAAATGTTGCAATAAATTTTTAAATATTGTTTATGTAAGTGGCCAGTTCCGGAAACTTACAGTGCGCCCTATGTATTCATCATAGTTCATAATCTTATATCCTTGTATGCATTTAAACTAGTCAGTCATATTATTAGATTCATGGTCATCATCATTTCGAGTAGATGTCACGGTCAATCGACCATGCACACCCTGGTGTCAGAGTTCTTCGGAACCGCCTCTCGGCCTCTGACGTGGTTCCTTTAACGACTACAAGATGGCAGCCGGGACCACCGGCTTAACGTGCCTTCCGAAGCACGGAATCATCTTTCATCATCATCATCATTTCAGCCACACGAAGTCCACTGCTGGACATAGGCCTCCCCCAAGGATTTCCAATATGACCGGTTGGAAGCGGCCTGCATCCAGCGTCTTCGTGCGACCTTGGTTAGGTCGTCCGACCACCTTGTCGGTGGGTGTCCAACGCTGCGCTTGCCGGTACGTGGTCGCCATTCGAGCACCTTTCTGCCCCATCAGCCATCGGTTCTTCGAGCTATGTGCCCCGCCCACTGCCACTTCAAAGAGCTAATCCGCTGAGCTATGTCCTATAATGAGCTATATCCGCTAGTCATCTTTATTATCAGACAATCAGGTTTTTTTTTTTTTAATATTTTTTTTTTTATTAAATATAGTACTAGCCTAGCCTAGCCCCAAGGTAAGTTCAAGACTTGTGTTATGGGATACTAACTCAACGATACTATATTTTATAACAAATACATATTAGATAAACATCCAAGACCCAGGCCAAGCTGAAAAAGATCATTTTCCATCTTGACCTGGCCGGGGATCGAACCCGGGCACTCCGTGTCGCAGGCTGGCGTGTTAACCACTGCGCCACGGAGCTGTCAAGCTCCGTGGCGCAGTGGTTAACAGTTAACAGGTGATTCAAGCCTGCAATGTCCTAACCAAACTGGAAACAACTAAACAAAGTATGCTTCCCGTGGGAATCGAACCCACGACCCCCGGGTCAACAGGCAAACGCCTTAACCACTGGACCACGGAGGCTGATATATTCATGGTAAGAACAAAGAAGTAACTACAATTTTACTTGATATCAGCAAAGATTTTGACTTTGTCTGCGGTACAGTATTTTGATTAAAGGCGGTTTTTTATGGGAAAGATTATTTCTCTACATAGTACGGTTCTTGGCGTCTTTGTTGGTGAATTTGTATAAAAAAATATAAAACATATATGTATAACAAGCCTTGTTTTAACCTGAATTTATTAAGTTAATCTATAATAAAGCTGGCATTATCAAGACAGCTCATATTAAACTCATAATGGCGTACACTAGGTAACAGGGTCACATAGGTGCCATCAGTCAACGGGGAAGTACTCTATACGAGCTATAAGTTATGGCTTATTATATTGTAGAGCACATCTATCATGGGTTGGCTTTGACCCAATTTAATGCTGTCGGCCAGGTGCGCTCTCGCTGGAGCTACTTATTTGATTCTTCTTGACAGTTACTGCAGTTTGCCAACACTTTTGAACTTCTGAAAATAGTGAGGTAAGTAGTTGTCGACCACAAACTGAAGCCATATAAAACATACATAGGTATATTAACATATACCTACAAATATTTTATATGGCTTCTAACCTTATTATGTTCTAGCTTCTTACCTTATTATGTTCTGGCTTCTTACCTTATTACATAACTATAGCTTTCACCTGTGGCTCCGCCCGCGTCAATGTATCCCTCGGGGACAGTACTTTTCCCAGGATTGAATGTACTTTATGTCCTTATACGTACCCCAGACAACGAGTATTCAAAATTTCATGCCGGTTGGTTCAGTAGATAGGGCGTGAAGGCGTTACAAACAAATAAACTCGCTTTTGCATTAATGATATTAGTTAGGATTAGGAAAACACGATTGTCCCTAAAAAGACTAATGTTTTCAGAATTATAAACCAAAAAGGGTTTATCCAATTTTTTTGTAAGTATGTAAATGGAAGAAGAGTGAATAAAAAAACAACCATAACTTATAAATGCCTGAACAGTTCTGAATGTATGGGATTTAGTTAGATATTTCTTTATACCATCTCCAGAGACAATGGTTCAAAATTTAAGGCGGACCTGTTGTGTTATTTATTTTTTTGTTAAAAACATCTTGTTTATGATTTTCACCTGTTTTGCTGAATAGCTCAATTACTAAACTATACAATAGTATGTTTTTCATAATACTGTCTCTGTGAGCTCTAGACCTCACGAGTCTTATCACAGTGAACTTCATCCTTATCGCCATAGTCAGCTACCAACATACCTTTCATCAAGATTTGTCCAGCTGATCTTGAGTTATAAGTGGTGTAATTAAACCGCCTCTGTTTTATGTTTATATAAGGTCTACAACATTTCGATTACTAAAAAAATTCACGAGGTTGCATCTGTCAGAAGAGCAGCCGGACAGTGGGACATACGGAATGGTATTTGTCGAAGCTGAAATGCAGACGCTTCACGCTTGCTCGGTCAAAAAATCTAGATTATTTTACACGAAGAAAATATTAAAAACCAAAATAAAGCATTCATACTATGTCTAAAATTCGTGCGCTTTTCAAAGTAGAAACTCTTGCAAGCTTTAACTCTGAGTAGCGCATACTTTTGATGTTCTTGCCTACAGTGGGGTTCTAGTGAGAACATATTTGCCAATCTATTTACCTAGCTATATTTTACAGATTCCGGGCACCCTTGCGATGGCAATCAATCTAGGGATAGCGAATTAAAATTTTTAAAGGCAATACCTTCGTGCGTGCGTTTCTTTGATGATTACTTGGTAATTTTCCAGATTTAAATAGCTAAGATACTTTTTGATCTAGATTACATTAACTATTTGCTGCGCTCAATAGACAATGTTTGAGTTTCAGTGTACCATCCTAGACCACATCGCTGCTTCCTAACAGGCAATAATGTATGATTTGACGAGCCCAATGGCCTTGTGGGCATGAGTTAATATTACCGCTTACGCATGTTAAGCAATCCCAGCCGCAGTCCCCTTTGGGATGGGTGACCGAAAATGGCATAAAAATACCTTGAGCTCCTCCGTGCTTCGAAAGGCATGTTTAGCCGTTGTTCCCAGCTGTCTTCATGATGAAGTCCTAAAGCTATTTGAGATGCCTTTAGGCAATGTTGGCCACTAACACACATGAAAAACAAAACAAACATCAGACAATAATAATAAAAATGCAAACTTCTTTGTTTGACTAGATCATGATCAATACAATGTGTACTCTGCAATGTCGGTCTCCCTCGGGATCACGTGCTGAACACAATAACCCTGGCTCGGTCACGTCGCTATCACGATGCAGTCGCAATTCTGTATCAAACGAAAAATTAAGTCTTGGATTATAGAAAACAAGCTTTAAGCCGTGTCTTCATCTACATAAGATGAGTTTTATATACCTACTTTAGTTGAATTAGAATGAAAAGATTAAGTGAACTCTCATTCCGTTATTTATCCCTTTAAATTTTCTTGGTAACAACAACTTTCCTTTTTATCATAAAAAATATTGTTTTTAATTAGAATCGGGTTTGCAATTTGACCTCTCAGCGGGCCAATCGGTCCACGTAACAATAGAAAATCTATTGTGTCAGCGTTTCTCGCGCTTGATGGTTTAAACTTAAACATATAGCTTACTCAAGTTTATGTTATTAATAATACATGATTATATTTTTTTTTTTTGCAAAAATTGCATTTTTTTATAAGTTTTTATTATATTCGAATCCACGCTGTAAAGTGTTGTCCAAGACAAATCAAATGAGCCTAAACACGATTGGTGAACCTTGTTTAGTTTAAGAGTTCCTATGGCTACCCCCCGATTCCATCATCACACCAGCGCAACAATTCTATAACAAAAACTTGTTCCTATTTTGCTTGTAGAGTCCAGCAAACAACGCAAGCTGATACAACTTCGTTATCATAAACAGATTTTATAAATCTTTTTTTTTATATGGAAGGGTGCACTTCCGAATAGCTCTCATTTAAATTGTACCGAGTTGCTTTCGTCGGTTTATTAATCTGAAATATTATCAATTAATATCATCAACTTCGTCTTCGCACTTTTAGCCCATAATTACTTGAGAAGTGACGAATACAAAATTACATTGTGATAAAACTAACGCGAGATACTAACATTATTAATATATGAATCACGAGATACGTACAAAGTGAGCTAGTTTCGACCTCATCCGGAGGTCTTCCTCAGGGCGCCTGTGAATCGAGACTATTCGAGACGCCCACTCACTAAGTCGTCCTGATACGCACATCGTATCGGGACGGGGCTTAGTGCGCGCTAGCTATCCTCCAGTTGAGATCGAATCATATCGGCTTATAGCTGACTTTGTACAGTCACGAGCATTACTATGTAAACAAATTGATTCTTAAGCCAATGTGATAAGGTCTTAAATAGTATACAGTTAAATAGTTATAAATGCTCGTGATTATTGTATGTGAGTAACCCAAATTCGCATATTTATTAAGTTATGAAACATACACCTAACGTTTCGAAAACTTACCAGTTTCATGACCGCGGTAGACTAAGCTGACATTTGTCTATTATTAAACATAAGAAAACATTATATTACATTTATTTATTTATTTTATTAGTATTGAACAAATTTTAAGGTCTTACAAGCTATTCGCTAAGCAAACCCTCTAATTAGACTGGATCTCAATCAATACAATATTTACTGTACAGTGTCTCCTCCCTCGGGATCACGTACTGAACACAATAACCCTGGCTCGGTCACGTCGCTATCACGATGCGATTGCAATTTTGTATCAAAGGAAAAATTGTCTTGTACGACTATTATAGAAGAAAACACAAACTGCTCTACTATTGTAGTGAGTGGATCGAGTGAATTTACAATACAATAATACAACACAAATTCTTTATTATTGGTTTCTTTATTGCATCATTAAAAATACAACTCAAAAGTACTTAATATTAAATGGTAGATACATGAGACAGCCTTATCGCTTAATCTTTTACAGGTAACCTTTATAATGGAAATTAGAGCGAAGATTGTAAAAGAACCTTGAAGATTGTGTATATAACTCCAATAAATAAATATAAAGTCTAGTAAAAGTGAGATGTAAGAGCATTAATTTGACAAACATTGAATGAAAAAAAAACAAATATATAAAGAAATAGAAGGAAGGGATCTAGACACTGCCGTGGTTCATAAAAAAAAATAACAACACTGGCCCTCTCTCTACTTGCTTCATACACACCTGCTACATGTGTGCTCTGCACAAAATTATATTTTCTGTTATACAGTCCGTAAAAAGACAAACGAGCATGTTGTTTCATCTACACAGGCCATGTGTGATACTATGTTTCTAATCCGTAACTAATCCCCGCTATATATCGCAGTTTATCCTAATTTTTTACCGAAACCCAACCATTAACTAGCGCAGGCGAGTCCGAGACGTTATCTATCGATGCTTCGAGGACCGATGACCTTTCGGTAATGTCGACACACATTGCCCGAGCTGAATTTATTCGGGGGTTTCGACCCACTTTTCAGTATGACGATATACTGTTGGTAGGTAGATGTTTTTAAATACTGAAGTAAAAACTTCTTTAGCGGCGTTGCGTACTTTTTGGGATGTGTAAAATATGTAAAACTCGCGTCACGATACGTGAACTAATGGAAAATTCGTAAGACGGACACGTGAACTGAGACCGCCGGCGCGGCGTAGGAGAGGAAGTAATATCCCTCTCTTTCTACCGCGCGGAGTTTTCACTTCTGCCTGCATTCCCGGAGTGCAAACCGTCGTTTTTTTTAATATTTTCTACTAGCTTTTCCAGCTAACGCCGTTTCGCAAGTTTTTGTCGTTTAGGATTTCTCAACAACACACTTAATATTTTCTTCCATATGAACCTTTTCCTAAGAAAAACAAACACGACAAAAAAGAATTAGCCAAATCGGTCCAGCCGTTCACACGTGATGCCGTGACCAAAGGAAATAGGGATTCGCACTGACACAAAGTTTCTGTTAATTTTTATATATAGATTTACAATAATCTTTTTCCCTTTTTCGATAAAATAATAAATAAAGTATTTTAACAAAAAACATTTATCTCACATTGTGGAATCTAGACGAAGACATTACCTACTTGTAAAGTTTCGGTAAGATAGCTGAATATGTGAAGTACTCATGTGAGGACTTTTGGCACAGTTCCTAAGCATAGCAAGGAGGTACATAAATAACATAGAGATTGTATTTGTAAACGAAGCCAAACTCTCAGGGAATTGGCCCGTGTGGAACTCGCTTTCAAAATTCGTATTTGTCTATCTGATGCAATAAATAATACCTATTTAAATTCGTATTTCTGTCTAAGAGTAGATGTTGTTCACTTTGTTACTTTCCTCATCCCGTGCTGAATATAAAAGTCGACTCTGAGAACAAAAATCTGAAGAATTCATTCTAAGGATAGTTAATTGACTTGTCAATCCACTGCATTTCCATACCTATTTTTGGGGATATAAATATCTTTCTAGCTTTGTTTTAACTCAGCAAAACATTTAAAGTTTGTTTCATCAAAATCGGTTCATTAAAAAAAAAGTTATCGTCATTTAAATGAACTCAAGGCATGAGTTTGCAAATATATATTATAAAAAAATGTATATATTAGCACTTCAATAATAAGTGACATAGGAAAATTAAAATCCAAAGTCAATTCATCATCATTATACGACAGCATTATACCTATCCATACTATATTATAAATGCGAAAGTAACTCTGTCTGTCTGTCTTCTTTTCACGCTTCAACCATTGAACCAATTTGGATGAAATTTGGTTTGGGGCAGTTTGAAATCCGGGGAAGGACATAGGGTACCTTCTATTCCAGGAAATTCTACTGTTCCTGAGGGATGGACACTAAGCGGCGGCGTAGTTACGGGCAAACGGCAAACCTAGTACTTCAACGCAACCGAAACTGCTGCGCCTAGAAACTTGAAATTTGGTACATAACAGGGGTTCTTATAATGATGTGAGTCAGCGCTAAGAAAGGATTTTTAGAAATTTAACTTCTAAAGGGGTAAAATTTATACGGAATTTTCTCATTTCTGGACTTAGAAGTATGAAAGTAGGTATATAAGTTCTCGATTACTATTAAAAAAGAGATATATGTGGGTGGGATGGACAAAATCCACACCTAAATGGGTAAAATGGGAGGATACACTTTTTTATGGAAATTTTGTCATTTCTGGACTTAGAAGTATAAATAATATCCATACTTCCATACTAATACTAATATTATAAATACGAAAGTAGCTCTGTCTGCCGTCTTTTTACGCTTCAACTATTGAACTGATTTGGATGAAATTTGGTGTGGACGTAGTTTGAGGCCCGGGTAAGGACATAGGGTATATTTAATTCCGGAAAATTCTACTGTTCCCGCGGGATCGACAATGACGCGGGCGGAGCCGCGGGCAACAGCTAGTTTCAACATAAAGTCTTCTGTTTTAGGTATCTTAGAACTGGTAGTGGCTCGAGTTAATAAAAATATAAGCGAAAAGACCCTGGTTCAAACTCTGCCCAGCCTGACCTGAATTTGTGGACCAATCTGATTTTAGTCAGATTTGTTTGTAAACAAAGCTGACTTAAGTCAGATTGGTCGGCTCAGGGCGATCGATGAAAATGACCATACTTAAGAATGGTAATTTTCATTGACCACTGCTTCCGATAAAGGCAAATTTCGTTATTCAACCTACACACTAGTTTATTGTTCACTAGTGTGTGAAATGGAGAAGGCTATAGAAAACCACTCCTTTCTATCCTGCCAATATGATCCTTGTGTTCAGTTCTTTTCACGTTATCTCTTTGTTTCAACACAATTATAACTTTATTTAGCTCTTAAATATGTAACAGAGAGAAAATACAAAAACCAAAAGCCATACAGGTTATACAAACATTACTAATCTCAAGAATTCTGTGCTGCGCGGCTTAATTCAGTCAGTGACTTGAAAAAATAAGAAGTCACACTAATCTAAGAGATTTATTAAAAGGTGAAAATGATTTGTACCGCCGAAGATAGCAATTTTCACCTTGAGCTAAAGCGCCTCGTAATGTAGGTATAAAGCTACTGAAATATTCCACAAATCCTTTCTTGTCTGCAAAAATTTAATTTTTGATGAAGTTTGAGATTTATGCTTCGAGAACGTTCACTGAAAAGTGGTAAAAAGAGACCTGGGAGAATTTGGCTGGTACTCCTTCTTGTAGTAAGTAAATTTTTATGTTACGTCTGTGGCATAAAAGTATCAGATTTTATAAAGAAACTAAATTTCGCCCGTGGCTCCGCCCGCGTCAATGTCGATCCCTCGGGAATAGTACTTTTTCCCAGGATAAAAGGTAGCACATGTCCTTCTCCGTACTCCAGAGAACTTGTATGCAATTTAATGATGATCGGTTCTGTAGTTACGGCGTGAAAGCGTAACAAACAAACAAACAAGCTCACTTTCGGATTTATAATATTATTAAAGTAATAATAAAGTGAAATTAAAGTAAAGTAAAATAAGGAAAGAATAAGGATAAGACTAATTTGTAATCATAATTTATACTTGAGATTTCGTACCTAAAAGGTAAAAACTAGACCTAAGCAGCAGAATAAGTATTAGCCCAAGCTTTGGTTCGTACGAGTACCTACGTCCGTCTTTCATAGAGGTGTATCTATTGAACCGTAATAGGTAAACACTTGAACTTACCTTAACTCATTTTGTTTTACACTAATTGCCGGGCCGGCCACACACTTTATATGATGATTTGGATTTCTTTTTGAGTTCCCAGCATAAGTTCCATTAGAAAAGTTATTAATTTTGCAAGGTTGTATCCCCCTTCAAGAGAATGTCGATGGTTAATTTATACGCTGTAAATGCTAGTATATTCAATACAATAATTTAGTTATATTCCCGTGCTCGTCCTGAAAATGGCATCCTCACCTAAAAGAGTATTTAAACAAACTCATCGTCCTTTTTTATGGAGATCAAACAGTCGAAAGTTAAGTGTTACAGAGTTAAAATGTCACCGACCACACAGCAAGAGTGTCGCCAATATTTTAAGGGACGCAATGAGTAGAATATGATGTTCAATTGCATTAGATAGTTGTTTATATATTTCAATTTACTCGTCTTTGCTGGCTAATAGGTACCATTCCTTCTAAATACCCCCTTTACTCCTTTATCGTTCAAACCACGGGTTCAAAACTATAACCGAAAGACGGAAATAGACCTTCTTGTAAAAGGTATAGAAGTAGACTCATATTTTATAACAAATGCACGCTAAAATCTTAACGTCGCATGCAATGCAGGAAACATAATGTTGAAAAATACTGTGGCAAATTACTTATGCAGCGAAGAAAAGTAACAAAAACAGGAACAAACAAAATACGGTCTCTACATTTAATATTCCTAAAGAAAAGCCGGGTAAGAATATAAAGAGTGAATAAAAAGTCGACATTACGTTTTTCATATGAGGCGTGGTCATGCGTCCCGGCGCGATGGTGCATTAATGCCTTACAACTTAATGCGAGCATGCACGCGGCCCACTCGTGACCGTAACGAGTCTGCAAAGAATAAATATGACCAGAAGTCCTCATTTGAGCATTTCCCGCGGTTGTTTCCTCAGGTGCAGAGCCCGGGGCCCGCAATCATGCTGTGATATGGTTAGGCGAAAGTTTTTATGGCCAGACGCCTGTCTGTCCATAAAAACCCTCCTTGGGTATCTCCAGAACCGCAGACAAGTACAGTCAGAGAAAGAGATACCTGACCAGGCCCTTACCTATATCTTGACTTTTCTCTTAAACTTTAAATAATATTAACATGAAAATTTATATTAAGAGCCCGACATATGCCAGGCGGCGTGGCGATACAAACGCGGATGGTCTAAACGCATTGGCTACTTTGGATATTTTCGTTTTTTAGGAATATTCAAGGGTTATTCGAAAAAGAAAAACATATGATGACTGCCTTATCTGTAATGCAATAATAATCAAAAGTTTCAAGGTTAATTTTAATGTATTTGGTGAATAATGCTATATACCGAGTAAATTAGACGTGATTTGGAGGCAACTTTGCAATTTTTTTCTATCGAGAAAATTTAACGCAATCGTGTTTTTGAGTCATATAGTTACCAGAGTTAGTCCTGAACTTTGCTGCATTTTTATTTCAACTTGAGTATTTAATTATTATTGATATAACAGTCAATCATGCAAAGCAGAGTGAGGTAGTACGGACCCTTAAGAAAGACTTTATCAAAATCGTTCTGTGTATATATATTTCCTGTTATTATTATTTATAGTTTAAGAGATAATTCAAGACATAGGTAGAGGGCCTGGTCAGGTATCTCTGTCCCTGACTTTATATGTGAAAATGTAGTACAAGTATTTTCTCGTTCCGGGTATCAAGCCCGGTGCCACGATAGACATCATAAAACCTGTTATAAATAATAATAAATATAAATATAAATAAATATAATAAATATAAATATATACGGACAAATCACACAGATTGAGCTAGCCCCAAAGTAAGTTCGAGACTTGTGTTATGGGATACTAACTCAACGATACTATATTTTACAACAAATACATATATAGATACACATCCAAGACCCAGGCCAATCTGAAAAAGATCATTTTCCATCTTGACCTGGCCGGGCATCGAACCCGGTCACTCCGTGTCGCAGGCTGGCGTGTTGACCGCTGCGCCACGGAGCTAGTCAAAAAAAATATGAGCACAAGTATCATGCCATCAATAGCATTCCCCACATTTAATGACAATTAATTGATTCATGTTGGGATAGTCATGCGACATGATAGACATGCGATACTTTAGTCCTTGTTCTGAGGTTTCGATACTTGCACTAGCTGAGATGACTCACTTATCTGTTTTCCTTTCTCTACTATTTGGACTCAAGATATTCCTTTTTAGTTTCAAGTACAATAAACCAGTGCAAATACAGGGCAGATCAAATGAATCTATATTTTATTGACAGATACAGTGTAACATCATTGTGGTGTCAACCGTATATTCATCATCATCATCATTTCAGCCCTAAGAAGCCCATTGCCGGACAAAGGCTCCCAAGTATCCTTCGTTCCATGAGAGGATATTGCCATACTCACCACGCTTGGCAGGCGGGTCAGCAAGCGCAGTTTCATTGGCTTCTTGGGCAACCAAAAGGATTGGAATTTGTTGGATTTGGGAAAGAAATGAAGGTATTTGGATACTACTCATTCGGTTGAATGGAAGAAAAGCAAGTAGCAGCTCGAGAGGCCGGGCGCGGGTACCCGATGCCATACCTGCAACCACCGGACAGGCAGTTGGAATGACACTCTTGACCTTACACTTGACAGTGACAGACATATTATTCTGTGGTAATTACTTTACAATGTTCCATCTATATACTTAGTAAGCGTTTTCTTGAAATATACCAAAGGAATATACTGACTCTCTCGCCCTACCTCTGCAAACCGGCAAAGTTTGATCATGTCATGTCATAGGCAAAGTTTACGCGACCATATCATATAATTTTTTTTATGGTGTAGGACGGCAAACGAGAAAGCGAGTCACCTGGTGGTAAGTGATCACCGCTGCCCATAGACAACTGCAACACCAGGGGGAGAATATGGGGAAAAAAATGGGGGAGGACATGGAGAGGAATTTGGGGGAGGGGGTGGAAGGATGGGCCTCCGGCTCTCCCACTCGCCGAACGAAGTATAGAAGCGGTAAAACTTCTACTCAAACGTCGATTTTCTGTGACAGTGTGGTACTTCCCCGGATGAGCCGGTGCATTCATGCTACTGGCAAAAACAAATGCCGGTAGCGTGGCTCTACCACAAATAAGTAGTAATAGAATAGTACCTAATGTCGCGTCTACGGACACTATTCTATGGTGGTTACTCTAGGAGCCGGTGGCTAAAAGTCTGAAAGCCTTTGTGCCGCGCGCCACGGAAATCTAGGACCACTTGCACAACATGCCTGTGTGTGTTTGCATTAATATGCATTACGGCGAAGCTCATTTCAGCTTGATTTTATGAAATTTTAATATAGAGTTATACTTTTACGTCTAATTATATTTTCTGGAAGTTTTTCGCTTTATATTCATAAGTAATCTCATGTGGAAAGTAGGAGAAGCTATGTTTTTATTCAGGTGAATGGGGTAAATATGATACATTTACAAAAAATAAATAAAAAGTAGATGGACAATATATATCAGTTTGGCAGAAAAATAGGCAACGATACGAAATATGAAAGCTATTCGTGAACAATTTTATACTTGTAAACGTTAGGATGGTATCAGGCTAATGATATATTAAAACAGCATGATAGTAAGTCATACAGTAGTTTGAATTGGCCAAGTTTTTACAGCCAGCTACTTGGGTTAGTACGAAATAAATCAAAAGGCTTCGAACCATATTGCAAGCTGGCTGTTAACCATAGCGCCAAGGAGGCCGTCAAATAGCTGGAGTTTAAAACTCCTTGGCGAAAAAACCTCAAACCTCAAAAAGTAACTTCAATAATTAAAAAATACTCTTCACACACTAATATTATAAAGTAGTAGTAAATTTATTATTTCTTTGCATTGAATAGGCTTTGAAACTACAAAACCGATTTGAAAAAATCTTTTACCATTAGAATCCTACATTATCCCTGATGAACATAGGCTATAGAAGTATACCTTTATCAATCCGTGGGAAGCCGGGGCGCGGGTCACTACTATTTATAAAAAAAATACTGCCACTATTAATACACTAACATAATAAAAAAGTATTTAATCCCTAATTATGATTAGCAGACAATTTCTCCCAAGTTCTTTTTAGAATCAGAATAATTTATTGTACATAATATAGTACATAAAGATGTTATTTATACAATAAAGATTCACCACTATTCAGTGAAGGTTTTCGAGACATAAATCTCAATGTTCATCAAAAATTTAATTTTCTCAGACTAGAAAGGATTTGTTGAATATTTCAGTAGCTTAATACCTACATTACGTGGCGTTTTTTCTCAAGATGAAAATTGCTATCTTCGGTAAAAACCATTTTCAACTTAAAAAGTAAATCATTGTTGAGCAGATCTTTGTACTTCTTTCCAGTTTAAATTAATTAGCTAAATATATCTACTACATATCGTTTTTGATTTCATCGCGTATGTAAAACCATATAACGTGGAGGATGGATATAAAGTTAGGTAGGCCAAAAAAAATGGATCTAGTGCGTGAAGGAGGGTATGGGGTAAAGAAGGTAACGAAAGAGATGACTCGAGAAAGGGAAAAAAGTAGGATAAAGAGAGAAAGAAGAAGAGCCAACACTGATGTCAGGACAACTTGTTGTCAACTTAACGACTGTTATCTAAAGTTAATCAATCAAAATTTATTTGCAATAAATGTGGACATAAGGTCGAACAATACATATAGGTATTGAAGTTTCACACATTAAGCCTTCTTAAGCATGTAGTCAGTAACTCGGATATTGTTTTACAATTTATGGTATACATGGGTATACCATAAATTGGTTCCAATTACCTTTGGAAACAGCCAAGACTTTGGACCAGCGAAAACGCTAAAAAGCTAATACGAGTACCCACGGGTACATCGAGCGAGTCCTTGGTGTAAAAAATATTATGTCAAAAAATCTCTCGTAATTATTATTCTGGATTCTTATTCCCCCAAAGGACTCCAAAATGAATATGTAATCATATGTTGAATGCCATCTTATTTACAAATGTAATTCTCATTTCCACCTCAGAGGCCATATTTAAATTACTTTCAAAGCGAGATTACGCTGAGCAGGGTGTCGACCCCATTCACTGTTGGTTTTCGCTTCTCTTGAATTAATTGCTTCATCACACAACTGTCCAAATCAAAGAGAAATGCAATGATGTCAGTTTCTTTATCGCATTTTAACTTCTTAATTCTTCAACGGATTTGGACGTATGGGATATCGTTAGTTAGGAAGGATCCTACTACACCCGACTTAAGTAGATGCCTATAGTATTGTGTTGCTAACATAATATAACATAAAAACAATATAATGAAATATTTACTTTATAAGTATATTAAATAACCATGTAAATAAGTACGATAATTTTCCAGTGACTACATCACGGGACTACATAGATGCTTAGACTTTGGAGGCTTAGTAACAGAGTCCCGTTTTTCGTAATGTTGGATACGGAATCTTTCGAAAGAAGTCTTCGTGCATAGGGTCAACAGATTACATATTAATTATACATTAAACAGCAAAATATATTTTTTAATATAGTGCATTGATTATCTATATCTGTACATTTAGAATTTTTGATTGAAATGGATAGAGGGACACTTAAAAAGAATAATAGAAAGCAAAAAATTTTTTTTAGAATTTCTTGTCTGTCTGTCTGTCTGTCTGTCTGTCTGTCTGTCTGTCTGTCTGTCTGTATGTATGATCACGATTATCTCCGAAAATACTGAACCGATTTACTTCAAACTTTCACCAATTGCTTTGTTTTAACTCAGCAAAACATCTAAAGTTTGTTTCATCAAAATCGGTTCAGTAAAAAAAAAGTTATCGTCATTTGAATGAACTCAAGGCATTAGTTTGCCTGCAAATATACACGGTGAATTTTTTATCGTTTTGGACCCTTAAAGGGGTGACTCAGACCATCAAAATGAACAACATTTCCTATGGGAACAATGCTGGGAACTCAAAAAAAAATTCGACATTCCCATTCAAACTGGCCGGGCGGCGGGACTCTTTTTTATGGAAATGACGAATTTCTTTAGAGTTCCCAGCATTGGTCCCATAGAAAAAGTTGTTCGTATTGATGACCTGAGTCACCCCTTTAAGGGTCCAAACTGTTCCTGAGGGATGGACACTAACGGCGGCGGCGTAGCCGCGGGCAAACGGCAAACCAACCGAAACTGCTGCGCCTAGAAACTTGAAATTTGGTACAGGGGTTCTTTTAATGATGTGAAACGCTAAGAAAGGACATTAAGAAATTAACTTCTAAAGGGGTAAAATTTATATGGAATTTTCTCATTTCTGGACTTAGAAGTATGAAAGTAGGTATATAAGTTCTCGATTAAAATTAAAAAAGATGTGTGTAGGTAGATGAAATTTGCAAAATTCCCCCCTTAAGGGGTAAAATGGGGGTGGGTGGGTGGTATAAACTTTGTATGGAAATTTTCTCATTTTTGGACTTAAACGTATGAACTTAAGTATATAAGTTCTAGGTTACAATAAAAAATATCTGTGTAGGTAAAATAGACGATATTTTCCCCTGAAGGGGTAAAATAGCGGGGCAAAGATTGTATAGGAATTTACTTATTTCTAGACTTAGAAGTATGATAATAGATAAATAAATTCACGATTACAATTGAAAAAGATCTGTGTAGGTCAACTGGAAAAAAATCCCCCAGAAGGGAGTTTGTATGGAAATTTTCTCATTTCTGGACTATGAAGTATGAAAATAAATAGGTATGTAAGTTCTCGATTACAATTAAAAAATCATATATGTGGGTGAAATGGACAAAATTCTAAAGGGGTAAAATGGGAGGGTAAAGGTTTTATGGAAATTTTCTCATTTCTGGACTTAGAAGTATAAATAATATCCATACTTCCATACTAATACTAATATTATAAATGCGAAAGTAACTCTGTCTGTCGTTTTTTTACGCTTCAACCATTGAACTGATTTGGATGAAATTTGGTATGGAGGTGTGAGGCCCGAGGAAGGAGATAGGGTATGTTTGATTCCGGGAAATTCTACTGTTCCCGAGGGATCGACACTAACGCGGGCGGAGCCGCGGGCAACAGCTAGTAAATTATAAAATCACCTATAATGTTAGTATTAATATTTCATTTTAGGTCAGTAAGTGGTGACAATAACAATATCCATAGACTGACCATATATCTATGAACGGATAGTTAATTATAGGCCATAAGGGGCAAAGATCCTATGAGCAAACAGGTCCGAGAACCTAAACAGGGTTAACAGGTAAAATTTACCAACAAACTCGGCTCAGCACTGCGTTAACATGTTATTTGAATACATTATTACATTTGAAATGTGCTACTCGTACCTACTCACCTCTGCTTTTGAGGACTGGCGAAATTATTTTCGACATTCAGCTGGATTATGTGAAATATAAAAACTAGGTAGCTGTGTTCTCGTCCATGCTGGTCTGCGAGAAAAGAAAAACCTTGAATGTGCCAGCTGCTTCTCTTCCCGCGGAGATCGTAAAAGCCGATCGAGGGATTGGGCTAAAATCTGCGGTTTCTTATTAATACATGCGGCTAGCAACCCATCACCATGTTTATTCTTTTTAGGGTTCCGTACCTTAAAAGGTAAAAAGGAACCCTAATAGGATCACTCGGTGGTCCGTCTGTCTGTCGGTCAGTCAAGACCCTTTTTCTCGCTAAAATGCATATAAAATACGCAGGTCTACTATCCCTTGGAGCTGTGAAAAAATCAAAGTTCCAAACCAACGCAATCAAAAGATATAGCCGTATATACAACAAATTTTCGTGTTTTTTCGACATTTGCAAGGGAATCAAAACCTACAGGGTACTTGCCGGGAACTCAGAATTTTGAAATTTGGTTGGTACGAAGCAACATCAGATAAAGGAAAAACTACGAAAAGTATACATTTTAGTTACATAATAACAATATTTTTAACTTAATAGATAACGGTACGGAATCCTTAGTGTGCGAGTCCGACTCGCACTTGACCGGTTTTTCTATCTACAGGTCCTCCAACATGCTAAATGTGGCCATAAGGTATTATAGGTAGATCTTGGCTCTGTCTACACCCAAGAGAAAAAGACGAGATACTATGTATGTAGGTAGATGTTATCCGCGACGTCGTCCGCGTAGTTTTCGGTTTCATAACTTAGTCTATCCGGAACCCGGGATGTGCAGGTGAGGATGTAGTCGGGAGAGCACGCTAAGATGACAGAGACATCAATAGTTTTCACATCATTCGCCAAATAACGCCATTTTTACGCAGTTTTTTTGATACATTTATGTAATTTTCGTACGGATTCATAATAGATCTTATCGCATTGACTTAATAAGCGATGTGCATACAAATTAATGCTCGAGACTAGATTGGTGTGGTCGGGCCAGGTAAGTCCATCCCAGCCGGACCACGGTAAAATATAAAATTCTTCAAAAAAAAGAAAGGCACACTTTTCGGGATTTGGGCCACTGAAAGGCACATAAAAACTGCATATTTGTACTACACTCGCATTTTCATTTTCCACCATGGTCAAAACAGGAATATTGACACATAAAAAGTATTGCTTTGGGTAGGTGCTACCAAAATAATTTAAAATAAAACTAGAAAAAGAAACATTTTTTTCTTCATAAATATTTTCTTTCAATATTAAATATTGTTAATTAACATGCAGCTAAGAGTTAAGTCTTCTTAAACACCACAAGTATCATTTCCAAGCATCATTATTTATTCATAGCGTTTATTCCTCGTTCGTGTCGTTTATGGAGCTACCGGTTGTTAATTTCGAGCCATAGCTTTAGTCGTTGCTGAAGGGTTAAACTCGTAAAGACTTTAGCCTTGAGGATTATTTTTCATGAGAGTAATGAAATATTCATTTTACTTACTACAACCTGCAAATAATATATCTCTACCTATACATAGGGCGCACTGTAAGTTTCCGGAACTGGCCACTTACATAAACAATATTTAAAAATTTATTGCAACATTTGAAAATAGAACTCCTTGGCTGTAGAATGCAGTTTGTGTCATTTGACTGTCTTTTGTTTTTACCTTGTGACGCCATTTAAAAAATTGTGTGTCTGCTTCAACATGGATTTAACTCGGGAAAATTTTCGTAGTATGATTTTCTACGATTTTAAGTGTAATTTGACAGCTCAACAGAGCATCGCTCGGCTTGAAACAGCTTTTGGCAATGAAGCACCATGCTAGACAACTGTGTATAGCTGGTTTGCAGAATTCAAGCGTGGTCGTATCAATCTCAGTGACGAATCTCGCGATGGTCGGCCGCCCACCGCTGTGACCAACAAAAACATCGATGCTGTGCGCCGTATGATTGAAACAGACAGGCATGTGACCTACCATGAAATTTGCACATCCTTAGAAATAGGCATGAGTCAAATACAATTAATCCTACACAAACATTTGGGTGTGAGAAAGCTGTGCTCGCGGTGGATCCCACACAACTTGACCGAGGCTCAAAAAACGGACCGCGTCACTTGGTGCAGTGCCATGCTTACCAGATTCAACGAAGGTGCGTCAAATTTGGTGTGGGACATAGTAACAGATGACGAAACATGGATTTATTGCTACGATCCCAAAACAAAGCAGCAATCGAGCGTATGGGTCTTTCAAGATATGCCGAAACCAACCAAAGTGGCGCGCGTGAAAAGTGCATCTAAGCGGATGATTGCTTCTTTTTTTAATAAAACTGGACACGTGGCTACTGTTGCTTTAGAGAATCGTCGTACAGTGAATAGTGAGTGGTACACGACCATTTGTTTGCCGGAAGTTATTGACGAACTCCGTAAAAATAACCGTAAACGCCGTATCATCCTGCACCACGACAATGCTAGTTCTCACACGGCCAGACAGACAAACGACTTTTTGAAGGCGAAAAATGTAGAACTCATGAATCATCCTGCATACAGTCCCGACCTGGCACCTTGTGACTTTTTTCTGTTCCCAAAAATTAAGAACCAATTACGCGGTCAACGATTTTCATTACCAGAAGAGGCTGTCGAGGAGTATGAAAAACACGTTTCAGAGGTCACCACAGAGGAGTGGCACAAAAGTTTTCAAAACTGGTTTCATCGAATGAAAAAGTGCATAGACGCCAAGGGGGATTATTTTGAAAAACAATAAATTAATGTTGTACCATTAATAGTATTTTTTCATATTCATTCCGGAAACTAATAGTGCGCCCCACGTAGTAATAAGTATATGGCAAAGCTTACGCGCTGAATAAAACTAAAAATATTTCGCTCAATCGTAAAAACCGTGAAAGCCCAAAAGAATGTAACCTAAAACGTTCTTAAATAATGATCTTACGGTCTGGTAAATTACTAGCGAGAAAAAGACGGCACGAGACTTGATGACGCCATTTTAGTTGTGCTGCTTTAGAGTATTCTGGCATTATATTGATTTTCTACTATAATCCATTAAAATAAAAAGCGGCCGTGAAAATGGTGATACTTTTAGAAAATTTCCAATCCAAATTTATAAATAAAAACTTTAGATATCGCGAAAATAACAAAATCTTTTTTTTTAATAATATTTTCTTTTAGATAAAATCATGACCTTTCAAAAAGTTACCATGCCAAATTGATTCATTTAATTGGGACCACATTTTATAAATGTCATCAAAATCAGTACAAGATTTTGGCTGAAGTCGATTAAAAAAAAATATAAGTTCAAAAACTAAAACCTGACTACTAGAAACATTTCTTGTTTCATACTTTTAAGGGCAAAAGTATGAAACAAGAAATGTATTTTATACATAGGTCTTCACTATTTTTAGAGGATTGCTGTGGTCGTCGGGTTTAGTTGTTGAACTTATTTTTTTTATTTTTGGAGTTATTCATAAGAAAGGCGATAAGCCTGACGTTCAGAACTATCGCCCCATCCCGAAATTTTGTATTTTTGATAAAATATTTAGAAAAGTTGTGCACAGGCAATTATACTCTGCATTTAATGTGTTTTGTGTTTTGTGGATTTTTAGGTTTTGTTGGTAGTTTTAGGTTTTGTGGATGAGCAGCATGGCTTCCTCAGAAATCGATGAACAGTGTCCAATCTAGCTCTTGCAAATGATTATATCTCCGAGAGTATGGACAGAGCTGGTCAGGTGGATGTTGTCTATACCGACTTTAGCAAGTGTTTCGACCGTATAGATCATTCCTTGCTTATGGAGAAAATGAGAGCGGCCGTGATCCATGTTGACCTATACAGATGGCTCTGCTCTTATATTGAAAATCGAAGGCAGGCCGTGGTTATACGTCTAGTTTGATAACAGTCCCATCTGGTCTTCCCCAAGGATCATTGCTGTAGATGCTGTAGACGATGTAGGTGTATGCTTTTAAATAAAATCACTTTAATACGGTATTATCGCGTATATTACATTATTTTTACGTTACGAAAACTTTAAAGTTTTTTATGGCCGCAGGTAGACTAAGTTGACATTTGTCTTTGTGTTATAAGAACTATACAAAACTACCGCCTACAATATTTATTGATAACGTTCCAGATGTACGCAGTATTGGCTCACGGTGTCTGAAGGTCTTGCAGTATTGTGATGACTTGAGATTTTATTAAACTGATGACAGGATCCCAAGCTGGTGGTAACTGCCAACTATCCTCTCTATTGATATTAGGATGTTTTTTTTAATTTCAATATGCCTCACGAAGCATTCTTGGAATGTATCTGTTTTCTTTTGCAAGGACTTGAGGATTATCAAAACGCATGTAGTGGTTGGGTTTGTCTAAGGCATGTTCACAGACTTGGTTGAGCGTCTATTCTTCATGTCAGCAATATGTATTTTAAATCAGGTACCGATGCTTCTCTTTGTTTGTCCAATATATGATAAACCACACTCACAGTCAATTTTATATACTCCTGCATCTTGTAATGGGATATTAGATTTTACAGGTCTTAATAGTTGGTTTATTTTCTTGTGCGGCTTGTGATAGGTCTTGATTGAATCTCGCTTCAGAATATTACCAATTTTGTCTGTGACTCCCTTTAGGTATGTATGGTAAGATGGTAGGAAAACGATCGACGGTGTGAGGTTTTGGCCGGCTTCTGCGATGTGTTCTTGGGAGGTTGAGATTGTTGCTTCTTAACACCGATTTTACTTGAAGCTCCTCCTTGAGATGGTGGGTATCGCAGGCCGTAAAGATTTACCAACGGTAGCCAACTGACAAAGATGATGGTGGGATTTGCCATTGAGATATTTGTCCGTATGTGTAGGCTTTCTGTACACAGTATGACTAATTATAAGAAATCCTGACAGTAGTATTATTGTTACCATATACACAAAAATATTTTTTTTTCTGAATTTTTAAGAGACTACTTAAACCAAATATTCGGTTACAGTTTTGGCATAATATCCTACTTTGGTCGGCTTAAAAGATATGATGAAATATTGTCAACCTTACTGCAGATAAAAAAAACGATAGGTTGGACCTGGTTTGGTACCTAATGTTCTCGAAATAAAATTGGTTTTTATATTTTCGACATTTCCGAGCTATGCAACTAATAGGGAGATTGAATTAGGTAAGTACATTTAAACTAATATAATAAAACTGAAGAGTTTGTTTGTTTGAACGCGCTAATCTCAGGAACTAAATAATAAATAAATAAATAAATATGTACGGACAAATCACACAGATTGAGCTAGCCCCAAAGTAAGTTCGAGACTTGTGTTATGGGGTACTAACTCAACGATACTATATTTTATAACAAATACATATATAGATACACATCCAAGACCCAGGCCAATCTGAAAAAGATCATTTTCCATCTTGACCTGGCCGGGGATCAAACCCGGTCACTCCGTGTCGCAGGCTGGCGTGTTGACCGCTGCGCCTCGGAGCTAGTCCTACTAACTACTGGTTCAAAACGGAAAATTCTTTTTGTGTTGTATAGTCCATTTATTGAGGAAGGCTATAGGCTATAAAACATCACGCTGCGATAAATAGGAGCGAAGCATCAATAAAAATGTTTTGAAAACGGGTGAAAATTATTCATCTATACTAGTTAATAAAAAACTAATTAATCATAATAACAGAAATTGCCGCGGACGAAGTCGCGGGTAACAGCTAGTATAAATATATATCTTAGGAAGAATATTTCATCCCAACACGTACTTTATTTAATCACACCAAATTATGCACCACTCTCGTAACTGTTTCGCAAATTGGACCTCCAGATATGAATATTTACTCCAATATAGCATTTAGGCCCCCACCCCATTGAATTGCTAATTATTTTTCCTAAGGCTACAAAAGTTACTGCCTTCCCCCAATATGAACATTAATAAATAATGATAAAGCTCAAATATAATGGCACTAAATTCAGTTGGATATTGAAAAACAAATCTATTTTGTATTCAGTAGACATTGTAGTAATAATTAAACTTGAGCTACTCGGTGCAGTCGTAATAAGTAAACTTAATTAATATCTTAAAGTAGGGCAATATTCGTTGATACAATAAATGGGAGGGCGCAACCCTTCCTTCAGATGAAAGCAAAATGTATCCTTTGCAAAAGTGCTTTGTTACTTAATTAAAAATCTCTTACCTTATTTACCTGGCAGGCAGGTCCTATTTATGAAAGCATGTTACAAAAATATAAATTAATATAAGTCGCAATTTGCAGTTACTTTTCTATACATATATACGGACGTAGGAAGGTACTCTTTGTGGCGTAAAGTTTTGCTAAGTCATTATTAAAATACACGTTAAGTACCTACTCCTTTTTGAAGTAAGGAGTATTCTCCATTTCATAACGCTTTATGGCCGCAATCTAATACTGCATACTTACCAACGTTTTATGGTGCTCAATAATAAGGTGCATGGTGCATCAACCAAAAGCACTTTGAAGAAGAGCAGCGTAGTTACGGTTGCGAAAGATGACGAAATTTAACTCGTGTGTGATACAAAACAATTGAATAGCTTTCCTGCCATTTTTAAAATAATCAATAGAGTTATAGGTATGTTTAAAAAAATAAAGGTACAATGAGAAAATTCAAACATTTATGAGCGGCCAGGAACGCAAAATTTTAAGTGAGCCTTATTTTTAGCCTCCCTGGCTCTAAAGAAGTCATATCCAAGGCCGTAAACAATTTAAAAAATACCTAGTATGACATGACACTCATGACAGTTGACAATTAATGAACAGGTTTTTAGGTTATTTATTCTGTCCACATTACATTCTGTCTGTCGAATTTCGCCGCTGCTCAACTTGCTGTTTGTTTTGATATCACTTTGTATTATTCCTAAGGAATTAACCAAGAAATAACAATGCGCTTTACAATAATTCAAAATGGTTGTGGCAGCGAGCGGTTAGGCAGTCTAATTGGTTTCGTAAAATCTCCGAATACTGTCGTAGAAACTCCTACATCCGCACTTCTTACGCAGGTAAGCTCAAACAAAATAATGACCTATTGCCTTTTTTGTTGAATTGCCTTTATTGGCTTTGCCGGAAGTATTTTGCATTTTTTCCATAGGTTACCTAGTATTTAGTAGGATAAATATTGCTTTTAATTGCATTTTATTCACATCACGTAAATCCGAACAATAACGAGTCAGATTTAGAATCTTTCCCGCAGTTTTAAATATCTCAAATCATCAAAACTGCAGGTTGTCATTGATAGACCTTGCTATGTAATATTTATTTATACATTTATTCAAGAACTAGATACTTGCAAACTTAGCAATAAAGATGGTAATTTTTAGCTAAATATTTAAGATCCGACATCTAGTTTTCCCTGAACATTGTTTCTTTTTACCATTCTGTAGTGAAAGGATGAGATAATCCTCATTACCGACTAGAATCCTCGTACACATCTTACCTGATTCCTAGTTGCATTCCAAGCTGTGGTGCTGTGGAGCATGACATCTGCTAATAAAACAGCATTTATACAAAGTACTTACCTAATATGACTTAGCAAAGTTTTTATGGCAGGCCATCTTCCTGATGCCAACCTTCCTTGGGCAGTTTCAGAACCACATACAAATAGCTGTCAAAATTAAGTACAGGGCTCTGACTTATGTCCCTCATATAGCAGTTGGGGTTGAAAACACTGCACCACAGAGGCCAGTTTTACCAATAGACTGTCCTCACAAAATATTACCAAGATGAATACTAGAGTTGCATTAGATTTGATAGATATTTGTTAATCTATGAATCATTTTCTTTTTTCAGAGTGCCAGTGTTGTACATTTGACAGCAGAAGTTCTTGACAAAGTGTTCTCGAATCCTAAGCTACTATGGGTGCCACTATCCAAGTCAATCCAGCTGGAGCCTGGAGTGAAGGCACAGGGAGAAGGGGTAGCGAAATTTGCCGGTGTCTCAAAACATTTTACCTGTGCAACATTGATGAATGTAAGTGAGGCCTCGCCTCCTGGGCATTTTGAGCCTAATATGGTGCCGTTGTGGTCGAAGAATGGAAAGAAAATGATTTCTGCTGACAGGTAATTTTGTCTGAATGTTCAAGCAGTCGTTGTTTACCACATTTAGTATGTAAAAGTTGTTTACCCCATGAATGATGGGTTTAAGTATGAATATGCAATGTGTATTTGTTTATCATTTGTACTGTATCTCTCTTAAGTAACACACACACATTTATTATTAAGCCTCTTGGTTGAAGTACATATTACAATCAAGTCAAGACCAATGGCAAAATTTCACTTTAATTTACCTTCGATAACGATTTTATTATTCACTTTGAGATAAATAAATAAGTCAAAGTAAAAAAGCAGAAAGAGGAGGCTTTTGCCAGCAGTAAGACGTAAATAGCTAAAAAGAATTGTTTTGTTATTTACTTATGACAACATAATGGTTCTTAACCTTTTAGTAACCACCTACTCTTTGCTGGTAATATGTAAATTGACATAAATGAATTATTTCATAGTTCACCATACTAGATTCTGGAAAATATTAAACATTATTTTAACTACAACACTTAACAACATTTAAAAAATTTTGTTCATTGCAAAGTTACCAAATTTAATTATTGTTCGGAAATTTTACAACTACAGAATTACTCTTGGTTTTGTGGCATAAAACTCTGCTGCCATTTAAATAGTGCTACTCAAATCCAACCTCTAGGGCTTTTTATTAATTATCAGAAGCCCTTAGAACCCCTGCTTTCAAAAATTTGTATGTTGATCAAAACATTTGACATGAAAAAAGTGCCTGCAAAGGCCTCAGAAAATCTGAATAAACGTTTTGATTTTTTTGATTTTGAACATAAGGGGCCGTTCAAATATTACGAAAGCAGCGAATGGGGGATGGGGGATCTGGGCTAGGCTTCTTTTTGCTGACAAAGGGGGTGGAGGGGTCTGCACGGTGATGACGTCAGCAACATTTTGCAAAATAAACAAACATATTTTGTAAAAAATATACCAATGTTTACATAAGCTTGGGGGAGGGGGGAAGAGCTTTTCTTACTTTTGCTGATAAGGGGGAGGGGGTGGTTGGAAATAACTGATATATTGCTTACGTAATACTTGAACGGTCCCTAATTATATCAGAGATAACATAATTTTTAACCAATAGTGGTCCAGACCACTGGTCAAAACCACTGTCATAACACAAACTTCTTTTTATGCATGCAATAAATCCTTATACAGGCACAAGTCTACATAACCTACATAGTAATATACTTTTACTCTTATGTTATGTAGTATGTACCTACCTTGTATAACTTTTTGTTTTTAATGTAACTTGTACTAATAAATAAAATATTGGTAAATTATCACTGCTTGCAAGAAGCAAGTTCTAAAAGCAAGCCTTATCTATTTGTCTCATTCTTTCTTTATATTTGAATAATATAACTTTCTTTAAGTAGAATATACTAACATTTTGCAGATATATGGATCTGATGGAAATTTTCAAACCAGACATAATTTTGGCGATTGCAGATGGTCACTTACGTCCGGATGAGGGGTTGAAAAGAGCAACTAAGTCATTTAGCAGGACTTGTGAAATGTTAGATGTTTGTGTGGATCGATATAAGGCCTCAAAGCAGTTTCAAAATAGTGCCCTCATTGGTATGTATATAAGTTTATTAAGCTAAAGGCAGATGGGCCTTACATATATACAACACAAAATCTGTTTCTGTTTATTTCTGTAAATTTAAACAAACTCCTCATTTAAGTGTTTTCCCTTTGGTCTGCAGCTGTGATACATTCAGCGAGGTCTTCTTTTATGACAGCATTTATGCTGTGATATGATTTGGCAAAAGTTTACAACTGATTGCACACGAACCCTCCTTGGCTATATCCAGAACCCCAAAAAACGCAGTATTTGCCCTGCAACGTGAATCAAACCCAATGCCCCTCATGTCTCAGGCCGGCACTGCTCCACGAAAACTGCCATCAAAAATTGTGCTTGTAGTTACAGCTCAAACAGTATGTTCAGGAATCTAAATAAGACCTTATGCACTATTAAAATTTCTGTTATGTTATATACAGGGCAAAGTGCAGATTTGAGCTAAAGATATCTCACAAAATTGTTTTTTTTTTTCACTAAATTTCTTATGGTATATTCAAAAAGGTAAGCAGACACGTCACGATCAATGAATGTTCATAATTATTTATTACAAATATAGACATCAGTCTGTATACCCAGCAGGACCCTGCGCATAATGAAATGGACAGTCATATTTACATTCACAGCAATTAGTACCTCACGATTAAGTATAGAAAAATATTAGTACCTCAATGGTTATAGAAAAAACTTGAAATATTGTCCAGCAGAACCCTTCTCAGTTTGCAGGTCTTCAGACCAATAGTATATATGACCGTAAAGGGGTGTATTGGTACCTCACACAAATACTTTTTTTTTGTATATATTAATTACTTTAAATGTGCTGACAAATCTTTTAGTATGCCAGCAGGACCTTTTTTGGTTCTGGGTCTTTCAGTCCAGGTTATCAAATTTTTTGTAGCAGTCTAATGGTACTCTTCAAATATCTTTTCAGTTTTGTCAAATATTTAGTACTTTAGCAGAAAAAATGGTTCAAAGTTTCTTATTAGTACTAGTATTAGAATATTAATTTGACGTGCCAAAATGATATTGTAGGCAATGGGTAGATGTTAAAAATGTACCCACCGTAGTGTCAAGATAGTTATTTTTTCATTTTTATTATTATAACTTTCAACGACCGTTTTTAGGGTTTCGTACCCAAAGGGTATAAACGGGATCCTATTAATATGGCTCCGCTGTCCGTCTGTCTTGTCTGTCTATAAAGTATGGGCCATTTGGCTTCCGGGAGTCATCCTCAACTGCCTGGCCTGTTGCAAGGTATGGTACTGGGTAGGCGCCGGCTTCCGGAGCTGCTGTTTTCGGAAAATTAATTTTTTGCCGAAACTTGGCGAAACTGAAATCGAACTTTCGGAGGGACTCTAATATTTTGACTCATTGAGTAGCGATTGTAGGCTGAATCGGACCTACATAGTCTATTAAAAAAAATGTTGGCTCCAGGTTTTTATTAGGCGTAACTGGTGCCTATTGTTTACTGATTATTGCTTGAGAATTCATGTTCGTTCAAAGGCAAATGCATATAAACAACTGTTCTTGGATCTCTTTCAACGTCATGTGAATCGTTGTTTGAACAAGTGTTGTTAAATTCCTCTTCAAGTGCATGCTAAGTGATATTTACCAATCAAATATTTATTAAATTATTCTATTAATTATCACATGTTATGAGAAAATTAACTGTTTAACTTTAAAATTAGAGCAATATTCTTTCTTTTTATGCCTGTAATGTAGATATCTATTATAGACGCTTCCCGTGGGAATCGATCCCACGACCCCCGGGTCGACAGGCAACCGCCTTAACCACTGGACCACGGAGGCAATGAATCTTTAAAATAAGTCATCATCAGTCATGATTTCACCCGTAAAAGTTCACTGCTGGACAAAAGCCTCTCCCGGTGATTCATTACTCCATTGGGAGTATTGCTAAACTCACCACGTTTGACTTGACAGGCGGGTCGGCAACCGCAGTCTCTTTGGCTCCTTATGCTTCCGAAGCTGCTGCTCATTGAAAGCATTTTTTAGCTGGGAAAGCATGGGAATTAAATGCATTTGGGAAGGGAATAAAATGATACAGATGATAGAAAAAAAAAGAGTAGATCGCTATGTTTTGCTATAATTAAGATACCACCTAAAAAAGAATGCGAATATTAAGATACCACCTAATTATTAATAAAAAAAGCGGCCAAGTGCGAGTCGGACTCGCCCAGGAAGGGTTCCGTAGCAGCAAGTAACATAATATAAAAGTTCTTGTTATCTTTAATTTCATTCAATTAACTCTAGTTGATTGAATGAAAGGACACATTTTACCACTTTAGAAGTAACTCTCGCGCAAACTATTCAGTTTAAAAAACATGATGTTTAAAACCTCAATATAATTTTTGAAGACCTATCCATAGAAACACACGTATTGGTTTAATGAAAAAGAAATTGAGTTTCAGTTCTAACTATGGGGAAGCCCCAAAATTTATTGTTCTTTTTTTTTCTATTTTTGTGTGAAAATCTTAATGCGGTTCACAGAATACATCTACTTACTAAATAGTAATACTTCTTATAGTTTCGGAAAAAAATGGGTGTGACATACGGACGGACAGACAGGCATGACGAATCCTAAAGGGTTCCGTTTTTTGCCATTTGGCTACGGAACCCTTAAAATGATATTACAAATCATAAAAATGTCATATGATTCCGATATTAAAATATTGCCAGTTCAAAATCTGTATTATCCGGCCGTAATCATTTAGCGAAGTCATAATACTTACACCATAAATGCTGTCATAATAGCGGAACACGGGCTCCGACGCTCTACAGCTGAGCATGCAACGGGAAAAACGTTTTGATAAGCATCCTTACTTCCTTACTATATATATAATATTATAAATGCGAAAGTGACTTTGTTTGTTTGTTGCGCTTTCACGCCGTAACTACTGAACCGATCATCATGAAATTTTGCATACAAGTTCTCTGGAGTGCGGAGAAGGACATAGGCTACCTTTTATCCCGGGAAAAAGTACTATTCCCGAGGGATCGACATTGATGCGGGCGGAGCCGCGGGCGAAAGCTAGTTTAATATAAGTAACTAAGTTTATACTTGTTATCATTTTACAGGGCACTTGGGTCTTAACCCGCAAGGGAAAAAGACGTGATAGTATGTAGTGTGTATGTATGTATGAATGTTAATTCATCATTATCATCATCATTATCAGGTCTTTTTAGTCTCCATTGCAGGAGCATTACCCTCTCTGTACTACCGGAGCCATACTTGGCCAGAGCAGACAGAGGATTTGGCCTACACTCTCCTCGCTGGCCAGACGGGTTGGAGAGGTCTCATTGATGATTATGAGCTTTGTTTAGCTTGTATTTCCTTAGTCGCCTCTTACGACCTCCATGGGAAGACTTGGAGTGGTCCTATTCTACTCTGCCAGAAACCACACGGCTATGAATATTGATTATTATTATTTTCAGGTGTAATAGTGGCGCCGGGCTCTGAAAAGAAATGTGAGGACTGTATAAAATATATTCTAAAACACAAAGACAGCTTACGTGGTGTAGCCTTACAAGGACTGACTGATGGCACAGCGGATAGCTTTACAGTTCCCATCGAGAAATTAGAAGAAACTTTTAAGAGAGTTGGTGTAAGTTATGTTTAAAATAAATCTTATTATCATTATGGAAAAATAAGCTTCTTCGAATGCTTCGATTGGAATAATTGTTTTATTTCTTATAGTCAACGGAGACGGTACTGCACGAAATTGTGAAAAAAGACGTGTTTTCAAATCACTAGTACTATGCACTGAATTAATTAAGTACATCAAAAGCCTTTGTATAATTTATATCGATCCTTGAACAAGATCGCCCCCTTGTTCGAATTTGAAACAGATACATATAAAATTAAAAAATGATATATATATATATATGGTATGATATCTAAAAGCATTTTTATTTGAAAACTTTGTAATTTTTACTACTAAAACAATAATTCTTACATGACAATATTTATATGTACGTCTCGGAGGTCGCCCCCCTTTCTTACTTTTTTTATCCTTACTTCCTTACTAATATAATAAATGCGAAAGTGAGTTTCTTTGTTTATTTGTTTGTTTGTTACGCTTTCACGCCGTAACTACTGAACCGATCATCATGAAATTTTGCATACAAGTTCTCTGGAGTACGGAGAAGGACATAGGCTACCTTTTATCCCGGGAAAATATACTATTCCCGAGGGATCGACATTGACGCGGGCGGAGCCGCGGGCGAAAGCTAGTAAAGATATAAAAATGAAAATATTAAGACTTTTCATCTTTTTTTCCTAATCGTCGAATGGTTCTGCGCAGCCTAATGGCTTGCGCAGTAGCGACGTTTTTCGTTCGCGCGGCACCCGCTTAATATGCCATTGTGGTATCATCTTTGACATTTCCATGACGATTTATGCAAACTGGAGTTGCGCTGTAGCTATACAATAAATATAAGTATATGGCAGCCTCGTGGCGCAGTGGTTAACACGCCAGCCTGCGACACGAGGGTGCCTGGGTTCGATCCCCAGTCAACAAACAACAAGTATCAAACTTACTTTGGGGCTAGCTCAGTCTGTGATTTGTCCGTATATATTTATTTATTATTAATTTATTTTTATTAAAATCTGATGGTAAATGTAATCAAAGGACGTGTACACAAGTAACACCTGAGTACCACTCACTCTGGCACCACTATTGCGCGGCCTCCGTGGCCCAGTGGTTAAAGCGTTTGCCTGTTGACCCGGGGATCGTGGGTCGATTCCCACCGGAAGCATACTTTGTTTAGTTGTTTCCAGTTTGGTTAGGACATTGCAGGCGTGAATCACCTGATTGTCTGATAATAAAGATGATTCCGTGCTTCGGAAGGCACGTTAAGCCGGTGGTCCCGGCTGCCATCTGGTAGTCGTTATAGGAACCACGTCAGAGGCCGAGAGGCGGTTTCGAAGAATTCTGACACTAGGGTGTGCATGGTCGATTGACCGGGACACCTATTCGAAATGATGATGATTGCGCGGCCATTATTTTCAGCATATTGCATGATAAGGGTTATCATTTCATGCACTATGAGAAGCACTTTAGTTATGAATAAAATTAATGTCGTTATATTAATAATGCATAGTCTTTTTAAAAATAAAATATTTAACCCCTAAAAATAACCTTATTTTCCAGGATGCTTTACCCAAAGAATTACTACGTATAATAGAAGGTTGCTGGAACCCAGCTGTTGTGATGGCCGCAATCCAGCATGGCTGGGACATCTTCGACGGTTCCTACCCGCTCAAACTGACGAATGCGGGCCAGGCGATAGCGTTGAATTTTGATGTGCGTCGAATTAGTGAAGAATTGTGTGTACTGGATCTCATTAGTGAAGCGTTAGTAGTATTTTTTTTAAACAATAGTAGTGTAGAATTAATCTCGGTCTTCAATCTTCTATGTTTATCTATATAAGTATCTATTATTAAATAAGGTTCTGCTATCCTACGACACAAGTTCACAACTTATTGTGAAGCTAGCTCAATTTGTGTAATATGTCCTATATGTTTAGTTATTTTTCTATTTCTATGGATTCAAATGAGATAGCAAAGGGTAAAACTTTTAAGGCGTGCACAAAAGCATACTCAAAAATTTTAAAGTGTGAGAGGAAACCGGCAAACCGGACAAATATTTTTTTATTTGCAAATATTTTTACGGCATGAATTATTATTCCGACCTGGACCTATGAGTTTGTTGACCAATCTGCCTCAAGTACGGTCATTTTTATTGACCATTATCGGCTTCTGGTGAACGAATATATGAGGCAACCTGCACACCATCGGATGGTCCAGTGTATGAAATGGGGAAAAAGGAAATCCACTCTTTATCTCCTACCACTCTTTTATCTCCTCCTACCGATAAGACAGAGGTGCTAATTATTTTTTTTAGTATTTGTTGTTATAGCTGCAACAGAAATACATCATCTGTGAAAATTTCAACTGTCTAACTATTACGGTTCATAAGCAGTCTGACAGACAGACAGACGGACAGCGGAGCGATATTAATAGGGTCCCGTTTTTACCCTTTAGGTACGGAACCCTAAAGATTATGATTGAACATGTATATGTATTTGTTATAAAATATTGTATCATTGAGTTAGTATCCCATAATACAAGTCTCGAACTTACTTTAACTTACTACACAAATCACACAGATTGAGCTAGCAGTCTGTGTGATTTGTCCGTCCGTACGTAAATATTTATTATTATTTATTTACAAGCTGAACAAAGCTTATAAACATCTGAGAGACCTCTCCAACCCGTCTGGCCAGCGTGGAGAGGGTAGGCCAAGTCCTCTGGCTGCTCTGGCCTAGTATGGCTCTGGTAGTACAGAGAGGGTCATGCTCCTGTAGTGGAGACTAAAAAGACCTGATGATGATGATGATGATTATAATTGATGGATTTTGACTGCTGCTGTCAAAAATACTTCTCGTCACAGCGCCAAATAAATTCCAAAAGCGCTCTTTGGCAATGAATACAGCGCCATCTGGTGAGTGGAATCATAAAACTGGATACATAGCGGCGGTAAACAACGTCTTGCTAGATACCCTGCTTTCACGTCATCCAACTTAAATTGCAGTCAAGATAAGAAAATAATGAATGATTTTAGGTATAAAGAAGACTTCCGGCCGATACTCCTAGATTGTGAATGCTTAACTTGTAAGAAACACACGCGGGCGTATATTCGACATCTTTTAAACACGAAGGAGATGTTGGCATCAGTATTACTTAGCATGTAAGTATTATTATTTTACTACCTCATTGGAACTGTGCTGGTCTGCAATTTCTGCTGTGCTAACTGGCACGGAATGGTAGACTGGTACAGTTGGCAACAGAATATGCTGCCCTCTATATTAGGCGCAGAGGATGTTGCACGAAGCGCCATCTAGTGTAAAAAGCTTTGTACTAACATTATTTATAGATAATATCACTCTGACATATGTTATATTGTCTGTGCTCTAACAGCACACAATTAGAAGTAGCGAGTAGCGAAAGCTCACCTGGAGGTAGCTAAATAGTCAATAAAAAAAAAAACAGCAACCCATTTCAACTTTTCTTTCAAATACACTCGTCCTGGCATCACGTCGGGGTCAACATAAATGTCTTCGCTTCTACTTAAATTCTTCGTTATTGGGAGAGAAAAATAAAATCCATGCAGCCAGGACGAGTTGTGTATTTAAAAGAAAAGTTGAAATGATGTGCTGTCAGAGCACAGACAATATAACATGTCAGACTGACATTATCTAGGAATAATGTTAGTACAAAGTTTTTTACACTAGATGGCGCTACGTGCAACACTCATAATATTGACTAGCTTTTGCCCGCGACTTTATCCACGTAAATGTGCTAAACCGTTTTTCACCAAAGTCCGTCTTTGTGTGTTTTTTGCGTGAAATGAACAATCAAAACAAAGCGTCGATCTGTGCATCCTCACAAATTTTTTACATTTACAATACTATGAGTACGATCTATAATTATTAAATTGAGGATTGTTTCTTGGAATAATATTGCCATACTCACCACGTTTGGCGAGCGCAGATTTTTTGGCTTGTTTTGTTTCCGATGATGCTGACCACCAGAAGCATTTTTTTTTATAAAATTGACATACAGATTGATTTAATTATAAAGATCATTTAAATTATAAGTAAACAATTTGGATCAATAAATAAATGTTAAATTTTAATAATTAAGATCAAAAGAAAAAAAATATGTCATGATTTACCGCCCAGGAATACAATCGGTTATTTGAAAAAACATTTACAGAATAACATTTGGATAAAGTTGTTTGTTTTGACGAGCTGAGTTGATGTTATGTTGGAATTTTTGGATGTTAGATAGAACTATGCGGTGTATCGCGCGACCCTTGCCGCTGCAACCGAATTTCAAAGTTTACTTTTAGTGTGTGTGGCAATCCGACTCGTGCTTGTCCAGTTTTGTAGTTTTTTCCAACAAGATCAGCACTAAAATTGGTATTAACAAAATCAACAATTATTATATTTTATTTATTCCAGACATAACCTACACCACTTCGACCAGATGTTCCACCACGCGCGTGTCAACATTTCCTCGAACACATTCTCAGACTTCAAGCATCATATCGTCGACCAATACGAAAAGTACAAACAGTCTTACGTCATAGTAAGTGATAAAGACAATGAAGATGATAAACATAATAAGAAGATTCGTGTGAACAGTCTCGTGTTATAGTGTTGTGGTATGTAAACCTGATAATTGTGATTTAGTTTAGTTATGAGTTCTAGCAGGTTACCTGAATATTTCGGACTCTAGTGAATGAATAAATGAATGAAGAAATCCGTTATTCTTCAATTATTTATTCATTCACTAGAGTAATAGAGTAAGAATAGATAAAATGACTTCCGTTTGTGAAAGTGTATTTTTAAATAAACGCACACAATTATATCTATAATCTGTGAATCTGCCAAAACTCACTCAGTAGTTAAGAGTATTGTAGTGTTGTATGGTTGTATATAAAAATTACAAATTCTGTGCGATATATGTGATCAGACCAATGATTTAATTGCAACGGACCAAATTGCATTATCTCATGAATAAATTATTACCCTACTTTCAGGTATCAAATTGTCATTTTTATTCAAATTGTATTAGATAATTATACGCATTCTGTTCATTTGCATTTGGTGTGTCATCATATGATATGCCAATGACTGGTGAATTAGGAGCTTTTGATTTTTTGTAAAGTCCCCAGACAGAATGGAATGAAGAAATTATGAAAAATAAGATTAATGACGGATTTCTTGGCGGGAATTTCGGCGAACTACATGGTTTTTTTTATAGATTCTTTTGCTAATTGCTTCAATGTGATATGAGTGTATGGACAATGTGTGGAATAACTAAAATAAACTGTCATGGTGTTGATGTAGTGAGATTTACTTAGCGGGCTGGTGGTAGCTCGCTTTACAGCGTCGCGTATGATCAAACCGGCGTATTCGTGGGAATTGTCGCCAGTCGAATCAACGAAATAAATTATACCATAATTTCGTTGATAACATGTCGAAAAATATGAAAGGATAAAAGCCAAATGCAGTAAAACAAATAGGAAAAAAAGATCAATGATGTTTAATTTCAACTTTGACGTTTAATAGACGGTGAAACGTCATTGATCTTTATTAAAGTATACAATAAAAAAGCTGTACCATGGCACGGTTACTAATGACGATTTTCGGAATCGATTTTTCCCCAGGGGGCGGCACTCTGTCGGGAGGCATTTTTGACATCATCTGTTTAAATCAATCATGTTTAACATTTTTATGATTGGTAGATTTGACAGCTACTGTCAAACAAATTATTACGACACCTCATTGCCCCTGTCTTAAAATACATTGCCGCTGTCATCCATCTTCGCATTTGTTTATTAAACAGCAATGAAAAGTTTAGTTTTCAACACACGATTATAGAAAAAGGTGAATTTATGCACACCAAAGGCGTTCCGCATTGAGTAGGCTGATGCAATGGCCTTAAGACGAGGCCTGAAATGTTTGGTACCTAGTTATGGGCGGCGCTAAGCAAATGCGCGGGGTGTCTGTCCCCCGGCCCCCGCTATCTCTTTACGCGCGTTCCCGCGCACAGCGATCGCTGCCGGCCTGCGACTACTACGATTATCACGAGATCTCGACTCGGAGCTTAGAACGCATGGAGTTTGCGTATCATTTTTGTGTTTTATCGATATTGTTATCTTTTGATATTCGACTATGGAATGGCAAATATTGGCAATTAAAAAAAACATACAATAAACATTCATGTTTTTATTGCAACATAATAAAAATTACAAAATCACAACACAACATAAACCAATCAATTATCATACATTAAATTAAATGCTTTACATATTTCCGAAATCACAATTATGGTTTCGTTAAATCACACATTCATAGTTAGGAATATCATAATAATAACAGTCTTATTCTAAAATCAAATTAATTATGGTATCGTTTTTATGGTTTTCATGATGGCTAAATAAAGTCCTTTTATGTATCTCTTTACTTAATTTACCAGTAACAGCAATTTTATTTAGAGTTTATTTACGGGTTATTAGATATCAATTTCAATATCGTATGTCACACCTAAGCCTAACTAATATACTTAAGCATACGAAAAAATATCCCATTTGGAATAATCGTTAGATTACAATTACCTATATCAGATACTAAGCGTTTCACATTTTTGTCACGCTGATGATGGAATAATACTTTGCTCATTCAAATCAAAAATTCGTATCTCCGACTCGATATTGATTACACCTCCCTGTTCTTGCGTTCGCGGCACAGCGGCGCGGGGCGGCTCGGTCAAACGGACCTCCGATTCTAAACTCGGAGGCATTTTGTTCGTCCTGAAAACAGTAGGAATTTTGATATTAGCTAATTTATGTTTACGTAATAAGGTACATTGTTATTTCCATACTTATATACCCGATACTTCATCCGATGGGCTCGATACCTATATTACGAGTAATGTATATATGAATAAATTATTAGTATGACTAGGAACACCCCGTCTTTTCCCATGAATGTTCGAAAAAAATGCCGATTTTTTTATCAAAGTAGTTGCTTACCCACTTCGATTTAAAATAAATATGACTGATAAGTTAAATATGATCAGTAATGGTTTATTCTTTTATTCCCCCACAAAATAAAATTATATATAATATTTTACGAAGATACACAGGTAGATAGGATAGGTAGGTACTCACCATCTGTTTGCCCTCATTAGGCAGGCAGGCTCCTTCCTAGTAATATCGGACACGTTCTCGTTTACTAGGTTTTTATTCACTTTGCCCATGATTATTACACGGCAATGCCGGAATTAAAAACTATAATACTTATATAAAATTATTAAACACTAAAATAACGAAGACTAAACGAAATAATAAGAAACTAGGTAGGTACATACATTTTATAAATTAAATTTGAATATTTAATTAAAAGCTCGCGAGATTAGAATTTCAACGCAGCGACTTGCACAGACTGTCGCTCGGCAAAGGCGTACGCAGATTGATCAAGTGCGCGCAAGGGATAGCGCTTGGCGGTTTAGCTCGTGAATGATGAGATAGGTATAGTCTCGAGTCGCTCAAACAAAAAAACGTAAACGCCAAATTCGTTATTTCTATTTTATATAAAATCAAACCGGTTAATTGTATTTTCATATTTTAATTTTGATGAATTACTAATTACCTATCTTTTAGTCTAAAAATCATTAGTTTATTCGTCCTCTTTGAGCTACAATAACGAAAACTCTGCGAACGAAGACCATTTTTCAAAAAATATTTCTATCGAGAATTTTATATCAAAACGTGTTTTCATCTTACAGTTTTGGAGATGAAATAGTCAAAAATCATATTACTTAGATTTTAAACTCCTAACTGAAGTATTTTGCGAGATAAATGAGGTTCAGAACGACCTTATTTACAGTGGTATCGTCTTAAAGAGTGAAATGTCACTTACAAAAAAAAAAACTGCATGACATTGTAATATATCACGTTATTAATTCTTCGTCGTATATTAGTATAATTGCCATGTAGTATGTAAAATTGTCAATAGCGGACGTTGATCTATATATAACGTGATTTATTTCCCCTGTCGACGGCGCGGTGATGGTGCGCATGTCAAATCAACAAAGAAAATAGCTGAAGTTTAATTACATATTTACATAGAATAACCAACGCCAACTCTGCTGACTACGGAGGTCAACGGGTGTCTACCACGCTATTCAAATATGAAAAATTATATCCTATAAATAAGTTTCAATTTCCTTCGCTGCACGCGCTGCGCCGCGTTGTCGATACTGAAAATCGTTCTTAAGACGGCTATTAAAATACCCAGGTCAATAACCGCTATTGATTCATCAAATGGTAACTAGTATACATATTTTTTCACATGCCTTCAATAATAGGCATGCTTTTCGTTCTTATGACAAATAATGTTCGTGTGACTGTAAATAGTCCAACAATGCTGGAAAGTGTAAACATGATGTGAACATCAATGTGGCATCAGATGCGGAAATCGAACGGTAGCATTTCTCAGCAATCTGATACTTAGTTACAGTTAGGTCGTAATACATTTATCAATGAAACGGAACGTGACCGTATCAACTCGAGCCGTTCAGTTAACGCACCCTTATCGGAATCATATCATAATCGCCTGGCTTCGGGCCAAGCTCCTGAATCGCGGTGTTGTGTGTAGTCAACTAGCAATTCCCGCGTTTATGGCTGGTCGTTTTCGTGCTCACATCCCCGTTCCCACAACTACATTACCTTGTCGCTTGCCTTTCTTGTGGCCGCACACCGCACTGGTTAACGGCGGCGTGTGCTGCAGGCAGCAACACACGGCGCCGTCAAAAAGTGCGGTGTCGCCTATCCGTAGGCGAGTCCACGGACTGGACCTGCTGTTCCACTTTTATAAGTTACACACCAATGTACCTGCGCAGAAATCAAATTAAATAGTGCGAAAATCCGTCCTCTATTAGCTGATGCGTTTGCGCCGTGTCTGGAGTTCGCTGTAGCGCCGCACCGTACGAGTATTATGAGTGAGATGCATGAGTCCTTTTGTTTTAGGATATTAAATCTTACGTAGTAGTAATAAGTTCGTTTTTTTACTAAAGTTTTCATTCGTTTTCGAAACATGCTGAAGCGTTTTATAAACGTAGTACTACTGTTTACGTAAGGTTGTGATGAGACGGCAAGGCAATACGGTGACGATCCGTTTCCAAATTGATATTTTTGCTATGACCTTTAAGCTGTGCGTGCACTGGACCGGAATCGGAGCGGACGGAGCGGCCGGAGCGGCCGGATTTTCAAAATGCCGGTGGGGTGCGTTCACTGCATTCGGATTCCGGACCGGCATTTTTACAGTGTTGCCAGGGCCCTTGAGTCATAAGTTACGTTTCGTTTCCTGAAATGTTACATTTTTGCAGCAAAAGTTACAATATTGTAATTTTTTTAATTTACGTGTTTTTGGGGTCGGAGTATAACCCTCCACACAGCGCTATCCTATAAAGTGGTCACTAACATATAGCATAACGCTTTGCTTTATTTACCGGCGGTGACTTTTGTTTATAATAATAGAGATAGAGAAGATACCACCTAAACCTGTACCAACCTGCCCCGTCCCATTATTATGTCTGTGTCATATATTTAAGTCTGTCTTTACCAAAACACAAAAAAAAATATTCTAAGATCTAGATCATCACGATGTCTATACCTTACTGGGTAATCATTACTCTGGCTGGAGTGAGAAAGATATGGGTGCATAATATGAACTCTAAAAGACTCCTCTATGGAGAGTTTCATACATTATATGCTGATTTATTAAAAGATGAAGATAGATTCTTTGGGAATTGAAGAAAATTTTTTTTGAACTTCACTATATTCTTGAACCTTATATTTTATTTTACTACTTTTTCGGCATAATTAATATACATATCCGTACCAAATTACAGCTTTTTAGTACTTATAGTCTATGAGTAAAACCACGGACGGACAGACGGACGGACGGACAGACATGGCGAAACTGTAAGGGTTCTCTATTTACTACGGAACTCTGAAAATTGGTTGACTCTAAAGTCAGTTTACGGCCAATAATTTTACGTGATAACGGGGAGAGATAGATGCGTGATAGATACTACTACTACTCCTGCTGCTGCTGCTGTTGCTGGTCTGGACGTGACATTTTTCGTGCGTGCAGCCAATGTTCATTGATTTATATCTTTGTTTTTAATGTCAGTATTTTCATCACTCTGTATTTTCGTCTTACTCATTCACGACATATGTAATTGAGGAAGACTACAATGAATGACTAGCTAATGAATTTAAAAGTTATGGATGATCTCAATCGAATTCCTACGAAATGAGGTTTCTACCATTCTCTGTTATTCATAATAATATTCCAATATAAAAAGTTCTACCATAAGGGGTAGATCTTCTTATGAACGGCAATACTGACGACTGCCGATGCCGGTGACGTCACCGGCAGAAATTCCGGTCTCCGGCACGGAAATGCCGATGCAGTGCACGCAGCGCCATACAAATCCATACAAAGCAACAAATCCGTCCGCTCCGTCCGCTTCGATTCCGGTCCAGTGCACGCACAGCTCTATTCTGTCTTTAAATATAATCCGATTTTCGGATTGAAGAAACTGATTTGTGTTGTTATTTAGCTTAGATTTAATAGTAGATTTGTATAGTATTGCTATGTAGTTTGATTTATACCAATCATGTCTACAAATATGACTCGTGAGTAAGTTTTTATGTATATATTGATCATAGACAATCTGCCTCGAACATACACTCCCAAAGAATATACAGAAGTTGTTCTTTGTTTTTGTTATCGTAAACTCTATTTATGTGTAAACCTTAATTCAAAAACTTAAGTATCCACGAACATTTAATATTGAATTTTTCTCTTATATGTCGTTTTACAGCACATATGGGAAAAGGGTCTTGCTTAATATTTAATTGATATAACAGAAAAAAATTAAACATATTAAGAGAAAAGAAAACACTTAGAATATACAGCTGCTTTTCCTCCCGCGCAGATCGTTGAAGCTGGTCGAGAGAATGGGCGAAAATCTGACGAATCATGTTATTTATTAGGCGATGCATCCAGCAACCCATCACTATTTTGATTCCGTTTTCCACCTAACGCCAACCGACATGCCAAACGTGGCTCTTAGGTCTTAAAGACCTGGGTTCTATCTATCCCGCAAGGGATATAGACGTGATAATATGTAAGTTCTGTATTTATCAATAAGACATTCTTATCTATTCTTTGTTAGCTGTCGCCCGTGGCTCCGCTCAAGTTTGTCGGGAACAGTATTTTTATCTTCAGGATGAAAGTAGCCTGTAATAATGAATATGTGTGCAAAATATCGACAAAATCCGTTTAGCTATTTTGGCGTTATGAAGTAACAAACATCTATACATACTCACAAACATTCGCGTTTTTAATATAAGTAAGGATTAAGCAGTAAGTCTTATAATTGTGAATGCTTAAGTATGATAATTGACCATACATTTTACTTGTAAACTGCTTAAAAAACGATTCAACTCATCAAAAATTGTTTCTTTTTATAAAGGTACTTTATAATGACTTTGGTGATTAACTTAATGTATTTGTTTTCTAAAAACAACATGTGATGTATTAATTCAACCAAAACAACTAATTTAAGAAACGGAAGTTCAGATGTAGTTTAGGTATTAATTGATTAGGTATTTTGAAATTAAGTTTAATGACTTTGGAAAAAAGTTTGACGCAAATAGTTAATGACAGTGTAAAATGATTGTACCGATTATTAACACATGTAAACACATATTTCCTAGTGCGAGAGAATTTTTTGAGCCATTATTACGGCTTAAAAAAACCTATTGGTAGACATTTAAATTTTTCACATAATATGTGCGCTGGTTGCCGTTATAACAACAAATTAGTCAGATAGTCCAGTGGGTCTTAGCATTCTTTTCGTTTACGTATATATAACCCTTATCGCGGTCCCCACTTATATGATCGCAAGTAGTGTTGTGCCGTGCTCGAAATCGTCATCTTTTCCCGAGAACTTTATCTTCTTTCTCTCGAGTGCGGGAATTTCCTGCGAAATTCCGTGAGAATGAATTCAAAAGAACAGAGAATTTATCTTCGGCACATCACTAATCGCATGTGGCATAAAAATATTTCGAGCTCTTCCGTGCTTCGGAAGGCACGTCAAGACTCAGCTGTCAACATTGATGGCAGTCGTAAAACTATGTCAGATGCCTATAGGCAGTTTGGAAAATCTGGCCCTATTGTTGGCTACTTATACACACGAAAATTAAGCAAACAACAAATTATACAAGAATACATACAATAAACGTGTATTTGGCGTTACTTCCCGATTCTATAAAAGCATTTTATATACGTGACAGATTAATAAGAACAAGTGTTCTTGCCACGAAGAGTTTGGTTAACCTTGCTTGAAAGAGGTTTCATGCGTACTATGTGGTGCTTGTGGCATTTTAGTAGTTTGTGGGGTGGTAGAAAGTCTGTGCGAGTTTGGCTGGTTCTATTTCAATAAATAATTGCAATTCATTTCGAAATATCTTAATTATTAATTACAGTTCATTTTGCTTTAAACTATATTCGTCTTTCATATTATGTTTATACACCTTTCAATATTATTAAATTCAAAAAGTTAAAAATGATAAAAAATACCAAATCTATTCTCAAAAAATCTGTCTTGTTTAGATTTTTTAAATGGCGAAATTGACAAAATAAATACAGACGCTGCAATTTATCGGTTTCCCAACTTTGTCATTTCCATGCTGATCTGGGAAAAAATAAAAAAACATAAAAAGTACTAGCTGCTTCCCGCGCAGATCGTAAAAGCCGATAGAGGGAATGGATAAAATCTGAGGAATCATGTTAAGAGGCGATGCGGCTAGCAACCCATCACTATTTTATTCTATTCCGTTTCCACCTAATGCCCACCAACATGCTAAACGAGGCCTTCAGGTCTTATAGACCTAGGCTCTGTCTACCCCGCAAAGGAAAAAGACGTGGTAATATGTGTGTATGTCACTTAAATAATTAATATGCGATATGTTTCGCCAATACTTTAATTAAGATGTACCTATATGATCATTTTGCACTGACACAACAAAATTGTTAGTTTAATTCGTTGCAATAAGTCTAGTTATAGTAAGATTTAATAGCAATGCATAATACTTTAAAATCTTTTAATGTTTAAAAATTATTTCTTGGTCATATTTGGTTTGTCTATAATAAATGTGTATGAAACTCTTAATTAACCGCCTTAAAACGCCAAATTCAAAAATACTATCTCTCATATGTTTAAAATACTAAATATTAATTATGTTTAAGTCGTGTATCTAAAATTACAAAATACAGTATTTTTACTAGTTTTGTTTCAAATACAAAATACATAATTGCTCAACAAATATTGTTAAATCTCTTTTTTTACAGAGCTTTCTCTTAACGAGATTAAATTGAATGTGAGAAACTATCTTGAATAGCTACCGTTATAGTTTATTTATAAATACTTTACTACCCGGTTGCGTGCATGTGTTGTAAGCTGTAACTAAAAACTTGCATTTACCTGTTAATATATCTCAAACTGATCTTCATTGATTAATTTATTCATTTCGAGTAGGTGACACGGTCAATCGACTATGCACACCCTTTCAAATTTAACTCATTATCTTCATTAATGAGCAAAATTTGAAACTTTACATAACTTGTTAGCATTTTTCTTATTAATATCTCAGTAAAATCTGCTCGCAAGCTAGTAGTTGAATAGCCTGTATATTTATCACCTTGGAGGTACTTGTGTGTCGTGAGGTTGGACTTGGAGGCGCTTATATTATAAGCGCCGAAAAATATATCAACTCAGTAGTCGCGGAGAAACCACGGGCAAAAGCTAGTGCTTTTGCCTGGGGTTCCGCCTGCGTTTAGAGTAGAATTTCCCGGAATCCCCGGATCTCAAACTACCTCTATTCCAGATTTCATCCAAATAGTTTCCATGATTGAAGCATGGAAAGTTGACAGGTAGACAAAGCTATTCTTTCGCATTTTCGAAGTATGTTTTTGTGGTAGAATTGACTTTTTAAGCAAACCAGATTAATATCGCTACACTAATGAGGACTAATTTAAAAAGTGGTAATCAACATTACAGTCCCTCAAAATATTGAAACAGTAAATAACTTTTCAAGTACGATACAGCGAATCAATTTTTGCTTGATTTATGTCGCAATATTGTATGTAATTTTATTTTCTCACTCCTTATACCTAAACTATATAAGGTCCACTTAAATTAAACGCAACTATTTTAAGGTTCGGCTCTCATAGATCAAAACATTCTTTAGTAGCTTATTTATGAAATCGCTACTATATATTTTTTTTCAAACAAAATAATGTTTTTTTTTTTTTATGAAAATCGATAAAACAACCCTTTTGTCTATCGACGTTAGGAAATTAGTATCCATTGTAAGTTTTTTTTTTTGTAGACAGGGTGGTGTTTGCCACTTTTTTTCTAAATAGTTGTCAAAGTAAAAATTCTTCAAAATTCTCTAAAACCAACGTGACATTATTTTTTAAATTTTGCTCTTAATTTAAATTGACCTTATACAAGTGTTTAATAGACTACCTTAGGTACTATTAGTAGATATTACTGTGTGCTAAGTGCCCGTCTACCCTTTTAAATAGCATTAACAGTAAGATGTTTTTATTTCTTAAGTTCAACTTCATCATACAATTAGTTATGTTACCAAACATACTTACCATAGTTTTAAACAATTGTTATTTTGGAGTTTAACTCGCAAGCTTTTTTTTTACCAATGTATGAAACTACCATAACTTTCAATAAATTGGATTCTGTGGGATATCGGTATTATTTTATTACTAACAAAACGTGAGACGACGAATTTGAAGTCCCCCATCGCGTATTAGGCATTTTTCCGGTTGAATCCTCAGCTGTGGTGCGTTGGGTCCACTATTATTACAGCGTTCATTGCTGTCGATGATTTGACCTGCCAGACGCCAACCTGCTTGGGTAGCTCCATAGCAGCGGGAAAATACCTGTGATAATAGTCTAGTATTTGCCCGCGCCGGGGTTAAGTGGGCTGGCGTTAACCATTGCGTTACAGGGGCCGGTCCAATGAGAAGTATTTGCATATCTCAACATAAGCATGATCCAGACATTCCACTGAAAATTTAGCCCGTGTATCAGCACTTGTTCGTTGATGAAATTCGCAAATACTGCGTTGGAATGTATTAGTTCTAAGTAGTTATAAGGTAAGTGTACATTGTCGCGCTGTGAAAACTGTAATGGCTATGTCTAGGCTATGTAAATGGATTAAATTAATAAATAAATCACCTGCAAGCCATCTATAAAATAACAAGGAAAATCTCGTAGAATATGAAGGACCTACCTATTCGTAGGTAAAAAATTTTTCAACGGCTTTGTGTCTTTTTTTCGTCATTGTCATATTTTTTGCAGTAATAAGTCCACTGTTGGACAAAGCCCTCTCCCATAGATTCTTCGTTGCATGCAACGAATGGTGGTCTGTGAAAGTTTGGCAATATCCTCCCTTATTGCCACAACGCTTGGCAGGCGGGCTGTCGAGCTCAGTTTCTTTGGCTTCTTGTGCTTCAGACACTGCTACCCATCGGAAGCAAATTTAAGCCGAGAAGGATAGAAATTTGTTGAGTTTGGGAAAAGAATAAAGGTATTGGGACTAGCCCCCTATTCAAAAATAGTCCTCCTGGTGGGAATTACTGGCCAAATATGTAGATTTACTACGTAAAGTATCAGGGAACCATGAAGGCTCGGGTGGAGCCCGTGTCATGTTATTTTCCAAATTTTTAAAGAACAGTCCTAATTTTTATTTATTTATTCATCAAACAAACACATAATCTTAAATTATTAAATAGCTCCGTCTTTGTTTTGCATGCGAGAAAAGTGACGTATTAAACACTAAGCATAGCGGTGCGGAGAAAGTATTGGTTGTCTTGCTCTAATAGCGGATGTCCTGCTCACGCAATGCGTATCTTGACTGAGCTTACGCAAGCGCGCTGAGTAATATGTTTTTCGTAGCATAGCAAAGCGTGTGGTCGTGCTCACGCAATAGGTATCTCGACTGCGCATACGCAAGCGCATTGAGTAAATATGTTATTCTTTTCTATTCTTAGTCTGCTCATATACATATATGTTTGTCTTTCAATTGCCAAAATTTAAAAAGCGTGTTATATATATCATTATCATTATAATTACAGCTGTAAGAAGTCCACTGCCGGACAAAGGCCTCTCCCAAGGACTATTTGTTCAATGGTAATATTGCCATACTCACCACACTAGGCAGGCTGGTTGGCGAGCGAATATTTTTTGACTTCTTGTGTTGCTGCCCATCGAAAACGAGGGCACAACAAAACCATCGACATGCGACATATGACTCTTCTGTCACGTATTCGTTCTTCGTGTTTTATATATATGAATGAGCTTGCTTCCTATTATTTTGACGAATAATAGTATTAAAACATATATTAACAGCCTCCGTGGTCCAGTGGTTAAGGCGTTTGCCTGTTGACCCGGGGGTCGTGGGTTCGATTCCCACCGGAAGCATACTTTGTTTAGTTGTTTCCAGTTTGGTTAGGACATTGCAGGCTTGAATCACCTGATTGTCTGATAATAAAGATGATTCCGTGCTTCGGAAGGCACGTTAAGCCGGTGGTCCCGGCTGCCATCTGGTAGTCGTTAAAGGAACGTCAGAGGCCGAGAGGCGGTTCCGAAGAACTCTGACACCAGGGTGTGCATGGTCGATTGACCGTGACACCTACTCGAAATGATGATGATGATGATTAAAACATATGCGACATAAATTAATTATAAAAACACGGTTTCGCTCAAATTAATTCAGTTGGAATTGCAACTAGTTTTGGTCTGTTACGACGTACACGGTCGCTTCCCTCAAAGCACTGGTTGGCGATTCCAACTGAATAAACGTGAATGAAACCGTCTTTCTGTAATATTTTGACGAAATTCTTTTCTTAAAAGACAATATGGGGATCATATGTCTTGCTTCGTCCAAAAATGTCACTAGGTTGGAAGGATAGTGTCTGTCGTTATTTACATATTAGCCCATTCTGGAACCTATCTAGAGCAAATGTGATGTGGTTTTCACTAATATGTATCTAAGAAGGATTGTTTTAATTCCACCCATTATTTTCCTTAATTTTATGTCTAACAGCTAAATTTTTATAACAGTGCTTAATTCTGGCGTGCAGCACCTGTAGCATGGCGCCCGCGACGCGGTTTACATCCTGTGATAAACTATTCCCATCTTGCTTTTTAGGGTTCCGTACCCAAATGGTAAAAACGGGACCCTATTAATATCGCTCCGCTGTCCGTCTGTCTGTCTGCCACTGATGATGTATTTCTGTTGCCGCTATAACAACAAATACAAATAAGTAGAATAAAATAAATACTTAAAGGGGCTCCCCATACAACAAACGTGATTTTTTGCTTGGTGTTGTTCGATATTGATAACGGTAACAGGTAGACGCCTGAAATATTCATAGAATATTTAGTTGTATATTCACTTTAAAAAGAAATAATTAAAAAAAATAATATGAAAGGGGGCTCCCATACAACAGACATGATTTTTTTTGCCGTTTTTATTGATAACGGTACGGAACCCTTCGTGCGCGAGTCCGACTCGCACTCAAACGCGCATGCTATGCTACGGATTCAGGATTCTTAAAGAGGAAATAAAAGCCAAGAGATAAAATTAACACATTTTACATATATTTTACTGACAATATTTACACAATGATTTTAGTGACCACACTTATTGAGCTAGGCGTATTGTATGAAATGTGCATCAAGTATTTAATGTAATTGGATTACATTACAAATAGGTTAATATATTAGAGGATTTGGCAGGATTTTGCTTGACAAAGTCATATTCCAAATACTAAGTAATGATTACTAATAAAGTACATAAATATATGGATGGTAAACACAACCTTTACATAAAATATAATATAAATATTAACTGTGCTAATGTATAACAATTTTATATAATTCAAATAAATACGAACCAACAAACATACGACTGAGCATTGGTCTACTATCATAGGTTATAATTACAACATAGGAATCCGCAATTTCAATTAAATATTTTTTAATTTCACTAGTATTGGCACATAAATTACAACTTGGAATCATTAGCCTATATCAATTTCATTTGAATGTGAAATTCTAATTAAAAAAAATTATAAAGTCAATGTGGGTACGGGTAATCGTTACAAAGTTAATAAAATTGGAACATTTGATTATATTACTTATACACGATTTATTTTTGTGATCCGCCGGATCCGGATATTGACGCAGGTATTAAAAACGATAAGTAGCACTTTTAATTTGCACGTTTTTAGCACAGACAATGAATTACCCACTTTAATCTTAATGTATAGGAATCACAAATTGAAATAAACCACTGATGGTTACATATGTACAGTACAGTAGAACGTTAAAAAAAAGATAATTTACTAAACTGTAAGCATACTATATAAAATATGAGCTTCATTCTCCTTGAATTAGTTTATGCTGCACTTTGACATACTGTATTGTATAAAGCATCTAAATCCTTAACTAAAAGTGGAATATAAAAATTGTAAAACCTATAATAAATAATTACAATGCACCAGGCATTTGCTCGAAAGCAATATTCGAATTTCTATGATATTCACAGTCTAAAAAGAAATTATAGCCGAACACGTCCCACCTATCTATAAATGTGATACAGATGTAAGCTTTTACCAAGATCCCAGGTTCGTGTAAAACATTAAAAGAGATGTTATGTTTAAATCGGCGACAATAATGCGACTGGTAGACACTACAATGGTATTCTGCAACACATATTTAAGCCAAATACTGGCGTTTTTTATGCTTAGTACTGAATTCTCTTTTTTTGCAAGTATTTATCTATTGATCCCATGTGTGGGATTGAAATCTGAACGGTTACGACGTCAGAGTTGTTTCTTGCGAAATGCTTTTTCTTTACGATTGTTCATGCTGACTGCATGCATGCTTGATAAATATCGTCTTCTGCTGCACTGTTGATGTTCATGATAATTTTCGTTCCTTACAATATTTAGTACAAGGAGCAAAAACATCAATTGACATAAAATTTGAGACAGTAAAAGCAAAATACCAATGTCTTGTTAGTCGCACTAATGGAACCGATACTTAAGACAAATAATTTCACAATTTTGAGATCCATAGCGAGGCGTGTAGCTACCGAACTTGGTTCCCAACAGGCTTCACTCGTTCCACTGCACTACGCTAACTATTTTAGACTACAAAATGTTAGCTTAAGTCCCAATCACTGGTTCACTATTTAAGTATCACATGTCCTTCTTTTTCTTTTCACATTTAATGATATACTAGTGTATTTGCTTCCGGCTCGTACACTATACAAACTCATTTGTGCCGGGAGTGTTGAGTGGTTCTCTAGCCTGGAAAGATAGAAAGAGACAAATAAGTAAAATATATAGAGACAAGTGTTAGATTTCCATTTTTTTACAAGAGCATGCATAAGTAGCTTGTTTTACATTGGTAATTGTGCTACGCTGTTCAGCTGTCAAAAACGCGCAAATCATAACTTGCTTCGGCAAGTATGTACGAATTTTATGCACAGTAAAGTCAACAATAATAATAAATTATTGAGCTCTCCTCTCTCGGGGCTACTCGATGGAAGATTTCTTTAGGAATAAGTAGTACCCTTGTACTCATTCTCTGGATATATGTGTTTAAAAAGTCTGTGTACATAAATAAATAAATAATAATGGCTGGTATAAAAATACCGTTGTACAGGATAAGAGGGTAAATTAAAAAAATAACGAATTGGACTATAACTAAATTAATAGCAATAGATTATGTTAGTAAATAGAGGGTAACGGTCCACCTTTAGATATTTCAAGATTGTGACACTTCGCTTGCACTATTGATTATTTAGTAATAGATACTAAAATAGTAGGTATGCACGCGACAGATATTTGGATAGTATCCGCTATTGACATACTAACTGGGATGAAGTATACTGCTTCGTTTTATTATTTTTATAGACTGTACTGAGCAGTGACTATGCTAACACTACATACTAGAACTTACCAAGTAGTTATAGCCCTCGCATGATTATGCATGAAAAATAAACGTTTCGGCAGTAAAACATTACCCATAATATCTATGTTAAGCAGTAGGCAGAATATAAAATCATACAATTACGCTAGGTATTTCAAAAGGACTATGTACAGCATTATACACCTACCATTTATAAACTAATATTTGGCAACTATGTTTTAATACTGATGCGGTAAAAATGTTGGCACATTGAAATCGCCACAATCCTTATCATCTAAACGAAAAATATTTTCTATAAATTCCTTAAAATAATGTCTAATAAATATAAATCTAAATACATCGAGTTTAAAATGTCTTAGGCAGACCTTAACTTTATTATAATAAAATAATCCTAGGTTAAACCTTGTTATTTACATTTTGGCCACAATCTGGGGTCTTATATCATTTCATTGTACATAAGAATTCAAAGTGAAGTTTCGAAAATAAATATTTTTTTGTTGTTTTAGTAAAACCATACGAAAATTAAGTTCTATTAAGGGTTCGACTTACAAGTCGTAAAAACTTTTAAGTTACTTAATTGTCTCCGTTCTTTGGAGGGTAGTGGGCGTTCGCGGGACTTATCTTAGGCTATTTTGTATGTTAAGCGTACATTCCATAGCGGTCAGGGCTCTTACCTCTTCGCCCACCGTGCTTGGGTATAGCTTGCTGCCTGGTGCGTATCCATTCTTCTCCAGCACGAAGTGGTCTTCCGTAGTTTTGCGATAGACAGGATTGTCGAAGTTCATAGACGTGACGTTGCGGTTAACATAATGCTTGTACATAACAACTGCAATCTGCAAATAAAACGCATACATGTTATTTACATATATTACATAAAATGTATTTCTTTAAACTAAAACAAATTTACTAAACACCACTTATTGTGTCAATTTCGAACATTGACCTATACATATACTTTTTGGTCATTTACAGTTAAAGTGGTAACTGTACCGTGGCTAGTATTAGTATCCGTATCCGTAGCTATTTCTATATCCCCTTAATTGGAGACTGATTCACGAGGGTTTGCTGCCCGATCCTGTTGTATCATATTGATATGATCCTGTTATATTAAGACGAGGCCTCAAATGTTTGGTACCATCGCTCGGCAAAGGCGTACGCAGACTGATCAAGTGCGCGCAAGGGATAGCGCTTGGCGGTTTAGCCCGTGAATGATGAGATAGGAGATAGTCTCGAGTCGCTCAAAGAAAAAAACGTAAGCGCCAAATTCATTATTTCTATTTTATATAAAATCAGACCGGTTAATTGTATTTTCATATTTACATTTTGATGAATTACTACAAAGTTTCATACTAAATTTGCAACCCGTTTTACCCCCTTAGGAGATGAATTTCCAAAAATCCTTTCTTAGTGCTCCCCCACGATAAAAAAGGGAACCCCTGTGCAAAATTTCAATAACCTATCTTTTAGTCTAAAAATCATTATTTCATTCGTCGCATTTGAGCTACAATAACAAAAACTCTGCGAACGAAGTCCATTTTTCAAAAAATATTTCTATCGAGAAAATTTTATCAAAACGTGTTTTCATCTTACACTTTTGGAGATGAAATAGTCAAAAATCATATTACTTAGATTTGAAACTCCTAATTTAAGTATTTTGCGAGATAAATAAGGTTCAGAACGACCTTATTTACAGTGGTATCGCCTTAATATGTCAAATCAACACAGTGGGATGAACCTATATAACACAGCGGGACACCCTGTAGGTTCGCGCAGCTCAAGAAGGAGCTGCGGGAGTTTAAGGCCAATAACTGGCAAGATGTGGCGCAGGACTCAGGACAGACCGAAGTGGATTTGATTATTATCGGAGGCCAAGTCTTTACTTTGGGTCGCTTCCATCTTAGTTAGTTTAGTTAAGTAAGTCACCACTGCGTAGGGAGGCAACGATACATATGAGCTAGTTAGGGGCTTATAATAGACCTAACTAAGGTCTCTATAAGACATAACGATGATAGTGGCTTGGCGCCAGAAAATAGAACTTCTATCCTTCCATTGATGATGAACATTTTCGACATTGATCAGAACATTCCTTGCCGACAAATCGAGTCGGATACTCAAAGAGAACTAAGGCAATTGGCGTCAATTAGAGGCGTGTGATGCAATCCAGCAATTAAACGATTGACGGAATCAATTCGTCCATTGATGCGAATCGAGAATATTATAATGACGGTGGAAGGTCCCGACATCTCAAATCAAAAGGACCATTTACACTGATAGCAATGAATGCTTAGTATGATTAAACTTGCGTTAAATCCTCGGTCTTGGTAACATGAGACTAAGGAATCCATTATGAAAAGGATATAATACATAATATTTATACAGGAATTGAAAGCACGGTCTGTTATTTAAATAGGTATTTTACAGCGGTAAGTACTCGTGATAGAAGTATTAATGTTTTGGAATGGACTCATGTTGTAAGTAATATAAAACGGTAGAAACTAAAAGTTTTTATACTTTGGAGATAAAAGAGTACCAATTGTCTGTGTCACAAAATATCAGGACTTCCTTTAATTCCTATGTTTTAGCGGTTACTTTTATTCAGAAATCCATAATAACAGCAGTTGTCAGCAAAGTCCCCAAAGCAAAAAGACGAAACACCAGTCGTAGGCAAATCATTTCGGGTTACTTTCGATGCCCCAGAAACTAAAAATCTATTTTAGTATTTAATAACAGGTACGCTTCGCTTACCGATAGTCCACCAATCAGATTCAAAAAGCTATCGAAAAATGGCTTAAGGCTGAATCGCACACTCGCCGTTCTCAAACTCTTTGATGTCAAAACAATACCACCTATTCACTTTGTTCGCATAGTTACACAATTCCCTACAATGCCAAACCACAAACGAGCGTCGCCGCTTCTAGAAAGTAATCACATTGTCATAACAATCCGAGTGCATTTCTCGCTACGAATGTAACAAGAGCTGCCTTGAATCGATTCAAACATGAAATATGATCTTTGAATAAGAATTGAATGAGTCAGCTTCCCACTGAATTTTAAAGGTGAAGGTTTGTCGGTAGGATCTTTTAACGTTTATCAAATCTCAACAGATTGTATTTATACATAAATTACCTAATTTGTGCCGAAAGTATGTAAGTACAAACTATATTAAAATGTGATTAAGTATATTAACTACAAATATTACTTTTCACTTTGCTATTATTATACAGAAGTAAAATGTACCTAATCGAAGCCTATGACATATAATATTCTGGTATAATATGATTAGTTCTGGTATAATATGATTAGTAATAATAACTATTAGCAATAAAATTTGTTACAAAGAACAATGTTATCACATACTTAATACAAGCTCATAATAATCTATGTCATATATTAGGTCGAGGAAAAAGTAATTTCGTATTTTGTATACATATGTATATAAAGTTGTAATTTAATATCTTCGTTTATGTTGTATATTCCTGGCTGGATTTGATACCAAATTGGTAAAATATAAAATAAATATATTTAAAGGTCAAAACTTTGGCATATAGTTACTTTGGTACATTAAAAAGGCTAATTTTTAAAGAAATATACAAAAAGGTTCTAAAAAGGGTAGTACCTAATTCAAATAAGGTAATTATACATTTTTGTATTTATGGACAAACTGCAGTCCCAGTAAGAATAGCATAAAGTTAGGTCAAGCGATTTTGCCTGAGAGTTTTGATGTCAACTTACAGATCTTTTGTATGAACGGATAAATCTTCATACGAAAAGACTGTTTCCCCGACCTAATATATGACATCGATTATTCTGACTTAGGTTACTTAGTAAGCTAATATGTAGGTACTGAACAGCAGGCTTATTTGCTAACTTTTGACATCTACGGTGTACAACGTTTTGATCGTCACTTAAAAATGCATCGCGGCTTTCGTTTGACTGACTATTTTTAACCAAGATTTATAAACCGGAAAATAGCCTCAATTTTATATGAGCACATTTATACCAATTCGTAGTCAAAAGCTGATTTAAAAGACACTTGAACATACTTGCGTCTTTCTTGATTCAACAAATGTAAATGTTTGTTTATTATGTACGTCAAAAACGTACGTCTTTTCTGAGACTGTACAAGCTGTTAAATTTAATATTTTAAAATTCTTTGCTATAGCTACCGAAATAAGGAAATAAAAATTACGCAATCAACGGCACGAGCTGCTGATAAAAATAATGCTGTATTAAAGCATGTACTAAAACAAAAATAAATTAAGATGTTTGGATTTTACATTATCGAGTCTCTGTGACTCAAAAATTACGTCGGTAGTTTCAATTATAAACTCATCTGTTCCGCGTTGAAACGTGAAACTTATCCTATTGATCATGACGTCCCTCTATTTTTCCCCGAGAGGAATGGTAAGGATAGTTTGTTTTTAATTTATATCTTATGATCTCTCTCCTTGGTTTAAGAACGATATGAATGAACTACACAATCGAGTACTTACGTAACAAATCCCGAAATTCTCTATCGTTTACATAGATGATATACTGCTGACATTCTTTTGATAATGCGACCACTCGATCTTTTATTTCTTCTGACAGTCTCTTTCGAAGTATAAAAACAAATAACTCACCACCGCTGCTAAAATTATGACTCCAGAAATGACTCCAACGACAATGCCAGCTACAACTCCCGCGTCTCGTCCGCTGCTTGAGATTCCAGTGTCAGTCTTTGGAGTTTCTGGAACACCTGGAATTGAGATAATTTGCATAGATTAATAAATTGGTTTCTCAAACAGCATTAAAATTCCTGCAGCACAAGATAACACTTTTGAAATAATTTTAATTTAAACTCAAAGATATTATCAGACCTAATACTGATTTACTGATGGTTATACGAACTGACAGTTTTTTTCAGTAATTTTTTATCCAATTGTAGACACGTTTGGTTATTTATTCACAAATTTTAAAGGTAAAATATCGATCAAACTGTATTGCCAATTAGGGTATAAGATTGTGCTGCAAGGACAAATATTTTAGGGAATACGAAAAGTATGAGTAATTTTGTTAACACAGTAATTAATACTAAAAACACCACCACCTTAGTGAATAATAAGCATGTAAGAATGGATAGATAAAATGTTATAGACAACAGACGTGACTTTTTTAGGAGTTTATGCTTATGAACACTTAGTCACATTAACTAATTTCCTTATTGTTAAAAATTTAAAGACAATTAAGTCGTACTGTAAACAAGTTTTCCGAGTTTTCCGGGCGACTTTTGACAACATAAATATTGACATACCATGGACGCTTTGACGTCCGCACAAGTTGCTTATGACATACATATAAATTATCGTAGATTTTCTTACTTTTTTACTCTGTAGAGACTATGAGAGTAGAGTTACAGTACGTGTAGGTGTCTTAACCGGATCGCACTAGTTGTTCTATTTACAGTGTTTCAATGAAACGTGCCAACTCATACGGTTTAACCGAAATATCTTAGCCTACATAACGGTATTGATTATTAAAGAATTAGAGAAATATTTGGAACTACAAGTCTATATAACAACAGGAAAGAAACAACAGGAAAGAATACTATTGTCATCAGATCTGATAAAAATCACAATTATAAAACCTTGGGTGTTGGCTAACAAAAGACAATGAATCAATGCCAATTAAATTATTTTCAAAGGAACACTCAAAACAAAGCAATTGTTTAAGTTAAAAATTATTTAATAAACATTAAAACCGAGATACAAATCGCTCTGTAAACATCAAAATCTAGTAGAATTCACATATAATAAATATCAAAATGTAGCCTTTTAATCTTTTTTGACTCGAAATGATAAAGACATTGTTTTATTGAATAATTAATAACAATCAAGTACCTTTTATATTGTCTATTACAGATAGTCACGTAGACTAAATTACAATTAATTACGTGTTAACCAAATTAGTTAGTCACAATATTAGCCACCAAAATGCAACATGCACCCAGTTCAAATTGAATCTGTGTGTCTTCCCGTGTTTTAGTTCTCTTTTAATAATACTTAATAAAAAATCTAATACTTTACCCGCGTTTAAAGTTCGTAGTGTTTCTGGCAAATATGAAAGACTTTTGGCGAAATTATAACGAGATTCTTTGACTGGCGTGTCTGTAGTATCCGGTATCCTGTCCAGAGCAAACCCACGCTTAAAGAGATCAATGTAATCTTGGTTTCTGTTTCTCAAAGCTTTCTTATCTTCCTCCCAGTAAACCATCATTGGCTCAGATGTAGTTCCGTCAGAGGTGGTTTCAACTTCCTTTGGAGTCTCAGTTGTAGTAGTATCCTCGTTTTCCCACACTGCACGTCCAAATTTCAAGAGAAGGCCGAGTAGCCTTTCTCTTCGTGTATCCACCATATGTGTTGTAAAATCCTTTTATTGATGCACATCCAAAACGGCTTAGCATCTGATCAGTTACTAGAAGTTTCGTACGTCCTGCAAATCAGTCAACGAATCCCAAGTTGAAGACACACAGATATTGTTGAACACTCATACGATGATTTGAAAGTTAGTTGATGGCAGGTGATGTGTTAATGTTTGTTTTATGTCCCCACAACCAATTTTATATGTAGACGATAATTCTTATCATATGGCGTGATAACGAAAGACCTCCCCATTCGTACGGAACAGCATTGCTGGATCAATTTTGCAGCATTCGAAGGTAGACCATTAAATAATTCGTTTAAGCGCACTGACCGTCAAAATACAGTTTTGCAAGAACGTCGAATGAAGATCGCGTTAAATTACGTTCACTTTCATTTATGAATTGAGTTATAACCTCAAATGCCACAAAATTGATCCGTTTAATGCAGGCAACAGGTTTATTAGAAAAGGAAAAGGTTTAACAAAAACTAGACGTATTGCACTTTTATACTCACTGGTTACAGGTTTTTCTTCACTAGTTATAATTTCTTTTGGACCAGTAATCGGTTTATGCACGTCCACATCTTGTTTTATTGCATCTGTAGATGTATTATAAATGTAAGTAAGGAACTTTTCCTTGATATTGCGTTGATGTTTGTTGTTGTTGATGAAAGTTTTATTTAAGAGAACGCGGAACACAGTGAGATCGTTCGCTCACACGCGCCTCGTTCGATGTCACGGACCGAAATGAATCGGCCCGGAGGTAGGGGCAGGTCGACGACGAAATCCACTAGCGCGAGCGCCAATGACGTTACACTATACCTCGGTTCTGTCATTTTAACTGAACGCGATCCGGCTCTCGCTCTCTTAACTAACATTCAACATTCCTTTTTTTAATATAGAACTGCTGTTAGCCTTAAAAACCTTTAGTGTGATACTCATGTCTTATGCATCTTTTCGGTAAATGACACTGCAGTTCTATTCTATGCAATTGTTTATTGTTTGACGCGTAAGTTATTCATTAAATACATATCATATTCTTATAATATTGTTTACATTATTACCTACGTACAATAGAATAAGAAATCTTATGCGGTCCTTAAATTATGTTCGATCGAAAATCGCTGTTAAGAAAATATTTTTCGGGAGCCACGAGTGCGCGGCGTGCCGGATCGCTTATAAATTGACTAACAAAAGGTGGCGTGATGTCGTGACGTCACCTCGCCTTATTCGCCATCGCCAACTGCATGGCTTGGTAAGCGAGCGCGGTGTTTCGATACCGACTACACTCTATTAGAAATGTGCGATGTATTAGGCCAATGAAATACTGCAATTGAACCACAACACTTATGAAATATTTACTATAACGTATTATAGTATTAAGATAAACAATTTCCTTAAACGATAACGTTGCAATATTTTTACTATCGCTGCATAAACGTCGCGACGTCGAGGTAAATTCGGACATTGCGATAATTATAAATACCTATGTTGATAATAACATAAACATAGCGTACTTTTGCTAGTAATGAAATGATTAATGAATGAGTAATTGCTGAGATAAGCGGTAGGCGTGTTGTATTCGGGCTAAAGAAGAGTCAAGGTCGTTTCGGCGCAAGCGCAGACTATGGTAGAATCGTACGATGTAACGTCATCGAGTGACGTGGACGTATCAGCCACGCGACGGAATTTGATGAATACATATTTTTAAAACTTACCTAAGCCGTGTAGAGTATATATAATTTGCCTAAGCAAGCTCCTACTGGTTGATGATATTTTTTTGAAGATGCAATTTATTTGTAATGAACCTGTTAAAGTAGACAATGTCAATGACAAGGTACTAAAACAATATTTAGTCTATGCAATAAACTTGAGATTTGGACCCAAATTTCGGAACCGAAAATAATAATAATTCTGACTTCTTATTCCTCGGTGTCTATCGCTTCTCTATCGGGCCAAAAACACAACACAATGTTTTTTTCAAAAATTCTGTGCTCTAAATTTAAAAATGGAAATCTTACCTGACTTTCTAATACTATTTTAGAAAATTCAGGAATTTCGCATTAATAGATAAAAAAAACTCATACAAAACGTTTGCAATGCAATACAGCATGCGACCTTTATCCTCATTTGAATTGCTGTCGAAAATGATGAATATTCAAGCAAGGCATCTTACGAGGGGTTCCACAACGTAAATGAGGCCAAGCACAGGTTTCGTAATAACTTACGAATTCTACAAATACCTAGACAAATTACGAGTTAACTATGGACCCCGAATATTTAGGGACCTTTGGCAATGAATTATCGGTTAGAATAACTTTTTAAACGTGTTATTATTATTTTTTTCTTTGTTAATTAATTATTTAAACAAGGTAAAGTCGACAAACTGAAACCTGACTGCTACATATTTTACGAGCATTTAATTTTCGCGGTTCGCATAATGAAGGAGGAGGAGAATCTAGATGTACGATGAGCAAGAATATTGACCACATATGGATGGAATCCCGGCCCACGCCGTATCGTCCGAAGATGGAATGCAACATTCGAGTGTAGTAGTTCAACAAAGTAGTAGTAATAAGTTGGTCTGATCGAGTTAACTTTAAAATGAAACGTAATGTACAAAATGCTCCTTATCACCTGTTATTGACTATAGAAAATTAAGTATTAATTTAGGTAGGATCGTAAATTATTGGGTAAGTTTTTAACTAAAAAATTGCATAGGTACATTTTTTTGCAAGGTATACAAAAACTTTGCTGATAGTATCAATGACAAACTGCATCGAACGTGATCCATATCGATGGTAGACAGTATCGACGGCGCACCCTATCGATAGTAAATTGCATCAATTATTATGCACCCAAATCAATAAAAAACCGTAAAGACAGTGGACTGTATCGTAATATACATTTTTTAAACTGTCACCGTTTTATTATAAAACGAGGACTAACTTTAGTACCTGGTTTAAACCATTATCCGACCAAAATAAGTCGACACTTGTCACTTTGACGTTTGGTCAATTGTCATTGTCCATTTGTTTTGGTCGAATAATGGTTTAAACCAGGTACTAAAGTTAGTCCTCGTTTTATAATAAGACGGTCAGCGTCTGTCTGACACAAATGCAAAATTATTGTTACGCCTTGAGAGACCTGTACAGAATACGGAAAAGGGGTTTTCATCTTGTTTCTTTATACAGATATGGGCAAACTGGTTCCCTTTCACAGGTTGTCTACGCATTATGATGGATGACGGCCTTGTTGATTTTTATCACACGAAAAACAAAGTTGAGTTTACAGTGTAATCAAAAACGCCTGAACCTAGCAAAACCCTACCACTGTTTTAAAAATACTTTTGTAAATAATAATCGCTTACACAATACATGCGATAGGTAATATTTTTTTTTCTAACCTATATTGTGACTGCTGGGCAAAGGTCTCCCCCATTTCCTTCTACCTAGGCCTAGAAAGCGATGGTGCGACGACCTCGACATTTTTCAATGTGGTTGGCCCGAAACTGCATAAGTTAAACAAAACTTAAAAAGTTTTCATAATTTTAAATCGCTACGAGTATTTTTCGTATCCTTAAATCATCATAACAACATCAAACATCTTATTTAAAAAAAAAACACAAAATAAACGAATAATTGGGTAGGTATATATTAAAAATGTCATACGTAGGGTTCTCTAACTCCCTTAAAAGATGCCAACACGTCCGACTGGACATTCGTCATTTGATCAATCGTGATCGTCAATGCCAATTATAATAAATGTATTCTTTATTGACCTCATTCAATTGTGCTTCAATCATTTATTGAATGGAGTTCAGTATCCAAGACTCACAATATACTCCCTTGGTATGGTTCATCAGTTCAAACATAAATAAATGGAGTACCTAAGTACGGACAAATTGGTACGAACGAAAATGGCAGATTAGACAAATCAATACCGTAATCAGTAGTACGTTACTCATAGTAAAAGTTAGTTTACGCCGACTAGTTTTGCCGACTTTGTATCTTTAAAAGTGTTTCATGCAGATTTTCGCAATACAACGTGCCTACATGCATATCATTTTTATCAGTTATCAGTTGATCCTCACTTTCGTTTGTCCTTTTATGCAATTTTTCACGTGAAATTTTAGATAACCAGTATCTTTCATCAAATTAATGTTTGTTGAATATGACAATATTATCTACGGGACCCTGAAATAAATTTTATAATAACTAGCTGTCATCCAACTTTAATGTTAACATATATAGAGTAAACATCGTGTAAGTTTACCACTGGCATTTCCTTAAAGGGGTGATTCAGCTCTTCAAACCACTGGACCAGGTTAGGACAGTGGTTAAGGCGTTTGCCTGTTGACCAAACGTCGTGGTCGTGGGTTCGATTCCCACCGGAAACATACTTTGTTTTGTTGTTTCCAGTTTGGTTAGGACATTGCAGGCTTGAATCACCTAATTGTCTGATAATAAAGATGATTCCGTGCTTCGAAAGGCACGTTAAGCCGGTGGTCCCGGCTGCCATTTGGTAGTCGTTAAAAGAACTACGTCAAAGGCCGAGAGGCGGTTCCGAAGAACTCTGACACCAGGGTGGTCGATTGACCGTAACAGCTACTCGAAATGATGATGAGCTCTTCAAAACAAACAATTGACCAACGCTGGGTAGCTGACTCGAAAAGAAAATCGACATTTTCATTAAAAAAGTGGTCGACCGGACAGGCACTGTATGAAAATGTGGTTTTGTTTTAGAGTTCCCGTTATTTTAGGAAAAGTAGTTTCATTTTGCAGAGATGAATCACCGTTTCAAGGAAATGTCGATGTGTTACGCTGTATGTTCTGTGTACATGTTCTTACTTAAAATTTACATCACCAATTTTCATTTTTCATTGTGTACGGTGTGTATAGCATCACATAATAATCAAGGGGCGTTTATAATATATCAAATGACAAACATATCTTATGACATGACACGCAAAGGCGGAAGCCGTATTGTTTAAATATAAAATAACATTGACAGCTACCTAGTAAGAATACTTACATTGTTGTAGCTCGCTACAACTACTACTACCTACAATTGAAAACGTATTTTTACTATCCTTACTACATATCGAAATAGCGTAAGAGTATAGTATTGTATATACATTCGTTTTGAATTAATGTTAAGTAAGTACGTATATAGATTCTTAAGTACTAAACATGCCAAATGCCGTTCATTTTGCGTACAAGTGTAAAGTTTAGTTCATCGCAAACATCGATTGAATATCAACCCAAATTTTCCATGCCTCGTCGAGATCCGCAAACCAAAACGACGAGTATACTTGTTTACGAATGAATACGAAAAAAACATTCCTTTTATACCCGACCAATTGTGTCTTATTGACTAAGTTATTTCACGACGCCATAATCATGCTTCGTCATGCGAACATAGCAATTATTTGCGCAAGTAAGGAACGCGCTCTGCATACTATGTCTAACAAAATTAACTAAATAAAAAGCTTAACTAAATCGTGTTTCGGCCTATTATCCGAACCACCTTTTCATATTATTCTGATATTTGAAAATAAATATCTCAATATCAATAGGGGTACTTATAGGCAAAGAATTTATACAATAGGTGCCTAAAGGTTATTTTTAGAAAAAAATCCGGAGTTTCAAAATCGTGGACGAAACACTCCCTTACAAAACATGACGTTCATTTTTTGAGATTTTCTTACACTAACATATAGTAGTCTTTGAACACATAATAGCTATATTTTTTTACTACAACAACACATCATTACGATGAGAATAATACCAAGGTCTATGTCAACGACAAAACTCATTGATCCTAATTATATGCTAAGTCATAGTCTTTAACTAGTTAATTATATGACCATTTGCGAATCGCTATATGTTTACTTTGGTACGGGTTATTATGTATTATTTAGTACCTGTTATAATATAAACTACAACACAACAGAGCCCATACCTTTTTACGGTATCTTATAGGTACTTACCTATTTTTTATGTATTGTTTGAAGTACGAGTACATCTTACGACTACACACGTGTTCTAAAACTTTGATGCATTTACCAAATTCATTGTAAATAAATAAATATTTCACATATCACACAAATTGAGCTAGTGACCCCACAATAAGTTGTGAACTTGTGTCGTAGGATACTAACTCAACGATACTATATTTTATAATAGATACTTATAAACATTCAAGTTCCAGGTCAGTCTGAAAAAGATCGTTTTCCTTCGTGACCTGACCGGGGATTGAACCCGGGCACCCTCGTGTCGCAGGCTGGTGTGTTGACCATTGGCCACACAGCTCGCGTACTGTACATAGTAGAAATATATTTCATTTTAAATACAAAGATGCAATCTCACCATTGTATAACGTCGATAAGTAACCAACAATGTAGCAGACCGTGTTTTTAGTAGTACATATAAAGATTAAGTTCAACAATACTAGGCTTTAGGCGTACATTTAAAATGTTAAGATATTTTCGGTAAGTCATTTGTAGTCTATCGCTGGTGGGGGGCTAATATTTGCTATTTCTTCTTATTATTTTATATGTTTTGCACTTGGCTGGTCCTATTCTGGTTATTTCAATAAATAATTTGCTTTAAACTACAGGAATTTACAGGATGAAATTGAATTCATTAGCAAATGTTTAAGGAGTGACTCAGACCACGAATCTGAACAACTTTCATTATAGGACCAACTCCGAAATTGCAAAAACGATCAACTTTTCCATAGATTTTGGCCAAGTAGATATGCCACTTTTGTATGAAAGAGCAGATCATTTTTTAACGTTGTCGAAATTGGTCCCATAATGAAAATTGTTCAGATTATTGGTCTGAGTGAACTTAAACGTTTGCTAATGAATTCAATTTCACCCTGTATACAACTAGATATGTAACAAATTACATAAAACTATGAAGTTATTGTAACATTTGGTCTCGTTTATTTTGCAACTAAAGTGACGCAATGAATTAAATATGCGAAAAATATGTAACATTACTGTATATAATTATGTTGAAGCTCCGGAGAGGATTTCCGAGTATATATTCCTCCGTAGATAGGTAAACACGTATGACTAAATAAATAGTTGTTTTGCGGTGAGGTGAGGAAAATAATTTACATACACACATCATCATCATCATCATCATCAGGTCCTTTCAGTCTCCACTACAGGAGCACGACCCTCTCTGTACCACTAGCGCCATACATTTATTCCACAAATCATAAAAAAGCAAGTTATTATGGCTTATACACATCTAAATTCGAACTGAGATCTTAGAATCAAATCCTAAAACTTGTCCATTAGTTTAATTATTTTTAGTTTTCTATTTGTATGTAGTTTTTAAGTTATTATTATATTATTATTAATCATAAAATAAATAGTAATATAGAAACCATATATTAAGACCTAATTTATACAATCTAGTTATTTAATGATTTCGAACAGATAATTTGATAGTTGATGCTATTAATAGGGCATCGGCTAAGTACTAAATCTTCCGTACGTATTGTACGTATTGTTTTCATAACTAATAGAAACTAGGATCCTAATATTTATCTTAGTACCAATAATATTATTAATTATGAATGTGTAAAGTGCGTGAGTAAGAATTTACTTGCATTAAAACTATGGTAATAGAGGCTGACATACTCGTAGTAGCTACCTGACATTGTAGCGAAGGCGAACTAAAACTGTTTCTTAGTTTTAGGCTCTGTTAATAAGGTATTACCTCATTAAGTCCATCTAACACAGGAGAAATGTCAAATTAAACGCTTATTATAAATTAATAAACATACAATTAACAAGACCAACTGTTAATGTTATTATTGACTAGCTCCTGCGACACCGAGTGACCGGGTTCGATCCCCGGCCAGGTCAAGATGGAAAATGATCTTTTTCAGATTGGCCTGGGTCTTGGATGTGTATCTATACATGTATTTGTTATAAAATATAGTATCGTTGAGTTAGTATCCCATAACACAAGTCTCGAACTTACTTTGGGGCTAGCTCAATCTGTGTGATTTGTCCGTATATATTTATTTATTATTTATTTATATTTATTATTATATTATCTAAGTATGTATATCCCGTATCTCCATTTCATAAAATAAATATTGACATATTTTCGGCAGGTTTTTCCAAAGTTATACTTAGCTGTTATAAGACATCTAGGTACTAAAGATAAAACTGTTATTGACGCATTCAATGAAAGTACTAAACTACGCTTTGCTGTATAAAAATAGGCAACAGACTGTTTTTGAAATACAGATGTATAATAACTTAAAACTTCATATAATTCAACCGAGTCGATCACAATAGAATATGACGTTATTAAGTAAAACGATATCTTTCAGATGAGCCTGAGTATTGGATGTTTTCTATATATAAATCTATTATAAAATATAGTATCGCTGAGCTAGTATCCCACGAGATAAGTTCATAACTTACTGTGGGGCTGGCTCAAACTGATTTGTCCCTATTTATTTATTTATTTTTGGCACCAATATAACTGTCAACTTTGTAACAATGTTTTCTTTTTTATTTCATAGTTTGACTTTACCGCTAGACCAATGTGACTAATACCACAGAGTATTATTTTCACACCATAGATTTAAAAAAAAATGAGACTTTATATACTTCTATAATTCACACCTACCCAACTTGCTATGTAACTATTTAGACCGTCTATAACTACAGGAAGGTTGATATACTAGTCAGCATTTAATGGTTACTTGGACATCCCTGCTATGAATATTGTAGTAGCAGGTGTTTGTGGTCACTCACTGCAGAGTCCTCATACCAATTATTACCTCGTATATACCCATGACTTTGTAGCCTCACTTGTAATGTAATTTGACGACAAACGCAGTCGCCAGTTATTTGCCATCTACGAGTATATAATTTCCATACATTATGGCCATGTTCGTCAAATGGCTGCAATATACTGTAATTGCAGTCGCGCTTACCTATTTGTACTTTTGCATTCCATGTTCGTTAACTTTTTTGTGTTTTTTTCGGGTTATTCACAAATAGGTAGCTACGAGTGGTAAAACTCGATATGTTCATGTTTGTACTCCCTCGATATCTTCATGTATGTGTTCATGGAACTTAATTTAAATTATAGCCATTATCCATGTATAGGATGTGAAAATCAATACATACAACCTTTCGGATTGTTTATAAAGAAACTGCAAGTGTCGAGTTGGTCAATCGTGAAGTTAATTTTGTTGACTTTAACATCGACATCAAATCTTTTAATTTACTGTGATTCCTACTCACTATTGGATCTGACCTTTTTGTGTCACCTATATTAAGGATATTAAGACATTTTAGGTGTAGATCAAAATAATTAAACTTTTTTCATCAACTGGACACACCTGTATCCAGTTTCATAAATCCAGTTACTGAATAACCCATACTTTCGTTCACCGTGTCAAATCACTAGAGCGTGCAGTCTACATCCGAAATGTAAATTGTGTGCGTTGACAAAGCAGAGGATGTACCGCTTTTGAATTTAATCAAATGATTATTACTCTCAACAAAGTTTTGTGTGTGGGGTCTGCGTATTTCATTAGATTTACCTACATCAAACAGTCTCGTCTGTTTTAAATCCTTATCCTTACTTCCTTACTATATACTATACTATCCTTACTAATACTATAAATGCGAAAGTGAGTTTGTTTCTTTGTTTGTTACGCCTTCACGCCGTATCTACTGAACCGATCAGCATGAAATTTAGCATACAAGTTCTCTGGAGTACGGAGAAGGACATAGGCTACCGTTTATCCCGGGAAAAAGTCCCGGAAAAGGTACCCGGTACTATTCCCGAGGGATCAACATTGACGCGGGCGGAGCCGCGGGCGAAAGCTAGTTAACAATAAAAATGATATATTAATTGACTGACAAACTTACTATTCTATTTTTTTTCAATTGTCCTACGACACAAATTGCAGATATTGGTAAAAAAAGCGTAGTATTTTGAACCATACTTGTTTTCTAGTTAGGTAAGTACGCTGCTTAAAATATACATTGAATGATGATTCATCTTCCATTCAAAACCTTTTAAATTTCTGTAAACACGTACCTAAATGTAGACACGCATATAATACCGTTATAGAAACATCTTGTTTACAAGGATTACCTTGTACTTACATCTTTACATATTCCGTACATTTAAAAATACAACTTAAGTCAAAGTTATTTCTAGCTGAACGGGAGAAGTTACACAATAGCAACACAGTTTTACTATCTCAAACTATTATTCTATACATTTTAGGTCTAACACAAAATTGTATAAAACAGTTTTAATTCGCGATTATACCAATATTTGATAGTATTGATTTAACTTTGACCTGATTTCGGCCTGAACTCTTCGTCGTCAATAATCCTGAAAAAATAAATATAAATAAAATGGTACTTACTGTCTTCGACGCACATCTGATTGTCGGGTAACAACCTGAGCCCGTTGGGGCAGGCGCATGACACGCGCGGCGAGTTGGGACCTATCCTCGGAGCTGGCAGACAGAGGTGGGAGCAGTGGCCGTTGACAGCAGCGCAGTGGTTCACACCATCGGGCTGGCGGTATGGGTGGTACACGTGAATCACCATCGGGTTTTGGAGCTGTTGAGAAGCCAAAAGTTATTTCATAAAAAGTAAAAAAAATCAAAGCTTTTTACTCAAAATTGGATACATGTATGTATCGAAATACTACTGCGGCATTTTAAAATGACCACTGGTGAGAAGAACACGCCGACAGAAACTCAATCCAGACTTGGTCCCTACGTGCCTGAAGGGCTTTGATTACATTGTTTACATTCATAGTCTTTGACGTCTACAAACTTTGACAACACTCAATTTTAAACTACAACTTTCAATGTTGTGAGCGTATATAAGGTCAATTCAAAACAGCTGATTTATGGATTTTAATAAAAAGAAATATTTTATATGAAAAAAAAATTGCAATTTATATCCTTACTTCCTTACTAATATTATAAATGCGAAAGTGAGTTTTTTTGTTACGCTTTCACGCCGTAACTACTGAACCGATCATCATGAAATTTTGCATACAAGTTCTCTGGAGTGCGGAGAAGGACATAGGCTACCTTTTATCCCGGGAAAATACTATTCCCGAGGGATCGACATTTACGCGGGCGGAGCCGCGGGCGAAAGCTAGTTATATCATATTTTAAGAAATATATTGAAATGTCTCATCCAAATGGTAGGTAATCCACGATTCCGTGGATCGTATTCATTCATTAATTACGTAGTCATGCATTGTCATACCGCTAAAAATAAATATGTCGGATAAGATAATTCTCCGTAAAGTTTGCATTAACACCACGTAATTTGGCTGCTTTCCGAAGTAATCCACTCAGCGTGATGACTTATATCTTAGGCATTAAGATACAATGTATCCTTAATTCATATATCACACACTGAGGTTCCAGATTGCGAAAAATTTGCCTTGACAAGTGGCACAAAATGTGTCCAGTTGTGCTTAGAAAATGTCTGTCATCATTAGAGTGCTGTCGATAACCTGTCAGATTTCTAGGTATTCTATACTAAAAAATATGAGAACAGTGTTGCATGAAAACGAAAATCAAGGACGTGGTAACCGTTTGAATGAAGTATGAAAGAATAGACTGACAATATAAAAATAAAATAACTATAACCTTTCCGGCTCGAAATGAAAGAAATTGACTTACAGTATGAGTAGAAGTGATAGCTTCAACATCCTTCCCGTTGAACTTGTTGGCCCTGTACACCGCTGTCTTGTCCCAGTCCGTCCAGTAGACCCAGTCCTCGAAGGTGGTGATGGAGAACGGGTGTCGAAGCACGTCAGTTGAGTAGAGGATGACCCGGCGCGCCGAGCCGTCGTAGTTGCACGATGATATGGTATTCATTTTGGCATCCACCTAGATGTTTTTACAAGCTATTATTTAAGTTGCAATGTACTGATGATGAGATTGTTGTAATATTTGTATTTTTCTTTGAGAAATCTAGTCTGACATATGATTTTCAACGATAGCAGCAATAAGAGTTTAAATAAATACCTCTATCACAAACTAAGCCAAATTACACAGTTTGAGCTAGCCCCAAAGTAAGTTTGAGACTTGTGTTATGAGATACTAACTAACTAAATGGTAAATAAATAAATATAAATATTTATCTTTAGTACAGCGATGCTAGCATATAGTTTTATGAGTTTTTACGCATAAATTCGACAGGATATCTGTTTCCTGATGAGCATGGGCTTTATAATAGACAGCCGTGAACCAAAGCTACATTTAAATAAATCGAGGTCTATGAAATAAATAACGCTGCAAAAGTAAGTAGTATTTATCTACATATATGTATGTTATAATACAACTAATGTAGTTTATAACTTAATGTTGTTCCGTAATAAATATATACGCTGAGAAATAATATTATTATCTTTAATACCAATTTTTGTAGTCATGATATTCGTTCATATAATGATCTTTTATAACTGATAATAAAAAATATCCATCCATTTTTTTGTCGCAACCGCCGCAGTGTTTCATGACATTTGCCGTAAAGAAGACAAGGTTAAAACTTCGCGGCGTATCTGGCAAAAAAATACGAGCGTATAACCGTTTTGATAACTATAGTTGGTATAGTTATTATATCGCCATCTAATTTTATCAAGTGTCACATGCTACCTCATACACCTACCTATACTAATATTTTCCTGTTAGTCTAAATATGACCTCGAAGCTTCTCAGCGGAAATTTTTCCGTAACCTTGTTTGTATTAAGGGACGATCGACGAGTTTGCTTTTAATATGATTGTATTCATGAACGTCAATCAGAAATAAAAAAATCCATATAAATATTTAAATAACAATTATTAATTTCACGATTTTATCCTAGTAAATTTAGACTTTGTTACTAGCTGAAACTGTAACTATCTTGTAAGTTGGAAGATTTTTTTGAATCGTAGAAACTAATTTTTAGGTTGTTTTTAGGTTCCGTACCCAAAGGGTAAAAACGAGTCCCCATTCATATGGCTCCGCTATCCGTCTGTCTGCCTGTTTGTCTGTCTGTCCGTCTGTCTGTCTGCCTGTCCATCTGTCTGTCTGTTTGTCCGTCCATCCGTTCTCTCATGAAACGTGATAATTAGGCAGTTGAAATTTTCACGAATTATGTATTCCTGTTGCCGCTATATCAACAAATACTAAAAACAGAAAAAAAAATTTAGAAGGGAAATACAGCAAACGTGATTTATTTGCTCGTTTTTGATCGATATTGATAACGGCAACAGGTAGACCCTTTATATATTTACAGAATATTTAGTTATATATTCACTTTAAAAATAAATAAATAAATTTAATATTTAATGAAGGCTCCCTTACAACTAACATGATTTTTTTGCCGTTTTTATAGACAATGGTACGGAACTCTTCGTGCGCGAGTCCGACTCGTACTTGACCGTTTTTTTTTTTAAATTTATTCATTACTAGCGACCCGCCCTGGCTTCACGTGGCTAGATAAGTATTTAATTTATAGCCTATGTTTATCAGGGATAATGTATGATTCCAATGGTAAAATAATTGTTCAAAGCGGTCCTGTACTTTCGAAGCCTATTCAATTTAAACAATCAATTATTTCTTCTTTATAATATAAGTGTAGATAGCGTAGACAAACACCCTATCAAATGAATGTTTTCTCGATATATATGAATACTCATTAGATAATGTTTTTTTTTAACGATTAACAAAATTGTAAAAAGTATTCATACATTGTGATATATCATTATTATTAGTAGATAGAACTTATTGCGACTAATTCAGGTTGGCTAATACCTACCTAAGTGAGCTTTTCCGAAGCACGTCAACGTATTATTTTATTTTCCGTTAGGTTTTCCAAGTAATAAAAATAACCGGAAAAGGCATTTTATTGCTGATTCTTTCCTTCCTAAGACTGTTTATGTTGATTTAATAATCTTGTTAACATATAAAAAACACCTGCGTTTATAATGAATCAGTCTCACTAGCATTAGTGATCGTTATCGAGTTCATTACGACGCTTTTTGCATCGCACAAAAACAATGATGATTCAACAAGTCTACAGTACAATTTGAGATCTTCGTCATGTTTTTGAGGGGTTTATAATCATATCTATGAGCCCCTCTAAAATATGACTAAGAACTTACCGTACCGTAGGTAAACGTACTGAAGATAAATAACATTAATCCTTATCCTTACTAATATAATTGTATTATAAAGTTGTAAGTGAGTTTGTTTGTTTGTTTGTTACGCGTTCACGCCGTAACTACTGAGCCGATCATCATGAAATTTTGCATACAAGTTCTCTGGAGTACGGAGAAGGACATAGGCTACATTTTATCCCGGGAAAAAGTACTATTCCCGAGGGATGGACATTAACGCGAGCGGAGCCGCGGGCGAAAGCAAGTATTCCATAAATAATACTAATCCTATCCTTCCTTATCTACGAGTACTAATAGCAACAACTTGAATAAAATTAAGTAATAATTATATCAAGAACTTAAATCAAAATAAAACAATGAACTTAGGTGACAATGATTCAGTTTTTAACTGGATTAGAAAGAGTAAGATTTGGCGATTATGTGTTTGTTACTCTTTCATGCCTGAACCGATCATCATGAAATTTTGCATACGCATTGGCTGGGGTCCGTACCTCCTCTCCGTAGAAGGATATAGGGTAACTTTCATCCCGTGAAGAAGTACTGTTCCCGAAACATCGACATTAACGCGAGCAGAGCAAAAAATCGCATCAAACCTTTTCGATCTAGTTTCTAGCAAATCACTTAACAGTCATATTCCTTATCTACACTTCTACACTAATATTACAAAGAGGAAAGATTTGATTGTTTGTTTCTTATTATTGAATAGCTCCGAAGTTACTGATTTGAAAAATTCTTTCACCATTGGAATCCTACATTACTCCTGATTACAGAGGCTATAGAATTTAATACCTCTACCCGTTGCGAAGCAGTACGCTAGATTTTTCATAAATTTTATTTATATCGCCTGATTTTGAAACTCTGAACTATATTGAAATCCTGGAATCAGAATCCCTAATGGAATACAGAATAGGCTAGTTTCCTGGGTCGTAATAATAACATAACAATTAGTCCGTCAGTTAGATAATCAAAAAATATTGGACACGTATTTTTTCTTTTGTAAAATAAACAATAAATAATAAAGATATAGCGCGTCAAAGTTCAGGAGTGGGGGCTCGTGACGTCAAAGTTTGCTAAAAATTGTAGCAGACTATAACGTCACACGGAACTTCAAAGGGCTATATCTTTATAATTTTTTGTTTAATCGACAAAAGAAAAAATACGTGTCCAATATTTTTTGAATATCTAACTGACGGACTAATTATATTTTTTTAGGAAACTAGCCTATTGCAAGAAAAACAAGGTAAAAAACGAAAAAAAAATTACGTTCCTTTGAAATTGGCCCAGCTGATCGGCGATTTGGTATGAGAAGCCTATATGTTTTTTTCAATTTTTACCTTTTTTATTGCAATGCTATATTATATTAGGGATTCTGATTCCAGGATTTCAATATATTTCAGAGGTTCAATATCATGCGGTATACGTGGTTTTTATTTGATGTCACAGAATTTTAAGTATAAACTTTTATGAAAACAGTTTAGTTCGAGTTTTTTTTTTGATTGTAACAGAATGGGTTAATATTACTAATTATGTGTAATAATATAATCTTTCATATAAAAATAACCGACTTCAGGCCTATTTTTGTTTGATTCTTGCAAACAAAAAATATTTTTTAAATCGGTGCATAGATGACGGAGTTCGGAGGTAAAAAACATACAACCGAATTGATAACCTCCTTCTTTTTGAAGTTGGTTAAAAAGACTTAAAGGCACGTTGTATGAAGTGTCATATGTAACTTATATGGGAGTATATGTTATCTGCCTTTATTTTGTGGCAATATGTTAATGTCTATTTTATGCCAATTACCTACGTGAAAAGAAAAGTGACTTGACCTTTGTTGTATTGACGTATTCATGATGACATGGATTATAATAAAATTATAATTAGATGTTATGTTGTATTATTTGTACCTTACAAATACCACAACAATGGATGTTTATACTATACAGCGTGATTTTGAACCTCCTAGCTATACTGAAATCCTGAAATCAGAACCCAAATGTTTATAATGTTTTCTACTTAGTGCTATTGATATTGTTTATTTGACTTGCTCCGTTGCGCAGCGGTCAACACGCCAGCCTGCGACACGGAGTGACTGGGTTCGATCCCCGGCCAGATCAGGTGGGTCTTGGTGTTTATCTATATATGTATTTGTTATAAAAATATAGTATCGTTGAGTTAGTATCCCATTACACAAGTCTCGAACTTACTTTGGGGCTAGCTCAATCTGTGTGATTTGTCCGTATATATTTATTTATTCCCTTTTTTTTTAAAAAAAAAGGAACAAAGACCTTCCATAGAAATTCGTCGACTTTGTAGTTGGGCACCCAATTTTTTTTTTGCAATCAGCTTTTTTCTTGCATTTCTGTATTCCATTAGGGATTCTGATTCCGAGATTCTAATATAGCTAGGAGGTTCGAAAATCACGTTGTATGTATTTGTTATAAAATATAGTATCGTTGCGTTAGTATCCCATAACACAAGTCTTGAACTTTAGGGCTAACTCAATCTGTGTGATTTGTCCGTATATATTTATTCGTCTTGTTATATATTTATATTTAATCAAGGATGCCAAAGACTGCGCGAAGTGTCACTAACTTCACTTCACTAACAATCAATTTAGTAATAACAATTAATTACTAATACTAAAACAAGAGACAAAAATACATTAGTTTTTATAAATAAGAATCAGTTCTTTGTCAGATTTCCCAATAATTTAAACAAAATAAGTATATAAGGACATATAACACAAATTGAGCTAGCCCTACAGTAATTTGTAAACTTGTGTCGTAGGATACTAACTCAACGATACTTTGTTTTATAATAGATACTTATATATATATACTTATATATTTATATTATTTTATATTTATATCGGTAAACATCCAAGACCCAGTTCAATCTGAAGCAGATCGTTTTCCATCTTAACCTGGCCCGGGATCGAACCTGGGAACCTTCGTATCGCATGTTGTATGCAGTGGTAATTAGTTCATAAGTAACATAAAAAATCCATGAGATTATTCGATAATAATGGAAATATGGAGGAATCAATTATAATTCGGTGTCATATTAATATGATAATTCTGATAAGATAAGCGTGTGATTAATAGACTAAACAAAATCACGCCACATTCCTCGATACGCTTCAGGTGAAAGGAAATAATTAACAGATAGTAATCAGAGAAGAATCGATCAACCCCTTTTATCTTGGTGCGGCTTTTATCTATCAAACTAACCGAGTTGATTGGTCGAGTGAGAGTGAGAGAATCGGAATAAATACAATCCTCGTAACACCTAAAAGAATAGGTCTGGAAACTTGCAATTTGAATCTAATAACATTTAATGTACTCTTAAAATTCGCAAAATAAAAACCGTCGTCCCAACTCGATTTTCTGGGCACTTCCTAGAACCGTGACAGAAATCGGTCTAAACTGCTCAAAACAATACTGCCGATCATGCTTATAAATAATTTTAACACAATCACTCCTACAATTTTTTTTATTATATTTCGAACTTTTCGACCTTCCATATCTTCTATCGTAATCGGATATAAGAAATGGGATATTTAAGTTCACTATCCATCCATATAGTATAGTTCCCAAACATCTTTACCATGTGGTCCCAACACCTATTGCGTACAATTTTTGCCAGGCTCATCACATAGATGGCGCCATAGGTTTATTCTCAACTATGTATCCATCATATTATGGGAAAAAATCAGTATTCACGAAAAATATCTTATACAGATGATAAAAATAATTATGTTGGCTTATATTTAAACAATATCTTTCAGTTTTACCACGTTTAATTAACGCCATCTATCGACGGGTGGAAAAGTCTATAACTTTTTCACTGCAGCGCCCTCTCTGATGCCCTTAGTGGCAGTAAGTGGAACTAACTACCACAGCCTGCCGTCAACCGGCCTGCTGCTTCTAACGGGCCTTAAATTGGGCCAATATTTTTGTATGAGGTTAGCAGTCTATACGTTAATATTATATTCTCTTTGCTAATATAAAACTACAGTTACAGCATTCAACTTTAACTTCACTTTGGACCCTGCACTAAGCGAAGCTTGTATCGCAGAAGTCAAATTTATATTTACATTTTCATATTTATCATATCTACATAACTTCGTCATTTACGACCCCTTTTAAAAAAGCTCTTTCTTTATTTAAAAAGGGTATGCTTTCCCCTGGTCCCATATTTACGACCCCTTTTAAAACAGCTCTTTCTTTTATTTAAAAAGGGTATGCTTTCCCCTGGTCCCTTTTAAATGTCATCAAAATTGGTTCATTAGTTTGGTTGAACTCGGTTTTTTATATGAAAGATTATATAAATATAAATAGGCATGTACCATTTTTACCTATATAGCACTAGATTCAAGAAAAATAATACATATGTGCGATCAAGGGCTTGCGATTTTTCAATTTGCATCAATTTTTTTTAAATTTATTTGATAATGTAGTTATTTTATGATTTATTAGAATTTTTCACAATGACTTGCAGCTTATATTAATGCTATTTATTTCCCACTTGTTATGCATATATGTATAAAATGTAAACAATTGTCATTAATCGCTTGACATGTTTTTTTTTTCTTATATTGAATGCCTGACTTATAGGTAAAACTGTGAACTTTATTTATGGTTCTGAAAATCTTGTATATATACCAGTTCGACAATAAATTATACTGATTTTAAAAATTTATACCCATGAGCTATGTGGTCACACATAGCTCATGTATAAAAATTTTGGCAGAAGGCCCTAAATGTTATGTTTTTCATTTGAATTTAAAGGGATATGCGGGTCAACAGGACTAAGTTCTATGGGTAGTTGTTATTATGAGTTGATTTGGTTTGCATATTTTGCCTGTTCAACTCGACCAAAGTGAATATATGAACACCTGACGCCCTATGCGTACATTTTAATCGCTGTGACGTTTATTATAGATAAATTAACCTATTTGGCAGATTATAATCACATTTTGCATAATGTCAACAAACTACGTATTGCTGATATAATCAAGGGAAATTTTCCAACAAATTCAGGTACTGATAGGAAAAGTTAAGTAACAATGTTTTTCTTTTATGTTGCTTTTTTCCTTTCTCTTACTAAATTTATTATTTGTACATTCAAGAAAAAAAATATCACCCTTTAATGTTAAGATCTGCGTAAATTTATCAGAAGATTAACATATTTGTGTGTATGCTTTTGTGTGCCAGTCTATAACGTCAAAGAGAATACTTTGACCTTAAACAGCAGGTCTCATGGTGATGGATAACCATCGTCAGAGACACCCATTTTCAACCAACTTCAAAAATGGAGGAAGTTCTCAATAGTCTATCTTACTATTGATCAAAATATATTTTAAGATATTCGTATAGGCTCGAAATTAAACTGGGTTTTTTTTATGAGTTTTTGTATGAGAGTATTTTTGATTAGCAAAAATGACATTTTTTTAAAGTTTTTCAACTCCGTCATTAAATAACCGATTTAAAAATATTTTTTTATTCGGTTTAACCTGAAAGAGTATCAATTATTTTGACTTATACCAAACACACTTGTTAAGCCTTGTTGGTCCTTAAAATCTTTGATTTTTTAATTTAATTTTAGTACTTTATCAATCTTTTTGAAAGAAAAAAGATTTTTATTTTTATATATGTATACAATCAAAATTTTGTCTCTGACCAAAAAGCTGATTTGAACAATTGAGGTTTTTAACATAATTAAAGATCGATTGAGCATTTTGGTTGAAGTCTACGGTAAGATTTTATAGGTACTTAAAAATGTCACTCACCCAATAAACACGTTTCCTGACAAGGTCCAGGGTTAGGCCGTTGGGCCACTTGACGTCATATGCGACGATGGTCTGCCGATGCGAGCCGTCCATACCAGCGCGCTCAATCTTCGGCGTTTGTCCCCAGTCGGTCCAGTACATCCATCTGGGAAAAATACAGGAGTTATGAAAATTTCAGCCATTGTATTAACGAGTCCGCACTCGTACACTACACTAGCCGTGTGGTTTCCGACAGAGTAGAATAGGACCAGTCCAAGTCTTCCCAGTCGTTCGTTTCGTAAGAGGCGACTTACCAAGACTAAGCAAAGTTATTAAACATCAATGAGACCTCTCCAACCCGCCTGGTCAACGAAGAGTGTAGGCCAAACAAATTCTCTGTCTGCTCTGGCCAAGTATGGCTCCGGTTGTACAGAGAGGGTCTTGTCAGCGTACAAGCGGTAGTCGAAAATGGCTTTCCAGATTTAAGTTCGCTATGGAACACTTTTTCTAGGTGTTATAATAATATGGTGGCACTAATGTCACAATCGTCAAGCCACCTTTAAGCATACTATGAACAAACTTAATTATTTACAGGAATTAAGGAATTAAGTAGTATCAACGAGAAAAAGATTTTTTAGACATACGAGTAAATTATTCAACATAAGTTACCTGGTAAAATATCGTACCTTTATTTGCTGAAATTACGTTAAATTCCCGCATGTTATATTACTAATTAGTTTGCTCAACAGGAGATAATGACACGAGTTATTAATACGTCAAAACATAAATAAAAAACATGAATGCTTTTTTATTTATGTTACTTCAAAAATAAAGCTTACTACTTCTCTGCCAAAAAATAAAGTACAATCATCCCCTAAAGCGTTCATTGACGTTATTGGGGATACGGCAATGACTGTACCGATATCTTATAAACCACCTCCTTAAATTCACACCACATTTTGGTTTTTATATGTAATAATATGTGTGTTTTGTCTGTGATCTTCTAATCAAATGCTTTCGATGGCAGAATATCGGATCTGGGAAGGAATCCTTTCTTCCCAATTCGTAATCTTCTACATTCCATAAGATTAGTACGTGTTTCGAAGGCTATCGGTGAGTTGCTTCTCTATAAGTAAACTTTGTTCCAATAGAAAAATAATTACACTGTAAATGGCTCGATATCGCGACCTAGAATTTAGGAACGAAGTCATTAATTCTAACGCACTTCTTTCTTAACCAAGATGTAATTTATTAATTTACGTGGTTTTTAATTGATTCCATATTTTTTTTCTCTAGAAACTTTTTTGATTGGAACAGGCCTGAACAAATTTGGTTGTCGTTAGAATCATTTAGTCGTGTCGATAGAATTGTTTTTAAATTTACATTAAAAATCATTGCATTATCCAAAATGCTCATGAAAATTTTATTATTTGTTTCAAAACCTCAGCCTTATATAAATCAACTACCTATCTATGTTTTTGGTTGTATTTTATATGACCTTAACAAAACTTTGAAATTTATTCATGGTCTCTGGTGTGAATAAGTTTAAAAAAAAAAACACATTTCGGTGACAAGGTTATTATACTGTAAAATGCATAACAACTGTTGACTTTGGTCGGATAATGGTTTTATGCAAGAAACAAGCTTTTTTTGCAAAAAATAAATTTTTGTGACAATCTTTCATTATAAACGAATCCACACTGTAAAGTGATTTCCAAGACAAAATAAGTCCAAACACGACTGGTGTACCTTGGTTAGTTTAAGAGTTCCTATGGCCACCTTCCGAATCCATTGTCAGACCAGCGCAACGATTCCATAGTATTGTATTGTCATCCGATTTACACATGCATGCAAAATTTCAGCTCAGTTGGTAACCGGGAAGTGGATCAAATTTAATTTGCAAGATTTGATTACAGACAAACGAGACAAACTTAGGGACAGGTGAAAGTAAATAAAGCTTGTAAAAAGATTAGTCCTCGTTTTACGTTTAGACGGTATGGTTTTAGCTCCTTTAATTTAGAATACGGGCACCTTCTGACTACATAATTAGATCAATTCAATGGTACCATAATATTGTATCATCATCATCATCCGACTTACATAAGTACCCAAAATTCCGCTCAATCGGTTAAGGATAAGTGTTTCAAAATTGAGTTGCAAAGTTTGACCCTTATTCACAAACAATCTAATGGGACAAGTTAAATAAAAGCTAGTGAAATGTGCGATTAGATCAGGCTAACTATGAGCGTTTAAACTTTGTTCCCGAAGAAAAAAGCACATCCAAAATTCTCAACTACTTAAATCGTCAATCCTCAATTCTTACGCACACTTCTTAGAAGCCACAAGATAAATTTAATTAATATAATTGCTTTGTAAGCGATTTCAGTGGATTTAAGCTATTACATTTTATGATAATAATTGAGGGTTTGAAATTTATGTGAAAGGAATTTAGATTTTAGTCCAACAAAAAAACCTATTTTTTGTTTAGACAAAATATACCTGCATTTAGCCTCCTGATATGAATATTTAGACGGCATTTGCATACAGCGCTAACTGACCGCAGATTTCTTGCGTTCCGTTTGCTGACTCATTCAATGTGCGTCCATTTACAGCTGCTCTGAATTGGCGAGCAATTGTCAACCCCCCACTATTTGCCTAATCTGAACGAAACCTACTAGACAGCCAAAAACTTAAACTTACCCGTCAAGAGGATTAAGAGCGATCGCTCTTGGTTCTTCCAGCCGATCCCTGATGAGGATCTTCCTCATGTTGCCCTGGAGATCTGATAGCTCAATGTGGTTCTTGCCGGTATCAGTCCAGTACAAGTGGTTGTAGATCCAGTCGACTGCCAAGCCGTCTGAAGTGATAAGCTGGTCACCGATGACGACGGTGCGTTGGCTTCCTTCGTCTATCGGGGCTCTGAAATAAGAAGAAACATAGATATATTTATTAATGCAGACAAATTAAGAAGAATAGGTGTATAATTTACTAGCGGCCCGCCCTGACTTCGCACGGGTAGATATAGATATTTATTCAATAGCTGACTTATGTTAATCTGAGATAATGTAGGATTCTAATGGTGAAATAATTTTTCAAGGTCCAGTACTTTCGAAGCCTTTTCAATGCAAACAAACAAACGGTCAAATCTTTCCTCTTTATGATATTAGTTGTAGATGTAGAAGTGTAGACATATGTTAAAAATGACTAGGAGTAGGCATTAAAACGTAATAAGTTTGTCGTGTCTGTTTGTGTGACTGTCTGTGGCATCGTAGATGATTTAAATGCGGTTTTCGATATTTAAACTAGATTTAACTGACTAGATTCATATCTAAGGTTATTGGAAGGTAGACTACACTGAGCAGCTAGAGAATTAATTTTGTGTTCAAATGATTTGTATCGACGATCAAATTGCATATTTTGAAAATTCAGGGTCAAGTTGAAGACCGCGTCACTTCCGGGTTGAAAATTTTATTTTCAATCTTAATCTTTATTGACTCTTTATCAAGTCTTTGGACCTTTCAGCTAGTTCTACATGTTAAAGTTAAGATATATATAAAATTTGCGTTTCGATTTCTTTATTTGCTGTTAAAGTATTTTTCTGGCATATAGAAATGGGAATAGAAATAATTTTATGTGGGGGCAAGCGACTCAAATATTTGCATAGACCTTAGTCAAAATTAACATCCTTTAAATCTCTTGTATTAAGATACAATTTTAACTTACTTATAAATTTTCTCATCCGTGACGTCGCTCCAAAAGATCATGCCTGTTCTGAAGACGTAGTCCAGAGCTGTAGCAGACTTCGTATCATTGACGATAGCAACCATCTCGTGGTGGTCTAAGCTGATCTTTCTGATGTCAAATCTTCGTGCAAAAAGCAGTGACGGGTGGCCTTCGGTAGCTTTGCATCGAGTCCTGTCTCGGGGATCTCGAGCGTAGCCAGCGTGGCATTCGCATTTGAAAGTACCCTTCTCATTAATGCACATTTGGGAACAGGCTCCAGGATCACCGCACTCGTCAATATCTGTAATTGAGAAGGGTTTAATTTTATTATTATTATCCTAGTTTTTTTTATTAGTAGTGTTAAAATTGAAAAATTGGCTGGTACGAGTTAGATTCACAGACACAACAACAACCACGTTTCTTGTGTGGGGACCCTGGCGTATAAGAACGCATGAATATATTGGGATAAATAAATATATTATCTTATCTCTATGTATATTACGCATACGCAATAAAACCTCTTCCATGCCACCACTCTCGTGAGGTTGAACAAATTCCTTATTTGCATAGACAATTTCTGTGATTGTCTTTTTTTTTTTGTGTGACAACAGGCTTAAATATATTTGATTTGGCTGTATGGGCTAGATCTTAAAAAAATAACTAGGAGCGGCAATAAGTAAACGATGGTATTTTTCATCCATCATAACCTACGAATAACTTACTACTTATTCGTAGATCATAACTAATTTGCTTTTTAAACAGGATAACACGGAGCAGAATCCAGAATTCTAGAAGAGGGCGTGTGTAATCTGCGCTTAGAAAGACTTGGGATAATTCGTTAGTTTTTGCTGATACCTATTAGTTGGCAGGTATTTTGTTAGATAAAATCATATATTACAGACAGATCTCAAGCGATTTCAATCTGAGGTTTTATGTCAGACTATCAAACTATTCTTTCTGGCATTCCTCAAGGGTCCCATGTCGGTCCCTTGTTATTTAATCTCTATATCAATGACATGTATGATGTCTTTTAAATAGTAACTTGTTCTTGTACGTTGATATTAGATACATTTTGTGAGGGAGGGTTTATTTTTCGTTTTTCTAAAAATGTCCTCTAGGAAAGTTGTTCATTATTATGCATGTTCTTACACCTTGTATAAATTTATTCAAGAACACGACCGCATATAAAATGTCACTGTTGCCAGAATATAAAATAAAATAAAAATAAACGAATATTTTGATATATATAGGGTTTAACACGTAAAATACTTTAAATAAAAAATGGGTATTTTAATCACCTTCACAAGTCCTGTTGTCAACCAGCTTATATCCTTTCTCGCAATCGCAATAGTATCCAACAGGGGCATCGACACAGATCTGGGTGCAGCCGCCATTGTTTATCGCGCATTCATTCTCCCCGCATTTGTCCCTGGGCTCGTCTTCAAAGTTGGGGCAGTCAGGTTTCTTGTCGCATAATTTGGAGAGCGGAATGCACATGCCATCGCCGCAGTCGAACTGGGTCTTTTTGTCGCATACCGGCTTTGGTCGGGCTGTAAATTAAAAATGAGGCATCATTGCTTTCGTTATTGAAGAAAATGTTTATAGTAGATCTCTACTATATCCATTTTCTTACATAACATAGTCGCGCGTGCTCCTCCATCGGTGTTCCGCACAATCTTAGGAACCCAATATGGGTTCCTATAATATTTTTTATAAGTGTAGTTTTCGAATTATTAATGCTATTATTTATTTCTTAATTTATAAGACTGGGTTCTTATGAATTTCCGAAACATAAGGTCTATTACTATTCAACCTCACAATACTCTACAAACAGCCATTTGGCGCGAAGTTTGGTTGACCTTACAGGCAACCCTTAAGTACAAATAATAGTATATAAACTTACTGCAGTTGACTTCGTCACTGCCATCGGGGCAATCCTTATCTCCATTGCAGTACAGCGCTCCAGGGATACAGCTGTGGTCTTTGCATTGAAACTGGTCGATCCTACACGTGACATTGCCTCTACAGAGCTCTGGAGCTTCGTCACCTCCATCTGGACAGTCACGGTCGCCGTCACACACCCAGGCTTTGTGTACGCAGGTCATCCGGTCTTTGCATTCAAATTCTGTTACTACGCATGGCGATGTGGTCTTTGGTGTAGTGGCACAGTCCTGGAAAATGTAAATGGTGGGTTAATTGTGTTTTCAATAATAAATTTTCCAAATTTATTAAAGTTTCCAAATCTATCTTTTATTTTGTGTAAGTTTTTTACTAGTCACCTACCAAATTATGATTAATTAACTTATTTTTCTTTATTCCAGTGGGTATTTATTGTATTTCTATCTTACTAATGTAAGTTATAAAGAATATTTACGTTTTTCATTTATTACATTACATACCTACTTGAGCTCAGATAAGGGCTTTAATTGATCTCTATGATATCGTAAGTTCAGCAACGAGTATATGGTCAAGTAGTTCGGATTAATCTTAACGTAAATTAACTGACAAATCCAATGATTTTTTGAGGGAAAGGTCAATACCTTTCCCTCTCTATAGTTTGAATATTAAAGATAGCCTGACGTCGAAAGGTCACTACCGATGAGACTTCGTATTTCAGGAAACAATTAGGTTATTGATAACACCGGAGTGGGTCGAGGTTCTTCAAGTAATTTGTGTTATCTCAAGGTTATATAAAATTAGTGACCGGAGATGTCGCGTGGTATATTTTAATTTTTAATAATAACTATCTGACCCGGCAAACTTCGTACCGGCTCTTTTTTGGGTAGTCAGGTAAAAAGTAGCCTAGTTAATTAATTAATCCAGAGTGTCAGCTACCTCCATACAAAATGTCATCAAAATCAGTTCAGCAGTTCTCTAGTTATAATGGTTCGAACAAACCCGACTTTGTTTTATATATAGATGATAGATTATTGTTAATATTTTATTAGAATCGTTAATTAAAGGCTCAATTTGACCTACGCAACGCAATAAAATAAGTGTTGATTTCTTAACTTCGGTTGTTGCGATTTTTTAGAGACGAAGATGATTTTCCGCTGAAAATTACATTGATATTGTATAAGGACAGTGAACCAAATGGTTAAGTAAAGACCTTAACAACGTTTTGAGTTTAAGATTGAAACCTTTCAGATAGCGTTGACGGTAGTTGATTTATGGTAACAAAGTGGAAATATGAACATGATGTACTTTAATTGAAGCAGATACAATATCACTACATAGTATTAAACAAAGTCGCTTTCCGCTGTCTGTCCCTTTGTATGCTTAGATCTTTATAACTACGCAACGGATTTTGATGCGGTTTTTTTAAATATAGATAAGAGTGATTCAAGAGGAAGTTTATATGTATAATTTATTGCACCCGTGCGAAAACAGGGCGGTCGCTAGTTATATTTACTAAACATATCATGAACCTAGGTGTTACCTACGTCCAAATAAAAAAACCGAATTGTTTGCAAGCGACATTTCGACATTTTCTCGCCGAAAATAATCGATGTAAATAAACAAATTAACTTTTGCCGTCGTAATGTTCCCGGTATTGATGAAACACGGGATCTCGATACGCCCACGGGTCCCGTATAAAAGGATAAATAAAATTCACGTAATCAAATGTTTGGATACATAAAAGCTCGAATCGGAAGCGTCAGTAATAAAATTAATGTTTTGCAAAACAAGGGGTCCAAATGTTAATTTATGAACAAAAGTAATTTTCGCATCGCCGCTTCGTTTGATCAATGTGTAAATTTTGCGAGTTTGATCGGGTTCCGTTGCTAATGAATCTTGGGACAGTTCAAAGAACTGCTGCGAGTTTTGTAAATATATCAACGTAAACATAACTCTGTACAAACTACGTTGCTTTTACCCTATCAATTCGAGGATATTAAATAGCTTTGGGAAAACTGAAACGTATTTACTTACATTATTAAATTAAATCTGTTGCTGTAAATATTGTGAAATTTAATTTTTATCTGGTTCTAAATATACTGCTGGCTCGATTTGTTATGAACTAGCGTGGCTAGTTCTAGCTATGGCTTCTTAAAAAAGTATTTAAAATAACACTCAATGTACATTTCGTGCTCATAATATGCAAACTTCAGTAAATCCTGCTTAGTTTGGATCATAATTGATAGTTAAGAAGGAAAAAAAGATCATGATTGCATACCTAGATAGAATCTATGATCTAAGTGACCGTTTTTGATATTACTACACTATTATAAATAATAATACTTACTATTTCATCACTGCTATCTGGACAGTCGATGTCTCCATCGCAGCGCCATTTTGCGGAGATGCAGTGTCCATCCGAGCAGGAGAAGTGGGTATGAGGCTGACAGGTCTTCGCCGGGCATTTAGCTTCGTCACTATCATCGCCACAGTCATCATCCCCGTCGCACACCCATCGTTGTTGTATGCACTTGCCGTTGCCGCATGTGAATTCGTCCGAACGACACGTTTCATCTGACCATTGCAATAAAGTGTATGAGGACAAGTTGATAAGAAGTTGATTAAAAAAAATAGCTATAGGTAATTTACTTGGTTACCGAGTAAACGTCGACTTAACGTTTTGTCACTATTCTGCATATAAAAGAAAATATTTACTTTAATAAGTAACAAAGGTTCTATAGAAATGTAAGTCGTAAGAGAAAAGGTATTAAAATGAAGAAATGACAAAGACCAATCTAATGAGGATTCTACATCCAAATAAAAAATAGAATTCTAGCCTAAAAATAGTTTCTATCGTTTCGGTCGTTATTTAATTGGAATGAGTTCTGGGAGAAAGAGCGATTGAACATTATAAATTATCTGTTTCTTTCGCTACCTACGTTCTTAAACGTAATACCTAGCACAAAGAGCAGACTTATACAATAAAGAACCGCAACTACACAAAATATGATTAAAATTCTATCAAGCCATGTTTTGTATAAGTAATGAAGGAGGAAATAAAAATAATCCTCTTCAACACAAAAAAAAGATTACTATCTTGCAAAGAGAACCGCTAGAATGGAATTTCATTTTTAAGTAACGTTTTCCTTACACATTTATTTCTGTTGCAAAATGATTATTCACCGTATGTAGTACTTACGGGCTATTTTACAGACAAAAATGTAATACCTTGTTTAATTAAAATAGGATTGATTGATACCGCGATCCTAATCAAATACGCATATCTGTTAAAAAAGTTTGGTATCTATTTATTTTAAATAAGATAAAATAGTAGATTGTCACACAAGGGCCTAACATAATACTTTTTGGTGAAGGCAATATTTTGAATCCAGAGCGGAACGAAGGAGTTTAGCATAGAAGCATACAATATTCTAAAGTAGACTCCCGAGTGAAGCGAGGGATTTAGAGTATGTTGTCCGAAGTAAAATTATTTTGTTAGCCTCGAGATGACACATTCTGTTTTTCATCTCCCTCTATGCGAAAAACAATAATTGTGTTTTCATTCCTACAGGACTAAAAAATCTTTGGAATTGCGAAATAAAAAACTTTTTAGTCCCTCGGAAATAAAACGTATTTAGACCCTTCATACGGGCCACCGCACTTTGTTTTTTGAATATTTGAAATGAAAAGGGTATTTTCATAGATTTCTATGAAAATACCCTTTTCATTTCATCTGTTCAAACCTGTTTGTGTCTTTACACATGTCTCATTAGTTGCCTTTATCAAATAATTGGTACATGGCTATAATATAATCAAGAAATCCAGAGGCGGCTGGAGTATACACGCAACGTCATCGCTCACACTTCGTGCGGGTCGACCGGCGCGGGTAGATAAGAATTTACGAGTATAGACGGATGAGCCTGGCGTTGATAGAATACAGAGTGTTTGCTCGGGGGTGGGACCCCAATGATTGATTGATACCCCGACGTCGAAGAGGAATAGTTAAACATCAGCTCCATCAAAAGATCTAACGAAGAATAGGTAAATATTGTTTTTCTATGGACATTTATGATTGAAAAGGGTGCTGATTAAACGCGTGATACGTACATTTTAGACGCAATATTGGTTCTTTAGATTTGTTCAATGCTGTACTGGAAATTGTAGAATTTGTTGACTAAATGTATTCATTAAATATTTTCAATTTCGATATGCGTGTTCAATGCCCACTAAGTTTTACAATTTATAAAGTAATTTTTTTTAAATATTTCCCAAATTGAGAATACTGTTCGATTTTACGACTGAAGGTAATTTCCAAACTATAAATGTGTCGCGATAAAACTGCGTGTAAAATTATAATAGACGCAATAAATTATTAGGTTTGTGCTCTTTGTGCTAAATAAACGGACCGAATAGATAAAGATGTGGGTCGGCATCATGCAATTTTCATAACTAGATCATAAGTTCAAGTAGCCAATTGCGCAATTAGATAAATGTGTAGGTATATGACAGTACATCCCAATCAATTTTGCATTCTTGTTTAAGTAGATAATTGAAATGATGATGATAAAGAGCATGTATGCTGACCATTTAAATTCAAATGGATTCGAAGGAAATGATTACGTAAGTAAACCTAAATTAGATCATTATAGTGATGCTAGAAAAATTAAAATTTTGTTGCAGTTTGCGTAATCAAATCCTAAATTTTAATGGAGATTCGAAGTGGACACGCAGGTATCGAGTTCTCAAATGATCCTTTCATAGCCTGATTAACTCGTGAAGCTGAACAACTTTATAAAATGATAAGTATAGATAAATAAGAGCCTGAACATATACAGTTGTTAAGTTATTACTTTTTTATAATTTCTTGTAATGCTTCGTTTATCTTAACTTCCCATTTGATTTGCACGCGTGTCCACTTGGCCAAGAATGAAGAGGAACCCTTACTGCATGCTTTCTCATCAGATCCATCGGAACAGTCAGGGTTGTCATCGCACATCCATGTCAGGGGCACACACTCGCCGTGCTTCCCCAGTGAACTCCGGCAAGTGAACTCCTCTGGACCGCAAGCCTCCACTTCTGCCAACCCAATTCATGCGCATGCTAAATAGTATGCAAGTCATCATAATAACTTAATATTAACGATACCTGTAAATGGTAAAGATGAATCAGACGTATCTAATGCAGAAAAAGAATATGGAAAAGAACATCAAATGCCGTAAATACAAACAGATCAAAGATGTAAAACGTTGGTCAAAGCTCGTTTTCAGATCGTCAAAACTTTCTTGGAATTGAGAAACACTTATCGCCGGAGATAAATAAACGCCTAACTTTAATAGAGAACAATCTAAACTAGAGATAACTTTTAGATAGTCCTTTAAATAGCTTAAGCGTTGTTCGAAATTATTAGCTTCATTCCCTTCGCAATTTATTTTACTTTTAAAGTTTTCGTCTTCGGAGCTTTCGTCGAAGATTGACTTACAAGTACCTATGTACACATTTGCAGCGTCTGCTTATTATATTTGCATTTAGCTCAAGCAGTGTCTTATATCTTCTCATGCTGCTGTATTTAGATGAATTTATTTGCACCTGTCATCACTAAAATTTCCACGCAGCGGAGGAGATGGGCACAAATGGGGTCCAGTGAATAATATTTTAGTGGTGACTGATATAAATAAACAATTTTGAGGTTTGAACCCTGATGATAATTTTGATTTGTAACCAATTTTCATGCCAATTGCAGTACATGCTGTTTTGTTGACCATGTTCTTACCACACTGGTGTTCATCAGAGCCATCGGGACAGTCTGCCTCATAGTCGCAATGCCAAGCGGCAGGTATGCAGTGCCCGCTTGTGCACACAAATTTGTGTTCAGGACAACTTCGTAGAGAGGCTGCATACGAAAGTTATGTTATCGCAAATATTTAAAAGTTTGTCTTGTTTCGTGATTTGGCTTTTGCCTTTTGAATTTCAAACAAATATTTAACATTGAAATAGGAAACATTTTACGATTTAACGTGGAAAGAAATATTTTATATCTATTATAACACTACTCCTACACTTAATATTTTTCTCGGATTGGTCTAAAGGTTTGACTGGCAGAGAATGCCTTATTTACGATAGATACGATCATTTTGTGCAATAAGGTTTAAATTAAAACTTTCTTTTTAATAAACTAAAAAAACAGCAATTACACATTTTTATAAATGTATATATGAGTACATGAAAGCTCCTCTCTTTAATATGTAATAGAAAGGGGACACGTATATAGTAACATAATATAGTAAAGCATTTGACCAAAAAAAGAGAGACATAAATCGCAATTATTTTATCATTTTCGTGAATAAGAATATCATTCACAGAATTCAAATAAAAGTAAATTTATACACTGGCCTGTACCGATCGAGACTCAAATGAGGACTATGTAAATGTTGGATTAAGATGAAAAAATACAAGTCTTCACGGGCCTACAAATCGAAGAGATTAAACTGGAGCAGTTCTTAGCAGCTTGGCTCAAGTCGGCTCAGGCTGACTGAGCAAACTCATTTAAAATGCTCAGCGGAGACGACTGCGAAATAATAAATGCTAATGGTAAACACAGCGTGACTAAAACGTAATTAATGATACTAAACAGACCTTATTAAAGCCTAATGTTGTTTTACGTCGTTGCTAGCAAATGAAATAAACTCCTATTTAACAGATCTCAACTTCGTAGAAGTTTCTGGAAGATAGTCGGGCATTTTGCTACTTTTGTTTACATCTTACTTTAGGCTTAACTTCGCAAATGGTGATTACTCATCTGTATTTATTAAGCATGCGTTTTAAAATAACAAATGGGCAAATGTGACGAATCAAACAAGTTGGCTATGCGGCTAGTAACCCATCAATATTTTGATTCCATTTTCTATCATCTTCATCGTCACCAACATGGTGGGAGTTAGATGGAAAATTGAATAAACGTGGCTTTTAGGTCCTTAAGACCTGGGCTTTGTTTATCCCGCAAGGTAAAAAGACGTGATACTATGTATAAACGTTTTAAAAATCGATATCTTCTCGAAGTTAAGAAATTTTACGTGTAACGTTACATTAATTGGTCACTTTTAACTTGTCGATGTATGTGTTTGAACGAGAGCTTATGATGTCTAGGAAACATTTACGTTTAAAAATACTAATTAATTACGAACAGGCAAAAAGCGAAGTATTAATGAGCTAAATCCTGTCCCTGTTGGAACATTCCTGTCCTGTCATCTGTTGGAACATTTGGTATCGAAAATTATTGTACACGATATGCATTGTGACTGTGTTTTCCGAAAACAAGATAAAATTATTGTTTATAATAGCCCGAACTGGGTATATTTATTTCTCCGCAGTTATCATTATCATTTTGTAATATTTGTCATGAATCTATTTTTATTAAAGGCGTGTATGTTAACATTTCCAATGTTTCTATATTTACTCATAGCAACATGTAGAAAGGAAGGCGAATGATTGGTATCTTCCTTTTTATAAATGTACTTCGCCTCCTCCTTCTTCCTGTTTTGTACTTTCCTTCCTACCTTCTTTTGTAGAAAAATAATATCGATGTACATATTATTTTTCTCGATTAGACAATAATTCCTTTTCCTGTTCATTTGTTTCCACAATTCTGATATTTTGCTGATCTTATTAAATGTTATCTGTCTTTTGATATACACAAAATAAAAAAAAATCATTTCCACTCCGTAAAAAACTGTATTTATAAAGTGATCCCTTGTCAGTCGTGTCAAATATGTACTTTATGCGCAGAAATATAGAGGCAAAAAAAGGCGTTAATAGTGCAGCCTAAACCGCAAACGGTTATAATAAAGGTAACAGCACACTTATCAACTCGGAAAGGGATCGACACCATTGAATTACAAAATATACAACTCATACAACTAACGATTCAATATCAGTTCCATTTACGCAAACAAACTTAAATCACAACAAAAAACTTACGCAATCATAGATGAAGTTAGTTTGTGATAGGCCGCGTCAAGGTCACGGGGCAGTGTAAACATATCTAATGAACGCTATGGTGTCAACATAGCGGAGTAGGTAGTCTAGCAGCTCGCCTCGCTCGCTATGATAAGTTACTCCAGTGTCACTTTTCCGTCTTTCCTTGCGTTTCCTGCACCACATTACTAAACAAGAAGTAATTTTTTTTTTTATTCCTTATGGAGAGACGTAAGCGACGCAGTTAGCTGACCCGCAAAGTGGTTCGTGAGCTGGTCCCGAGGTGAGGCGATTACGATACGAATCTGAATAGTGTGCGTTGAAGTAGGGTGTTTCATACAAATAATACTGAACTGCTTGATACCTTTACGTTCCGTTTACGAATTGATAAGTGTGCGGCGACCTTAACTTCCAGGTTAGACCTCTGCTTTCGGGTTTGCTTATTATTGCGAAGTTTTGGAGTGTAACGATCATGTTTTGGCGAAGGGTTATTGTAAGTGTCAGACACTATTATACAATTCGCTTTTCAGCAATATAATTGCAACAATTCATCAAAATATTTGCTTTGCTATATTTATAAAGCCGCGTTGAGCAAATATTAATGACAATTATAAAGGAAAACTTGGGACTCCCTCAAGAGAGCAGTTTTGGCGACAACGCACTCCTCTTGGGTTGGAAATAAAAGAAATCGAGACCGATTTGCAACTGCAAGGAACTGAAATAGATTCCTTGAGATTTGTCATAATAACTTGCGATGGATTTACGTAGATGAATTTTGAAAGACGTGGAGGATGATTGGATATCTACATGATGGACACCAGTTATGCCGGCCTACTCACTAACTTTTGACAACTACGGTCTACAACGTTTTGATCACAGAAATATATCAAGATAGAACGGCCAAGTGGGCGGCACACGCGTGTGTCAATCTTGCACGATTGCGCAAGATTCTTAAGCGTTCATTCAGTCAACGTGCACATGGTTCACTCTGCGGTTTTAACTGTAAATTTTGTGCATCTCACATTACTATTTCGCTAGTAATGACGTCAAATTGGGGGCGCGGCTTATGCAAAAACTGACACAATCTGTTGAAAAGAGTTTCTTTCGGCGTCTTCTTTTCTGCAGTGGTCGGTTCCGAAACGCTAGTAGTTTGTAGCTTTTGAACATTTATTGATTCATAATTTGAATATAATTTAATAAGTATTACTTAAAATGTGAATTGAAATGAAAAAGTGCCTGAAGGGCCTATTTTCTAAATAAATCTTTGATGGATGGTAACCCTTTATCTGACTGCAAAACGCCTTTCTTCCTACTAAATAGCTACAACAATATACTTTCTTCAGTATATTGTACATCACGTGTCCTTACAAATAAAAGGTTTCCATTACAGGGGGCCAACGACAGCGCCATAACCTACACTCGACATAAAACATAAGGCTCTTTTCTCATAAAAATAGTACGAGAACCTTACGATTTGATTTTCTATTTTTATTTCTGATATAAAATCCTAATTTTCATGTTTTAACTAATTCCCTATTGTTAGCACCACTATAATCTATCAATATATATATATAATATAAATATATACGGAAAAATCACACAGATTGAGCTAGCCCCAAAGTAAGTTCGAGACTTGTGTTATGGGATACTAACTCAACAATACTATATTTTTATAAAAATACATATATAGATACACATCCAAGACCCAGGCCAATCTGAAAAAGATCATTTTTCATCTTGACCTGGCCGGTGATCGAACCCGGTCACTCCGTGTCGCAGGCTGGCGTGTTGACCGCTGCGCCACGGAGCTAGTCGAATATTTATTTCAATTTTATTTTCCATTTCTTATGGTTGCCTGTAAGAGATTGCATTAGCGATAAAGCCGCCTATTATACATACACACATACATAGTACCACGTCTTTTTTCCTTGTAGGATAGACAATTAGACAGAGCCTAGGTTTATATAATAATAATATAAACGATTATTATTATTATGTTGTCTCTCACTCAAGTAATCACGGGCCGAAGCCCGGTTTTTTGAGGCTTGCATGGGGACATATGTCCAACATGTAGAGGCCTTGTGAGACGTTTGCTATAAAATGGGGTGGGGCACTATCCAGGTCATGACAGTAAACACACTATAAAAAAGTGCTCACAGACAATCCCCAGAAGGTGCAAACTTATTGATATACAGGAACACTACTCTTAGGGCTATTGAGATGAATGGCTAATGGTTAGTTAATCTGGACTATGGGAATAACTATGGCACCTGCCTGACCAATGTTGATACACACGGAAAAATAGGCAGGTGGTGACTCGCCGACTCAGTCAATGGGTCCCAGAAACGGCTGCACGACGCAAAAATGTGCAGCAAAGGGGCAACATTAGTTGAGCGGCTAAAGGATGGAGAGGTGTCACTGGACTTTAAACGTACGATCACTTGCATCCTTAGAGGGTCCCATCACGCACGCCCACTCGCCACTTATTATTATTTGTATCTCTCTTAATTCACGGTTGTTACCCCGGTTCTTTGAGAGCACGCAAGCGCGTGGGGATATAGATCCAACACGTAGAGGCCCTTTGGAGAAGTTGATGTAATGTTGGTCTCTAGCCAGAACCCGTTCCTAGAAATACCAATGTGTGATATGCCCTTGAACAGGTCTTGGCTGGAGGAGGCACTATTGCATTTTAAAAAGGAAATTAATGGGTTTATGGGATTGAGAGTTGGGTGGACTTATGCTGGGTTATTGCAAAGGGACGTGCACCTGCCATAATCATGATAACTGACTACAATTGGCAGGTGGTGGCTTGCCGCCCACTAGATGGGCCCCTCAAAATAGCCAACGATTAATGCCGGCAAAAGGGGCAACACCGGTGCGGGCGACTCAGGGGTGTCGAGAGGTGTGCTGCGCTTTCTCCGAAGTTACTCGCGGCGTTATGCCCTTTAACACTTCCACCCCTGGAGCAACAGCTCTCACGACTCCTCTCTGGACGGCCAACTAAGGCAAGCCAGAGTCGAGAGCCCTGCGAGCCCTCTTGGGTTTCCACCCCGACCGATGAAGACACGTCGGGGGCGAGGGCTCTGACCGACTCTCTGGAGCACTCGGGTCCGTGGTGTCGTTACTCACCAACTATTATTATAACGACTGAAGGTTTAGCATGTTGGTGGGCATTAGGTGGTAAACCGCCTATCGTGCATCTTTTATTTCTTGTAATTAATGTTGTCTGTGTTTTCTGGAGTCATAAAGTATAATATTATTATTATTTATAACGCATCCCTCTGTTGCATTTTTTTGTTTTTTAAGTAATAATTATAATAGTATTATTTCAGTATGATACAGTACAATTACCGGTTCAAAGATTTATTCAGAAAATAGGCCTTTTTAGGCAATTTTTCACGTCAATTCACATTTTAAATAATAGTTATTAAATTATATTCAAATTATTAATTACTAGCTTTCGCCCGCGGCTCCGCCCGCGTTTATGTCGATCCCTCGGGAATAGTACTTTTTCCCGGGATAAAAGGTAGCCTATGTCCTTCTCTGTACTCCAGAGAACTTGTATGCAAAATTTCATGATGATCGGTTCAGTAGTCAGCGTGAAAGCGTAACAAACAAACAAACAAACTCACTTTCGCATTTATATAAATATAAATAAATATATACGGACAAATCACACTGATTGAGCTAGCCCCAAAGTAAGTTCGAGACTTGTGTTATGGGATACTAACTCAACAAATATCTTCTATAGATAAACATCCAAGACCCAGGCCAATCTGAAAAAGATCATTTTCCATCTTGATCTGGCCGGGGATCGAACCCGGTCACTCCGTGTCGCAGGCTGGCGTGTTGACCGCTGCGCCACGGAGCTAGCTAGTAGTTATAATATTAGTAAGGATTGTTCAAAAGCTACAAACTACTAGCGTTTCGGAACCGACCACTGCAAAGAAGAAGACGCCGAAAGAAACACTTTTCAACATTATTGGTCGCCTACTTGGCTCAATACGTTCGTTCCATGTAACACTTTAGGTAATGGACCTAGAACTTGATACAGTACGACTAATAATCCAAATGTTACATAGCCACTAAATTAGAATTAAGCGGTCATTCAATGAGGTATAAAAAAAAGCACTCTGTACTTAAATAAGTACATTTTCTTATAATTAAACTCTATTATTCGGAAAGTAGGTAAATTTTTCGACTAGTGTATTTTCCGGAAAATGCAACGTCGGAACGGCCTTAAAAGTTCCTCAAGCTTTTTATACACAGTGTTACAGTTTGTGGAAAACAAGGAATTAAAAGTCCGTTGTCGGAAGCCGGCTAACTTCTTTGGGAGTTTTTCGGCGCGGAGTTGGCAACTTTGAACGATTTTAAATCGCCATAAATACGTCAATGTTGCCGGAAGTTACGGCCAGGGGAGAGGCCGTGATGTTTTTCTTATCTAATTTTATTATGTGGTATTTTCTTAAGGGGTTCGTGACGGGGTTTTCTTTATTTAAACCTTTAAACTTATACCCGATGTACAATATTATATTACAATTGTGCGATCTTTATATCTATATTGTAACCAATATAGAGAAGAGCTTTGAGCTTTCATGTATGTTCTATAGAGGTGTACATTGACCTAAATTTATCTTACGCTCCTTTGGATTTATGAACGATTATAAGTACTGAGTGCCTTCCGCTGTCATTTTAAGGTTAACTGTGAGAGATATTTTGGCAGTAGCTTCAAAAATCAGACCTTCCATTGTGTTTCTTCAAAAAATAACTATTTAAAAAATCACAACGAAAAGAAGATAAATACGGCTTTTAAACCACTGAATTATTTTCAATTCTAAATTTATTTAAGCTCTACTAATATTCATTCAGACATTACTCCAAATAAGTGAAAACATTAAGAAAATTTAAGCTATGTTTAAGCAGATAAGTTTATGACTGAAAAGTTACGAATGACATAAATATACTGATAAGGCTCTGATATTCCAACTTTGGTGCCGTAAAATATGCTAAAATTCGCTGTTAGCATATATCAATTTAAATTCGTTCATAAACCGATGCTATCTAACTGTCTGGAAACTATTTTGTCATGCCACTATGTGATATTATTATTTGAGCTTTGTTTAGTATAAAAAATCGTTTGAATTAATTCGGTCTTTAAATCTATCATCGGAAATGGCAAATACTGATAAATTCTTATATTTTTTGCAAAATAATAGTAACTAGCTTTCTTCAGCTTTGCTCGCGTCAACGTTGTTCCCTCGGGAACATTATTTTTTTCTGGGATGATATGGGTAGCCTATGTCCTTCTCCGTACTCCAGAAAATTTCACGCCGTTACGTAATTTCGCGTTACGGCGTGAAATCAACAAACAAACAAACTCACTTTCGCATTTATAATTTAAGTAAGGAATATTATATTATAATATAGTAGGGATAAGGATAATAGTGTGTCGCAAAAAGACAAAAATTCTCGAGCTTCTCCGGCTTAGAATCGTCTGTTGCCCTTAGTACACGATGGCACGTTAAGCCGTTGGCTGTTACTGTCTTATATAGCAATCTTTATATCAGATATCTTAAAATATTTTCGTAGCTTCATGAATCTGGCTGGCGTTATTTATTTTCATTTTCAATCTAAAGGGATGTTTTAAACCACATCCCTTCAGATTGAAATTTTCAAATGAAAATATATTTTCACGTCTGTACGCGAAAATAAGACGAAAATATTTATAGAGCGTAGGAAACAAAATATCTATAATTTAGTGTACACCTTTCCCTGAATGTGAATAAGTTTCAACAACAAAGACTAGGTCGTCTTGTAACATAGTTTACTTATGAAACGCGCGCTGTGAATAAAAATATTTTATTCAAACGTTTTATTGCTTATCCTTTCTCCCGGGAATCGCAACGTTCGGAATCAAGGTACGCTTCTTCCCCAGCGAACATAATTTACTGGTTCAATTGGTCACGTCTACAAACTCTTTGATGCTGACAGTAATTGAACCGTATCGCTTTCAATTTAAGGGTACATGTTTTTCGACATACGAAATTTCTTTTTGTCCCGTAGTATATTACGTGTTTGTATATCTATGACCTTTTGCGAAATTCGCACCTATCAACGCGTTTTAAATGCCATCCCTGTAATATACATTAGGGATGTGTCGACACGGAAACGTCAGTAGGGAAGTCCCGTACTTAAGCGACATTTGGGTCAACATTTTCACATTTAGCATTGTACATTTCGTGAATTATTTTGTATGCAAAATGCTAGGTTCTGCTCACTATTTACATGGGGGAAATTAGCACTTTGTTTCAGACGGAAACAAAATGTGTTCCTAACTAATTGTGCTGCAACAAAGGTTTTAATTGTCTTTATGAACGTTTCGCAGTAAAGATTTTATTTGGTCTTTTAATGAGTTTTAGTTTTAACACGCGAACTTAATTCTTTCTATTCGATTAAAAAACCGGCCAAGTAAAGTCGGACTCGCGCACAAAGGGTTCGACACAACTATCTATAAAAGTTTTTCATTTTATGATGTAACTAAAAATGTATGCTTTTCGCAATTTTTCCTTTATTTGTGTTATAATAAGACGTTGCTTCGTACCCCGTAGGTTTTGATTCCTTTGCGAATCTCCAAAATTTGCGGCATAAACGGCTGAATCTTTTGATTGTGTTGTAAGCCAACACAATCAAAAGATTGAAGTTTGATTTTTCATAGCTCTAAGGGACAGTATAATAGACCTGAGTATTTTATATGAACTTCAGCTTGATACCTCCACGCGTTCCTGAGAAAAAGGGTCTTGACAGGCCGACAGACAGACTGACAGACGGGCAACAAAGTTATCCTATAAGAGTTCCGTTTTTCCTTTTGAGGTACGGAACCCTAAAAATGGTCGGTACATTCGGTTTTTATATATTTACTTCCCATTTATTCTAATATGAACTACATAATAAGCTTTATTTACCCCAACTCCCACGGTTACGAGTCCTTTTCAAAAGCCTACATCCTCCCAAAGAGTTAATTACATAATCCTCTGAACTTACAATCGATAGACTTAAATGGTATTCTAACTCACCATTCATAACGAAAACAGGTAAGAGAGAGGGCAAAGATTATAATATTATCCCGAAAACTTTGGCCCATAATTAAGATTTTAATCTTCTAGCGGGCATCTTGCTAGAAATACGCGTGCCTTGCTTAAAAGTTTACTCATAAATTGTGAGATAATTATTTTTTAGGGTTTCTTGCCCTTGATTATCCGACTGGCCCTTCTGTCAGCGAGCTTAGTGTGATGAGTATTAAAATATACGAACATTAGCCTCCTAAATTAAGGCTATCTTTTCTGTCTTGCATTTTTTTAATTTAATTACTTACAGTGTGATTGTGAACCTTTTCCGACCTTTTATGAGCTACTAGCTTTCGCCCGCGGCTCCGCCCGCGTCAACGTCGATTCCTCGGGAACAGTAATTTTTCATGGGATAGAATGTACCCTATGTCCTCCGTAGCCCAGATAACGTGTTAGCAAAATTTCATGATGATCGGTTCAGTAGTTACAACGTGAAAGCGTAACAAACAAACATACTCACTTTCGCATTTATATTATTAGTTTGGATTAGGATATTGAAATCTGGGATCAGAATCCCTAATAGAATACAGAATTGCAAGAAAAAAAGGTAAAAAACGAAAAATAAATCTACCTACCACAGAGCTTTTGGTAGCCTAGTCAACCCCGCAAGGGAAAATGACGTGTTTGCATGTGTATAAATACTTAATTTTTCTTTTCAAAAATTTATAAAGTTTAGGCGCATTAAAGTTTATGAGTAGACGTACAAATAAAAAACGGAATTTATATATGTTTCAATTTTTTCGTTTAATTGAAAAAAGAAAACATACATCCTAACTAATATTATAAATGCAAAAGTGAGTTTGTTTGTTTGTTTGTTACGCTTTCACGTTGTAACTACTGAACCGATTATCATTGAATTTTGCATACAAGTTATCTGGGTACGGAGAAGGACATAGGCTACATTTTATCCCGTGAAAAAGTACTGTTCCCGAGGTAAAGCTAGTGTACAATATTTTTGGATCATATATCTGGTGGACTAATTGTATTTTTTTATGAAGCAAGCATGTGAAATGTGGATATTTTTTCTGGCAGTCTACGTCATGGTCATTATGTACCTGAAAGTCCCGCGTCTCTGACCTTGAGCCACCATGTCATAAGGCTATATTTTTTAGCTTTAGTCCACTTCGACTCATACTAGGCCGTTCATTATATCCAACTTGACTCACACTAGTAGACAAATATTTTGGTAGTTAATAGATTCAGGTGTTACTTTGCGGAAGTCAAAGCTACATTTACTTTGAGACAATTTACTTTGCGTGCTTGATTTACTGTTAGTTCCTTCATGCACGTCAGCTATAGTTGATGCATGCAACCCTGGTCGATACTGCCGCATCCGTGCATGAAGGCACTAACAGTAGTGGGTGGGCGCTGGCCAGCAATAGGTAGTAAATTGTCTCAAAGTAAATGACAAATATTTTGTCCTTAAAAAGTTATAAAAACATTTAAGATTTTCAATTTATAGTTGTATCCATGTAAAAAAGTACATAGGTAAATAAAATGTATTCTATATAATTAGCTATTGCTAAAAGTCCAAACCAAATTACAATATTTTCTCGAGCACATCGAAAAGAAAAACAATAAAACTCAATAAAAACCTTCTGCCAACAATTTATTTATTTTTCGGTCCCCATCAAAGTGGTGAATGTACCCTCGGTCAAGTGGTCAAAATGTACTTCCCTGGACGTGTTTTTCGGGAACAATAAGGGATAACCCGGGTTCGGATTAAAGGGTCCATAGTCTCAAATCTGGCTTTGTCACTTCCCGACCTTGTTTTTTTATTGTTTCGAATCTAAAGCTACGTTCACATTAAAAATTATTAAACGTTTAAGATCGACATCATTAGGATGAAAGAATTTCGGATATTCAATACTGCGTACACCCGGAACGTTATCAATAAATATTGTAAGCGTAGTTTTGCATAGTTCTTGTAGCACAATAGACGAATGTCAAATAGTCTACCTGCGACCATGAAAACTGCAAAGTTTACGAAAAGTTCTTTGTAAAAATAATATAATATTCGCGATAAAACCGTATAATGTGATTAAATTTAAATGTGTAATCGCAAAAACATTTAAAATATCGGATCCAAATACCTCCGCTAATAATGATCAAGTGTGGGTAGAGAACGGGTCTACGTGCTATATCACTACACGACAGTATAATTTATCGCACCCGTGCAAAGCCAGTGCACGTCGCTAGTATCGAAATAATTTTTTGATATTAACGTAAATTTTTGACGACTGCCAGAAAAGGGGTGCTTTGTCATTTTTTTCATCGGCCGCGTTGGAAGCACAAGAAGCTAAAGAAACTGGTATGCCAATATTCTCCCATGGTACAAACCATCCTTGGGAGAGGCATTTGTTCAGCAGTGAACTACTTACAGCTGCAATGATTAATTTCACTAATGTGAACTAGCCCTAAACAAAGAGACTGCCAAAGCAAATTTGCTAAAGTAACAATGTTTATTTATTTGCAACACACAAATTATACTAAGTTGCCGCCCGGCGTTTTTCCCTCGTCTTATTGTACCTATGCAAACTGGAATCGCAGTTACGCTGCCCTAAATGGTTATTGCCCGAAATGTACGCTGTTTAGGCGTGATAAAGTACCTTACGATATAATAAATAATTGTACTTCTTTGGAAAAATGTTTGTTATTTTTTGAAGGAACACAGTGCTGTATTCATTCAAAAAATAATAAACAGGATGTTTTTCAATAAAAATATGTTACGTTTAACTATATAATTTAAGTTGACTTGAACGTCAATTTGATACAAGAAGCTTATTATGAACAAAAACAAAAACTTAAAAGTAAACGGGCTCAATACCTATTTCGTGAGGTAAATATTTGAATCTTGATAAAACGTTGAAGTAGATGAATTCAGTTATGGATACTATACATTGATCGGCGCGCGTTATAGCTAGTGTTGTACCGTGCTCGAAAGTTTTCGAGAACGGTGAGAACGAGTCGGAAATATTTCCCGAGAATTTCTTCTTCTTTCTCTCAAGTGCGGGAATTATAGAGAAATTCTTGAGAATGATTGGAAATTTCCCGCAAATTTCCGTGAGAAGGAATTCATGAGAATAGAGAATTTCTCTCCGGCACATCACTAGTTATAGCGTATGTTACATGCAACAAAGTATTTCAATGGAGAGTCGGCTGCTAGTGGCTTGCGGTGAATCTGTTTTGAAATTCAAATAAATAAATGTATAGGTACATATCACAGCGATTGAGCTATCCCCACTCTAAGTTGTGAACTTGCATGAGTCGTGGGAAACTAAGTCAAAGATACTATATTTTATAATAGACACTATATAGATATAATAAATAATATATAGATGTAATAAATAATATATAGATTAACATGCAGGCCAATCTGAAAAAGATCTTTTCTATTTAGACCCGACCGGGGATCGAACCCGGGATTCAAACGCACTTACAGTATTCAAATAATAAATAAATTCTATGTTTTAGGTGTTATCCTTTGTTGCATGTAACATGCACGCCGACGCACGCCATTCGGTGGATAATATCCATTTAAATATGTTAGCACCTCAATTAAAAACTTTTTACGACTACGCAATCCTACGCGAAGTATTTTATAGATTCCTTGCAGCAGAGCAAGTGTAGAACTACCAGCTCCAGACATGATTTCATTGAGAAGCTTCAAATACATGAAACGCATTCCGGTACTACTGGATTTTTATTAATCTGTCCTAATCGATGGTGCTTTTCCACCAAAGCAGCTCGATGGAGTAGAGCGATGTCAAAAATATGTCAAAAATAATCGCGGTAAGTCCCTTGTCAATAATAGTGATTGTGACCGAGACAACAATCAATCATGTATTTTTAAAGATAAATAAACCGTAATGGATTTTAAAGTGACCATCCAAACATCGTACTTACATCATAGTTGGGAAATTGAATGTTTCCTGATCTGCAGGCCTACTACTACTATTAAACCATCCTGAATTTAGGATCCGATGGGAGGTACGCCGCTATACGTTAGAGACGATACGAGATATCTCCAATCGTATCGCACGTATAGCGGCGTCCCTCTCATCGGATCCGATTTAGGATGGTATAATACCTACTATATTACCGTTAAGAGTAGGCCTGCAGGTCTGGAAATATTCAAACACTAGCAGCCTCACAACGTATCTTAATATTATTCAACTATCACTTATATAGTGGGATCATAGTGTTACGTTTACAAAAAGCTCAAACTAATACAGACTTTTCAATGTTATTATCATAAGAGTCGCCTGAAACCTCAATATAAAATGTATACGTACTGCAGGTAGAGGGATCCTCATCCGATCCATCCGAGCAGTCCTTCTCGTTGTCACACCGCCACGACATGGGCACGCAGCGGCCCGTCTTGCATCTGAATTCTGATGTTGTACATGTCCGACTCTCTGTAAAGATGAGAAAAGGGCATTTTAACAACAAGATTTGTCAAATGTTTCATTTTTCTTTTATGCTGATCTGGGAGAAAAGCAAAAACGTAGAATATACCAGCTGCGCATCTCTTCCCGCGCAGACCATAGTAAGCCGGTCAAGGGAATGGGTAAAAATCTAAAGAATTATGACAATAGGCGATGCGGCTAGCAACCCATCACTATTTTGATTCCGTTTTCCATCTTTAGGCCCACCTACATGCTAAACATGGCCTTTTGGTCTAGGGATAAAGACGTGATAATATGTATGTTCATTTTTAGGACAACCTTTTATCTTTGGAAGGTCGCCGTACTTCAAAGTCTACGTTAAGTGTAAGTGGCCAGAATGTGAAATGTACACATTCTGACAAATATTAACCCAACATTAACCCTTTGAAGCCTTGTAAGTCCGGAAACTGCATTGAAACGCCAACGACTGCCTAAATTGTCCAAATTAGTATGACATTCTGAATTAACTAGAGTAAAATTGCTTTTACGGTTGGCCTTCACTGAAAAGCAACTGCTCACTATAAAAACTTAAGAGGAATGGAAACTTTATTTTGATATAGGTATATATTATCTTTACTTTTATACGTATTATTTATTTTTTATTTATTTCTAAACTATCAACTATTATTACAGTCTCATTACCACCTAATACATAGTTGAGCAAATTCTCCAAACACAAATGATAAAATGAAATGTATTTATTATCCCAAAAAACAAATGTTACCAAGTTTGATTACACACTACGGAAAGAAAAACTCAATCATTTAAATTATCAAGTTAGTTAAATAAAATAAATATATACGGACAAATCATACAAATTGAGCTAGCCCCAAAGTAAGTTCACTTGTGTTATGGGATACTAACTCAACGATACTATATTTTATAACAAATACATATATAGATATACATCCAAGACCCAAGCCAATCTGAAAAAAAAAAATTTTCCATCTTGACCTGGCCGGGGATCGAACCCGGGCACTCTCGAGTTGCAGGCTGGCGTGTTGACCGCTGCGCCACGGAGCTAGCAGTTAAGTACCTATTTATGCTACAATTAATTAAACGCAGGTAACGTATAAATAATTCTGTGCCAAAAATAAATTGAAATGTCCCAAAGAAAATATCTTATTAATTTAACGTTGTAATCTTGAAATTCTTTGAGCAAACAAAGAATGTGCTTACACGCGCACATTAACGTTCTAACTTTATCGTCGTTTATTACGATACACATATAATTTACGAGTTGACTCTCACATTGTCTCTATTATTTAGGCTTTGCTTGCCCATTCATTATCATTATGATTCATTAACATGTGTAAAGCTAGCTTAACACTGAGACATTAAAAGCATTGAGCTTTAGTTCGTCAAAAAAGCTTTTATAAACGACTGCATACACTAGCGTTTTTTCAGTGAGGATTAAAACTACCTACGCATCCACTCTAATCTGCGGAACATATCGATCAATAGATTTTTACTTTTTGGATTTGAAGGTTCTCTTTTGTTTCATTTTTATTTTATTTTATATTAACCTCATGAAAAAAGACATAGGAAATTCAATCAAGGACAAATAACAAATTTTTGTATGTTACGAGATGCAGAAGTACAGAAATAAAGGAAAATAAAGTAGGTGGAACATAATAATATATAATTTAATTATTATTTTATATAGCATTACAGCGAGGAGAGTGTAGGCTAAATCCTCTGTCTGCTCTGGCCAAGTATGGCTCCGGTAGTTCAGAGAGGGTCCTGCAGTGGAGACTAAAAATACCTGATGATGATGATGATAGTATTACAATACTCGGTATATTGTTAAAATTGTCTAAATATGTCCCTTAGGACGTCATCGGATATGAATGAAGTAGAATATCTAGTGTGATATTAAATAGTAGGTAGTGTTGAAAAAGTATACGCATACGGAATGCGTATACTGGTGGTGTACGGGGTAATATGTGATGAGATAATTTAACGCGGTGATACGAAGTCACGGTGGTGAGTTGGTATCATACTTAGGGCGTAAACCTAAGGGACGTGGTTCGAATCGTAACAGTGGCCGAGCTCTTTTTCATCACATATTTACAATTTTAATAATAATTTGTTTAAATAAGTTGATAGTGGGTAAAATAAGAAAGAAAACAAAAACAAAGGAGGTGATAAATAAGATTTACACGACGTGTGTTTAGATTTACACGACGTGTGTTTAGAAGAAAAAAAAAAAGACCAAGTAGAATAATTTGCAGTCAGAAAAAATGTCCAATCCGAGAAATTTCAAGAAAAAAGACGACGACGCTCAGTCTTTGATGACTTTAAAACCACGATCCTTACATTAGATTTCGTGAACCAAAAGCCAAACTCACCTTTTGCCGGTTATTGCGTTTCAAAAATAACAAAAACGAATAAGACAAAATTTGCTACAGAGTAAAAATGAAGAATTGTTAATAAAACGCTGACAAAATAAAGGCACCTTGTAAAAAACATTAGATTTAGTTGTGCAGGTCGTGACAGAGGGGAATTTTTCATTTACTTCCCAACCAACCACAATTTCGCAAATAAATATTTTTGTAACGACAGAATAACTGTGCAAAAACGGTTCTTAAGTCTTCTGCGTCAAATATGAATATCCCATGAAGCTATATGAAAGAACTCCTATTTCTCCTTTTAATTTATATGAAAGATGTGATGGCGTAGGTATACGATGACGCTTTCCTTGGGGGACATTTAATCTTAGCTAATATTGAGGTGTGATACTACATCAAGGACAAGAAAAAAGATTAAACGAATATTTATATCTGAAACGAAATAAAGTTTCTGTTAGTTTCACAATATCGTATCGTCACATTATTTTAGTCTCCATCTCAGCATAGAAAACTAATAGAAAATTGTCTTTAGACACATTTTGTAAATTAAAATTTATTTTAAAATATTTAATTTGAGGTAGTAAGTAGTCTCTGCTCGCCCCAATTTGTACCTACCTCGGAAATTCAAATTGCACATTAGTAGACTGTTCACTATTGGGTGAAATGGGAAAGGCAATGAACCTCAATGCTCTTAAATATGAGACATATTTATATACCTTTTAAGGTTATTAATATTTTTTATTATCTTGTAATATTCAAACAAAAACAATAAATTAAATTCAACGCTGTTACCTTTACGCAGACAGATTTCTACGAAATGCATTCATTAAATCGGAGCTTCGCATAGGCTTAATTTCGTGAAAGAGAAAAAAATGTTACGTGTATAAAGAAAAAAATAATAATTATTTATTTCTGACAACCAAGTCCATATAAGTTAATATGTCCATATAAGTCCATATAGTTAATAATAATAATTATTTATTTCTGCCAACCAAGTCCATATAAGTTACATAATTAAATTGCATAAACATATTATAACCATGTCAAATTCAAACAAATGTCAAAAATTCAAATTATCACATAGTTATTAAAGTAATAAAATAAAAATGATAAAAATTTTAATTAGCACATATCTAGTAGGTATATTTATTATATGAAAAAACTTACCTAGTATCTTATAAAAAAAGCGGCTAAGTGCCAGTTACACTTGTGCACCGAGGGTGCCGAACGAAAAGTAATTTTTTTTTTAGTTCTAACAATGTAATTGCGTTTTTTGGATTTCTTTCTTCAATTACCTACTTCATGCCAAATTTCATGATTATAGGTCTACGGCAAGTGCCCTATTGGCTTTTGATTCTCATGCGTTCTCATGCATTTACAATATAATTAATCGGCCATAAATATCTTTTGGTCCCGTTAACCTAACATTTTTTGAAAGCTTCAAGGGACTATAGATTTTAATATGAGACATTAACTTAAACCGGATTAGCCGCTATCTTGCGGTACAAAATGGTCTAAACAGACGAACAACCAAGTGATCCTCGATGCGTTGTTTTTACCTTTTGATAATAATATACGCTGAAGTACTTTACGGGTTTTATTTGCAGATTCCTGTCACTAAAATATCTACAAATACATATACAGGTTCAGGTACTCTATATGTTGTAACCCGTACTAATACAAATATACTATAGGATCGACTTGAAGACTTGTAACGTCAACGAAGTTATTGTACGGATTTATGAAGAATTTTTTATGCGTTTTATCTCATCGTCTCTGGCCCGAGGGGAAGCTGTAAACTGGATCAATCCATTTACGGCTGAAATCACCGTTCAACGTGCGTATAAAACAAGGTTGGAGAAAATTATCGGCGGGTAGCAGCCACTTTATCTTGAGGTGATTCAAGCCGAGCGAGGCACGCGCCGCCGAGCAATTTGTAAACAAAACGCACCCCGAGTAATATCGCCCTACGTGGCCCAGCTCAATGCGTAGCCCTTCCACGATAAATTCAAGCCTACTATCAGAGATTGTTCCCGGGATCCTACGATACCAGCTCAATAAAAGAAAAGGTACAAATTCGCGCTCAATTTCTCCATCATAATTGAGAAAAGGCACGTGAAATCCTCTAGACCTTTATCGATTAGCGCTTCGGCACGAATAACAATAAAAGTGTAACCATAGGCGAGAATATTGAAATGCGCAAAAGAATCCGTAATTTTTTTGCGTTCAGCGACCCTCGTTTACTTTGGGATTGCGGTAGGGTTGCTACCTAATACAAACCTGCTACAATAACCGAGTGGGTAGTGTGAAAGGTATTCCCTAGAGGCGGGCGGCCATTTGCTCGAGTGAAACGCTCGCTGTGTAACACCCACATTATTGCCTCCTCTGCAGCGGAATGTTAATGCGAGGAGCTTCTTCGCTGCCAACCCACCTCAATCCTTGTTTGAGCGCTTATCGCGCTAACTTCCTCATTAATGTTTTACGTGAGATTTCGCTGGCGTTAAGACGGGTCACTGGGACACTGAACATACCTGGATTTTCTTCTTCTTTACCTTAATTAAATTTTCTAGTAAGAAAATAATGCTTGTAGGCGAAAAGTTTCCTTATTTGGTTTAGGAATATTATCCATCAGAAATTTTAAGGTTATGATTTCGAACAAAACAAATTTTCCGTGAAAAATAAATATGACCGAGATGGCGAGTATTTAGCAAACATCGAATATATAAAAGGCATAAATCGAAAAATAATGCTGTCAACATGTCCTAATTAGGAATAAATTCCACAAAAGTTGCCAACGACAACCGTTTGGAACATGCTAATCGTTTGTTTAGAACTCATTTAGACTCCGTTTTGCTTAATATTTCGAGTTTACTTTAAATTTCGTTACGCATAATTTAAATGGATAACACCTACTCTTTCCTGCCCATTCTCACCTATGGCGCACAAACATGGTCTTTGACTGAGAATCAAAAGTCCAGACTCAAGGTATGTCAGCGGGCGATGGAGCGAAGCATACTCGGCGTTCGTCGAATAGACAGGGTGAGGAACACTGAGCTACGCTCCAAGACCAGGGTTGTCGATGTGGGTGTCAAGTCGGCTAATCTCAAGTGGAATTGGGCCGGACATGTGTGCCGAATGACATCCGATCGATGGGCCCAGAAGGTCACTCTATGGTTCCCTGATCGACGTAGGCGGAGGGGTAGACCGCGAACGAGATGGCGAGACGATATCCAAAAGTTCTTGGCGAACTGGCAGCAGGCAGCGTTAGATAGAGATCAGTGGAAAAAAGAAGGGGAGGCCTTTGCCGAGCAGTGGGACACTTAAAAGGCAATTAAAAAAAAAAAGCACCTACTCTTAATTGATTAAAACTATTAGAACTGAATTGAAAATTACCTTCTGAAATAGTAATTAAAAGCGATATTTATTTCAATATTTGTTACTAATAAATACGCGGGATAAGCTGTCACTTAACAAACATATGTCAGTTTCGCTATTGTCTAATATCATACTAAGTTTACCTATTGGATTCGAAATATCAGTTCTGCAATGAAAAAAAATCCAAAACATTTCTGAAATGAAAACAAAATAGAACATATTCGCACTTATAGCTTGGCAATATCTAAAAAGTATAGACGGCGCTTCGTCGCCATTGTGTGTATACTTCGAAACCTCATAACTTTGTGTTGTGACAATAAGCCCTATCTGGGTTTCCATTACGTCTCCTTTAGAGACATCATTTAAATGCCTGTAGGTAGTTTAGTAAATCTGACACTAATATTAGCCTTACAATACATACACACCAACTAAATGCCCATAGACGTCCTAAACGTGACTTTAGGTCTCATAAAACCTGTATATCTCGCAAGGGAAAAATGCTTGATAGTAGGTATGCAGGTGTGTATACACACACCAACACACATGAACTACTAAATTGAGGCTTTTCGGGAAGTATCGTCGAAATTTCATCCACGCTTGCTAACAAATTCAAGTCGAGGAGCCATGTACGCTACACATACCTGAACTTGGGCATAGAATTAACATGTCACGGTATTAACATTATTAAACAGTGATAATTCTACTCTTATTCAGTAAGAATGAGATATAGTGAAAAAATCCACACAGGCAGGGTTTGAACCAATGACCTTAGGTCTATGTACCGTCTGGTCCGACCCGGACGGCAAGAAACGAGTGTTACGGGTTCGAATCCCACTCGGTGACTTACTTTTGTTTTTTACATGTTCAAGTTTATATTTTTTTTATTGTTTTTAGACTAGAATTAAAAATGTATTTAATGTTTGGGATAACAATATATATTTCTCATAAATATAGATTATCACCTAAACACCACCATATTACAATAAATAGTAATAACCGAGTGAAGCTCGGTCGCCCAGGTACTAAAAGCTTATAAATTAAAATAGTGATAATTCTAGTCGCTTAATATACCTCCACACCTAACATGTAACAAGCATTTCTACTATTTAATACCTTGATCCCTGATCCTTAGTCGACTACCATAATAATATATCACAAGTAATCCAGCGGCTAGCAGAAATCTAAATACATACTATTCCCGAGTTTAATCCCGAGATTTAGTTTAATTAAGTGGTAGAATGTTAGTTAGCAATAAGTCAATTATTCTGGTTAATTTCGCATCTAAGCTCTCTTTAGTGTGGGAGTTAAGGCTGGAATGAAGAGATCGACTAACTAATAGATAGCGAAAATATATTTATGAATAATAAATTAAAAGAAAAAAACCTTTTAAAAATAAGCTTTTATGTACATCATTTTATGTTTCGAGTTATTTTAGGCGAGCCATTTCATTTTACATCCATATTGTCGAAGTGCATCAAAAATACCAAGTCCGCCATCTTGGGTATTCCACCATGTTGGCTTTAGAATGATGTCTTTAGAACGACGACAGCTAATCATGCATTGTCATCCAAACTAAACCAGTATACAAAATTTCTGCTCAGTCGGTGGACGATATCTGCTACATAATTGAGTTGCAAGATTGCACCTGAGCAAACATAGTTACACATACATTGCATGATAAATAAAAGCCTATAAAAACTGGTCTCTCACCTGCCGACTATAGTTTTGTATGTGAGTGACACGTTTTAATTCATAATGTCTTTATCTTACGTTAGTTTTAATGAAAATATATTTATTTTGATTGAACGGATTACCCGAAAATGAAATGCTGAAATTAATTATTGTTGCATCTAGTCATCAAACATTAAAATGATATAAGAAAATATTTCTAAAAAAAGATATTTAAAAATGTAGTGATGTGTTAAAATTCTTTATAAGCACAATGGGCAGTATTGATTTGATTGTATTCTGAACAGTTGAGACCGATTTTTGTCACGGTTCTAGAAAGCATTTGCCTTAACTTGGTCACAGCTGGTTACTATATGTCCAAAATTTAAGTGTAAGTACTTGATTTATGTACTGTAATGAAACCATATTCATAAGTTAGGCAGTCAGCTGCCACTGGTGAATTGCTTCCTTAAATTCACACAGAAATTATTAAAACCAATACTGCCGAATGCGCTTTTAAAGATTGTTAACACAATCACTCCTACAATTTTTTTTTACAAATTTTCTTCTTTTCATGCTCCAACCGGATTATCGGTCATCAACCGGATGTAAGAAATTGGATATTTATATCCACTAATTAATGCCCATCATTATAGTCCCCAAACACTATCTTATACTTCAAAAATTCCTGTTGGGACAACGGTCTTTAGAAGAATACACAAAATCCAGGCTACTTTCAACTGGTTGCTCTTTATGCAGAGGTGTTTGTGCAACAGAACTGTAATGATATGATGTATGTATGTATGAAGATTTCAGTTACATTTGCCTAGTCATAATATGTTTGGGAGGATATTGCCATACTCAACACGCTTGGAACGTAGAATCCTTGGGAGAAGGCTTAGTCCAGCAGTGGACTTCTTACGGCTGTAATGATGATGATGATGAATATGTTTGGATTTGCTTACATGCTGATCATCGCGTAATCTATTACCAGCGTTATCTGTGGTTGAAACAAAGAGATTATTCGACAGTGTACTGTTAATTAATCCCTCTGATACGTCCCATTACGCTAAGGGTTCAGTCGCAGCCCTGAGATAGAGGTTGAATCACTAATCAAGTGGGAGATCAACCCTAAAGAAAAAGATATAACTTCGACGTTCAAGTCACAACGCGGCAGCGACAGCGATGGTAACTAGTATTTATATACGCTTCAATAAGAAACGTAAAAGTGAAGTTCATGATATACCTATATATAAGTCGCAAAGTATAAGTACAACTACCTCCGTGGTCCAGTGGTTAAGGCGTTTGCCTGTAGACCCGGTCGTGGGTTCGATTCTTACGGGAAGCATACTTTGTTTAGTTGTTTCCAGTTTGGTTAGGACATTACAGGCGTGAATCACCTGATCGTCTGATAATAAAGATGATTCCGTGCTTCGAAAGGCACGTTAAGGCGTTGGTCCCGGCCACCATCTGGAAGCCGTTAAAGGAACCACCTCAGAAGCTGAGAGGCGGTCCCGAAGAACTCTGACACTAGGTTGTGCATGGTCGTTTGAACGTGCCATAAGAACTGGCACTCGATAACTAATAAAAATGCTTTTGAAGCAAATTTAAAATATCAACAAGATATCAAGCAAATATAAAATATCAATAAGATGTTTGAAATCCTTTTCATTGCGCAACGTCCTCAGATCTTCAGGTGCTTACTTCTAATGAGCTGTGCATAATAAATGTACCTACATAGATTAGATATCAATCAATACAGTTTCAGGATATATACGGAACTTTTAACTTGTTTTTGTTTTATAACATAAATGTCATGGGATAAAAGCAAGTTTTTCCGCTTAAATATAAATTGGTTATAAGTATACAAAAAACATAATTTCAAAAGTTTTGGGTATAACAAACACCGACAGTGACAGTAGCGTGGGTATAACAGTTTTGCTATCAAACCACGTTTGTTTAGCGAATGATAAATTCGGGCTAGATAGCCTAGTCTCCACACATCACACGATGAGCTCACGCAAATATAGTTGGCTTATCGCCAGTTGTACTGGCTGTGTTTGAGGTTTCCGAAGCAAAGCCGCCGAAGATTATTTAGCAGCTCATCCGGTCGTTTACCTTCGTTGAGATGTATGTTATTTATTTATTAGTATTTATAGCTATTAATTATATACATATATTCAATCTTTCCTCGAGAATAAAATGACCTTATAAAATATCTTATAAAATGACCTTATATAATATCTCTAACTTAGAACACAGAAAAAATAAAAAAAATCGCACGAGAAGATAAAAAAAATGCCACCGGCCAATCAGAAATCAGAAAATAAGAAACATTTATTTGCCAATATACATAATTTACAGTAAGGTGTTAGAACTTATTATTTTTATGTATTCAGTCTGCAAGCAGACGTGCAATATATTGATTAATGTAAATGTCAGTGTTACACAAGGCCTCAATTAAAAAAATATTTGTCGTTTTATATTCTTTAATACTATAAACATTTGTCTAAAATCCATTTCGTCAATTTATTTTTAAATGAAGTATCTTCTAATTCTCTAATGTACGATACGATAAGCTCATCAAAGACGTCCCTTAATCGTTTTAAAAAATCCTATGGTCTGATACCTACGCCGCGTCTACCCTTTTCCATTGGAACACAGACAAAACTAAAATGTACAAGGTCCTCCCTTATTGCTAAGCGCACGAATAACAAGATATGCGTATGCCACCGACCGATTTGGATAAACTAATCGAAAATGTCACTTAATCGCTCTTCAGGTTAAACATATATTTTGGTCTACCAATTTTGACACACTGTGCCACTTTCGACACACAGGGCAAAATACGTCAATGGCCTATAAGCACATTGAAGACGTCGCCGAATCGCTTTTTAAAAGAGTTTATTTTTTTCCTTCTATTTGGCCCTCAAACTTCATTCAGAAGCTTATTTTAGCCAGTGTCTAGTTATTTTTCGAGTTATTCTTGCTTGTGTATCAAAAAAATGATGGTGTAATTTATTTTGCTGATTTCGATGGAGACCCTTGGCGACAATTCCCACGAATCCACTGGCTTGATCATAAACGACGCAACGAGGCAAGCAGACACCAGCCCGCTAACGTAATTCCACTACAGCCGCACCATTACACTTTATTTTAGTTATTCCACACTTTGTTCATAAACATGGGTATTTATAACACCAAATTACACCGATTCACATTATAGAGTCCACTAGAAACAATTTGCAAAACAATCTAAAACAAAAGCCGTACAGTCTGCCGAAATTCCCGCCAAAAACTCCAAAAAGAGAGTTATACATAACACACGCCGACACTTCTTTAACAACACAGGCAAAAAATAAAAATAACACAGTCCTTTTTTATTGCCAACCGCAAGAGTGCATGAAAGGTACTCGTACGCAACCAGCCGATAAGCTTGTCAAAGACGGCAGCAAATCGATTTTTAAAAGATTTTTCTTACGAGCTGTTACATATGCCGCTACTTTTTCCTGTAACTTGGAACACAGACAAAAGAAAAGATATTACCGTCCGCCTTATTGCCAACCGCACGAGTGAGTACAAGATACGCCAAGGGCCGATAAGCTCATCGCAGACGTCGCCGAATCGCTCTTACGTGAAATGGTGACAAAAATTGCCAATCGTGAAATTGCTTCCAGACCCTCCGATTCTCGATTCATTGACGACTCGAGTTACATTCAATCATAAACGCAAACTAGACGAGGTTGTTTGGAATATTGAGAAATCTAGATCCAGACTTTTGATATGTATGTAATCATAGACTTGGGTAAAGTTTAGAAATATAGTCTATAAATTTTTGTATTATACTCGTAACATAACATAACATAACCAATTAGTTTCACCCAACTTCAGAGAAGGAGGAGGTTCTCAAATTGATTGTAGTTTTTTTGTATATTTGTTACCTTTACGTTTACGTTCCGTTTACCAGTTGGTAAGTGTGTGGCTCTTAATCCGTTAACAACATTCTGCAAGACAACATTAAGTCTTCGATTCATATCAGACTGTCAATATCATGGCAATATTCTCACAAACTCACTTTCTGACAATTTTAAAAGAAATAAAATCATAGTTAGCTATTCATATGTTCAAGACATTGGTTCAAGATGTCTTGCTAATTTGACAAAGACTTTTGCTTCATGTGTTTGCTGAAGCGCGTTGTACCTAATTGTATGGCTGCTTTAAGTGTTAAATAAGTAACTATTTAATCCCTACTTTACTTGCGTAAAGCTGAAACGATCCCACTGTTTATCGGCTTATAGTAATTTACTAAGACTTGTACACGTAATATTGTTGCTGTAAATGCTGAGAGCGTATTTATGAACTTGCGATACAAGTCTTGTAATACGATATTTAATTATTGGGGATAAGGGATAAATGTTTACTGAAACCTTTTTAGTAAAACCTCCAAGGGATAAAAGGAATCCGCTATCACACATTTAAACTCGTATTATGATGATGATATTAACGTGGGCATTAGATGAAAAAAAATATATAAATAATTATAACCAATATGCTAAACGTGGCCTTCAGGTCTTATAGACCTGGGTACTGTCTACCTTGCAAGGGAAACAGACGTGATGTATTTATGTATTAACGTAGTCAAACTAATTGGTATTTTGGCACATACTTTTACTAGCTACATTTTTACCTGCATAGTCCGCTGATCAACCCAGTCTATGTATTGTATTTGACGACCTCTGTGGTGCAGTGGTACTGCAAGTGCCTTTGTAACGCAGGGCCCTGGGATCGATGATTTTCTTTTTCCAAATATTCAAGTTGGCAGTTGCTGTCTTCCATCTCACCTGATGGTAAGTGACAATGAAGACGAGGATGTTACGTCCCTTTAAGATGGAAAACGATCCTTTTCAGATTGCCCTGGATCTGGGATGCTTATCTACATATATATGTATCCATTATAAAATATAGTATCGTTGTATATTTATTAATTATTATTGTGTGAGTCTATCGAATCTACATTTACTTTAAGACAATATACTTTGCGTGCTTCCGCCACCAATAGTTGCAAACTATTGCTGGCCAGCGCCCACCCACTACTGTTAGTCCCTTCATGCCCGCCACCAATAGATGATGCATGCAATCCTGGTCGATACTGCTGCATCTATTGAGGATGCAGCAATGTCGGCCGTTGTGCTCGCTACACGTGTTTCGCCTTTACACGAGGCATCTTGAGGCAGTGAAACCTAGATGTTAGTCGTTCGAATGTCAAGAAACAAAATTCGTTGCTTGTCATTCGAACGACCAACATCGAGTTGCATGCATCAACTATTGGTGGCGGCCATGAAGGGACTAACAGTAGGTAGTGGGTGGGCGCTGGCCAGCAATAGTTTGCATGAAATAACTGGTGGCGGAAGCACGCAAAGTAAATTGTCTCAAAGTAAATGTAGCTTTGATTTCCGCAAAGTAACACCTGAATCTATTAACTATCTATCGAATCTACGAGCGAAACAAATTTAATGCTTCATATGAGCCTATTAATACCTACTATGTTTTGTGTGATTTCCATATCTCTATGCTTTTTCATGCAAGCATAACACGTGCGTGACATATTAGGCTAGAAAGTACACCGTATAATCATCAAAGTTACCATTATAATAAGGTATTCAGTGATCAATTGTGAAAACACTTGAGTTATCAAAATATAAAATCAATTTAATAATGGAGTTTTTATTAAAGGAAAATTCATTAATTAATTTATGACTCCCGTTATCCTCACTTAAAATTAATTATCTAAAAGACTTCTCATTCCGTGCTCATTATCAAATTATTGTAATGAGAAATTCAAACTGATTTACATTTATCAAGTTTATTTCAAAGTTGTTCTAATACTTTACTAAAGTTTCTTATTAGCATTCTATATCAAAATTTTATGTCGTTTTGAAATGATGTGTGTAAGCCCCTCTATCTCCCTCTTCCCTCAAGTACTAGTACTTACGTACTGAAGTCTTACTTTGCAAAGGTATTCAAAGAATTTTTAACTCAATGTGGTAAGCGATATGGTGTAATTTAGATCCCGTCAGAACGCAGCACCTTTTCGTTCAGATACCTACAGAAATCCATTGCAAGCCAATTTTATTCTTATAACTCTGAACAAACGATTCATAATTCGATGAAGTCGGTGAACACAGGTTAACAAAACGCGCGTCGATTATTGGTTTTGCCTGGTTTTAACGCATCGACGTGGTCGTCGCGCGTAGATTTGTTTTCAATACCTACACGGTGAGTGAGACAGGCCCGCGACCTATTTGGTAACTTAGTGCACAACGTTTTGATAGTCACTTCAAAATACATTGCGGCTTTCGTATGATTGACTATTTTATTTAAGATATATAAAACGTAATGTACTACGAAGTGTATATATTAAAACGTACACTAAGTTAGCAAATAGGCCGGCTGGTGCGAGAAGCCTAACTCTATGTTACTCGGCTAGCAATACGCATGACGCATGCTCTTGCTATGGAGAGTGGAGAGCTGAGAGACAAAAATGGTTGTATCCTAAGACGCAGTAGGTAATTAATGTCTGTGTAAACATCTTTTTTTCACTTTAAATCGTTGTACCGTTACAACGATTTAAAGTGAAAAAAAGATGTTTACACACGGCATTGTACTCTTTCTATTGCTAATACTGAACGTGACACCTGCTCTAGCCAGTAAGTTCAAAGACACCTGAAAAGGGGTGTTGTGTTTCAAAGGCGCTTTGTAAAAATTGCTCGTTCATAAACGGGATTTGTCGCTTCTTTTTCGAGACACGAATGCGATTGTTAAATGTTAACTAATGTACTTTACACATAAAACAAAGTAAAATAGTTGGAAAAAATATATTAAGCTGAAACTTAATATTAAAATCTATATTACTTCGTCCACAGATTACTTAATAATTCTCGACACTTCTGTAGCGATATTATATGGACTTGGGTTCCATCCCCAGTTTTCAGATTCGTCAATATGGCCAACAGCTTCAGAACTTAGTGGGAGGATTTGTGTGATTAGGAAGGCACGTTAATTCGTCCCGGCTGAGCTAATTGGATCGTGACCGCAGAGGCAGCAGGATGGAAACTAAAAGCTAGTAAAAGAAGCTTCCAATTCAACATTAACTATCCCAACACGTAGGTCATCTGAAATGCATTTTGCAGGTCGTCGCTAGATGAGGGTACTCCAAGTCACATGTGCTCGACAGTCAGTGATAACGAATGCACTCATCGCATCCGCTGCACAGCTGTAATACAATTTCGCTCGTTTCCCGCCATTGCCGTCTTGGGGACAATTTTGCCTAATGCTTTTGCAGCGCATTGTTTAAAATTCCGCGGTACGGCAGCTCTGGGTCATGACTTTAATGAAATTAGATTACATGTCTGCTTTCGGGATTAACGAATTTACTTGGCTACCCAAAGTAAATGTCTTTGACAAACCTACTTGAAAAATAAAGCCAGCGGCAGGCTTCTCGCAGTGATGCCTACGGTTGTAAATTCTTGAAATTTAATTAATGTGTCAATGCTTATTTTATTACAGAGAAGACTTATTCAACCATGTGGGGGGACTAATTGGTAGTGTGGTGCGGTGGTTTGCTACACTTTGAGTCTATAGTTCGATTCCGCGTTTATTGATTGGTTTGGAAAAGTAAGGATACTTCAGTACAGCTCTCATAAATAAAAAGACATGATAAAATACATATTTTTCAATAATAGTTTGCATGAGTCAATTTTGTAAGGACCATAATGTTACTAAACTACATTGTGGTGAAACATATAATTTTCAGATGAAAAGAACAACTTTAACAAAACTACTGAACTGATTCTTCAATATCTAATATAAACGTTCATAAATAACCAAGCTATTAAGTAACATGTGTAAACACACAAAGTCAAATTGAGAACCTCCGCCTTTTTTGGAGTCGGTTGAAAAGGTTTGTAAGGAAGATATATTCAAAAATAACTGGAGAAGAGCTCTTGAATATTCAGACCGTACATAAGATTTCTCTCATTGGTTTAGAAAATAGACGTGTCAAATATTCTGACAAGTTATTACTATTTCATTCTATTATTTTATTTTATACTTAAGGTTAACAGGACTATTCTATATAAAAGTAAATCTTATATACTAATAAGCCGATTGAAAATCTCAATATTCAGATATTTTTAAAAATACATATTTCTGGGAGAAGGATGAAAAAAGTAATAGATTTTTAATAAATTCAAAGTTTATAATTGCTAAGTGAACGATGGATTTTTCTTTCAACCAAGGCTAGCAATACGCATGACGCATGCTCTTGCTATGGAGAGTGGAGAGCTGAGAGACAAAAATGGTTGTATCCTAAGACGCAGTAGGTAATTAATGTCTGTGTAAACATCTTTTTTTCACTTTAAATCGTTGTACCGTTACAACGATTTAAAGTGAAAAAAAGATGTTTACACACGGCATTGTACTCTTTCTATTGCTAATACTGAACGTGACACCTGCTCTAGCCAGTAAGTTCAAAGACACCTGAAAAGGGGTGTTGTGTTTCAAAGGCGCTTTGTAAAAATTGCTCGTTCATAAACGGGATTTGTCGCTTCTTTTTCGAGACACGAATGCGATTGTTAAATGTTAACTAATGTACTTTACACATAAAACAAAGTAAAATAGTTGGAAAAAATATATTAAGCTGAAACTTAATATTAAAATCTATATTACTTCGTCCACAGATTACTTAATAATTCTCGACACTTCTGTAGCGATATTATATGGACTTGGGTTCCATCCCCAGTTTTCAGATTCGTCAATATGGCCAACAGCTTCAGAACTTAGTGGGAGGATTTGTGTGATTAGGAAGGCACGTTAATTCGTCCCGGCTGAGCTAATTGGATCGTGACCGCAGAGGCAGCAGGATGGAAACTAAAAGCTAGTAAAAGAAGCTTCCAATTCAACATTAACTATCCCAACACGTAGGTCATCTGAAATGCATTTTGCAGGTCGTCGCTAGATGAGGGTACTCCAAGTCACATGTGCTCGACAGTCAGTGATAACGAATGCACTCATCGCATCCGCTGCACAGCTGTAATACAATTTCGCTCGTTTCCCGCCATTGCCGTCTTGGGGACAATTTTGCCTAATGCTTTTGCAGCGCATTGTTTAAAATTCCGCGGTACGGCAGCTCTGGGTCATGACTTTAATGAAATTAGATTACATGTCTGCTTTCGGGATTAACGAATTTACTTGGCTACCCAAAGTAAATGTCTTTGACAAACCTACTTGAAAAATAAAGCCAGCGGCAGGCTTCTCGCAGTGATGCCTACGGTTGTAAATTCTTGAAATTTAATTAATGTGTCAATGCTTATTTTATTACAGAGAAGACTTATTCAACCATGTGGGGGGACTAATTGGTAGTGTGGTGCGGTGGTTTGCTACACTTTGAGTCTATAGTTCGATTCCGCGTTTATTGATTGGTTTGGAAAAGTAAGGATACTTCAGTACAGCTCTCATAAATAAAAAGACATGATAAAATACATATTTTTCAATAATAGTTTGCATGAGTCAATTTTGTAAGGACCATAATGTTACTAAACTACATTGTGGTGAAACATATAATTTTCAGATGAAAAGAACAACTTTAACAAAACTACTGAACTGATTCTTCAATATCTAATATAAACGTTCATAAATAACCAAGCTATTAAGTAACATGTGTAAACACACAAAGTCAAATTGAGAACCTCCGCCTTTTTTGGAGTCGGTTGAAAAGGTTTGTAAGGAAGATATATTCAAAAATAACTGGAGAAGAGCTCTTGAATATTCAGACCGTACATAAGATTTCTCTCATTGGTTTAGAAAATAGACGTGTCAAATATTCTGACAAGTTATTACTATTTCATTCTATTATTTTATTTTATACTTAAGGTTAACAGGACTATTCTATATAAAAGTAAATCTTATATACTAATAAGCCGATTGAAAATCTCAATATTCAGATATTTTTAAAAATACATATTTCTGGGAGAAGGATGAAAAAAGTAATAGATTTTTAATAAATTCAAAGTTTATAATTGCTAAGTGAACGATGGATTTTTCTTTCAACCAAGGTAAGTAATAACTCTGTTCAACGAAGTGCGGCATCGCAATGCTATAAAAAAAAACCAGCCAAGTGCGAGTCGGACTCGCGCACGAAGTATTCCGTACCGTTATCTATAAAAACGGCAAAAAAATTACGTTTGTTGTATGGGAGCCCCCTTAAATATTTATTTTATTCTTTTTTTAGTATCTGTTGTTATAGCGGCAACAGAAATACATCATCTGTGAAAATTTCAACTATCTAACTATCACGGTTCATGATATACAGCCTGGTGACAGACAGACAGACAGACGAACAGCGGAGCGAAATTAATAGGGTCCCGTTTTTACCCTTTGGGTACGGAACCCTAAAAACCAAGGCATACCCGAGCAACCTGCATGGATCTAAGAATAATCAGGATAGGACCTTGAGAATGTGGCAGTGAAGCAAATCACAATGTATGCAGACGTGTCGTGACACGAAATTCACGCACACATCGGCACTCAAATGGATGCAGGTTTTCCCCGGTCGAAATGTCAAACTCACGAAATGTCAAACTTGTACTTACCGCGAAGTTGGTGTGCCTTTTGAAACTCGTTGAAAATAAGCATAAAAACATAAAATAATGCCGAGCTGTGTGGTAAAAGGGTGTAAAAATTATAGTAAACTACACAAAAAGTCCGACGATATCACGTATCATTGGTAAGTACAAACCTCTTGTTGTTTTCGAGACTATGTAAGTATTTCACTCAATCGCATATTTTCTTGGTTTAATTATACTATTTACACACACAACACCACAGTTACTCGTATGTACGAATTGGTTGGTAACCTAAACACACGTTTCAACTACAATTTTAAATTAAACTAATATGATTTTGTAATTTTCTTTGCGCCGCAAAAGTCAATGACCCGGTGACAGCGCAGCGCTAAGTCGGACTATCGGTGTTGCCAGAATATGATTTCAAGATTCCTGTTCTTTATTTTTAATATAAAATTTTATTTTGTTTATTTTTTTTAGGTTCCCCATTCGTGATGCTTATGTAAAAAAATAATGGATCGATATTATTATAAGAAATAGAAAGGATGCATCATGGGTACCATCAAATTATTCATTTGTTTGTTCCGAACATTTTAAAAATAGCAATTTTTATATGACAAAAGGAGCATATCGCCGGTTGATTAAGTTCGCGTGCCCAGAAAAGGTATGTTTCTTATTAATACTTTTACTCGACTTCAAAAAAAGGAGCAGTTCCAGTTGTATTTCATTTTGCATATTTTTACGTCATAACTTCATCATTTATGAACTAAATTTGGAAAATCGATGTATGTGTTGATGATAAATGTATGAAGTGAGATGATTTTGGAATCCTAGATGGCTGACATTACTTTTCATTTAAAGTCAACTTTATTGGCGTTTTGGAATTTTTTGGGATATCAACAAAAATGAAGTCATTTTCAGTTTTCAAGATGGCCATCACCATTATTTATGGAAATTCGACTTGGGTGACGTTTTCGGAGTATTTCGGGGTAAAACTGACGTCAATTTTGTGTTGGGACTCAAGATGACTGTCACTATTTTTTTTTTAAATATGTCTTATGTGTCGCTTTTGAGTTATTTTTGGGTGCATCACAAACAACACCTATGGGATGCAAAACAGGGGTGATATTTTCGAGGTATTTTGGCGTGTAGATCACACAAGTGGCGTCAATTTCGGGATCATAGTATAAAACAAAGTCGCTTCCCGCTGTGTCCGTCTGTCCCTATGTATGCTTAGATTTTTAAAACTACGCAAAGGACTTTGATGCGGTTTTTTTTTATAGATAGAGATATTCAATGTTTATATTTTATACTTATATGTAAATGTGAAAGTATTTTATTATCATTTGCCGACGTCAGAATAAAAGATTTTAACTTTGAACAATTTCTGAATTTAATATTGTTGATTTATTGATGACACTAATAATCTATAGACGGATGAATCTATAAATCTGCAAAATTATAAAAAAAGTAATTTTAAAATTTACCACCAATATAAGGCCTCGAGGGTTTGTTTTTCTGTAAGTAAAATTATATGTATTGTTATTTATTAACTTAAAACACAGTAAAATAAAAATGTTATCTATAATTTCGTTCTTTTATTCCTTTTATCAAGTTCCCCAAACGTCTAAGGTCGCTCAAAGATGAGATTGATTCACAGTTGCCCTTCTGGATCATTATGTCTAAATTCATAATACTTCTCATATAGATGTTACATTTTGTAAAAAAAATATAATTAATATTAGTGCTTCTAGGCATCAGTACCACTCACAATTTATTTACTCTTAATTATTGGGTAATTTTTGATGACAATGGTCACCCTATACTGCACACATGTAACCAAAGTTTGCTTCACTTTGACGTTCCTCACGCCCGGTCCATATTATTCTTAGGTCCATGGCAACCTGCTACTGTATCTGAATACGTTTACGCGGGTGGTTACGTATCTAACCCGAAATAAATTCCTAAATACCAATAATATTCAGTATACCTACTCGTGTTAGAAGCGTTTTCCTGCTACCTTGATCAGGTCGTCTGACCACCTGGGTAGGTGGGTGTCCGACGCTGCGCTTGCCGGTACGTGGTCGCTATTCCAGAATCTTTCTGCCCCAGCCCCAGGTTAAGGATTTATAGTTCAAATAATTAAGTTCTTGAACTAGACCAAACTATTGAAGCCACGTCTTTAGCTTTTGAAACCCCCGAAATACAAAATAAACAAAGCTCTTTAAAATATTTACCTCCACTTAACAATGTATCGTTAGACCAATTAAAATTAGGCTAAAAGTTTATCATTATTCCAGGCTAAATTGCTTTAACAATATTACAACAGTTTCATTTAAATATATTACGAGACTGGAACGCTGTGGTTTCGAATAATCATTACAATCAGATTGGCTTGCTGTACGTGTACCTATTGGGGTCTAATTTTGTTAGGTAAATGGTTCGATCACAAAGGGCGAAGCTCAGCGAAACGCGGATTTTGAATGCGACAGTAAGTTCTTACTTAATACTTAAATCTTAAGAAAGCAATAAGTACTCGCAAGTAAGGAAAAAGATTACGTATACTACACCGAAACCTGGTTTACATTGCATGATTGCAATACATTGAAATAATCCTTATTCCAACTAATATCAAATATGTCAAAAGTTTTTGGAACCAAAACTTTTAAACCATTAAGGGGCTTAGATGAGCAAATCTAAAATTATTATATTATACCCGATTTTTATTTTTAACCGTCTTTAAATAGTAGAAGAATATCAATTCGGTTGTATGTTTTTTTTTTTAATGTTTGTTACTTCATTTATAAACCTATTTGAAATATTCTTTTATTATTTGAAAGGTTTTGTTATGTATTTCCAATTGTCTATATTTAAATGTTTTCTAAATTCTAAATCAGATATAATTAATAAACCTACATCTGTACTTAGATAGTCAATAAGTTTTATAAGCCTTTTCAATATTTTCCATTGGATTAATTAAGAGAATTGTTAATTACAATTTATTAATCAAAAAATCCAATCCAAGTTATTAACTTCTTTTAAAATTTAGATTTTAATTTAGACTGATTTAGGAATTATAGAATACAATTACGGTTGGCGCTAGTTTCGCTGATATAAGCACCTTTATTAATCTGTTTTATGTCAAAAAAGAAATATTTCTAAATGTATGTTAAAAATGTATGATTAAGTTTACTTAAAAAACTGAAAAAAGCCCAAAGTTGATAAGTTCAGACTTTCTTAGAAGTTTAGTATAAATAAGTATAAACAAATTCAAAGTTAGTATTCTACATATATTGGCTCCATAAGTCGCATACGTAGAGTAGATTAATACAGTCAACACTAGTTAGCGAACGAGGTTTATTGGAAATCTGGTTTGGAATGACCGGCTGCTCTTTGTTTTAAGCCTGAATTGTTTTAGAGTGTTTCGTGTTATTTGAACTATTTAATACTTGTTCTAGAGAGATAGGCGGATAATTTGTTAGTGGAACAAAACTAAACAAGTTTCAGAATATAAAAATCAAAATAATCCTATGATTTTTTTTACAAGGAAACCCAACGAAGTAAGTGTTTTGTTTTTAAAATTCGTATTTGTATGTTGGTAAATGTAAATGTTGGTTTCGTTATTTCACCGTAAAGTTTTAAATATTTCACAAGGTTCGTTAATATTTGACAAGGCCGTCGTGCTTTTGTTTTAGTGTATGAAAAATCTGTATTCAGCTAGTAGATAATAAATTATTTCGTTAGAATAATCATATAGGTAATGAAGAATGGAATCATTACTGCAATTTATTGATAAAGTAGCTTTTCATTCAAGAAATCAGTTTTAAAAAACTCAATAAAGATTATCTCTACAAACAAAAATCCTTTGTAGCTCAGTATAATAAATTTTAAAGTCAACTCTATTTAGGCTCCGTAAGTCGCATACGTAAAGTAGATTAGTACAGTCAACACTAGTTAGCGCACGAGGTTTATTGGAAATCTCGTTTGGAATGACCGCAGCTCTTTGTTTTAAGCCTGAATTGTTTTAGAGTGCTTTGTGTTACTCGAGCTATTTAATACTAGTTCTAGAAAGATAGGTAGATGTTTGAAAAAGAAAAAGAAGAATCTTGAACAAAAACAAACAAATTTAGATAAACAAAAATTTTTAAGATAAAATAGGCTAGTTTCCTGGGTCGTAATAATAACATAACAATTAGTCCGTCAGTTAGATAATCAAAAAATATTGGACACGTATTTTTTCTTTTGTCAAATAAACAATAAATAATAAAGATAAAGCGCGTCAAAGTTCAGGGGCTCGTGACGTCAAAGTGTGCTAAAAATTGTAGCAAACTATGACGTCACACGGAACTTCAAAGGGCTATATCTTTATAATTTTTTGTTTATACGACAAAAGAAAAAATACGTGTCCAATATTTTTTTAATATCTAACTGACGGACTAATTATATTTTTTTAGGAAACTAGCCTATTGTCGTGTGGTTTTTTAAAGATAGTTGGTGTTTCTAAATCAAATCTGGCGAATCATATTAGTAGGCGATACGGTTAGCAACCCATCACAATTTTGATTCCATTTTCCACCTAACGCCCACCAACATGCTAAACGTGGCTTTTAGGTCTTAAAGACCAGCCGGCCTATTTGCTAACTCAGTGTACAACGTTTTGATAGTCACTTCAGTCATACATTACGTTTTATGTATCTTAGATAAAAATAGTCAATCATACGAAAGCCGCAATGTATTTTGAAATTACTATCAAAACGTTGTACACTGATATAGCAAATAGGCCGGCTGTGCTCTGTTTACCCCGCAAGGAAAAAGACGCGATAGACGTGAATAGAAAAGTTTAACATAATACCACAGCTCGTCGTAATAACTTGTTACTTTGGAAAAATTGTCTTTGTATGCGCTAAATGTATGTATTAAAAATATTTTAGGGGTAAATGAAAATACATACCCAAAGGTAGGAAGGAATAATATTTACAGAACATGGAAGTCGTAAAATAGAAGTACTGCTCATCATCATCATTTCGTGTAGGTGACACGGTCAATCGACCATGCACACCCTGGTGTCAGAGTTCTTCGGCACCGCCTCTCGGCCTCTGACGTGGTTCCTTTAAGGACTACCAGATGGCAGCCGAGACCAACGGCTTAACGTGCCTTCCAAAGCACCGAAGCACGGAATCGTCTTTATTATCAGACAATCAGGCGATTCAACCCCGCAATGTCCTAGCCAAACTGGAAACAACTAAACAAAGTATGCTTCACGTGGGAATCGAACCCACGAGCTCCAGGTCTACGGGCAAGCGCCTTAATCACTGGACCACGTAGCGTATATATTCTTTGCCACGGAGGCAATTTGAATCTAGGCTAGCATCAAATGAGGTGGTTCTGATTGTGTCACCTTTTGATAGTTCTAAAATAATTGTATTAAGATATTAAAAACTCACCTGAGCCGTTGAAATCATATGTCCTTGTGTAAGAATCGTAGTCATCATCGTACAGCGAGGCCTGACTACTCGCCAACAGAACACAAGCCACCCAAACAACTCGACACAGCGCCATATTAACTTCTAAATATTACAGGTGAACCACTTCGAAAACACGCACTTCATCAATGTCTTTGATCTAAAATAAATAGGAGTTGATACATTTTCCTTTTGAGATTTTTACGGTTCCTTAATTTTTCCAATAAGCTCCACAAAATTGATGTACTTATACCGCAATCTTAGGATTAAAACGTATTGGGTAAATATCTTTTTAATGACAAATAAATATATATGGACACAATCACACAGATGAGCCAGCTCCAAAGTAAGTTTGAGACTTTACGATACTAACTCAACAGTACTATTTTACAACAAATACAAATATAGATAAACATCCACTTGGCGAGCTTCGTGGCGCAGTGGTCAACACGCCAGCCTGCGACACGTGGGTGCCCGGGTTCGATCCCCGGCCAGGTCAGGATGGAAAATGATCTTTTTCAGATTGACCTGGGTCTTGGATGTTTATCTATATAGGTATTTGTTATAAAATATAGTATCGTTGAGTTAGTATCCCATAACACAAGTCTCGAACTTACTTTGGGGCTAGCTCAATCTATATGATTTGTCCGTATACATTTATTTATTATTTATACAAGACCCAGGAAGATTCCTGGGTCTTGTCTTGTATAAATAATATAATATTTAGATAAAAAAGATCATTTTCCTTCTTGACCTAACCGGGGTCGAACCCGGGACCTCCTGCCAGTGTGACAGCCTGGCCATGATGACCTCTAAGCAACATGGGTTGTGAAATTTTAAACATCGTTAATACCGATCGTATTTATTTTTAAAAACGGCACCTAAATATTGCATATCATCATCTGTTCATCGAAGCTGAGAAAATAATCTACATTGATATACATTTTTACAAAATATTAGCTTTACCTTTTTTCTAAGGAAAGGAGAAGTACTATAATCTATAGGAAAGGAAATTTTAAAAGCCCTACTAGCTTACTTGCCAATAGACAACAAAAGAGAAAAATTAAATAGCCGCTCACATGAAAAAAATTTGATTGCCTGTAAAGTCGATTTTACGTGATAACGGTGGAAGAGAGATAGATGCGTCTCAAGCCGAACGCTTGTTCCGCGCTCTTGCTCACGCAACGTGACACTTTTTCGCGCGTGCGCCAGCGTTCATCGATTCATAAGACGTTATCACGTAAAAAACTCAACTTAGAAGAAATCGTGTAATGAAGTACTCTGTGGCATATCCATTTGCAATTAATCTCCACCTATTTAAAGAGATCGGTTTATCGATAGAGATAGTAATTAAGGAAGTGTATTACCAATTCAAAGTTATACTATGAATCGCCCGGGAACCGGAGTACGAAGGTGGGATAATCCTTGTACCCTTGTCTCGTGGAGGTCGCCTCCAAAAGTTTTACAGCCATGAAATATTACTCCGATTAGATTCTTGTTTAGCATAAAGCTGGCCACTAATGCTGAGATATACTTTTAATCGTCGTAAGGGAATAATCGATGTTTGCAATTTAATAAAATGGCGAATGAGCAAGTAATAATAAAACCGGCCAAGTGCGAGTCAGATTCGCACACATTAAAGATTATGTTCCAATTTACAGTGTATACCCTAAAGAATAAGTAAGCATAAAATATTTTTCATGCAACTAATCTTGTTAGCTTAACCAAACTCTTTTTTGCACGGATACTACTCAGAGGACGGATGAACGGACGGATGGGCAGCGGAGGCTTAGCGCAATAGACCCATTTGCTCCTTTTGGATACGGTACTAAAATGAAATTTATATTGATGAAAAATATTCATTTAGCTGTTTTGGAATAAATTAATGTTTATCTGCAACTATAAGATTTGACTAATTAAATACTTTTCCAAATCAAAACTAAAATGATCCCTTAAAACGCCCTTGACCAATTGGAACTTTCTTTGAGTTTGAGAATTTCAGTACTAAATGGAAATGGTATAAGATTACGATAATGTTCTTTTAGTAAAAATTAATGATTGAAACTTAATTCATTAAAACATTAATTTTATTTCATCGATAAGAAAGTTTACATTTTTAATTACACAATTTACTTTTAACGTAGCGTTTATAAAAAGTTTAAATACAATATTAGTTTTAGTCAGTGTTAAGTATAATAGTCTACGTGACTGTTCGTGAAAAGCGAGCCTTATATAATCATTGGTTCTCTAAACTCCTAATAATCTAAATATAATTGATATTCAGCTACAAACTAAGAGAAATTTAATATAGCTATAAACGAACTAATTTCGAAGTAGACCTAAATTGAATTTTATATGAAAATAATTGGTTTTCAACAATATTTCAACTATTTATAAAATACAAATGTTAAGTTTATTATTATTCCGTTTCACTTTAATTCTTATTATCACTAAGTGCGTAAGCGTAAGCCTAACTATACCATCTGGAGCCCATGACAAACCAATAGGTTTTTTGCTGTATTGCTGCCCCCCTAGAACCGGGACCCGTGGGATTCTGCCAGCATGCCATTGTTTAGATACGCCACTGTCACGTAGTCTACGTGACTACTATAAGTTTTGTATCTAATTTGACCATAAACTCCTAACTAATAGCACAACATCTAATGTTATTACTAGTTATACTTACTAATTCTAATACCTAACGAGATAATTGGGGATCTTCCACTTTAAATCTAACTTCAACCAAATAACCAAAACTGATTTTGATGAGATTTAAACTTCTTTATCCAATTGGGTTATTAATTATGGAGTTATGGGATGACCAACAAAAAATTATGATGAATTGAGAACCTTATTCTTTTAAGGGTTCAGTAATTCAAAGGGAAAAACGGAACCCTTATAGGATCACCGTTGTCCGTCTGTCTGTCAAGACGAACGCCCCAGGAAATCATATCCAATACTCGGGTCTACTATCCCTTGGAGCTGTGAAAAAAATTAAACTTCTAAGCCAACGCAAATAAATATAGAGCTGTTTATGCAAATTTTCAACCTTCGCAAAGGAATCAAAACCTAAAAAATAGGGTACTTTCCGTGAAGAAAAATGATCTTGAAATTTGGTACGAAGCAACGTCTTATAGCACAGATAAAGGAAAAATTGTGAAAAGTATACATTTTTAGTTATATCAAAATAATAAAAATATTTTTAATCATTTTACACTTTTATAGTTACTATTATATAAGTAAATAATATATTAGTAACTATTATAGATAAAGGTATGGAACCCCTACGTGCGCGAGTCCGACTCGCACATTGCCAGTTATTTTAAGTCGGTTGAATATATCACGATGATAGAATACTATACTGCGCTCTAATTTTTATTGCAGTGACTATTGCTCTTTAACTTTTAACAAATTACTTTCTGTAGGTTGATATGCGCGTGTTTATATCTCTGCAAAACACCGAATCTAAAACCATAGATGTAAAAAAAATGCTCTCCGAAAGAGACTTCATACTTCTATGTCTAAAACCGCTAAAACCTAACGCTACATTCTACATTCAAAATACTCAGTCATTCAGCCTTCATTCCAGGCTTTCAGTAGACTAAATTTAAAAAGCTGGCTTTTGAATCGCAACGAGTAGATCCTCTGTGAAAAGTGAAAAAAGGTCATAAAAGTATTTGTTGTTTTTAACGAGTCACATCTTTGTGCGGAAATTAAAACTCGTTTCAACCACGAGGCATTCAACTATAGACTGTACTTAATTGAATTTTCATTAAAACAGCTCTGGATTTTCGCACTTCGCTTAACTTTTTCTTGCTTGGAAAATATTATTATATATCAATGATATTTCTTGCAGTTCATTAAATAATTATTACCAGCAGAAACACATTTTTATTAGCGGAGGCTCTATTTTTATTAGCGAAGCGCTGTGAAAATATATTTTCTATCTCATCTATTCAAAAAATAACGAACAGTTGCCTGGGTCTAAAATACGTTTTTAATAACTTGGGACTAAAAAAAATTTATACACCATTGAGTGCAGTGCGATGCGCGCTCTGTGACACACGCGCCTCGGTACAACACTGCATACGAATTTTTAATTCGCGTTTCGCGCCGCTTTAGCCGCTGCTCGAACTAGCCACTATGACTTCTAAGCAAGTCATAGTCAACGAGTTGCTGGCATTTATCGATCATGCCAAGGATACGATGGATGAGGTCAGCATCATGCAGATCTGCAAATCAAGTTTCACCGTGGAGGAGATTTGCAGCGGCAAGGTGCTGCTCTACGATGTGCTCGGCAGGACCGCACAGATGCCATCTCGCAGGAGAGATGAGAAAGGCGAAAGAAGTCTCCAGGATATCATCACCTTGATGAAGGAGACCGACCCTGACGACATGCCAGCGCTATGCGCTGCCAACCTGTCAAGACTTCCACCAGTCTCTTTTGACCATGTGGACGTTACCAGGCTTCTCAAGGACATCATGGCCCTGAAGACCAGCCTGGCACAGATGCAGTTTAGGTTAGAAGCCTCGGAAAATACCATCACCGAGCTGCGTACCGAGTTATTATCATTAAAAAGTAGTAAATCGGTATGTAGGTCACCCGTGGCTACTAACGTCAACACTCGTCGCGGAGCGCAAAATGCATCCACCGGCAGTTTTGAGTCGGCGAAATTTGAGAACTCACCGCCAGCTGTCGACATCGTTCAAGATGCCCCGCGCCCCGCCCCCCGCTCTTCCCTCCGCGAGGAGTCGACGTCACTGCCGAGCACGTCAACCCCGACACGTGCCTACGCAGCCGTAGCCGCCGCCCCGGCTGCTGCGTCACAGCGACCCGTCACAAAGGGGAAGAAACAGGCAAGCTCTCGCATGCCTGTTGAATCGGGTTCTCGAAGGGACCAGTGCGACAAAGAGGGCTTCGTTAAAGTAGAGCGGAGAAAAAAGAAGCCCACCAGCCGTAACCACCACGGCAATGCACCGCACGAACCGACCCTGCTGTTGCGTCCCGAAGTGAAGACGACGCAGCTGTATGTGTCCCGCTTGCATTGGTCTACGAGGGTAGAGGACGTCATAGACTACGTGCTGAAGAAGTCCAAATTCACATTGAGGGTCGAACAGTTGGCTTCTCGCCATAAAGTGAGCTTTAACTCATTTGTGGTGAGAGTGCCGACCCACCATCTAGAGACCTTCATGAAGGAGGACTTCTGGCCGCAGGGAGTCGTTTATCGGAAGTTCCGAGGAAGGCTGCCTGCTGATACCCCGCGCCTCACGTCGCCGACTCTACGTGAAAACTAGTTTTTTAAGATATATTTTCGTATGTATGTTAGTCTGTAAGGTATATATATTTATGGGCCTATGTAATGTTTTACTCGTTGCCTGAAATAAACGATTATTATTATTATTATTATTATAACAATTTTTTTAGTCTTTGGGGATAAAAACAAATTTTATTTTGCTCATAGAGGGAGATGAAAAGCAGAATGTGTCTTCTCGGGACTAACATAATACTTTTACTTCGAGAATCTTACTCTGAATTCTTAGGAAACACTGCGCTCGATAGAATTAAAAAATAGTTATTTGTAAAATCTATTGCTGTCGCACTGTGTGCCCAAACAACTTCCGCAGAGTGCGATAGAGACAGCTGCAGCTCGGACCGAAAATACCTATGAAAATTACACAATATTAACGCTTCGTACCCCTGATTTCTTTTCCAAAACTTAACTGTATTATTCCTTTTTTATTAAAAAATTTAAATAAGCTATGGCTGTGTTTCTATGTTTTCTTTTTCTAATATAATCGCTTCCAATTTCTTTTCTTGATGTTTGAACACAACGGAAATTCTAACCAAATTTTTCGGTTTTTGAAGATTCAAATCTCTTTAAATAATTCAATTATGACAAAAATTTAAACAGAGACATGCTAATATATCCATAGATTGTTTGTAAAAAATCATTGCTGTATTGGTACTATCCGGTGAGGAAACAGGGGACTACGCTTGTATAAAAATACGGCCGTACGATTTCTTCTCGCTACGCTCGGGATTCTAAAGGAAGTTATTATGCTGGGCTCTTTCGTTAAGGACTCTAGATTTTAAAAAATCGCCTCACCAAAAAGTATTATGTTAGGCCGTCGCGTCACAATCCTTATCCTTACTATCCTTACTAATATTATAAATGCGAAAGTGAGTTTGTTTGTTTATTTGTTTGTTTGTTTGTTTGTTTGTTACGCTTTCACGCCGTAACTACTGAACCGATCTGCATGAAATTTTGCATACAAGTACTCTGGAGTACGGAGAAGGACATAGGCTACCTTTTATCCCGGGAAAAACCACTCTTCCCGAGGGATCGACATTGACGCGGGCGGAGCCGCGGGCGAAAGCTAGTAGTATTATAAATGCGAAAGTGAGTTTATTTGTTACGCTTTCACGCCGTAACGCCTGAACCGATCATCATAAAATTTTGCATACAAGTTCTCTGGTGTACGAGGAAGGACATAGGTTACCTTTTATCCCGGGAAGAAGTACTATTTCCGAGGGATCGACATTGACGCGGACGGAGCCGCGGGCGAAAGCTAGTTGATGATAAATTAATGATAACTACGCAATTAAGTTAACTAAGGAATTTATTACCTTTGTGTCAAAGCTTAGCACTCGCGTGTATTATATCGATAATATCAAGATTTGATCGTTTAATTAAACTAATTATAATATAGCTAAGCAAGCAACTCACTAAGGCTACCGGGATTTACTTATGGTAAATACGTATATGTATATGTGTCATGTCACAGTGTGCGTAAGATTAAAGGGATTTGGTTTAAATCATTACTAGGTACATAGTATAAAACTAAGTCGCTTCCCGCTGTCTGTCTGTCCCTATGTATGCTTAGATCTTTAAAACTTCGCAACGGATTATTTTTAATAGATAGAGTGATTCAAGAGGAAGGTTTATATGTATAACTTGCGACTCAGACTCCGGCTTCGCACAGGTGCAATGTACCGTGTGTTCATTAAAATAATTAGAGTAAAAAATAAACGATCGCATCTGACGGACGAAAGTGGAAACAGCATTCAAAGGCCTATAAGTTTCCCTTCATCATATCGTGTTGGTGACACGGTCAATCGACCATGCACACCCTGGTGTCAGAGTTCTTCGGATCCACCTCTAGGCCTCTGACGTGGTTCCTTTAACGACTACCAGATGGCAGCCGGGACCAAAGGCTTAACGTGCATTCCGAAGCACGGAATCATCTTAATTATCAGACAATCAGGTGATTCAAGCCTGCAATGTCCTAACCAATCTGGAAACAACTAAACAAAGTATGCTTCCCGTGGGAATCGACCCCACGACCCCCGGGTTTACAGGCAAACGCCTTAACCACTGGACCACGGAGGCAGTCTTCCTTTAAAATCGTTAATAATTTCGCTACGTATATAAACAAATTAAATGAATGTGTTTGTATATTGATCTTCATTTTCGCGTCCAATTGAAGCGCTTATCTCGCTCGGAGCCTGAAAGCTTCATTGACACAAGTTAATTGCATTTATGTCGATATCAATTGTTTGACTTGTAAATTCTTGATTGAAATTGTAACTTAGTTATTATTACCGCACGCATATTAAGTAGTATCGTAAAGTGTTACAACAGGTCTTGATAGTTGATGCACTTCAGCATTGATTAGTTCCCTTCTCAGTGGAAAGTAAGACCCTAAACACTGCCTGTGTGTAGAAATAGTATTGTTAAATAACATATTCGGGCTAGGTAAACAAGTTATTTTCGGATTCGATGTTGTGCTCTTTTTGGGATAGGTAAAAAAAAAAAAAATTAAACGCGTCAGGACACGTGACCTGATCGATAATTCGTAAGACGGACACGTGACCTGAGACCGCCGGCGCGGCGTTGGAGAGGAAGTAATATCCCCCTCTGTTTCTACCGCGCGGAGTTTTCACTTCTGCCGTTACTCCCGGAGTGCAACCCGTTGTTTTCTTTTTTCACTAACTGTTTTATGGTAAACTAGCTTTCGCCCGCGGCTCCGCCCGCGTCAATGCCGATCCCTTGGGAATAGTACTTTTTCCCGGGATAAAAGGTAGCCTATGTCCTTCTCCGTATTCCAAAGAACTTGTATGCAAAATTTTATGATGATCGGTTCAGTAGTTACGGCATGAAAGCGTAACAAACAAACAAACAAACAAACTCACTTTCGCATTTATAATATTAAGTAAGGATATATTCGACTAGTGACACGCCATTTTGTGAATCCTGATTTTAACAGGATATAAAAGAACGAAATTTTCATAGTTGACTTCCCTAATCCTTCATCTCAACTTATCTCATGATTTCAAAATAAAAAAGTGACTCAACTCTCTTATCATCAACAAACTGTCAGACATCAACTCAATGATTATTTAAAAAGTATGTAGGTTAATAATTTACGAGCTTAGGACAGTCAGACGACACGACGATTTCATCAAAACCGTTTTGGAAGGGAAGATTGAAGTCAGAAGAGGAAAGGGAAAGCCGAGATAGGCTTTCATAGACGAAGTAAAATAGATGACCATAGTCGTGTCGTACAGAGAGGTCAAGGAGATAGCGGAGGATCGAGAAAGATGGAAAATACTCCACCGACAAGAACATTAGTTCTTATAATAAGGATGATGATGAGGACGGCCTTAAACAGTACTAGATATCACCGAAAATACCTGTAATCAAGCTAAATCCCCAGCCAGTTCTTCAACTAATTCAATGTAGATCGTACCGCGGATAAGCAAGTTATATGAAAGATATGTTTTGAATTATGCAATGCTCGTACACGGGTGTTAATTAGGGTTATGTTATACCTTTGAAACAGATATTTTGCGGGGTAACATTGATATAATGTATACAGAAGAACTACCTATATTTTTGAAATAACGCTATACTTATTATATAAATAGCATTACAATGCTCGACTTAGGAAATACAAGCTAAACAAAGCTCATACACATCAATGAAACCTCTCCAACCCGTCTGGCCAGGGAGGAGAGTGTAGGCCAAATCCTGCGGTATAGGCTCCGGTAGTATAGAGAGGGTCATGCTCCTGCAGTGGAGACTAAAAAGACCTGATGATAATGATGATGATAATATCCCACTGCTGGGCAAATGCCTTCACTCCTTCCCTCCCACCGTAGGGCAAACTAATTTGCGGTCAATGTATTTTTGCTCAATTTAATCGTATTTGTGAAACTTCTTCTTATATCAGCAGCAAACACAATTACACATGGCAAGTAAAGCTAGGTGTGGGTGGGGCCTAGTTGATATTTATTTCTATTTTTCTATGTGTTCATTCAATGCATACAAAGAGAACATCCGTTTTCCGTTTGCTATCGGTTTATTGCTTATTTGTAAAAATGCTAGATTCCGCTTTATAGTTAAAAAATACAAAACAGAAAATGATATATTAAATAATAAAAATAATTTTATTTGTTTTTTAAGGATTATTTAGATAATTAAATTTCAAAATCCGTTCCGTTAAACATCTATTATTTCACAAAATATAAAAAAGAAATATTTTATGTTAAACTGAAATAGAGTAAAATCGGCTCTAATAATTCTACTTTGGGTCGTCTGCGCGTGTCACTTTAATTTGAAAATCACTTTGAAACTTTTTCCCAATTTTGAATTGAATTCTATTAAATAGAAAATTCCCAAGTAAGCTGAAAAGCTTGTTTCATAAATAGATTGTGGCGCGTCAAATGAGACAAGTTTCTATTGAGCTGTGTGGGAACTATAAATCAACGAATATACTAAATGATACAACTAAAGCTTAATAATTGAAAAAAAAACCGACCAAATGCCAATTGCAATCGCACAAGGTTGTATTGTACCAAACAATATTTAAGTACGAAAATCGTTCAAATATACACGTTTTTGTACGGGCAATGAATTTTTATTTCATTTATTTTTAATAGCGGCAATAGATATACATACACATTCTGTGAAAATTTCAAGTCGCTACCTATTACGGTTCAGTAGATATAGCCCTGTGTCAGACGGACGAACGGACGGACAGCAGAGGCTTGGATATAATAATTGGGTCTAGTTTAGTTTCCGTATTTTACTCAAACGGGACCCTAAAAGAATTCCATCAATTCCCAGTATATTTCTTAAATTTTGTTACTTTTTACCCCACGCATTTTGTAAATTAAAACCAATTTATACAGATCTTGTTGGTTTCTAATCAATTAAAATACTTTATTTTCTCTCAAATTCCCGCTAACCTAAACTTAAGCTAAATAATCCTTTAGAGCTAGCGTTTCAGATCCATTTCTAATACAATATCTAGGATATTAACGAGCACTATTGTAATATTCCAAAGATGATAGCCGAAACTATTCTGCCATGTCTTGTCATTGATCTTGAATAAGCTCATTTGGCTTTTACGGCGGGTATTTTTAACTCAATATAAACCAACAAGACAAATAACATAAACTGTGAGCAAAACAAACAGCAAATTTTCTCACTACGGAACAGTGAAATGCACTCAAGATATAACATACCACACAGTAGTAAAGACATGAAATTCATATCTTTTTAAGATGTCATTAAAAGCGTGTGTTAAACGGATCACGTCGTATTTCGTCTAAAACCCAAGAGACTCACGATTCAGTCCGACAGGCATATAATTAACAACCTCTGTCAAATTCACACCCATCATTCGCCCCTCCCTCACGCCTACGTTCACAGGCCTCAAATATACTAGACTAAATAGGAATGCTCAACACATGTATTGAAGCATTATCTCTGGATAAATACCGTTCTATCTTGTGGTTTCCGCTCTAGATTAGAGCTACTCTGTCCATTTAAGAGCAAGATCTATATCTGAATCTAGGATGACTTGGAATAAATTTAAAATAAACTTAGTTGGTATTTGAGATCTACCGTAGAACCTTGACCTTGGCCGTAGAACCGTACCTTGTACCTTGGTATTCTCCATTTTCTAGAACTATAAAAATAACATTGCTTTGTATACCTACTGCATAAAACCCATAAAATAACCAACAAATGACTTGAACTCGTCGTCGACTCTACCCTTACAACTTTATTTTAAACCTGTTACCTATATTAGAATCTCGGAATCAGAATCTCTAATCGAACATAGAATGAAAAAAAAGAGAACAAGAAAAAGCAACAAAAAAAGTCACCGTTTAGCTGGACTAATAGAATAGGAATTCTGATTCCGAGATTTCATTCTTTAGAGGATCAAAATTACACAGTATATTTAATAATAATAATAATAATAACGTTTATTTTCTCTTCACAGTGAAAGTATAAGGTAAGTAAAACTTATATAATGTTATCTAATTATCCTCAACTTAAGTTGTATATTCAATCCAGCATAGTCGCAAAATTGAGATCAGTGTGCACAATTCTGTAAATTTCCTTCGGAAGCAAAGCGTTGGAAGGCGTGCAAACGATGCCCTAAGAAATATGGCTAGAACCGATTTTAATGGACCGATTCATCGGTCACTTAATGTAGAACAAGATGCAACAAATTGGGAACTTAAACTTACTAATAAAAGAGACTGATAAAATAAGTATGTCGAGAGAGTACGATGCACGGCTAAAAGTTTGTAAACATAAGAAATATTTTATATTGTTGCAGAGTATTCTGATAAATAACATACATGTTATGTAGTTGATGACCTTGAAAAGAATATGATTTATTGAATCTTGCATGGAGAAATAAAAAAATGGCTTGAATAAGATAGCAGCATAGGTCGTGAAAACAGGCTTTTCGTGAATTGCATGGAGACCTTATCCTTTTATACAAAAGAGTTTTTACATTGATATCTACATTCAAAGACAAAATGTATCATTACCTCCAAATATTTTCCAAGGCATCGTTTTGTTTTATTAACGAAACGGTTGCAAGACTCATTACAGGAAAACGGTGAAACAGGGAGCCTGCCGTGAAATTCCCTTTAAAATTTCCTCGTAATTGTATAAACGAAAAGTTTGGATGAAAGCAATTCATGATTAAAGTGTACGCATTAATCACTTTGAAGGTGAAAATGAGGTGGGAAGAGTATAAATTAATAATGTTTTTTTTTTATTGCTGAAGATTTTTATTTAAATTAAATTCCTTATTATCAGATTAGTCTTATGGTTTAAACATTTTGGATAAGTTAAAACAGTTTGGATAAGTAAAACGTCATCAGTTTTGCGTGTGATTTTTTTATGGCCTTATGCTCTGTCAACTCTGTAAAAGGTATAGATTTGATTGTATGTTTTTAGCTATTGTCCGTACCAAATATATAATTTTTCTATACATATTAAGTGCTTTATATACTAGTAGACGGAAAGATGAGTTGTTTGTTTTTAATAAGTAACGGCAACACATATATATATAACTAGGTGGAAAACAGAAGGAGAGGCTTTTGCCCAGCAATGGGACCTAAATAGCTAATAAGAAATACTAGTAATGATATCCTAATACAACGTGATCTTGGACCTCCTAGCAATATTGGAATCTCGATATCAGAATGCCTAATGGAATACAGAATTGCAAGAAAAAAAGATGATTGCAAAATAAACTTGGAAAGGTTTCCCATACAAAGTCGCCGATCAGCTGGACGAATTTCTATGCAAGGCCGAATGTTTTTTTTTTCGTTTTTTACTTCTTTTTTGCAACTCTGTATTCCATAAGGGATTCTGATTTCCAGATTTCAATATAGCTAGGAGGTTCAAAATCACGCTGTATACAAAACTGCTCAGAAAAGGCAACACATTTTAGAGAAATGTTTATAATAACTAGGTATTGGTTGGTATTGTCATCGATATCAGAGCCAAGCTCATCATCATATCATAAACATATGATTATATGCTACACTAATGACGCATTTGCCCCAAATCATTATTCGTATCAGCAGTAACTTGGTGCGTTCATTAAAAATGGGAATATAGGTCACGGGTCAGTGTGTCTGTCAACACTTAATGCTTTTACAATATGCAAATCTCCTCGAGCATTCATTTGCATTCAATATGACCCGCTATTCAGGGAACTGTTCCAACTTTTTGTTTGTCTTTTTTTTATATATGTTTGTCTTTTTTTTTATATATAGCAGACGACCCACCTGATGGAAAGTTGTCACCGTCGCCCATGGGCATCTGCAACACCAGAGGAGGTGCTGATGCGTTGCCGACTCTTAAGATACCTGTAATGCCTTTTGAGGGACCACAAGTAGCACACAGGGAAAAATCTCGGGATGAGCCTATTCCACAATCCTGCTGTATCTGTCTGTTACTGTTGCCTCATTGAATATTTCATAAATTCTTTTGCTGTTTGAAGACTTTTGATTTTAGTATGCTATTTGTCAGTAGGTATCGATGTGGCATAATAGTAAACAATTATAAACATTTACCGTCAAGTGTTGATTCGACGCATACATGGTCAAAAAATATTGAATGACGAGTTGGCAAAAAAATCGAATGGGAAGTATAATAAATTTTTTACGAAATAGTATCTCCGTTAACTTAATTACCACGTATCATTGTAACGCGTAATGAGAAACGTCGCAAGTAGTCGCAACTTCGCAAGTACGAGTAGCTTCTTAGGACAGCCGTACCATACGTGGAGTACCATTACTTATACATTACTTACGACTAGTAGTAATTTCGGACACCCACAGTCTGTGCTGTTACGCAAATACGGAATTTTTAATCTTGAGTCATCGAGCATTATAGATTTTCTTTACCAAAATTTACGGTTTAGTCAAATTCATTTATGAAGACTACTTTAATTAAGACTTTGAAAGCTTGTGAGAATGGGATGATGGTTTTTACTCATTCACAGAATATCTTACCGGATAGCTTTCAAATTTTGTCGCTTATACAGCATACAGTCTATAAAGTACGCGACCGAAATCGCGGGATAGGGATAGTGGCCTTTATGTTATATGTATTTCTTACTAGCTTTTGCCGGTCCGTCCGCGTTGGATGGTCTAGTGGGCGTAAGCATAAGCGCTTATGCTTGTTAAGCAACCGCTGGCGCTGTCCCCACTTAAAAGGTGACCGCTAGTAGCATAAAAATGTCTCAAGCTCTTCCGTGTTTCGGAGGGCACGTTAAACCGTAAGTCCCGGCTGTCATCATTGATGGCAATCGAAAAGCTATGACATATGCCTTTAGGCAGCTTGAGTCAATCTGACTCCAGTGTTGGCCACTTACTCACACGAAAATCCACAACCCCAATGATTCAAATAAATTAACATTAAAACATACATCATACATCATCAGGTCTTTTTAGTCTCCACTGCAGGAGCATAACTCTCTCTGTACTACCGGAGCCACACTTGGCCAGAGCAGACAGAGGATATGGCCTACACTTTCCTCGCTGGCCAGTCGGGTTGGAGACCTCTCATAAATGTTTATGGGGTTTGTTTAGCTTGTATTTCCTAAGTCGCCTCTTACGACCTCCATTGGAAGACTAGGACAAAACAAACAAGAATTTCAAAACAAGAAGCTTGAGTCTCTCCTGGTTTTTATTTAGTCCATGACACATGAGTTAAGCACCAAGTACTTCCGTCTTCATAACACAGTGGAATTAAAACTTTTCCTATTCCCAGATGATACGGTGTTTGCGAATATGGTGGATTGCGACGGAGAAAAGTTTTCCTCTGTTAGAATCGGGGTTTTATGTAATACGTTTAGTTTTATTGTGGTTTTATTTTTAAACTAAAAGTACATGCAATAAGGCAGACATTTTTTGAAAAGATCATAAATAAAATAGGTTTTCACAACACTTAACTTTTTGCGACTATTTGTAGCAATAACTAGTAGGTATTTGATTTACCACGCTGCCTAAAAGCTGCCTTTCCTACGTCTTTTTAGTGATGACAGTGGCTTAACGTACCTCCTCAAAAAAACGCTATAAATAGACAGCTTTTTTCCATCTTACCGAAACTAGGTTACTTTAGTTTGAAGTAGTTATTAAACAAAGTCGTGTTCAATTTTACACCACAAGCTTTTTATTTGACCTGGTTTTCATCTAGTCCACGACACAAAAAGAACTTATTTACTTTTTTAAGTACCAATTACTTCCATCTTTATAACAATGAAATGAAGTTTCTTATTCTCAGATAAAAGGGGTACATGAACGTTTTCCTCTGTTAGAATCGAGGTTTTTTCGTCAATACGTTTCATTTTATTATTGAGGTTGTTTAATTAAAAGTTCATGCCAAAAGCTGTTTTCTTTTTTGTTCTAGAACGATTTTTTTAGTTGTTGTTATTTTCCGTGTGTATAATTGGCCAACACTGGGTCAGATTTTTTAAGCTGCCTAAAGGCATCTAACATAGCTTAACGACTGCCATCAATGATGACAGCCGGGATTAACGGCTTAACGTGGCTTCCGAAGCAAAGAGGAGCTCGAGATATTTTTATGCCACTTGCAGTCCATCCCAGTAGGGACTGAGCCCGGGGTTGCTTAACATGCTTAACCTTTAATAATTTATTATCTGACTAGGTACTGAATCCCTTGGAAGCATTACGTAACAATGCTATAGCCAACAACGCAGCAAACACATAGGTATATTCCCAAACTGCAAGTGTGTGCGTGCATGGTTATTTTTGTATTAAAAAGCACAATGTGATTTTTTTGCCTATATACCTAGTACCTATGTACTGAAATATACCTTATAATGCAATACTATGTATTTTCTACGTAATGTCCTTTGAATTGAAATTCGATTTTTCATTTCAATGGCTCGGCAGCAGAAGATTTGGGTTTTCCTAGAAGTAAATTATACGCGTATGTGGTATTTTTTTTTTAGATCGTAGCTTTCGCTCATGTAATGTAGATCTATCGGGTACTGTCATTTGTAGGATGAGAAGTACATTATATCCTCCTCTTTACCGCTGCCAAAGTGTATACAAAATTTCATAATAATCAGGAGTATGGTTAAGATGTAAGTAAATAAGTCTACACTTTCAATTATTAAACGAGTGAACTAGAATTATCTTGTTTACTCGTGTTTACATTAGCTAAGTAAACTAACTACATGTCATCTTCTCGTCTAGGTAAACTCGTCGACATAAGACAGACAAGACATAGTGTGTGAACGCCCCTAGGGCGTAGGAAAGGAGTAAAAAGAAAGTTGCTGATCCAGTTATGGTCCCACTATTTCATGGAAGCACTTTTCTTGCAAATAATATCTACGTACTTCCATGATGGATTGGTACAGTCACGCGCAAAATGAATCCCACATTTTCTCTTTGACTAATCACAACTTCTTTAATTAAAAGATGGACTTTGAAGGTCGCTCGAATTTCTCAACATCTTTGATGTTGGCCACTTAGTGTTTCAAGAGAAATAATTACTTAATCTCGTTGTTCTCGGACACTTACAAACACGTCTAGTATTACGAACTTAGGTACCTGCTTTAAAAAGATAAGTATTATTTTAGTTTCTTATATTTCCCTAAATGTACCTAGTGAAACTTGTCAATGGCTATTGCGAGCTCCGTGGCGCAGTGGTTAACACGCCAGCCTGCGACACGAGAGTGCCCGGGTTCGATCCGGCTAGGTCAAGATGGAAAATGATCTTTTTCAGATTGGCCTGGGTATTGAATGTTTATCTATATATGTATTTGTTATAAAATATCGTATCGTTGAGTAAGTATCCCATAACACAAATCTCGAACTTACTTTGTTGCTAGCTCAATCTGTGTGATTAATCCGTATATATTTAAAAAAAAGTGTCATTTTATACCTACCCAGCGTAACTTTTTGTTTAATACGATATTAAAATTTAGAGGGAAAATTCCGATTTTCTGCCTTCAGGCCATCTTCATGGCGAGTGTCAAGGACGTCAGGGTGCGGCCGTCCCATGATCACTAACATAAAAATAAGTGAGTGAAACCGTTCTGATTGATATTATAAAAGTTCGTTTTTTTGTAACATCCACTAATTTGGAGTTGTTTTGAGTTTTACTGATAGGAATTTAATCTGTTCAGAACATTTTACGTTTAAAAATTCACGTCTCGCGACGTTTGTGGTAAATACGTATCTGTATATTTCTCATAGTACGCGTAATATCAAAATCGAATATGTTAGCTAGTAGATGGAACACATTGAAATTAGCATATGCATTACTTGATACTTCAGATGTGTTTTTGTTTTTTTTAAGACTACATACTAATTTCTTAATTGGCAAGCATAATTAAATACTCGGTTGCTCGATACAGGGTCTAAAATACTTTTTATTCCCAAGGAAATAAAAAGATTTTGAATAGTGAACACAAATATTGTTCCGAAAATACCCACGACCAAAAAGGTGGAATCATATTTTTTTGCAGTTTGCACTGGCCAGTTACGTTCATTATAAAGAAAAAATAAGGAACTAGAAGTATTTTTTTCCCCTCTAGATTCAAAATAATGCCCTCGCCAAAAGTATTATGTTAGCCCCTCGTGTCACAATCTTCTATTTTCTAAGCAAACCCTTTCTATTACTCAAGAAAACAGTAGTGAAATAAGGAAAGGGATTAAACAACAAAGACTTCACACTATTCTAATAAGTTTCACGTATCTTAAGTCTAACGTATTAACCCACGTCGGTTCTATCTACACAGTTATAAAGAAGAAAGATATTTTTTTAAATGCCTATTAAAGAACATACCAACCTTTTTTGCTTTATTTAGCTTCCTATTTAGCTTCTTTTAAATAAACATTATAAAAGAGCATCTCCGTACGTGCCTACGCTCTGAATTATTTAAAACTTTCGTAGTCGTCTGTACTCGGATATCATCTTATATAGAAACCCGGCGCAAAGCGGATCGAAAGCGCGCATTTATCGTTTTTACGGTACATTTGAGACCACATTCCTAGAAGCTGGAACACTAGGATATTAAATGAAAAATAGGGTTTTATCTTCGCAGTAGTGGAATTGTAAACAAAAGTTGTTTGGAATATTTTGGGATACATTTTTCTATGAGTACCGTTACTAACGATTAAAATGTTAACTTTGTATGTTATTCCAGACTACGAATAAGTTACAAATCCTGATTAAATGTTATACCGTTTCCTTTCAATGGACTTCTTGCACTGCTACTACTTGAAACCGGTGAAGGATTTAACAAAATTAAATTGAGTGAATTTACTACTAACCTCAAATACTAGTAGGTAATAAATAATAATTAGGTGAAAAATATAAAGGTTTTTCTGTTTGATGACTAACTATGTATGATGTTTCATTGACTTAAATATATGTCTCATTTTTACGGTTTTTTATTCTCTTTATATTTTGATATAATAATATATACATCAACCTCTTCGCATGGATTTTCCTCAAAATATTTCAGACATAAGTTTACCTTCGCTGTAGAAACTGTAAAAAACAAATGTTTGGAATATTTTGAGGAAAAACCATGCGAAGAGGTTGATGTCTATATTATTGTCCCTACTCCTGTCCTGCCTGATCCTTGTCAACTGTTTTTATATGGATATTTTTATGGTTAGCAGTTCAATGCTTATTAAAATGACAATATTGCAACGTAGAATGATAGCCAAAGAAAAATATCTTAAAGGTTCAACTATTATCGCAACTTCATTCACGAAAATTATAGACTTTGTTACTCGCCGATAGTGTACTTTCTAAAAATGAACTTTGAAATTGGCTTATCCTTTACAAGCAAATATACATCATTATTTGTCTTTGTATTGTTTTATCTTGAACTAGCTGTTGCCCGCGACTTCAACCGCGGCAATTTCTGTTTTATGATTAATTAGTTTTGTTATCCTATTGGTAGCAGTGTGATGTTTGATGGCCTAAAGCTTTCCTCAATAAATGGTCTATCTAACATAAAAACAACTTCTCAATTTGAACCAGTAGTTCCTGAGATTAGAGCGTTCAAACAAACAAACTCTTCAGCTTTATAATATTAGTATAGATATGCTTCGATATTCACACAACTGGAAAAAAAGTACGTAAGAAAGCTTATGTATGTAAAAACACGGTCTGTAAATCGCTAGATCTCTCTAAGCTGAATATGAATAACCCATTAGATACCTCACTATCACTACATAATACAAAACAAAGTCGCTTCCTTCGTTTATCCCTATCCCTATGTACCTATGCTAGACCTTTAAAACCACGCAAATTTTGATTGATAGAGTGATTCAAGAGGAATGTTTATAATGTATAATTTATCACACCCGTGCGAACCCGGGGCGGGTCGCTAGTTTAGACTATACCTAGATAGGTAATCATTATTATTATTATCATCTGGCTTGACTACAGATAGGTCAATCATTAATATTATTACTATTATAGCTACCACCCACATACTCAAAAGAAATTGAACCTTAAAAGTTCTCAAATGTCATGCGTAACATTCATTGTCTAGACAGGTCTAGACAATCTAGAGACAATAACCTAGCGAGACAGAAACAGCACGAAACTTGAGACCAACATTCGTGAAGCTGTTTTAAGTATTCGGGCGGGCTTAAGTTGCTGTCTGTACTAAATTAATTAAATAATATAAGAATTAAAATATTGGGACGAATCGCACAACACATATTTAGAATTTTTTGAATGCACTTTTTTATCCCAATAGGACGAAAAATTTACAGGGCGACACGCTCAACTAGGTAATCGTTAGTGCTTTAGCGCTTGTATATGATTGACATGACAACACAGTCTTTAGTTGAGGAGCTCGATGGCCCAGTGGTCTTGAGCTTTGAAATCGCTCACGCATGTTAAGCAACCCTGGGTGCAGTCCCTATTGTGATGGGTGACCGCAAGTGGCATAAAAGTATATCGAGCTCCTCCGTGCTTCGGAAGGTACGTTAAGCCGTTGGTCCCGGCTGTCATCATTGATGGCAGTCGTTAAGCTATGTCAGATGCCTTTAGGCAGCTTGAAAAAATCTGACACCAATGTTGGCCACTTACACACACGAAAAACAAACAAAACAGTCTTTAGTATCTACCTGTGGTTCTGATCCTCGCGCAATTGATGTAGACGTGATTTTTACCTGTAAATTTTAGATTTACTCCATGTAGATTCTAACAAATTGCGTAGCGCTTAGCCGTCCTTATATAGCCTGAGAAGGGCTGATGTTGAAAAATGATTATCGGATAAACCGGGCTATGAATAGACTGATCGATTAGAATCGTTAAGTAACACAGGCAGACAGAACATGTACAAAATAATCAGAGTTTCAGGAGTACGTGCTTCGTTAATATGTGAAGGTGTATTTATTTAACTGCACTTTACACCCGAACCACGCAACGAGTTGTACAGATAGGTATTTGAGGTATCAGCGAGTGTCTCGAATTATTAAATGTTTCAGACGAATACGAATAATTTACAAGAGCGAACCCACGAGCATGCCGCTTTATATTACTAAGCCACCGATGTCCGTCCGTCAATCAGTTTCTAACAGGGCTGCATCTATTGAAACCTAATAGGTAGAGACATAAAATTTTCACTGAATGTCGCTATAACACACAAAAAAATAATAATTAAAAGAGGGCGCCACACAAAAAAGGCGTTTCTTCTGGATTTTGTAAAAGTTGTTAAGACCATAGATAATTTAGAACAATATAGTTCGTCCGCGAAAGAGTTTAGTTACCCTTATAAAAGAGGTTTCATGAAGGAGGTATTAAGTATACTTTTATAAGAAACGCGATTTTATAAATTAAATATTTCACAGTGGTATGGAACTCTCAGCGTGTGTATTAATATGACTCACACTTAACTAATTTTTATTTAATAAATATGTTTATTACCTTTACCTATCACTTTAAAACCCTCGCTAATGTGAAACCAAAATGGGTTTCTAGTCTTCAATATACTAGTAAATTTTAAGTAAATATTGTTAAGTCTAGCATTAATATTAAGTTTACAAAATAGACAATAGCGTTTGATAATTAACTATTTGTACATTTACTACAATCCTTTGTCGCGAAAGAGACGTCATCAACAAACAATATCTCACATAAACTAAATAAGACTGAAAATTTTCATCGTTAAATACATGCAGAAAAAATACATTACCAAATACGTTTTATTCAGGGTTATTTTCAAGTTGCATCAATTGTTATAAATATTTTTGTAATTATTTTTATACAGATCAATGTAAAAGTAGATGCATGCAAAAATTTACCATTAAGGAACCGTTAAAATCACACAATCACTTTAAAAATCCACAACAAACCTCACGAGTATCGGAATACGTAAATAGACTGCGTAAGTAAATAAAATAAAGCTGACACGTACGAGTAAATCGAACGATAATGGGATACGCGAACGGATTGCGCGGGCGGACGCGCCGACGGCCGCAACGCGAATGCGGGGGATAACTACCACCAGCATCCAGCTTTTCCCACCCCCCAACGCCCCCCTCCCTCTCCCACGTCTGATAACCTGCTACTTCGGAAGTCACTAAACTCCATGAATGTTACCCAGGCACCAACCCATCTTGTGAAAGAAAATGTGATTTTTATTGAAAAGGGGTCGCTGTTGCGCCACTAACCTCTCTTTGTGTGAAAATCGATGCTTTATCGTCTATTAGGTGTTACGAAATCAACCCGTGTCGCGGCCGAAACTTGCCGCGCTCGAACTAAAAGCCTTGTAAGAGAAAAGCCTGGTAAGGCCGGGTAAATAAATAGTCGGCGATTTAGTTCTCTTTCGGTCTAACGTCGGGTTTAAAATTAGGCCATTTTAAATACGGCGAAGTAAGAATTGTGTGAGCGCGCTTTGTATGAATGAAACTAAAGGAAAATCTAACATTCATTCACTTATTACTTATTCTTTTATTATATTAAGAGATAAAATATGGTGAAAAAATTTTATGCAGGCGGGGCTTGAACCAGCGACCTATATATGTATAATTTTATATATATATTTAATAATAATATATAAAATGTATATATAAATTTATTATCATATACTATTTAGGTATATAATATGATAATAAATTTATATATAAATTTTTCACCGTATTTTGTATCTTAATTTAATAAAAGACTCTAAGTAGCATTGTGAATGCAAAATAAAACACAAAAACAATACTTATTCATTTAAATTGTAGTCGAGGTATTTAGGACAAATAACTATTCAAAGCATATCGTCATGTCGTTTTCCTTTATGTCTTTATGTCACGGAGTACTTGTGGCACAAATCGGTTTTATGGCCAATGTGCGCGAATATTATGGATTTTTACATCCGAACTAGGTATTATTATAAATTGCACCTCGTTTCATACCCTATGTGTCCCACCAGCTATACTGCGATGATCTTTATGTGCATCCGAGATGTGGTGTCAGAGTTGCCACATACTTGAGAGACAAAATTTAATCCCTTGAACCATCCCGATGAAAAGAAGAAAATTACAAATGGGAAAGTACAGTTCTTTTGAAATGTTTAAACTACATAGCGGATTATCATGGAAGTTTGCTAGCACATTTTCAGGTGTACTGCGATGAAAATGGTGCATCTTTCAAAAAAAGTAATTTTCTATAAGAATCTTCAGCTACAGTAATAAAGGAGCCGCAGAAGATATATTAGTCAAAAATAATAGTTGTTTGTAGATGGATGACGCAGTGATCAGAATAGGTATTGCAATTTAGAATTTAGTGTTAATGACCTTAAATGTTATATTAATATGGATATGCCCTGTGATTATCAAATGTTTTTCTTCTGACCAAAATAAGATTTTATTTTATATGCTTTATGCACTATATAGCTTTATATATTGTTATATACTAACGGTATATTAAAGAAAAAATATGTGTCAAGATGAAAATATTTTATGTTAAATCTCTACCAAGTGGGATTTCAATGCATATCCATATTAAGAAAACGTCACGAAATCCTGCAAAATTGCACTACCTATTCCGGTCAATTTATGATGGATGGCTGGTCTCAAAATAGTATCCATCAGATAGTTCCTATTCTCGGCTGCGCTGTCCTTAACTGTCCGCCGGCGGCGTAACGGACCCCTTAAAAAGTATCCTCTTGGGAAGTAATATTTTCTCAATATATCGCATTTATTATTATTATAACCGTGCTACAAAGAATGCACAGGTGTAAAACATTTTCACCATATTTTAATTTTCTGAGCAGAGTAAAAGTATTTAAGGGGCTTAGATCAGCGAAACTACGCGCCAACCAAAAATTAATTATTTTACTCCTAAATCAGATCAAATAAAAAAAAAATCAAATTCTGTACTTCGGTAGTAAACTACATAAACTTATATCTAGTGGTTTTGGTACAACTTTATTGGTATTATCGTATTACAAATTAAAATTACTGCCAAAACGGACAACGTTTGGCGGTTATCGAAATATTTTTTAAATTTCTCAATTGCAAAATAATGAAAAGTAATACAAAAAATACTACAAATAAATTACTACCAAGATACAGATAACATTTTTTAAATTTAATATTTAGGAGTAATAGAATTACATAATAATGGGTGGTGCTAGTTATGGTGGCCTAAGCCCCTTAAGGAGTATGTCAAGTATAATAAACGGACTCCCTCCCGAGGTTTTCCCTGTGTGCTATGACTTGGGGTTCTTCAAAAGGCGTGTTTACAGGTATCTTAAGAGTCGGCAACGCATAAGCACCTCTGGTGTTGCAGATGTCCATAGGCGACGGTGACCACTTGCCATCAGGTGGCTCGTCTGCTCGTTTGCCGTCAAATATACATAAAAAAAATCTCTTTTCCTGTTTCAAAGCCATAAATATACACACATATGAAGAGAGACGTAGATTAAAAGGATAATATCCACATTTTTGGTCGGGCTTAAAATACTATAATGGGTGATGTGTTCAACGTATGATTTGTTGCATCAGAAAGTTGCACGAGCTTCCAATTGATGCACTTAATGGCGACCGGTTTTCGATTTCCTGGGAGTTTTGTTTAACTGCAATAAAATAACTCTTGGTATAGTGAAGTATTTACCTTTTTTATACTAAGCGTTGCCTTAGTAAACGAAGGGTGAAACATTTTGGTGAATTCAAATCAAACAAAACTCGCTAGTGTATGAGTACAGTTAGGTAGTACATGAAACTCTGCTTACGAGTACATGTAGGTATGTAATCTTTCAAGATAATAACCAACTTCAACTACTGAAACGATTTTGATGAAATTTCAATGGGACGTGACGAGAATGGGAATGTTAGTTATGGGGTTTTTTTATAAAACTTAAATATCTAGGAAAGCAATTAACAGGTTTCGCATATTGAATCGATACTTGCTATTTGATACCCTTGATACTATTTATATAATACTATAATACACGACTATAGAAATACATACATATACATACTATCACGTCTGTTCCCTTGCGGGGAAGACAGAGCCTGGGTCTATAAGACCCAAAAGCCACATTAAGCCTGTTGGTGGGCGTGTAGACGGATAACAGAATTAAAAAGTTATGGATTGCTAGTCGCATCGCCAACTAACATGAATTCGCCGATTTTCGCTAATTCCTTCGATCGGCTTTCACTATCTGCACGGGAAGAAAAGCAACATGGACGATTTGCAAATTTAGCGAAGAATGTTAACTATTACTTTAAATAAATGACTAATTTGTTAAACAAAAATAATTAAAAAAATTTCTATCAATTAAGGTAGATACAATACCTATAAACAACGATTGAACAATAACACGTACGGACGTTGTGGGTACGTATTATGTACCTTAGACGTATTATATATCAAAAGTTCTATTGTACCTAGCGGGTATATTTACATAGTCATCAAGTAGTTAGGGAACCTGATTAAACAACTTTTTAATAATAAGGATCTTAAATTAATTACTACTACAATTAAAAAGGTCTGTATTCGGAACATCGCCATCCTTATTGAGAGCATCGGTAGCGCGGAAAAGGCAACAAACATAAAATGAAAAGATTCCGACGAATTAAGAAACTTTTTTGAGTCGGTTGAAATAGTACTTGTACAATATACATTTTATATTTGTATTTTATAATTAAATAATATTTAATTACCATCTGAGCTGTCACAAAATCGTTTATAATAAATACAATTTACTTTATATATTTTAATAAAATTTATATATTTATAAAATCAAGACACTCGTAGTGATATATAATAATATACAATTCCCAAGATACATATAGTTATATTTTATGTGTTTTATTTTGCATTCACAATGCTATTTTGATATACTCTTATTAAATTAAGAAATAAATCGCCATATTTTATTTCTTAATTTAATAACAAAATTTAGTTAATAAAAATAAATAAATAAATATTTACTTAGTTATCTGGCAAGCTGCATACAAGTATGTCACTTATTTTACGACACACGAGAGTAATATAAAACGCCAATATATACGATAATAACTTTAATAATTGAAGTACACTTAGTTATTATTCACAATTCAATTGTACACAGAACTTAAATCAATATCAAAAATATATAATTTAGGTTCACTTTTCTATACTTTAGATAATGCGACCGACGCTTGCAATTGCTGAGTAACGAATGAGCTTGTGCTCCTTACTTTGCTATGTCATCACCCCCACTCTCCAATGAGAGATGGTAGAGGCCACGATACCGGTGTTGCCAGAAAATAAAATATCAAAATTAATTCGTTTTTAAAGAAAAAATATTACAGGTGTTGCCAGAAAATAAAAATATATTTAATTATTTTAAAAAATCATGACATTCGGCCATCCGGCATCGTGCGGCCTCCTGGCGCACGTTATTAAATATTACAAAATAGTTAAATCTAATCTTAAGTTAAATGATAATTATATAAAATAAAATAATAATAAAAAGAGAACTTTTACATGTTAATATTTTGTGGCAAATTACTAGTGCCACATATAGTAACTTAAATTGCATACTTTTAGTGCATATTTTACAAAACCATTTGTTGTCTATTAATGCATTATTAATATACTAATCATGACATTCGGCCTGATTCGGCATTTATTTTTTTTATTTTTAACTATTTTCCTATATTACAGGACAAAATGTTTGAGAATAAATAATATAAAATAAAGTAAAGGTTTCAATACATGCACAATTTCGAATACATACAAAAGAACGAAGACAAGAGAGACTTAAGTGAGGTAAGTGAGAATATAATAAATTAAGTAATAATTTCTATGTCGAGTCATTATTATCACTACTAGATTCACTACCAGAATCAGTGTGTACTTCTAAAGCCTTTATATGGATCCAAGGTCTCATTCTGTCTGACGCAATTGTAGTAGAATATGGTTTGCCAATTTTGTTAAAGCCCGGGACATCTGTAATTTTATATCTATCATTACCTAATACATCTGTTATTTTGTAGGGACCAACAAATTTTGACATGAGTTTTGTACTTTTACCGCTATTATCAAAATTATTTCTCATAATTTTCACCAGATCTCCTACTTTATACTTTGCCGCGGGAGCCCTATTCTGGTCATATTTAGCTTTCATTAAGGCTTGACTACTGTCAATATTATTTTTAATATTTTGCCTGATTGTGTTCACGTCTTCATTACTCGAATTATCTAAAACGTCTAATTTATTAGTCAATTCGTCACGAAATCTTACGCCAAATAAAGCTTCGCTTGCAGTTTTTTGTGTGGAAGCTTGGATGGTATTGTTGATACCCCATTGGACTTTCCCTAAACATGTATCCCAGTCACGTTCATTGCCAGATGAATTCTGTGATGCTAATGCATTCAATATTGTTTGGTTGTATCTTTCGGCTTGTCCATTAGCCCTGGGACAAGCTACAGCGTTGAGGATATGTTTAATTCCATGACCGTCGCAATAAGACTTGAATGCTTTTGAAGTAAATGAAGTACCACGATCTGATATTATTCTGGCAGGTATTCCGAAATCGTAAAATATTCTATCTAGAGTTTTTGTAGTGGTTTTTGTTTTCAGATCTCGCACAGCCTTTACAAATACATATTTAGTGAAAGCATCGACGACAGTAAGAATGTAGGTATTACCATTCTTACTCCTGACAAATGGCCCGAGATGGTCCATGTGAACCGTGTGAAAAGGAACATTTACTTTTTCTATGGGATGGAGATAACCAGACTTCTGTTTAGCCGCAGTATCTTTGTTATAAGCACATTCAATGCACGCGGCAACATATTTTTTTATAAATTTCCTTTGTTTTGAAAACCAATACTGTGACTTTATTTTCTCGAGTGTTTTGGCATAACCTGGATGACCGATATCGTCATGGTTGGCGCGGCAGATTTGCCACCTTGCGCACCGCGGTACAACTAGTCTAAACTCGTCACCCACTTTCCTATACACTGTATGATTTTTCACAGTGTAATTCTTACGGATGTCCTTACATTCTTCGTCATCCTCTGGTTTAAGGATCTTAAGAATTCTAGCAATATCAGGATCTGCCAGTTGCAGTGTTAGCAACCAATTTTCCTTTTCTATAGAGTACACGTTAACCAAGAGATTTTCATCTGAATCCGCAGACAGCGTGGTGTTCCGACTCAAAGCGTCGACGTGACGCATGTTTAATCCTGCTCTATATTCAATGTCAAATGTGAATTCGCTTATTTGGAGCCACCACCTTGCTATCCGCGGAATCAGATCCCGCTTGGTTAAGGTAGTTCTAAGTGCTGCACAGTCTGTGTATACCTTAAAGTGAATCCCTAAAAGATACACCCTAAATTTCTTTAAACTACATACGACCGCTAATGTTTCCAACTCGTAAGAATGGAGGTGTTTCTCTTCAGGTGTAGTCTGACGGCTAAAGAATGCTACTGGTTTTAGAACACGAGTGTCTCTTTGCCATTGCATGAGAATACCACCGATGCCCAAGGAACTGGCATCGGTGTGGACTTCCGTTTCTAATTTGGGATCATATAACGCCAACACGGGACGATTAATAAGCTGTTCTTTTAATGTAATAAATGAAGAGTCTTGTTTCTCGGACCACTGCCATTTAGCATCCTTTTTAAGCAAAGACGTAAGAGGTTGTGCAATCTCCCCATACCCCCTTACAAATTTCCGGAAATATCCTGTCAGTCCAAGAAACTGACGTATTTCATGGATATTGTTGGGCCTTGGAAACTCTTTGACTGCCATAATCTTCGCTTCTCCAGGCTGAACTCCTTGTGAGGAGACCTCGTATCCTAAGTAATTAACGCTAGTATCGAAAAAACGACATTTAGACAGTTTTAAAGTCAATCCGTTTTGCCTAAATAATTTCAGAATATCTTCCAGTCGTTCAAACATCTGTTCAACATCTTTCGATGGTATAAGCACGTCATCTAAATATGCTAGAGCGTATTCAAAGCGTCTGTTGCCTAAAATTTTATTAATCATGCGTTGGAACACGGCCGGCGCGTTTGCTAGACCGAAAGGCATGCGCTTGAACTCAAAATGGCCGTCAGGTGTCACGAAGCCGGTAAGGTGTCTACAATCTACAGCCATAGGTACCTGGTAGTATCCAGAAGCTAAGTCGAGAGTTGTAAAAAGGCTATTCCCGCTAAGGTTAGATACTTGGTCATCGATAACAGGGAGTGGAAAACGATCTTTAATGGTTTTGTTGTTAAGGGCCCTAAAATCAACACAAAGCCTTCGTTCTCCAGTTTTCTTTTTGACCATCAAAATAGGACTGGCATAATCAGAGCTGGACTCTTGAATTATATCGTGGCGTAACAATTCATCAATAGCCTCCCGAACTTGCTCGCGTTCCAAGTGTGACAGACGGTACGGCCGATAAACAATCGGTTTATTGTCTAATAATTCAATTTTCATCTCCATATCGACTGCACAACCCACCTCACCTAGATTTGTTGCAAAACAATCACGATAGTTTTGTAGAAGTGAATAGAGGCGATTTAATTGAGAATTATCTAAGCCAGGTCCTACTTTGATGTCGTCTTTGTTGAGAGATTCCAACTGAGTGACTCCCTCTGCTATTTTATTTACGTGACAAGTCTTATTTTCCACAAAGGGCATAGATCGTGCTATCAATAGGCCCTTATCAAATTTAACCATAGCGGGTGCTAGATTACATATCACAACTTGACCCTTGCCTTCAGACAAGTGATAAGCACCTTGGAGTACGCTATACTCATTCCCTGGGTCGGTAGCCGTGTAACCGTCTACAATAATATCACCAGTAAAATTAGATTGTGCATTTACAGGTACCACGGTAGTATTAGATACAATAGTAGGTTCGGATACGAATAGTTTCAATTTACGGCATCTGTCATCGAAAATATCATCATTCGGACTCTTAAAAAACGTCAATCGTTTATTATCCTTTAAAACGGTAACAAAAGGTAATTCTGTAAAGTTTTGACCAAGAATTAATGCACTCTGCATAAATCTATTATCAACAACTAGTATATCAACTTTAGACTCAACCTCATCAACTTTAATGTTTACATAAGACTTATAAATTGGTACCACAGATGATTCTCCAAATCCCTTGATAATGGGCACATTGTCAAAGCATTTTTCAAGACCAAGCAGCTCCGCTTCTTTTTTCCGGAGAAGCGTACATTCGCTGCCAAAATCAATAAATGCCGAAAATTGATTTCCGTTAACCATGACAACTTTATGGAATTTGTTGTTACCATTGCTGGAAGAGTCTATCTTTAGAGTCTTCTTTTCCAAAGAATTATCAGAACGATTGACATTATAAGATGAAGCAGCGCGTATTGGTTCTAGTTTACAAGAATCGTTATCATGTCCGACCCTATTACATTTCTTACACCTGACCAAAGGTTTCGGACATCTATAAAACGGGTGCCCTCTACTACGGCAATTATAACAAAGTACTGAACTGTTAGAGCTTGAACTGGATCCGGGACCATCGGTTAAATTAGATTTATGTACGCGATCCCGAGATTTGTAATGACTTGTAAAAGACTGTTGTGGTTTTTGTGAACATAGAAAATTTAACAGGTCCTCCGGCTCTGAACAATTTAGCGCTTGAGCACCATTTCTTATAGACCTATCGCTAATACCATACACGATACACTCTACTGCCTTCTTGCCTTCGATCTCACATCTAGTCAGTAGTGTTAATTTTTCATAAAAGTATTCGCGTAAATTTTCATCGTTGCGGGAGGTGCGGCCAAGCATTTCTTCTAAAAGACGGCCATAATTTTCACCACTTGGGAAAGCTTTCCTTAGTTTTGTCTGCCACTCCTCCCAGGAATAAACAACTGTCGGAAGGGCTTCAAACCATTTCTTTGCGAGACCAGTGAGTTTTTGCAATGAAAAATGGATTATCTGTTTTTCATTCCAACCATAAATGGTTGAGCATTCATTGACCTTACGCAACCAACTCTCAATGGTTTGAGTACCTTTCGCAGGATCGAATTCGGGAACAACATTATTATAATTATTATTACTTAATCTTGTGTCCTTACTTGTTTCTCCCTTTAAGGTTAACAGCAGATCCAATACCTCCTTTGCACTAAGACGACTTGCAGTTTTGCGTGTTTTTCTAGGTGGCTCTTCGTCACTAGAAGTTGAAGAGGTTGAACTGCGACGTCGGGATTTCCTTTTGCTTCGTTTCTTTCTAGGTGGCGTACCAGGTGGAGTGCCAGGTGAAGTAATGCCATTTCTCATAGGTCTCATGATCTTAATATTTTCTGAAATTGAAAGAAGAATGAACAAACGAAATCCAATTACAATTCATCTCATTTAATTCATTTCATTTAATTTGATTAAAGTTCTTCAAGAGCTAAATAATAATGTTAATGTGTGTAGTTTCAAAAATAAACAATATTCGAGTTTGCTTTGTGAAAGAAAAAGGAATAAAATTGCCACGTAAAAATAAAAATAAGATATTTTCAAAACTAACTTTTATTTTAGAATATTTACTAGGCAGCTAAACAGCTTATAAACTATCCCACTATGAAAACATAGCCTTAACTGTTTTATCATCAATTTATTTTACCAGGCATACTTAACCTTCACTGCATTTGAACAGGTGCACTTAATCTGCACTGCATTTAAACTGACACACTTAACCTGCACTGCATTTAAACAGACACACTTAATCTGCACTGCATTTAAACAGACTCACTTAATCTGTACTTTATTTCAACAGGCGCACTTAACCTGCACTGCATTTAAACAGACGCACTTAATCTGTACTTAATTTCAACAGGCGCACTTAACCTGCACTACATTTATATAGGCACACTTAACCTAGCATTAGATAATTTCATTACAACTGTAAAAGTCTTCCTTTCAAATCTGTCCTACCGTTACGTATTTAAAACAATAGTGAGCTATAATTTCATAAAAATTTAAATAACATCTACGTGGAATGCAATCGGAGGGTTAACCCGATCATACATTCAATGACAACAACTATGCATAATTATGCGGCCCGTCGACAGCATTACCGGGGAGTACCCCGGCCAAATGCTTCAACTAATTCACATAATCAGCTTTGATAGATTATAAAACTATTGATACCAAAAACCTGATCGTATGCTATACTTCATTGTAGTTGTTAAAGTTTTTGTAAAATATGTATAATTATTGAAGCACTACTTCATTGTATGTATTAAGTAAGACAAACTTTAAAAGGAAGATTTTTTTTAAACCACCATAGAAAATGTAATCTTTTAACATACCTTAGTGAGTTGTTTCCACTTCTGAAATAATATAAAACGCCAATATATACGATAATAACTTTAATAATTGAAGTACACTTAGTTATTATTCACAATTCAATTGTACACAGAACTTAAATCAATATCAAAAATATATAATTTAGGTTCACTTTTCTATACTTTAGATAATGCGACCGACGCTTGCAATTGCTGAGTAACGAATGAGCTTGTGCTCCTTACTTTGCTATGTCATCACCCCCACTCTCCAATGAGAGATGGTAGAGGCCACGATACCGGTGTTGCCAGAAAATAAAATATCAAAATTAATTCGTTTTTAAAGAAAAAATATTACAGGTGTTGCCAGAAAATAAAAATATATTTAATTATTTTAAAAAATCATGACAAGAGTAAAAAGCTCCTAAGTAGAGCACTATAAAAAGCTGGATGCATCGCTTGGAAGCTCGCGTCGACACACGCAATTTTCTGAACTAATCAGCAAAGAAATTGCATCAGGTGAGTTGCAATTTACGGACTATGAAGTAGGTTTAGTATGTATACTTTATAATCGTTCATGGACTATTCATTCAACTAATAATAATGCATTATTAGCGTTATCATGTCAACCGTCAAGTCCCCGTAAATATTTATGAGCATATTACGAGTAGATATGTATACATAACGAAATTTAGTTTTCATACATCATAATCCTCCTTGATACAAACGCTCTCTACGATGTGTTATTCTTATTACTCGTCGGTATTTTGACGTGGAAAGAATCACACATGGTACAAACTATGCTAACAAAAAAACATACTTCAAGGACAGTTGGACAGAAACGACCACAACTTGCTAAGTGCGGCGCGTACGCAGTTTTCTCACCTGGATGCCGGTAAAATTGCATCAGACTTGAGCGGCCTGCTCTGAATTGCAGTATAAATTATGTAAATGCCTACCACTTTTCTTAGTATGGATACTGTTTTCCATTTAAAATTCCTTATTTTTAGATAGTATGTCGTAAATTATAGGTTCAGACGTTTGAGTAATCTAAGTGCAGCTCTGTGTTCCAATTGGAATCAAAGAACTGGTTTACTACTACATACTTAGATAGTATATCATATAGCGTGGCGACGCATGCCATGGCGATGGTCTAATCCGCCGCTATAGGTGTTTCATATAAAAAAATAGTGCTAAGCTTTATATAAAAAATCAAGTTAGTGCAGACAGGGTATGTCGTCGTGCCTAAAGAATACCTCAACAACTGGTATCGATATGATAAGGTATAGTCTCAAAGTATCTGTCCATTCATACCATGACATAATAAAGAGATGATGAATGAATGAATAAACACTTTATTGCACCATTATATCAAAATAATATAAGACTAATTGATGATCTTGTTTATGAAATGCGCAATAAAATTCAAATAAAGTTTTCTTTCGGATAATCTAATCAAAACCTTCATAAAAGTTGGCATTTCCCAAAAGGCTAGTTTTAAAGGAAGGAGAGCGCAGTTTCTCCAAAGCAGAAGACAGAAAGAAAGGCATTCTTCTGCTCACAATGGGGCCAGACAAGATGTCTAGGTGTGGAATATTGCATACGGAACCAGAAAACCAGGTGGGCTAGTTTCATGGATCAAAAATAATATTAATAAAAAACGTCCGTCAGTGAGTTAATAAAAAACATATTGGAAATGAAATGAATTTTATTAAAATTTGGATATCATGTATTTCTTTCTGAACTTCATATTTTTTTTTTATATTTGCAAAATCGGTAAACTATTTGCCTTTCGGAACGACTGCTGGGAAGATAAAATGCGTCAAAAATTCCTATAGGTAAACTCAACGGGTTATAAATATATTTATATTTTTTGTTTTATGGCAAAAGAAAAAAAAAAATACCTGTCCAATATTTTTTGATTAACGAACTGACGGAATAATTATATCTAACATAATATATATAATTAGTGCGTCAGGTACCTTTATATTCTTTGCCGTCAGTTCATTAATCAAAAAATATTGGATAAATAATAACGGATATATTTCGTAAAAGCCTTTGTCAGAAACAGCTTTATAACAAATCAATGTAAAATATATAAAAAATCATTTCCTCTCTCTAACTCTTTTTCAGAAAACTTTAAAATAACTCTCTTTCAGATTAAAAGCATCTAGCGATATTTACTATAAAACGTGAAAAATGAAACACTTCCCGTTTTCCTTTCGTTCCATTAACTTTGCTTTTATTTGCTCTCATGGGAATGATCCTATTATTACTTAAAAGGAGGTATAATACACAATCAGTATAGTAGTCATTGAATAAATTTGCTTGACCTAAACTATTCTATGCTTTTTACAAACATTTAAAACTAAGCAAATTGTATGCAAACCAATTACTGCAAATTGTACCTAGTTCATAATCTTACTATTATTACAGACATAACTCAGACGCATAAAAACAAATGCCTTCTAGGCGTGATAAAAACAAAATGTCTCTTTCTCCGAGATTTGTTTAAATAAGACGCAGTAATAACAACTTACAAAAAGGCAAAGTTGTAAATTAGATTACATTAAAAACGGGATTAGTTTAAGTTTTCTCATTGCGCTTTAAACTTATTGAACTTTGAACGATAAGTGGCAATCTCCCTGATTGTCCCAGAATATAATTTCAATGGCCTCGTTACTCTAATACTTGATAAGTCAGCTGTTGTATATTAAAACCTAGTAACTAGAAATTTTTGCAAACATTTCAATATGTTTAAACAAGATTTTATGGGACTACTGATTAATAAAAAAATATGTGACCAATATATGCTTTTATTTGCTCTCTCTTCTCTCTAGCTTTAATAATATAACCATTTTGATTTTGATGGTTACAGCTCAAACGAAAACTGGGATGGTCAAATTTTACTAACAAGATTTAATGATACCACTACCGAGAAAAGAGATACGAGACAGGTAGAAATATAACTTGTTTAGTATTCCAAACAAAAAATATCCAGATAACACTAGATTTCTTAAGAAATAGTATCAGAATAAAATACATTAAAGGCAAAAAAATAATCTATAGATCTTCTGTAAAAAAGCAAGTAAAATTTTTACTGGGTTTTGAAGTGTGACAGCCGAAGTCCAGACAAGTATCTTATCGGCGTCTGCATGAAATTGCATCAGGGCAATTATGATTTGCTGGTCTGAGAACGGCCGCTGCTGCGTGTTTAAATTTATACCGGCCGGCAAAAAACCTGGTTTCTACCATACTTTGTACTCATGGGTTATTCTATATAAAATAATGCATGTTGCGTCATTTCATTATACTACACTATTCAAGGACTGGTGGGTCGCAATCGACCCATTTTTATCAAATCAGCATAAATCTGGGATTTGGGTTTGTATCATAATCCATTTTGAATGCGCTGACCAAAAAATACCACCGAGGTTGGATGGACCCTAACGCCATGCCTAGCCTTTAAGTGGCATATTATTGTAAAAATTTTGACATCAACAATAAGTTCTGGATGTTATAAAAGCCCACGGCCGCAATTTTCAAAATAAAGTAATGAACTGTTTTTTTTAGAATACTCAACATACTGTTTTAGAAAGTTTGTACATAAGTGGGGCCATCTGTAAGCGTTTGCAAGTAAAGCCTTGTTCATTACTATGACATGAAATCATGGTTCTAAATATTGCTTTGCCTAGGTTTACAAACTAAATTTCCTTTTTTTAACCGACTTCAAAAAAAGGAGGAGGTTGTCATGTTTTCCTTTTTAATGTTTGTCCTAAACCTCAGAACTCCGTAATTTATGAACCGACTAAAAAATACTTTTATGTTTGAATTGTAAGGTCCTTTAAATTGGTCCCATTTAAATTTTAACACAATCGGTTCAGTAGTTTGATTGAAGTCGGTTTTTTTTTATATGAAAAATTATTATGAATAAAATATTGTTCTATATATTATCGATTAGCTCGTCATATCTCTATAGTTATTATTTTCATAAATTACCCTTTTCTCTTGCGGATATAAATTTTATTAGGGATTCTGATTCTATCCTTAAAATATTGCCGGGGAGATCGAAATCAACCCGTGTATATAAACTTATAAGTAAACAATTCTTATAAACAAAAAAAAGTTTCACGTTCTTTTTTCTGCTTGCCATTTTGTTCCTAATGACTATGATCTACATACTTATGATTTTTATATAGAAAACGATCTTTTTCAGATTTACCTGGGTCTTGGATGTTTATCTATATAAGTATCTATTATAAAATATAGTACAGTTTAGTTAGTATCCTATGACACAAAGTTCGCTACTTACTGTGGGGCTATATGGGAGGATACATGCAAAATTTCACTTTACTTGAATTTATAAGGCTTAATAAATTGATACGAAATGATACTAAACAACTTGAGTATAAAAATTTTTATTTACTCCAAATTACCTATATAAAACAACGATTTCATCGGTAAAGACCCAATATTATGTATTTGGCACTAATATTATTATATAACCCGGTATGACTATGTCATATCGAGTATCCACTCATAATAGATACCTAATCTCGATGTGTCTTAAGTAATGTGACATCATGTTTATATCAAAGCTGGTGTCAGCCGCATATATAACGCCGTGTGGCAATGGAGCCGACATGACACTTGACTGACTCGGTCGTTAATTTGCTCGAAATTCTACACCCCACTATGCACAACCCTTACCACGGTGTGCGTTCACGTTGTACTGAAGGTGTTGAACGGTATTTATGGCTACAATATGAGAATGATGAAAATAGGACAGGTTTGAGTAAACAATTTTGCTAAAGAATTTGTCTTTGTAAATATCATAGATTCTACATAAATATATATATGTTACGGTTAGAGTGATTAATTAAAAATTATTAATAATTGTCTATCATTATTAATAATTACCGAAAGTACAGGTAAAAGTGAGAAATTAATCACATTTGTCGGTGATTATTAATAATGTAACCTTAGTACCGATAAATGTAATAACTACCGATAAAAATAAATGTACACTGGCGATTTTCGAAGATTTGCCTTCTTAGATACTAAAACTGATGTAATTTTCCAAAACTACACCGAAAAAAACCTAGAAATTGACACTCACGTCGATATATAATGAAAAGTCACGTCCGACATCTTAGATTATATAACTGACGTCATTTTCGAGATATGCGCCTCTAAACCCCAAGAACCTAGAAACGACACTCATGTTGGTTTACCATGAAAAGTCGCGCCCGCCATCTTGGATTACATAACTAAGATAAAAACCCAAAAAACGACCCCTTTGCAGGTTTTTCATGAAAAGTCGCGTCCGCCATCTTGGATTCCAAAAATTACATCATTTTCAAGATCTCCACCCTAAAATAGACACTTACATATTTTCATGCCTGTTCCCATGGTTGTAATCTCGAGGCCTTTTTACTACTTTGATCACAAGAGGCCTTCTTGATGGTGATGACGAGTCTATAATTTTGCCATTTTATATTAATAGCAGGTGTCCGATCCTTGGCAATAACCTAGCACAAGTCCAGCCACATTTCAATCTCATAAATTTGTCTTTCATAATGCAATAGTTTCTGCTCCAGCCTAGACCTGTTCAAGGACTTATCATACATTGGTATTTCCAGAAACAAGTTCTGGCTGGAGACCAACTTTACATCAACTTCTCCAAAGGGCCTCTACATGTTGGATATATAATTCTCCACGCAAGCCTCTAAAGGACCGGTCCTTACCTTGACCGGTAACACCCGTGAAACCAAAGGAGATACAAATAATAATACTAATAACGTTTTATTTTAGAAATACATTTCTATAACATAGGTTAGTACCAAAAATAAGCTTATAAACTAGGGTTAGTAAAGTGAGCCAAATAAAATTATTAAAAACTAAAGTTATTTTACATTGACACGAGCAAGTCTCGAGCCAACGTGGACTCTGTTCCAGTAGCTCGAGATAGGGCAGCAATAGCGAGTCCCTTTCGCTGCCGAGAGGCTGTTCTCTCACTCTTTTAACTTTGTTAATTAAGAGTACAGATTAAGAGGTGATTATTGTTGTCAGTTTCTTTAGAACAAGTACCTACCTACCCTTGTTTGTGTGATCTGAGACAACCACTGTTATATGTGTCATATCTTACGAATAAGTAGTATCGTCGTCATATCATATTCTAAATAAATACCTGCTGGACTAATAACTCTGGGTTTTTTATAACTTTTACCAATGTGTGTAGTGAATTATTAATAATAACTACCAAAAGTAATTAATTTCAGTTTTTTATTCACATTTACCAAAACACGAGGTTATTATTAATAATGTTATAAAATTATTAATAATTTTCGATTAATCAAATTTACCGTAACATATATACGGACAAATCGTACAGATTGAGCTAGCCCCAAAGTAAGTTCGAGACTTGTGTTATGGGATACTAACTCAACGATACTATATTTTATAACAAATACATATTTAGAGTGGAAAGTGTAGGTCAAGTCCTCTGACTGCTCTGGCCAAGTATGGCTCTAGTAGTACAGAGAGGGTCGTGCTCCTGTAGTGGAGACTAAAAAACACCTGATGATGATGATGATGGTGATGACATATTTAGATACATAATACTATAAAGTCTTTTTCCCTTGCGGGTTAGACAGAGCCCAGGTTTGTACGATCTTAAAGCCCGATTTAGCATTTTGCCAATAACAAGCTAAACTTTAAGATCGTACAACAGAATAAAAATAGTGATGTGTTGCTAGCCGGATAGCCTACTTCCATTATTCCTCAGATTTTCGATCGAATTAACAATTTTGCTTAAGAATCTCACTTTGTGAATAACATAATTCTATTCATCCAAGTAAGTAATTTATGCAAATTAATGTGAAAAGCTTATACCGTACTTTAAAATATATCGCTCTCTAGGTGTAGGTGCTGGGATTCTGTAAATCGGAGTTGAATCTCGTCCAAAATGTATTGTATGGGTATATAAAACCATAATACCTGTATGCGCTCGGCTGGTATTTATATGAAAGGATAACATGAAGAAAAAATTGTAATGGAGCCGATTTGAATGTTTTCTTAATTCATCTTCCTTTGTGGGAATATTCAAAATATATCTCATCTCACCGATTCTTATTCTCTTTAATTTATTGAACCTCTCTCGTTGATCATTTTGTGTTTTAAAGTATGTTCCATACCAACGAGATGCTGCAATTTATTTTCTAGCCTATAAAATACCCTTATTGCTTCATACAAAATCGTCGTATTATGGGAAGGTGCTTCAAGACGCTAAGGGTGATATTGCGACGTTTCTGAACGGGCATGATATTGCGTTTACATTTCAGATAAAAATGTCTGGTGTCACCACTGCACTGATTTATGTGAACTAGACGCGGCCAGTGGCTTTAAAATCCTGTGCAAAATTTTCTGGCTGAAAAGTTTTAACTCTCCTTTAAATTTTATATTCATGGCTTCTTTACGTCTTCTGCAAAACTAAACATCTTCTTTTGAGAAAAGAAACTGACTTTTATACTAAAAATTGCGTTGGTAAGTAGATATTTTTGTATGAAATTAATATTTTACACATAATGTTCAGCAGTGGACTTTTTGCGGCTGTAATGATGATGATGATACCTACTATAGATATAGTGTTTAGGTTAATTAAAAAAAACTTTTACTGCATGAATACTGCCATAATAGCAGCCTTTGGGCTCCGAAGCATCACAGCTGAGGCACCAAACAGACGAGCAGCACTTTGCTGTCGACCAGTCAAGCAAGCTGTCGACAGAGCAATTTGCAGCACTGTTCGACAGCAGAATTCATCATATCGACGGTTGTAGCCCACCAATTTGGCCCACATGTATGCTGCCGAACAGTACCAACAGCAGCACTTTATTGTCGACTGCAAGCTGTCAAAAGCTGCAGTTGGCTCTGACAAGAGCTGCAGTTGCATCTGACGACTTGCAGTTGACTGGTCGAGAGCATAGTGCTGCTCATCTGTAAGGCGCCTGAGGAAAAAAAAAACACTCGGATAATGATAACATTTAGGTCACGCTCACGACAAATTTTTTTCTACACAACGTCATATCTGATCATTTACTTTAAACGATGATTTTCGAGAAACAAACTATAATTGACTTTGCAGTTTTTAGAACAACTTTTTTTAGTATCTTGTATTGAACTTAATGATTTAACATTATTCCAATGATTGAATTAACTCTAATAACTACCTCAGAACGATAATTAACTCCAAAACTTACCAAAATTAAATCAAAAGACTTAAATTCACTTAATAGGCGTTAACAATTCATATTAATAGGGCTGGCATCAAATGCCACGATGATTTATAAATGTACTCAATAGATAATGAAGACTGTCTCTTCCAGATATATAGAGATATTGGAAGGAAACACCCCCAGCTTAGCTGGAAGATTGAGCACTATTAGCGTTTCAGGCGTTTCTTGGGGTTATCTTTTGTTTTTCTTTAATTTATTGCTATAGATGTGCGAGTACAGTAATTATTTGTAGAATAGAACGTGCTTACAGCACTTTTAATGTTTCAAAAACTAATAAATTTAATTTAAACTTTGATTTTGTCGAGTATCGGGATTATTGGGGTCAATTAAATAGACACAATGACATTGGTATTGATACTGAGAAATTTTATAAATTATTTGTAATTGCTTTTAATGTTGGACCATTAATTGAGGCGCAAGCTTCTTTCAGGATTTTGTTATGAAAAATACTATTAACAAGTAACCTAAGATAGGTGTTTAAAAAAAAGTTGTCAGTTTTTTAAACACCTATCTAAGGATACTTGGAGTTTGTGACGACTTTAACTAAACCTTCATTGTCGAAATCGACGTGTGGAAGATACGAGATAATAAATAAATTTACAAACATATATGATACGCGCAAAACCCATAACCCTTCTTGCCAGTCAAGTAAAAATACTCTAAATAGGAATACACTCTTTGAGGATATTATACAAAAATGAGATGTATAAAGTGATATTCCACTAAACAATAAAATCTCTTTTGACTTATAAAAACTTACATAAATAAATAAAAGAAAAATAATGCCAAACCATGCAATGCATGGAATTAACAAGAATAAAGAATACAAAATTAATTATTGTGGAGAATAAAGAAGATAAAATTAATTATTGTGGCAACCCTTCTTACTTGCAGAGGTTAAGTTTGAAACAATGACAGCAGCGTCTAATTTGTAAAAGTTAGACGTAACAATTGAACGAAGACGTATTTCAGCATAATATATCGCTTATTCGGGGCAATTGTTTTGTAACCTCATGAAATTCAATTAGAAGCGACCTCTTGCAATAGTACTTTATTATACTACTAGCTTTCACCTGCGGCTCCGTCCGCGTCAATGTCGATCCCTCAGGAACAGTACTTTTTCCCGGGACAAAATATACACTGTGTCTTTCTCCGTAGCTCATACGGGTATACAACATTTCATGACGATCGGTTCAGTAGATAGGGCGTAAAGGCGTAACAAACACACGTTCGCGTTTATAATATTACTAGCTTTCGCCCGTGGCTCCGCACGCGTTAATGTTCATCCCTCGGGTACAGTCCTTTTTACCGAGATGAATGATACCCATGTTCTTCTCCGTACACCAGACAACGGGTATACAAAATTTCATGACGATCGGTTTAGTAGATAGGGCGTGAAGGCGTAACAAACAAACTCACTTTGGCATTTATAATATTAGTAAGGATTAGGATTTTGAATAATATCTCATATATATCATATCTCAATAATATATCATATAATTATCTGGGATTTAAAGTTTCAGTAAAAAAGAAATACATTTGATAGAATTTTGAAAGACGCCGCAATGCACGTTTCTTGGATCGTTATTTATTTCACGGTTAAAAAAATTTTCAAAAGATACAGCCCTCGGTCGACGGACGGACATCACGAGGCTTAGTAATACGGTTCCGTATTTACAGAACCCTAATAACACAAAAACAAGCTGGATGTCGTATGGGCTGATGACGAACGATTACCAAGGTACTTATCTATTATTATTTACTGTACAACAAAATACGATATGGCAGCATTAAATAAATGAGTATAGAGTATTTTGTCTAACGTGTCTACTTTTGGTTTTTTACCTGGACTTATCGGGAGTTTAAGACAATCTAGGTTTAATATATGCACGGTGAAATTTTTATCGTTTTGGACCCTCAAAGGGGTGATTCAGTCCGTCGATATGAGCAACTTTTCGTATGTGACCAATGCTGGGACCTCAAAACTATAATGGCAGTTCCATACAAAAAATTTCGGCCGCCCGGGCTATTTGTATGGGAACGTCAAAAAAATTTCGCGTTCCCAGCATTGGTCCCATAGGAAAATTATGTTGTTTATATCAACGGGCTGAATCATCCCTTTAAGGGTCCAGTACGATCAAAATTTCACCGTGTATAGTGCCGGCAGAAGTAAAAAATCGCCTTTGCCGCGGTCTCAGGTTACGTGTCCGTCATACGAATTTTCGATCAAGTCACGTACTCACAACGCCGCTAAAGAAGTATTCACTTCAAACAATTTGAATTTGACATACAGTGCTTCATTGCAATTTGATTCTGCCTGGTTGGTGATGTCACGGCCCGAGCCACACTGAAACCAGTGCACTCGATTCAATTGTTCCGCGTCATTCAGCGCCAGCGCTTAGGGTGTGACCCCATTAGCGGAAATCCAACAGTTTCCTACAGCGCAATCGTCTGACAGCGCCGGCTAATCACTATGAGGTACAGTCAATGATAAGAGTCGATGGTAATCGTTTTTCGAAACAATATGTATTCCGCTTCATTGTGCGAACGCAATGGGCAATGCGGCATATAGAAAGGTAACTGGGTAATGAATTTCTACCAGATAGAAACTCTTGTATAAGAATGCTTGAGCAATAATATGTTTTGGAGTGACTTTTAGACCGTGGTCCGAACGCGATTTTCTGATGTATAAGATAGTGTTTGGCGATATAAATATATATAATATATGGATGGACACTGCATTGGTTACCATAACCACCAGTGACACAGTGGTCAATTGCTTCCTGAAACCGTCACAGAAGTTGTTTTTTATAAAATTATATGTATCATCATCATCAGGTCTTTTTAGTTTCCACTACAGGAGCATGACCCTCTCTGTACTACCGGAGCCATACTTGACAGCCAGAGCAGACAGAGGATTTGGCCTACACTCTCCTCGCTGGCCAGACGGGTTGGAGAGGTCTCATTGATGTTAATGAGCTTTGTTTAGCTTGTATTTCCTAAGTCGCCTCTTAAGACCTCCATGGAAAGACTTGGAGTGGTCCCATTCTAAACCACACGGCTATGGATACACGGCATGGATATATCATATACCTATTGAATATTAAGATCGAACGATCAAATGATATTCTCAAAAGCAACTATGGCTTACTTATAAATTATATTGAATATACAAACTTAAAGGTTATATCTCTATATATCATTCACAAGCTAAAATATAAACTCAGACGGGCTCTTTTCTGGTTGTTTGTACTTTTAAGCCCACGTTTAAAGTGTGATTTACGATTGATTGTTGTCATAACAGTATTATCTGAATAAAACTAGCAATATTTCCGTCACAACGTCTTATTGGTTTTGGTAACACAATAACAAGTCTTCCGCATATTTTGTAAACAAAAACTATGTTTTTACTTCGATAACATGACGAGGATAACATGACACTGACCCTCCGATAAAGAATCGGTAATAATATGTTCCATAAATAAATAATATGACAAATATTACATACGTTCATAATTTGTTAATGTAATTTAGGTATTTATGAGAAAAAAAAGATGATATTATATGTATGTATGTACATATGTATCATAACAAAATTTTCAAACGTTCGTATAGCTGAAATTGTAATAAGTAGGTATCTTAATATTAAGTATATTTTCATTGTAATGAGGATCTACTCCTACCATAAGTCCAAACTATTATAAATTTAAAAAAGAAGGAAATATATAAATCGTTACTCTAGTGAATTCAAGTCTACGAATTCACGCTGAAACCTATTCAAGGCAAATTGATAATGATTCATCAATTTGCCTTAAATAGGTTTCAGCCTCAAACCCAATAAGGTTAATATCGTTAAAAAATCAGAAAAATATTTTATTATTGAAGTAGAGATACATAAAAGGAAGACCACTTTCAAATAAAAGTGAACATAAAGATAAAAAATTGAAATCAGTTATACTAGTCAATTTTCCTATTTTTTATTGATTTAACGATTATAAAGCGTAAAAGTCAAGAAGGAAATTGGGATGAAAAGTAACTGATATAGTCTCGCTCCCAGATCGGTATAGAAGATCTATTCTAAAAGTACTCGTTAAGATCACGATCATTTTATCTTTCATTTAGATGTAAATGTGTAACAGAAGTGTGCAATAACAGTAACAGTTGATGCACTAATAGCGACGATATCTTCCGATAGGACCCTCCGGATACGCACGACCTACTTTGCAGAGCGGAGCGCCTGACGTTTGGTACCTACTTCAAGAGTGGTTTAGATGGGCTTAGTTTAACGATTACTAATTCGACTGGTTTTCCAGCGACATGCAGCTTTTGTTGAGTTACCGCCGGGCGGTTGAGTTAGGCCACAAAGCGGGTAAATATTGGATATTCCAAATACAAATCATATTGCATCAAAATTGATACACGATAAGTATTTTTAATAAAACCGCTCCTAAAGATTAAAAAAACAAGCATACCGATATCCAATAATTACCTTTATATTTGTAGGTATTTAAACAGACAAATGCTCAAGTAAATATAAAATACTACCGTGTATTTCTCGGCTCCAAAGCATTACGGCTGAGGATTCAACCGGGAAAATGAGATGAGAATTAGTGTATCAAATAAGTCAGTAAAAGTCTCCATGTCCGAATGATGACAACTCTACGTTCCCAAAGCAGTCTTAGTAAAATCGTAATTACACTGTACTGATCAGATAAGATTTATTCTACCCACGTATGAAAGTATACTCGTTCGTACAAATTACTTTTCTTGCATGCAAGTAACTTGGTTCATGTAAAGAGGAAAGGAATCTTATGGATTGTTCCACAAGCCCGTGAGCGGTCGAACCTCTCGAGGTAGGTATTCAGGTGATTGGACTACTCTGCAATATTGCTCGTAGGCTTGCACCTATTCAGACAGCATTGATTTGATTTCGTGTTGATGTAGTAGGTGTAGGTTAGAGATCGTATCAGAAACACCAAGATTAGATGACGCACGACGCACATGACCCAAAGTGGAAACCGCACTAAAGTGGAAATGGACAGATCATATAAGCTGTAGGATAAAAGATAGGGTCAAAAGTTGCCTGTCCCAGGATAGGACACAAAACCGAGGGAAACCGCTACCTGGAAGCGTTGGAGTTCTCATTAGAGGAGGCTTATATCCTACAGTGGATGTGATGAGCTGAGAAGAGAAGTAGAAGTAAAAATTTTGAAAAAATAAACGGTTTCATACTTTTACTACCAACAAAGATGGCACTTTATCAAAGGCTAAATTGTGCTCGAATCGTTTAATAATATCCCCAGAAACTTTGTACTTTTTCGAGATGAATTATATATGTACGAGGTATTTTTATAAAATTGAGCAGATCGGTCTACTAAATTTTGCGTGCTACAATTACAGAAAGACAGACGGACAGATGCATTTCCACATAAAAAATTCGATGATTGACAGACTTACAATGCGATATGTTATTTTGTCGCTTCGCGTCACTGCCCCCTGACGAATTTTGTAGAGAGTTGACTCCGCTTTTATAAAATGTATAGATAGAATAGAAGATATAGCTTTTTATTTGTTTAAAAAGATAAAGATTTGAAAACCGTGAGAAGAGTGTGTTTACTCAACTTAAGCAAACTATGCCTACATAATTTAGGTACAGCTATTTAGCAAAAACATCTAACCAGTAAATAAACAACAAAACAAGCTGGCAATCTAGTTCAGTCCCATTTATTATATCGGCAACGTAATCTCCAGTGGCTGTTACGTTCCCACCTACAAAAAGTTCAGCGAAGTTAACAAAAGACATTATGTACGTACGTGTCACAGTGGAAACTTGTCAGGGCAGTTAATGAACGCCACTAACTGAGATGGAACGCTGCTCTAATTATACTCTACAAGGTTTTGTTTGCGATTTTTCTTGTTTTATCTGAACGTGCAGTTACCTCAATTGTATCATAGACAACGTGTTAGCAAAAGTCATGATAATCAGCCCAGTTGTTAAGGTGTGAAAACATATTCTCCATGATGAACTATGAACCAAGAACGGGAATATCAGCTGAATAATTTCGGTAGCATTTGGCTTCTTCTCGTCCGAATCCGTGGTGCTTTGGAACTCGAGTTAAGCTGTTGTCTTGCATTACATTTCAAACTGCAAAGCATGTATCAAATGTAACTAATATGTCTAAAATAATGTTAAGACATTTCTAATTTTATATCTATTCTTTAATTTAAATTAATTATCTCAATAATCCTTAAAGTTGCGTGGGTAACACTATTTTGAAATGTATGAAAATCTTAAAATACAATTTAACCATACGATAGTCCACTTAATTTATTATGAAGCCATTGCCATATACGAAATATTTAATATAGCTACCAAACAAAGTTCCCACGACATCCAAATAAAAAGGTTGCTCGTATCGTCACGAATTTATAGGCATGTCAAACAATGCGTTTCCAAAACGTGTAAAAATATCCGACTTTGTAACTTTTATATCTAATGAGTTTTTGGTTTAGAAATATATTTTTGGAAGGTCTTTTCATAGCAAAAACATATTTCGGCAGGTCCTTTTACTTGCCGTTTTTTCATTTCCCTTGGTAACATAATTTACACTTCTTTCAATAAAGCCTTGCTTATCGATTAATATACTTCAGCAAAGATCACCCCGACTGATTCCTGCCACCAATAAATTCTCCTCGACACGCTCCCGAATGGAAATGAGTTCGAAAACTTGTGTCAGCGAAGAAAATATTGTTTGTTTGTTGACGCGATACGGGCCCGTGGAAGTTGACAAACGTGATGAAAAAAATATTGGAAAAGTTTCTTGTACGCGTTCTTAGAACGAAGACGACGACGAAGAAACCTTCCAACGCCTAGATGTAGAATGGCGATAAGAACTGTTTGTTCAATATGTTTGCGAATATAGGAGGAATAACATTTTAAGTATTCGCGAAAATCTCTGTTTATGATATAACGGAAACATATATTCTTGCCATGCGCGTTAAGTAACACATATTAAATAAATATCACCATGAGCATCGACAACTAAGTACGTTCCTAGAAAATGAAATAACGCCATATATGATAGCCTTATCATCATTACTAATATTATAAATGCGAAAGTGAGTTTGTTTGTTACGCTTTCACGCCGTAACTACAGAACCGATCATCATGAAAATTTGCATACAAGTTCTCTGGAGTACGGAGAAGGACATAGGCTACCTTTTATCCCGGGAAAAAGTACTATTCCCGAGGGATCGACATTAACGCGGGCGGAGCCGCGGGCGAAAGCTAATAAATATCACCATGAGCATCGACAACTAAGTACGTTCCTAGAAAATGAAATAACGCCATATATGATATCCTTATCATTACTAATATTATAAATGCGAAAGTGAGTTTGTTTGTTACGCTTTCACGCCGTAACTACTGAACCGATCATCATGAAATTTTGCATACAAGTTCTCTGGAGTACGGAGAAGGACATAGGCTACCTATTATCCTGGGAAAAAGTAAACTATTCCCTTGGGATCGACATTGACGCGGGCGGTGCCGCGGGCGGTGCCGCGGGCGAAAGCTAGTTTTAATATAAATTAAGGCTATGGTAAGAAAACTGACATGATTATTTTTACTGTAAGGTTAAAAATGAATATTTCAATATCCTGAGAGTATCCTATATACATCTTTATTACTGGATCACTTGCTTTTAACGGCAAATAATGGCAGAATGCTTATACTATTTTTTCGGTGTCACCTGTTTTTTGACCATTTTCAATGGAATAAATGACTTCTGTTTCTGATAGCAATGTAATTTTAAATTGCTCAAAATTAATTGTGGTAAGTTCTATATTTACGTCACACGGAATTTCAAAGGGCTATTTTTAACATTTTTTGTTTCATAAATAAAAGAAAGAATACGTAGCTAATATTTTTTGATTATCTAATTGACGGACTAATTATATTTTTTAGGTAACTTTGATTTATTGAACTCAATGTAGGTCTGTAAAACCTTTGTTTATCATGCGTGTTAATTGATAGAACTAGCATTTTATGCAGCTTTATTATATTATTATATTTGCCTTTTCTAAACGTAACAACTACAATTTGACTTATAAAAACAGATACATATTAATCACGTCTTTTTACATTACAGGGTAGACAGCGCCAGATAATATATAATAATATCTTTCATTAAAAAAAATGTCCCGGAAATGTCCCAGAAGTTACACTCAATACGAATGCGTCATTCTCTTTTAACAACGCGTATAATTCAACTGCGAATATTCGTCATATAAAGATAACGAATTGACTGCATTAAGGGCCCGTACTACCTTACACTGCTTTGCATGATTGACTGTAATATCAATAATAATTAAATACTCAAGTTGAAATAAAAATGCAGCAAAGTTCAGGACTAACTCTGGTAACTATCTGACTCAAAAACACGATTGCGTTAAATTTTCTCGATAGAAAAAAATTGCAAAGCTGCCTCCAAATCACGTCTAATTTACTCGGTATATAGCATATTCACCAAATACATTAAAATTAACCTTGAAACTTTTGATTATTATTGTATTACAGATAAGGCAGCCATCATATGTTTTTCTTTTTCGAATAACCCTTGAATATTCCTAAAAAACGAAAATATCCAAAGTAGCCAACGCGTTTAGACCATCCACGTTTGTACCGCCACGCCGCCTGGCTTATGGCGGGCTCTTAATAGATACACGCGGTAATTCATACACTGGTATTCCAATTAAGACCTTATCACATTGACTCAGGAACCGTATACGAGTGCATATTGATGCACGTGACTGTACGCGAGTTTTCCTTTTTTGATATGATATCTAGCGTGCCATAGGTCAATGCGATACGGGTGAACAGTTTCCGACAGCCATATAAGCTGATTATGCACCAAAATAGAGGACAATTAAAATCTAGAACAAGCAGTCTCTACGCAGAAGTTTATAAGTAAAGATAGCAAATACATATTTTAAAAAAAGAAAATGTGGGACAAATAACGGTAGGATGTTATAGGTTTTTTTTAATTTGTGGCTGCAACACTGATGCTTCGGGTCTTGTAAGCTAATTGGGCAACAATGTTTCAGTTGTTGCTACTTGACAAAGGTTATCCAATAACAGTGGCTCATTGGACCTAACGATTGAATGCTGCCGTCTGGTGGGTAACATTTCAGAACCCTGCATTAATGTAATATGTTGAATACATATACACAACATATCTCATACTAGATAGAATCGATAAATGAAACAAGCTTTTTAGCAAAAATAATTTTTTTGTTTTAATTTTTTTTTATAAACAATTCCACACTATAACGTGTTTTCCAAGACAAATCAAATCAATCTAACGATTGGTGTACCTTGTTTAGTTTAAGAGTTACTATGGCCTTCCGACTCCATCATCAGACCTGCGCAACGATTCCATAATATTATATTGTCATCCGATTTACAAATGCATTCAGAATTTCAGCTCAATCGGTAACCGGGAAGTTGATCAAATTTAACTTGCAAGATTTGATTACAGACAAACATCGAGACAGGTGAAACTAAATATAAGCTTATAAATGACATTTTGACCAAGATAGATGAAATAAAATATTCTGCTCCGTTTTTATATAGCTTGTTTAACTTTCTAGTTTATTTCTATTTCTTGCCTGTGAACCGCATCGTTTCGGTTATCTGCGGCCAGGTCAAGATGAAAATCTATATTTTTCAGATTGACCTAGATTTTTGATGCGTGCTTTGAAAAGGGTGATTTTAAATGCTCTGGCAATATTTCAATGTCGGAATCAGAACCCCTAATAAAATATGATGAACCTACAAAAAAAAAAGGGTAAAAAAATAAATTCGGCCTTCCACGCAACTTCACCAATCAGTCAATTTCAATATTCTCTTTTAACTTTCGCGCTTTAAACACATAATTATGTATATATACGGGACTGAGCACGAACCTTTTTATTATTTGTTCACACCTCATAAAATACAGTATTATTAGTCGATCGGAATTATTTGTACAGACAAATTATTTCGGACGACCAATAATATATTAATTTACTTTATTTCTACATTATCGAGATTACAAGTCTCGTAATCATTTGCGTATGTATGAGGTATTTTAGTATTGTCTACCAAACTGTGCAAATTTTCATAAAAGTACCAACACAAACTTACTCATACAACCACAAAACACATAACTCGCTTTCAGTGCTAGGGAGCAAATAAATTCATTAGGACAACAAAGGGCGTCCGAGCCTGCCTAATGAAGAAGGACGTCTTGTTTAATTACCTTTTGTAATTTTTATACTAAGCGGCGAAGGTATAAATTAATTTTCTTTCAGTGCCCCGACCATGAGCACCATTATGAGGCACTAAGTGAACCCTCTATTGTCTGCCGGAGTGACTTGACGTCGTTGAAAGGACTTAAAAATCATGCTAACAGGGCCAATTTACGGAAGCACTATTTCAGCTTTTAAATTTTTAACTAAGTTTTAGAAAAGCTTGTTTTATTTTGTATAAGACCCAATGGGAAATTTGCAGGGCGACATACAAAACGGAAATATATCATCTACAGATGATGAGATTTCCATCTCGCCCGCAGTTTCGATTGATTAATAAAATTTCTTTAAGTAAAGACTTTTCAGTATGAGAAGTTATACACATTACCACTGATTTTTATGCAAAATACGATGATCGATTCAATAGTCAAAGCGTAACAAACAAATTCAAAACAATAAAAAATACCGAAAATCGTGTGAAGTTGAGATTAAAGACTGGGCGTGAAAAAGTGGACCCCAGGCTCTCAGGCATAGAATAGCTAAGGATGCAACGCGAAACACATTAAGATGAGAGAGAGAGTACGAAAAAAATAAAAAAGAATAAACTTTTAGGTGACAATATTTTGTAAAATTAGTTCACACCCCACAGTCTACATACCTGGCTATAAAAGATTCTATAAAGGCTCGCTCACATTACGATAAAGCTCAAGCGTTAAGTTCTCCATGCACTCGTTTAAAAACGCCTGTTATGTTCTTCGACGTTGTTTTACGTCCGTTTCTGATGTTTATTAGACTAGTAACATGTTCTGCGCTTATTTATTCTCGTAAAAGCGTTTTATCTATTTAGTAGCTGTATTATCTAGCATTGCTCGATCATCTTAATATTGTATTAGCAATGTGTTTAATGTCACTGACTTGTCAGTGCCATTCGCATAAATGGCGCCCTGTGCTCGTGTTCTACCTACGCTCACAAGACCACTAAATGCGCGTATAAATATGATTAAAGCACACATTGAGGCCTCCACAAATGTTATCTTTTGTAGTAGTCATAGGAACAAAATCGCATCGCTCCCTTACTTTAAATCAAAAGATACAATTCATAAAATTTGCTCTAACTTCATAATAAGGCGAAAGGTTCTATCAAGGCTCGCTCACATTGCTGCAAAGCTCAAAGCGTTAAGTTCTCAATGCCATGCACTCATTTTAAAACGCTCGTAATGTTCTTCGACGTTGTTTTATGTCCGTTTCCGACGTTTATTAGACCAGTAGCATGTTCCAAGTTTATTTGTTCTCGTAAAAGCGTTTTATCCTTTTAGTTGCTGTATTATCTAGTATTGCTGAGTTATCATTTTGATATTTTATTAGCAATGTGTCTCGAATCAAGCTGCTATTGTTTAGATGATAATAATTTTATACTTAAGATATCTCGAAGTATTTATATGTTTATTTGGTTTCATCGCAAAAATTCAGCATTAAAGATACACGTATACATACAAATATTTAATATCATGTTCTGATAAAAATAGGTACATAAATGTTTTGTATTATTTTGTACCTTATTGTGTAATCGATATAGAAAACCTTTTCTTTGCACGCTTCTGAAAAAAAGACGTTATTGTGTTCTAGATAAAATACTATACGAGCATATTTTTATTTTTTTTAAATTAAGAACCTCCTTTTACAATTCGGTCAATATCATTCATACAAAAGTGAACAACCGCACGATAAAAGTTGGAAAATATCAAGTAATTATTGCATAACGTATATATCATTATGTATGACCGCGGCAAACAAACCAATTCAATTTATCGGTGAACCCACCGCAATCGCATTATGTACTAAAGGTTATTTACTTTGTATCGTCATTATTATTGATTTATATCGACAATTATTTTTTAATTAAACACAATTTCATCCATTTATATTTATATGCAGTGGAAATGTGAATATATTTTGATTAATTATTCCATTCCGCGGGCAATAACACTAATAAAATATGGATTATGACATTTTTTATCGCGTTCTAGGAAATAAAAAGAAAAGTAAACAGTTCCGTGGCGTGTATTAAAACGATTAAAATGATTCATTTCATATGCATACTACCTATTATGAGATCTCAGTGCGCAAAATCCCAACTAATATTATAAATGCGAAAGTGAGTTTGTTTGTTTGTTACGCTTTTACGCCGTAACTACTGAACTGATTATCATGAAATTTTGCATACAATTTCCCTCGAGTATGGAGAAGGACATAGGCTAAGTTTTATCCTGGGAAAAAGTACTATTCCCGAGGGATCAACATTGACGCGGGCGGAGCCGCAGGCGAAAGCTAGTTAAAGTATATTTTTAATGCCCCTATAAATGCGACGTACAACTTATGGCTTTGTACGTACATACCTTTTTATTTATTTCAATACCACGAAATTAGCTCTCTTTAAAGCAATGGCGATTTGACGAGCACACAACGTGGCCTGAAACCAAAAGACCTAAATTCAAATTCTGTATCGTTATCCTCGCAAGAGAATCGGATCTCTTTTCTCTCCTTCTTTGCTAAGTACAAAAATGGGCCAAAATTCACCAATCCCACGTCTATGCAATCTCTATAATAAATATAGTAACACAATACATTTTACAAATTCTGTCGCTTAAATTTGTAAACTATTTTATTCTTAAGGTTTTTTTTTTTTTTTTTTTTTTTTATGTATATCCGACGGCAAACGAGCAGACGAGCCACCTGATGGAAAGTGGTCACCGTCGCCCATGGACATCTGCAACACCAGAGGAGCTGCTGATGCGTTGCCGACTCTTAAGATACCTGTAAACACGCCTTTTGAAGGACCTCAAGTCATAGCACACAGGGAAAACCTCGGGAGGGAGTCCATTCCACAATCTTGCTGTACGAGGAAAAAAACCACGTGACGCTCTGACATTTTTGGAGACCCAAGTGTCAAGGATGTGGGGATGGACTTTACTCCTGTGGCGAGCGGTGCGGTGGTAGAAAGGTGACGGTGGCACCAATTCAAAAAGTTCTTCAGAACACTCCCCATAGTATAGACGGTAAAATACACACAGAGAGCCAACGTCTCTCCGTAGACCGAGGGTGTCTAAATCGTCTGTGAGTGTGGGATCGTCGATAATACGAATTGCCCGGCGTTGGATGGAATCAAGAGGAAGGAGTTGGTATTGAGGTGCACCAGACCAGATATGAGCGCAGTACTCCATGTGGGGCCGGACTTGAGCTTTATATAATAAAAGTCTATGACCCGGAGTGAAGTACTGCCTCGCTCTATTGAGCACCCCAAGTTTTTTAGAAGCCATTTTGGCTTTACCTTCCAGATGACTCCGGAATTGGACCTCCTTCGTAATATCGACGCCAAGGATCCCAATACTCTTAGAAATGGTAAGAGAGGTGTCCCGAAACTTCGGTGCTATGTTAAATGGGGTCTTCTTAGCGGAAAACACGCAGACTTGTGTCTTAGTAGGGTTGAATTGAACTAGGTTTAGTTTACCCCATTTAGAGACCTGCTCCAGAGAGGTCTCAATGTCAGACACAAGTCTCTTTCTGTTCTCCTCCACCTGTGTTTGAGGGATATTTGCACGACCTGCATAATATGCATCACCCGTACTGTCGTCTGCATAGCAATGGATGCTACTAGTGTTAAGCATGTCGTTGATGTGCAGAAGAAACAGCGTAGGTGATAAAACAGATCCTTGGGGGACGCCAGCATTGATTGGCATGATATCGGAGCATAATCCGTCTACAACGACCTGAATGCTTCGCCCAGATAAGAAACTAGCGACCCACAAGCATAGTCCCTCAGGAAGCCCGAAAGATGGTAACTTCGCGAGAAGAGCCTTATGCCAGACCCGGTCAAAAGCCTTTGTGACATCTAGACTAAATGCCAGTGCTTCTCCCTTGCTCTCGATGGCGGCTGCCCATCGGTGCGTTAAGTACACAAGAAGATCACCAGCACTACGCCCGTGGCGGAACCCGTATTGACGGTCACTAATTAGCTGATGATCTTCAAGGTAACCAAGGAGCTGGATGTTTATCACACGCTCCATCACCTTAGAGAGCAGGGAGGTTATCGCAATAGGCCGATAGTTAGACGGGTCTGTGCGGTCACCCTTTTTAGGAATAGGGTGAACGTAGGCTACTTTCCACGAAGACGGGACTTTTCTTGAGGTGTAAGACAGCGAGAATAGGCGTGCTAACACCGGAGCCAACTCAGGGGCGCATGTTTTGAGCACAATTGCTGGAATGCCATCAGACCCGCTGGACTTCCTGACGTCGAGGGAAAACAGAGCACGTCGCACTGCACTTTGAGTGAACCGAATTTCCCGCATTGAGTGCTCGCATCGCGGTAAAAAGGGCGGCGATGCTCCTCCGTCGTCAAGGGTAGAATTTGACGCAAAGAGAGTAGCCAAGAGATCGGCCTTCTCTTTTGCGGAGTGAGCCAGCGAGTCCTGACGATTGTGCAGAGATGGAAGTGAAAGGCGACAGAAATTCCCCTGCGCTGCCTTAGCAAGAGACCAGAATGCTCTACTCCCGGAGGGATAGCCAACCAGTCTCCTACCAATGCGCGCAGTGTGCGCAAACTTTGCTGCAGTGATCTGCTTCTTGTAGGCTCTTGAAGCTGCGTTGAACCGCTTCTTCAAATCAGAAGTATTACGATCCTTGACATTTCGCGCAGCAACCCAGGCTTCGTAGGCTTCGCGCTTGAGGTGGGCGGCATGCAAAGACGAGCAACGAAACCAAGGTTGAGACCGCCCTCCGATACGAACCACCGAGCTGGGAATGTAGCACTCCATGCCCAGCATGTAATGCTTAAGTATAACGGATACCTCAAAAAGAATTAAGAAACGGGGCAAAATTCACCAATCCCACGTCAATACAATTTCTATAATATTAATAGTTAACACAATAAATTTTGCAAATTCTGTCGCAAAAATTTGTTATATATTTTATTCCTAAGTATAAGGATTTTAAGGTAAACGGATACCTCAAAAAGAATTAAGAAACAAATAGGTTAATTTTTAATTGGATTTTTAGGTTCTTGATGTGTTTAGCTTTCTTTCTTTTTCTTGGTATGGCGCAGTTAGAGCGTTCGCATGCAGTGTTTGTCAGTAAAACCTTGTATAACTACAATTAGTTTTTTGTTTTTGTATATATACGGTTTCATTTTATAATTAAATGTACCAATGTGACAATTGTTGACAGACCTAATAAAAAAAAATCGTATCCAGAGTTTGAATATAATTTCATGCATGGTACTTACCATAAACTGCATTAAGACATGTTCTTATTGAATCACAAATTACCTGAAACAGAATTAGTAAATACATTTTCGTGAATACAAATCAAACAAAAATGTGACAATTCAATTTCAAGAAACAGTTATGTACATCACTGACATTCTTCATATTGAATAAACAGGTTAAGCTAAACACCGTTCTCCTTAAAAACTCCTTCAAAACATCAAATCAACGTGTCCGTTACGCCAGCCAGATTTTGTTGAAAATTGTCGAAAATCGACATTGTAGTGCAGTAGATAATTAGATATAGAGCTTCTGTAAATGGTAAGCTAATTTTTAAATTTGGTAAGCGTATATTTTTTGAATTATTTGATAAAAACAGTTCCGGCTAGCGTAACGTTACCGTAGCCAGATCTTTTTTTGTTTTACGGGAATTTTGAAATAAAAGTTATGTAAATAATTAGATATCAATTTGGTATAAATGGTACAACTTAAATTGTATTTGTATTTGCTATGGTTGCGAAGATATTTGAAATTCTGCTGGGGTAACGGTTTGCTCAATTGCTGTATCTCGGAATTGACTAAGCGGATGATGATGATTTTTGCACAGAACATCTGGCTAATTAGTTATAGTTTATAGCATAATAAAGGAATTCATAGTAATTAACCGTTTTGAAGTTATTTTTATTAAATAGAAATATGCTTTAATAGGTCCTATCACTTCCAATAAGCGCTCCAAAGACTAACTTGAAACGTCATTATATAGTGAAATACTGTCTATAAATGGTACCGAAGTTTCATTAGTATCCTATACATAATTAAAAAGTTATGATGAATCTTCGATTTGTTTCGGCCATGGCGCGCGGCGGAGTTATTTAACGACCGATTAACCGAGTTTCCCGTAAGAGTGGTCACTGAATCTTTTGTAAATAATTAGATATACATGTCAATTTAATACCTGCTAAATTTCAGACCTGTAAATTAATTAATTAACGAAATAATTGAAAAAAATGATGTTCGCGTGGTTACCCGACCAAATCTAGAATGTTATAAAAAAGCGGCCGCGCAATACATTATACCAACCTTCTAAAACTTACAGGATAATACATACGCGGTTTGTACAGACGAGCTATTTTTAAAAAGTAGGTACATTTATTTTAAAATAGCTACTAGCTACCAGTTACAGCTTAGCAGTTAGTAGTGGAAGCATCTTGATAATTTACTCGTAGTTAGTCTGCGTTATCCTTACTAATATTATAAATGCGAAAGTGAGTTTGTTTGTTTGTTAAGCTTTCAAGCCGTAATTACTGAACCGATCTCTATGAAATTTTGTATACAGGTTCTCTGGAGTACAGAGAAGGACATAGACTACCTCTTATCCCGGGAAAAAGTACTATTCCCGTGGGATCGACATTAACGAGGGCGGAGCCGCGGAAGCTAGTGTTTACTATAAAACAAAGCTTTAGCTTGTACTGTTTCAAAAAGTACGTATCCTAAGAAGTAAACTGCATTGTTATGTCGTTTATTTATAATATTGTATTTTGATTTTTATACTAAAAACGTAATTTAAGAATACGGCTATCTTTATCTATACTAATATTATAAAGCTGAAGAGTTTGTTTGTTTGTTTGAACGCGCTAATCTCAGGAACTACTGGTTCAAATTCTAAAATTATTTTTGTGTTGGATAGTCCATTTATTGAGGAAGGTTTTAGGCTATAAAGCATCACGCTGCGACCAATAGGAGCGAAGCATCAATAAAAAATGTTTTGAAAACGGGGAAAATTCATCTATACTAATTAATCATACTACGAAGTCGCGGGCAACAGCTAGTCTAAGACATTTGTGATTTTTTTAATCAGATTACAGAAAGCAATGGGAAGTAGATACTTACTGTAGATAAAATATGTAAGTACATACTACACTGTGATGTTATTACATTTTATTATTATTGATCTGTGATTTTATACAATAAAACTTTATATATGACTACAAGTATTTTACTTTAACTTATTCGGAACGATAACATAAAAAAGATATAGGTATTTATAAATTCTTTCTTTTTAATTTTAGATAAGCATGCGACGTTGCATATTGGTCCATAAGAAAAAACCTGTGATTATTTTTTAAAGCTAATTTATAAACTTACTTACCTTTTTCGGACAAATCACTCAGATTGAGCTAGCCCCAAAATAAGTTCGAGACTTGTGTTATGGGATACTAACTCAACGATACTATATTTTATAACAAATACATATATAGATACACATCCAAGATCCAGGCCAATCTGAAAAAGATCATTTTCCATTTTGACCTGGCCGGGGATCGAACCCGGTCACTCCGTGTCGCAGGCTGGCATGTTGACCGCTGCGCCACGGAGCTAGTCAACAGTATTCTATCTAAAGATACGAAAATGTTTTATATTAATATAATATTAGTTATAACTAAGTTTTATTATATCACTTATGTAGCTCGTCTGTACAAAACACGTACGAGTATGAAATTATAGATAATTTCTAGAGTAAGTTTAAGAAGGTTGGTATAATGTATGGCGCGGCCGCTTTTTCATAACATTCTAGATTTGGTCGGGTTACCACGCGAACATCATTTTTTCAATTATTTCGTTAATTAATTAATCTACAAGTCTGAAATTTATTAGGTATTAAATTGACATGTATATCTAATTATTTACAAAAGATTATGTGACCACTCGTACAGGAAACTTGGTTAATCGGTCGTAAAATAACTCCGCCGCGCGCCATGGCCGAAACAAATCGAAGATTCATCATAACTTTTTAATTACGTACAGAATACTAATGAAACTTTGGTACCATTTATAGACAGTATTTCACTATATAATAACGTTTAAAGTTAGTCTTTGGAGCGCTTATTGGAAGTGCTAGGACCTATTAAAGCATATTTCTATTTAATGAAAATAACTTCTAAACGGTTAATTACTGTGAATTCCTTTATTGCGCTATAAACTATAACTAATTAGCCAGATGTCCTGTGCAAAAATCATCATCATCTGCTTAGTCAATTCCGAGATACAGCAATTGAGCAAACCGTTACCCCAGCAGGATTTCAAATATCTTCGCAACCATAGCAAATACAAATACAATTTAAGTTGTACCATTTATACCAAATTGATATCTAATTATTTACATAACTTTTATTTCAAAATTCCCGTAAAACAAAAAAAGATCTGGCTACGGTAACGTTACGCTAGCCGGAACTGTTTTTATCAAATAATTCAAAAAATATACGCTTACCAAATTTAAAAATTAGCTTACCATTTACAGAAGCTCTATATCTAATTATCTACTGCACTACAATGTCGATTTTCGTAAATTTTCAACAAAATCTGGCTGGAATAACGCACACCAAATCAACCCTTCAAAATGAACAACCGTTCCTATCGGACCAATTCTGGGAAATCATTTTTTTATACAAATTGCCGGACCGGCTCGACACTTTTGTTTAAAAATGTAATTTGTTTTCCAAGTTTCCAGCATTAGTTCCACAGTAAAAGTTATTAATTTGAGGGGGTGATATGATGGTCTGAAGGATAGTGTTTTTTAAACTTTCACAGAGATTTCTAAGTCTTGTCTAGACAAAGGTCAAGAGGATCTAGAGATCTAATTATTTAGCCACTCGAGCTTTACACTTAAGCCGCTTGGAAACATTTGTGATATTGTTGTCACAAATGTTTCCAAGCGGCTTTATCAATACTTGTAAGTCAGGTATCTTAAATAACGTCTTAAATTAATCCTTTTAATACTCATATTTATTTTAACTCACCAATCGGTTTTATATTTCAATCGACTTAAATATAAGGAGGTTATCAATTCGGTTGTTTTGTTACCTCTAAACAGCGTCATTAATGAACGAATTTGTAACGGTATGCTTTAAAGTTTTTTTCTTCCCGGGAATAAGTACTATTCCCGAGGGATCGACATTGACGCGGGCGGAGCCGCGGGCGAAAGCTAGTATAAAATAACTGCGCCTCTGAATAATTTTCCTATTTTTTCTCTAACTCTCAATAATTTCTCTAACGCCTGGAAGAGATTGCTTTTAGTGATAAGGTTGCCTAATTGTACACAATTTAATTAAAATACACATTTGTATTCCTAATATGATGCAATAAAGAATTTTTGAATTTGTATAATTCCGAAATTAAAGATACTACTCATAGTACTGATCCGTACTTTCGCAGTATAGATTAGGTTTTTTATTGACTTTTATATGTTTTGGTCATCTGTACTAAGGAGGGGTTGTGTTATGAGATGTAGTGATGACTGAAGGATGATATTAGAATGGATTAAGTATAGTACATCCGTTCATAATCAAACGAAAATTTAAATATTAACCACTGAAAATGGCATCAAAACATGATGAATATCAATTTTATTAAGTATTTCTGATGTCATATGTGGCAAAGTCAAAATATTTTGCAGGATTTGGATGGTTAATATGCTTTTCAATCATTTTGCATGACAAGTACCTCGACGTTGATAGAGTGATTACATGACTCGTATTTGTGGTTTATTTAAAATACATTTTTTTACATCATCATCAGGTATGTTCAGTCTCCACTGCAGGAGCATGAACCTCTCTGTAATACCGGAGCATTACTTGGCCAGAGCAGACAGAGGATTTGGCCTACACTCTCTTTGCTGGCCAGACGGGTTGGAAAGGTCTCATTGATTTGAGTTTGTTTAGCTTGTATTTCCTAAGTCGCCTCTTACGACCTCCATGGGAAGTTAAAACTACCCAACGGATTTTGATGCGTTTTTATTGAAATAAATAGAAGGTTTATATGTATAATTTATCGCGCCCGTGCGAAGCCGGGGCAGGTCGCTAGTTTAACTACAAAAAACACGTTTCTTGTCAGGAGACTCTGATGCATAACTACGCTTAAAACCTCTTCTATGTGACTTCTTTTGAGCGGTTAAACAAACTCTTTAAAGTACGAACACTATTGTTCTTAATTATTTGTACTTTGACGTCTCAGTAATAAATAAGCAGCAACTTTGACAGAATCAAGAAAAATACCGGCCGAGTGCGAGTAGGACTCGCGCACGAAGAGTTCCGTACCATTATCTATAATAAATAAGTTAAAAATTCAAGGGACAGTAGACCTGAGTATTTGATATGAATTTCAGGTTGATACCTCCACGCGTTTTAAAGAAAAAGGGTCTTGACAGACAGACAGACGGACGACAAGGGTTGACAATAAGGGTTCCGTTTTTACCTTTTGAGGTACGAAACCTAAAAACGCTAACTGAACATGTTTATTTTACGGGACCACCCGTTAATTAATAATTTTATTTTGATTTTACAATTTTTTGTTAGATAAATCTATTCTGTAATAATTTAAAGTCTCTACCTATAACGGTTCAATAGATACAGCCCTGTACAGACGGACAGACATCGGAGGCTTAATACTAGGTTTCATTTTAATACCCTTTGAAGCCCTTAAACTGACATTTTTAATTTCTATTCTAATAATCACCTAATTTAGTCCGTTTCTTTGATTTTAAGTTTTACAGTCCAATTAATACAAGTTTAATATCTGCTCTTTGTGCACCTTTTACATACATTAAATAATTCACCTTTATTTATTTTATTATAATTCAAAGCCAGTCGCGGCACCAAGATGTTTGATATATCGAAATGTCATGACCTGATCGTAGCTACATGACTTTCACATTAAGCATTTCGCTGAATTATAGACATGAATAAATAATGAAAGCCGAACTTTGTTGCCGAGAGCCGAAGATGTAGATGTTCAACTAACACAAGATGTTACATTAGTTTTAGTTTAATAGGGTACTTGCATAAGTAGAATCTGAAAAATGTTTCTAATTATGAAAGTTGCTGGGTGAAAAAAAATATTGGGCTCACTTTTCATCATTTAGTAATAATTTAATTTCGAATTACGATAAGTTTGGTTAAAGTTGGTTGGGTAAGATACTGTTACAATGAGATAACTCTTATATTTTTTTTTATTTAAAGCGTTTTCGTTAACGCAATTAAAAAAGCTAATTCGCTAAAGCTAAGTTCTCACGTTAAGTGTAGAAAATGCTAAATATGCGTGTCAAAAAAATATTATTATAAATTTTTTACCTTAAAAGAGATTTTAGGTTATCAAGGTATTATTTTTACCTATGGTTATTCTTTGGGAGGGATGCCTTTGCCCAGCAGTGGGACACAACAACAGGCAAAAAAAAATGCTTATTCTTTCTAAAGTCTTTGTAAAGTACAACGACAAAAAATGTATTAAAGTACCCTATTGTTGAGCGTATTGTTGCGAGTTAGTAAACGATATCTAAACTATATTCTGAGAAAATAAACCTGTCAGAACTACTTAACTAGACAACTTAAATCATATGTTAAAATGACAACAAACTTTATCAAAAACTGAAAGTTTTTCTCTTTAACTAAAATGATTTATAAAAATATTTTATTCTTTAATATATTGTGTATGTGACAGCAGGTCAAAATATTATATTAGGTACATTTATAAAACTGGCTAAGTGCGAGGCCGATTCGCAAACATTAGTGTTCCATATCACTTTTGAACTCCAAGCACATTTTTTTTGCTTGAAACCTCTTTCGTGCGACCTCGCTTCTGAGGTTAATAAAAGTCTTTCTTGCACGGACTCTATTGTTTTTACCTATCTGTGGTTTTACCTTTCAGTAATAAATTAGCAGCAGCTTTGATAGGGTTGAGAAAAACGCCAAAAACAGACCAAAAACAAGTTTCATGTAGCAATTTTTTATTCAAGTTTTTTTATTTTTGTTTATTGTTATAACGGTAATAAATAATCTTATTTCGTGAAATTTTCAAGAGTCTACTAATAACGGTTCCAAAGATACAGCCTCGAGACCTACGGATAGACAGACATCGGAGGCTCATTAATAGGTTCCTGTTTTTACCCTTGGATAGGGAACCCTAAACATTATAGCATAGCATCCTATAGATATTATTACGTAATTATTGTAAAAATGTCAAAATATTAAAGCATTACTCTATTATTACCCGATCGCGCTGATCGGGTAATAGAGTAATCTTTCTTGATCCACTTCTAATCCTACTTATGTGGGGTCGGGACAGCGTGGAAGTTTTTTATATTTTATATTACTACAAACGGTTTCACTCACGTATCGATAGTCGGTATCGCCGACAAGTTTCAGCCAATTCATATTTATAATATAAATAAATTATGTCTCGCGTAACTTTTAATGCTCAATGACCTCAACGGAGTTTCCCAACAAGTGGGCCTTAAAATGAACATGGACAAGACGAAAATAATGTTGAATGTCCATGTTGTGCCTTCACCAGTATCTGTTGGGAACTCCATCCTTGAAGCTGTGGACCAATATGTCTACTTGGGTCATTTGATCCAGGCTGGAAGTTCCAGCTTTGAGGACGAGGTCTTTCGTCGAATCCGACTCGGCTGGGCAGCGTTCGGGAAGCTCCGTAGTGTCTTCTCGTCCAAAATACCTCAGTGCCTAAAGACGAAAGTCTATAATCAATGTGTGTTACCAGTGATGACTTACGGGTCCGAAACATAGTCCCTTACTATGGGCCTTATAAGAAAGCACAAAGTCGCTCAAAGAGCTATGGAGAGAGCTATGCTCGGTGTTTCTTTGCGAGATCGAATCAGAAACGAGGAGATTCGTAAGAGATCGAAGGTCACCGACATAGCTCAGCGGATTAGCTCTTTGAAGTGGCAGTGGGCGGGGCACATAGCGCGTAGAACCGATGGCCGATGGGGCAGTAGGGTTCTTGAATGGCGACCACGTATCGGCAAGCGCAGCGTCGGACATCCACCGACCAGATGGTCGGATGACCTGACTAAGGTCGCAGGAAGACGCTGGATGCAGGCCGCTTCCAACCGGTCGTATTGGAAATCCTTGGGCGAGGCCTATGTCCAGCAGTGGACTTCTTGCGGCTGATATGATGATGATAATGAACTTTTAATGTAAGTTTTTTATACTTTCCGTGCTGTGAAAAGTTTATAAAAATAATAAGCCGTAATTTTACGACTGGCAGCCAACGTCTACCTTCCTTGGGAATGCTTACGTTGCACAGGATGTATGTGCTTGTTTCTTACGTCGCCTGTAACGATATCCATAGGACAGAATGAAGGGGTTCTACCTCTATATTCTAGGCTGGAAACCACACGGCATCAAGTCAAAATATTATAGCATTTCTCTATTACCCGATCAACGCATATTATTCGTAAAAAATCTAATAAGAGATAAAACTTACTTTCATTACATTATATCATTTGGACGCTGAATAATAATTGTGGCAACACCCGGTCAAATATAATTGTGCCCGGAGTCCGCATAAACAATAAGAAAACAAAGGAAAGGAGAGTTTCATTAACGCGGGACAGTCGCTGGGATGACAATGAAATAAACACTCATACGCGGGATTAGGCGCTCATGGCTGGAATGGATGACGACCATAGATATACTTAGAAATTCAATAGCACAAGAATACGGTATTGAACAAATGTTGAGACTTAAGATTTCTTAGTGTCTTACCGTCTTACCGAAAATATTGTAAAACATACTTTTATTTTCTTCAGACGCCAAATTTGGCATAAATAGAACGAATTATCATTCGTTCTGCTATTATCAAAAGATTTGAAAACAGACACCGAGACAGGTGAAGGTCCATATGTGGTCGATATTCCTGCTCATCGCACCTCTAGATTTGCCCCTCCTTCATTATGCGAAGCGCGAAGGAATGGAATTCCCTCCTCGCGTCACTGTTTCCCGACTTGTTCAATTTAGGGATTTTCAAGGCAAGAGTGAATAGGCATTATTTGAGTTTGCGTGGGCCACCCTAGACCTCATCGTTGCGAATCAGGCAAGATAGAGGTTAAACGCACTCAAATAATTCATAAAAATAAAAAAACTAAATTAAACCTTGTAAAAATGTTGCATAAAATCGTGACAGCTCTATTATTCTCTTTTTCTATAAAATAATAGAGGCGGACTTTAATAAATGGGCCACATCTAGTAAAAAGACGAAGAAGTATATGGTACGATGATTAGACATAAGAATTCATGAGGAGACTTCCTTTGCCCGAGAAATTCACTAATTAAAACTATGCAGTTGGAATAATTACGACTTTTATCTAGCGCTGAAATTAGTTCCAGAAATTCTCCGAGGGCGGGTGCTGAAAAATTCAGTTATGTCGTGTTAGTGTGGCAATTGTTATAGAAGGTGATACGAAATCTTTTTTTCTATGTTATAGGTAGGTTAGCAATCGAGCAAGCGAGTCACCTGATGGTGAACGATCAACGCTGCCCATGGGCGTTGCCGGCCTTTTAAGGAAAAGACAGGACACTGGGGGAGGTCACTGAGGGCATGTGGGATGGAAGGTGAGGGGGAGGAAACTTGATATTAGTTTTTATTTATTTTAGAATCGGACTTATTCGTAATTGCCCGAGTGCAAAGCGCGATCACAACGTCTCCGTTTTAGTTTGGACAACGCAGCTATACCAAACTTGTATGTTTATTTGTCCGACTGTTCTCCTCTACAAGTTCATTTCAGACTCTCGTGCGTGAACCACATAGTTTTTTGTGAGCAGGTTCGATAATTAAGATATTATTTTTACCGGATTTAGATTCCAGAAAATTTTCAAAATGGTGGTATGTAATTGGCACGAAGTACTTGTGATTTAGTATGTGGCGTTTGAGTATGTGGATAGTGATTTTGCTGTGATACGATCGCGAGGTCTACAGCTCACAGAGCCAGCAGTGTATTGTAAGTTCTATTCTCTACAGTTTTTTTGTGGTAGAAACTATACTATATAATGGGTTTTACAGATAGCGATAGCTTTCGGTTTAGCGTAAATTGGTATTTTAGTAAGTTCATTTTGCTTTTGTTTTCCACCACCCTTGTCAGGCGGTTGGGAAGCGTAGTTTCTTTGGTTCCTTGTGCTTCCGATGATGCTGCCCAACGGCATTTTTAAGGTGGGGCAGCATACCTATGCTGCTATGGTAACTCGTATTTGTTAAAAATTGTTAAAAAACTGTAATGGAATTGTTAGAAAGTTGTAGTTGTTGAAAAGGGAATGAAAGAATTGGGTTACCTACTACTCACTCCGATGAATGGGGGCAAGTAGCAGCTCGCGTCTCCGGGCGCTTCTATAGATTTGGATATAAGAGTCTGAGATGATAGAGATGTATATCCTGTTTTATATATCGTGTTAATATCAAGGACGTTATGAACCGCGTACTAAATAGATGGTTAATATATGGAAAAATAAATGAATTTTAATAAACTAGTGCCTCTGTGAGCTATAGACATTGCAAGTCTTATTATAGTGAACCGAAGCGCCAAAGGTACTTAACGGAACTTGGGTCTTTTATGCCAAATTCGCCATTTCGATTTTATTCCCAAATTTGAACCTGGTCACAAAATTTCACAGCCGGAAAGACATGCGAAAGAGTTTTTATCCACGCAGCAGACGCTTAGTTCTTACTTAGCGCTCGCTCGGTCAAGTTAATCGCAAACATGAAATTACTTAGTTACACCAACTTGAAACTGACATCTACTTATTACGTCATCTCAAAGCGGACTAAATTATTTCCAGAACCCAAAAAAAATGTCAGTGTCAATACTTTGTAATGGAAATCAGAGCGAAATAATTTATTCAAGATGAGGAAAATCAGTGGAAATGTTATCGGCTTCTGGATGAGAGTTATTTTGTTACTCTATTATGTCAAACTGACTTATTATTTCCTACATTTGTATCGTTTTTAACCGCTTTCAAATAAGGAGGAGATTCTCAATTTGGTTTTAATGTTCGTTACCCCATAACTCCGACATTTATGAATAGTTTAGTAAAATAAAAAAAAATACATTTAAAGCTTTATTTTTTTCATTTACCTTTAAATATATATTTTTTTAATGATTTTGATAAATTTTAATTAGGATCAATTGGTCCCAATTAAAATTTATCTTAAATGAAAGATAATATTATTTTAAATACCAGTTATTTTAATATCATTTTCTACTTTTTAACAAGAGAAATCTAAGGAACCCTATCAATAGGCGATGCGCCTATCAACCCATCTCTTTATCACAGCTATTATGATTTTTCATCTTTCGACCTATAACGTCCACGCTAAGATGGCCTGTGGGTTTTTTGGCCTATTATAGCCGATATTAATATGTAAAAATATCTATGTTTCATAACATATTTGGGTTAACGAGTATTGACTTTAATACAGCCATTGTCAAAATCTGGTAAAATATTGCTACTAGCTCTACTTAGATTACATACATTAAGCGAATCCTTTTAGAAATTCCTGATAGGCAGTTTGGAGGCACAACCTGGGGTAGCCGCACTGAATAGTCATTTCGGGCCAATTTGCGTCCAAAGCCTTCCCCAGGGCCATGTTAACGCACTCTCGAAGTCCAGTAAAAGAGGACTACCTGAAAATGTACTGAAACCTACATTTTACAAGTATCTAACCTTTATACAAATTATATATTTTCATCGCAAAATATGCTGATTCGAAGCCATTTGTGTGGGTTTCGTTACACTTCCCGGCAAAAAGGCATGTATAAAATGTTTTATTTTTGAATTGCAAATTTGTGTTTATTTACTGCTGAATGGAATGAAGGCTGGTCAGCCAATGTTTTATTATCGGGAAATACTTCATACTTAATTGTAATGTCTCTATTGTTTATAATAATACTAAGACCATTAAGTAATCAATAAATAATATCACGCAGCGCAGAAACTCTAATTACTGTTAATAAATAATAAGTGTCGTTATTAATTATTTACTAGATATTGTGCCTGTTATAAAAACATTATGATTACTCACATAAATTACTATAGGGTCGTTCAACTACAGGTCTAAGTAAAAGTTCCGGCTTAGGACAAACGCAATATGCCGGTGGTCCCGGCATTCTCATTGGATAAAAATCATTTAGCTATCAAAAATACTTAGGTTGAAAATACAATGCCGGTCGTTAATACTTACAGTAATATTCTAAAATAGTAAATTGAAATGACGACTTAACAACTACCGAGTCATGCCTTTGACGCAAATGTACACTTGAAGCATTTTTTTATTGTAGTTTGAAATGAAAGAGACGTCTCCAAATTCAAAAAAGTTGCTGAGGGATATTTAATGCCTCAGCAACCCTAAAGTAATTCTTTGTACAGTAGTCTGTTGGAAAAACTACGTTACACATTCCACAGCCTCGAGCCTCGATGTTTTGAGGGCTAAACTAAGTTCCAAATATCGTTAAAGCATTAAATGTTCGCAGGTAATGCTCACCAAATATTGCCCAACAACTTAAATAATGCACACAAAGGCAAATTATAGAACAGGGCATTCATTATGAAGTTTGAGGCACGAAGTTTGCACTGCAGTGTAATGCGACCTTTGTCGTTTTGCAAGCGTTTTGTTTTTATTACCTGGTCATGAGGAAAAATTGTTCTTTCGCAGCAAGGGTTAATGGGTTCAAACGATAGTAACAATTCAATTAGTGTGGAAAATAGTATGAAATATTTCAACATTTTTAAATGAAACAACTATTTCACTCACGTTATCATCGTATTATCGGACAGCTGCGCCGAGACGTCCTTGATACTCGTCCTGAAAATGGCTTTAAATATGCTGAGACTTTCGGTATTTTCTGACAAAAAAATGTCTGAAACTATTTAATATATTTTTAGATATATCGCGTACGTTTCAACAATATCATAACATTATTAAACTTCATAACATCAATACTAATAATAAATCTGTAAGGGTCGGTCATGGAGTAAGTTACTTTGTTTTTAGAGATATCGTGTTTATAAACTCTATACATGATACTGAATCTAAATTGATGATTTTTAGATTTTTTCTGTATGTATGTTCCTCCATAACTCTTAAATGAACTAACTGAATTTCCTAAAACTTAGTAGATAAACATTTAGACGTACAGGACACAGGATAGGCTACATTTTCTCCGGTTATGATAAGACGAGGCCCCTATACAAATATACGCGAACGGAGTCGCGGGACGGACTTATTACATCAACTTACGGCCAAAACTACTATACCTAGAAACTTGAAATTTGGTACAGGGGTTTCTTTTATGATGCAAGTGTGCAATAAGAAAGGATTTTTAGAAATCAACCCCTAAAGGGGTGAAATAGGGGGGGTGAAGTTTATATAGAATTTTTACATTTCCAGACTTAGAAGTATGAAAGTTATAGGGGTCGTAATCTATCTCAACATAACAAATGTACGCGAACGAAGTCGCAGGCACTGCTAGTGAGTTTTATAAGAAGGTGTAAAACAGTAAAATCAAGGTGACGATGATCCTGGTAGTTGATGATGATCGTAGAAGACCCCAGGCTACAAAGCATCTCCGCTAAGGATGCAACTAGGAACACGCTGAATTGAAAGAGAAAGAATAGTAAATGATGACTGGTCAATGTTCATGTTACTACGGAACTTAACGAGATGATTTTGAAAATTTAGCTGATATTTTAGACACATTGTAACGCCCAATGTACTCAGATTGACTGACTTTACTATCACTACATATAATAAACAAATCCGTCTGTTGCTATGTATGCTTAGATTTTTAAAACTACACAATGGATTTTGATACTGATTTTTTAGTAGATAGAGTGATTCAAGAGGAAGGTTTATATGTACATTGCATCCGTGCGAAGCCAGGGTCCGGGTAGCTAGTAAAATTATAAAGTTGATGATGGTCGTTATGATACAACTAATGAAAAATAATAGAGATTTTAAGTTACGCCATATTAAATTACAAACCTCGTTTAAAGCAATAAATACCCACCGGTCACTCCTGGCAAATATTGTCTTCTAACCAAAATCTCCCAACTTCAAAAGTGTACACGATGGGAAAATTTTAAGATGGGCCATTAATTACAAAGTTTGTACCAAACGTATTTTACTAGGTATATATATATTTTTTTATGTATATTCGGCGGCAAACGAGCAGTCGAGCCACCTGATGGAAAGTGGTCACCGTCGCCCATGGACATCTGCAACACCAGATGAGGTGCTGATGCGTTGCCGACTCTTAAGATACCTGTAAACACGCCTTTATATTTGAATGGAAGTATAAAATATAACGAAATCATATACAAATCATCTTCAACATTAGAAATACGCTATAGTTAGATCCAAATATCGTTAAAGGAATATTGTTCACCGGTAACACCTGGCAAATATTGCCTAACAACTTTAATAGAGCACACGGTGGGCATATTATAAAACAGGGCATTAATTATAAAGTTTGAGACACGAAGTTTGCGCTGCTGTGTAATGCTGTATTGTCGCCATGCTCGTGCATAAACACGCTGTTAATGCGACCTTTAACGTTTTCAAGCAGTTTGTTGTTATTACCTGGTCATGAGGAAAAATGGTAAATTTACGGGAAGGCTTAATAGATTCGAATGATAGTAACAATTAATTGTTAGTCTGGAAAATAATAATCAGCGTTTCTAAACCATATCCAACTTCCTTATTGTGGATTTCATCAGATCGTATAAATAAAGTCAAACAATGGTCCCGATTGTTGATGGTGGTCATTAATTTATATCTATTGCTCGTACATACAGCTTTGAAAAACAAAGCTAGCTCCGTGGCGCAGCGGTCAACACGCCTGCCTGCGACACGGAGTGACCGGGTTCGATCCCCGGCCAGGTCAAGATGGAAAATGATCTTTTTCAGATTGGCTTGGGTCTTGGATGTGTATCTATATATGTATTTGTTATAAAATATAGTATCGTTGAGTTAGTATCCCATAACACAAGTCTCGAACTTACTTTGGGGCTAGCTCAATCTGTGTGATTTGTCCGTATATATTTATTTATTTATATATTTATTTATTAAAGAAAATAAAAAAATAAAAGAAAGCTCTAAATGTACGCGGGTTACACCTGGCAAATATTGCCTAACAGTTTTGATACTGCACACGGTAGGCTAATTATAAAACCGGTCATTAATTATGAAGTTGGGAGACACGAAGTTTGCACTGCAGTGTACGAGTAATGCTGTCCAGTCGCCGTGCTCGTGCATAAACAAGCTGTTAATTCGGCCTTTAACGTTTGCAAGCAGTTTGTTTTTATTACCTGGTCATGAGGAAAAACTGTACTTTCACGGGAAGGGTTAATAGGTTCAAATGGTGATAACAATTCATTGTTAGTCAGGAAAATAGTATGCGTAACTAAACTCGTGAATGGGTGCTGCTGGGGGGGGGGACAGGTCTGCTCGACCTCTTTGCGACTTCTATATTTTATCTTATCTGTTGTTTCACGCTCGATTGCTAACATAACGTGTTCCACAACATTATGTAAATTGAAATTGGATATAATATGAAATCAAAAAAGAGAAAAGATAAAAATATAAAAAATCATACAAAGCCCTTCAGGCAAATAGGCGACCAATACTGTTGAAAATAATTTCTTTCGGCGTCTTCTCTTCAGTGGTCGGCCGAAACGCTAGTAGTTTGTAGCTTTTGATGAAAAAAAAAATAATTTGAATATAAGTTAATGAGTATTATTTAAAATGTGAATTGACATGAAAAAGTGCCTGAAAAGGCCTATTTTCTGAATAAATCTTTGAAACCATAGTCTTCAATTCGAGGTTAATAGGTTCTAATGATGGTAACTAAGGGTTAATAGGTTCTAATGAGGGTAGCAATTCATTGTTAGTCTGGAAAATAGTAGTTAGCGTACCTAAACCATATCCACCTACCTTATTGTGGGGTTTCATTAGATCGTATTGAAGAGAGTAAGATCAAACAATAGTGCCGATTATTTTCCTTGGTTTGTTAATGTTGTATTATAGGACACATGGCAGGCTAGTTATAAAACAGGGCATTAATAGTGAAGTTGGAGACACGAAGTTTGCACTCCAGTGTACGAGTAATGCTGTCCAGTCACCGTGCTCGTACATAAACACGTTGTTAATGCGACCTTTAACGTTCTGTAAGCGGTTTGTTTTTACAAGCTTTTTTTTTAGTTTCACCTGCACGATGTTTGATTGTATGTAATCAAATCTTGCGAGTTAAATTACACTTCCCGGTTACCGATTGAGCTGAAATTTTGCATGCATGTGTGAAACGGATGACAAGACAATATTATGGAATCGTTGCGTTGGTCTGATGATGGTGTCGGAAGGACGCCATAAGAACTCTTCAAGAGTTCTTAACAAGGCACACCAATCGTTTTTGGGCTAATTTGATTTGTCTTGGAAAACACTTTACAGTACGGATTCGTTTGTAACAAAAGATTATCACAAAAATGTAATGATGTAGAACTAAGGCTAAAAGAACGACAGAACCATTATTATTTTATTAAATAAAAATAAATTGCTCAGTCAGAACCTGGTTTTATTCGCTGTTCAGAACACAAATAAATAAACTAATAAAACCGGCCAAGCGCGAGTCGATTTCGCACACAAACTTTAGTGTTAGTGACTAACACACGCTTAGAGTGCACAAGCGATGATGTGGAATATCTACGATACCAGAGCAATTATTGAATAATTTATTTCATTACATGCGTTTTAAGGGTTCTGAACCAGCGGGAACCTATTAGTAAGCCTCTATTGTCCGTCGGTAAGTCCATCCGTGTGTTTTTTACCTAGGCCCTAAATAAATAATAAAGTTTAGGACTCCACATGACAAAAAAATCAATAACGTTTCCGTTTTTCTTTAACAATTCATTTCTAACGGGGACAGCACTAGTCCTCAATAAATTTCGATATAGCCTTAAAGGTATTTTCTGCAGGTTTATACTTGCAAAATAAATAAACTTACACGCAACAAAATATTCTTCCCCGATATCGCTGGCTTCCGAGTCAGTAATGCAATTTAATTCCACTAGTTCCCTCCTAAGCAGCATGAATGTTTTACAGAACTAAGTACCTACTGTTAGCTTAGATACGGGGACGACCACAATTCAACTGTTAAGCACTAAACTGAGCAATACATTTGAAGCTCCAGTACTTATTTTGCGATGCGGGAAGTAAGTGAGTGTGTATGTATGTCTAACTAGTCACATACTCGTATTTCACCAGGATGTAACAGTTTGTGAATAGAAACAACTTTTGAATAAGACATATACACGTCAACGTGTGTTCACTTGTATACAGTGTGTTTTATTTTCGAATCTCCCTTGAAGGGGTGAACCGGCCGCATTGATATGAACAACTTTTCCTATGGGACCAATGCTGTGAACTCAAAAAGAAATCGATATTCCCATTCAAATAACCCGGGCGGCAGAACACTTATATGAAAACGACAAATTCATTGTGTTCCAAGCATTAGTCCCATAGAAAATTTGTTCATATTGTCCGGCAGGGTCCTTTTTCCATTATCTGTGCTATAAGACGTTGCTTAGTACCAAATTTCAAGATTCTGAGTTCACGGGAAGTACCCTGTAGGTTTTGATTCCCTTACGAGTGTCGAAAAATTATTAAAAATATTATTATTATATTATGTAACAAAAAAATATGCTTCTCGCAATTTTTCCTTTATCTGTGTTATAAAAAGTTGCTTCGTACCAAATTTCGAGATTCTGAGTTGCTGGAAAGAACCCTGTAGGTTTTGATTCCCTTGCGAATGTCGAAAAAGTACGATTTGCGGCATAACTAGCTGTAAGTTTTGATTGCGTTGGCTTAGAAGTTTAATTTTTTCACAGCTCCAAGGGACAGTAAACCTGAGATTTGATATGAGTTTCAGCTTGATACCTCTACGCGTTCCTGAGAAAAAGGGTCTTGACAGACCGACAGACAGACAGGCAGACAAACAGACGGACAACCAAGTGATCCTATGAGGGTTCCGTTTTTCCTTTTAAGGTACGGTACCCTAAAAAACACACAACCGAATTAATAACCTCCTCCTTTTTTGAAGTCGGTTAAAAACATGCTTTAATTTAAAGCAAGTGAGCAAGCTAGTAGCAATCTCGTAACATTACAAGTACTGCGTCGTGCGCGGTGTTTACACTCAATCGCTTGATTGGGCCCCGCTTTGTTTTCAAGAAACATTCGCCTAACGAGGGCCGTTGTTCACCGCACAGCCTTTGCTTTATCCCCTCTCATCCAATCCCATCCCCTTTAATTGTTTACCGAATCAACTCTGTCTCGCAATTAGCGATTTTTAACGAAACTTCACAGTCCATTAATTTTTGCCAATTAAGAATCTCTGCGAGCAAAACAAAAAACAACTTTTTATGAATAGGGTCGGAGGTTAGAAAAACAGCAATCGTTGACAGCTTTTCTATCCTATATTAAAAAAATACTTTAATCTTTGAGTTATTACAGCTTAGTATATATCATACTTATACTTAGTGTATATGAATCTTTTTTTTTACTAAATGTGTATAAGGCATTTGTCTTCCATCTCACCTGATGGTACGAGTATGTGACGATAAACATAACGTGACTGTAAATCTAAAATACTGAAAGACATATTAGAATTGACACGATGTACATTTATAATCTATTGTTAATTTTTTCTTCCTTGGTTTTTTCCGGTATAGATTATATAGATAGAATTTTATGGGAAACGTATGAATGGCATGTGAGAATGTGAATAAGGTTACTATCTGTATGCAAAAGTTAGGTCACAATCCGTTCATTTTAGCGTGATTGATAACAAACATCCATACAACCATACATACTCATAAACTTTTACGTTTATAATATATGTATGGATATGGAAGTAAGGATAAATATAATTTGACCGAGTCGAAACGCAAAGGTCTCGTTTACCAGAGAAGCTAGCCGTGTGGTTTCCGGCAGAGTAGAATAGGACTACTCCTAGTCTTCCTATGGATGTCGTAAGAGGCGACATAGTAAATACAAGCTCATAAACATCAATGAGACCTCTCCAACCCGTCTGGCCAGCGAGGAGTAGTGTAGGCCAAATCCTATGTCTGCTCTGGCCAAGTAATGGCTCCGGTAGTACAGAGAGGGTCATGCTCCTGCAGTGGAGACTAAAAAGACCTGATGATGACCAGAGAAGCGTGGCATTACGCTGCGAGTCGAGCGTCGCGTTGCGCGGCTGGGGGACGCGTTTTCCGTTTACGGACGGAATTTGAAGTGTACAATGCCGCGATCGCCGCTGAGTGCTGCACTATGAAGCTTATAGTCACTAGTGAACTACACCGACTTGAAAAACTAGCTTCATGTATCTCAACTATTACCGTAAAAGTAATTTTCGACCTTTCCTCTATCCTATAAAAAGAGGGACCATAAAACAAGTAATAAGAGGTTTTTATTATCACATCACGCGACAAATCTAACCTCTATTGTCTACAATACGCTCGCAGGTTGAACAATAAACCTCGGACTTAGGAAATAAATAGCAGACAGCCTTCGTCGGTGTAAGCACGGGCCATTTGAGAAATTTATTGTGTTCACTTAACCACAAATAAATTTGCCAGCAGTGAACGCGAATAGCGCGGTTAGGGTTCCTTCCGTGCACCATGTCCTCGTTTATACAACGTGTAACAAAATAAGGGTAACACTACTTAAACACAATTAAACAACTTTCCCTAGAGAAAACATCGAAATACGAAAAAAGAGTTTGGCCCTTCATACAAAATGGGTACTCAAGTTTCTATGGAAAGTAAATACATTTTTTCGTATTCTTTGATTGGTCCCCTGGGAAAATTTGTTTAATATCATAGGCCGATCATGCTCCTTAAGTTTTGTTAGCCGGCCGTGTGGTTTCCGGTAGAGTAGAATAGGACCACTCCAAGCCATCCCATATATGTCGTAAGATACGACACAGGAAATACAAGCTAAACAAAGTTCATAAACATCGATGAGACCTCTCCAACCCGTCTGGCCAGCGAGGAGAGTGTAGGCCAAATCCTCTGTCTGCTCTGGCCAAGTATAGCTCCGGTAGTACAGAGAGGGTTATGCTCCTGCAGTGGAGACTACAAAGACCTGATGATGATGAAGTTTTGTTACCCCAATTTTGTTACATGCTGTAGTTGATATACAACGTTAGTCTATAAGAGCTATTAAAGCTGGAGCTTTGTAGCTCATAAGTGCACAGTTCAACTCTTCGGACATCTTTTAGTAGTTCCCAACAGCTTACATTTTTCACTTTGATAAGCTTGTCGATAAAAAGAGAAAACACTAGTGAAAGATTAAATTATTTATCTTGATTATCTTGGAGAGCAACATAATTTAAAAATGGAAAATGAATTTTAATAAAATATCCTTAAAAAATCTTGTGCTCTACAAGCCGCAAAAAGATAATACTAAATTTTCCAGAAAAATATAATTATTTACGCTATCTAAAAGAACATTACTAGACATATGTAAGAATATACATATACCTATAAGACTCTATTACCTAATTATTAAATGTACCTACCTAACGTAGCTTAACATTGCTTCCATGTTAATCAATATCTACGAAACAACATCTTCACATGTACTACTCAAGTTCCAGGTAGATCCCCAATGTATTAGCAATAGATCATTAGTGCATAAGCATATTGCTTAATAGCGGTGACAATTCATTAGCAATAATTGGATTCCGGAATGCACAATCTCATTAATGATTTGATGAATCATGAGTTCGAGTTCTGCTTGATTTCCCAAAAATAAGACTTGGTGATTCAAGGCCACAAAACATACATATATACTGTCAGGTTAGATCTGTAAGACCTAAAGGACACGTTTAGCGTGTACGCGGAAAACGGAGTCAAAATAGATAATGGGGCTAGAATATCGCCTATTGACCTAATGAAGATTTTCACCCATTTCCTCGATCGCCTTTTACGATCTACGCGGGAAACGATGTTGATGGTATATTCTACAGTTAGTAACAATACGTACCTAGTCAATAGCCATCCGCTTAATTTGCATGGATATAAAATGTAGCAGTTGTGCAATGATTTATACGAATTTTACATTTAGAAGTGACTAATCTTCTAATAAAAAACCACAAGTAACTTATTTGTAGCTAAGTGACCATTTCTATACTAAGTAGGTATAAAAAGGGTACAATTAATCTTAACGTTGTGTTTGTTTTCACTTAGTTCTTAGAATCCATAGTAGTGAACTGTGTTTTAATTATTTCTTTTGTATTGTAACTACCACCCATTGCCTGGGTACTCTTATTTTATTTTCTATGTGTATATATTCTACTTATGTTCAGTTGTGGTAGAGCCACGCTTCCGGCAAAATTCATTTTTGCTAGTAGTATGAATGGGCCGGCTAGTCCGAGGAAGTACCACACTCACAGTAAATCGACGTTTGCATAAAAGCTTTACAGCTTTTATGCGTCGTTCAGTGAGTGAAAGAGCCGGAGGCCTATCCTTTTCCCCATGTCCGTCCCAATTCCTTGAAAGGCCGGCAACGCCCCTCACTCCTGTCACACCCTGGTGTTGCAGTTGTCCATGGGCAGCGGTGATCACTTACCATTAGGTGACACGCTTGCCCGTTTGCCGACCTATGTCATAAAACAAATGTAAGCACTTGAAAAATATGTACAACTGTCATGCTCTATATGCACGTTTTTGGGTCTCAGTCTAGCTCAGAATGTAGGATGTATTTTTAGAAAAAGCTTTATATTTTAAAAATAAATACCTAAATAGATGAGATTTTCGTCGGTAAAGACATTTTTAATCAAATACATTGCCTCCGTGGTCCAGTGGTTAAGGCGTTAGCCTGTAGACCCGGGTGCCGTGGGTTCGATTCCCTCGGGAAGCATACTTTGTTTAGTCGTTTCCAGTTTGGTTAGGACATTACAGGCTTGAATCACCTAATTGTCTGATAATAAAGACGATTCCGTGCTTCGGAAGGCACGTTAAGCCGTTGGTCCCGGCCGCCATCTGGTAGTCGTTTAAGGAACCACGTCAGAGGCCGAGAAAGTGGTTCGAAGAACTCTGACACCAAGGTGTGCATGGTCGATTGACCGTGACACCTACACGAAATGGTGATGATGATGATGAATCAAATACAGGGAGTATTCAAACAATCTAAAAAAATGTTTATGTATACCTATATAAAGAATGTAGATTTATTAGAGCAAGATAAAAAATTCTATATAATATATTCTATTTTACGAGTATAAGCTGCATTTTTTTAATTGCAGCAAATATATTTGGAAAAGCTAAAATGATTGGCTGGTAAGCTGAAACCATGAATAATTCCAGGGCTTTTAATAAGTAAACGCTGACATAAATAGTATGTTTGCTTTTCATTAAAGAGAGCACTAAAGACACTTCAAAGAAAATGTCTTTTTCTCGCTTATGCTAACTAAAAATGCACAAATACTAAAGAAAAGAACTCGTTTCAATAAAAACGTAATATCCAGAGATGCAGTTCTATATAGAACGAAATCAGCGTCAAAACAAAAGTCTACTTCATTTATATTGAATTCAAAAAGCAATTTGCTTTTAAAAATTAAAAAACAAAATCTGCGACGTCGCTGATTTTAACTTCCTGGTAAAGATGACAGGGGTCATTTGTGCAAAATTTTGAGTTCATTAATCAACGTCGCTTTCATGTCGAGTTTTTTGTACGAAACCCTTACACAATTGGAATCTGATACAGAGTATAAAAACCGTTGACCGCCATTGTGGGGGTTGGACTTATAATACGCAGTGTAGGGTTTTTATTGTTAAAAAACAAATATGAAATGTTTGATTAAAACTAACCTGGATTACTGCCTCCGTGGTCCAGTGGATAAGGCGTTTGTGGATTCCCACGGGAAGCATTAAACATGTTGAAATTTTGTTCGTTTTGGACCCTTAACGGGGTGACTCAGACCATCAATATGAACAACTTTTTGTATGGGAACAACGCTGGGAACTCAAAAAAAAATTCGTCATTTCCATACAACAGAGTTCTGCCACCCGGCCAGTTTGTATGGGAATGTCGAATTTATTTTTGAGTTTCCAGCATTGTTCCCATAGGAAAAGTTAATCATTTTGATGGTCTGAGTCACCCCTTTAAGGATCCAAAACGACAAAAAATTCACCATGTATTGTTTAGTTGTCTCCAACTTTGGGTAGGACATTTCAGGCTTGAATCGCCTCATTGTCTAATAATAAAGATGATTCCGTGATTCGGAAGGTGCTTTAAGCCGTTGGTCCCTGCTGCCATCTAGTGGTCGTTAAAGGAACCACGTTAGAGGCCGAAAGGCGGTCCTGAAGAACTCTGACATCATGGTCGATTGACCGTGTTACCTACTCGAAATGATGATGACTATTATGATTATTTTTCCACCTATACGCTCACTTAAATACTAAATATGGCCTTGGGGTTTTATGGCCTCTTATTATATGACCATGTATTAATACGAGTATAGTTTGGGCAGGTGAATTTCTTCTTTCTCTTAGAGATGTTATTGCCTAAGGGTCGTATAATAAAATGTCTAATATATCGATAAATATTCATTTTTAACCCCGACTCAAAAAGGGGTGGTGTAAGTTTGACAGATATGTGTGTGTTTCTGGCTATCTGTGGCACCCATGTGGCACCATAATTCTTAAACGGTCAAACCGATTTGCATGCGGCTTTTAATGACAGCAGATTTTCTAGCAATGTTTCTTTAAACAAAAATACAAAATCACTCCAGCTGTTTACACGATAAAAGGATTACCATATCGAGGGGTGCTTGAAATTTTTAATTTTATGTAACTTGTACAATAATGCACAATTCCCAACTCGACAATATCAACTGAAAGCATACGCGAATTGGTCTTAACGCGTATTTCATATGCGATTCGCATATCCCGTTTATTTTACCGAAATAAAATATCCCTGGGGCATTTTTAACACGCCAAACAACAATAATTATTGCGAACTGGCCGAGTTAATAAAGCTGTATTCACATTTATATAAACGGGTCTCTTTGTTGCAGCTACCTTGGTCCCACGCGTGTGGAAATACTTATAAAGTATTACTGTTTTGTTGTTTTATATTGTATATTTAATTTGGTTTCTTGATGTTTAAACACAAAGGAAATTCTTACTAATTTACCAAACACACTCTTTAGAAAATTCAATTATGAAAAAAAATTAAACATAGGGACATGCTAATATACCGATTTTGCCGTGTGGTATCCGGCAGAGTAGAATAGGACCACTCCAAGTCTTCCCGTGGATGTCGTAGAAGGCGACTTAGGAAATACAAGCTAAACAAAGCTTATAAACATCTAAGACACCTCTCCAACCCGTCTGGCCAGCGTGGAGAGTGTAGGCCAAGTCCTCTGGCTGCTCTGGCCAAGTATGGCCCTAGTAGTACAGAGAGGGTCGTGCTCCTGTAGTGGAGACTAAAAAGGACCTGATGATGATGAATATACCGATTGATTTTTTGTAAAAAAGCATTGCTCTACTGGTACTATCCAGCGAGGAACCAGGGGACTACGCTTGTATGGAAATTTGGCCCTACGATTTCCTCATAAGGACAAGTGCTTCATACTTAAATTGTAAGATTTGACCCAAACAAGATACATACATTATGTACTTACATTGCAAGTTAAACAAAAGTTGTTGCCTTGATTTAAAATAATCATATAAAAAACCTTCTCAAATCAAACTACTGAACAGATTTTAATGAAATTTAATTTTGATTGTGACCAATTCGCGACGCGTATCCTTTCAAATAAAAGAAAGTTTCGAATTAATTTTAAATACAACATATCGGATAAATTGTATCATGATTTCTAAAGAATTTTATGAATAATTTTTGAACGTGCAAATGAACTACAACAAATGATGTATAACAAGGCCTTGGGGGAGGTTTTATTAAATAAAAAAAAAGTCTGAATACACATACACACACATAGTATCACGTCTTTTTCCCTTGCGGTGTAGACAGAGCCTAGGTCTATAAAACCTGAAGGCCACACTTAGCATGTTGGTGGGCATTAGGTATAAAACGGAATGAAAATAGTGATGACCCCTCACTATTTTGCCGCATCGCCTATTAACATGAATCCTCAGATTTTACCCATTCCCTTGATCGGCTTTTACAATCTGCGCGGAAAGAGAAGCAGCTGGTACAATCTACATTTTTTCTTTTCTCCCAGACCATCATGGAAAAGTCAGAATGCATAAAAAATTCAAAATTTCAGGAATATTTTAGGTCGAAAGCTCTCGGTGTAGATGAACTATATCAAAGGGTGTATGAGGGGGGCCGGGGGAAGCTTTGTTTCCAAACAACACGTAGTCACCGGATTCAACTGATTATTAACTTCCTCGCTGCACGCTCTCTGTAACTCAGTGTTCCTTTTTGTACCTACAATTTATTTTAAAGGAAGATGGATGAAGGCATTATACAAAGTGCTACGCCATTAGGATAATTTTCCAACAAGTTATCTACAAAGTAATAGAAAAGTCTATTTTTACCTGGTAACTACGTCATTTCGTTCGCCATAAAATGTTTAAGGCACTTGCGACGTTTACTGCATTTACCTGAAACAATGAAACAATATATGTTAATACAACTATACTTGATACTCGTCCATGCTGGTCTGGGGAAAAAGTCGGCCAAGTGCGAGAAGGACTCGCGCACGAAGTGTTCTGTACCATTATCTATAAAAAAAACCGCAAAGTAATCATGTCTGTTGTATGAGAATCCCACTAAAATATTTATTTTATTCTGTTTTTTAGTATTTGTTGTTATAGAGGCAATAAAAATACATCATCTGTGAAAAGTTTTAACTGTGACTATTACGGTTCATGAGATACAGCCTGGTAACAGACGGACAAACAGACAGCAAAACCATATTATTAGGGTCCCGTTTTTATCCTTTGGATACGGAACCCTAATAAAGCAAGTTTTTTGTATGGACTCGGGAGTTGTTAATGCTATATTGTTTTTATTATTAGTCGTTGTAGCGGCAAAAGATATACCTTCACATTTTGTAAAAATTTCAAATCTTTGCTTATTACGGTTCAAAAGAAACAGCCCTGTAACAGACGGACTGACATGGGAGGCTAATAAATAGGGCCGCGTTTACGACTAGGCAAAAACTCCAAAATTGTATCGTCCTAGTTTTCCCCGGTAGATAATAAAAATGTAGCAAAAGAGATCTTTCCAAAACCTCACCGATGAACTTTGCGCATTATACTAATGGCCTTATTTGCGATGCTAGATTAACCTTTTCCCTTTATTCTGTAGTCCATTGTGATAAAGTATGCATGTAGGATTCCATTACGTTAGTGAAGTTCTGACGACACAACAAAAATAACATAAAGTAGGATAGCTCGGGCGAGGATGTACTAAATTACTGTTATTTTATACTTGTAAATTCTTCGAAATGTAAAGTCAAAGTTTTTTATTCAAAATTGTATACATCTACTTTATGATGTACTTATCTCTTTTTGAACGTCTTATTTTTTTATAATTTGTTCTTTATAATGTTCTAAAATATATGCCACATCGAAAAACTACAAGCGTACTTTCTACATCAAATCTTTGTATAAAGTTCCTGCTTCTTCTTGTGACGTGAATTGAAAGATGTGGGATATTTAAAAAAAAAATATCCAGCCTATATAAATATTTTTCTGCCCATTATGTTTTTTAGCCATCGCAAACTCATATTTTTATAAACAAATTTCGAATTACAACGTCATTTTAAAATATGACTGCTTTACTTTTAGGCAATTTGATAGAAACATGTAAGGAAAGCACAAAATACACAAAAATATATATTATTACAAGTCAGTCGAGGAAATGGGACAAAATATAAGGAATTAAATCAAACGGCGATACGGCTAGCAACCCATCTCTATTTTAATCCCTCTTACCACTTATACGCTAATATCCAACACGCTAAACGTGGCCTTTGGGTCGTGTGGCCCGGGGTCTGTCTGTCCTGTAAGGTATAAAGACGTGATAATATGTATCTATATATAAAATTATTCCAGAACCGTTAAATACATGTACACAACGCAACTACGTAGGAGTATGTCGATCAAAATAATTAGGTAATCAAATACATCAGGTGTTTAAATATATAATTCTAAGTGTATTTAACAGAAGCACACACGCCGCTTTGTTCGTCTAGGAGTTAATTGCCTATTAGCACTACTCACATTTCAAAAGGCACTTGTAAGGGTACGGCCGGCACGGGCGTTTGAGTGTCTTATTATTATGGTTCTTCTGGAGATGAGGTAAGGAAATAGTGCAAGGACAGTGTATATGTATTTACACCTAAAACGATTTTTGAAGTGAAAGCTTCTTTAACAGCGTTGAGCAAAAAATGTTAAACTCGCGTCAGGACACGTGACCTGATCGAAAATTTGTAAGACCGAAACGTCACGCGATGCGGCGTAAGAGAGGAAGTAATATTCCCCTCTCTTTCTACAACGCGGAGGTTTCACTTTTACCGGCACTGCCGGAGTGCAAACTGTTGTTTTTTATCTCGTACTATGTAAAGTAGCTGCACCAGCAATATATGATATATAAATAGTCTTGAAGTAATTAAATAATAAGTAATTAAATCCCAATAATATCAGGTGTCGTCATAGAAAATCAAATTTCTATGAAGCAGGAATCACAGCAGCAAATACGTAGCTTTGTTCGTCTAAAAGCTGCGAGTAATAATATAATTTCCGATTTAATTAACTGCTAAAAAAAACGGTGATGATTCAGTAGCGTATGATTAAGCTGAAGTTTCCTTGACACTCTTCAATTCAATTCTCAGTTTGGTTAGGACATTCAAGCTTGAGTCACCTGATTGTCTGATAATAAAGATGATTCCGTGCTTCGGAAGGCACGTTAAGCCATTGGTCCTGGCTGTCACCTACACGAAATGATAATGATGAATTATATTCTAAGCATATTTATTAGAAAACCACGATTGGCTCGGTTGTACTAGAAGCTATTAATTTTATCACTTTTTACTTAATTATCTATATATTATCCGAATTTAAAATGCTACTTGCAAGGGTACGGATATGAAAGTTTCTAAAGTAAGTAGCAAAATGTGGAAGGATGATTATCCTTATTCGAATACATATGTAAAATTTGTACATTTCATGTTACTTAACCTTTCTTCTAATAATTTTAATAACCAATGTGTCTACGTATAATCAAAAGTAAGTGCCTACGTATTATTACTAAGCGTTTTAGATTAAAATCACCTAAATCTGACTAACGTATTAAACAGAAGCATACGAACGGCTTTGTGCGTGTAGGAGCTAATTAGCAGCACTTCGCACTTAATTACTCTATGACGGAGTTTAAAAGGCCACTTGTAAGGGTGCGCTGTTTGTATGAGGTGGCACTTATGATCCCGCCTCGATTTGCTCCGAATTTGCTATACCAACTAAGGTGAATTTTGGCACACTCGAGTTAACCAAATCAAACACGAGCGTTTAACGTAAATACATTTTGAGTTTGAGGTAGTTTTGAAGGTCACAAATCAGGGAATTAAAAAAAGTTTTGCAAGCCATACCGTGCTACATGTCAAATGAAAAGGCTAGTTGCGTGGATCTCACATATATTTTTAACAAATTTTTAGATTTAACAGTTTTTTCTGAACTTAGTTTTTGACTTATAAATAACAGAAAACCCTATTTTTATAATTTTGCGCCAAACAAGCTCCTAAGGCCAGAGTGAAATAATGGCTTAAGAAAAACCAAACCAGATACCGCCTGCTGATAAACTACCACCATGGCAATCTGTCCTGGCCAGTCTGGAACACTTTAAACAGACTGCGGCCTAGTGTTGGTAGATGCCACGAAAATAAGAGACAGGTGGGGTTTCTCCAACAATAGCGAGTGCAACTGTGGTGGTATCCAATCTATGGGTCACCTCTTGGTGTGCCTAAAAAGCCCAACTTCTAGCTCCCAACAAGATCTGAATGAGGCAAACGAACGGGCAATTACGGTAACAATGCACTGGTCGAAACAAATTTTGCTAAACGAAAAGCCATTTTACGACTCGATAGAAGAAGAAGTTATAGAGTCTAAATGAAGAAAATTACATATATCATTCGGAACTTTCTCAATGCGTGTGCTATCTCGGCCGGCTTTTTATATTGGAGAATAATTTTCAGATTTTTTCATACATACCTAGCTAAAGCATTTTACCACTTTATGTAAACAATATGAAATCAGTTAACGGTTATATATTTTGTGTTTATGTATCTCCAAGTTTTGAGATAGACTTGAAATAGTTGGTCTGGTTAGCTGAAGATATAGAAAACTTCAGAGTGAGCTCCATTTCATTTGGGTAATGTTTAAAGTTTACACATTAGTAAAAAGTGACTATGAAAAAAGTTTCAGGCATAAAAAGTCCGCAGCTCGACAAGAGCGCAGTTTCTTTGGCTTTTTCTGCTTCCGACGCTGCTGCCCATGGAAACACTATTAGGGTAAATGTTGGGTTTGGGAAGGGAATGAAGGTATTGGGATACTACGCACTCGGATGAATGGGGGGAAAGCAAGTAGCAGCTGAGGAAGCAGGGCGCGCGTACTCGATGCCATAACTATAACTACCGCACAGTTGAGGATGACACCCTTGACCAAAACTAAAAATATACTCGCACTGTAAAAGAATTTGTAGCAGTCTCCCGAGCTCAGTATTCATGAATAACAGATCGTTCACCCCAACGTCTACACTTCCACCTACATTAAAAGTATTTATGTAAATATAAGAGTTAGAAGGTCAAAGTATGACGATTTTTCACGTTCATCCTTAATAAATGGATAAGAATATAATAAGCCATAAGTGTTGGAGCTGACTTGGCTTTCATAAGGGCGTGAATAGGCTCCAGAGCGGCAACACACAGTATCACCTAAAGTGTTACAGACGTCCATATGCTTCCATCAGGTAGTAAGGAGAAAAAACATATTAGCACGGATGTAATTCCTGTAGTGTTATTTTATTAGAGTGTAACTAGCTGTTGCCCGCGACTTCGTCCGCCTCAATTTCTGTTACTATGATTAATTAATGAATAATTTTCCCCGGTTTTGCAAAACATTTTTTATTGATGCTTCGCTCCTATTGGTTGCAGCGTGATGTTTTATAGCCTAAAGCCTTCCTCAATAAATGGACTATCTAACACAAAAAGAATTTTCCAATTTGAACTAGTAGTTACTGAGATTAGCGCGTTCAAACAAACAAACAAACTCTTCTGCTTTATAATATTACTAGCTGTTGCCCGCGGCTCCGCCCGCGTTAATGTCGTTCCCTTAGGAACAGTAGAAATGATAAAAATTCCATACAAACCCCTCCCCGTCCGCTTTTTCCCCTTAAGGGGGGAATTTAATACATTTCTCCTGCATAGATCTTTAGCCCTTAAGGACGATTTTGCCTATTTCACCTACACAGATATTTTATTATTGTAATGGAGAACTTCTTATTGTCATATTTCTAAGTAAATATAAAAATCCATACAAACTTTGCCCCACCTATTTTACCCTTTTAAGGGGAAATTTTCTTCCATTTTAACTACACAGATCTTTTTAATTGTAATGTAAACATATATACTTATTTTAATACTTCTATGTCTAGAAATGAGAAAATTTCCATACAATCCTCCCCCCTTTATCCCTTAAGGGGGGAATTTTGTACATTTCACCTACACAGATCTTTTTTATTTGTAATCTAGAACGTATATACTTATATTATGTACTAAAAACGGGTCACTCACGTGCTATTTCGTCGGGATTGCCGACTATAGTTTCGGACTCGTCAGGAGCCCATTTTCAAGGCGAGTGCGTATATACTTTTTTTCATACTTCTAAGTCTAGAAATGAAAAAAATACCATACTAACTTTACTTCCCTATTTTATCCCTTCAGGCGAAAATTTCGTCGGTTTTACCTACATACATCTTATTAATTGTAATCCAGAACGTCCAGAAATGAGAAAATGTCCATCAAACTTAACCCTCAATAGGGGATGTTGCCTCTTAAGAAGGGGATTCTATACATTTCACCTACACAGATCTTTTGAATTATAATCGAGAACTTACATACCTATTTTTATATAAGTCTAAGTCTAGTAATCGAAAAATTCCATACTAACTTTACCCCCTATTTACCCCTTCAAGGGATAATGTTGTCTGGTTCACCTAAACAGATCTTTTTTAATTTTAATTGAGAACTTGTGTACCTACTTTCAAAGTTCAGTTCTACTTTTAAGTCCAGAAATGAAAAAAAAATCCATAAAACTTCACCCCCTTTGATTTTCTAAAAATCCTTTCCTTAGTGAGAATTCCTGTGCCAAATTTCAAGCTTCTAGGCACAGTAGTTTCGGCTGTGCGTTGATATATAAGTCAGGTTTGCCTTTGGCCCGCGGCTCCGCCCGCGTAAGTGCCGATTTCTCAGGAACATTAGAATTACCCGGAATACATTAGTTCATGACTTTCAATGAAACACCTTAATATTGAATTTCAATTGAATAACTTCAAAAACGGTAAGCTTCATACTAACTTTTCATCCCCGTTATATCCCTTTAAGGGATGATTTTTGAGAAAAATATTTTACTCGTGTTTCATGCCTTTTAGTAAAGAACCTTCATGCTGAATTTCATTCGAATAACTTCAAAAACGACCAAGTTTCATACTAACTTTGCAACCCGTTTTACCCCCTTAGGAGATGAATTTCCAAAAATCACCCCTACATTATAAAATTATAAAAGGAACCCCTGTGCAAAATTTCAAGTTCCTAACCCTTATAGTTTAGGCCCTGCGTTGATATGTCAGTCAGTCAGCTTCTCCTTTTTTTTAGTATGGATTACTATGGATAGTATGGATAGGTATAATGCTGTCGTATAATGATGATGAATTGACTTTGGATTTTAATTTACCTATGTCACTTATTATTTTATTTTATTATAAAATTATAAAAGGAACCCCTGTGCAAAATTTCAAGTTCCTAACCCTTATAGTTTAGGCCCTGCGTTGATATGTCAGTCAGTCAGCTTCTCCTTTTTTTTAGTATGGATTACTATGGATAGTATGGATAGGTATAATGCTGTCGTATAATGATGATGAATTGACTTTGGATTTTAATTTTCCTATGTCACTTATTATTATTATTTTTTTTTGCTATATGTTTTCAGGCAAACTCATGCTTTGAGTTCATTCAAATTACGATAACTTTTTTTTTAATGAACCGATTTTGATGAAACAAACTTTAAATGTTTTGCTGAGTTAAGTTAGTGAAAGTTTGAAGTAAATCGGTTCAGTATTTTCGGAGATAATCGTGATCATACATACAGACAGACAGACAGACAGACAGACAAGAAATTCGAAAAAATTTTTTTTGCTTTCTATTATTCTTTTTAAGTGTTCCTCTATCCATTTCAGTCAAAAATTCTAAATGTACAGACAAAATATTTTTACTGTTTTATTATATGTATATGTATAGATAAATAAAAATACCGTTATCACACATATATCTTTTGAAAGCGTTGGCTTAGAAATTTGATTTTTTCATGGCTCCAAGAGTCAGTAGACCTGAGTATTTAATATAAATTTCAGCTTGATACCTCCACGCGTTCCTGAAACAAATTAGACAGACGGGCAACAAAGTGCCTTTTTAATCCGTTCCGTTTTTTTATTTCAAGGCACGGAAACCTAAAAATAATAAATAGGAATCGTAAATAAGCGACAATTGATTAATTTCCATAACGGCTGAACCGATTTTAATACAATTTGGTATGGAGATAGCTGACACCCTTTTCTTTTATTATACAGTAAGGCAAACAAGCAAACGAGTCACCTGAGATCACCGCTGCTCATGGACAATTGCAGCATCAGTGTGTGACAGAAGCATTGCTGGTCTTTCAAGGAGTTAGGGGGGGGGCATGGGAGGGAAGAAATGAAGGAGAATGATGGGCCTCCGACTCTCTCACTCACCCAACGACGTATAGAAGCGGTAAAGCTTCTACTCAAACGTAGATTTTCTGTGAGACGATGGATTAACATATAGGCTACTTTTTACAAAAAGAGGCGGTAATAAGTTCGCCGGGTCAGTCAATAATTTATAATTCAGTCTGACCGTCCAAACTTCGTTTGAGCGTAAACCGCTTGCTTACACAACTCATCCAGTTTAAAGGCAAAGATAACAGATAAACTACGAGCAGTCTTCTCCATCCTTCATTCGTATGCTGGAGCCTTCGCTGCAAATAAAGTAGGACGCAGGCTGCCTCGCTCGGGCTCATTATTGAAATATAGTGTCCTTACAAGAAAGAGTTTCCACCCCACAATCCAATGGTTTCATGTTGTATTCATACAAAAATAATGGTTTTGTAGTTTACGCTTTTTGTTTGTTTGCATTGAATAGGATCCGAAACTACTGGACCAAATTAAAAATTATTTCAACAATAAAATCCTACATTACTTCTAATGTACATATAGAATAAATACTTACATTACCCGTGCAAAGCCGAGGAGGACCGCTAACTCTAAATGTGTGCTACACGTACTTTTGGTTATCGAACTACGTTAAAAATATATAGCAGCACCTTAACTAGTATTATAAATGCGAAAGTGAATTCGTTTTTTTGTATTCTATAATATTGACGCCATGTATCACATGGCGTAATATCGATATCGATATTACGCCATGTGATACATCTCTTATGACAGCGGCGTTAAAAGTCAGGAGAGCTATTTTCAAACCGACGACTTTACTAAATGACAGATATGTATATGGATACTTGTACATTCTCTTCATATTTATATTGTATTATATAGTAAGTTATAAACACTGTAATTTAAAAAGATATTATTTTTTTCTTTACATGAAATAAAAGCATTATAACTTGTACATCTATATCAAATTGCCCGTCCACAAATAGCACCCCTGTAAGCACGCCCCGCTTTCCTCTGTCTCACACCCCCGCTAATGACTACTAACACTAGGTTACCATACAAAAAAGGCAAAATGTGACATCTATTCAGAGACGCAATTTTTTTTAATTATGTTTTTTTTGTATAGGACGGCAAACGAGCAAGCGCGTCACCTGATGGTAAGCGATCGGCGCTGCCCATGGACAATTGCAACACCAGGGTGTAACAGGAGCGTTGCCGGCCTTTCAAGGAGTTGGAGAAAGGACATGGGGGGAGGAAATGGGGGAAGGATGGGCCTCCGGCTCACTCACTCACCTAAAGAAGGATAGAAGCGATAAAGCTTCTACTCAAACGTCGATTTTCTGTGAGAGTGTGGTACTTCCCCGGACGAGCCGGCCCATTCATGCAACTAGCAAAAATGAATTTTGCCGGTAGCGTGGCTCTACTACAACTGTGATATTTACTTAACGATGGCTATTAGCTTTTGCTTAAAAATTAACATACATAAGCCTCAGCGATTGAGCCATGTATGTACCATGTACACAACATTGTTCCAATGAAACTTAATTTGGCTGTCGATTGTTCGGAAATTTCAGGACATGATTGTTAACTTGATTGCTTTGGCTCTATTGTGTGTGAGCACACGTGATGCAGTTTTGTGGCTAATTCGTTGCACAGGCATCGGCAAGAACGTGATTCTGTTATTTGATTGTATTTTAAAAATAGGAAGGAAATGAAAAGCTTCTGAAGTGGTAATTCAAACCAACGTCTGTTCTACAACGTGTAACGAAATGGGGATAACAATACTTAAGAGTGTGCCGCGCGTACGAAGAACGTGAGTTCTGCGATTATGTAAAAAATGAAGACTGAACATTTTCTTAATTATATTTAAAAGAAATAAAATAAGAATGTGGCGTAACCTGCGAGATATAAATATTTTCATGTGAGAATTATTGTTTTAAAATTTACAAACTATCCGAAGGAAAATATTTTTAGATATCATAACATATAGGTATGCATCGTTTTTAAATTACATATTAATCTGACGGTGTCTGAAGGTCTTGCAGTCTTGTGATGAGCTTGAGATTTTATTAATTTTAATAAAATCTAATATAATCAATTTAATAAAATCTCAAGCTCATCACAAGACTGCAAGACATTCAGACACCGTGAGTACATATGTATTTGTTTCAAATTCCAACAAGACGGTGTTCTTGTGCAAGGAAGTAACCTAATCTATACAAAAATAATTTTAATGTATTTTATTAATCCAGCGATTTGTACTAGTGATTTAAAAATACGTCAAATTACACAATTTGCCTTTTTCGCCTTTGACTTTGAACAACTATCCCCAGGAGACCAACCTCGAATTACGAAAGAAAGACTTTCAGATTAAAATAAACTAAGACATTTCAATAAACCAATGTATACTCAATCTACCTGTATACCTACTCAGTATACCTACCTAGTTTCTAAGTAAAAGTGTGAGTTGACGTCTTTTGGAAAAAATGCGCCGTGCAGTTTGTTGCGGCTTCTTCTGCACTCCGCTTTGGAAGCGGCATTAAACCTACATTAGTTAATTTTTGACGTTAATAATATTGTTCAGAAGTCAAATATGAACAATTAATAAGATATTTTTTGCTAACGTCACACAGCTATGACGCTCCGAGGATTAAAAATACGAATCTAATGATACCTTTACATTACGAAATCCTCCCTCTGGGTAGGTCAGTCGGGTAAAAATGTGCCCCTGAATAGATATAACATCGAGGGGAAACAAATTATCTCAGTTTTTCCTTTGCTGAATTTATTAAGCGTGTCTCTTATTATTTTTACGATTAGCGTTTACTCCTATTTCATACAACATTTGAACTTGCTGTTATGAAAAGGCAAAAAGACGTGATAGTATGTATGTATGTAGTACTAAAGGATAAAAGCACCAATATCTTGTGCTGCAGGCGGTGGTATCAACTTTCCGCAATCATGTTGCAGCATGAATATTACAAGCTGACATGGTGGTCATAAGTCAAAAGTTATGACCAACTATCACGTCTTATTGCCTTTCGGGGTGGACAGAGCCCAAGTCTTGAAAGCCTACATTTAAGCCACGTTTAGAATGTTGGTGAGCATTAGGTGGATAACGGAATCAAAATAGTTATGGTTTGCTAGCCGCATCGCCTACTAATGATTCCTCAGATGTTCGTCCATTCCCTTGATCGGTTTTAACGATCTGTGCGGGAAGAGAAGCAGCTGGTACATTCTACGTTTTTTTTCTTCTGGATCAGCATGGAGGAGCCCATTTCCTTTTGTCGCCTCGTATAAAATCCAAATAAGAGACGAAGCGGTCTTTTTATGATCGGAAACGACACAGCTCATTTATTACCTAAATCAAGATCTAATATCGTTTAAAGTGGTTAGTTGCAACAATTTAGGGACATAGCACCTCACATGACCGCGTAATCTCATAATGTGACGTCACAAAGCATTTGAAGAATGCAAGTGGCTTGTGGCGAGCCGCTGACCAGCCAATAAGCTAATCTTAACTCCTACTTAGAATGTGGTATATTCTATGTAGTTCCAATATTGATCAAAGTAGTTAGCGGTTGTCCATATCACCGCTCTTGGTCGCGTAATCTCATATTGTGTTGTCACAAAGCATTCGCAGAAGCGTTCTAAGTCAAGCGCATGGTCCGCTGATTTTCCCAATGACTGGTTAATAAACTAATCCTTATACTTTACTAATATTATAAATGCGAAAGTGAGTTTGTTTGTTTGTTTGTTTGTTACGCTTTCACGCCGTAACTACTGAACATTATGCTACCTTTTATCCCGGGAAAAAGTACTATTCCCGAGGGATCGACATTGACGTGGGCGGAGCCGCGGGCGAAAGCTAGTCAATATTATAAATGCGAAAGTGAGTTTGTTTGTAACGCTTTCACGCCGTAACTACTGAACCGATCATCATGAAATTTTGCATACAAGTTCTCTGGAGTACGGAGAAGGACATAGGCTCTTATCCCGGAAAAAGGTACTATTCCTGAGGGATCGATATTGACGCTGGCGGAGCCGCGGGCGAAAGCTAGTCTTAAATATTTATACTACGTTCTTTGAATTCTAGTATCGATCAAAGTGTTAAGCAGTAATCCGCTGAATCGTAAATTACCGCGTGAATTTAAGTTGTGACCTCACAAAGCATCAGCCGAATGCGCGCGGCTTGCAGCAAGCCACGAAATGCTGGCTTTGCCCATTAATAGCAGACGCTGTGTAGCACTAATCCTGGTCAAGGTGATGCAGTAGCCGCACCGTGTATAACCACGTAATACACAGTAAATGATTGTGATGTTATAAAGCATTCTCAAAATGCGCGCAGAATGCGGCGAGCCAAGGGACGCTGGCTTTGCCCAATGATTTATTTATTTAGTATACACAACGGGTTACAATCAACAAAAAATCACAATGAAGGTAATATACATAAGTTCTGCGCCAGATTGTTACCCTAAAACGCGTACGCACAACATGACATGCACTTAAAAACATAGTTCCACACACCAATACAAACAAGAACCCAAATGGCCACAGCCTAAAATGAAATTATAATTTTGCCATACAGTTCTTAAATAAAACTATTGTAACAAGTTAATGAAATTAAAGAAAATATATATGAATGATCAGTGGAGGACACGTTTAATTTGATTTTTAAAAGTATTGGTTTTGTATACTGCAAAAATGGCAATTGTTATTTTTTTTTTAATATATATAGTTTATTATAATAACGACACATGCGAACAATTGGATTATAGAATGAGGTGTTGTTTTTGTAGGATGCAAGTACAAAGATTTTACGTCGACCCAACAATGATAGTCAGGTTAATAATACTTTCTGTGCAGTACTTATATTCAAAGCGATTTGTTTCAGCAATGTAGCGGCGTAATCCGCTACAATGCGCATGACCGCGTAATCCCTTATTGTGATGCCACGAAGCATTCGCAGAACGCGCGGCATGCAGCAACCACGGAAGGTTGGCTTTACCCAGTGGCCAAGCAATAAGGTTAATAGAACATTTATAGTTAACATAACATAACATTAATTCATTCATTTCGTGTACACACGGTCAATCGACCATGCACACCCTGGTGTCAGAGTTCTTCGGGACCGCCTCTCGGCCTCTGACGTGGTTCCTTTTAACGACTACAAGATGGCAGCCGAGACCACCGGCTTAACGTGCCTTCCAAAGCACGGAATCATCTTTATTATCAGACAATCAGGTGATTCAAGCCTGCAATGTCCTAATTAAACTGGAAACAACTAAACAAAGTATGCTTCCCGTGGGAATAAATAAATAAATAAATAAATAAATATATACGGACAAATCACACAGATTGAGCTAGCCCCAAAGTAAGTTCGAGACTTGTGTTATGGGATACTAACTCAACGATACTATATTTTATAACAAATACATATATAGATACACATCCAAGACCCAGGCCAATCTGAAAAAGATCATTTTCCATCTTGACCTGGCCGGGGATCGAACCCGGTCACTCCGTGTCGCAGGCTGGCGTGTTGACCGCTGCGCCACGGAGCTAGTCAGAATCGAACCCACGACCCCCGGGTCTACAGGCAAACGCCTTAATCACTGGACCACGGAGGTAGTTATTACACGTACGTTATTACGTATACCATAAATATATTATAAATATCTATGTCAATCCTTAAGATTTATGTTAGGTGTGTTAATATTCGCCTACCACATTTTATTTCTATTTATCCCGAAGGTTGACTGGTAGTGAATGCTATTAGGATTAAGTCCACCTTTTGTACCATTTTCTTTAGTAAATAAAGTTTAAAATAAATAAATAAACATTCTGTGAAGTTCTAATATAGTTCAAAGCAGTTAGTTTCAGCAATGTAGCGGCGTAATCCACAGAAATAGCGTTATCTCATATTGTGACTCCACGAAGCATTAGTAGAACCCGCCGCTTGCGGCAAGCCACAGAACGTTGGTTTTTCCCAATGACCCAGCATTAGGTTAATAGAAGATTCTGTGGAGTTTTAATACAGTTCAAAGCAATCAGTAATGTAGCGGCGTAAATCGTAATCCGCTACAACGCGCATGGCCGCGTAATCTCATGTAGTAGCGCGACGAAGCATTCGCGACTTGCAGCAAGCGACGAAAGGTTGACTTGCCCACTGGCCTAGCAATAAGGTTAATATAACTTTCTGTGCAGTTCTAATATATATAGTTCAAAGAGGTTAGTTTCAGCAATGTAGCGGCGTAATCCACTACAACGCGCATGGCCGCGTAATCTCATATAGTGACGCCACGAAACAGTCGCAGAATACGCGCGGCTTGCAGCAAGCCACGGAACGCTGGCTTTGCCTAGTGGCCCAGCAATTCATAGAACATACGTGTAGTTTTAATATAGTTCAAAGCAATCAGTTTCAGTTATGTAGCGGCGTAATCTGCTACAGTGCACATGGCCGCGTAATCTCATATTGTGACGCCACGAAGCATTCGCAGAATGCGCGCGGCTTGCAGCAAGCCACGGAACGTTGGCTTTTCCCAATGGCCCAGCAAAAGGTTAATAGAACAATCTGTGTACATAGCTTTTATATAGTTCAAAACATAGAACAACGAACATTAGAAGTGTTATCACGCGTAATTTCTATGAAAACCAGCGTCGCGTCATTTCAAGCATACTTACTAACGCAACACAATTGAGTGAAACTCTCTTTGGTCAAAGTTTCACTAGGACTTCTCACTTTGCACGTTAGAATGTATACGTTGGCATTTTCGTTTTTTTTACGTAAATCTTACTTTTTACCTTTAGCGATAGCTGGACAAACTATATTACGTGATTCAAGTGAGCTGATACAGCGCATTGTTGGCGCGTGAGGCACGTCCCGCGTCATTTCTAATGTCTTTGTTATTCTGTGGTTCAAAACAATCAGTTTTAGTAATGTAGCGGCGTAATCTGCTACAATGCCACATAATCTCATAAGCGACGTCAAAAAGCATTCGCAGAATGCGCGCGGCTTGCAGCAAGCCACGGAACATCGCCTTTGTCCAATTGCCCAGCTATGGTTAATAGAACATCCGTGTAGTTCTAATATAGTTCCAAACAATCAGTTTCAGTAATGTTGGGGCGTATTTCGCTACAATGCGCATGGTCACGTAATCTCATATTGTGACGCCACGAAGCATTCGCAGAATGCGCGCGGCTTGCGGCGAACCGCTGATATAGGCTTAACCCAATGACCAAGCAAATTACACTAATCTATCTGCTTCCAGTGGTTATGTCCTTATTTTGCAAATACTTTAAATGTTTGGAGAATTCATTTCCAGTTAATTTTCGGTTGAACTTCGAAGATAAATCGATGTTAAACGTAAATTTACCGAGTTTGAAACCTGTGACTTTAAACCTATTTCTTAAAATCCTAAGAATAATTTGTTAAAGTAAATAATATTCCATGCTGGTATGGCAGAAAAGAAAAAACGTAGAATGTGCCAACTGCTTCTCTTCCCGCGCAGACCGTAGAAGCCGGTCAAGGGAATGGGCGAAAATCTAAAGAATCATGACAATAGGCGATGCGGCTAGCAACCCATCACTAGTTTGATGCAAATACTCGATTTAACCCGGTAAAATAACTTAGAGGTTTGAAAACGCTTACATACATTAGAGTTATCTGTATTACAATAATTTGGGCAACTTCTTTGAAAATAATTCAGGATATATTAAAATTTTCTAACCTTTCCGTAAATTGTTTTTGTTTGTAATTGTCCCCTATTTCATTTCAAAAATCATTGGTAAGGCCAACTTAAATACTACAGTATAGGATAAGTTTAGTTTACTCACTTAATCTTATGATACGGCTGGCGACCTACTTGGAAACAAAGAGTTTCAGAACTTGTGTCCCTTCAAGTTGAGACCGAGGCATGACATTAATATATGAACATGACGAGATACACATGTCATATGTCTATCCACAGATGTGTATTTTGTCTAAACGTAACTTGGTGGATAGAGCCCAGATCTTTAAGGCTTCAACCTTAGAGATCTCGGTTCTATCTACCCTCCAAGGAATAAAGACGTGATATAATTAATCTTTAATCTAAATATATATAACTCAAAGATGCCCGACTGACTGACATAGTGATCTATCAACGCACTGGAAGGATCGGGCTGAAATTTGGCACGCAGGTAGATGTTATGACGTAGGCATCCGCTAAAAAAGGATTTTGATCAATTCTACCCCAAGGGAATAAAATAGGGGATGAAAGTTTGTATGAAACTTCTAAACGCGAGCGAAGCCACGGGAAAAAGCTAGTATATGTATATTTTTGCCTATACATTACTCGTCTTTAGGGGCGAAGGTATTAAAATTTTGATGACAAATAGTTGAATTAACAGACTAATTGGATATAGTGCCAACATTAAGTCAGCATTAATAAGTACAACTTAAATTCTTGTTACATTTTGATGGGAGGAATTAGAACCCTCATACTATACCTCAAAATGAACAATACAGATTGAAAAAAGATATTAGTTGCACATTTTAATTCATAAGAACATCACTAATGCATATTACATAAAATAACAGAAGCAAGATCACAACCAAATAATACCAGTCATTTATTTTCACTACAGAAAACGAATATTTAAATGAATAGAAAATCTTTTCCATCTAGTGAAATTCCCTTTTTGTATCCTTACAACAGATCTCCAGGCGCCAAGAAACTGGAGAATGCAAATAAAAAAAGCGCTTGCCATTTTCTCTGTGTAAACTAACGTGGCTCGTTTCTAAAACCAGACTGGTTCCGCACGACTAACTTTCATTATGAGATCCTCACTACGGCACGTTAGTGTCTCAAATGCAATTAACATTTAAATTTAAGCTTATCTGAGCTCGCACCAGAACCAAATATTGCATCCACCGTACTATGAAAACAAAATTTATCGATGTCTTGGAAAGGAAGTATCACGATTCAGAATGATCTTCTAGACTAGAGGTACCGTGGTACGGGGCCATGACATTAACCTCTCCTGAATCGAATATTGAGGATCTGAAAGCTCCTGCATTTCAAACAACAGGTTGGATTGACTTTAGCAAAATGGCATGCGGAGTTCACTGCAGTTTGTTGGAAAATTGAATTTATATTTTATACGTCGATACGACTGACAATATCGTTTACGATTCGATGAGAGCTGAGCAGTGTGCTACACTTACTGAAAATGTACTCAATCGAATCCGCGAATTTTTAAACTAATAGGTTTGTTGCCTTTTGTTCTCAATAATTCTCAAAGTGGGTGAGAAAGTTTCTATAAGCTTTGCAAGGCTTAGATCAGTGAAACTAGCGCCACCCATTGTTTTATTCTCTTACTCCTAAACCAGATCAAATAAAAAAATATATTTTTTCCTTCTGTAGTAAATTACTTGTAGTATTTTTGGTATTAGGTAGGTACTTTTCATTATTTTGCATTTTATAAAGTAAGAGAATTACTAATTATCACCAAAACCACCGCGTAATCTTATATTGTGACTACATGCAGGTCAAGACGATCTCAAGACTTATTGAAATTTTACGCGAAATCATTTTTCTGAGATTTTTAGTAAAAATCTAAGATGTATTTCTCCTTTTCTTGTTCAGATTCATCATTCATAGATGGATTTGATTTAAGAAATATTATTCAGAAAACTGATTATTAAAAAAAATATTTATTTGCCCTTACTCGGTAAAATTATATATTATCCGAGTAATATTTCAGCTTTATATATTTAGAAGCGGCTTTTAGGCTGGGCAACAGACAATTTGGTTTAGCAAAATTGAAGACGTTTAAAAATTGCAAGACGGACGTGGTTCTAACGGTTTTAAGAACTGGTTACAGATTACATTTTGATTAGGTATAATTGATGTATTTACCATATCCGAACTTCATTTCTTAATTAATTATATATGTAATTTTTACGTTTGTAACAGTCGTCGTCAAAACGTTTAATCAAAAAATTAATTATCTAAACCAATACATATTTAATCAAAAAGCTTCGGTACGATCAAAAATAAATCCCCGAAAACAGAAACAGAACAAATGGTAGACCGTCTAAATATACTGAGCTGAGACCGAGAATTGTGTAAGGCAAAATCGATATAGAAAAGCGGGATACAGTATATTTATAGAGGCCATTCAATCAGTCCAACAAAGGTCCGTTCGCGATGTAAAGTCCGTGGTGTCGGGCGGAATTTGCAGCGGCTAATCCACGCAGATTCGAACAAACCCCCATTACCCTGATTGATTCTAGTGCGGCCCTAGTTCGGCCCTGGTCACAAATACCAGGCACCAATTGGGAGCGCTTTCAATTTGCACGGATCCAGGGTGGGCCCAAATTGCTAAATGCAAACTGCTTCATAGTGTTTCGCTGCTTGGTTTCACAACGTTTTCCCTTTGGTTTCGTCTACAGAGTACATTATGTACAGTTTCGTCGAATTCGTTGTTACGTGGAATGATTCTTAATAAATTTGCTTATTTTGCGTTGTTAGTTGCTTAGTGCCCTGATTGATACCTACTAGAGTTATATAACTAGGATTAGTTTGGGCATAGAAAAGCACTAACTGAGATCGCTTTGAAATTGCATGAAGCCAGGTTTCTATTTTTTTATCCAGGTTTTATATCTAGAGTTTCTAAGGTTTACTGGAGTGAATAGAATAAAGAACTACCTCTTGGTTATGATTTGCCTAAGTCTGTTTGAAAATCGCTCAATAGACTGACAACTTAAGTGGACCGCTGTAAAGACAATCCTTTCACTCTTATTGAATTAAGAATTAAAATATGGTGAAAAATTCAAGGCAGCAGGGAATTTCGAAAAAAAATCCACGCGGGAGCTAGCCCCAAAATAAGTTAGAGACTTGTGTTATGGAATACTAATTCAACGATACTATATTTTATAACATACTACCGACCCGGACCCCGGCTTTGCACGGGTGCAATGTACATACAAACCTTCCTCTTGAATCTATTAAAAAAACTGCATTAAAATCATAGTTTTAAAGCTATAAGCTTACTAGACGGACAGCAGTAAGCATCTTTATTTTGTACTATATAGTGATACATATATAGATAAACATCCAAGACTCAGGACAATCTGAAAAAGATAATTTTTCATCTTGACCTGACCGGGAATTGAACCCGGGACCTCCGTTGTGGCAGTCTGGTATGATGACCACTAGGCCACAGAGCTACAACAAACGCTGAGGTGAGAGATATATAATGGAACTATACAAATGGCTCAGAAGGAACCCAACATTATCACCAAAATAATTTCGCTTAAGCCCAAGATCTACGTCGCCGTTGTCCAAATCGTTTATCAATAAGCCAATGCGAATATTTTTGTACTTTTCGGCTCAGAGAAAATTGCAATTTGACATAAATCGGATTATCCAAAAGGTTTGTTTTCACTGGTGCAATAATAATTCTGTAAAATTCATTTTAATCTTTGTTTGTATGGAAATTCCTTGAATTAATTTATTTTGCATATACGCATGAAATGTTATGATAGGTCGAAAGTAAATTCGTATCAACATATATTTTTGTTTTAATACGATTTAAACATAATCCAGGATCGAAATATATACATTTATTTTTTGTTTCATGATACTTAAAGTTCTTCTTTTAAAAACTTCTATGCTGGTCTGGGAGAATACAAAAAAAAGGTGTGAATATTTCAGTTATTAAGTTAAGAATATGCAACTATTAACTCAACTATTTTGATTCCCTTATCCCCTTCCTTTTTCCCTTTATCGAACTTATTTCTTATTCGCAGCTTTAAACATACATAATCATAGATATTATGGGCTAAAGATAACCGTCGTCCCAATGTGATTTTCTGATGTATAAGATAGTGCTTGGGGACTATAACATATGGATGGGCACTTCATTGGTGAACCCATGTGGTGAATATATATATCCAATTTCTTACATCCGCGCATAGCGTATAGAAGTTATGGAAGTTTGAAAAGAAGAGATTATGAATGAAAAATGGAACGTATTGCATGAAAAATAATACCTAGAGTTTACATCATCACATCAGCCGCAAAAAGCCATAGGAGTCGTGTAAGGATTTTCAGAATGACCGGTTGGAAGCGGCCTGCATCCCGCGTTTCCCTGCGATGATCAGCCAGCCTTTTTGCTAACTCAGTGTACAACATTTTGATAGTCACTTCAAAATACATTGCGGGTTTCCTATGATTGACTATTTTTATTAAAGAGATATAAAACGTAATGTACTTTGAAATGACTATCAAAACGTTGGCCACTGAGTTAGCAAATAGGCTGGCAGCTCGTCCGACCACCTAGTCGGTTGGTGTCCGACGCTGTGCTTGCCGGTACGTGGTCGCCATTCTTTTCTGCCTCATTGGCCATCTGCTCCACGCGCTATGTTTAGAGTTAACATCATTACGATAAAAAACAAATGATGTTCGCAGAAAATCATTCGAGAATTAATTTCAGTAAACTTTTATCTTTTGAGATGAATCAATATATTATAGCCTGATATTCATATCTGACTATTCATATATAAAAGTTTAAATTACAACGTCAGATAAGGTAAATATAGTAGAACCTGCCTACTGTGAAATTCATGACATGCCCCGGACTGGTGACTGATTGGGCTCGCATACATACGACTACGCTGATAATATTATATTAATGTTGCAAGATATTTTAAATAAATGTCGCGTATAAGAGAAATGACAACTTATAGCTGCGTGCGATGAGTTGACCCCTAGTTGTGGGCATAACAGGTTAAAATGGAGAACGATCCTTTTCATATGAAAACCTGATCGGAATTTAACCCCAACTTGCACAAGGGGAGGCAAGAGTATTGCCACTGAACCACCGAGGTCTTCTGAGAGAACTTTCTCCAAAAACAGAAGTGTAATATTTTTTGAGTTACGTATGTAAACATGTATGTGTGTTACATTTCCACTAAAATTTCTAAATGCCTCGAAGGAATTGGACGTATCGTTAGAATAAGAACCTGTTTTTTCTTTTGGGCACAGCATTATACTTGCGTTTCAATTAAAACTTCTTGACTTGTTTTATCTTTTCTAAATAACGTTATACACATAAATAAGTTACGGAACAAAGTACCTATACCTTCCACAGTTCCGGATATAAAGTTATCGGAGAGATCGCGTTGGATGTTAGCGCGATCCTAATTTTGACGTCGACTGAAAATTAAAGAAGTCTCGCTCGAATCCAATTTCACGGGAGCGGTAATCTCATTAGACGACTGGCTTTCATTAACATTTATACGATATCTGCGAAACGGAAACTTACAGCTACTTCGTTGATGCATTAGTCCCATGAATTTTGGCCGCTATGAATGTGACGTTGCTAAGGGATTTTCTCAGAAGCTTATCAAACTACCTGATAGTAAACGTACCTACCTGTACGAGTTAATGTAAATGATCAGGTGTTTTTTTTTTTTGTTTATAAGCACTAGTGGGTGGAGCTGTCAAAAAGAAGCATAATGTTTTTTAATAATTTCACAATAACTTCGTACTTATATCAACCCTTAATGATACTAGCTTTATTGTATTAGACCTACTTCGTTGATGAATTAGCCGTGACGTTTATCAGAAGGGATTTTCTCAGAAAGTTTGACAAACTACCTAATATTATTAATATAAAAATCAATTCATTTGTTTTTTCTAGAAGTACTGGTGGGTGACCAAGCGGGCAAAACGAAGCAAAATGTTCTGCTTGTGCTATATACCACGTGATTTTGAATCTCTGAACTATATTGAAATCCTGAAATCAGAAGCCCTAATTAAATACAGAATTGCAAGAAAAACAGGTAAAAATGGCAAAAACCCTTCCATAGAAATTCGCCCAGCAGATTGGCGACTTTATATGGGAAGCCTAAATTTTGTTTTTTTCATATTTTTGTCTTGCAATTCTATGCTTCATTAGGGATTCTGGTTCCAGTATTTCAGTATAGTTCAGAGGTTCAAAATCAAGCGGTATATATATGATTTTGATTAATTTCATAATAACTTCTAATGCTTATACTTTATCCCTAAATGACACTTTCTATATTTTTGTAACGGCAACAGTGTTCTAATTTGTTTGATAAAAAAACCCTGTTAGTGTTCTGCCCTTTTTAAAAGCGCCTATTAAACCATCCTAAATTCAGTCACTGACGAGAAGGACGCCACAATACGTGCGATACGATTGGAGATATCTCGTATCGTGTATAATGTATAAATAAATAATAAATAAATATATAAATAAATATATTCGGACATATCACACAGATTGAGCTAGCCCCAAGGTAAGTTCGAGACTTGTGTTATGGGATACTAACTAAACGATACTATATTTTATAACAAATACATATATAGATAAACATCGAAGACCCAGGCCAATCTAAAAAAGATCATTTTCCATCTTGACCTGGCCGGGGATCGAACCCGGGCACCCCGTGTCGCAGGCGGGCGTGTTAACCACTGCGCCACGGAGCTGTATAGCGTTCCTTTCATCGGATCCGATATATCCGGTATAACACCCCCTCAAATCTTTCTCTATCTCATCTGAACTAGTCCTCATTTGTATCTTCAGCTAGATTGCTTCGGAGACTAAGGTTCGTTATACTAGTCTTGGCGTTGACAGAAAATTTAAGAAGTCTCGCTCGGATCCAATTTCTGGAAAGCAGTAATGTAATTAGACGACTGGTTTTCATTAACATTTCTGGAAACGGAAACTAGAGCTGCTTCGTTGATGCATTAGTCCCGTAAACTTTGGGTGCTGTTTATTTGACGTTGCTAAGAAGGGATTTTCTCAGAAGTTTGTCAAACTACGCAATATTATAAATGCAAAACCCAGTTAACTACACAACTGCCCGAAAAAGAAGTATTATGTTTTCAAAGTTCATGTCTGTATAAAATTATGTAAGGAGTAAATTAACCTTCGGCATTCCTTTAGTTAACAACTTTTCCTTTGGGAACTGCAAAAAAGTTCTTCTAATTGGCAGGCTGAGTCACCTTTTTTACTACCTAATTATTTTTTTTTAAAAAAAGCTTAAAATAAAATTTATTTGTATAACCTTAAACCTTGTCGCCGTAAATATCATAATCTTTATAGCTTTAGAAGTCTGCGAATATTAAATGATGATTTTGTCGCTGATTTGATTGTACAGTGTACACTGACTGGAGTAATACCTACCTTGAACATTAAACATATTATATAATTATCATTTAATTTTATAGTTACTGTAGGCATACAACTGTTTAACAATTTTTTTTTTAAGAAATTGCATATTGTTGCGATAAGTCCGCCTATGTATCGTCTATTATTTACTTTTGTTTCTTTTACTGTTATGTTTTGTTATAATGGTGCAATAAAGTGTATATTCATTCATTTTTTACTATTATTTTAATTCTACGGATTATTTTTCGGCTTTATTTATTTTTAGATTAAACGAATGCGAATATTTACATTATTAATATGCGAATTACGAGTTACTCATGTACAAAGTTTGTTTTACGTGGATATATTTCGACATGTTACTTTAACATGAGATCTGCCTTAGGTAGAGTAGAGCCTTAGTAGTAACTAGCAACCCGGACCCCGGCTTCTTTATTTCCTCTTGAATCAATCTATCTATTAAAGAAAACCGCATCATAATCCGTTGCGTAGTTTTAAAGATCTAAGCATACATAGGGACGGACAGACAGCGGAAAGCGACTTTGTTTTATACTATGTAATGATAATGATGACATAATTGCACACATTCTCACAATTACGTAAGCACGGGGACTCTACACAAGCAACGAAATTTACGGCTGTTAGTTTGACGTAGAATTAACGGACCCACTTTGATCTGCCATTTATTTATTTTTTACTTAACATATGTTGGTTAATTCTACATTAAGTGATAGTCAGACATCACAATGCGTGTGTTACAATCCTAATTAGCAATAATATCGTAATACTGTCATAGATATTAATTTCTCGTATAAATCGTTAATGTTATTTTATGTCGCTGATAGTAATGGATTTAACTGAAACAACAGATGCCGTGGATTTAACTGAAGCATTTCATACAATTATCACGTCTTTTTCACTTACGGGGTAAACAGAGCTTAGGTTTATGAGACCTAAAAGCCACGTTTAGCATGGTGATGCGCGTGTAGGTGGAAAATGGCATCAAAATAATGATAAGTTGCTAGCCGCATCACTTAACATGAATCCCTCGATCGGCTTTTATGATCTGCACGGGAAGAGAAGCAACTGGTACATTTTACGTTTTTTTCTTTTCTTCTAGACCAGCATGGAAGCATTTCATGTGTACATGCATCGGACGTAGCCGTGTAGTTTCCGGCAGAGTAGAATAGGACCACTCCTACTCTTCCCATGGAGGTCGTAAGAGGCGACTTAGAAAATACAAGCTAAACAAAGCTCATAGACATCAGTTAGACCTCTCCAACCCTTTATCAACGACCATAATATCTGTCTCAGATATTAATTTCCTGCAGTTGAATATGTTATTTCATTAATTGCCAACTAACTGACAACTTATACTATATACTATAATATATGAATTTAGTTAAAGCATTTCAAACGTGAATATATGTCACAATCAATGTTCGTCAATGCATCGGACGGCGCTAAGCTGCACTAGAGAGAACTTGTACATAGTACTGACAGCCATATTCAGGTCATGCCCATATGGCTCTTACACATGAGTGTTCTGTCTCTAACACTAGCGAAAGCTAACTCTAACACATGCCAATATAAATTATTGTATTATATTAATACTTGAACACTATCAGTCTTATTATAAAACGTAAACTAACTTTAGTACCTGGCTAAACCATTATCCGACCAAATTAAGTCGACACTTATCACTTTGACATTAGGTCAACTATAGTTAATAGATTCAGGTGTTACTTTGCGGAAGTCAAAGCTACATTTACTTTGAGAAAATTTACTTTGCGTGCTTCCGCCACCAGTTAGTTCATATTCTGGCCAGCAATAGTTCGCATGAACTAACTGGTGGCAGAAGCACACAAAGTAAATTGTCTCAAAGTAAATTAGGTCAACTGTCATTGTCAATTTGTTTTGGATAGATAATGGTTTAAACCAGGTACTAAAGTTAGTCCGCGTTTTATAAGAAGACTCTATAACTCTGTGTCAATTAATGACTATGCTCGTAAACTAAAGCTTTTCATGTTTATATATGGCCCATTTAAATTAAGGGCAAATATTTTGGGCTAACTTCCATAGGTACCAAAGAAACCAACTCGCTAGCTTTTATTTCAACGTTTTTATATAATTTTTTTTTTTGATGAAAATCGATAAGTCAGCTGTTTTGATTGTCGACTTCAATGACTTAGTATCCATAGTTGTCAATTGTAAAAAGTCTTACGCAAAGAAAGTGTTTTTCCTTGTACACAGAGTGATTGTTTCGTCTGTTTTTCTACATGTTCAAGTCAAGATATATCGAAAACCATGATACTACTACTTTTTACAAATCTGTTGAAGTTGGTCAGGGCCGGCCTCGACACACATACCGTGACCAGATTACGGACGTTCCTGCCAAACGGTAAGTTAGGAGTGCCCGAAACCGACGAGCAAGCCTGAAGAGAGTGATGGATGTAGATAAAGCGAGAGAGGTTTGTAAGGATCGTAGCAATTGGGGGTCCCTAGTACAGACTACTTGTCTCTTTCCCATGGGGTAGACACAGGCCTACCCCATGGGAAAGCGGCGAGATAATATGTATGTATGTTAAATTTCATGTGGATATCAATTGTATGTGAAATTCAATTTCACCTCTAAACATAAATGTAAACTTGCACATTTATTATTCATGACAGTTATTTAATGTTTCGGTATTCAGTCTTGGAAATAAGGAAAAATGTAAGTTAAGCAACATGTTCAAGTTTTCATGCAAATATTTGCTCTCAGCTACGGACTAATCTAAAGTATCTTCTTGAAGACGTCTTCATAAAGTTATATGGGTAAACTTAATCTCAGTATCAGTTGTTTTGTTGTTTTAATACGTATCTGTTTAAAATATAGTCGAATGTATAAGTAAATTTAATTAATTTGTATGACGAAAATACGAATTGTGCGATAAGCTCTTTGAGTTTTATGGTCCAAAACGAATGGCATTCGAGACAAGCATTGTGAATTAATTAGTAGGCCATACATTTTTTTTTAACTAAGCTATTAACCGCTTAGGAATTATCTGTCATACAAAGCCACCGCCTGTTCTAATCTCGGCGCCGAAATTCTCTACCATATCCCATTCCCCTTTTACATATTAAGGCTTACGTCACCTAACACAACTACCCGACTTTTACAAGTGAGGTTTTGATTCAATTCATTTTACAATGAATTTGAAATCAACTCATAATGTAGGAAGCCATGAAATTACGGCGCCGAGGTTATAACAGGCGGTGGCTTAGTTGAATAGGGTATGTCGTTCATAGACTTAAGGTCGCAGGTTCAAGTCCCGCCCGCTAGAAATTTTTTCACCATTTTATATTTCTTAGTTTGGTGGGACTATATCAAAATGGCATTGCGAATGCAAAAATATAACACAAATAAGTTTCGATTCCCTTGCGCATGCCTAAAAATTGCGGCATAAACGGCTGTATCTTTTGATTGCGTTGGCTTAGAAGTTTGATTTTTTCACAGTTACAAGGGACAGTAGACCTGAGTATTTGATATGAATTTCAGCTTTATACGTACGAAACCGTACATTTTTTTTAAATTTATTAAGTCAAAAACATTATACAAAAGATTACATTTAAATGTCATCAAAAAACCACGAGGATTTGTCTGGATGCACTGTGATTTGCATACAATCCAACTACTTAAATAAGTACTTACGTAACATTTTGAAAAACATAATAATATGTAAGCTACTTAAATAAAATGTGGTAAAATGCTGTTAACAGAGAAAATTGATCATATCATCTCTAAAGCAACTACTAAAATCAACAGGTTTTATAATATTTACGTAAGAAACAAAAGATTCGCACAGCGTTATCCATTTTCTAAATTGCAAAAAAAGGCTCACCGCTTTGTATTTTCAGATCCACCATTGTGTACCCAGCGTAACACATGATATTGTGACGTAGAATAAAAAACGGGAACGGAGGATGAAATATGCAACGTATGAAACAGCAATTGCGAGCAATTCCTGCAAAATTGCACGGCGGTGGAATCGCGATATTTTTCTTTGAACACAACACATATTGCGTTTCTTTCGACATAGCAATATTAAGAGGAAATCCTTGGTATTAGAGCGTACGTGAGATTTTCTTTAGAACTTAAAAGTCAACTGGTATTTTACTAGTAGAAACTATACAGTTTGCTGCATGCATTTTAAAGATTGCATCCATGCCTTATGTTATAAAATTACTAAATTACTCATGTTTGTTTTGTTTGTCCGGGTTTACATGAGAAATTGGTGTATTTTTTAGAATAAATGAAAATCAGCGGATAGTGTATATATATATATATATATACATATATATATATATATATATATATACAGCGTGATTTTGAATATATATTTGATAAAGCTAGGGGGTTCAAAATCATGTTGTATATATATACGGACAAATCATACGGTCTGTCTGACTTATATACGGTCACTTTCCACTGCCTTAATTTTCCACTTTAACAGAGAATTATTACAATTCAACATAAAACTAGCATAATCATGGGAAAAATATACACGCTTGGCTTTATTAGTTATGGGTAAAATAGAGCTTAGAAGGATTCCAAAATGATGTCTGGAAAAGTGTATATGAAATTAGTAATATTTAGTGACATAAACGGATAAAATGTGTGAAATTACTCACTTGAAGCAACGGGAACGCATTGTTAAGGTATTAAGTGACATAATACGCAATAATTCTAAAATCTGGATATTATCAATATGTATTCGTGTATCAAGTTTGGCATAGAAGTCAGAGAAACGCCATTTTTTTTAATCTATGGGTCATGGGAATGGGGAACCATACTAAACAAAAGAGATACAATTCAAAAACATATTAAATAACCGAATGAAAGCTTGTTTTAAGTTTGAAATAAATAACTTACTAAAAAAAGTAAAATCCACAGTTTTTTAAATCAAACAATAATACAACCCGGTCTAGTTGCTACTAAAACCCATTGTACTCGTATAGAAAATCATAAAATCCGATAAAAATACGGAACAAATATAAAAATACAGCCAAATAATCTTTTTCAGATAAAAGTCTTTTTGAAGTATTTTTATAATAATATGAGTTCATAAAAAGTTTTTATAGTAAAAAAGTAAAATTTATATACAACGTTGTTTTAAGTTTTCGATTAAGTAACTAATGCACTGTTTCTTTATTTTGAGTCGAAATTTGTATGGAAATGTCGATAATTTTTTGAGTTCCTAGCATTAGTTATAAATAGGAAAAGTTGTTCATATCGATGGGCTGAATCACCCCTTCAAGGATCGGACAGGGATTTCTTAACTTTTTGTTTAAAGAGCAATAACGTACATACTTTTTAAGGGTAACAATTAGTTATTGTCATTATTAAATGGATAAAGATATGTCAAGAACAATGTAAGAAAACTTGGTCTTCAGCATAAGTCTCTGAGGCTTCTCGTTTAGTTGTAGAGAAACCTAATCTGCTAACACCAAACACGTAAAAAAAAACTAAAGCTAACTTATCATTATAATTATTTTGTAAATAATAGCATTAACTTAGAAATAGTAGTTTATTTATCAGTCTTATTGAGATATTTAATTCATATTTCTTACTTTATCCAGATTTTCCAAGTTTAATCCTACCATTATTAACAAATACACATTTACATTCAAGATTAGTACGGCATATACCTTAATATTATATTGTCTTTGCTCCTCGTAAAGCACATAGGGCTTTGAGACTACACAGCGCCAACTCTCTATGCACGGCAAAGCCGTCCGTAAGCCGCTTGCGTCCTCTGAACAAAGTTATGACTAAATTAACGATATTAACCTTAAATATAAGTAAAGTTTAGATCTCAGTTTTAAATCATATTCTGTGTACCTATTTTATTTTAAAGTATTTCCAATTTGATAAACAGTGACAGTCACACATTTAAAAATTAACAAAATATATGAAACAATATTAAAATTGGTTTATTTAGGTATATTAAAGTCCTTGAACTCTTCGAAGCCTCTTAATTTATATTTAAACTGCATAATGGAGCGACAGAACATAAACTATATAGCAAGCTTTTTCGGTTAGAAAAATTCTAAAACACTTTTGCTGTCCTAAAGATTATTATAGCTAGTAAGTAGTACTCGGAGTTATTTAAAGTCCTTATCATACATACCTACAAAACTAATAAGAATTTTAAAGTAATAATGGATTAAAGAAACCCACATTAATAAATAATAAAATATATATATAAAGACAAATCACGGTAGCTCCAAAGTAAGGTCGAGATTTGTGTAATGGGACACTAACTTCTCAATCTGAATAATATCATTTTTCATCTTGACTTGACCGGGTATCGAACCCAGGGCCTCCGGTGTGGTAGCCTGACATAATGACCTCTATGCCACAGAGCTAGTCAAAATCACATACATAACATAAACCTAGCGTAAACCCTCATATAAAATTATCACAATCCCTTTTTTATTATTAGTTAAGCTTTCTCCCCCACTTGTGTGTACACACATGTACTTCTAACTGTTGACGGGTGCATAGTACCTTTTTATTTCATGGTCTGGAATCTTCTGTGTGATTGTATGTTTTGTTAAATCTTTATTTACCTGAAACAAACGATAAAACAATTAGGTAGACAAGCAATGAATTTTACAACAAGAAAATAATGATACTATAGAACAAGAGTTTTATGAAATACTTGATGGTAGCACTGATACGTTATACACCGTCGTCTCAACACAGTTTTTGTATGTATTCATTAGATAGTGTTTGGGGACTATAATATATGGATGTACATTTAATTGGTGAACATAAATAACCAATTTCTTACAACCGCTTAGAAAGCGTAAGGAGTTACGTAAGTTTGATAAATTCAAAATTGGTTGTTAGAAATTGTATATTTATCTTTACCAATAAGGTGTCATTGATAAAGCTTATTCACAAGAAGGACTTTTGGGAATTAAGGTTTTAATTTTAATAAAAAATAAATATAGTAAAACTGTAGTAATATACTACATTTTTAATCTGACATATATCTGATATGTTTAAACAGTTTTATTTCTAAGAAAAATGTATGTAATTGTGTTATATTTTTTGTCTTAAATATTACTGTAATTTAAAAAAAACTAATTTCTTTTTTAATTTCATTACAACAGAAATTGCCACGGACCAAGTCGCGGGCTACAGCTAGTGTTAAACTAAAATGGAAGCAGTTCATATTTTTAAATTGAGTCATAACTTTATTTACAGGCGCAAGCGGCTTACAAGCGGATTGGCCGTGCAACTATGACGATTTAGCGGCGTTGACGCTCAATAGAACTCAGGAAGTAAGCACTGTTCCCGCATGATCGACATTAATGAGAGCAGAGCCGCGAGCGACAGCTAGTTATGTTATGACTTTATTTTCAGGACGCAACCGGCTTACGAACGGTTGGCCATGCAACTACAATGAGTTAGCGGCGTGTGACGCTCAGTACAACTATACTGAGCAGAGATGTTACGAATATCATATTTTCGACATTCGCGAATACGAATGCGAATATTAGTCATGCGAATGTGCGAATGCAAATATGACGGTAAATTATTAAAATAACAAATAATACAAAAGATAAGTACGTAATCACAATATTTATTAATAATTATACATATTAATAGTAATAAAGGTACAGTTAGGTAAACATATGAAATTATAAAAATCTTTAGTATTCAAATTTCCGCCCATTTCTAGCATGCACCGACTTGCACAGATTCGCATTCGCAAAACATTCGCATCGTTCGATGCGAATGCAAATGCCAAGAAAGATGCCAAGAAACATAAGTAGTCGGGTTTTAGTTTTTAAAATTTATTTTGTTAGATAACGTTAACAAAAATAGAAGTTAACGAGTGGCTTTACCGTGCAAATAAGGTGCGAATGAAATGAAGTGCGAAAAGCTGAGGCGCGAATGAACTGTGGTGCGAAGCGATGAGGCGAAAACGAATCTAAGCCCAATAGCTGAGGTGCGAACGCTTTATATATTATTTTATAGAAAACTAACTAAGTTTTTCATGCGTTCGAATTCGCAGTTATCAAGTAGTATGTTAGTGAGTCTTTCTTATTATCGACTGTGTCAAACGCTAATATCGCCGAAAAATATTTTTTTTTTCGAGCTTATTAATGGCACCAACTGTCTGTCCGATGAAGATTTGATGAAATTAGGCGAAAGTAGACCTTTTCAGGTCCCTAAGCGAAGACCATTATTGTAGCAAAAAATAGCAAGCACAACAAAACCTTGAACTTTAAAAAGATAACATACATACATAATATCTCGTCTTTTTCCCTCGCGGGGTAGACAAAGCCTAGGTCTATAAGACCTGAAGGCCACGTTTAGCATTAGATGGAAAACGGAACCAAAATACTGATGGGTTGCTAGACGCTATTAACTTGATTCCTCAGATTTTACCCATTCCCTCGATCGGCTTTTACGATCTGCGCAGGAAGAGAAGCAGCTGGTAGATTCTACGTTTTTATTTTCTTACAGACCAGCATGGAAGAGAAAGATAAAAATTTAAAGAATTAACGTAAACATTAAAGTAATAGTATTCTCAAAGAAAAAGCTTAGCCGTGGTCAAGCGTGCTCGTACATAAACACTGAAAGGGCCGCTTAGAAGATTTATCTCCGTAACTAAGGCATGCGGCACTCGACTTTCTATTTCCGTTAGATTGCACCCGGTTATCCTGCGGGATCTGCTCAATAAAAGAAAAATCCCTGGCTTCCCAACGTTTTTATCTTAAGTGGGACACTAAGATCGATTTTCAAATACAACATTTAATGGTGTATTGAGAACCAAATAACATTACTTATATCTTTTTTTTAGCGGGTGAAGTTCCTGACAGAATGAGGAATACCTTTGCACCTTTCATGGTTATCTTTTGGTCTGTTTTGTATCTCTCGTGAAAATATTATATATTTTTTAAACTATCTGATGTACATAAGTAGGCTGTAGCGTAAATTAGTTTATAATTTACGCTACAGTCTACTTATGTCTCAACGACTTTACTTTTTTTTTAAATGCTTGTTTCAGAATAAAATATGTTCAACAAACTAATTCCTGAAGACTCATAAATATGGTAAAAGTAGGTATATTATTAGTCCTTACCTTACCTATGAAAGTGCTGTTTTCTATAGAGAATTTCGAGTAAATTGAATTTTTGATATCTACTCACTTTTTTAGCATCATTTCGGGGGTAAGTAATATAACATATAAACACAAAATATATATCTTTTAAGATATACTGGGTGGCGCAAAAGTACTGGCACTAAAGAAAATACTTTTATTTTTTTTATATGACATTTTCTGTCATTCTGTTTTTGAAAATTGTGTAGTGAACAAATGTAAAATACACTGAAAATAAACATGGACCGTTTTACTCCCCAAGAACGTGGAATACACTATGGACTTAGTGAGGGACGCTTTTCCAGGCCGAGTTATCTCTCGTTTTGGCGATTTGCCTTGGCCTGCAAGATCACCCGATCTGACCAGTCCAGACTTCTTTCTTTGGGGTTTTTTGAAATCTCGGGTGTATGTGAACAAGCCACAGACTCTCGCAGCTCTAAAAGAAAACATTCGTCAAGAAATAACGAACATATCGCAGGAAGTGTTACGGCAAGTTATGCAAAATGTCATAAATAGGGCTCAAATGTGTATCAACTCTGGAGGTCACCATTTAAAAGACATCATCTTTAAATCCTAATGGTACGAAATTTAATGGCACAAATATACATTTAAAAAAACCTAAATCTAGTTTTCTAATTTAGAAAAAATGTTATAGCTGAACCAAATAGGGTCTTTACTTTTGCGCCACCCAGTATATCAACGAAATACATAATTTTGGTCAGTATAATTATCAAGTAATATATAAATCGAAAGAAATAAGTTTAAAAAAACCTAAAATCTTTTATAATAACAATTATTTAACATATCAAACCTTTATTATACCGTTTTATTATTATAAAATTTAAAAAATCGATTAGTTGTTATGTATAATAAACGTTATATATACATATTATTACGGATAATAATCATTGGTTATACGAATTAATTGGTAGAAGATTCTCAATACATAACTAATAAAAAATAAAAAAAAAAACAGAATTCAATTTTATTTTAGGAGTTTCTTCCATATTTCCAAAGTTCTTCATCATATCTTCACCAAATTAAAATGGGGCCAACTTGGTAGTAAAGGTTTTCATATAAAAAAAGAAACATAAATTCGGTTTACAATTGGCGAAGATATCGTATACTTATTGTACTTAAAATAGTTATAATGTAAAGTGTTAAAATATTATTTAAACAAAAAGAAAGACTGCAATATATTTAACGAAAACCTGAATATACCGAATGTGAATTTCTTCGACCTATGGCCTCTAATATAAGTTTAAAAAAAATAAGATAAAATAGGTATTATTAAAAATAATTGTAAAACATTATTATTATATAAAAAAATATAGTAAGTTATCCTTCTACTTGAAAAAAATTGTGATACATACAAAATGCGCGCGCATTTTGTATGTATCACAATTTTTTTATTTCTTTAATACGTACTTTGTCTTAATATTTACATACAATAAAATATTCTAAAAGTTATCGTTCTATTTTAAAAAAATGTGATACATACAAAATGCGCGCGCATTTTGTATGTATCACATTTTTTTATTATTTATTTTATACTTTGTCCTAAAATTTACATAAAATAAAATATTGTTATCATTTTTTTTGTTGGTTATAGTTTTTTTTTTATCCTGTGAGGTTAATTAATTCTTGGTTTGCTTTACTAATAAAATCGATTACCTACATCTAAGTTTAAATGATGCACGTTTTGCTGGCTACTCCGCATTATTTTCAAGAAAATGAAGTTATGAGCTTGCGCGAATTATTTTGTAAGTATTACTGAAATTATTCAAATTCGCAAAATAGACATGGGTCTAGGTATACTAATTAGCTGGTATATTTTCTCAGTTTTATATTTTTAATACGTATACATTTTGATTTCTATAGATTTTGATTGATATTTATTTTAAATAGTATACTTTTTGAATGGTATACATTTTGGCATGTATACTGCACAAGTTGTATAACAGATGATATTTAGTGTTCATAAACGTTATAAATAATGGGTTTATGCTTTTCAAATTGAAAATGTCATGTATATTATAGCTTTTAAGAATATAATCGGTAATGGTTATGTCAAGTAATCATTATATCTTTTGAACTTTATTGAAATGAAAATATAGAATTTGTTATTATATCAAACAATACGCACCCTCATTTCGGCTTTGATAAATTCAACTATAGTGAAATTTTACATGTATTAACGGACAACAGTAAGCTTAACAATTAGAAAACTAATAGAAAAATTACGACATTTTTTATCATAGCGGACAATATCTGATACGAGTTCTTTTCATGAGAATTTTTCAATAATGAAAATCAAAAAAAAATTAATGCACGCAGAATGTTAATAATATACACTTTTAACTTTCAACAAAAAATCGTATCTTGCTCAAAGGCTGTCCATTGCAATCCAGCGAGGTAATGCGGCCAGTATAATGGGAACCTTTGGGCCAGGAACGACCCGGGGCGGCCTTTTGGACTAAACATTTTGACGAAGCATGTTGCGGATATATATTTATCTATGCACCTCTTGACGAAACGTTCCGTGGATACGTTCTCCATGTTTTTGACAAAGCATATTGCTGATGATTTCATTTTGAACACTTGACGAAGCATGTTGCTGATGACTCTCTGTACCTAACCATTTGACGAAGCAAAAAAAATTGTTTTACTGAAAATCATACTCATTAGGAACAAAATGACAAGCGGAAAAAACACCAATTTCGTAGATTATACCAATTATTAGATTAAAATAATAATAATAATAATAATAGCCTTTATTCAGACAAATTTTCACAATGACTCATAATATATATATATTTTTTACACTGTGTATGCATCGACTTCGTGTCTGTATGTCACTTGACAAAGGCCTCCTCCAATTTTCGCCAACTCTCTCTATCATTAGCCACTCTTTGCCATGTGCCTCCTGCTGTGGCTTTGATGTCATCAGCCCATCGTTTGAGTGGTCTACCACGTTTTCTCTTCTTGTCCCTTGTATACCAGTTCATGACTAGTTTTGACCATTTTTCACTTCCTCTTATTATGTGGCCCGTCCATTTCCACTTCAGTTTCTTTATTGTTTTTATGACATCTTTTGTTTTAGTGTGCTTCTTAATGGTTGCAATTTTTATTCTATCCGACAGTCTTTTTCCTATCATACTTCTTTCCATGGAATTCTGGCATGTCTCTAGTTTCTTTTCCTGAACTTTTGTGAGTGCCCATGTTTGGCAGCCGTAAGTAAGTACAGGAAGTATGCAGGTGTCAAAAAGTTTCCGTTTGATGGTTATACTGGTTTCACTGTTTTTCATTATTTCTTTAAAACTCCAATATTGTTTCCAAGCGTTTCCAATACGTCTGTCAATTTCTTTTTTGGTTAGATCCGAAGGAGAAATTATTTGACCTAGGTATATGTATTCATTTACATATTCAATTGAATTGTTGTTGATCCATATAGGTTCTTGGTCCCCATTTGTCATCGCTTTAGTCTTTTGTGTGTTCATGACTAATCCCACCTTTTGACTTTCTCTATCAAGTTCATTCAACATCATTTGCAGACCTTCACTCGTTGGCGAGAGGATTATCAAGTCATCTGCGAATCTCAAGTGTGATAGGTTTTCACCGTTAATGGATAGCCCACAGTTATCCCAATCCAAGTGACGGAAGACCTCCTCCAGAACTGCCGTAAAAAGTTTCGGTGAAAGGGGGTCGCCCTGGCGTACCCCTCTTTCAATATTTATTTCCTTTCCTTCTCTTTCTAATTTAATTTTAGCTCTGCTGTTATCATATATGTTTTTTATTATTCTAATGTATTTATATTCAACTCCTTGATTTTTAAGTGCTTGCCAGATTTTTTCATGCTCTATAGTATCAAAAGCCTTGCTGTAGTCTACGAAACAACAATAGAAGGTAAAGTTAAATTCCTTGCTTTTTTCAAATAGTTGTTTGATTACATAAATGTGGTCTAAGGTCGAGTATCCACTTCTGAATCCTGCCTGTTCTCTTGGCTGATTTTCCTCTAATGTCTTAGTTATACGGTAGAGTATTATTTTAGCGAAGACTTTGTAGATATTTGATGATAGGCTGATAGGTCTATAGTTATTTATGTTACTTTTATCCCCTTTTTTGTGTAGAAGTATTATAGTCGAGGTTGTCCATTGGTTGGGTATAATTTCGTTGTGTAGTACTTCATTAAAGAGGTGTTTGAGAATTGGTATCAGGTGGTCTCTATTTAGTATGAGGAACTCGTTGGTTATGCCATCCGATCCTGGAGCTTTGTCTTTCCCTTGAGATTTTACCGCTTTATTTATTTCTGCAGAGATTATCTCTGGTACTTCACTTTCTCCCACTAGACTGGTCGTTTGTATAGTGTTTTTCTTTTTATACAGTTCCCTGAAAAAGGTAGTAGCTATAGACATAATTTCTGGGCGACGCTTTTCATGTTTGTGATTCCTATTTATTAAATTTGGTATCCAGTTTTGTTTCTCTAATAATTGTTTGGTTGCTTTTTTAATGCCGCCAGATCTTTGTATGCTTTCTTCAAGTAATTCCAATCTGTAACTGTGGTGGTCCTTCCTCATTTGTGATTTAATTTTGTTACTTATTTTGGCTATTTCTTTTCTTATAGTTTTTGACTTCTTTGGGATAGAAATAAGTTCTGCTCTGGATTGTAACAGCTCTTTAGTTTTATTTCCCATCCATATTGTCTTATTCTTACTTTCCTGTTTGGTTCTTTTATTTGTGTACAGAATTTCTTGAAATTTGTTGTATTTATTTTGTATATCAAGCTCTTTTGTATGTTAATTATTAGATTACCCCGAATAAAAAGAAAAGTAAATTTAGGTAATGCGTCAGAACTCGCAAGATATAATACTGTAAAAGAAAATATATAAGAACGAACAAGTACTAAGAGTGAGCTCCTCATACTTTGAAGACTTGGCAGCTTATGAAGAATTATTAAAGTGGCAAAGTTTGTGTTCCTGACGCAAGTTGGCACGCATTGAGGCGAGGTGGTAAGTTCTGACGTAAGTGAGTGCACTTCTATTTTATGTTTTAACTAGCCACCCCTCTCGACTAACCTTGCATCCAAGTCTTTATTTGCTTTCAGAATATTAATCAAGGGGTTCATTGACGAATGGCAATCTGCTCCGGCCATTGTGGAAGTCTTTAACGAAATGATGATTAGCGCGAAATGTATTCACATTTCGCGCTCATCATCATTTCGTGTAGGTGACGCGATCAACCGACCATGCACACCCTGATGTCAGAGTTCTTCGGAACTGCCTCTCGGCCTCTGACGTTTCGAACTGATGCTGGCAGATGCATTGAAAATAGGGCCAGATAGGGTTTCTCCAGCACTTCGAATAATTATTCATAACTCCAGCAAAAGTAAGTCCAATTGTAATGCTATCCAATCTATGGATCGCCCTTGGTGTGGCCAAGAAGCTAAACTTCTCGTCCAAAGAAAATTAAACCATCTTTTATTCTCTAGATCTTTATGAGGCAATCGACTCGATAGAAGAAGAATGAAGCCGCCGAAACTGATAGTCATTTCATTGTTAAATCATTTTATTCATTGTTATTTATTTTATTATGTCTTATTTCAACCGTTATGTGAAAATTAAACAATTTATCACGTCGTCCAACTCAATATAACAAGTGGTGATGTGCTCTAAAATTTAATACACGAACTCCGTACTGTTTAGAACCACAAACTTCTTGATTAGTTTCCATGTGAATTATAGTGAGTTATGGACGGGTTTTAACGTCGGTGCCTGAAGTGTTTCTTTGTTTTGCGTGTCATTAATTAAAACTAAAATAACGTGTGTGGTAATATTTCTTGGCGTAGGTACTCTATTCAATGTCTTCTCTAGCCAGACCTTTGCCCAGCAGTTGGACAAAAATGGTTAAATAATAAATTGTACTCTATACAATTGAAAATAAATGTGCATTTGAAAATAAATATCATCACTTTTTGTATAAATAATATTTTTCTTTTCTAGATAAAGATAGTTTTATCTTGACCCTTTTGAAACTAGTATAATTGGCTACTAAATCTGTAGATCAATCTAACTTATAGTTGTCTGTTTCAATAGTTCGTGAACATATTATACTGTATACACGTTACGCTAACGTGTATACAGTAAACGCTAATCCTATGATCGTAGCAGCGTTTACCAGGCGGCCTATTTGCTAACTTAGTGATGATTAGATAGTCACTTCAAAATACATTACCGCTTCCGTATAATTCACTTTTTTTATTCAAGATATTTAAAATGTAATGTATTTTTAAGTGACAATCAAAACGTTGTACACTAAGTTAGCAAATAGGCCGGCAGGTAGCAGATACTAACCTACGTCTCCGTCAGGCAGGTTAAAAGATCTAACACCAATGATACTCGTAGTCATTAATACACAAACAGGAAGAAAATGATCGAAGTCGTCAACACGAAACCGGATCGTGCCCGTTTCAAGGGCCTTTCCTTGAAATATTTTATTCAGGGACCATCCCACGTGACGATTGCTTATTTTAGCCGTATTTAACTTTGTGTTTTATAAATGTGTACATAATAAGAACTTATGTTTAATACGTACGTAGACGTAACATGTATAACATAGATAACAGACATACAACACTTCATTAGATATTTTGCTATTAGAAATTATTAATAATTTTCCATTAGAAACAATTAAAATTGCTGGTAATCTCTGATTCTCCGATATTCGCTGACGTAGCAACGCGTGCGGGGTTATCTCGTGATCCCTGTGACCAGACGATACCCACGTCTAACCCAATTAGCTATCTTCTGCGTTTCAAACAATTATCTTTGTTTGGGTTAAGGCGATACGTAATTTTCGTCCACGACATGGTTTATTGCTAGAATTTTCGAAATGTGGTTTGTGTTTGAATAAAGAAACAAAAGTGTCTACTTAATAAGACGCAATTATGTACGCACGTAGACGTTATATGTATAAGATAGATAACATACATACAACACTTCATTAGATATTTTGCTATTAGAAATGATTTATAATTTTCCATTAGAAACAATTAACATTGCTGGTAATCTCTGATTCTCCGATATTCGCTGACGCAGCAACGTGTGCGGGGTTATCTCTGTCTGTGACCAGACAATACCCACGTCTAACCCAATTAGCTATCTTCTGCGTTACAGACAATTATCTTTGTTTGGGTTAAGGCGATACGTAATTTTCGTCCACGACATGGTTTATTGCTAGAATTTTCGAAATGTGGTTTGTGTTTGAATAAAGAAACAAAAGACAATGAAGCAATATCATAGCTCAAGAACTAACTTTCAATTCACAGGAATTAGCCAAAAAAAATAGATTACGTTCCTATATTTTAAGACCTTCAAAAAACTTCAAATTTTATCACCCAGCTTTAACCCAATTAGTCTGCGTTTAACTAATTATTTTTAGGCCCGACGTCGGTACTAACGTTAGTTTTTTGTTTGAGTCATGAATAAAATGAAATGCTTGTTTTCAGAAATCTACCGGATAATTTGAAGAATAGGGATATCAGGGCGTAAACGTAGTTACACGTACTACGTACGTACAGTCACAGGAGTATATAAAATTGACTGTGAGTGCAGTTTATCACACATTGGGCAAACAAAGAGAAGCATCGGTACCCGAAATAAAGAACATATAACTGACATGAATAATAGACGCTCAACCAAGTCTGCAGTCTGCAGTCTGTGAACATGCCTTAGACAAACCCAACCACTACATGCGTTTTGATAATCCTCAAGTCCTTGCAAAAGAAAACATATACATTCTAAGAATGCTTCGTCAGGCTATTGATCCTAATTTTAATGGAAAGGAAGGTTGGCAGTTACCACCAGGTTGGGACCCTGTTATAAATTTATTAAAATCTCAAGCTCATCACAAGACTGCAAGACCTTTAGACACCGTGAGCCAATACTGCGTACATCCGGAACGTTATCAATAAATATTGTAGGCGGTAGTTTTGTATAGTATTTATAAAACAAAAGACAAATGTCAACGTAGTCTACCTGCGACCATGAAAAATGCCATTTTATGTCTAAAATCGTAGCCAAAGATTAAAGCTCATATAATTTCAAATTTAATAAAGTTGACTATAATACCTAATTATCTTTGTTTTAATTTATAGATCCCAAATTAACGATAAAACTTAAAAATGGATGTCTATTGTACATATTTTTCATACCACTCAGTGTTTTATATGCGGCCTCTCAGGCCCCACGTCGGTACTAGTGCCACAAAAAACCCACGTCGGTATTTAAAGGTTAAAAGAACAAATTTGCAATGACAGGAAACCAATCGGCTAATCCTTTAGCCAACCGACGAGAAATGTTGAAAAAAATGGCTAGTCGATTTAATTTTTTTTTCCAGCTACTATGTAACACACAAGACATTATATTTTGGTGATCCATGTCCAACCCAATTAGCTATTTACTGCGTTTCGACAGTTATCTCTTTATACTTCATTCTCTCCCACGCATGCTTAGCTAGAATTTTCGATAAGAGGTTTATTCTCAAGCATATTTTACTGCAGTGCACTGAAATTGAAGTAGAATTCATAAGGAGGTCTTAAATCGACAGTCATATAAAGACATTTAAATACTTCTCTAATCTTAAAATTTATCAAAAAACCGGAATATGTGAAAACAAAGGGGATGTCCTGTCAGGCACATTTCATTAATCCCGGCTTTTAAAGGATATCTACAATCGTGGTTGAAAGCACCGAAAACCGATTATTTGTATCTTTAAATTATTATACTAGTTCGATCATTAAGTACATGTCAAAGGTTTGCCAAGCCAAGTAGATTAAGGATATCATGATCGCTGTATGCGGCGACAGTGATTTACAATGCATTACCGTTTTACTCCAGCGAACACATCCCCCAAGTCAGTGGGGTGACGATGGAGCGAAAACCACTGAATCATGTCCCAAGCACCTAATCCCCTTTAGAGTTTATTATTGCACTACTGCTACAGATTATGTACTAGTACTTACATACAGAAGGCCCACTCTGCAAAGGTATTCAAAGAAATATCAACTCAATGTAGTTAGCGATACGGTGTAATTTAGCTCGTATCAGAACGCAGCAACTTTTAATTCAGATACCTACAGCAAGCCAATTTTATACTTATAACTTTAATCATACGATTTATAATTTGTTGGAGTCGGTGAACACATATGACCAAACGTGTTCGGATTTTACCTTCGAAGGTGTCGCCGCGCGTAGGTAAGTTTTCGATACCTACACGGGGAATGAGACAGACCTGCTACTGAATGTTATGGTACATGTATGGAGTTGTCACTAGTTTCTATAAAAAATTAAAATAAATCACAATCTTGTTTTGCCTAAATATCTTTTTTATTTTTTATTTGTAAGTTGAGCACACCCGTGACCTCAACATGGGTACCAAAGGAAGACCAGCGCTTGCTTAGCCAGGAAAGCTAAGTTGGAATCTATATGAAGACGGTCAAATAGTGCTGTAAAAATTGTCTTTTATTAAATGCTATATGAGCTAGTACTGTGTTCATAAATATATGTACGTACATAAATATCAAAATGTATAATTAATACTAGAGGTTCTGCGAGAACAGTAGACCTCGCGAGCCCTAATATATCTGTTACTGTTATGCTAATTGACTAAAGGATGATTTCATACAGTTACTTTTTCCCAATCATAAATTTTTATTTCAAATTTATTCAGTGTACTGAATGCGCTAATACAAAAAAATATACAGAAAATCGATTTCAGACAACTTTTGGGCAAATTGCCGACTATAAACACGTTCAAGTTTATCGTATATAAAAGTTGTTCAGACAAAAAAGTTGCGTCTTAATAAGAATATCAAAAAAGTCTAATGACATTTTTGATTTTTTTTTCAAATAGCTGTGCTATGAGTTTTTTAAAGTAACGGACCTCCATATTTCCGCCATTTTTTAAAATTTCGAAAAACTGGCTCGACAAAAAAAATCTATATAATTACCGAACCTGCTCACAAAATTTCATGAGAATCGGTTGAGAAATGCGACCTGTAGGCGGGAACAGACAGACAGACAGACGGAAAAAAGAATTTTCGGCTAGTCGAAACTGAGACGCTTCGCTCGCTTTGCTGGCTCGTTCAATAAAAATAAATATTAAAAGATTTTCCCTGCTCGATCGTTGTTATTTAAGAGGAAACACCAAGCTTGAGAGAATCGAAAAATAGGTATTTGTAAGATCTATTGCTGTCGCAACTCGGACCGAAAATACCTATAAAAAATACACGAAATTGACGCTTCGTAGCTTCCTGATTTCTTCTCCAAAACTTAACCAATTTAATTAACGGCCCCCCTATTTCCTCTTAAATTGTTTACAACTAGGTACTGGGTCGAGCGTCTACATTTTGGTGTTAGCTTTTCTTAAATTCTCTTATTCATTATAAAAACCATTTGCCTTCTTAAGGGTCCATACTACCTCACACTGCTTTGCAAGATTGACTGTTATATCAATAATAATTAAATACTCAAGTTGAAATAAAAATGCAGCAAAGTTCAGGACTAACTCTGGTAACTATATGACTCAAAAACACGATTGCGTTAAATTTTCTCGATACAAAAAAATTGCAAAGTTATCTCCAAATCACGTCTAATTTACTCGGTATATAGCATTATTCACCAAATACATTGAAATTAACCTTGAAACTTTTGATTATTATTGCATTACAGATAAGGCAGCCATCATATGTTTTGCTTTTTCGAATAACCCTTGAATATTCCTAAAAAACGAAAATATCCAAAGTAGCCAACGCGTTTAGACCATCCGCATTTGTATGGCCACGCCGCCTGGCATATGTCGGGCTCTTAAGTACAGAGTAACTTTTCAAAAGCCAACACTCTAATTTTAGACCTGAAGAAAACCGATTACGAAAAATAAAAAAACTTCAATTCAATTCCGAAAGCTAAGTATCTTATGTTTATTTCATGACGTTTCAGTCCGTTTTAAGTGCAAATCTTATGTAAATCTCGCAAAGTATACGCTACAAAGCCTAAATAGGGCACAAAGGTTAGACTTTCATCAATCATTGAAATGTATGCGACTGCCTATCACTATGCGCATACTCTTTAATATTTATCATCGGATTGGTAAAAACTGAATTTTAAAAACTGAAATCTACCGTGGGGTTATAAAAAGTTGCATACATAGGTATTCCCTGTAGACTGTCGTCGCAAAGCGAAATTCTGATGTATAAGATAGTACATTATTTTTACACCTAACGTTCTAAAACTTTAAAGTTTTCAAATAAATAATGTGTAAAAATAATGTAATATACGCGATAATACCGTATTAAAGTGATTTTATTTAAATGTGTAACAATCGCGAAAACATCAGAAACCATTATAAAATAGTGTCTATGGACGTGAATACGTGTATATGGATGGGTACTTTATTAGTGAACATTAAAATCCAATTTCTTACATCCGGTTAGGAAGCGTAAAGAAGTTCAGGAAGTTTGAAAATAAAAAAAATATTTATAGTATAGTTATTGTGTTAAAATTCTTTATAAGTTCATCATCATCATCATCAGGTCTTTTTAGTCTCAACTACAGGAGCACGACACTCTCTGTACTACTAGGGCCATACTTGGCCAGAGCATTTAGAGGACTTGGCCTACACTCTCCACGCTGGCCAGACGGGTTGGAGAGGTTTATAAGTATGGTCGGCAGTATTGTTTTGAGCAGTTTGGATCAATTTCTGTAATAGTTTCAGAAAGCATTTGACCACTGAGTCACGGCTGACTGCCACATATAAAACTTCATATCTTGAGAAAGCTTCATAAGAAATGAGAAAGAAAGGGTTTTAATTGCTGTAAGAGTCCTAACTCCTGAATATGGTTTCATCACACTATCACGTACATTTTGGACATTATGGCAACCGACTATGGCCAAGTTAGAGTAAACGCTTCCTAGAAACGTGACAGAAATCGACCTAAACTGCTTAAAACGGATTAGTAGCAAGTCGTTAAAAACGCAACTTGTCATGCTGGCGCAACTCGACACTTTCGCAAGTCGTCATTTTCGCATATGATCAATTTCGCTACTCGTCATTCTTGCAACTCGTCAACAATATTAGATTAGGCCTTTTAGGAATCCGGACGTTCATCCTGTGGTGCCAGGTGTCCAGGGCATTGGTTGTTCTATGTCTTTGATCTGCGCAACGATGGAAAGATTTTAGGGTACCATTTAATCTGGTAATATTGAGTGAAACGGTGCATTTCGTGATTGTCTGGTGCTTGATCAAGAATTAAATGCCATGTTTCTGGAATCTGGTTGGCTGGCACCAAAGGCATGATGAAACAAATTCTTGTCTTCTTCTTTTCGAGTTGAAATGGTTCCATTTGATTAGTTTTCTTTTGACCAGTATTTCGCTACGTTGATTGCCGAAGTGGATGGATGGCGGTAGCGAAGAGCAGCTATACTCAGCAGTGAGCGGGAGAGGGGCTGACATGATGATGATGATTGTCTTATCATTGAGGTCATGTACCGCGATTAGTGGGGCAATTAGGGTACGACAGAAAGTAAGACAAGGAATATTATACCCTGCTCTCGTCAGTATCTTGTGTTCATAGTGAAATTGAATTCATAAGCAAACGTTTAAGGAGTGACTCAGACCACGAATCTGAACAACTTTCATTATGGGACCAACTCCGAAATCACAAAAAGAAAATCAGCTGTTCCATAGATTTTAGCCAAGTGGATATTCTACTTTTGTATGGAAGAGCAGATAATTTCTTCACGATGTCGAAGTTGGTCCCATAATAAAAGTTATCCAGATTCGTGGTCTAAGTCACGCCTTAAACGTTTGCTAATTAATTCAATTTCACCCTGTAGTTATTGTCTAATCACTCAATCTATTCGTAAAACGACATATATCAATATTCTTGGAAAAGACAGAGATCACCAATCCAAGGATTACTTATTTTTTTGTGAAAAAAGGTACACGGCCAGAATTTCACGATTCACCAAAGCTTTTATTCATAAACCTAAACTGTCAATTTTCTGAACGTGACATCATTTTCACGGCTGCTAGCTGGCAGAAAATCAATATCCCAAGGACTTAGGTACTGTCATGTCTGATGACTTTAATTAACAAAATAAATTATTTTCTAAAGAAATCTTCATAAATAGGGGAAGAAAATCTAAAGAATCATTATTTTGTAACCCATCACTATTTTGATTCCACCTTTACGCTCACCAGCACGCTAAACGTAGCCTTTCGGTCTTATGATTTTAAGCTCTGTCTAACCCGTAAGGGATAAAGACGTGGTAAAATGTATGTATGTATATTTCAGCATAAATGCTTCCACGAATGGCGTCACAAGACACAAAATTTATTTATTGAATATTTCAGTAAATAAATTTCGTTATACCAAGATACTCTTATTTCCGAAATATTGAAAATATTTTTTTGAGCGTATACCACGAAATAGTTTTGGATTCAGCCATTCAATGGAAAAGTTACCTACCTTAGTATATAAATAAAATAATAATAATAAATAAATAAATATATACGGACAAATCACACAGATTGAGCTAGCCCCAAAGTAAGTTCGAGACTTGTGTTATGGAATACTAACTCAACGATACTATATTTTATAACAAATACATATATAGATAAACATCCAAGACCCAGCCCAATCTGAAAAAGATCATTTTCCATCTTGGCCAGGCCGGGGATCGAACCCGGGCACTCCGTGTCGCAGGCTGGCGTGTTAACCACTGCGCCACGGAGCTGTCAGTATATAACGCTACGGAGATAAAAACCAAACTAACCTTTTTAGGGTCCCGTACCCAAAGGGTAAAAATGGGACCCTATTAATATCGCTCCGCTATCCGTCTATCTGTCTATCTGTCTGTCTGTCCGTCTGTCACCAGGCTGTATCTCAAGAACCGTGATAGATAGACAGTTGAAATTTTCACAGATGATGTATTTCTGTTGCCGCTATAACAACAAATACTAAAAAATAGATTAAAATAAATATTTAAGAGGGCTCCCATACAACAGACATGTTTTTTTTGCCGTTTTTGTAGATAACGGTACGGAACCTTACGTGCGTGAGTCCGACTCGCACTTGGCCGGTTTTTTAGTCGCGGTCTCATTTAAAACATATTCCAATTATGATGATGAAAATGGCAAATAAAATCGAAATTTACTCGGACGAAGTCGCGGGCAACAGCCATTTCGCATCGCCCCTAAGCGATAGACAGACTAACATGTAAAAAAAAATATCAGGGATTAAAGTATAAAACTGAAAAGGATACCTACTTAGCCAGATGTTCATAATTTGCCTCTGAAAGTCGATAAAGGACCTTCCGTGATTGGACCCAAGAATTTACCTGAAAATAAAGAAATAAGATATTAAAATCGACGTTATAATGTGAAGAAAATCATTTCAGTCAATAAGTAACAATTCATAAAAAAAGTTAACAAAGCTTTTAAGCTAATATTGCAATTATATATTTAATTATTATTCGAATACTTTATATTTAGGTGTTTGATGTTCGGTCGCATTATTTATTTAATTATTATATTTAAAAATCATTTTAGTAAAAAAGTTTCCAACGAGAACATTAAGCATCATCATCATCATCTCAGCCGCAAGAAGTCCACTCTGCTGGACATAGGCCTCCCCTAAGGATTTCCAATATGACCGGTTGGAAGAGGCCTGCATCCAGCATCCAACCTTGGTCAGGTCGTCCGACCACCTGCCGGCCTATTTGCTAGTTAGCAAATTAACCCTACTATCAAAACGTGGTCACTGAGTTCAGTGACCAACGTTTTGATAGTCACTTCGATAAACATTGCGGGTTTCCTATGATTGACTATTTTTATTAAAGATATATAAAACGTAATGTACTTTGAAATGATTATCAAAATGTTAAACACTGAGTTAGCAAATAGGCCAGCTGGTCGGTCAGTGTCCAACGGTGGGTGTCCAACATTAAGCATAAATTAAAAAAATATTTCATTGACAGTATGTCAATACTCTTCTTGCCGTAGTTGCCCCTTCTAAACTGTTTAAGACTAATTAACGGCTTTTTATATTGAACATCACATGCATTTAATTAACAAATATGAATAATTTCCGATGTGTTAATATTCATTTAAAAATGCTATATGGCATATGTAAAAATCTTGTACGCTTATTTAATGCTGGTTAAATATACGGAACAAACCGAAAAGCTATTTATTTAAGAATAACATGGCAAATTGCGATTTTTAACATTGCGTTCGAGAGGCCATTACTCAGGGTGGACCACCTCGTTTGTGGGTAGCTACCACTAATTTATGGGAGTTTAAGTGCCTCGACAGAACGCGGCGTTTCGGTCAAAGTTATAACGACATTTATATAATACGAGTACTAACGTTAAAAAGTTTTGTTTTTATATTAAATCACATTTACATCTTCGGGTAAATAATTTCTAAAAATATATTCCTTTGTACGCTTCGATCAAATATAATGGTAGATACACGATTCGCGCTCGAAAAGTGGCACCAAAATAGCGCACTAATCGAGTTTCGGAGCTGTTTTGTCCAGTTTCAATAAACCGCGCTAGCACTCACACGTCTCGCGATGACGAAGGTACAGTAAAAAAATTGCAAAATCTACGCATCAAAAGTGAAAAAAAAAGAAAAAAAAGTATTTACCGTTTTTGTCGTTGATTGTAAGTATTCATGATGTTTTGACTTGGGAGACATTATTAAGGCTTCATTTTGTATGAGACTGTGTATCTACTATTATATTTGATCGAAATTTGTACGCTTCTGAGTTTTCAAAGAAAAAGTGCCATATTTATTTTTTATTTCTTATTAGAAAATGTTGTGAGGCTGTGAACTGAGATTTTGCGTCGGTTATACTACAGAGAAAAAGAAATACTAACTTCGACGAATCAAAGATTTAATTTACTATTGGACAAAGAAAATGTAAACAAGTAATTACATTAATATGCGAAATACAGGTTTATCAATATCGCGTTTATAATATAAGTAAGTATCTTCTTTCCCCTAGCACATTCCTGTTTTATACAGGGTCGGCTCTCCTAGTAAGTCGGCGCCAAGACAATCTGTCTTGGATTGTCGGACTGGGTAGATTCTCGGCTTTTATAAGCTTCGTCATACTAGTCCACCAGGTAGCAGGGGGACGCCCTCGACCTTTTCTACCCTCGGGGAGGCACAAAGCTTTCCTTACTACATGCTCCTCGTCTCTTCGCATTACGTGACCGTACCATCGAAGTCGGCTTTCCGTCAGTTTGTCAGATATAGGGGCAACCTTAAAACTACCACGTTATATACGAGTTTTGGATCTTGTCTAATCTTGTCACTCCTCCTGACCACCGTAGCATCTTCATTTCGTTTGTGTGTAGTTTCTGCCAAGCTAGGTTTACCCGGTGTGACACATCGGCGCCTATATCAGCTGTTTCTGTTATGACAGATCCCAAGTATTTAAATCGGGTGGCCTTAGGTACTGGAGCATTATCCGGGTAATAAATTATAGCTGGACTGCTGGTTTTGCCAAAGCGACAATGTAGGTATTCGGTTTTGGAGCGGCTAACTCTAAGACCCGCAGTCTCAAGGGCAGCGATCCATGCTGCGAGAGCGGCTTGTAACTCCGTTGTTGTTTTGGCCATTAAGACTATGTCATCTGCGTACAAGAGGTTCCAAGGCAGTGGGGACTGAATCTGTTTCGTAACATCCATGACCAGATTAAAGAGCAGTGGGCTGAGAGCTGAGCCTTGATGTACTCCCACTTTCACGTTTTAAAAATAGTAGTTTTTTGTTTTTACTAGTGACGTGGCACTAATGCCACGTGTTGTGCTGCTTGTCTAAGTTTTGACCGACTGTCTTGTGTGAGTGTATTGTTATGTTATTCATTCTTTTCTTTTCTTGTTTTTTTCTTTTTGTGTATGTATTTTGCTTATTTTTTTTTCTCGTTATACTTTTGTTGTCTGTTTTACATAAAGTCTCTTCCCAACTTAAGGAGGCGTGGGACGGTCCGTGATGCCACAGAAGGTGACGGCTGAAAATCAGTGTTGTACTAGGTCATGCATATGCCTAGTACAACGTAATACTGAGCCGTCACCTTTTGTAATACTGATGGCACCGCCTTATAATTGTGTTTTGTTTTATACTGTCCTTTTTGTTTGTGTTGTGTGTGCCATTGTGTGTTACAATAAATATTTTTCATTTCATTTCATTTCACCTCAAATTGCTCACTCTCGCCGGCGGGGCTTTTGACTCTGGTGCGAACGTTATAGTACATATCTTGTATAAGTGTTATGTAGATTTCCGGCAGAAGTTGTGCTCTTAGAGCCTGCCACACCAGTTTACGTGGTACTCTGTCAAAAGCCTTTTCAAGGTCGATGAATGCAAGGTGCAGATCTTCTCTGTTAAGTCGGTGTTTTTCTGTTACCACTCTTACAGCCTGTATCGCATCTAAAGTTGACTTAGAGGGTGTGAAGCCAAACTGATTTGGACTCATGTCTGAAAGTTGCTGTATGCGGTTGTTTAATATGCGCTCAAAAATTTTTAATGTATGCGACGTTAATTTGATGCCTCTATAATTACTACACTCTGTGACGTCGACCTTATTCTTGTAGAAAGGAACCAAGTGACTGAGACGCCAAGAGTTAGGAATCTTTCTGGTCTGAAGGATGAGGCTAAAAAGTCTTACAAGCCATTCTAGACCTAAGGGACCAAGTAATTTCCAGACTTCTACTGGAATTTCATCTGGACCAACAGCTTTAGAGTTTTTCATCCTGCTTACCGCATTCTTTACTTCCTCTAGGGCTATGGCCTGCACTGGTCCTTCGACCGGCGCCAGTGGTTCCAGGTCTTTGCTGGGGAACTCTTCATTCATAAGTTGTCTGTAGTACTCACACCATCTGTTTTTGATATCCTCATTTGTTGTAAGAAGTCTTCCATCCTCACCTTTTATAAACTTATTGGTTTTGATATCTAAGGTCGACTTATATCTTGATTTTGCTACTGCAAATATTTCCGTATCAGATTTTGCTTTTTCAATTCTGTTATAAAATTCGTCTCTCGATCTCGCTCTCGCCTGTGCAACGCACCTTTTTGCGATCGATTTTGCATCCTTATATTTATTTAAGTCTTGTTCTTGTTCAGATGTTTGCCAGTTTTTGAACATATTCTTTTTGTGTTGGACCCATGTTTTGACGTCGTTGTTCCACCAGGTTGGATCTTTTCCTGTACGCAAACTACCTCTTGAAATTCCCAGTATTCTGGTTGCACTGCTTTTGCACTCTTTTTCAAACTTCGACCACATAAGCTCCGGGCACGCATAGCTGTTTTCCATATCCTTCATTAAATAATCCCTCAATTCCCGAAGAAAATTGTCTCCTTTCCGACCAAAAATTCCTTTCCATTTCACTCTAGGTGTTGTGTCAACTCTCGTTTTAATAGGTTTTGGCAATCTGTATACTCCTATTAAAATTCTGTGCTGCGTTGTTAAAGACTCCCCGGGTATGACTTTACAGTCTTTAAAATTTTTCCTCAAGGTACTATCCGCCAAGATGTAATCAATTTGTGTCCTTTTGCCTCCACTTTTATATGTTATTAGATGTTCTGGTTTCTTCTGAAAGATGGTGTTTATAATGGTCATGCCATGTCTACAAGCAAACTGTAGAATGGATTCTCCCTCCTTGTTATGGGTACCATAACCAAAACCACCGTGTACATAATTATATGTGGTGTTGCACTCGCCCACGTGTCCGTTTAGATCGCCCAGAATAAATTTATTTTCCTTTAATGGTATGTTCGCCGTTATTTCGTCTAAGTCCTCCCAAAATGCTTCTTAAAAAAAATGGCTGAATATAAGTAAGTATATAATATATTATTAGCGTGAAAAAAGTCATCTGAAAACAGCAAATAATTGTCGCCCACGTTCATACCTGCAATTCATACAGAGACACGTACAAACTGTATGCATTAGCGTAATTTGGCGAAATTGTTGGTCATTTGTTGGTTCTTATGAAATAAAAGCGTTACGTCGCGATAACGCGGCTTTTTCTGTGCTACTGATGGTTTTCCCTGCTCGAATATACAGGGTTATTTTTAATTACCTGGCAGTGTTCTGGTGTTGGAATCGGAATCCCTAATACAATATAGACCTAAAGGAAAAAAAAATTAAAAAACCGGCCAAGTGCGTGTCAGGCCACGCGCAATGTAGGGTTCCGTAGTTGCGAATGCCAGCTTTGGTTGCAAAAGCCGTGTGGTATCCGGCAGAGTAGAATAGGACTACTCCAAGTCTTCCCATGGATGTCGACTTAGGAAATACAAGCTAAACAAAGCTTATAAACATCTGTGAGACCTCTCCAACCCGTCTGGCCAGCGTGGAGAGTATAGGCCAAGTCCTCTGACTGCTCAGGTCAAGTATGGCTCTAGTAGTACAGAGAGGGTCGCGCTCCTGTAGTAGAGACTAAAAAAGATCTGATGATGATGATGAATGACAGCTTTGAGTTCACGCCTACGAGCGCAAACGAGACCATAAAGGATGGTGGTAACGAAGAAAGAGTTATAAAATCCTACTTCACAAGGGAAATTAGAAAAAATATCTATTTGATTGAGTTCCACCTCGAGTAGAGGCAAGCGCTGGTAACAAGATTAGTAGGTTTATTACTCCGCAGTAGGTAGGTACCAAGCGTTCGAACGTAAACACATTGATATTAATTTAGTTATTATTATTATAATGGAGAGGCACTGGAGTGTAACAAAAATTTGTACTATAAATCCTAAAAAGTAACCTAAAGTTTCAAAAAAATGGCTGTGACATACGGACGGACAGACAGAGATATATAACGAATCCAATGGTGCAATAAAAAATGTTTTGTACGATATTGTATAGAGTACGAAACATAAACTTAAAGGTTATATTCCTACAAAGGAAACTTTTGTCTCCGAGAGATGTCGCGCAATTCCACTTGAAACAATAAAGATTGATATATTCAATTAGGTGGCTCATATTATCACTGGTATATCCATTGATTCAGGGCATGCTATTGTATTAATTGGTATAACAATCCTTTATTTTAATTAGATATATATGTCACCTTGTACATCGCAATAGTGTGTTTATTACTAGGCATCTGATCTATCTCGTAATATCGTTATGCAGAATCTTACCAATTGATACCATATACTAATACCTATTATTTGGGTGTAAGCTTGGCTGGAAGGAATTGCATATATGTCCTCCATGCATATTCATTTCCATGCATAAGTCCGCTTTTGAACATTATAAGTCTTATTATAAAACAAGGTTATCTTTAGTACTAAATTTAAACCATTATCCGTCCAAAATAAATTGACACTGACCGTTGACTCATTTTGGTCCGATAATGGTTTAATTTAATTCAGGAACCTACAAAAGTTTGCCCTCGTCTTATAATAATAGGGTATAATAAAGGTGATTTTTAATTACCTGTTAATATTTCAATGTTAGAAAAAGGTAATATATGAAAAAAACTTACACTTCCGTAGAAATTTGACCACCTGATCGGTGAATTTGCATGAGAGGCTCAATTTTTTTTCGTCATTTGTAGCTTTTTTTCCTACAGGACTATATTCTATTAGGGATTTTGATTCCAACACCAAAACACTGCCAGGTGTATGTTTAATGTTATGTGTACTAAATACTTTCATTTTATTTTGTCATAATGGTTTCATACACTGTACCATTATAACAAAATAGAATCATTCATCCATTTTTATTTTAATGTCACAGTTGAGTCACCAGAATAAATCATGAAGAAAATTAGTTTCAGCCCGTACAAGTAACGATGTTAAACATTTTTACATTCGCTCATACATATTCAGTGGGCAATTGAATTTTCCATTTATTTCATTCTGCAATAAAAATAGTGTTATCAAAAATAAAATGCATCACCCGACATTCCAATTCGAATTCAGGTTTGATGGCTGAGGTATTTATGATAATGCCACAAAGGTATTTGTACATCAAAGTTTATAACTGAAATATTGCTGTGGAAATCAAAATAAACTGGAGTTTTCATAGAGAAAAATTTTAAACATTACTAACAAAGAAGTTAAAAGTTTACTTAAGCGAGAATCCGTCTAACTTTTACTGCATTTCTAAGGCTGGCTATGTCTTGTACTGTTTGCACGCGATGATAAAATATATAGGGACAAAGAAATAAATATATAGGGATAAATCACACAGATTGAGCTAGCCCCAAAGTAAGTTCGAGACTTGTGTTATAGGATATTAATCAACGATACTATATTTTATAACAAATACATATATAGATATAATCCAAGAACCAGGCCAATCTGATAAAGATCATTTTCCATCTTGACCTGGCCGGAGATCAAACCCGGGCACTCTTGTGTCGTAGGCTGGCGTGTTGACCGCTGCGCCACGGCACGGAGCTAGCCATTGATGTGCTAGCTAGCTATGATCATTGTCCAAAAGTTATTTAATATAACCCGCCACCAATCATTTGAAAAGATACCAAGTGCGCATGAATTTACTTAAATTCATGCGCACTTACGCACATACGGAACCTGTGACACTTGTCACAGGTTCCGTTGGAATGAGTGATCGCAGAACTTACGCTAGATGGGCTGGGTGATGATGAGCCTCAGCTCAAACAGCAGTCTGTATGCGTTGGTTTCCGGTACACTGTCTAAGATAGTGTACCATCGAGTTGCTAGAACGTCTAGAAAAGCAAGGAAACTATCCTTTTCTTGTTCGCTAGTGAATTTTATTCTTTTGTGTAGCGAGATTAGGTGTTCAAGAACAGTCTTCACATGGTCTTTAAGTAGAATCGCAAAAATATCGTCCACGAATCTCCACCAATATCTTGGTTAAGTGCCCTCTGCTCAAACCACTCCATGAAAATGTTCGCTGCGAAGACCTCCGTATGAGATCGAAGCATGTCGGTGAGTAGCTTACTTCGTACGTGAGGAAACCGTTATTACATATTTTACCATTACCTCAAAATTACCGTTGCTTAAAGTTTTATAACCTACTTTTTTATAACCCGTGTGACAAACGAGTCTCATAATAGGCAAAAAAGTGTGTTTAGTCCTAACCACATTCCTAAGATAGGTATAACGAACAGCAGCCACCAAGTAGAAAAAAAATAATCAGCCGCCACAAAAATTTACTACAGCACAACAACAAAAATGGTTACCGCTAAAATACGCAGGAATTACGTGAGAATGTTTAAGGAGCACGTTAATACCGTGTTTGGGGCACTACGGGGCTATTATTCAGACAAAACCGCCCCACTTCACGCCTGCGGGAACCACCTTTAATTTATGACTTTTTAAGTGCCAGGCACACGATGTTCCGATCCCCCTGAGCCCCAATCATGGGCTTAGAAATAAAATACTCCTCACTACGCCTCTCTGATGGGAAATTTGGAGCAATTGTTCGTTAATCAAAGCCGGGAACCAACCCGTTGCGGGTAATAAAATATGCATAAGAGTGTGTTAAGGTGGTTTTATACCATCCTGAATCGGATCCGATGAGAGGGACGCAGCTATACGTGCGATACGATTGGAGATATCTCGTATCGTGTCTAACGTATAGCGGCGTCCCTCCCATCGGATCCGATATTCAGGATGGTTTAATAGGCGCTTTATATTTAGCAAAAATTATTGGTGAATAGTTTAAATGCTTAAATTATTTTATAAATATTGAATAAGTGGCTTTGTGAGCTGTAACCCTCGCGAGCTTATTACTGCAAACTCAAAATGGTCCTAAATACCCAGACCCCAATGCCGCTTAGGTACTTTGTGTCTATTTCTGCAATTTTTAAAATATTCCAAAAACTGAATTAACAAAGAATTTTTATGTGCAAATCGCACCTGCCTACTAATTTTCACGAGAATCGGTTGAGAAATGCGACGTCTGTAAATATCTGTCCAGTCAGATAGACATACGGATAAACGACAGAATTTTGGTCAAGCTGAAACGGAGGCGCTTCGCGCTCGGTTGGTTAATTAGATGGCCTTCTCGGTCTCTTGCATTCAATTACCACCGCGGGTTAATACTTGTACAGTCACGAGCGTTGATATGTTATAGTACATTAGTTCGTATGTGAATGTGATAAGGTCTAAAATGGAATTCAATTGTGTATATATCAATGCTCGTGACTATACTTTCTATTTATCCGGTTTTGGTGTGTGGTTTTGAAGCTTGGCGTCAGGTAGCCGTCCGGCTGTAAAAACTTTGCCAAATCATAATACAGCATGAATTACTAAAATGTTATAATAGCAACCATAAAAACTCACAGATGAGGACAAGGATGTTATAATAAGAACATGATCATGTCTGACTTTTAAAACCGTTAACTTGCTATCATATCTCGGGAGGTATAAATGTTGACGTGAAAACGTCTTATAAATCAACTAGCTTTTGCCCGCGGCTTCGCTCGCGTTAAGAAGTATAGTTTCATACAAACTTTCATCCCCTATTTTATCCCCATCAAAATCCTTTCTTAGCGGATGCCTACGTTATAACATCTACCTGTATGCCAAATTTAAGCCCGATTCGTTCAGTGGTTTGGGCTGTGCGTTGATAGATCACAATGTCAGTCGGTCACCTTTGAGATATATATATTTAGATGAGCGCTGGTTGTACGCACGATAATGTTTCACGTTCCGTGTACAATCGAAAGCGCGGAACAAGCGATAGCGAGGCACGATCGCCCTAAGCGTTCGGCTTGTGACGCATCTATCTCGCTTCCACCGTTATCACGTAATATTATCGCCGGCAAACCGACGTTACAGGCGATACTACTAAGACCATTTTTTTCATAAGAACTCGTTTATGTAAATTTACAATTTATTTGTCCTTTTACGAGTAGCCTTTCAGTGTTGTCACAATATTGGCTCTCCTCTCGCAGCCTAGAGTCGGGTTTCATTAAAAAAGTTGTTGCTTACTTTACTGGCGAGCAAATACTGTTAGCGATGTTCAGTGCATGCCCACAAGACTTTTACAACTACTTTATTCATTAATGTCATACGTAAATATTATGTGCCCTAAATCATATAAGAGTAGAGACTTTGAGTTGTGTTTTTTTTTAAAGAATATTTGACGGCACACGAGCAGACGAGCCACCTGATGGAAAGTGGTCACCGTCGAGGGTTTTTTTAAAAAAGTTCTTGCTTACTTTGTTGTCAAATAATTACTGTTAGCGATGTTTAGTGCATGCCTACAGGACTTTTATTTCTAGCTGATATATTTATTAAACATCATATGTATATATGTATGTGCTCTATAAATATTAACTTAACTGTCAAGCATAATTTCTAAGAAGTCTGGGTTTGGCAAAGGGCATACTAACTCCTTTTCCTCTCCTTTCTCCTTGGATGATCTAAATAGTCATTTTTCATGTGCTTCTTGTCTCAACCCCTCTACTAGACAACAAACTATTTCTTTAATAACCTCCCAGCCTCTCGCTCTTCCTAATACCTTTTCATTTTCTTCTTCTGTGACTGTTGACGATGTTAGAAAAAAATTTCTTTCCATTAAATCTAAGGCTGTTGGAGTTGATGAGATTAGTCAACGGATGGTTTCTCTTCTCTTTGACTCCATTCTCCCTGTCTTTACCCATATTATCAACTTTTCGCTAAGCACTGGGGAATATCCCTCCTTATGGCGTAAAGCCTTCGTTATTCCACTACCTAAAATTAATAATCCCAGTAGCTTAAACCACTTTCGACCAATCTCCATTCTCACCTTTTTATCAAAAATTCTTGAGGCTGTTGTTAATGCACAACTGTCCTCTCTCATTATCTCTAACAAACTTATTAGTGATTTTCAATCAGGCTTCCGTCCAGGACACAGCACTAGCTCTGCACTACTGAAGGTTACTGAAGACATTAGGAATGGTATGGAGGTCGGCAAGATAACTGTAATTGTCCTCATTGATTTTTCCAACGCCTTTAACACCGTCGACCATGGTGTCCTACTTGCTCTATTGTCTCGTTTAAACATCTCGTCAACAGTCCAGGATTGGTTTTCTTCTTACCTTCGCGACCGGCATCAAGCCGTTCGCAATGAACAGTCGTTTTCAACCTGGTGTAATCTCCACACTGGAGTTCCACAAGGTGGAATTTTATCACTTCTTTTATTCTCGTTTTTATTGACTCCATCACTCATCGTCTCTCTACCTCTCACCACCTATATGCTGATGACCTGCAACTGTACCATTCATGCAATTACCGCGATATCGAGTCATCGATTGCTCTAGTTAATAACGACCTTCGTCAAATTGCGGAGTGGTCCGAACAATTCGGCATTGCAGTGAATCAAAACAAATGTCAGGCTATTATCATTGGCAGCTCCCGACAGCTTGGCAACATTGACACTAAAACGTTATCCTCCGTAACGTTTAACAATGTCACTATACCATTTTGTTCTAGTGTCAAAAATCTTGGTTTGTATATGGATTCTACTCTCAGTTGGTCTAACCATATCACTGAAGTCAGTCGTAAAGTCACTGCTACCTTGCGCTCTCTTTACAGGTATAAAAACTTTCTCCCCCTAAAAACTAAAATATCCTTGTCTCAATCCTTAATTATTCCTATAATAGATTAGGCTGTCGTTTGTTGCACTAATTTAAATAAAGATTTTCTCCACAAATTAGATAAATTAGCAAATAACTGTATTAGATTTATTTTTGGACTTCGAAAATACGACCATATCTCCTTTTTTCGATCTCGATTATCTTGGCTCCCTATCCCTTTGCGTCGTAACGCCAGAATCCTTTGTATGCTGTATAATATCCTTAATGATCCCAATTCTCCTTCTTATTTAAAATCTAAATTCCAACTCCTTTGTTCTACTCATTCCCGCTCTCTTCGTTCTTCAAATAGTTTAGTTTTAGCTACTCCTCATCACCGTACTGACTTCATGGCCAAATCCTTTCAAGTCCAAGCCATTCAACTGTGGAATTCTCTCCCTGACTCAGTAAGAAAAGCACCAAGTCGAGACGCTTTTAAGCGTGCGGTTCGCAAATTATTACTACAGGAAGTCTCCTTTTCTCAAGGAATCTCTAATTAAAATAAAAGTCATCCCTATTTATATTTATATGTATATATATATAAAGATATATATTTATTATTATTATATGTTTATATTCGCATAAGTATTTACACTTATGTTATATGTTATTTAATTTTTATAATATATAATTTTAAGCTTTTTTGTTAACGTTTATATATCACACGCACTATATCGCACCACCCAAACTCAATTTCTCTGTTTGGTCCTATGGTCGACTGGCAGAGAATGCCATATGGCATTAAGTCCACCATTTGTACACTATTGTTAATTTGTGCAATAAAGTTTAAATAAATAAAATAAATAATTGTTAGCGGTATCAGTGCGTGCCTACATGAATTTTAACTGTTTCTTTTGTTAAACAATATTTGTGCTATATGTAAAATTGTAAGTAAATCGAAAAACAAACTAAAGGAGCAACTATTCCTCTTTCCATATTGCCAATCAAGTTTTTTTAGTGAAACATAACTAATTAGGTACTTGTGCTTCCGACGCTTGCGCTTATTGGAAGCATTTTTAAGCTGGGTTAGGTAGGATATAAATTTGTTTTAGCTTTGGGAAGGGATTGAAGGTACTGGGATACTACTTACTCGGAAGAATGGGAGTAGCAGCTCCTGAGAACGGGCATGCGTACCCGATGCCCGATGGTGATAACACAACACAACAAAACTCACTATACATTTAATATTAATATCAATACTAGTAAAAAACATGCATAAAAAATGTTTCAAATTTCAAAGTTGTTCCATCACCCCTTTCCCCTACAATCCAAAACTGTATATACTTACATCCATTTCATACCATCGTATATTCTGGTCACACTGTGAAAATTAAATATTCGATATTCGTACTCGAAAAATTATTCGTGAAAAAATAAATCCGCCACTCCGATAGCATTCAAAATGAATGTTATTCCAACAGCTATGTATTCAAACTTTTTAAGGATTCGTGGTTAAATAGATGTCACATCCACGGCTGGTATACTCGTACCTGGACTGTCGATATTTTCTCAACTCTATGGATGGAATGAATGAATGAAATATTCTTAATTGCACCAAAATTAGAATACAACATTGTTTAAATTAATAGGGGCGGTCTTCTATTGGATTAATCCACTAAGTATATAAAGTTTAAAGTCATTTACGTTCTGTACATAAAATTAGTTGGATATTTTTTTATAAATCGAAAGCCAGCTGCACACACGAAAAAGTGTCACGCTCCGTGTGCAAACGAGAGCGGGGAACAAGCGATAAAGAGGCACGATCGGCATAAGTGTTAGGCTTGTGATGCATCTATCAGAAGCTTTCGGCTTGCTACGCATCTATCTCTCTTTTACCGTTATCACCGTTGGTTATCACGTAAAATTATCGTCTGTAGACCGGTTTAAAGAAAACCCATTTTTTTTTTCAATTTTGAAGCACTCATATTACTATACTATATACTTTTAACGTCAATTTTTGAAACACTTGGAAGTGGAGTCTCTGCAACTACTGTACTTTATGGTTGAAAATTTCAAATGTTTAGATATAAGAGAAAAATATATGATTTAATTTTATTAAACCTTAAATTAACAAAAAATATACGCATTTTCATTGTTCTTATATCATAACATATACTATATATCATAAATGTTTCACTCTTTGGCGGCTTGAGATACATACTTAGCCTAAACAAGATTTATTGCAAAAATTACATTTTTGGAACAAACTTTTACTATAAACATGTACATGGTCGATTGACCGTGACACCTACATGAAATGATGATGATGATTATGATTATAAACGTATATAAGACGTTATCACGTCAAAAAAATAAATCAGCTTACAAAATGTATGAAAAATGCCCTGTAATGAGGACACAAATACAGAGCGCGTTTCAAAGGTTAAATGTTGACTTACGTATTTCAAAGTGGATGACGCAAAAGCCTCCGTCGATAATCGTTCGCCCGTAATGGAGAAAGTACTGAGTAATTCCGTGGTGTGAGAGACAGGGAATATATGTACTTTTTGTTGAAATGACTAATATGTCGGAGTCTCTGAGACCCTAATAGTAGGGTCTCAGAGACTCCGACATATTAGTCATTTCAACAAAAAATGTTGAAAAGGTTAATTGATTGAGCTGAAATTGTAAGTACTTATGTAAGTCGCATGATGGAGTTGGAAGGTGATAGACGCGTTCTAAACTCAAGAAGATAAATGCATCGTGTTTGAAAATTGTTATTGGCAAATAAGTAATAATAACCTTTATAGTATGATTCGCTCATAATAAAAAATTGACACAAAAATGTTTATTTTTAAACGAACTAAACTAAGAGTTCTTTATTGATACAGGTAAGTATTCATTTCTAAAAGCTAATAAAACCAAAGGCTACGTTCAGCAGGAAGAAGCTATACCCTTTATATTTTTTTACCGTATGCGGAGGACAAAAACTCAATAAACGAGTCAAATAATTGCGGTTGTTTGACTCAGCCCTTCAATACTTTGCATTCTGACTAGATTATCACAACCCGTGTTCTGAATACTTGATCTGTCGATTTTTTCTCAGCTCTATGGATTAACTCGCTCCATATTGAAAGTAATATTGAGTTTCGGATCGTGGTTTCAATATTAATTATTAACTTTCCAATTCTACTTGAGTAAATTGGTTTTCTTACACAAGAGGTTTTCATTTCTATGAAGTATAAAAGTGTAATGTGTTAGACATCCAACGAATATAATATCGAAATTGATTTTATTTTTAAGTTTATAAATTGACTTAGTTTAATTGCAATATAATGTTATTTTAAAATCTAGTTTAGATCTTGGTATAGCGATAGTAGTTTATACCCTACTATCGCTGAGAGTATTATAAGATGGCATCCGTGGTGTAGTAGTTAATAACCTGCTAAACGAGGGGTATCGCGTTCAATCCGCGGGCAAATACTTTTGCTCCATTTTCACCATGTCCGCGTTTCTGGAGCTACCCAAGGAGGGCTTAGCATCCAGCCGCCGGCTGGACAAACTATGCCTCGTCAAATTACAGCATATAAGTATGGTCAGGGCCGCCATCCTCAGCAGCCAGTCCGGTGGTAGCAGGTATGGCAGCGGGTTCTCGCGCTCGGCTTCCTAAGCTGCTACATGCTTCTCCCGTTCATACGAGTGAGTAGTATCCCAATCAATACCTTAGTTCCCTTCTCAAATCCAACGAATTCCTATCCCTACCCAGCTTTGAAGTGCTTCCGATGGACAGCAGCGTCGGAAGCACAAGAAGCCAAATAAACTGCGCTCGCCAACCCGCCTACCAAGCGTGGTGAGTATAGCAATATCTTCCTTTGGAATGAAAAATCCCTGGAAAAAGCCTTTGTCCAGCAGTGGACTTCTAAGGGCTGGAATGATGATGACGATAATGATTACAGCATGCATGCACACTGTCATAATTCAAGGGGAAAGTCTGATAAGAGAAGATTTAGAGTATTGTCATATCCTTTGTATTATGTATATGGATTTTTAAGCAGAGGTCACTTGTCTCGTTTCTTCAAAGCTCTCACCATCACAATAACACCATAGAACGATCTTTCTATTTTGGACTTGAAACACCGAAAAGGATAAAGATTTATTAAAATCCAATACAATTCAGTCTGCGTTTTTATTTTTATTAATTTATCCCAATCTTCAAATAGATATTTCACACGAATTGTGATGTGACCCAAATAAATAAAACCAAAAATAGATGGCACATAAATTGATAGAAGACATTAGACAGTTCACTGAATCGTTCAATCAGCCATCCACGTTTACTCGATATTCGAATCGAGTTCGCCTTGATTACAATTATCGATAATTTGGGGATGCTTGGTCTGGGCAGATAACTACATATACATATAGCCGCATGTCTGCCGTATACATACTTAGGTATACAGAATGTAGAACATATGAGTACCTATTTAGGAGATATAGAACGCTACTTCCATACTGGTCTAAGAGAAAATAAAAAACGTATAATGTACCAGCTGCTTCTCTTCCCGCGCAGATCGTAAAAACCGATCGAGGGGATGGGGGAAAATCTGAGGGATCATGTTAGTAGGAGATGCGGCAAGCAACCCATCACTATTTTGATTCCGTTTGTCCTTACGCACCAACATGCTCAACGCGGCGTTTAGGTCTTACAGACCTGCAGGGCAATCGCGCTAATTAACTTCAGCTGAATCGCAACTGAACCGTGATCGTAACATTAAATTTCAATTGATTCCGTATCGCGCTAATGTTTTGACAGATAGTTGGAACGCAGCCGTGTCGTAGGTGAAGCGAAACCGCTGTCAGACGAAAAGTTGATACGAAGCTACTTTTTCTCGACCGTTAGTGAAACGTTTCATGTTTTAGAGTGCTAAATTGGTAAAACTCGAAGGTGAAGATGAATTCTTTTCTCGTGTTATTGGAAATTTCCAACGAATATGATGTGTCAGTGGCCCGAGCTGAATCAAGGCGTGTGAATTTATGCGACCGGATCAAAAGAAATGCCTTCAAATTATCCGATCGCATGTTTATTAAAAGATACCGGCTCTCGAAGGCCTTAACAAAATCTTTGATTGAAGAAATAAGACCTTACATGCCGCCAACCTTGCGTTCGGATGCATTGGATGTAGAGACGAAGGTAAAACCCTTTTATGTATTGTGAATTTAACCCTTGTCCCTGTCCATAAGTGAGACACAAAAACAATAGTAAAACAACGAAGATGTTTTCATATAATTTACGGACTGGGAAAGTGTATTTATTTATTTATGTACACAGAAAAATAATGTTAACAGAATATACATGTATCAAGAAAATAAATACAACGGTACTACTTAGTCCTAAAGAAATTTAAATTGTACTTCTTTTTTATACTTAAGTCCTATGTATACAGAAATAACAGATTTTTTTCTCTTAGGTTTTGGTTGCTTTAAGCTTCTTTGCAGTAGGAGATTACCAGACAGACGTTGGTGACATTCGAAGACATTGTGTTGCACAGTCCAGTGTCTCTAAGGCTGTGAAACAAGTTACTTTGGCCCTCAACAAACCAGAAATTATTAATAAATATGTCTGCTTTCCTTTCAAACTTGAAGAAAGGCAACAGGTTAAAAGAGAGTGAGTGAAGATACACTTATTATAATTTTTGTTATATTTTCATTGTTCAAATGTGTAACCAATGCAAAATTCTCATTTTTAGGTTCTACAGACGTTTTAAGATACTGGGGTGTTTGGCATGCATTGATGGAACACATGTGGCCATTGTGTGTCCACATGAACACGAAGAAAGATTCTACAATAGAAAAGACTACCATTCTTTGAACGTTCAATTAGTGAGTATTTCTGCTTGCAGCTAATATTAATTATCAACAACTATAAGAACCTAAAGTTACAATTATTTACAGATGTGTGATGCAAAATTAAATATTTTAAATGTAGATTCAAGCTACCCCGGGTCTACACATGATAGTGTTATATGGGCAAATCACCCACTAAATTGTTATTTGGACCGGCTGCATACTGTATCTGGAGAGGACTTGTATCTTTTAGGTTTGTAAAATACAATATCTACCAACAGCACTTGTTTAAAAAATTAGACTTTGAAATAAAAAAATTGTTACAACTACAACTTTTACAGAGAAAATAATTTCCAAATATTTTATTCAGTTATACTCATTGATAATCTTTATTTTAGGAGACTCTGGTTATCCTCTGAGGCCTATTATGATGACTCCAGTCTCAGATCCAGAGCCTGACAGTCCCGAGGAAAAATACCAAAACATGCACCTAACTGCAAGAAACACAGTTGAACGGTGCATTGGGGTTTTGAAAGGTCGCTTTAGGTAAGAAAAATTAAAATAGCTTAAAAGTTATGATTTGTTTACAATAGGAGTCATTGGTTAATCTGTAAGTATTGTTCACAGATGTTTACTGGGCGACAGGAAACTGCATTACTCACCCACAGTTGCAGCTAGGATCACAAATGCATGTTGTGTTCTGCACAACATTGCAAATAGGCACAACTTGCCGTTCAAACCTTTAACTAAGGCTGAAGCTGAGGCAGAGCGCAGGCGATAAGAGGGTGCTAGTGGTAGTATGCCAGCAACTGGAGGCGGCGCCTTTGCTCTCAGTCAACTAGAACTGGGACGTGCCCGCAGACGTGCTCTTATACAGCGTTTGTGGTCAAATAGGGTAGCAGAAAATTAAAAATTCAATTTATATTCAGTTTTTTTATTTTATTTTACACTACATTCAAATGAATTTATTTTAGTAAATAATTAACAATAAAATAATTAAAATAAAATAATACTAATTTACTTATAATACTAATAATAATAAAAAAATATTCAGTTTAATAATGACTTAGATTTCATTTTGTGGTGTTGGTGGTGGTGGTGGTGCTTCCGCTTCTCTTAGGGCATACTGAAACATTATAAAAAATGAAAGTTAATTATTTTCAGTATGTACAAGTTATGATGAAATATGTAGCTAAATTATGGATGCCCTACATTTGATATAACTTTGCATGTAGACAAAGGAACAACATAAGGGTAAAAATTAGTGTTATATGGGTAAATCACCCACTAAATTGTTATTTCAACTGGCTGCATACTGTATCTGGAGAGGACTTATTGTTTTGCATTTGTTAATTACAATATCTACCAACAGCACTTGTTTTTTCTTGTATAAAATAAGACGTTGAAACAAAAAAATTGCCACAACTACGACTTGTGAAAATAATTTCCCATTATTTACTGGAGTTTGCCTGTAGACCCAGGGGTTGTGGTTTGATTCCCACGGGAAGCATTCTCTTTTTTTTATTTTCAATAATTAATGAAAAGATCATTTTCCATCTTGACCTGGCCAGGGATCGAACCCCATCACTCTCGTGTTGCAGGCTGGCGTGTTTACCGCTGCGCCACGGAGTTAGCCGACTTTGTTAAGTTGTTTCCAGTTTGGTCATGACATTGCAGGCTTGAAACACTTGATTGTCTGATAATGAAGTTGTTTTCATGCTTTGGAAGGCATGTTTGCAAGCTGTTGGTCTCGGCTGCCATCTACATAGTACTCGTTAAAGGAACCACGTCAGAGGCCGAGAGGCTGTTCCGAAGAACTCAGACTAGAGGGTGTGCATGGTCGATTGACTGTGACACCTACTCGAAATGATGATGATAAGTACTTTACCTGTCTAGTGAAACGGTCAACACTCTCTGCCAATAATTTAAAGCCTTCTGATATAGCCTTAAAAGCCTGCGCATTGATCACTGCGGCTTCTGCCCTCAGCTTTTCTATTTGAAGCACCATCACGCGTGACTCCTCTAATGTAGTCCTGTTAGCTGGAATAAAATTTAAATTGTGATATAACTATTAAATGAATTGTTTAAATCAAATTATTGATATTCAATCAATCTCTATATACTTACATTGAGCAGGTGGTGGGGGCGAAACAGGTACCGCAGGTCTTGCTGCAGCAAGTCGGTCTCGCTGCCGTTGTCTTCTTAATGTATTTCTGTTGCCTGTAAAAAGTATTATGTAAAGTTTTAAATTTTTAAGATAGTGTGAAAGCATAGTGTATGTTAAATAAATCAAAAATAATCAAACTTACCAGAAGATCTAGGTGTGTAAGGCACTTGGCCAGTTACACTAGGTGTAGGTGATGCTCCAACACCTGTTACACTAGGTGTAGGTGATGGTACTGGATTTTCAATGGCAACACCTTCATCTAAAGCTAACTCAATTTGTATTCTATAAAAATAAAATCAGATGGTTATTTTCACTAATTAGAAATAATACACATCTAGAATCATTCTCTTAGAGAAGAAAAATGGTAAAATACATCAAAAACATTACAACTGTGATAGTGGCCAGTTGGTAAAAATCCAATTAAATAATTTCTGTCAGAAGCAATTACTTACTCAGAATCCAGCTGCTCCGATTGATTTTCTTCATTGTTTATGTCCTGTAAAGTTATATTTAATTATTAATAGTTGTTTCATTCAAGAACTCCTGTGTCTTATCACATAAGCGGTAAGTATAAATGTCTTACATTCTGTGAGGCAAATGGATCTTGCCTAACATTGGGTAAAGGCCCAACATCCCTGCCCAAAATATTTGCTATTTTTTCCTCAAGAGGGGTCAGGGTTGCAGCAGTGCTAGGCCCACCACCTGTTGCCTGATGGTTCGCGTTTATTGCAACCAACTTGGCTCGGACACGGCATTTCAGGTCATTCCAGACCTGAAAATTTTGGAAGTATTTTAAGTTAATAAGCATGTGTAATTACCTAATTATCAAATATATATCTTTATTGGATTATTAGGTAGCATTTAGTACAAACCTTAGCCCATTCTTTGCCTGTTCGTGCGGGGCCCTCACTGTTTAATGTGAGCGAGCATTCTCGCCACAATCGCGCTGACAAAGCTCGCGCTTCTTTAGACCTAACTCTTCCGAGAGCTAGGTCTTTGTGCTGCTCTAAAAAATCAACGAGCAGCGTCAACTGCTCAACACTCGTTTGGCGGCGTCGCTGTTCCATTATTATAACTTTTTATCCACTTGAAAAAGCAATTACCTTGTAATGAAAAATACCAAACATAAACAATACCATAGACTATGAATGTCAAACAAAGCAACTAGTGCTTGACGCGCACGTAAAATCGATGGTCGAGTATACTTAAATCACAGGTATTTACAAAAATACTAGATTGACATCTCTAACGTCTATCGAATGGTTTTCAGTTACGGCTGAAGTCGAGTTACGATTTGAATGATAGCGCGATACCGAAATCTGTTCAGCTGAATTCGAACCATATTGTAACTAAACCGCAACCGAACCAGGGCTGGATTGGAACTCAAACGTTCTCAAATAGCGCGATTGCCCTAGCCTACCCCGCAAGGGAAAATTCGTATGTATATAAAGCCGTATTCGTATGTATATAAAGCCGAAATGGACTTACTTATAAGAAATAGGTATTTTTTGTTTTACAACTTAAATCCTAGATTAAATGTACGAATGAGTATTGAATTTTGTTCGGAACAGATATCATATTGAAAGTCATACGTTATTGTCTTCTTCATCTTTTTCGACCGAGCGAGCGAGAAACGTCCAAGTTTAAGCTCGCGAAAAAAAATGTATGTTAGTCTGTCCGGCAATTCTCCTCACATACTCGCACGCAACGTATTACTCAATCAATTCAACCAAAATTCTGTAAGTAGGTTCGATTATTTTTTTTTTTTTTTTTACTAATTATTGAAGTAGGCATTTGTCTCCCATCTCACCTGATGGTAAGTGACGATGAAGACGAGGATGCCACATGCCTATTCAAGAGATACCCATTTATTCTACTGTTGAATGTCCCGGGATTGTACTTGTCTGGGAATATAAACGCAAGCAATTAATTCCACATCTTGGCTACTATAACTATTATAACAGGATGTTAGGGCAATAAGCCCGCCAAAGTGTACAAGTTTTTGCTAAGGAGCCATGATTGTTTTCATATAAATTGCCGAGCCGGTCGAACGCTTTAGAACGACAATGTCGAAAAAGTTTTTTGAGTTTCCAGCATTGGTCTCATAGGAAAATTGTTCATTTTGACGGCTGATTTGATGGACAACGTTGTTTACCCTAAATCCTGTAGAGTTTTATATCGATTCTGTTTCTGATTCAATAGTCAATAGACAAATATTTTTTTCACCGTAAGATATTTTAAATATCATTTGGTGAACGTTAACTTACATTACACATTATTATTTAAAACATTATTATTATTGACGTCAATAACTTACTTAGAGCTAAGTTTATGCTGCTTCCAAGGCGGAGTGCAGAAGAAGCGGCAACAAACTGATCAGCGCATTTTCTCCAAATGACATCAACTTATATACAATCTTACGACATACTTAGAACTAAATTTATTTTCAAAATAACGGAAATTGCCACATAATGCCTTGTGAGTTCGCTATAATAAGACTCTCGATGTCTACAGCTCACAGAGCCACTGTTGTATATTATTATCTATTGTTCGTATTGATCACTAATCTTCTTTGTGGTTTTTAAGCACTTATAACGAAAACTATATAAGATTGATATATTTTACGCAAAAAAGTCCATGTCATTTTTATTTCGGCAACTGGCCATCACTAACACACATTGGCAAACATTACGGGCAGTCGCGTCCAATACGCCTGATTTAATACGATGAGCTTTGACGCGGCCTGACAAAATCACATCGCTCTGTTTCAATTCATTGCTGCCTCAAAAATCAACCATAGTGTCAAATCAAAATGGAGCATTTATTCCTAATTTTTATAACACAGTTAACCATATGTATGATCGGCTAAAGGGAGGAACTTATTTTCTAATATATAACCGGTGACGCAGTCTGACACAATTACATCGCTCCATTTCAATTCATTGCTGCCTTAAAAATTAAACATAGTGTTAAATCAAAATGAAGCATTTATTCCTAATTTTAATAACACACAGTTATGTATATGATCGGCTAAAGGGATGAACACATTGGAACAGGATCAGTCAAGTGCTCTGTGCATGAAGTTTCTGATAATTTTGTTTACTCGTCATGCAGTGGCATTACTAAAAGTTCTATATTTATTCTTATAAATTTGCCTAGTGTATTTATTTAATTAAATTTCATTTAACAGAATGATCCCAAACGCTTATTAGCAAGAAGAATAAATCGCGTCCATAATAATTGAGTTAATCCTGTCTTTGTCACAAAGTAACATAGCTATTGTGACTATAATACATTTAGTCAAACTGAATAATTGGTACACTCATTAGCAAACTCGAAGACCAGTTGCATCCGCTACGCCAGAGTTATGATTCTAAATAACTTAAACATAAATATCGTTATAAAATAATTATGTATGGGATAATTAGTAACGCACATTGGCAAACTAAATGAATAGATGTACCACTACACTTGACTTGCATCAGACAGGCGTCTTAGAATTTTTTTAAATAAATCCTGGTATTCCCTCATACTTTTTTACGTCATGTGCAGTATAGTTTAATACTTACTCCTAAAGAAAAATATATGCATATACAAGGTGAAAATATTAAATCCCTACCAAGTGGGATTTAAAGGCATATCCATATTATTAAAACATCACGAAATCCTGCAAAATTGCACTACCTATTCTGATCACTGATAATAATTAACTCTCTTTCATGCTGGTCTAGAAGAAAAGACCAGCAAAACATAGAATGTACCAGCTACTTATCTTCCCACGCAGATTATAAAGTCAATCGGGGAAATGGAAAAAAGAAGGAAAAATCTGAGGAATCAAGTTACTAGGCGATGCAGTTAGCAACCCATTACTATTCCGTTTTCCACCTTTCACCTACTAAACGTAGCTTTCAGGTCTCATAAACTTAAACTCTTTCTACCCCGTAAGGGAAAAAGACGTGATAATATGTATTTATGTATGTAGGTATCAATTTCTAAACGTTCATGTATCCGAATATCCAATCTCGATCACAAATGCATTTTAGCAAATAGGACGGTTGCGTCCACCACGGCTGCGTTGATCTGACGCCTGTCAAAATCACATCATTTCGTTTCAATGCCTTGCCGCATCAGGAACTGACATTGCTATTAGGTATAGAACAGTGTAGCATTTTTTTACTCCCGACGCAAAAAGTGGGGTGTTATAAGTTTGACGTCGGTGTCTGTGTGTGTGCCATCGTAGCTCTCAAACGAATATACCAATTTCGATGCGGTTTTTTCATATGAAAACCAGTTTCTTTGTGGTGATTTTTAGCTATGTTTGATTAATATTGATTCAGCAGTGTAAGAGTATCAGCTATTTTCCAAAATGATGTAATCGAAACATTCAGCAATTCAAATCAAACGAAATCAAATTTGACAATACCATTAATAATTTATGTTTTTTTTTTTTTATTTGTAGCTGAAATAGAAACTGATGGTCCGTACAAAATAATAACATTTTCGTACAAATCCTATGCTTCTTCTGGGTAAGCTGGCTCGATCTTAGACCATATATTTGCCTCTGGGTTAGATTATGGCCAAAGTGAACCCATTTAATATATTATAACAAAAAAGTTCGAGGAATAATTGAGAGGGAAAACTTGTAAATAAAACGTTTAAAATACTACAACTTCACATTCTAATTCGAAGCAGTCAGCGTTTTGTATAAAAAACCCCAATTAGATTTGTTTATAAAGTTAGTACTTTATAAACAAATCTAATTGGGGTTTTTTATACAGGCGGAGCCGTGGGCAAAGCTAGTGCTTTGCCCACGGCTCCGCCTGCATCAATTTCGATCCCTGGGGAATACTTTTTCTCGGGATAAAAGGTAGCTTATGTCCTTCTCCATAACCCAGAGAACTTGTATGCAAAATTTCATGATGATCGGTTTAGTAGTTACGGAGTGAAAGCGCAACAAACAAACTCTCTTTCGCATTTATAATATTAGTAAGGATACAATAGAAAAATGTCAACTTAGTCTACCTGCGCTGCAACCATGAAAACTGCAAAGTTTTCGAATCGTTAGGTGTAAAAATAATGCAATAAGCGCAATAAAACCGTTAATTTAATTTAAATGTGTAATATCTCTCTCAATCATAACAAAGGACAGCAATTCAAGGAATTTAGTTTAACTACGTCCGACTAGAATCGGCTTTTGCACGCGTTCATAGAATTAAGTGTCTTATAAAGAAAGCACCCCAAGGTGTTGCAACCAGGGATGAAAATATCGATACTTTGTTAGTATCGATACTAACAAAATATCAGTAAAAATATTGATACTCAATGTTTCAGTATTTTTTATCAGGTTTTATCGATACCTTATATCGATAAAAATATTAATATTTTTATCAATACCTTATATCAATAAGAATATTAATATTTTTATCGATACCTTATATCGATAAAAATATTAATATTTTTATCAATACCTTATATCGATAAAAATATTAATATTTTATTTGATAAATATATTAAATTTCTTTGTCTGTTATCTGAATCTATTTTTCGAGTGGCAAGGTGTTGTTGCTCTTTGTGGTCGCTAATACACAATTATTTTGTCTGTGTAAGACTGATATAAACATCACACTCCTCCCGAAGCTATTTAGGGCTAAATTCACAGTATAATCAAAATCATTCTAAGAAACTTAGCAAAGATTGACTTATTACAACGTAGCGCATTGGTCCATTTTCATATTCATTCATGTAATTCGAGTTCGTGTTTAGTGAGTGCAACTTACCTTTTATTAGAACAAATTAAAATCAAAGTAGTTGACTGCACTTGGGTAAAGGTAGACACCTTTTCTTTAAATGTAAAATTCGGCGCTTCTCTTCGTGTTCAAGTTTACCTTCCAAAAGTATTTTTACGTTCGCCCAGTACGTATTTATTTCAAGGATGTTAGATATCATTACCGTGATATAAGTATTAAAATAAATTAGTAAATACTAATTCATTAAAATCAGCTGCTACAGTTTTGATAGATAGACATACCTAGTTAACATCGATCAATGTCTCCCCCAGTCTCCGGCGCCCTTGCTATTCTTGACTCCAGTAGCGTCACGGTTACAGTAACGGTGTGAAGAATCTCCGGAAGAGTTGCTGCTACCACCCCCAAACAGAGACTGATCCTGGCGATACACGACATTTGCACAATGATGCTAGACGAAAAGGTCAAGGTAGTGGAAGATCAGACGAGTAGGTTACGATGGGACATAGTGGATCGTCTGAAATCCGAAATGAGGGGAGGGCACGACAACCATAAAGCCTAGTAACCTAATTTATCACCGGGAGGGTGACTTTAAAAAGTCACAGCATGGTGTCGGGTTTCTCGTTCACAAATTCCTCAGTAACAACCTCATAACCATCGAAAGTGTTTCCTGCAGGAAAATATACCTGATTTTCAGAGTATCTAAAAGACACTCGTTGAAGGTAATTCAGGTATAAATATTTACGGACCGGAAAGCACTCAGATGAAGAATTGGAAGTGGTGTATGAGGATATTAGTAGGGCCATACACGCTTCGGAAATCTATTTTACGATTGTTATGGGGGATTCCAATGCAATATTTGGCAAGCGGAGCGATGAAGAGGCCAGTGTGGGACAATTTGGATATTGAGAATGACGGAATGATAGGAGTCATAGGCTGGCTGATTTTCTGGTAGAAGAGGGACTCTATGCAATGAACTCTTTTTTCCAGAAGCCGCCTCATAGAAATTTACTTGGATAGGCCCAATCCTATATAAAAAAAAAGATAGACTTCATCTTGTCGACGAAGAAAGAGATATTCAACGATGTCTCTATGATCACCGAATCTTTAGAGGCATCATGAATATCTCTTTCGTCGTCGAAAAGAGGTGGTCCCTTTGGCTGGGGCCTATCCAAGTAAATTTTGTATAAGGCGGCTCTCAGACGAGAGAGGACTCGCTTGATGAAGTCTATGCTCCGACCATCTCCAGCTCATATTCAAATGTTGACAGTTTCCAACTGGTACTCTTAAATCGCTTTGATTGCCACGTAACTGTCTACTGTAACGCAATCCTTCAGAATTGCGTTACAGGGCGAGTTAAACAATGGGTTCGTAGAAACTGTCCAAGTTGTGTGGTATCAAAGTTTAATAGGTCTCGGCCCAAATACAAACCTCAAAATTTCTGTCCCTAGCCCCAAAAGTTATGGCCGTGCGACGATCTACGCTGCTGCAGACCTTCGAAGACGCAAACGTGCATCGACAACTTAATAGACAAATCCGAAAATCTTTTCCTACCGAATCCGACATTAACTTCTTTAATACCGAGCGTATCACATAATAAGGGCTCCAAAGAGACGATAGAACATAATAAGGGCTCGAAAGGCTTCGCAAGTTTATTGGGCAAAGTCGATTAACAAAGCTGAAGACGAAGGACAGAAGTGTGATGTCGAAAGACCGAGGTGCGGGGAGAGATTGAGAGGTTTTGTGGACAGCTTTACACCTCAGTAGTCAAACCCATTGTCAGCTTGGCCAAAGGACCGATAGCCAAAGCTCGCCGACACTATCCCAACACTATACCGAAGATATCCCGGACACCACCCTGTACGAGATTACGATTGCCCTTAAACAGCTGAAGAACAAAACAAGGTCCGGCACCTTGTCCACCAGGACAGAATTGCAGCAGAGCTTCTGAAAGCAGGCTAAACGACAGTGCTAAAGGCCGCCAGAGGCTTTTTAATTCCGTTCTGTTCGAGGGCATAACGCCAGAGGCGTGGAACAGAAGTGTAGTGGTTCTGTTCTTCAAAAGGGCCATAATACTCTTCTGAAGAACTATAGACCCATCACTTTCCTGAGCCACGTCTTTAATCTGTTTTAAGGGTAATAACGAATCGTTTCACGAACAGAATTGATATCTTGCATCCACCCGAACGAGCCGGCTTCCGAAAAGGCTACAGTACCAAAGACCACTTCCATACGCTGCGGCAGGTTTAACAGAAGACCAAGAAGTATAACCGGCCACTATGTTTAGCGTTTGTCGGCTATGAGAAGGCTTTTGATGCGATCGAAATATGGGCTGTGTTTCAGTCTCTCCAGCGATGCCGCATAGACCATCGCTATATTGAAGTGTTGAAGTGCTTATACAGCAACGCCACCATGTCAGTCCGAGTACAGATGCAGGAAACTCCCTATCTCACATTTCTCTGCAATAGAATAGCTCATTCTATTGCAGAAAGGTGTGAGACAGAGAGAGATGTAATATCTTTGAAACCGCTGCTATAGAGGATGCCTTTGAGCTCCTGGAATAAGATGGACTTGGCATTAACATCAACAGCAAGTACTCACCTTCGATTTGCCGATTATATCGTTGGCATAGCGGAGTCACTAAAGGACTTAAGTACCATACCATGCTCAATCGACAAATTTGCCATAATTTGAAGTAACTTGGCGCCTATTACTTCAAATTATGGTTATTAAAGTAACTAAAGTGAACATCCCAAGGGGCTATCGGAATGAGTACGTACCCGGATGGAATAATGACAATGAAAATTTATACCAGCAGTATCAGGAGACTGGGGACCACAATAATGGAACCATATTACTCCAATCTTTGAACCAACATAGGAGGGAGAAGTGAGAGTCTACCGTCAACAGTATGGATTTCAAAAGGTCAAGTAGAAAGGCATTGAAGGTCCTGCATCAGCTATCAGGAAAAGAACACTTACAGAGACTAAACCTGAATATAAAGCCCGACGCTATCGCAAACCGGATGGTAGAAGTTCTAGAACTGAGAGGGACAAAATATTTACTAAACAAGTGAAGAAAACACTGAAAACCCTTAGAAGAAGTGCTCCAACAGGTCAACATCTCTCAAGACCTTTTAGTGTTGGCGAGGTTGTGGAAGGCATAAAGCTTCTAAAATACCGCAAAGCAGCAGGCCTAGATAAAATGTACAATGAATTTATTCGAGCCATGGGCCCAGAAAGTGTTGGCTGGCTTACTGCTTTCTTCAACCACATAGTATAAAACAACTGCCTACCAAGGGAATTCAAACTGGCAAAAGTAATCGCGATCCTAAAGCCTGGCAAAACGGACGACCGACCTGAAAACTACCAACCAATTTCCCTTCTCAGTTGTACCTATAAGCTTTTGGAACGTCTCATTCTGACTAGAATAACGCCACACGTAGAAGCTGTTGTTCCGCCAGAGCAGGCTGTTTTAGAGTAGGCAGAAGCTGTACGGATCAAGTCTTAGCATTAACCACGCATATTTAAGCCGGCTTTCAAAGACAATTAAAGTCCACTGCAGTTTTTGTGGACCTTACCGCTGCGTACGATACTGTTTGGAAACAAGGTCTATTCTCAAAACGATTCCAAGCAGAGAAATAGCAGACATTATCATGAGCATGCTTAGTGATAGGGAATTTGAAGTTTACTTAGGAGAAGCAAAGAGCCGCAAGAGAAGACTAAACAATGGCTTGCCACAAGGCTCTGTACTAACTTCAATTCTCTTTAACCTCTACATACATGATCTGCCATCTACTAAATCTACTAAGTTTATATATGCTGATGATATAGCTCTTGTTTACCAAAGTAAATATTTCACAACTGGAGAGGAAATATTGTCATGCGATTTAGATAAGCTAAGCAAGTATTTCAAAGCGTGGCGCCTAATTCCAAGCATAAGCAAGACTGAAGTGGCCTGCTTCCACCTTAATAATCGTCTCGCTAACTACCACCCAACTGTTTTCTTCAGTGGAGAGCCCCTGAAGCACAACCCTTTCCCTAAATACCTTGGTGTGACATTGGACAGAGCTTTGACGTATAGGGAACATCTTCAGAAAGTGGCTGGAAAGGTAAGCACACGGATTAACATTCTTCATAAACTCTGCGGCACTACCTGGGGTGCATCTGCAGAATGCCTCCGAACATCGGCTGTAGCACTGGTTTTTTCTGCTGCTGAATACTGTAGTCCCGTGTGGCCTTAAAGCGCACATGTCCAAAAAGTTGATACTAAACTAATGAGGCAATGCGATGTATATCAGGCACAATTAGATCTACCCCGCTTCAATGGCTCCCAGCTCTTAGTCATATTGCTCTTCCACACCTTCGCAGAATGCTAGCATTGAAGAAAGAATTTGAAAAGATACAAATGCCACAGGACCTGCCTATTCACCGGCTTCTTGGTCATCCTCCTCCCCAACGGCTCAAATCCAGGCATCCTGTATATGTCACAGCTCAAAAACTGCGTAATTTTGATCTCGAGCAGAGTTGGAGAGATGAGTGGAGTGTGCACACTTCTGGAGCTATCCTACAAGCTATAGACCCAACAGCTATGCCAGATGGATTCGTTTCCAAACAAGCGGGCCTTAAACTGAACATAGACAAGATGAAAATATTGTCAAATATCGAATGTTGCTTCTCGGGTTTTCATTGGAAACTCCATACTTGAAGGTGTAGACCAATATATCTATCTGAGTCCGATCCAGGTTGGAATTTCCAGCTTCGACGACGATGTTTTTCGACGAATCCGAGTCGACTGGGCAGCGGTCGAGAAGCTCTGCAATGTCTTCTCGACCAAAATACCTAAGTGCCTAAAGACGAAAGTCAATAATCAATGTTTGTTCCCAGAATTTACTTACGGGTCCGAAACGGGGTCCATTACTATGGGCCTCATAATAAAGTTCAAGGTCGCTCTAAGAGCTATGAAGAGGGCTATGCTCGGTGTTTCTTTGCTAGATCGAATCAAAAACGAGGAGATCCGTAGTTCATATTCGTAGGTTCGTTTCTTAACGTGTTTTTGTAAGGGTTCTTGGGATTCACGAGGATCTCTAGTTTTTTGGAAGAGGTAGAGACAGCAAGTTTTATTTTCCTCGAAGCAAGTTTTAAGGCAAATTATTAATGAGTACACCGTCTTCTTCCTTCTTCCTACAAATTTTTGACAGTCTGTTCATCTTGCCACTGGTGGTGACAATCGCCAACTCCCTCAAGAATTGTAGCAATTACGTAAAGCATCAATGATCTAGTCTAGAGCAATAATGTGTTATACTAACTGACCCGGTGAAAATTGTACTGCCTTTTTTTAGATAGTCGGTTAAATAGTAGCCTATGTGTTAATCCAGTGTGTCAGCTACTTCAATATAAAATTTTATCAAAATCTGTCCAACCGTACTTTGTTTTAGTAAATAAATATTATTATTATTAAAGAAAGCCCTACTGTACCAAATATGGTACGCCCTTCCCCCTAGGCCCGCCCTACTAATGGATAATTTTTTAATATTTTTTAAATTTTAGCCACACACACACACACGACACTAATCAGCTTATGTTTAAAAAATTATATTTTTTTGCAATAATAATTATCGGCCTAAACGTAATTTACCCGTAAAACATTGATCGATGGTAACTGGGTTAGGTAGCTGTACTTTTCTATCTTACAAAACTGTAGCAGCTGATTTTAATAAAGTCGTAATTTATTTAACTACCTATATCACGGTAATGATATCTAACATCCTTGAAGTAGGTATTTATTTCAAGGATGTTAGATATCATTACCGCGTTACCTACAGCCGCCCAGTACGTACGAGTACTTTTGGTAAGTAAACTTGAACAAGAAGAGAAAAAGGAATGTCTTGGTTATAAATGCCTACATGCAGCTACTTTACAATTTATATGTTTTGATTTTAATGATGTTTGGAATATTTCTTGATTTTTTTCTACTTATTCCACGAAACGTTCGTTCGCGACTGTTGTGTACCGAGCGCGTAGGTATGTTTCAAATTCTGATCGATTGTATGAAGACAGAATACTGTTACATCACAATGCCTATAATTATGTATATTTTAATCGAACGTCACACTGAAAAGTGGGTATCTAAGACAAAAATACTTTATTTTAATATGAACCTTAGTAAGAACTTAATATTGTAAATATCTACAAACCTTTAAAATCTTATTGAATAAAGTACATTTGGTCGATCCATCTTCTAATATGTCAATCTTTTTGTACTACATGTTATTATTTTTTTAAGCCCCTTTTAACATTAAAAGAAAAGACAGACAGTGTAGTCAACTACTTTGTTTTTAATTTGTTCTATTAAAAGGTAAGTTGCATTCACTACACACTACACACTACACTCGAACTCGAATTAACATGAACAAACATGAAAATGCAACCAACGCGCTACGCCGTCGTTCGCTCTTCTGTCCTGTTCATTTATCCGATGTAAGAAAAGGAGAGCAGTTGTTATTTATGGGCATTGATGTTGTCGCACACACACACATATATTAAATATTGATATTAATTTCGATACTTCGGTATTAATAAAACCTATATTATTTTTACAGAATACACTTTATTTCAATACCTAGATATTAATAAAAAGGTATCGATACTCTTCGTGTAAAGGTATCGATACTCCTCATGGTATCGATATAAATCCCTGATTTCGATACCTAGATATTAATAAAAAGGTATCGATACTCCTCGTGTAAAAGTATCGATACTCCTCCATGGTATCGATATAAAGCCCTGGTTGCAACGGTCGTTTTCTTTTTCATTCTTCGCTTCCTGGCTTCCTTTTATTGCTGAATGCATCCGGACAAGTAAAGCTGTTTCTTGTCTAAAAACTTACGGTTTGCTATTGATTGTTAAGCTTTGAACTACGTAGCGCGAAAATGTTCTAGTCTCTTAACTTTATATATTATATACAAGGGTTATTTAAATTATATGCGAATATTTTAAGAGCTGAATCTCAGGTCATAGAAATGCTTTAGTAGCAAATTGTAACAAATCGACACGCTAGTTTTTTAAAACGATTTCATCCTTGTCCTTATCCTTACTAATATTATAAATGCGAAAGTGAGTTTGTTTTGTTTGTTTGTTACGCTTTCACGCCGTAACTACTGAACCGATCATCATGAAATTTTGCATACAAGTTCTCTGGAGTATGGAGAAGGAAATAGGCTACCTTTAATCCCGGGAAAAAGTACTATTCCCGAGGGATCGACATTGACGCGGGCGGAGCCCCGGGCGAAAGCTAGTACAAAATAATTATCAAAATCGGTAAATCAGCTGTGTTGATCGTCGACGACAGCGACGTGTTATTCGTCTTTACTTCTATACTATTATTATAAAGAGGAAAGATTTCTTTGTTTGACGCGAATAGGCTCCGAAACTACTAGACGGATTTGAAAACATCTTTCACAGTTGGGAAGCTACACTATCTGTGCTGAACATAGGCTATGTTTTACGCGGATGAAGTCGCGGGAAAACAGCTAGTAGTAGATAATAGTAAATAGTTGTAAGACAAGAAAGTGTTTTTTTCTACATATAATGTTTTTTCGTCTGTTTTTCTAAATGTTCAGGTCCAGATATCTCGAAAACTAGCGTGTCGATTTTTTTATTTCCTTCTAATGCATTTTTCTAGCTTATGGGTGCCAGCCCTTAAAATCAGCATCATTAAAATTAAAGAGCAACTCTCTTGTCGGGGAGCTCCACAGCTCCCCTCATCTTACTCTATTCTCTGGCAGTCTTTTCACATCCTGGTACGAAACCCTTTCCACATTTTTCTTTATTCGTTTAAAATAAGTGTGCATGGGCTTTCCTCTTCCTCTTCTTCCCTCTATTTTGCCTTCTTTAATAGTTTTCATAAATAGTTGCGCTTAATTTAAATTGACCTTATACATGGTGAAATTTTGATCGTTCTGGACCCTTAAAGGGATGACTTGGAGCCGCAGGCGAAATCTATTTCTCTATAAATTTCCCGCCCTCCATAAATAAATGTAGTACACTTAAACAAATAAAAAAAGAATTTTAAAAATCGGTCCACAATTGACGGAGTAATCGGTGAACATACATAAAAAATATATATATACAGTCGAACATAGAACCTCCTTCTTTTTTTGAAGTCGGTTGTAAAATACTAGGAGTTTAGATAAATGACAAAGAATGCAAAAGCTAGGACGCTATATTGTCAAAATATACGATTTACTATACAACTCCTTACGAGTACGTTAACATACAATAAAGTTGTCGATATGAATGTTTGCAGCATTAGAAGAGGCTGAAAATTTTAAGCCCTTTAAAAACAACGTGACGTAGGTAAGAATTTCATTTTATTAAAATGTCGCTACTTAAAAATTCCTCTTGCAAGAACATCAAAGTGGGTCGTGTTATGAATTTCATTAAAATAATGTACCGAACTTCGACTCAAGTTAGTATTTTGGTCAGCAGACAGTCAGACTTATTAGCATTCCATTTAAGAAAGCCTTAAAAGAATCTGACTTACAAATAAATTACTTATTCTGAAGTTATTCATAATTTATATACGAAGAGCCGTCTTCAAGACTCGCATATTTGCAATTTTGTGTGCAACTGAGTCCACATTTAAAAAATGCATTCAATGTAAGCGCTACACACGCGTTTTACGCTGAACGAATTCTAACCCTTTTAGACTCAAATATTTATTTAAATCACTATTACTTGAGTCCTAAACTAACAACTGTCGGGTCACCCTGCTCTCACCTATACCTCGTCCAGATAAAGCACGAACAATTAGATTAGGTCAACAAAATCTCTCGTTGTATTTAAACTTGAAAATCATGACTTTTGAAATTAAAAAGATTATTATCGTAAAACTTAAAAGAAATTTCTAGTTTAATCAACATGGTTTGGTTTCATTATAGTTTCTTAATGCCTTTTTAGGGTTCCGTAGTCCACAAGGAACCCTTATAGTTTCGTCATGTCCGTCCGTCAGTCCGTCTGTCTGTCCATCCGGGCTCGTACTCCGCCAGTACTGCACCGATTGTCACGAAAATTGGTGGAGAGATAGATATTGAAGTTCCAAAAGTTGGTTTATTAAATTATAAAAAAATGTATTTTTTCAGCCATCCCATACAACGAAAAGTGAATTTAATTAATTAAATTGGTCTTACCCCAATGTGTAGGGTATCGTTAAAAAGGTCTTTTAAAATGCAAGAAAACTGCATTAAAGCTATGTAGATCAAACCCCCCAGGCTTGAGATAATCTAATACAAAGTTAAAATTTGAGGTGTCCCCCCCACCGTTACTTTTGAAATATTCCGAAAATAATTCTGAAAAAATGTGGTATATACCTCAAAATCTGTACTTTCAATTAAAACTATAGCGGTCTCGGTATCATAGATAGTTATTTTTATACAACTCCACCAACTTATGTAATTACAGTCGGCCGAACAAAATGTATGGAGTCAACCGCAAAATTAAATTTGTATATACAACATTCGACTTTTTTGCCGTTTTTATAGATAACGCTACGGAACCACTCGTGTGCGAGTCCGACTCGCACTTGGCCTTCTTCATAAGTATTCAGGAAAGAAGTATAATTAAAACAGCAGGTGAGAAAATTGAAAAGACCGACGTATTGATGTTTCAACAGCCTCAGTGAAGATAAAAAAAAACATATTTTGCCATTGAAATACAATTTTATGTACACTCAACCAACGAGATACCAGACCCCGCCATCTACCTATATCTTGAATATTCTCTTAAACTAAAAGTAATATTTACATGTTTATTCAGAAAATCGTAATTTAAATCTTTCTGAATATATATTTTCATGTTAATATTATGGGTCAGGTATCTCGTTGGCTGACTGTACTTCAACATTTAAACACTTATATTAAGCAGGAAAACGTCGTTACTTCCCTCTCCTGGAATTCACAAAGTGCTCTTTTATTCAGCTCATTCAAATCCGAACTTTCAATAGAGCGATTTATATTCCCATTTTGCTATTACCATCGATTTTATTCACTTTGAAGATATCAGGAAAGGAAAACAGAAGCGAGTTATTACCGGACCGCTCAAGTTGACTTGAAAATGAAAGTTATAAAGCAATTTTGAGTAACAATAAAATATCTTAGTTTATCATATTTACGTTAGTTTATATTTAGTAAATAAAAAGCAAAATACATTTAAAAAAAAAACTTTTATTTAATCGCTCTAAAAATAAGAAAATATTTGTTTCCTTAAAAATTTGAACTATCAACTTATGACCTCATTGTATACAATTTATATTCATCATAAATGCTTGTCCCGAGGTTTAATTACCTATCTGTATTTAATTAAATTGGTACTAGTTTATCTACAAATCGCGAGTATGACACTCCATCAGTCTTTTTCACTTCTGACGCGTAGTTTTTGCATCTTTTTACTGACCTTCGTCATCACGAGACGTGTGAGTGCTAGCGCCGTTTATTGAAACTGACAAAATAGCTCCGAAACTCGATTAGAGCGCTGTTTTGCCGGTGCTACTTTTCGAGCGCGAATCGCGTATCTAACATTATATTTGATCGTAGGGTGGCGCGCTAGTTCCTCTGATCTAAGCATCACGTTGTAAAATTATGTTTTTTGAGTTAATGTATACTGCCTCCGTGGTCCAGTGGTTAAGGCGTTTGCCTGTAGACCCGGGGGTCTTTCGATTACCACGGGAAGCATATTTTGTTTAGTTGTTTCCAGTTTGGTTAGGACATTGCAGGCTTGAATAACCTAATTGTCTGATAATTAAGTTGATTCCGTGCTTCGGAAGGCACGTTAAGCCGTTGATCCCGGCTGCCATCTGGTAGTCGTTAAAGGAACCACGTCAGAGGCCGAGAGGCGGTCCCGAAGAACTCTGACACCAGGGTATGCATGATCGATTGACCGTGATACGTACGCGAAATGATGATGATGATGAGCTAATGCATATCCAAACTATGCATCTACGTATGTCAAATAAATTTAAATCTTCATATATGTAATGCAAATATTTTTAATATTTAGCTCCAAACTTAGATTAAAAATGGTGCTAAAATATTTATGTTCAGTGACTTATACTTTTTTCCCATTGTTTTTTATTAAGTTATATCTTCGATCATTAATACCAACTAGATAACGCATTACCTACAAAATCGTAGCAAAATTCTGTCCGCTCGAACATATAGCTATACATCTACATTGACTTACTAATAAACAGAGACTAAAGTTTTAAAATCATTTTAATATCAAGATATTTCAGACCATATCACCTTACAATAAAGTCGCTTTTTTTAAAACAATTACCTTATGCTTACGATTATTCGTCACGAAGACTAGCAAAGTAATAAATAACACCTGTCACTTAGAAACGAAGAATCATTTTGTCTAAGAACATCCATTGTGATGACAACCTTATTGCACTAATCATAAAGTACTTTTCTCGTTGATTACATTGCGAGTTACGTCGTTTTGTTTCGTTTCTGTTTGCTTCTTCAAATGTTTGTGCGGATGTTGGCTAGCTTGGCCAAACATTTCTTGCCGTGGTTGAAAATCGGCAACTTTTATTTAAAATATTTATTATTAGTTAAAAGGTAAAATGTATAAAATAGTTAATTTACCTACCGAAAATAAGATACTCGGGACGAAAAATTCTTTTTTCGGCCATTATTTCGACAAGTTTTTAGTGCACACTGCGGCATCGTGACACTTCGTTACGTTGGCTGTGTTTGGACCGAACTAAATAAAATAGCCCCACACTGCTTGAGTGAGGGGCTATTTGCCGAGCCGTTTTTTATGCGCTGACCCGACATCTAGTTGGTATTAATGATCGAAGAGTTATATAGAACGGAGAGACAGAATATATAGAACGGACTATATAACGAAGTTATATAGAACGGATAGAATGTTTTTTATTACGAAGAACGGACAAAGATAATGATGGCATACATTGATTACATGTTCCAAATTTTCGAATTAATTTCTCTGTTTGTTTTAATGTTCAATTTTGTACCAAAATGTCAAATATTGCCGCAATTCCATTTCTCCGTATGTTTGGAGATGATTGTCTTCAGCGCACTCTTAAGGTACCTTGAAGAAAAAAATATTGGCCATTTACTAAATAAGAAGAAAAAGGCAGGAGCTAAATCACTTAAGAATCCTTTAGGTAGCTTGAAGAAGCTGACATCAATGGTGTAACACTTAGACATAAAAACAAATAATCAAAGCTATCACTGACTGATCCACTAGGATATCAGATTTCGGGGATCTGACCGGAATAACTCAACTGAACTGTCTTAGATCACTTAAGGCTGGTTGAATTTAAAACACATTGTTTTGAATTTCAATGCTTTTCAATTTCTTGTTACCATCGCAAGTCGGAAGCAATTCCAGCCGGCAAAGCTGGGGTTCGATATCCGGCGTTCACAACCAGGTTGTCAGCTAAAGAGGATCCCGAGGGAAGCGTGGTCAGGCTGCGGACGGGAAATTGTACGTCGACCTACGTCACGATCACTCTTTACGGAGGGAAAAGATACGTGACGATTACATGTGATTGGGAACATAACATATTTTATACAGATACGAGTACATTAGGATTTCATCACTTTAGAGCTTACGAGATTACTTTTTATCATATCATAAAAACGGCAAACAAATCATGTCTGTTATATGGGAGCCCCTCATTTAATATGTTTTTTTTAAGGTAAATATATATAACTGAATATTCTGTGAATACTTCAAGCGTCTACCTGTTGCTGTTATCAATATCGAGCAAAAACAAGCAAAACGAATTACGTTTATTGAGTGGGAGCCCCCTTAAATATTTATTTTATTATATTTTTCAGTATTTGTTGTTATAGCGGTAACAGAAATACATCACCTGTGATAATTTCAACTGTCATGAGATACAGCCTGGTGACAGACAGGTAGACAGATAGATGGACAGCGGAGCGATATTAATAGGGTTCCGTTTTTACCCTTTGGGTACGGAAACCAAAAAATTAAAAAAGTTATTCCGAAAAATATAAATACCGAAATGAAAGGAAATATCTTATAAACGGAAACATGCACACATGTTTACTTGGATTTTTGCATATTGCTTTTTACTGCGTATACACGTGTAAGGTAAAATGGTGGTGTTATCCAAATTGCTCGCGAAGTATATATTCTAATTGGAGGGTTATATTATAAGGCTGAGCGTATTCAGGTCACGTATGGCCACTTATATATAGATGCGGCTCATATCACGGATGTCCTCCACATAAATTCCTATTACCTTAGATTGGAAATCATACAAAGCAGACGAGTGCCTTTTTAGGGTTCCGTACCCAAAGGGTAAAAACGGGACCCTATTAATATCGCTCCGCTGTCCGTCTGTCTGTCTGTCTGTCCGTCTGTCACCAGGCTGTATATCGTGAACCGTAAAAGTTAGACAGTTGAAATTTTTACAGATGATGTAATTCTGTTGCCGCTATAACAACAAATACTAAAAAATTTAATGAAATAAATATTTAAGGGGGCTCCCATACAACAATCGTGATTTTTTGCTTGTTTTGCTCGATATTGATAAGGACAACAGGTAGATACTTTAAATTTTCACAGAATATTTAGTTAATTAACTTTAAAAATAAATAATTAAATAAAAATAAAATTGATATTAAGGGCTCCCATACAACAGACATGATTTTTTGCCCTTATTAAATATAACGGTACGAAACCCTTCGTGCGTGAGTCCGACTCGCACTTGGCCGGTTTTATATTTCTCCAGCGCTCCTTGGGCTACATTTGTGTTTCCGATAGGTAAACGTATCAGTGAGAATGTCATATACATAATTCAGTAAGAAAGATGAGATAGAATCGGAAAAACAGAGGAGCAGAGCTAGGCATATACATCTATGGATAACGATGTGTTATTGAAGTGACTGATAACTAAACTGCAAATAACTTAAATGAAAAATCTACAGGATTGAAATATTACGTCTTTCTTCACGGGGTAAGGTTTCCGTACCTGAAAAGGTAAAAATACACCCTTATAGGATCAAAAGATTGTCCTTATTTCAGTCTAGGTATAAAGTAATTATGAAACCCTACAGGGTACTTCCCGTAGACCTAAAATCATGAAATTTGGCATGAAGCAAAATCTAGCACGAATAAAGGAAAATTCCTATAAGTTAAACCTATTCAAGTTTTGTTTAGCCCCTAAGGAATAAAATGTATTTAAGACCCTGATTTTCGAGCAACCATTCTTTGTTTTTCGAACAGATAAAAAAATACTTTTTTCTAGCAAGCCTTGGTGCGCGAGTCCGACTCGCACTTAGCCGTTTCTTTTCCTCAGCATTATATAACAACGACAGGCCTCTCTAGCTGTCTCTTCAATCTTGCGATGGGCTTTTGATTTTTCGGGACTTTTCCGCAAGGTCACTTTAAGACTTTTCGTTTTTAAGGCCAGTATGGCGATTATTGAGGTTCACAATAACACGGTATTTTACATAAAAACAAAACCAGCAAAGTGCGAGTTGTCATCAGAAACTAAGGTTTCCGTACTATTATATTAAGATAAAAATTATTAAAAATATTTTTTTTATATGATGTTACTAAAAATATATGCTTTTCGCAAGTCCTATATCTGTGCTATAAGACATTTGCTTCGTATTACCAAAAAAGGTTTTGATTCCCTTGCGAATGTCGAAAATTTGCGGAATATACAGCCGGTATATTTTGACTGCGTTGGCTTAGAAGTTTGATTTTTCTCAGCTTCAAGGGACAGTAAACCTGAGTATTTGATATGAATTTCAGCTTAATACCTTTACGAGTTCCTGAGAAAAAGGGTCTTGACAGACAGACCCAGATGGACAACAAAGTGATTCTATAAGGGTTCCATTTTTTCCTTTTGGGGTACGGAACCCTAAAAACATTGATTGCTAAGTCAACATTAAATGTGACGCAAAGGTAATAACGATCGCAAGAAATCAACAAAACGGTTGATATAAGTCGCAAACTCGTAATTTAATTTCGCTGAAGACAATTTAAATAACAGCACACTTCATAAATACTCGAAAGGTAGAATTCACAAGTGTCTAATTACTTCGCACAAGAATAAATCAAAATGTTGAGTTACACTTAAGAGGCTTTGCAAACGAGGTAGAAAATGGTTTTGGTGTACAGATGCGCAATTACGGCTCTTTGCAAATATTTGTATTTTATTTATGAACTACTTTTATCTGATTCACATGGGTCTTGTAGATATTATTATACGTTTATTTAGGTATCTATTACATAAATAAGATATAGTACCTATCCTATAGTATTCTCGTATCTGGTGACTTGTGTCACAGGTTTCCTTTGGAAACCTATTTCAGACACCACAATAGATCAAGATAGGTTTTGCAGAGAACCTCACCTGTTTTCGTATCCTGCATATTTTATAGAGATATTGTTTTATGTTAACTATTGTGAAGGTAAATAAATAAAGATTTATTTATTATTATTATTATATTATCGTTGAGTTAGTATATTATAACACAATTTCACATTTTTTGTGAGGATAGATTTCAATGTTTTTGATTTGTCCCTATACATTTATTTACCTACAGGTGTGTAGGTACATAAATAAATTAGTAAATATAGGTAGAATTAAAGTAACACCAGTCCCTAAACTTACTTCAGGCTGGTGTTAGGAGATGTCGAGAAAACAGAGTTAGGTGGGTTTCTCTACCAACAATTTGCGTGACTGCAGTGTCAATCAGTCCATGTCTTTCACGTCCTAACTGCCCCACTAATTGCACGGTACAGTACCTTTTCAATGAGGGCAATGATAAGGCGATCAGCGTTGCCAAATACTGGTCAAAATATATTTTATTAAATGGAACCATTTCGACTCAGGCAAGAAGAAGTAATACCAAGAAATTTCAAGTAAATTAAGAAAAAAATATATTACGTCTTTATCCCTCACAGGGAAGACAGAGCCTAAGACCATACGATTATTAATGACATATTTTTTTTATATTTTCTATTATCCATTCCCACGACAGGCTTTTACAGTCTGCGCGGGAAGAAGCAGCTGGTGCATTCTACGTTTCTTTTTTCTCCCAGACCATAGAGGAAGGTGAAACACGAAGAAATATGATATGGTGAAAAAATCTGTGGCTTGAACTAGCGACCTTAGGTCTTGTAAGAGTGTCAAAAGACGCTAGGGGCTCCGGTTTTTACATTCATCTTTCCTTATCCTTAACAGATTAGTCAAAAACATATGTAACTGCATCGCAATATAATTGGAAACAAGCAACATTACCAACTTTTATAGGGCTATTAAACGCTACACGGTGTTCGGCAGGGCGTGTTTTAATGGCTTCGTTTTTGTTAGTTTACGCATGTAGCCACTAGCCCACTATCGGCTGCATATTGGCCGGGTGCCAATATCCGTCCAACCATTTGACCAACTTGCCTTGCTGACCAGAAACTACAAAGTTTGTGACGAACGAATAATTTACGAGTATTTTTGGTTTTTATATACATAAGAAAGTGTTTTAAATCTTAAATACTGAAGTAGGCTGTAGAAGTAGATTATGGTACTGTACTGCACGAGGTGACTTAAGGTAATTGAAAGTATACCTTAACACTTTCGCTGACACTGCCCGCCTGTAGACGTAATTCAATTGTTATTTCTTTTGTCTCGTTCAGTGTCAGTGAACGAGTTAATAAATACCCGCCTAGTCGGACAAAGGGTTCCGAATCACCGTATAATAAATCAACTGCAAAATCCACGTATCTTGTATGGGGATCCTGATGTATATAGGAATTAGTCGCAACATATAATTTAACCTCTTCCATGCGACCTCTTTTGTGAGGCAAATAACCAAACTCTTTCATGCACAAACAATAAACACGATTATTCTTAATTATCTGTGATTTCCTTTTTATTGATTTTCATATATAAAGCGAAAAAGCTGTGATGTAACGTTTCAGTAAATAAATATGGCACATTTGACTGAATATCGCCAAAAGTTGTATGCATTAATTTTTTATTTAGTTTTTACTATTTGTTGTTATATTTGTTATACGAGTACAGATCCTGTGGCAAGTTAAAGTGTACTTATTTTGGTTCAATAAATACAGCCCCATGTCAGACCGACGAATAGCGGAGGCTCAATAATAGGGTCCCGTTTGTGTCAAAAAGAGCTTGCTCCTATATTAAAAATAACTTGGTCCTATATCAAAACAGTCTCGCTAAACAAAGAGGTTGCGAATTTCTCCTCATATTTTAAATTCTTACAAAACCTTGAAATTAGCATGCTTCTTTTCAACAACGAACCTACCTCAATGATCTAAATTTAGAAAATTTGTTTTCTTCTTACCGCTTTACTGAAACGAAATTAAAATTATGCAAATACCACACAGTGAGCGGTAGTGGGCGATTACATTTTAGCTCTACCGAGACATGTCGTTATAAAGTTATTATAACATCACATTTTATACGAGAAAGTAAACAGTATAACGCTAACTTGGTAAAATTTATGAGGCGGTTATTCGCTAGGACGTAAAGTTGCAGCAATAATGGAATGTTACAACGTATTTAGTATTCGAAACGAACGTTCGAGTATTTGACGGCTGCGAAAAATACGCTTTTCTATTTATTTTCGAAATTTAATTTTGAATGTGCTGTTACGTGTTATGGCTTGTAGGGCTGTTGCCGAGACGTGTCGCATTAATCTGCTGTTAAGCAAACTCCTTTACTATACTTTACTATATATAACATTCTGTAATGTCTTGGGCAGCTAACTGAAGGAAATAGTTTTAGTTCTTTTCCTTTTTTTTATAGCGAGCTCCGTGGCGCAGTGGTAAACACGCCAGCCTGCGAGGGTGCCCGGGTTCTATCCTCTTGCGAGTATCTTTGGGAGAGGCCTATGTCCAGCAGTGGACTTCTTGCGGCTTATATGATGATGATTATAGGAAGCTAAACCATCAGCGGTATAGTTTCTTTTTATTTACCTGCTATTTGACCAATTAGTTAATACTTATAGTATTATATCGAGAGTCGATATTACATTGTTTTTCTCATTTTTATTAGGGTTCCCTACCCAAAGGATAAAAACGGGACCCTATTAATATCGTTCCAGTTCCGCTGTCCGTCTGTCTGTCCGTTTGTCACCAGCCCCCGTAGCATGGCTCACTGTCTCCGTTGATAAAAAGACAAAATATCGCGTTTTGCGTCTTTTAACCCCGCGAGCATGGCACACGCGTTAAATAATGTCAAATTTCATTCATAAATACGTTACAAGTCGCGGGGTGCGCGTCTTGCGAGCATGGGTTTGACAGCTCGCGATAAACAAATGCAGGCAAAATCGAGGTTGGTACCTTGAAATCGCATAAATTTATCGGGGTTTAGCAAAGCCTAGATTATATATGTTTCATACGCAATTCGAACATTAAAGTGATAAAACAATCAAAATATTTTATTTTGCGTAGTTACAAGCTGTCAGACACCTATAATGAGTATAATATTTTAATGTACAGTACAAATACGATAGATTTTTACGAAAATAAAAGCCCGATACTAGTACGCCATCTTGCGTGAGAAACGAAAACTCAAACGGAAAGAACCATTTTACCGACAGATTATTGACAGATGTGAACTGTCAGTGTAAAGTGGTTGTTTGCGTTTGGTTGGTACACGATTTACATTCCGATATTTCCATATTGAATAAAAATAAACCCAAATATATTTAGTTTTTAAGTAAATATCACTAGGTATTTTATAAATGATGTCTAATACGTTCGTTTTCTTTAATCATACGAGGTTTTAATTTTTTATTTGTTGTTTCGTGTTTGAAATATGAATAATGTTTCTAGACTGCATGCGTGCTACGAATCGTATGAGATAAATACTACGTTTTCATTGGTGGGCTTCGATAAATTTTAAGTAGGCTGCTTTTTTATCTATCTTTGGCGTGAGCTGTAGATAGTAGCCATGCTACGGGGGCTGGTTGGTTGTAGCTTATGAACCGTGATAGTTAGACAGTTGAAATTTGATAGTTAGACTGTTAGAAAAACGCTTGAGATATTCACAGAATATTAAGTTATATATTCACTTTAAAAATAAATAATTAAATAAGAATAAAATTAATATTAAAGGGGGGCTCCCATACAACATACATGATTTTTTTGCCGTTTTTATAGATAACGGTGCTAGTAGGTATAGTCGGACTCGCGCACGAAGGGTTCCCCTTCGTGCGCGAATCCGACTCGCACTTGGCCTTTTTTTGTCAATCTTGAACTCAATTCTACAATGCGGTTACGTAAAGTTACTTAAAAATATTTGTTCAAGCGTGCATACGTAAAAATACAACGTAAATAAAGAGTCGCATGTAATTCACTTCAAGATTCTCTACGAAATAAACACACATTTCCTGGAAACACCATTGAATTTTGTATGAAGGGACTCCGCCGGCTCCTTGTAAGAAATGGAATTTATAGCGGCTCAATTTCGCAAACATTTTCATACAATTCACGGTACTCTTATATCTATTTCATTCGAATGTTGTATTTCTAGGTATAAAATAAATACGCATACAGTTTTATTGAATTTTGGACATGTGCAATTGAGAGCTTTGTAATTTTTACGGTCTGTACCCAAAGGACCAACGGACCTTATTATCAAGTCTCCGCTGTCCGTCCGTCCATTCGTCCGTCTGCCTTAGGTTGTTTAAACTGTACTAGGTCGATACATTAAATTGTAACACAATGTGTATAGTTGTTGCCGCGATATAAACAAATAATGAAAACAGAATAAAATTAAAAATTACTGCGGGATTGATGGCGTTTTTCTCAATTGTCTAAGGTGCCGCTGATTAATTGCTGAGACGTCAAACTAAAGATAATTAAGAACATGAGAGCCTGTGCAAGAAATAGTCTGGCTCACAAGATTTATTTTTCTTCAAGTATGCGTGGAAAACTTTTCATGCGTACTTTCATCATGGTCTCTATAACAGAAACGTGTTTTTTATGCTTTTATTTTTAGTTTTAAATTTAGGAAACCGTTGAGCGAATCCGACTCTGTGAATCCGTTTCTATATTTATGAATAGTTGACTTAAATGTGTATTAATTATATGTGTAGAGATATGATCAAAATATTAATTTTCAGTATATATTGTGTAAAATATAAGAAGTGAAGAATAAAACTTAGACTAGCTCCCAAAGGAGTATTGTGCGGTCAAATAAAACCCAGTTTGTCGCGGGCTTTAGCAACTTTATCTACCCAGCGCGTCTCGGTGCACAAGAAATGCATTTTCAAATTGCTAAATATTTTGCACTTCCACTATAATCTATTTCATGCTATAAAAACTCCTTGGTATTCTTTAAATTTCAAGTTTCTTTCATATTTACACGTTATTTTTAGACTAAACGAAAATATTTGGTGTTAAATTGAGCTATAAACAAACTAAATTGTTTAAATCAAATGCATTTCAAAATTGCTACATAATGAGGACTTGCAATTTTTTTATGATATAATACGGCAAACGAACAAGCGAGTTACCGGATGGTAAGTGATCACCGCTGCTCGGCACCGCACCACGGGCAACTGCAACACCTAGATCTGACATTTTTTTTAATTGACTATGTAGCTTGCTCAAAGCGAGCTTTTGCTCCTTCACTAGGCGCTTGAGGCGAGGGCAGAATGCCCTCAGCCTATATAAACATCATCACTAAAGGGCCCCCGGGAGGGACGGACCTCTGCTTTGGCCGTTGTCTGTGTGCTCAAGGCTTGAAGCCGCATACATAGGAAATGCATTTCCAATGAAACTGCTACATTATATTTCTTTCATACTTTAGATACTTATGTCTTCCTTTTGTAGCACACAACTTTAAAACTATATTCTATTAGATACAAAGGTACTGAAACGAGTAAGATAACAAAAGAAGCGTTAGCCCTCTACAAGCTCCCAAAACAGCGCTGTTGTGGCTGAATACTCGAACGCTATCGCTTAGCTTTATCCTTGCCGCGTGACGTCGACGTCGCGTATATACAGGAAATACATTTTCAAAGAAATCGCTCCATATTTTGGTCATACTAATATCTTACTTTAAAACTATATTTAACTAGACACTAAGGTACTTAGTCGTGTAAAATAACAGCACAACAAGCATAAGCCCCCTACAAGCTCTCAAAACAGTGCTGTTGTGGCTGAACCAAACTTAGTTCGTCGCACCGCTATCGCTCTGTAACTTTATCCTTGCCGCGTAACGTCGTTTTTGTAAATCGACGTCTCACTCTCGCGAACTAAGGACCAAACTTTCACGATGTGTAAAATATAGGGCCGAGTACTAACAATACGAACAGAACAAGTCGTATAATTTTTATCTCCACCTAGCGCAGTTTCAAAGGAGTCGTAGCGACACTGAAATATTTATGGCGCTTTATGTCATCTTGTAAATTACGAGGAAAACTTTTGGTGAGCGCGCGACGTATAGATGACATAATTTGGTACGTCACGCAAATATATGTTACATAAATGTATACGAGTGTTGTTCTATTAGAGATTTTAATTTCATATCATTTAATCGCGATATAGGTAGGCGAAAGTGAAACATTTTTAATTCCCTTTAATAGCGATCTATTACAGGGAATTAAAAATGTTTCACTTTTCTAAAAAACGCAGGATCATTCTCACAAGTTTTATTGGCAAACAGTTCCATGGAAGTGAGACTTTTTTTTCTCAGTAGTTCCATTGACAATATGAAGCCAAAACGGACAATCGTAAAGTTGAACGGCACGTAAGTGTATTTAATTAAAAAGTTATCGTTCTTTAATTCAAATGTGAAAGTTGCTTGGTTGTCTATTACTCTATTACAATTGATTAACTGGTCAGATCTTGGTAAAACTCAGTACTTATGGAGATCCATGGACCAGCAGGCCTACTCTCTAATTTTTATTATTTTACAAAGTTTTACTTCAACATGCATTACTTGGCGAGCTCCGTGGCGCAGTGGTTAACACGCCAGACTGTGACACGAGCGTTCCCGGGTACAATTCCCGGTTATGTCATGAAAACGATATTTTTCAGGTTGACCTGGGTCTTGGATGTCTATATGTATCTGTTATAAAGTATAGAGCCGTTGAGTTTCACACAAGTTCACAACTTACTGTAGGACCAGCTCAATTTGTGTGATGTCCCTACATATTTCTATTTATATTACGGTTTATATATCTTAAATCAAAATAGTCAGTACTACGAAAGCCGCAATGTATGTTGATGTGGCGATTAAAACGTTGTACACTGTAAGTAGCTGTCATAAGTTTTCGAGTATGCCTCCTGGGCGCGTAGGACGTAACGTGACGTGACGCTCATTACTTATAGTTACATGTGTGCAGCATTAGGTACTAATCAAACATTTGTTTGAATTTGAATATCGAACGGGGGGGATATTGCATCCTTATTTACTGTCGATGTGCGCGTGAGCTTGTGTCGCGACACGATTGCATGATTTATGATTTGCGTCACTGTTACATTCCTTTATTCTTAGATTCATGTGTAGATATTGTCCTAACTTTGAATGATACATTCAATCCCAGCACTGAGTCGTGTTCCCAACAATTCCACCGAAGACAAAGTCATGGCGTAAGCTAGATAATAATATACAAGCCCGTATATTTTGTTGTTGACTGTACCGGTGTACCTCCTTTGTTATGATCATCACTAACATAAATTTTCTCTTGCACGTCTTATACGGAACTCGCAAAGGTAAGGCAAATTATACCGAGCGGGAAAGAATAGTATGCATGAATATGTGCGGCGCCTCACCGCTCATGTTTTTACATGAAGCGATTGAAATGTAAATTGGACTCGAATTGGTCGGCGAAGCCCACGAATTACTGAAAACTTTCAAGAGCGTGTTGAAATCTTCCATCGATGGTTCCTTATTTTATGTTGTACAGTATTATCCTGTTTTAAAACTTTTTTGATCATCACTATTTTAACACTTTCGCTGACCCTGAACGAGACACGAAAGAAATAACAATAGAATTACGTCTACAGGCGGGCAGTGTCAGCAAAAGTGTTAATTCAGTTTTCCACCAAGATGCTATTCGGATATTCAGGTCTTTTAAAAGACCTCGGCTCAGGCTCCCACGCAAACGACAAAGACATGATTCTATTTATTTTTCATCATATAGATTATTCTTTTGTCCATTACAAGAGGTAAAATGAAAATAAATGTAAAATAGAAAAAAAGCAGTAATTTTGAATTACTACAGAACAAAGCATGCCCTTTATTAGGATTATTTCTGAGATTTATGTTCCTTGCCTATCTCATACAACTCTAGCGTCTTCCTCTACAAAGATAAATTAACTGATTTGGGAATTCAATTATCATTAGTAAGGGAAATACTCGTAGTATACATGAACATTTGTACGCCATTGTAACGTTACTTCATAGCCGCGGAGGGTTGTTGTTGACGTCATGCAGTTAGCCCGGCTGTAAAGGCTTTGCTAATAGAATAGAATTATCTTTATTTGCCTTTGTAAAGGGTATACAGAAGATCGTCTACAAATAATGGTCTACTACACAGCCATTAAATTATAGCATGCAAATTCATACAATTATAAAAAAAAAACAGGTATTGCTAGCCTACAGGTATTACAATTATTACCTACTTATAATAATATTAAAATTTTAATTAAATTATTGTATTTTTAAAATAAGGAGTCATATTGTATTCCTAAACCATATTACAGCATGCTCCTTTAATAGCGAACCCCGGGCTCTTACAATAACATCTGAAGATACAACCGGGAAACCGCTCTGATAGGGAACAATACTCGTAATAGGTTTGAATGAATATCTGTATCGCTGGCTTTACATTACAAGCCCTGAGTGCCTTTACGCTCGTGTTTTACATGAAGCGATTAAAATATAAATTGGTATTGAATTGGTGGGCAAAGACTTTTGTTTTATTGGGAAGACCAACAACTATTCTAATTTACATAGGGTAACTACATATAAACAAAAAGTCTATTACAGGTTCTCACTGAGAGAGACTTAGTATCTTTATCCTTACTAATATTATAAATGCGAAAGTGAGTTTGTTTGTTTGTTTGTTACGCTATCACGCCGTAACTACTGAACCGATTAGGAATCATGAAATTTTGCATACAAGTTCTCTGGAGTACGGAGAAAGACATAGGCTACCTTTTATCCCGGAAAAAAGTACTTCCCGAGGGATCGACATTGACGCGGGCGGAGCCGCGAGCGAAAGCTAGTTACCAATAAACGTCTACGTTAGGCTGACTTTTTTGGCCTGTGTTTGTAAGTACGGCATCGGCATCGGCAGCCTCTTGAGCTGTGACTTGCTTTTCCTCCATTCATCTGAGTGAGTATCTCCCATACCTTCATTCTCTTTCTAAATCCAACAAATCCCTATTCATTCTTCCTCAGCAGAAAATGCTTCCAATTGGCTGCAGCGTCGGAAGCACGAGAAGTTAATGAAACGGCACTCGCCAACCAGCTTGCTAAGCGTTGTGAGTATATTAATATCCTTCCAAGGAGTGAGGAATCCTTGGGAAAGGCCATTGTCCAGAAATATCATCGTCATTTCGTGTAGGTGACACGGTCCATCGACCATGCACACCCTGGTGTCAGAGTTCTTCGGAACCCCCTCTCGGTCTCTGACGTGGTTCCTTTAACGATTACCAGATGGCAGCCGGGACCAACGGCTAAATGTGCCTTCCGAAACACGGAATCATCTTTATTATCGGACAATAAGGTGATTTAAGCCTGCAATGACCTAACCAAACTAGAAACAACTAAATAAAGTATGCTTCCCGTGGAAATCGAACCCACGACCCTCAGGTCTACAGGCAAACGCCTTAATCACTAAACCACGGAGGCAGTTAATTGTCCAGGAGAAGCAGTAAGAAGTCGTACAACTGACATACATTTCTCATACTTGTCTCATACGAAACTTGCAACGTTTACCAAGCTACATATCTAAGGTAGGATAAAATTATACCAAGCAGGAAGAATAGAATGCATGAATAGAATGATATTTGCGTCGACGGTGATACAGTACTTCATAGGCCGCGGGCGCGCCTCCACTCTCATGTTTTACATGAAGCGATTGAAATGTAAATAAGACTCGGTTTGGTCGGTATAGTCAAGGTATTACCAAAAAGGCCGGCCAAGTGCGAGGCTGACTCACGCACGAAGGGTTCCGTACAATTATCCTTACTTCCTTATCCTTATCCTTACATCATATTATAAATGCGAAAGTGAGTTTGTTTGTTACGCTTTCACGCCGTAACTACTGAACCGATCATCATGAAATTTTGCATACAAGTTCTCTGGAGTGCGGAGAAGGACATAGGCTTTTATCCCGGGAAAAGTACTATTCCCGAGGGACCGACATTGACGCGGGGGGAGCAGCGGGCGAAAGCTAGTCTATAATAAGTTTAAAATTAATAAATATTAATATTAATTTTTTTGTCACATTATAAAATTTTTATATACGAAAAAGGAGGAGGTCCTCCTTTTTTTGCAGTCGATTAAAAATATAACACGTAGGTTGTTGCACTTAGATTCCAGGAAAATCTATGAGAAATGTATGGTTCAACAAAGGGGATTTAAATGAAGAAAATTAAAAAATAGTCGTACTCCCTCACCACGGGAGTTAAGTAGCACTTGGCCGATTTTTAATACTTTAATATCCTTACTTATATTATAAATGCGAAAGTGAGTTTGTTTGTTACGCTTTCACGCCGTAACTACTGAACCGATCATCATGTAATTTTGCATACAAGTTCTCTGAAGTACGGAGAAGGACATAGGCTACCTTTTATCCCGGGCAAAAGTACTATTCCCGAGGGGTTGACATTGACGCGGGCGGAGCCGCGGGCGAAAGCTAGTCATTATATAATTTTCAATTGTACAATCTAATGTACAAGAGGTCAGAACTTCAACATTTCAATCTTTTTAATTCCAAAGCATTTTCATCTTTTCCAAACATTCGCGTCTTCCTAATGATTTAACCATTTTGGTACGAAACCCTAAAAAGTTGCGAAGCAAAACCACACAAAAACGTCGATTTGAATGTGCCCAAAGCTTTCCCTAGACAATAATAATATTTCTTATAATTTCCGGAGCAAAGTAATCCAATTGGCTTTTCGACGGTATAGACGAAAGGAAATAAAGGTACTTTGTACTTAAAGGTAATTGTTATTTTAAGGTACGGTCGCCTGCAAAAGTCCATATACATGGTGAAATTTTGATCGTTTTGGACCTTTAAAAGGGTGACTCAGACCATCAATATAAACAACTTTTTCTATGGGACCAATGCTGGGAAATCAAAAAAAAGTTCGTCATTTTCATTCAAAAGAGTTCCGCCGCCCGGCCAGTTTGTATGGGAATGTCGAATTTTTTTTTAGTTTCCAGCATTGTTCCCGTAGGAAAAGTTGTTCATTTTGATGGTCTAAGTCACCCCTTTATGGGTCCAAAACGATAAAAATTACACCATGTATAGCCTTAAGGTGAAAATCGATTTCACTGACTAGGGAGATATTAAGAGACATTAGGGTGACTTCAACCTTATTTATGTGGCATAAGGTTTGTTATATTGCGAAATATACCGTGTGTAACATAACCAACGATGTTCCCGTGACGGGTGGACTCAGCCCGTCAAAATGAACAACTTTTCCTATCGAATCTATGCTGTTATTTTTAAATAGTATCCGTAGCTACGCACGACTTTTTACGCAATTTCTATGTATATGGACTTTTGTAGGCGACCGTACATGTTTGGGAATAAAACCTTTACCGGAGAATTCGGAATAATGAGTTCTTTATTCAATCATTTTTGAGTTGGATTTCTTTTCTCTAGAAAAACAAATGATTTTTATCATAGAAATTATGAGTCAATATAAATTACCGTTATTTGGAAATTGTTGAATTGGTGTCTGTGGCTGTATTTAGAAGTAGATTCATACCTGAAAAGAAATAAAAATACTATTATTTATGTAGAATTAGGTATATTCACACTATATGATGATGATGATGACACTATATGCAAGATTGAAATTAAATTACTAACTTTACCGTTGCTAAAAACTAAAGACTGGTCGGGAGTAACATTTGACAGAGATAAGTGGAAGAAGATGGGAGAGACCTTTGCCCAGCAGTGGGACAATATAGGTTAATTAAAAAAAAAAACTCTACCGGGCACAGCACGGCTATTGCCGACATAACAATAAAACTATTGTGTCCCATTTAGTGTGCGGCAAAATGTTAATACGGTTTAATCGCGTTTATTACATTATTATTACAACTAACGTATATGAAAAGTTTACAGTTTTCATGTTCGCAGGTAGACTTAGTTGACATTTGTTTATTACCTACCTGCAAGCATGAAAAATGTGACAATCGGAAGACATTAACAAACAATATGTCAGATTTCTAGATAATACATAACGTTAATTGAAATAAATTACATATAATAATAATAATAATAAAGAACGTTTATTTTCTCTTCACAATATGCCCTTTGCCCCCACACAATTGCCCCCCCAGGTAACTAGTGCCATCCCTCGGTTTACTTGTTTGTAGACTGTGCACTACTGTGCAGACGTAACAGTGTCTTATGTATATTATATAAGTATATATTAACATTTATTGTAAGAGTTGTATTGTACTTACTTATTTAATATAAATGCTTATCTATTCTAATAACTATTATCTATATATCGCGTTACGTTGGCCGTTTTGGACTTGGTGTCATGTGTTATTGGTTTGTGTTAATGTGTTTGTGTTCTTGGGTTTGTGTTCATGTGTTTGTGTTCGTGTGTTTGTGTGAGAGGAGATACTGCATATTTGTACAAGACTATGTATAGACATAAGGTAAGAATAGCATTATAGGGGGCGATTGCGATAGCGATTTGGTTGAAGAAGGTTTTCTGTGGCTGTATAGTCTAGTGTTTTGAGGTAGATTGTGATGGATTTTTTACAACTATATTTATGGAGGGGGTATATATTTAATTGTCTATTTAGTTTGTTATAGAGGAATAGGCTAGTTTCCTAAAAAAATATAATTAGTCCGTCAGTTAGATATTCAAAAAATATTGGACACGTATTTTTTCTTTTGTCGATTAAACAAAAAATAATAAAGATATAGGCCTTTGAAGTTCCGTGTGACGTCATAGTTTGCTACAATTTTTAGCAAACTTTGACGTCACGAGCCCCCACTCCTGAACTTTGACGTGCTTTATCTTTATTATTTATTGTTTATTTGACAAAAGAAAAAATACGTGTCCAATATTTTTTAATTATCTAACTGACGGACTAATTGTTATGTTATTATTACGACCCAGGAAACTAGCCTATGGGCCAAGATAGCAAAAGAAGGAGGAAGCAGTAGCCTAACCTAACCTATATCAGTATTGTGCATTTAAACACGACACGAACGAAATAACTAACCTTTTGTTACCACTTTAGGTGCCAACTACGAGAATCACGTCTTTTTCTCTTGCGGGGTAGACAGAGCCTAGGTATTTGTATTTGATGTCCTAACACACGAGTATACATGTTTGCATCACATTAATCTTTAAGTGTACTAAATTTCAACTTAATCGGTCCAGTAGATTCGGATTGAATTGGCTGTGACAGTCAGACAACGGAGTGATCCTATAAGGGTTTCTTTTTGTCACTCGGACGTACGGAACCCTAAAAATGTGTTTAACTGAAAATTAGGAGCAAAATGGCAAGCGGCCAAAAAACGCCAATTTCATAGATAAAGTAAAAGTAATCTCTTCTTGAGTCTGACTTTGCACAAGAAACGTTATAGTGGTTCAAACAATATTATAATCTAATATTTATATGGGACCTTTCCCTGGATTACACTAATACTAAAGGCCATAAAATATGCAGACACAAACATGTATAATTCAGAAAATACTTTACAGAATTGAGAAGAGTAACTAAAACAAGGTTGATACAGTACTATTACATGGTGTAGTTGGCAACACTCCAGCTTCCACAAAAAGACACGTCGCGGGCCATCCGTTTGTGTTGACTTTTTTCTTTAATTTGTCATAAAACCAGTTTTCATTATCTTTTTACCCAGCTGAAAGATGAGAACTGAATTTTTCGCAGCCTCGGTAGATAGTGGATTTATTTTCTGCAAATGTTAACTTCTCAACATCCACAAGAAAATATAAGCAAGAGAGAGTTACGATTTGTTGTCTACGTTTCTTCGGCGAGCTCTGTAGCGTAGTGGTCATGTCATCATGCCAGGCTGCCACACCGGAGATTCCAGGTTTGATCTCCGGTCAGGTCTATATGGAAATTTTTCTTTTTCAGATTGGCCTGAGTCTTTAATGTTTATCTATTTAAGTATTAACAAATATACTTATACTGACTGAATGATACTATATTATATAACAATAGAGTTAGTAACCTATAAAACAGGTCTCGAACTTACCTTGGGGTTAAGCTCAATCTGTGTGATTTGTCCATATATATTTACGTAATTAAAACGAATGAAGAATAATCATTCGTTTTAATTACGTCTATAACTCTTACAGGATAAACAGAACCTATAATCTAAAGGCCAGTTTAGCATGATAGTGGGCATACATAGAAAAAAGGATCAAAATAGTGACGTGTAGGTAGCAGCATTTCCTATTAACATGATTCCTTTTATCTTTTAAAAGTGATACTCATCAAGCAAAAAGCTTATTATTATTCGCTATTGGTCACAAAGATACACGCGAAGCCTTTGAGAATAAATTAATAATTATTTGTCAACATGGGAATCAAACTTTGAACTTTGACGAATTAAATAATTTGAAATTCAAAGTTTAGACAGGCATCACCATGGAGGCTGTAAATTAAAGTCACATCAAATATTTATTTCTCCAACTTAAACTTCACAGCGTTTTGTCTAAACACAAGCTAATGGTAAACCTTTGGGCAAAATTTTTACTTAATTTATATATGTCCATAAACAAAAACTTGGTGGTTAAAAGAAACTAGCATTATAAACACCTTTGTCCGTCTAATTTATGGGCATTAACTATGTCATATTGCAAGATCACTAGTAGTTTTGCGTGAAGGAAGAACTAATATACATCTATATGTATATTATCATATAGATGTCATGGACCTAAGAATAATATGGACCGGGCGTGAGGAACGTCAAAGTGAAGCAAACTTTGGTTACATGTGCAGTATAGGGTGACCATTGTCATCAAAAATTACCCAATAATTAAGAGTAAATAAATTGTGAGTGGTACTGATGCCTAGTAGCACTAATATTATTTATATTTTTTTTACAAAACGTAACATCTATATCAGAGAAGTATTATGAATTTAGACATAATGACCCAGAACCTTAGACGTTTTGGGGAACTTGATAAAAGGAATAAAAGAACGAAATTATAGATAACATTTTTATTTTACTGTGTTTTAAGTTAATAAATAACAATACATATAATTTTACTTACAGAAAAACAAATCATCGAGGCCTTATATTGGTGGTAAATTTTAAAATTACTTTTTTTATAATTTTGCAGATTTATAGATTCATCCGTCTATAGATTATTAGTGTCATAAATAAATCAACAATATTAAATTTAGAAATTGTTCAGAGTTAAAATCTTTTATTCTGACGTCGGCAAATGATAATAAAATACTTTCACATTTACATATAAGTATAAAATATAAGCATTGAATATCTCTATCTATAAAAAAAACCGCATCAAAGTCCTTTGCGTAGTTTTAAAAATCTAAGCATACATAGGGACAGACGGACACAGCGGGAAGCGACTTTCTTTTATACTATGATCCCGAAATTGACGCCACTTGTGTGATCTACACGCCAAAATACCTCGAAAATATCACCCCTGTTTTGCATCCCATAGGTGTTGTTTGTGATGCACCCAAAAATAACTCAAAAGCGACACATAAGTCATATTTTCAAAATAAATAGTGACAGTCATCTTGAATCCCAACACAAAATTGACGTCAGTTTTACCCCGAAATACTCCGAAAACGTCACCCAAGTCGAATTTCCATAAATAATGGTGATGGCCATCTTGAAAACTGAAAATGACTTCATTTTTGTTGATACCCCAAAAAATTCCAAAACGCCAATAAAGTTGACTTTAAATGAAAAGTAATGTCAGCCATCTTGGATTCCAAAATCATCTCACTTCATACATTTATCACCAACACATACATCGATTTTCCAAATTTAGTTCATAAATGATGGAGTTATGACGTAAAAATATGCAAAATGAAATACAACTGGAACTGCTCCTTTTTTTGAAGTCGAGTAAAAGTATTAATAAGAAACATACCTTTTCTAGGCACGCGAACTTAATCAACCGGCCATATGCTCCTTTTGTCATATAAAAATTGCTATTTTTAAAATGTTCGGAACAAAAAAAATGAATAATTTGATGGTACCCATGATGCATCCTTTCTATTTCTTCTAATAATATCGATCCATTATTTTTTTACATAAGCATCACGAATGGGGAACCTTAAAAAAATAAACAAAGTAAAATTTTATATTAAAAATAAAGAACAGGAATCTTGAAATCATATTCTGGCAACACCGACAGTCCGACTTAGCACTGCGCTGTCACCGGGTCATTGACTTTTGCGGCGCAAAGAAAATTACAAAATCATATTAGTTTAATTTAAAATTGTAGTTAAAACGTGTGTTTAGGTTACCAACCAATTCGTACATACGAGTAACTGTGGTGTTGTGTGTGTAAATAGTATAATTAAACCAAGAAAATATGCGATTGAGTGAAATACTTACATAGTCTCGAAAACAACAAAAAGTTTGTACTTACCTATGATACGTGATACCGTCGGACTTTTTGTGTAGTTTACTATAATTTTTACACTCTTTTACCACACAGCTCGGCATTATTTTATGTTTTTATGCTTATTTTCAACGAGTTTCAAAAGTACACCAACTTCGCGGTAAGTACAAGTTTGACATTTCGTGAGTTTGACATTTCGACCGGGGAAAACCTGCATCCATTTGAGTGCCGATGTGTGCGTGAAATTCGTGTCACGACACGTCTGCATACATTGTGATTTGCTTCTCTGCCACATTCTCAAGGTCCTATCCTGATTATTCTTAGATCCATGATAGATGTATATAAGTTCTTCCTTCAATTCAATTCAATTCAATTTCTTTATTTCATAACAAACTTACATTTGTGTTGAAAATAATGTTATATACATTCAATTAAATCATTAAAAAAAAACAATAATTAAACTAAAACAAATTAATTACAAACCGTCAAAAACAATATAAAAAAAAAAATTGTGTATAAAATTTGAAATTAAAAGAAATATATATACAATTGAAACATAAAACATACAACATAGTAGGTAAGTAAGTATAAAGGTTAATTTAGGTAGTTAGGTATATATTTTTGAGTATGATCTATTTATTTTTGTATTATAAAAGGGTAAGTCATTACTGTAGACGATTGCGAGCATATTTCAGTTCTGTTTCTGTGAGCTACATCTTCCCCTCAGAAATTATTCACGCTAGCACGTTTCAGACCAAAATATCGGATATTGAACTATAGAACACTCAAATATAGGCCTATGGATAAATGTAAACGGCTCTAACCTAGTTCTAACTTTAGACAAAGATAATTTGCTGTAAGCCGACCACGGAGATGCCGACCGATGTGGTCTTGTAATAAAGTAAGTCTAGCGATAGGTATACTTCGTTTTTGGGCTACGCAAATAGTCACATGACCCGTCTAATAGGAAACGTCAACCGGTAGGTACCAGGTTGACCAGGCGTACAGGTCATACCTCGGCCCGATTACGAGGTTCTGAAGTCGATTTCTTGTGTGACCAAACAGTTGAGCTACATTTAAACAAGTTCTAAATGAGTATACATTGTTATCCATTTATAAAAAGAAGTCAGTGACAGTTCTTAAGATAAGGGTAATGCTGCATAGGGTCGCAAGCATATTACTACATTGTTTCTGTGAGCCACGTAGTCCCCTCAGAAATTATTTAGGTCACTAGCATGTCTAAGGCCGGAATCTCGGTTATTGAACAACAGGCACTCAGATACTCACAGGGCTGCAAATAGGTCTAATAATTTCCCATCTAACTTTAGGCAGGCCGATTTAGACCTTTAACTGCAAAGCTGCTAGACTTATGATTTCAACACCCAAACACAAAGAGGTCTGTTATAAGTTTCAGTATAGTCTGTCAGTGGGTGTGAATACGATACATGTGTACCCTATTTTGTCGAATCGTAGCCACCAAACAAGTTGATGGACTTAAATGTTTTTTTTTTTTAATTGTACCAGCTATACTGACGTAGTGAAAGAATACTAACCTGAGAAGAAAGGAAAACTGGTATACATTGATATATAGTATAGTTCTAGCTAGTTAAGGTCAGGGGTATCCTTCTCTACTGCTTGGTCGGTGGTTGCAATGATATGGCATGGGGTAACTGCGCCCGGCCTCCCGAGCTGCTACTCATATTTCCCTCGTTCATCCGAGTGTGTAGTATCCTAATACCTTCATTTCCGTCCCAAGCCCAATTGATACCTAGCCTTCCCCAATTTAAAAATGCTTTTCATTGACAGCAGCTTCGGAAACACAAGAACAAAAAAAACTGCGCTCGCCAACCGGCTTGCGAAGCGTAGTGAGTATAGCAATATCTTCCCACGCAAAGTTCACGCCGAAGTTGGATCCACCTAGTCAGGTCAAGATGGAAAATCATATTTTTCAGATTTACCCAGGTCAACGACTGAATAACGCACCTATGACAAACATTATAATGTTTCTTGAAGCTATGAACCTCTTGCTGAGAAATACCTTAAGTTTAAGCCTCTTTTTTTTGCATTGGTGCGTTAAAAAACTGTTATCTTTCGAATTCCTATAATATTAGTTAGTTATAAATTGTATTGCAATGAAATGTAAAGTTTCCTTGGGCTGGAGACCTGGTGTCCTGATATACAGGCTTTGCCTAGCTTAGGCATCAGTCTCCCAAATATCGACTGTGTAATTTATGAGCTGCAATTTTTTTTTAATACTAAGTATGTAACAAATTGATGCTGAATATTTGTCCAGACCAGAATTTTCTGTATTCTTGTTACTTTTGTGGGAGAAATAAATAAAGTTTAATGGGAGAAGGATAAAGACCCAGATCTTTGATGTTTATCTATATGTATTAGATATAAAATATTGTATCGTTCCCATAACAAAAGAAGATATATATTTATTTATAATGTGTAATCTGAAGAAAAAGGATATTACACTTATTGTTTCAGAGTTTTTTGTGCACACCATTATTCGATACTAAACAGAAGTGAAGTTGTACCAAAAAGCTTTTTATTTTTGTATCCCAGAATTGAGTTATAAAAGCGAACGAACAGCATACAAGTAATGAAAGACTCTTTTCCTTTATTAGTTACGTTTACGGTTACGTTTTGTTTTACTTTTATTAATCCTTGTTTAAAAGTAAAAGGGATTGCGTAAAACCCCTATAAAAAGTTATTAGCAAGTAAACGTCGGCTGTAACCGTTGTCAGACAGCACACTCAAGACCTAATGACAAACATTAAGACTGCCAATTTTCAGTACAAGGTAATACACTTTGGGAAATCGCAGTTTCCTGTGTTGTTTAAGTATTTTCACTTCTTTTTTTATTTTAAATATTCTTAGATATAGATTTTAGCACAATATAAGCGCGCAGTTTTGTAGTGGCAGTGGGCGGGGCACAAAGCGCGCAGAACCGATGGCCGATGGGGCAGAAAGGGTCTCAAATGGCGACCACGTACCGGCAAGCGCAGCCTCGGACTCCCACCGACCAGATTGTCGGATGACCTGAGTAAGGTCACAGGAAGACGCTGGATGCAGGCCGCTCCCAACCGGTACTTGGGGGAGACCTATGTCCAGCAGTGGACTTCTTGCGGCTGATATGATAATGATGATGAAGCTGGCAACAAGGCACAGCTTAAGCTTTCGGTGGCGATTCATCCCGTGTCCAACAGTGCTTGTTGCTTTCAGTATATGACCTTTGATTCAGCTATCCAACGACGGCCTCTTCAGGTGTTTCTCCGATATAAAGAGTTCGAAGATATCCATTATTATTCTATGCAAGTCATGCATCTCTACCTCTTTCAATCATTTTAGTGTTGCAGCAAATTAACTTAATGGAAAACATGAAGACTTTAACCTGACTTGGCATCTTAGTTAGCAAATAAATAAACGAAATCTATTCTTTTTATTAAAACTAACGTGAGATATAGACATTATTAAATTATGTAACAACGGGTTACTCACGTACTGGCCGACATGTTTCGACCTCATCCGGAGTTCTTCCTCAAGGCGAATGTGGATCGAGACGCGCGTCCGATGCTTGAGTGCGGATCGGGACATCGGATGCGAGTCTCGATCCACATTCACCCTGAGGAAGACCTCCGGATGAGGTCGAATCATGTCGGCCAGTAGCTGACTTCGTACATAAGTAACCCGTTGTTACATAATTTAATAAAAACGAAATCGAGTTAGATCTTTTTCAAAAATATTCTTAACAATTTTAAGCAGGGTATAATGACGTCATTGAATGATCCAATTACAAAGGGCAGCGGTCCGGTACAGTTAACCGCAAACGAATAACTTTGTTACTACTCCAACTGGATCGTAAACAAATAAACAAGTTTCTCTTGTACTGCTTCCGTCTGGCTTTGAGTCTTTCGTCTTTTCAATTATTCGCAAATAACTCAATCGTTTCAAAGAAGCAGAGATTGAAAGTTGAGTTGTTTAAGTTGGATCTTCTAAATACAATTTTGGGGAAGGCTTTGACGCTAAGCTTTTGTAGTTTTAATTACAAAGTTATAATTTTTAAATTACGTTTCTACACAAAACATTATTTTGTTATATAATTGGCTTCTTGTAGTGTCAGATTTACTTACGTTCTCTAGGTTTCATTTTCTTACGTTTATTTTTGTTAATTCGTCTTTCATCGACTAATGGGTATGATTGTCATCAAATTTCAACATATTATTACAACAAATGAAGTTTTTGAACAAATTGAGGTGGAAATTGGTCAAGGACTACCTCTACGTGGTTCACCCAACGGACTAGCCTACAAGCGACATCCGGCAAATGCTTTTGACACAACTCTGGCTCCCCGCTGTTTTCGAAGCGATTTGTGAATCCGGTGCTATGTCTGCCTTAATACCAACTAAAAAAGAACTTCAAAAAATCTCACAACTTGTAACAATAGCGTTGGTTAAAACTCCAAATAATGTATCTCCTTTAGACCTAATCTCATATATTTTCAGATAGAAGAGTAAAGCAAGGGTAACAAAGTCATACTTACATATATTTATATGTATACATTTTCCCATTTATAATATTAGTTAGAATGATTCTTGAAATTGCATGCTGTGTTTAACGTAATTTAATAACGTAATTTTAACGTAATTTTCCGTATACGTTACCGTAGTTATAACAATCACTAGTAGTAGTCACTACAATTAAACAATAATTATCTACTAAAAAAACAGTCGTAGCGTATGACAAAAAGTATTTTTTCCTTAAGTAGCAGCAACATTACTGTCAATTGTAATAATGACATTGATATTTGATTCTAATATTTCCGGGCCAATTAGGATCCACATGGGAAGTTTATTCATGTTTCATAAATAGCACTCCAGATCCTATGCATTCGCTGACATGTACGGTACAACAAATGTACGGTATGTGTGGCCTGCACAATTTGAGGCGCTCTGTGCTCTCAGCCTGTTAATATTAACTCAAACATCTGTCCATTTCACTTTTCTATTTGGTAATGTTGAATATGAAGTTGAAAGCTTCATCTGGGTTGATATTTCGCAGCAGTAGCGTAGTATGCAGCGGTTCGTTAGTGAAAATATGGTAATGAGTACAGTAACATATTATAATATTTGTATTGGCACTTTTTTAATTTAAATTTTAAGCAAATACATAGTATTACGTCTTTTTCCCTTGCAGGGTAGAACAAAGTCAAGGTCCTTAAGACCTAATAGCCACTTAAGGGCCTTGGGGTCCGACAGAAGGCCCGACAAATTTTCAAAGACATCTCCGCACTCCGAATCCACGTTTTCGGTGACCTAAGGGCAGGCGCGCATTTTGGTCAAAGATTGAGTCTGGCCATCGAGCGAGGAAGTGCCGCCAGCCTTTTGGGCCAGCTGACCGCAGCGATTTGGCATCCATATTTTATTTAATTTGATGTGTTTTATAAATCAGTTTTATTTTTATTTTAGGTTTTAGTTTATAATTTTAGTACTTTATAATAATAATCATTTATTTGTCGACGAACTATAGATCATTTTCACTTTATTTTAATTATAATTATATTTTTAGTAATGAAATTAAGATATAAAATAAAGTAAAAAAAAAAATAGGCGGGCGGGATTTAAACCAGCGACCTTAATAAGTCTATGTACGACTTACGCTCTACCAACTTTCGGCGACGAGGTTGAATCAGGCGGTGTCTCAGTTGGTAGAGCGTAAGTCGTACATAGACTTAAGGCCGCTGGTTCAAATCCCGCCCGCTTGAAATTTTTTCACCATATTTTATTTCTTAATTTAATAACCAAGAGTATATCAAAATAAAACACATACAATTATAATTATATTTGTCTCTGAGAGATCGACAATGACTAGAACGAAGCCGCGAGCGAAAGCTAGTGTACATATAAACCTTTTTCTTGAATCACTCTAACTATTTTAAAAAAACCGCTTTAAAATCCGTTGCATAGTGTGAAAGATATAAGCATACATAGAGACAGACAGACAGCGGGAAGCAACTTTGATTTATACCATGTATTAATAATGATGAACAAAGAAGAGCTTAGCTTTTTGTTCATATAGCTCATACTTTGCTGCACTTACAGGATATAACTATGCCAAGTAGTTTTATACTCAAACAAAAGTACAAAATTTTATTTTTTTGCTCCATGGTATAAAATATCAAAAATTTATCAAGTCAGAGTATAAAAGTAACTTACTTTAAGTTCTCTTAATAAATTAAGAATTAAAATATGGTGAAATTTCATGCGGGCGGGACATGAACCAGCAACTTAGGTCTATTAGGTTAGGTACGACCTACGCTCTACCATCTGAGCTACCGCATGATTCAGTCTCGACGCCGAAATTCTCCACCATATCTCATTCCCCTTATACGTATTGAGGCTTACGTCAAATTTTTTCACCATATTTTATTTCTTAATTTATTTAGAGTATATCACAATAGCATTGTGAATGCAAATTGATTATAACACTTATAAAAAAAAAATACTTTAAGTTACTTATTTTCGTTTGAATTTTAATTCGGAGATACCTAACAAATCTTTTTCTAGCGATAAAATTTTAAGTTGGCGCCAACATCGCCATTGCTCTAATCCCGACTCAGGATTAGTTTCGAGTTAGACAACATATGTAAATTGAACAAGTTGGTCGCAAGTAAGCACAATGGAGATGATTCACTACAACGTTTATCATCTCGCAAACTTGCAGAGTTTCCTGCGGTATCTCTGACGACGGGTCTGGCTAGCTTGCTGGCTACTACAAACGTCTATCTGCTCTTTGTTCTAGTTGGTCTGCTTCAAGTTGCTAGGTGTTTATGTGTTCTGTATTTATTTGCGTAGTTATGCGTTGTTCTCTACATAGAATAGGGCCACTTTGTGTGTTTCTGTGGATGCAGAGGCGATATAAATCTTAGCTTGTAGAGTTACAAGCTAAGATTAAGGCTAAAAACTATTTGCATTGGTTTGTGACTGAGTAGTCACAAACCAATGCAAATAGTTTTTAGCCTACAATCCTGGTGGATTGGTGAGAAAATGTCAAATTTTCTAACCTAGTCTTCTCGGGGATGAAAAATGATAAAAACTAAATAATGCTGTGTATATGAGGGAAAATTGGGTAGAAGTATTCATTCATTTATAATGTATGTATCTGGAAAATATGGTTTGTATTTATATGAAAATAAGCAAGGAGATCCATAAAATGATTAAGTTGATTAAGATTAATCTATATATTTTAGCGTCAGATAGAAAACAAAAAGAAAATATTTCTTTTACTTAAATACAAAAATGAAAGTACAGCAACCTCAATACATTTAACAAATATTTTTCAAGCACTGAAATTTTAAGTTGGAACATACCGCGCCTGTGTGTTAACCCGAAGTACTCGTAGGTAAGTTTCGAGTTAGACAACAAAATTAAACAAGTTGGTCACGAGTTAGCGACGGATGGAATGGCGGTGATTCCATACGACAACGTTTATCATCTCGCAAACATGCAGGTTTCCTGCGGTATCTCTGAAATGAAATGATATGAAATGATATTTTATTTGCGGTAAATGTAGTCAAGAAGATGGTATTTATTATGAGTGTCTCATACTTTTAGCCAATATTGGCGTGCAAATTAATAATAATTCATTCATTTCGGTTTCCCATATAATGTTAGTAACAGACTTTAACACTTATATTATTAAGTGTCCTAGAAGCTATTTAATTATGTGAAGATGGGTCTGACTAGGTTACTGACTACTACAATCGTCTATGCATTCGTTCTTTGTTCTAGTTGCCTTTGTTTAACCTTTTAACGTGTTAATCAGTCTTTTATAAGTAAGATGATCTTAAAACGAAACACTTTTCATCTTTGTATAAAGGTCCTACTAAGGTACTAATGGACAAAACCACTACCATCTCTTAAAAAGTGTACCCAAGGAGGGATAGAACTGTACAAACTTGCGATTTAAAATGGTAAAAATAGTAATATTACAATGCTCTAAGACATGAAAGACCAGCATTGTGACAAATAAAGAAAGTAAATATTCAAGCCAACATTTTTTTTTCAACATTCAAGCAATTAAACTAATAAATGGAACAAATCGAGCCAGTGCGTTAAACCCGAGTTGAGTAAGTTTAGAGTTAGACAACATAAATTAAACAAGTTGGTCGCGAGTTAGCGCCATGAAGATTCATTCAGGCACTCATTAAAATGTTTATCATCTCGCAAACTTGCAGGGTTTCCTGCAGTATCTCTGGCGTCATCGGGTCGGGCTAGATTACTCCCTGCTACAATTGCCTTTCCACTCTTTGTTGTAGTTGGTGCATTGCATGCTAAGTGGTACTTTAGGCAGGCTGTAACACAGCGTGAACTCTTGAATAGTATAAATTGAAATTTTGTGATAGTAGCTGATTCTGTGTTCGAACTAGTATTGTGCCGTGCTCGAAATTTTCGACAACGGGTCCGAAATTTTTCCCGAGGATGTCTTGCTTTTTCTCCAACTGCGGGAAGTTTTGAGAAATTCTCAGAAATTATTGGAAATTTCCCGCAAATTTCCAAGAGAACAGAGAATTTCTCTCCGACACATCACTATTCACAACTGAGTATGTAAGCAAGAATACACTCAGTCGAGGAGAAGGTATTTATCTGTCCTGGATTAATATTTTGTTGGTGCAAACGGTGCCAGTTAGTTAATTCTAAGTTGGGTTAGTTTCGAGTTAGATAATATAAATTAAACGAATTGGTCGCGAGTAACCCTAATAGGATGATTTAAGCACTACAGCGTTTATCATCTCGCAAACTTGCAGGTTTCCTGCGGTATCTCTGACGACGGGTCTGGCTAGATTGCTGGCTACTACAATCGTCTATACAATCTGTGTTCTATTAAGTTTATTTCTAGTTTTTACGTTTATCAGTCTTATTCTTATGAGAGTTGTTAACCTGCGTGTTGTAACCGGCCTTGAAACGAAACACTTCCCATCTGTGTATTTACGTCGTACTAGGCGACTAATAGACAAAAGCATTAGCATCTTTTGAAAAGTGTACCCAAGGACGGTTGACGCAAAGATTTTTTAAGCATAACAAGATAGAACTGTACAAACGAGAATTCTAGTAGTAAAAACGATTAATTGTGTAATGTTCTAAGACATAAATTACCAAAAATGTTTCAAATAAAAAAAGTAAATCAATTTTATTTAACAAACGTTTTTTAAGCAATGACATTTAAAGTTTGAGCAAACCGCGCCAGTGCGTTAATTTCGAGTTGGGTTAGTTTCGAGTTAGACAACATAAATTAAACAAGTTGGTAGCGATATAACACAATGGAGATGACTCAGCCACTACAACGTTTATCATCTCGCAAACTTGCCGGTTTCCTGCGGTATCTCTGACCACGGTCTGGCAAGATTGCTGGCTCTTTGTTGAAGTTATAATTTCATTGTGTAGGGTTTTTTCCAGTTTTTCGAAGTATGTTGTGCACATTTAAATATATTTGGACACATATCGTATGGTACAAGATCAAGTCTAATTAAATTATAGAATATGAAATTGTCATAGAATCTGAAGATAAAGTCTAAAAACTTTTTATGAAAAATATACTCAACTATGAAAAACAAGATCTCTTTTTTTTTTTGATTAAAACTAACGCGAGATAATAACATTATTTATATGTGAATTACGGGTTACTCACGTACGAAATCGCGTCTCGGTTCACATTCGCCCTGAGGAAGACCTCCGGATGAGGTTGAAACATGTCGGCCTGTAGCTGATTTCGTACGTGAGTAACCCGTAATTCACATATAAATAACTAGATCTCTTTGTCACAAATTTTCTTATTTTCAAGTTCGGCAAAAGTAAACAGTCTATATGTACTTTCACACTATATTTGTGACTTCTTATCCCAAACTGCGTTCTCCGTGATTTATCGCAGACAAAGTTGCGCGCAAAATTTGAGAGAGTTTTTATATATGTAAACGAAAATATACATTTCAATTTTTCCAGAAAGCAACGAACATATCTTCACCTAAAATCGGCTTAGTGATCCCAGGAATGACATAAAGGTGTATGATTCAATCCGGGTTCACCGCTCAAAAAGCTGGATGGAACTAACACCGCGAAATGTGTAAATGAAAATACGGGACATTGCTGAGAAATACATTTCCTAATCATGATCAAAGATTTACAAACGCGACGGAAATCAAGCGCACATACGTTACAGAGAGGGATAATTTGGAAGAATCCGAAGCCTCAGATCTACATCGCGTTTTATTATGACGGACATTGGGCACCGTTTGGCCCATTATTGTGGGCTTGCGTTTTGCTTTTTTTCTTTTGCCTTTGACTGGTATCATATTTTCAAACGTCCAGAAGGCAATGAGTAACATAGGAATAGTCAAACTTATACACTAGTGAAATATATTGTGATGTAATAGATGCAGAAGTGCATGTTGTCATTCATCTCTGCAGCGTGTGACCACGTCAATTTTTACGTACTTATCGCTAATTCGTTTAAAATAAAAACAGCAAGATGACGTGAAGATGACGATATTTTTAAGTGCTTATATTTTGCATTCACAATGCTCTTATGAAATTAAGAAATAAAATATGTTAAATAAATCCAAAGTCCATCCAAAAATTAAATAAATGCAAAGGGGCAATCGATTAGTATCATTTGCATTTGGTCAAAAATTACAAATCTCTAACAGTTATTTCCTTAAAAAACTAAATAGAAGATGGACTTGGAACACTCGCGATGGAAAAGTTAAAAATGAGATAGATTACATATTGTCATCCGAGGGTTGTATTATCAAAAATGTAGGTGTCATAGCTAAAATTAACTTCAGCTCTGACCATAGGCCACTCCGAGCTAAAGTTCGCTTAGATTTCAAAATCCGTAGAACCAAACTATTTCGTTCAGTTAAAAAGCACGACAAAACTACACTTATCAATCAATCTCCTGGCTTGTGTCCTAAGTAGGGTCAGCCCTCTTGATACATTTCCTCCAAACTTGACGGTTTTGTGCCAATTCCGGTGTTATCCCCAATGCCTTCATATCTGATTGTACAGTCCTTATCCAGGTGGTTGGGGGTCGTCCTCTGCCTCGCTTTCCCTCGTCAACTGCCAACACCTGTCTCGTCATGTGGTCAGGCCTACGTCGCATTACGTGACCATACCAACGGAGCAGATTTTCTTGCATTTTATGCTGTATTTCAGCCACTTTAAAGGTTCCCCGTATATATTCATTTTTAATTTTGTCAAATTTAGTGACTCCACCAGACCAGCGCAGCATTTTCATTTCGGTGACATGCATTCTGTTTTCGTCACATTTTCTGACTCCCCAACACTCGGATCCATAGAGCAAAGCTGGTCTTACGGCTCGTTTGTATACAGTACCCTTTGTTCTTATGGGCATTTTCGCATCGCAGAGAACCCCCGAAAGAGACCTCCACTTGACCCATCCTGTTTTGATTCTGTTTTCTAGGTCGGTTTCAGTGCTTGCAGAAGTGTTTAAAATGGATCCGAGATACTTGAATTCCTCTACTTTCTTTAAGGGGATTCCGTCAATCGTGGGGGGTGGTTCATCACAGTCACTCTGCGAGAAATTACAATGCATGTATTCTGTCTTTTCTCTGCTTACACGCAAGCCCCTATCTTCTAACGCTTTTCGCCAATTATTGAGACTATTTTGAATTTCAGATGTAGAATCCTCAATAAGAACTACATCGTCTGCATATAATAACGCTCTCGCTGCTGGTTTTATTAGATCTCTTGTAATGTAGTCCATGACGATATTGAAAAGCAAGGGACTAAGACTTGAGCCTTGGTGGAGACCCACTTTAACTTCGAAGGAGTTACTTATACCCGCTGGTGAAACTACTCGGGTTCTTACGTCACTGTACATGTCTTTTATGATACTGATGTACTGCTCCGGAATCATCTGGGATCTCAAAGCTTGCCAAATGAGTGTTCGTGGTACTCGGTCAAAAGCCTTTTCCAAGTCTATAAAAGCGAGGTGAAGGTCTTTTTTCAGTAATTTATATTTTTCCATCAGTATTCTTACACAGTGTATCGCATCCGTGGTACCCACTCCAGCAGTGAAACCACATTGGTTACTTGAAATATTGACAAGTTTATTCAGCCTGTTGATGATCACTCTCTCCCATATTTTAAGGGTATGCGACGTTAATTTAATTGCCCTGTAATTTCCACACTCTGCAATGTTCCCTTTATTCTTATAAAATGGTATCATGCTGCTTATTCGCCACATGTTAGGCATCTTTCCCGTCTTAATAATAAGGTTAAATAGATTCGCCAGCCACATGGCACCACTCGTGCCTATCTTTTTCCAGAGTTCTGCTGGTATTTCGTCAGGGCCTGTTGCTTTGCCTGTTTTCATATTAGAAATTGCGATTTTTACTTCTGACGGTGTGATAGTTTCAATGGGGCCTAGCACCCAGGGGGGAGATGTGCATTGCTCGTGAGAAAATTCTTCATTCAGGAGATGGTGAAAGTATTCTTCCCACCGTGTGTTGATTTCACCATCAGATGTTAACAACTTCCCCGATGCATCGTTAATGTACTTATTTTGTTTGAAATCCTGACTTTCCTTGTTGCGTTGCTTGGCTATCCTGAATATTTCTTTGTCTGTTTTAGCACTTTGAAGTTTGGTAATCAGAGATTCCTGTGCTGTGTTCTTGGCAATGGCAACAAATTGCTTGGCAGTTCTTTTAGCCTCCAAGTAGATGTTCTTGTCTGTATCAGTTTTTGTTTCTTGCCATTTCTTAAAGCTAGCCTTTTTCACACTTAGTTTTTGTTTGACTTCTTCTGACCACCAGCTGGAATCCTTCCCAGTTTTTAATTTGCCTTTTGATATACCTAAGACTTCTTTGGCGACGGTTAAGGTATGAGTGTGAAAGTTATTCCATGTTGTATTGGAATCTTGCGTATCATCTACCATTTCATTGGATTTAACAAGATATTCCTCCACTCTATTAGCCAATGTGACACCATTTGGTTTGTTTATGTTGTGCCACTTAATCCGAGGTTGGGGTTTCGTGTTTGGTTTCTTATTCCAAACCGGCATTTTCAGGCATGCTACAAGGATTCTATGCTGTGTTGTCAAAGATTCGCCTGGAATCACTTTACAATCCTTGAAACTTGTACGCATTTCAGAATCACTTAAGATAAAGTCTATTTGCGAGGTGTCGTCCCCACTTTTGTACGTGATTAGATGTTCTTGTTTTTTCTCGAAATAGGTATTTATAATTGGCATGTCAAAAGTCGTAGCGAGATCCAGAATGTCTTTCCTTTGTTCATTTAGGGAGCCATAGCCAAAATTACCGTGTATACAACAGTCCTTTGGTGAATGTTTACCAACATGTCCGTTGAGGTCCCCTGCAATGATCTTTCTTTCTGTGTTCGGTATTTCACTCAAGACATCCTGCAAATCCTCCCAGAACGACTTCCTCTCAACTTTTGCGTAGCCCGCCTGTGGCGCATATACAGAGATAACATTGAGACAAGGTTGATTATCCAAGGCAAGCTTCACATACATAATTCTATCACTTATTCTGTTTACTTTTATTACGCGGTGCTTTAGGTGTTTATCAAGGATTATACCCACTCCATTACGCGTAGCAGATGACCCATTATATAATAGTTGGTAATCAAAACCGATGTCTCTGGAATCAGAGCCCTTCCATTTCAGCTCTTGTATTGAACATATATTTATGTGTCGCCTATGTAAAGTCTCTGCCAGTTCATGGCTGCGTCCAGTCAGTGAGCCGATGTTCCATGTCGCTATACGCAGATTTGTAGCGTTGCGTCTAGACACGTCGCTTGGGGGGAACGCCCTAGTATTAATCGCATGAATCTCTTTGGAACTCTGACCGTCGCTTCCGGGGGACGCCCTAGTATTATCCGCAATTCGTTGGTTTTTTACTTTCATTGTATCAGGAGCAATAACTTTGGCGTAGTGTTTTACGGCCGGTTGCCACCTGACGCCAAGACTGTAGTCTTTCTGAAAGACTAGATCGCCGTCGTTGATCGCATATGCAATTCTTCCGCCGCCGATCCTTCTGTCCGCCCCAGCCTGAGCGCACAGCATGTCTACAGCCTCACCTCCAGCTTAAGTAGAGAAGCCTGAAGACGGGGTTTTGTAACGGAGTGTCCTTCTCCGGCCTGTGTGGTCCGCGGGAGGTATTTTATTTCCCTCCAGCCCTCCAGCTATCACTTGCAAGATAGCCAGTGAGCCCCCCTATCCGCCACCTGGGACGCGTTCTCTAGGGATATAGGCTTCCCCCGAGAAAACACTTATCAACAATAGAAATCAATATACTCTCGAACTTTCAAACTATTTTAATAATTTGACGACATTTTGCAGTATTGATACTAACCCACAATTCAAATATGATCAAATAGTAGATGCGATAAAAACAGCGAGCAATAAGATAAAACCGGATAAACCAAAGAAGAAAAAGCTTTCAATTAAATCAATTGAATTGATAGAAAAACGGGCCCAACTAGAATTTTGTTCTAAGAGTATAGAATACTTGACAAAATTGTAAAGCGTAGTATTAGAGACGACATGCGGAATTATAACACCCAAAAAGTAAAAATGGCCCTAGAGAATAACCATTCACTAAGAACAGCTAAACAGGGGATAGTTAAAAGTAAAACTTGGATTACAAGTCTCAAGGATGAAAATGGAAAAGAACACAGAAGTAGAGATAAAATAATTGAAATAAGCACATCGTTTTACAAAAATCTTTACAACGACAATTCTAAATCTGCTAACAATCCAACTTATTCTTGTTCAAACGACTATCCACCCATAACAGAAACTGAAGTGCATGATGCTGTCCGCAGCTTGAAATTCGGTAAAAGTCCAGGTACAGATGGTATTACTACTGAAGCTTTAAAAATAGGATGGGGACCTTTGTTACCTCATTTAACTCAACTTTTTAATATAATTTTACATTCTGGTCAAATACCCGGCAACATGTGCCACTCCAACATAATACTTTTGCACAAAAAAGGAAACAAAAATGACATAGCTAATTACCGCCCCATAAGTTTAATTTCTCACATTTATAAAATATTCGTTGTAGTTCTCCAACACCGCATAGCTCATATTTTAGACAAATGCCAACCTTCGGAACAAGCTGGATTTCGACCCGGATTTTCAACCACCGATCACCTACAAACTATCAATCAGATAATAGAAAAATACAGTGAATTTAATAAACCTCTTTACCTGGCTTTTGTTGATTATTCTAAGGCTTTTGATAGTCTTACTCACGAATCTATATTTTTTGCTTTACACAATCAGGAAGTTGATGAAATATATATAAACGCTATTAAAAATATTTATGAAAACAGCACAGCAGATATTAAATTACAATTAACTGGTCCTTCCTTTCCGATTAAACGAGGAGTTAAACAGGGTGACCCGCTCTCGCCCAAGCTTTTTACTAGCGCAATACAAGAAGTGTTCAAACAACTAGAACAGCCTTGGCAAACGAAGGGCATTGTCATCGGCGAGAGAAGGTTAACGAATCTTCGTTTCGCCGATGATATTGTTCTTTTCGCCACATCTGCCCGCGAGCTCCAACAAATGCTTGAAGACCTAAGCGTGGCAAGCTTGCAGGTGGGTCTTAAAATGAACCGGGCTAAAACCCAGATAATGACCAACAGCACAAAACGTATGGTCACAATAGATGGGCAGGATATACAATACGTCGAGAACTACACTTACTTGGGACAAATAGTCTCCTTCACCGATCGACTAGATAAAGAAATCCAGCGTAGAGTGGACAATGCTTGGAAAAGTTTCTGGTCGATGAAGGAGCTATTTAAAAGCAAACTGCCAACTTGCTTAAAGAAAAATCTTCTTGATATGTGTATCTTGCCCATTTTAACCTACGGTGCTCAAACTTGGGCTTTAAGCAAAAGACAGAGACTCAAACTGCAGGTTTGCCAGCGAGCAATGGAGCGTAGTATGTTGGGTATTAAACGAACAGATCGAGTCAGAAATACCATCATACGCTCCATTACAAACGTGGTAGATGTTGGCAAAAAGTCAGGTAAGCTAAAGTGGGACTGGGCGGGTCACGTGTGCCGTATGTACCAGGACAGATGGGCCCATATAGTTACTTTATGGACTCCGACAGACGGAAAAAGAAAGAGAGGAAGACCCAGAACAAGGTGGTCGGATGAATTAAATTATTATGACGAAAACTGGAAGGAGAAAGCTAAGAATAGGGATGCCTGGAGAAATGAAGGGGAGGCTTTTGCCCAGCAGTGGGACATGAATAGCTATTAAAAAAAAAAAAAATCCAGCCCGCTTGAAATTTTTTCACCATATTTTATGTCTTATTTTTTAAAATCAAGATGACGATTTGGTATTAAGGCGCTGTATCCCTTAACCGTTTGTAGCGGACATCGCGAGATATTTTATATACTCGTGTCATACATGTCATCGAGACTGATGACATGTATGACACGAGTATATATATTGTATAGTTCAAACCCGTGTCTGCCATTTCAGTGTTAATTTTCACTTTTATTTAATATTTCAATAATTATCACCAATTGTTGTATTCTTTTTAGGTATCCATCTTGCTCATTTAGTTATACTTTTTATAGACGTATAAAAGTTGGTAGTTGTCGCTGAAAAAATCTAGTAATTCGCGACGAAACTTTTTCTGGATATAGTTTTATTGCGATTATATTTAGCGAGGTTTTAAATATTTTTTTGAAAATATTTTGATAAAACCATTTATTTTGATCTTTGAACTGTACTTCATATTTTTTTCATGCTAGTATTCCATGAAAAATAAGGCTAACTGCGCGACGAAAAAATAGTTGTTTTACGGTATTTTTCTGATGCACAGCGCCTTAAAGCCTCTAGTCTCTGTGTACGTTCATGTTATTCTATCGACTTCAGTTATCAGTTTTCTCCGAAATTAAAGGCAGCCTATCTCCTTTTCCGTATCCCTGACAACATGTATGCAAATTTCATAATCGGTACGGTAGTGAAGGTCAAAAGCATAAAAATGTAATATAACAAAGTTTGGATTGGATTTAAAGTTGTCAGGAGTACCATAACGTCGGCGGACACAAACGAGGGATATTGCTTTGGGGTAATTCAGTTACCTTAATTTAATGGTTTGAGCACTAGATTTTGGTTCCGAATTAGGTATTATTGGACCCATCTCTCATACCATAGTAACAGGTATTAAGCCGATTAAATTTGTGACTGCCAAAATACTCGATTCCGTATTGATAGCCCACGGCAATAGATTGGATGCACCGAGCTCAAACTACGTTGGACTCGCTATGATAGCCTGTACAAATTAAATGCGTGACCAGATTTAGTTTAACCTTGTTATCAAACATTTCCCGTTTTATCTAGACAGCATTTAATATGGATATATTAAATCTTTAATTGCTTTTGTTTGGTTATGTTTGAAGTTTTGAATGCATATCACACTATTGTGGAAACTAGTTATGTTTAATATATTCCTAATGATTGCTGGTGCTATGCAAAACAATTATATATTTAAAATAGATACTTATTTACAATGTTTGAATATTCATAAAATAAATGTTTTCACAAGTAAATAATGGGGTCGCTGGTACAAAACAAAACAAATTCAGGAATGCTTAAAACAACACACTCTTTATTGTTTTTGTACGTATATTTTGGTTTAATTTAAAATTCATATAAAAAATCGGGGTTCCAAAATACCACCAGCTTTAACCCGCGGCTCCGCCTGCATCAATGTCGATCCCTCGAGAATAGTACTTTTTGTCAGGATAAAAGGTAGCCTATGTCTTTCCCCGTACTCCAGATAACTTGTATGCAAAATAACATGATAATCGGTTCAGTAGTTACGGCGTGAAAGCGTAACAAACAAACAAATAAACAAACAAACTCACTTTCGCATTTATAATATTTTATAGTAAGGATTAGTTATATGTTAGAAGGGCAAATGCCCGTTATATTATATTATTTTTAGGGAATAATTTACTTGGATAATTAGTTAATTAGTATCTTAACATATAAGTTAGAAGAATATCAATTTAATGTAATGCCATTTCATCATGCGATAGTCAAATTGCATGATAGCTTAATATGGGTAGAATAAAACCTTAAACTTTTAATAGCGTAGGCTAAGCTCAACATATTAATCAAATTAAAACAACAGGAAACTTATAACAAATGAGAAATTAATTCTCCAAAGGAAATAAGCCACTAATTAAATAAAACTCAAGGTAAATTGTAAGCAAAATTGAGCGATATTGTTAGAAAATAGAATTATTAGTTGCAAGTTCAATAAAGGCGAGGCATAAAAGCTCGGACCGAATCCTATAATAAGTAGCTACTAATTACAGAGTATCTGATGCAAAATTAAATTAATAGAGGAACGCGGAAATTTCCTGTAGGAAGAGAGAGTTGACGCAATTTTGTTTATATTACCATTGAAGAAAATAATGAGCGCAAAGAATTGGCGTTGTCACAGAACTTGCACTCATTGGCATAGATTGATTGGTTGTCAAGCACTACTTTAGTGCATTTTTAGGATTCCGTACCTAACAACGAAGAACATAACCCTTATAGGATCACTTTGTCGTCTATCTGTCTGTCTGAATGCGTGGAGGTATCAAGCTGAAATTCATATCAAATACTCAGCCAACGCAATCAAAACATATACAGCCGTTTATGCTGCAAATTTTCGACATACGCAAGGGAATCAAAACCTACAGGGTACTTCTCGAGAACTCAGAATCTTGAAATTTGATACGAAGCAACGTCTTAAAGCACAGGTAAAGGAAACATTGCGAAAAGCATACATTCTAGTTACAAAATATTTTTAAAAACTTTAAATTTATTATTCATAGGTAAAGAACCCTTCGTTCGTGAGTACGACTCGCACTTGGCCGGTTTTTATTTCTCAGAGTAGGTATCACATATTTAGCTCTTAGATATAGACAGAGATAGAGGACATTAGACCAAATACTAGGATAATATATAAACAGAAAAAACAACTCTTTGGTTTTTTAGGATAGGACTTCTTATGAGCAGGTGATAGCATGGTAGACATGTGTTAGAAAAGATATGGTATTAAAAATAATTATAACCAAAACTATATTTTTTTCTTCTGAATTTCGTATTTACTTCATATGTTAGAGTAATATATTCAAAGATACAATTGAAGAATTTACACAAGAATTAACGATGGGTTCTATTACATCGTTCTTACATCGTTTGTACATCTTTGCTGGGAAAGAAGGAATATCTATCTGTTATCGTATTATTTTGTGAACTTTCGTTGGCAGAGTTGATGTAATTCGACTACATCGCCAGGGAAATTAAACTATGAGAAATGACGCCCATAATCACATAACTCAGAGACACTAAAGTTCAATGAGGTTTGCCCACAGATACGTAAGAGTGCCGGGTGCGAACACTTTATACACTTACTTAAGGTAGGTGAAGCCATGTTGTTGCAGAGTGAGCTTAAATTCTGCACATTATCACAAAAATTACAAAAAATCCAAACTTGTGACGCATATGCACATAAACTCCCTACTCTAAAACGCGGACACGTTATACACGGTGAAATTTTGATCGTTCTCGACCCTTAAAGGGGTGATTCAGCCCGTCGATATGAACAACTTTTCCTATGGGACCAATGATGGGATTGGTCCCATAGGAAAAGTTGTTTATATCAATGGGCTGAATCATCCATTTAAGGGTTCAAATCGATCAAATTTTCACCGTGTATAACGTGTCCGCGTTTTAGAGTAGGGAGTTTATGTGCATATGCGTCACAAGTTTGGATTTTTTGTAATTTTTGTGATAATGTGCAGAATTTAAGCTCACTCTGCAACAACATGGCTTCACCTACCTTAAGTAAGTGTCATAAAATTGTGTTAATAAGGCATTTTGGAGCAAAAAGCTTTTGCTCCAAAACATAGATTTAAACAAAAAAAATTTTCGCTCCAAAAACTTTAAAGATATTTAGTTGGAGACATCGGTACTCGAACTAATTTCGTCCGGGAACCGATCTATCCTATTAACATTCTGATATCTATGGGTTTGCCATATGTTATTGTGGAAAGGATACGAATGTGACGTATCGTTTTTGTTATAATTATTATGTGTCCCTCGAAACTGTACTTTTTCCAGAATTAAAGGTGTCCTATGACTTTATTCGTACTCCAGTCCAGACCAGACAGCCTCCGTGGTCCAGTGGTTAAGGCGTTTGCCTGTTGAACCGGGGGTCGTGGGTTCGATTTCCACCGGAAGCATACTTTGTTTAGTTGTTTCCAGTTTGGTTAAGACATTGCAGGCTTGAATCACCTGATTGTCTGATAATAAAGATGATTCCGTGCTTCGGAAGGCACGTTAAGCCGGTGGTCCCGGCTGCCATCTGGTAGTCGTTAAAGGAACCACGTCAGAGGCCGAGAGGCGGTTCCGAAGAACTCTGACACCAGGGTGGGTGTGCATGGTCGATTGACCGTGACACCTACTCGAAATGATGAGTCCAGACCATGTAAGTTTACTTCAAGATTATCAGTTTAAATATTAAGGCTTTAAAGCGTTACAAAGATACCACCTTTCGCATTTATAATATTAGTTAGGGTTTATTAAACCATCTCAAAGCATGTCTTAAGCCAAAATAAAAGAAAGAGCTTACGATATATTCATTCTTAAAACAGAACGTAATTCAGGGGCGAAAAAAAAAAGAAAAATAGCGGAATGCCTTTTTCTCGTTTACGAATAAGTATTTTCTCAACAGCTCAAAATAAAGGGTACGTAGTTATCTCAATAGTGCTGGATATATAGCCGTGAACCTAAGTGCTTTGTTACTTTACTCGCTGTTTTATTAGTTAGCCAGTCACTAGGCGTGTACTTTCGCCAGAAATTATATACTTTTGCAGCGGAGAATTTATTTCTTAGGGAATTAAGCGCGTTCTTAGAATACAGGGATTCATTCCTTATAATGAACATGGAATTTTATTGAAACATAAAAGAGAGCTTGGATATAAGGACTGAGAAAAATAATATCTGTACTTTTCTTTCTAATTGTACTAAGGTTGTGTTTATTTTTACAAGTTAAAGGTAGAAAGTAGTGACTGTAAACTGCATTGAAATCAACGTTTTGATGGTACTAAAATCTTTATCAATGAATGAGTATTATAAAAAAGACCGGCCCAGTGCGAGTCGGAATCGCGCGTAGTGGGGTTCCGTACCGTTATCTATAAAAACGAGAAAAAAATCGTGTCTTTGTATGGGAGAACAATGGGAGCCCTATCATCATCATCATCAGGTCCTTTTTAGTCTCCACTACAGAAGCACGACCCTCTCTGTACCACTAGGGCCATACTTGGCCTGAGCAGCCAGAGGACTTGGCCTACACTCTCCACGCTGGCCAGATGGGTTGGAGAGGTGCCCCACTTAATATTAATTTTATCTTTTATTTAATTATTTATTTTTAAATTTATTATATATCTATATATTCTGTGAACATTTCAAGCGTCTACCGCACCGTTATCAATATCGATCAAAAACAAGCAAATAATCGCGTTTGTTGTATGGGAGCCCCCTTAAATATTTATTTTATTCTATTTTTTTTTGTTTGTTGTTATAGCGGCAACAGAAATACATCATCTGTGAAAATTTCAACTGTGTAACTAACACGGTTTATGAGATACAGCCTGGTGACAGACGGACAGACAGACAGACAGACAGCGGAGCGATATTAATAGGGTCCCGTTTTTACCCTTTGGGTACGAAATCCTAATAAACGAACGAAAATGTATCGAAAGATCCTTTTTTGAAAATATGTATATAAATTGATTTCTAAATGAAATGATATAGAATTTTATTCAAATTTGGATATCATGTATCTCTTTCTGAACGTCATATTATTATTTGCAAAATCGATAAGCTACTAGCGTTTCGGAACGACCACTGCTGAGAAGAATACGCGGAAAGAAACTCAGTCCAGTATTGGTCCCTACGTGTCTGAAGGGCTACACGTTTTCACATATTTATAACAAATGGAATTATTTTATATATTGATAAACCATTTTTTTTTTATGTATTACTTCCATGGAGTTTTATCTGTTAGATAGTCATTAATACAATAGTAGGCATTTTTAAATAATTGATTTTTAACAGCAGTCATAAACTTACCTAATGACAGAGCCAATATTTCTGCTGGAATTCCATTATAGTAGCGTATGCTAAGTCCCAAAAATGAATTCATTGTTTTCTGTAATCGCAAAGTTGGTGTCGCTAATTAATTTTTATTTCTCGTATTCCTGTTGTGGATATCACTATTTTTCGTGTAAAGATAAAGATTATTATGAACAAACATAATATTTGCAAATATGTATTACACCGTCAATATAAATTTAAAAATTAAAAAGAAAGAAATAAGAACTGCAGAAAAGCCAATAAATTCGAACGAAAGAAACTGTTAAAAAAACTATAATTACCTACTATCCGTTTTCCGTAGCTGTGAGATACATTATATATATGTGAATTACGGGTTACTCACTTACGAAATCAGCTACAGGCCGACATGTTCAACCTCATCCGGAGGTCTTCCTCAGGGCGAATGTGAAATACAATTAGTACTGTGAGATACAGCTTTAAAACTGTTTCTCCGCCTGCGAATTCACTGTAAACTTTACATAAATTTCAACTACGGTTTAGCAAAACAGCTATGTTTACCTGGCTCTGCTTCAGATTCTGAGGGCAAAGGCAATAAACAAAAAACATCTATCTTCAACATTACAATTTCTTCGAAATTAAATGCTGTTGTCATTACCATAGGAAAAAATGATTTAGTACTTTTTAGTACCACAGCTCACATATTTCCTCTCTTAGGTTCTTTTCAGGCTCAAATACAGACATTTATATATTTTCTCTTCAGTTGTATTTTTATCTAAAAAATATTTGTTTCTAAGGCCGCCAACCTGATACCACCCTGGGTGTGTTTATAATGTGCTATACTTATTTAAAAGAAAAGACAAAGATATCCTATCATCATCATTTCGTGTAGGTAACACGGTCAATCAACCATGCACACCCTGGTGTCAGATTTCTTCGGAACCGCCGCTCGGCCTCTGACGTGGTTTCTTTATTATTATCAACTGCGTGGATGATGCCACAGCTTGATCACTTTTTGTGACAGTGTGGTGTGGTTGTGGTACATATGTAACAAGCCTAAAATACGATCTAACTCAGTTTACTAGGCCGATAGCCAAACATTTTAACTTCGGCCAAAGACGGTGTTTGTACTGCGCTCTGATTCCCGGCAGAATGCCGGTACATGCCTATTTTTGAAATATGCAAGAGCATTCCATAGCTTTCGAAGGCAAGCAACTGTATCACAGTTCTGCTACTTAACACGTATAGCTTTTACCCGTTTCAGAGTATTCTCCTACAAAATTACAGCTATCGATGCTCTTAAAATATTGATAACGTTAGTGTTAGTGCTTTTTTTTAAACAGTCAATCTCCTTGTCGCACATTAATTGTTTGATAAGGAGTATACCTATTATAGACATAAAACCATACGTTAAAGTAAGCAATGCAACTAAGAGTAGGTACCTCTGCTCGGGTACATAAAATCCGAACTAACGATAATTTACTGGTAGTGCAAGATCCAAACATTTCAGCTCCGGCCAAAGACTGCTCGACTCTCGAATTCCTAGCAGATTGCTGGCGCTTGCCTGTTTCTGGAATATGCCAAACCATTCCACAGCATTTAAAGGAAGGTCTGCAACAACAACGACATGTGTGGGTATAGATTTCATCGAAAGAGGAATAGTAAGAAATCTATATCTTTTTTTACTCTTAAAAGACACGTAGATTATTGATCAATTTCGTGTGTAGTTGCTTTTTGACCTCCTCCTTCGACGTCTATAGAAAGATATGGAGTTGTCCTATGATGTAGAAACAATACGGCTCAAAAGAAAATTTTATTTTTGGCAAAGGTCGTCAGATAACCGAACATTTGAGCTTAGGGTTATTCGTGGTAGAGCCACGCTACCGGCAAAATGAATTGCTAGTAGCATGAATGGGCCGGCTCGTCCGGGGAAGTACCACACTATCACAGAAATTCGACGTCTGAGTAGAAGCCTTACCGCTTCTATGCTTCGTTCGGTGAGTGAGAGAGCCAGAGGCCATCTTCCCACTCCCCTCCCCATTTCCTTCCCCTAACTCCTTGAAAGGCTGACAACAAACCTGTCACACCCTAGTGTTGAAGTTGTCCATGGGCAGCGGTATCACTCACCATCAGGTGATCCGCTTACTCTTTTGCGGTACTACAACATAAAAAAAGCTACAAAATGATGTCTATGAGTGCACCTTACAGACATGTGTATGGGTGTTATTGATACAGCTCATATATTTTTTCTGTTACAAGTTTACCTTTAGACTGATCTATAGGAAAAATATGTGTATTTGCTCTGGAGATTGTTTCCTAAAGAACCATTATATTAATATTTCTTTTCGTAATGTTATTTCACTAATACTCGAACCCATTGACATTAAGTGATACCCAAAATAGTAATATGTAATATTTGTAAGACAGAAGTCGAACAAATAGATCTAATTAATAGTTTAGATGTCTTGTAGTTTCGAGGTAAAGCCTCTAAACAACTATAAAAATAATAATAATTAAAATACAAATAATAAATATTAGAACCCACCCACCGACTAGGTGGTAGGACGACCTGATGAAGTTGCAGGGAAACACTGGATGTAGACCGCTTCCAACTGGTCAATATGGAAATCATTGAGGGAGACCTATGTCCAATAGTGGACTACTCGTGGCTATGTGATGACGTGATGATGATAAACACAGATTTCGTTAGCCCCACAGTCGCTTACGTACTTGCTTAGCTTTTGTTAACTTTTGGCGAATGATACTAACTCAACGATACCATAACTTTTCATAAAAGAAACGAGCACTTAGCGAGTACTATACTCGTGACAATCATGTATTTGGGCAATATCGTATTTCATCATAACTTGGACGAGGATCGAATTTGCGACCCTGCAATTCAAAGGCCCTTACTACCTACGACCACTGAGCCACATTAATCTTACAAATAATAAAGATTCCACCCAAACAAACATAGTTACATAGCTTGTAAAAATAAAATAAAAACCGGGCATCGAACTCAGTCCTTCGTGTAGCAGTCTGGTTTTATAGTCACTGCGCAATCAAGGGCTTCCAGCAGATCTACTCGCAATATTTCGACTATTGCGGTGTAGTGTTTTGTTTACTTCAACATTCGTTGGTTTATATGTATATCTACATCTACACTTCTTCTTCTACTTTTACTTATTTTATAAAGAGGAAAGAGTTGATTGTTTGTTTGTTTGCACTGAATAGGCTCCGAAAATACTGGACCAATTTGAAAGCTTCACCATTAGAATCTTACATTATCACTTATGAACACATGCTATAGAATTCCTGTATCTACCCGTGTAAAGCCGAGGCAGGCCGCTAGTCCTTACTTCCTTACTAATATTATAAATGCGAAAGTAAGTTTGTTTGTTTGTTTGTTACGCTTCCGAGCCGTAAGTACTGAACCGATCATCATAAAATTTTGCATACATATTATCTGGAGTACGGAGAAAGCCATAAGCTACCTTTTATCCCGGAAAAAGTTATGTTCTCGAAGGATCGTTCCTTCGGGAACATTACTTTTTCGTTTTTGCGTTGACGCTAGCGAAGCTGCGGGCGAAAGCTATGTATCAAATAAAATAGTTAATTTTGCGAAAGCTGCAATGTGTTTTGGAGTGACCATCAAAACGTTATACACAGTAGTTGGTAAAAGAAAGCAAGAAGGCCTACTGGTAAAACATACAGGAACTAACTTAATTTGTGCTCTAGTTTAAAGCAACTTATCTATGAATAGTTTATTAGTTCCCGAGTACACGTTCCGCAAATTGAAGCAAACTATGTACTTTGCTCGGAGTTAGTTTGTATGCGCTTTCCAACTCGTAAACACTTCAATTTCGCTCATTGATTCCAATTGACTCTTTCATTATGGTATAACTCTATCTGTTACGAAATGCATTGTAAACTGTAATTCAATTAAGAAATAAAATAAGTATGGTGAAACTATTTCACGCGGGCGGCCTCTTCGGCCTATGCTGTAGAGCATAGTTCGTATAGAGACCTAAGGTCGGAGGTTTCGTCTGACGAGCCACTGGCAATTATCGGTACTTCCGCATGACAGACTTACACCGTGAATTAGATCTCCCGTGTTTCCGCGGCTATCTGAAAAACCAAGCGTTTCTTCGAAAATGCCGCACGCCATCCCAACCCGTTAGTAGTGCAAGCTGCTAACTACCCCAACCTACACGATACGACCTTATGTCGTAGACGTCTTAGGACCGTACTTGACGTACCTACTTGGACGAACGTACCTATGATCCTATTGACATCGCACAAGCCCGCCCGACCCATCTCCGGCTCCGAATAGCCAGAGGAATCTTACTATCCGAACCCCTCGCACTCGCCGCCGGAACAGAGTGCGTGGTCCTGGATAACTTGCACCCAAGGTAGGCCCTTCTGACAACGTAACTTTCGGCTCATAATGCAAAAGATGAGAGTTGCTGCTCTCCAAATGCTTTGGCCCTTCCGGCTATGCATGCACGTATACGCGGCCCATCAGGCAATACGAGTATGAGAGTTTGCTGTCTCTCCAAGCCTTGCGCACACAGGCAACGCCCAAAACCGAAGTCCGTTCCTCCTATATAGGTTGAGGGCACCCTGCCCTCGCCCCAAACGCCCGGTGATGTAGCGAAAGCTCTCTTGGAGCTAGATACATAGTAATTAAAAAAAAATAAAGTCGCGGTTTCTGTCAGTCAGGTCAATCAGGACAGGGGGTCCGAACCTGCGATCAGCTAGTCAAATTTCTATGGCAACAATTTTTTTTATTGCCTTTCTTTCTTGCGGGTGTATTTTTCTATTAGAAATACTGATTCCGACGTTAAAATATAGACAGGGAGTTCAAAATAGCGCTGTATAAATGTTAAGTGATAGGCTGTAGACACTCAATAAAATGTAACTAAGACAAATAGCAGCTAAAGACGATGTTTTATAACAATCCTACATTGTGAATTGATTCCAATTGTTCCTTCTATTATTTTGTCGTTACAAAATTCTATTACAATTGGAACGACAAAAGAACCTGAAAAGACTCTTGTGGGCACAAAAGTCTTTTCAGATTCGTTTTTCGAATTACTACATATTTATTATTTGCCGCAATCACAAAAGGAAACAAATTACAATAACTATATTACAAAAAATATTAACTTATAATATTTATTAGAAAAAGTAGAAAACCGTATTATACTTTTTAACGTTTTTAAATGATAGCCTAGATCAGAGGTTGCCAATCTCTTTTCTCTCTTATACCACTTTTAAGAATCTACTGGTTCTGGACTCATTTTAATTTTACCACTTTGGAAGTGAGAGACTCGCGCAAACTATCCAGTTTAGAAAATGATATTAGAAACCTCAATATCATTTTGGAGACCTACTGGTTTACTTTATGGATTGATAGAAAATATTTAACTTGGTTTTAAAAAGAATAACAGTCTTCCCGTACTATTATATTCAATCTGCTCCTTTTTATTTATATAGGTTTGTAACAAATAACAAACTATTTTTTCGACAAGGAAAGACGAAGGAAACAATTTTTTTTCGAATATTTCGTGGATACCACTTATAACTTGTGAACCCCCATTTTTTATTTATGCCAGCGAAGACCCCCAGGGTGTCTACCTGGACCACTTTGAGAATCACTGGGCCTAGATACGCAATATCACGAAATTCATTCAAAAATAGTAACAAAAGAAAATATTTTACAGTAAGAATACTTCCAATTGGCCTTTTCATTCTGGTATTGCTCTTATATCTATTATGATATTTGTACATACTATTACAATGTTAACATCAATAAAGCCCAAAAGAGTCTTTTGAGATAAATTTATCTATTTATTACATATTTATTCCTTGTCTCTATCGTAAAAGAAAACAAACTGACTTTTATATTTGAGCTAGAAAAAATAAAGAGCTTTTCCGTATATGTATTTCTAAACACCATGGCTTTGAAATCCACCGACGCGCCGAGCTCGAAACCAAGCGTGATGAGTTAAAAACCCGACCACCTGCACTAACTCAATATAATTATTTAAACGGTGTGCTCACTTGTCCGCAATTCGCGAGGATTTTCACCAATAAGATTGGCTATGTAGACCACAAGAGAGCTCACGAGAGAACCCTGACTATCTGAAGCGGACGCCACGGTCGAAATCGGTTAAGTAATAGAAATAGTACTCAATGAGTCGCAACTCACAGTAAAAGATTTTTATTCAAATTGGATACATGAATGTCTTTCTGAACGTCATATTTTTTTTTCTTTTTTATTAAATTACCTGCAAAATCGAAAAACTACAGTCATTTTGAACCTAAGTAAAGGCACACCTGATATTTATGATAATATAACGATAGTAACGTAACTGAAATTAAAACAATAATTTTCAAATATATATGTGCAACTAATAGAATATTTACAGAAAATAAAGAGGCTTTATAAAAAAAAATCGTTACTATTATAACGATTGCAGGTAAAAACGATGTTTTATAATTAGAAAATCAGACATTTTGTCGGTAGCTTAAAGTCATCAAATAATAATAAAGAACAAACTACGATTTTTTAAAGCGAAAGATGACTTTCACAATTATATTTTAGCGTATTTCATAAGAACTAACCTAAGGATTAATGACAGTATATAGGCTACCAAACTCTTGCAAACCGCAGTTAATTCAGAATCATTGACCCAAAATTATGAGCGGTAAATTGAAACTTGAATTGTAGTTATATTACAATGGGTGGCCTTTACAACACTTGCAATATAGGAGCATGGTTAACGAAGCCACATAAGTTTTAAGTGGCCTCGGGGGCCCCAAGTTTCTGCGTCCGTTTATCCTCCAAGTTATTTGTTACGTCTGCGTTAAGTGTTGATGCTCACACAACTGTGATGGGAGTTGTGAAGTGCCAAAAACATTCAAACATCAAAATTCGGATTGGTTAAACCTTTTTTTAATAAATTGGGTATGAACAATGTAGTATGTACTTTTTGTTTTGATTTTCCCCAAATTAAAGAGTCGATTTATACAGTCGGTAGCAGATAAAACTGACCCCTCTTATATCAGATTTTAAATTGTAGGTCTCATTTATCTGCTCCCGACTGTACATTACATTATGTGACTTAACCATAATATAAGTAGTTAATAGATTCAGGTATTACTTTGCGGAAATCGAAGCTAGAAGCACGCAAAGTAAATTGTCTTAAAGCAAATTAACCATAATAATGAGATTGCCTCCAATCATCATGAATGCGACCTGTTGTTTTATGTTGAAAGTGTAACTATCTATCTACGAATACTATTGCCAGAAAATTTGTCCAATTTAAAATGTATTAATGATCAAGAGATAAATAAGTCTGGTATATTCATTCACACAATATTTCGTAGCAGATGCTACAGCTACGAATGCTACAAGTTGATTGCTTCAAAGTTCATGTTTCGTAGTAGCGTAGGCACGTAGCGTTATGCTGCTCGTTCGAAAGCCTACAAAATAGTTTAACAAAAGCTACGACATAACTTGCCCAAAAGTAGATATTTCCGAACAATGTTTACATGACGTGCCTACTTAGTGCTGATATGGAAAACACGACGAAGAGAGGGAAAAATGAGTACATGCTAGACCATTATTTTTTGTATGTTATAGGAAACCATATTCATTTAGATCATTTTTACCTTATTTATTATGTTACATACAAAAAAGCCATTCTTAAAATTATGACTCAGCCATTATTCTCCACAAACAAATAAAAACGAAAAAAATAACCTGTTTTGATTGAACAAAAAGCTTTGTTGTTTATGTCAAAAGGAAATCTCTTCCGAAAGGCTTTTACGAAGTAGGTGCTACTATTTTACTTGTCTGTTTATATTTGTTGGTAACTTGTTGACTTTCACTTACTTATTTCTTCTAATATCTTTATCCTTTTATAAATTCGAAAGTAAGTTTGTTTGTTACGCTTTCACGCCGTAACTACTGAACCGATCATCATCAAATTTTACATACTAGTTCTCTGGAATAAAGGACCGGAGAAGGAAAAGGCTTCTTTCTATGCCGGGAAAAAGTACTATTAACGAGGGATCGACATTGAGTCTCTTCTGTTGTCAATTCGCTTCGATCTTTTATACTACTCAACAGAATTTAATGCAGTTTTCAGCAATAGATAGAGTTATTCAAGAGAAAGCTTTATATCATGTATAAAGTACTGCCACACATTAGTATCTACAGTGTACCCGTGCGAATCCGGGGCAGGTCGCTAGGACGTTAACAATTTGGGTATACCAAATAACAATATTGTAACTGGATGAATAAAATAAAATCATAAGTTATACATTCAGCTTAAAAAATTATTTACTATCTTCAATATATCTACAATAAATATATCGCTGGAGAATTCTCGTTGAGGGAAAGTCGGGAGTAAAAGCTTAAAGAGACGACCCTACCCGTTACTCAGAAAGGGTTGAACGAGTAGAAAAAGGCTTATTTTGCTAATCAATTTTACTTCGGCACTTCCTCCGTAATTGCGACACTTTCCCTTGGTGCTTGTCCAAAGATGAAAATTTAGGAACAGCTGGCTTTCCATTGCGAAAACAAGTACCTACCTAAATCTACCTAAATGGAACGCTTGCTGTGTTATTAGTTAATCGTCTATGTTATAGCTGCAATCAGCTGCATATACTCGTCAGATATAATATATATATGCTTAAAAATATCTTAGAAATTTTGTAGTATTTATCTGATATATGACATATAAGTAGCAGGGAGTAATCTATTACGGGGTGACATCATCAACTATCTGTCCCGTGGTTGCAGGTATGACGTCCGGCCTTCGGAGCTGCTACTTGCTATTTCTCTATTCATCCGAGTGAGTAGTATGCCAATACCTTAATTCCCTTCCCAAATGCAACAAATTCCTACCCTTCCCCAGCTTAAAAATGCTGCCAATGGGCACCAGCGTCGAAGCACAAGAAACAAAAGAAAATGCGCTCGCCAACCCGCTAGCCAGCAACATCCTCCCATGGAACGAATAATCCTTGGAACAGGCATCTGTCCAGCAGTGGGCATTTATGGCTGGAATGATGATAAGATCTTTATTTATTAAACAACCGACGGCAAAATAAGGTAGGAAAATTCCCTTAGCAAAGATTGTAAATAAAAACGTTTCCCCCACATTGTGAAGATGGCTAAGGTGACAAGGCCCAAATATTTAAACTACCATCCTTGATACATTTATGTCATCTTGAACGGTGACATGGGAACAAAATTCTTTGGTTACGCGAATAAAAAGACGACCTCCATCGCTTCTTGTCATTTCAAACCCTCCTCAAGATCGTGGGAAGACGTGTAGAGCTTATAAATGTAACATCAAGAGCGATATTGAATCAACAAACTGAGAGTTCCGTAGTTTTTTTATATAATACTAGCAACCCGCCCCGGCTTCGCACGGGTGCGATAACTTATACACATAAACCTTTCTCTTGAATAATTATAACTATAAAAAACCGCATCATAATCCGTTGCGTAGTTTAAACATCTAAGCATACATAGGGATAGAGGAAAGGGACTTTGTTTTATTGGTACTACTCGTATGTATTAAAGTGATGTGCATAGCTATACATACATACTATCACACCTTTTCTCTGGCGGGGTAGAGAGATCCCAGATTTTCATGAGTCGTTTAGCATGTTGGTGAACATTAGCTGAAAAAATAAAACCAATCAGTGATAGGTTGCAAGTCGCATCGCCTACTAATATGATTCCTCATATTTTCGCCCTTTCCATCTATCGGCTTTTACGAGCTGCGCGGAAAAAGAAACAGCTGATACATTGCACGCTTTTTATTTTGTACCAGACCAGCCTGGAAGAACATATGGTATATTTTTTAAAGTTAATTAATATTACTAGGTAATTAGATTAGAAACTAGTTTAAGCATATTTTCGTCTACAGTTGATCATTACAACTACTTTTATATAAACTTATACTAATATTATAAATGCGAAAGTAACTCTGTCTCTATCTATATATATTGATGACACTCGTACTCAGACATATTTATGAAACATGTTTGTTATACGTTTCAAGTTTAAATGGGTAATAGGTATTATTGAATTACAGTATCTGTGGTTGTATTAGTGAAGTCTATACCTCTAAAACTATATTATCTCGTACTAATAAAATTAAATGTTCCGAGTATAGTGCTTAAAAACATTTTCAAACATTTTATCCAAACCTTCCATTAGCCGTGACCTTTGTAAAGGATTAAAAAGTCAGTACTGAATTTAATAAAGAATACTTACAATTTTCGACCCTTAATTTGAATAAAACCTCGCCTGAATATCTAAAAACGCTGATTTCGAAAGAAAATCTCGTTTTCATTGGGAAATATCGAATGGCAAATGCAGGCTGGCGAATATTCGAGGTGAGGCGGCGCGGAAAATCGATTTCCGACACATATCATTATCATTTATGAAGATAAATGTCACGCTGATCCGATCTTTAAATGGACAATGGAAAGAGGAGCGATTAAATGTTCTGATCATCCAGTTAATTTACCAGAATGTGAATTTTCAAGAGTTATTAGTCTGTATATTTATTATATTGTTATTCTTTTTCTAACTTTGGTTGCGATATTTTAAGGTAACACACTCTTAATAATAAGGCTACATGAGAGGAGTTGTGAGAGCTGTTGCTCCAGGGGTGGAAGTGTTAAAGGGCATAACGCCGCGAGTAACTTCGGAGAAACCGCAGCACACCTCTCGACACCCCTGAGTCGCCCACACCGGTGTTGCCCCTTTTGCCGGCAATAATCGTCGGCTAGTTTGAGGGGCCCATCTAGTGGGCGGCAAGGTACCACCTGCCAATTATAGTCAGTTATCATGATTATGGCAGGTGTCCGACCCTTTGCAATAACCCAGCATTAGTCCACTTATTATTCTTTTAAGTCGCAATAGTTCCTCTTCCGGCCAAGACCTGTTCAAGAGCATATAAAACATTGATATAAGCGGGAACAGGTTTTGGCTGGAGACCAACATTACATTAACTTCTCTAAAGGGCCTCACGTATTGGATCTATATCCCCATGCAAGCCTCTCAAAGGACCGGGGTAACACCCGTGAACCGTAAGGAGGCTACATGAATTGAAGTACTCTTTAGTATGGCGCATATATTCAGAGTCGCGATGTTTATTCTTATCAGACACTGGAGTCACCTACCAAGATTAATTGACAAAGTACAAATACAATAAAAGATACAAAAGCCCAATCACAATTCAAAACTTTAACCTACGACTCATTACTTTGCCGTGTGAAAGTCGTAGTCTTCTATTTCCCTAGTTACGGTTGTAACAAAATTGTATACATTTTAATCCCTAGCGATTGCAAATCCTCTACGCCGATCGGGTCTTCCATCCTTGGCGAAACGAAGTTGCGCAAGTAGACGACAAATGGGAGAACTTGGTTCGTCCAAGGAGGCAACTAAACTTGCCCAATCTAACCACACGGCAATCGATTAATTCGAAACTTGGTGAATTTTCGGGTTAGGCGCAAAATGCCCAATTCGCATTAAGACTCGTTTTATATTTACACACGTAAGTACAAGTCTGGATTTTAGATTAACACACTGATCATTTATCATTATATTCTTTTTCATTCCAGTTATCTGGACTTGAATTATGTCTGTGTCTAGACAATCTTCTTGTCAACAGAACGTTATGGAAGTTGATGATGATTTAAGTTACTTTCTAGTCAGCAGTCACTTTTGTATACCTATGCATGAGTTTAGGAAATATACCCAAACATAACAGACATTTTGGGCAATTTTTAGTTGTTTTTAATTTTTTCGTAAGTTTGTCAGTTTCTGACCTCTCTCTCTCCCACCTCCCCCTCTTTGTAAGAAAAAATAAGAACATACCGACTCCCTGCCCCTGTTTAATATTTATTACGAAAGAATCCGGAAAAAAGTTACTCATTTTGTTTAATTTGTTTTTATATATAGAAATAATCTTAAGGAATGTATAGGTATTTGCATTGAAGTGTCCAGGGCCCAAAATGTACTTGAGAAGTGGACGTGCTACTGGAACACCGCACTTGTTTAATAAAGTATAATTTCAGTTCCGCATTTTAGTAAATTTACGCAAGAACTATCAATACCGTCCCATGACACGTTTGACTCCCCTCCCCCCTAGATCGTCTTACGTTACAAATTTAATGGCCCCTAATATCGAACAAATATAAAATAAATCGCAATCCCAATACGCTATGAGAGATTCGCAGAAAAAACTTACAATAATAAAAAAATTGTTGATGACCACATGACCTTTATCCCAAACCAGTAAAGAGCTAGGTCACACAGGTGTAGGTCTTTGTATGTAGGTCATCTTTGTTTTATGTGGGTTGTTCAATTTATTTAACGTAACGGCTCCGCTCGCGTGCCTGCAGATCCCTAGGGAACAGTAACTATTTTCGGGATAAAAGGTACTCTTTGTCCTTTTACCGGCCTCAAACTACCTCCATACCAAATTTCTAGATAGTTTCAGTGGTTGAAGTGATAATAAGTAACAGATACAAACAGTAACTTGCGTATTTATAATATATATGGATATAATTATATAGCTGAGATACCAATAAGTACTTGGATACTTATAGTTCTTTAGCTGATATCTCAAGTACTTGGGTACTCAAATGAGTTTAGAAATATCCTAATGGTACCGATCAATATATATTTTTTTTTAATTCATGAACTGATACTCAGTTTCAATTCTATCTTTCGTCTGCCACAAAATGAGTGCATTGTTTATCAAGTTCATGTACATATGTGAGTCACTATGCCACCATAATTTTTAAAGCCTCAATGGATTTAAACATATAAGGTTATTGTTAGGATCTTTACACCCGCCGGAGTGTCAAAGGCTAAATTTTAGTTAATGTCACTGTCTATAAGTCTATCTGAGAATTGGTTATTTTGCGCCTAAACAGAATAATTGAGGCATCGTACCTTCTTTCACTGAAGGGCATTCATAACATAGTTTTGAAGCGGCCTCAGATGTCGGTCGGTTCGTATTTTGCGGAATGCCCGAGAATCAATCGATCAGAATGTAGAAAGGGTTAGTAGTTTGATGAAATATTTTGGATACACCTTATCTATGAACAGAGAATATTGGCGAAACCAATTTGGGCCTTGATCCTTTATTGAGAAATTTCATTTTAATGTGTACAATTTAGGGTTACACATGAATTATCGAGGTCCAGTGCTGATTTTGGAAATAAAACATAGATATCATTTACAATTTTGTATTACATGGCCCGTTTTAAGGTTCCGTACCCAAAGTAAAAACGGGACCATATTAATATCGCTCTGCTGTCCGTCTCTCCGTCTGTCTGTCCGTCTGTCACCAGGCTGCATCTCATGAACCGTGATAGTTTTACAGTTGAAATTATCAAAGATGATGTATTTCTGTTGCCGCTATAACAACAAATATCAAAAATAAAATAAAATAAATATTTAAGGGGACTCCCATATAACAAACGTGATAGACGGCAACAGGTAGACGCTTGAAATATTCACAGAATAGAGAGTTATTATTATATTCACTTTAATTTAGTTAGTAAATTTATTTATGAATGTTATTGTATATTGCACGCAAGACAATTTTGAAAACAGATTCATTTATTATGCTAGTTTCTAAGTTCTTATGAGAATAAAGATTTGTTTTACATGATCTAATTAAATGAAACCATTTTGACTCAAAATGAAAGTGAATGTGAAGATTTTCTAAGCATTTTTGCGGCCACTTTAGGTAAAATGCTAAGAAAAGCTTCATGTTCTCATTTTAAACATTTAAATTTAGCCAAAAGTGGCCGCACATATGCTAAGTAAAGCCACGTCCTCACTTTAAACTGCTAACAGTAGTTCATAAAATAGTTTTAAGGGTATCTAGGGCCGCGCAAAACAAAATTGTAAATGATATTTGCGTTTTCTTTCAAATAATTAAGTTCAAGAGAAGTCAGCACCGGAACCCGGAAAATTCGTCCTTGACGTCCGGCTGATTTTATAATCGCATTTTTATGAAAGGAATTCCAATTACTTATTTTTTTATTAAATTTGCTTTTACTTTATTCACCCAGCGTGCGCAAAGCCCAAGCGAAGAGCTGATTCAGCTTGGGTAAAAATGTTTTCTTATGTCCGGATATTTTCACGTCGCATATTTCAACCGATTTCCGTGATTTTTTTGTAAGCAGGTTCAATAATAACATAGAAATTCTTTGCCGATTTCATTTTTGGATGGCGGAATTGGCATAAAGGACCTCATCACCATAATTTAACTACCTCCGTCGTCCAGTGGTTAAGGCGTTTGCCTGTAGACCTGGGGGCGTGGGTTCGATTCCCACGGGAAGTATACTTTGTTTAGTTGTTTCCAGTTTGGGTAGGACATTAAAGGCTTGAATCACCTGATTGTCTGATAATAAAGATGATTCCGTGCTTCGGAACCTACGTTAAGCCGTTGGTCCCGGCTGCCATCTGGTCGTCATTAATGGAACCACGTCAGAGGCCAAGAGGCCCGAAGAACTCTCTTGATTGACCGTGTTACCTACTCGAAATGATGATGATGATCACTTAAATGGTGCTAGGGACTATTATGAGTTCGCGATGTCTACAGCACTCAGACCTACTAGTTTGTAAAATGTACCTTGAACGAGACATTTATCTTAATAGTTTAACAGTGTAATAAGGCGGTAGCATTTTAAACAGCTATCAATTCAGGAATGATAAGTTACGGGACCGCATCAGGGATGTCAGGAAGCGCGCAATGAAATCTAATTTATTTCGCGGATCTACGAGTACCCACCAGCCCCCGTAGCATGGATCACTGTCTCCGTTGATAAAAAGACAAAATATCGCGTTTTGCGTCTTTTAACCACGCGAACATGGCACACGCGTTAAATAATGTCAAATTTCATTCATAAATACGTTACAAGTCGCGAGGTGCGCGTCTTGCGAGCATGGGTTTGACAACTCGCGATAGACAAATGCAGGCAAAATCGAGGTTGGTACCTTGAAATCGCATAAATTTATCGGGGTTTAGCAAAGCCTAGATAAAATATGTTTCATACGCATTTCGAACATTAAAGTGATAAAACAATCAAAATATTTTATTTTGCGTAGTTACAAGCTGTCAGACACCTATAATGAGTATAATATTTTAATGTACAGTACAAAAACGATAGATTTTTACGAAAATAAAAGCCCGATACTAGTACGCCATCTTGCGTGAGAAACGAAAACTCAAACGGAAAGAACCATTTTACCGACAGATTTTTTTTTTATGTATATCCGACGGCAAACGAGCAGACGAGCCACCTGATGGAAAGTGGTCACCGTCGCCCATGGACATCTGCAACACCAGAGGAGCTGCTGATGCGTTGCCGACTCTTAAGATACCTGTAAACACGCCTTAAGATACCTGTAGATTAATGACAGATGTGTACTGTCAGTGTAAAGTGGTTGTTTGCGTTTGGTCGGTACACGATTTACATTCCGATATTTCCATATTGAATAAAAATAAACCCAAATATATTTAGTTTTTAAGTAAATATCACTAGGTATTTTATAAATTGTCTAATACGTTCGTTTTCTTTAATCATACGAGGTTTTAATTTTTTATTTGTAGTTTAGGGTTTGAAATATGAATAATGTTTCTAGATTGCATGCGTGCTACGAATCGTATGAGATAAATACTACGTTTTTATTGGTGGGCTTCGATAAATTTTAAGTAGGCTGCTTTTTATCTATCTTTGGCGTGAGCTGCAGATAGTAGCCATGCTACGGGGGCAGGCGGCGATTTTTAATACGCTTACGATTTACTTTTTAGTACATTCAATCGAATGGACTCGTTTAAATTGCGAACATGTTTATAATAGTCAAGCAGCATGCAAAATTAAGTAGTTTAATGATAGAACAGGCGCATATTACAGACTTATTAAGTCAGGAATGATGTGATGTGATATCAGGTTGATGGCAATGCATCCAGGATGTCAGGAAGCGAAATGAAATGGAATTTATTTTGCGGAACTACGAGTATTGTCAATATGCAAATTATTTAGGAAAATAACTTGAGATAGTTTTTTAGGAAATTCAACCGAATTAGATTGTTCAAATTGAGAACATTCTTATAGTAGGTCAAGCAGCATGCTCAATTAAGTAGCATAACAGTGTGATAAGGCGGGAGCGGCTGTACGACAGTAGTGACTGCACCGCATCCGGGATGTCAGAAAGCGCGCAATGCAATGGAATTTATTTCGTAGAAGTAAGAGCTAAAAGCTAACCGACGATCGTAAATACGCAACCAATATAGGATTTTGATGTTTGATCTTAACCAAAGAGATTAAAAAGTATATTGAATATAGATTGAATCTCTTTGAGATTAACTTTTACACGACACAAGTTTACAACTTACAGTGAAGCTAGTTCACTCTGTGTGATTTGTCCCTATATAGATACCTATTTATTTATTTGTAGGCATACAGATTTAATTTAAAGTTTTCAGAGATTTTAATGTCAGAACATCATGCGAATAAATTATACAACAAACATTATTTACAAGAATGGAATAATAAACCATCCAACTCGCAACAACCTGAATAAGTGAGTCAATTCTTTTGAGTTACTCCTGAGTGATAACAGCTAGATAAAATTGAGAAAAGTCTTAGGAAGGATCTGATATTTAAAACCAAAGACAATATAATTCTAACGTATACACTGCCAACCTCATACAAAAATATTGGCTCACCTTAAGACCAGCCGGCCTATTTGCTAACTCAGTGTACAACGTTTTGATAGTCATTTCAATGTACATTACGTTTTATATCTCTTTAATAAGAATAGTCAATCATAGGAAACCCGCAATGTATTTTGAAGTGACTATCAAAACGTTGGTCACTGAGTTAGTAAATAGGCCGGCTAAACAGCACGCACAAGGTGCCTAGCAAGCATGCCGGCAAGCCGTGGCATTTAATTCTACTAACTGCCACTATGTGAGCGGCGGCGACGGGCGCTGCAGTGCAATAGTGACACCGACGGACGACTGACGGCCTATTCCACGCGTCAATAGATGGCGTTAGCCTAAACATGTCTGTAGTTCAAGTAACAACGAAAAAAATATAAAAGCTGATTATATTTTTCTTTAAACCGCGAGATTTCTAACCTCTGAACTATACTGAAATCAGAATCCCTAATGGAATACAAAATTTCAAGAAAAAAGGGAAAAACAAACAAAAAAATGTAGGCTTCCCATATAAATTCGCCGATCAGCCGATCGTGATTAAAGTTCTAGTTTATAATTAATGAGGATTTTCTGAAATAGTTTAATCGGGACATTTAGCGTCCCGTCAGATACAAATCGATACGCGTCCCGAGACCACTGAAAATCGGGACGTCCCGCGCAAATCGGGACACCTGGCACCAGTGATGCATCGGATCTGGTAAGCTGTTATTGAGCCACAATGTGCCAGTTGTTGCTGTTTGTATGCAAATATTATACGATGACAGCGGCCTATTATACGATCCTACGATTCAGTGCTGCTATCTGATGGTAAGCATTACAGAAAACCCTCATTGATTTGATAATAGCGCCTGTGTGATGTAAATTAATTGTTACTAAAAACGAAATTCAAAAAGACGTGAGTGTAATACTCTTTCACTCACTTCAATTTGTGCTATATATATATATATATATATATATTGATTAATTGATATTAATGGTTGACACCGTATCTAATTATGGTTATGCAATCGTAGACCCAAAAGTATGAGTAGACTTCTACGTACTTATGTATAAAGACACAACTATTGCTCATAAAGCGTTATCTTAAATCTAAATCCATTGATAACCGACAAGAAATGCACAATCTATTAATATTGCTCGAATCGAAATATCAAAAGAGCAAACAATATGAATCGCGTAACGTATAAAATGTATTTCAAACGAAATAAGGAATATTGTACGGAGTAGTCTAGAAAATCGTTGAATGCCCTTTGAATGTACGGTACGAATATCAATGCATCTCTGACAGATAATCTCTTCATGTTTTCATTTATTTTAATTTTCTTTTTAATCATTTTTAGGGTTCGTGTTTACACCCTTTGGGTACGCAACACTAATACAAAGCTTCCGCTTTCCGGCCGTCTGTCCGTCTGTCACGTGAAAACAAAACTAAATTATTATAATGCAACGTTTTATTTATAATATATTTATTTTATTATGATTTTTAAAAACAAACACTGTTCACTATTGACCAAATTATTTAAAACAAAATAAACCGTTAAACTTATTGATAAACATTTCAAAACACAGTTAACCTTTTAAAATTATTAAATAGAATCTAAATTATCGAATTTTATAATTAATTATGAATAACAAAAATGGGAACCAAAGCAAGTCTTCCGTTCGACGGTCAAGACCAAAGTGAGCGCGCGCCGTTGTCGGCTACCAAGCAGCGGAGGGGAGTTACGTCATCGCCTATAAATCAGTTGTTGCCAACACACGGGACTGTATCTATTGTACCGGTATAGGAAGAGATATAAAATTTTCACAGCATGTCTACATGTGTTGCTGCTTATAACAAGAAATTGGTGATAAAATCAAAATATAATTTAAAATTAGGAGTGGCTAGGAAGAACGTGTTGTAAAGAGTTTTGTTTGTGTGTTTTCTTTTTTTTTTCAAATATATTTAAATAATATTACCTAACTGATAAAGAACAATAAGCTCTTAACTTGTATAAAAAAAAAGAAATTTCAACGGGTCGTCTATTTCACATTTATCTGGAATCATGAATTTAAAAATCCCAATGGAAAGGAAGGGGTCGGATGGACTGACAGAGCCTCCGTTCAATTTATCTTCCACATAAATTGAATGCATTGGAATGAGGAATCGAAAAAATGGAATACTGGCCACATATCGGCCGCACGTTGCGAAATGGCTGTCCATTTGACCAGAAAATTGAATCGCCGTGTTATTTCACGTAGAGCAAGATTAATTAAAACAGTGATGTCCACGTCGTAATTTACGTTTTGACGTCAAGAGTATCGTTGAATGCTGCGGTAATTGCAAAATGAGCAGCAGCTGATATAAACGGTATGAAAATAACAGATCGCACAGCGGCTTAATTATAATGAAATTAATTTGATATTTTGGTTTTACTATAGCATTAAAACGACGGGATTGATTTTTGCTTTTTTGTGTTCCTGATTTTTATAAACTGGAGTTAAAACGGTAAATAAATAAATATGCACCATACAAAAACCAACAACCATACAAATTATATAATACGAGTACTGTACTGACAAATCACACAGATTGAGCTAGCCCCAAAGTAAGTTCGAGGCTTGTGTTATGTATGATATTAACTCAACGATACTATATTTAATAATAAATACAACATATAGATAAACATCCAATCCCCATCGTACCTCTAGATTCGCCTCCTCCTTCATTACGCGAGGGAATGGAATTCCATCCCCGCGTCACTATTTCCCGACTCGTACAATTTAGGGATTTTCAAGGCAAGAGTGAATAGGCATTATTTGAGTTTACGTGTACCACCCTAGACCTCATCGTTGCTTCCCATCAGGTAAGATAGAGACCAAACGCATTCAAATTATTCATTAAAAAAGCCAGTTCAATCTCAAGAGCATTTTTACCTGACCGGGGATCGACGCTACGCTTATGATACCTTGGCATGATTGACCACTAGGCCACAGAGGTCGTCATATAATTTAGCATATGATTTCGTTTGCCTATATGCTATTACTTTTTTTAATATATTTGAGAGCAAACGAGCAGACGAGCCACCTGATGGAAAGTCGTCACCGTCGCGCATGGACATCTGCAACACCAGAGCTACTGATGCGTTGCCGACTCATAAGACACCTGTAAACACGCCTTTTGAAGGACCCCAAGTCAATGCACACAGGGAAAACCTCGGGGGAGGGTCCATTCCACAATCTTGCTGTACGAGGGAAAAAACCATTAGACGCACTGACATTTTTGGAGTCCCAGGTGTCAAGGATGTGGGGATGAACTTTACTCCTGTAGCGGGCGGTGCGGTTGTAGAAAGTTGACGGTGGCACCAATTCAAAAAGTTCTTCAGAACACTCACTTGTATAGGCGGCACTCACTAGTGTGTTCTAGTGAGTGCCGCCTATACAACATAGAGAGCCAACGTCTCTCCGTAGATTGAGGATGTCTAAATCGTCTGTGAGTGTGGGATCGTCAATCGGTATAAGGTCTTCGTCATTAAATAGTCATATAGTTAATTATTATACTAGATACTAGACAGAAAGTAGCGATTTCAAGCAGGTCGGTTACTCCTGTGACGTGTCGTCCTTTACTTACAATGACTACTGTATGGGAATCTTTGAAATTATGTTTTGGCAAAAACTCAAGAACCTTCATCAAACATTATTGTAACGATCCATTCGGATTTCTGCATACTTATATAGGTAGTTTTGGCACAATACGATTCTCTAATAAATAATACCTGCAGTGTTTCCTTCTTAGTTTGACATTGAGGCTATTGGTTGTATTGTAGAGGTATACTTATATTATTATACTTATAATAGACGTGTGGTATCCGGCAGAGTAGAATAAGACCACTCCAAGTCTTCCCGTGGATGTCATAGAAGGCGACTTAGGAAATAAAGCTAAACAAAGATTATAAACATCTGTGAGACCTCTCCAACCCATCTGGCCAGCGTGGAGAGTGTAGGCCAAGTCCTCTGGCTGCTCTGGCCGAGTATGGCTCTAGTAGTTCAGAGAGGGTCATGCTCCTGTAATGGAGACTAAAAAGGACCTGATGATGATGATACTTATATTGCACTAGCGGCTTTCGGAGCCTATTCAATGCAAACAAACAATCAAATCTTTCCTTTTTATAATATTAGTGTAGGAGACAGCCTTACCTTAGCATTTTGATATGAAGATACCTTTTCTGTGTCACCATATTTTATTATTTCCGGTCCGAGTTTCTATTTTAATTACCTGAAAGCAAAGAAATAACATTTTAGTAAATTTTGTTAAGTATAATATCTGTCCTCTGTCTGGCGTTTGTTTTGATTATCAATATCCGATTGTGCGAAAAAGCAAGACATTATTTGATGAATTATTAAGTTATGAGTTTATTTAGTGTAACGAAACCAACCCAAACTGCCATGCTGGCGTGACGTCACAGCACCCTGCCCGCCATACCGTCGTTGCGTTCACCGCCTAGAGAAAGCCACACTTCTTGCTGAGCAGCCGACCGACCAACATAAGCGTAGCTTCATATTGTGATGCATTGTGTTGAAATTGTCCCTAGTGGATTAAAATGCGCATTGTTATGCGCCAGCTGCTTTGTTTTATTATAAAATCCTGATCGTCAGTGACCGCTCCATGTCTCTCGCGTTTCATTAGATTTAAATACACGGTTTTAAAGGTTGTTATAAATGATTCTAACCTTTGGATACGATTTTGTATGCGTATATGCTATAGCTAATATATTAGCGGCCCGCCTCAGCTTTGCACGGGTAGATAAAGGCATTTAAATTATAGCCTATGTTCATCAGGCATAATGTAGAATTCTAATGGTGAAAGAATTTTCAATATCCAGCTCCAGGTGTATAGTACCCTATTCAATGCAAACAAACAAACAATCCAATCTTTCCTCATAATAATCCTTATCCTTACTAATATTATAAATGCGAAAGTAAGTTTGTTTGTTTGTTACGCTTTCACGCCGTAACTACTGAACCGATCTTCATGAAATTTTGCCTACAAGTACTCTGGAGTACGGAGAAGGACATAGGCTACCTTTTATCCCGGGAAAAAATACTATTCCCGAGGGATCGACATTGACGCGGGCGGAGCCGCGGGCAAAAGCTAGTATTAGTATAAATTGTAGATGTAGATAGATTATGAGGCAAATATAATGCTCTATTATTGTTAAGTTTCATGAAATCGTTTTTAAGTGTAGGAGTAACAAAGGCACAAAAATCAATCCGTTTAGTTATTTCCATTAATAATACTAGTAAGACGATAATGAGTAACATTTTATGCAGACAAATCTTTCAATAACATTTTTACCTCAAAAATCTAAAATAAATATAAGGAAAAAGACATTCCTGTGAGACAGATTACCTTATGTATCGGATTAACATTATAAGCTGAGAGTTCACTCCTCTTGTGTCTTAGGACGAAATACCGCTGGAGATATTTTTAATGTAGACGAAGATGAAATATAAATGTTATTATAAGTATGAACACAAAGCGGTCCACAAATGAGGCACTGAAATTTCATTGAAGACGACGATGGGAGAATTTGGGAAGGCTTTAGGTTCGCATGCCACCAGAACAAAGGACGTCCGCCAAAGCGAGGCTTGCGAATGGCAAAACAAGGGCAAGGAATTTTAATAAAATCCTTATTATCTATTCACAACGCCAGTTACGCTTTTACGAGTTAGAACAGCTACGACGAAGTTCGTGGCGGGACCACTTCACGCGCTCCTTGTCCCAACTTTACTAATATCTTAAGGAATATTTGAGCCAACATAATTGTTCGGTGACAACAGACGGACACAACGTGCTGTGATGAGATAAAACTCTTATGGGAACTTCCTGGTCGTGCTCTGTTTCTGATATTAGTTGATAAAGCTGCGGATCTATACCCCGAAATATTTGTTTTGTAGGATTAGGATCAAAAGAAGTAATCATTAAATATTTCTATCATCAAATATATAACATTATATTATAGTTAGTAGACTTCTAGTTCTTATCTAACTAAAAGTAAAAAAGATTCGCTTTCTTCCTTAAAACTTGGTGCGGGGCAGGCCGACGAATGTTGACACAAGAGCAGACAAGTCTAAGATTATAACCGTCTAGTATATAAATCAAACGATATAGAAAAGTATTTTATAAACTTAGATTTAAAAAAGTACTTTTTCGAGTCTGTTGTAACGTAAGTCATACACAATTTTAAGATAACATGTACATTATTTATTATTATGTTAGTAAAACTCTGTGGGCTTTCAATATAAACCACTTACAATGTATTTAAAACAACTTTTTATGTGAACAATTCTGGGTATTATTTTTTTTTCTGTAGTGGAATATGGCCCCTAATTCCACATTTCCATACAAATTGTCCGGCCGAATATATTTGTATGGAAAAGTGGCCCCTTATAAGATCGGATAGGATTTTCTTAAGTTATAAAATAACACGATGTAACCTTTTATACGGAATATAAAGAGATATCAAAACATACACAGTTGTAATTAATAGCTCCCAAAATTTTACGGCATTATGAAAGGAAGAGATGCATATCGTAAAAGATTTTTTATGATGATCATGTTCATGCATGCTTTAAAGGCCGATAGAAGGTCTATGGTTTTACGATATTCCAAACCAAACACAAAGTGAATATAGTGAACTTCCTCTCATTTTATTTTATTTTTGTGTATAGAAAATATTCCACGCGGGCAGGATTTGAAACAGCGACCTCCTTAGGTCTATGTACGACCTACACTCTACCAATTGGGCTACCGCGCTTCAATCCTGATGAGCGGCGAAAATCTCCACCATATCCCATACTCCTTATACGCATAAGGTTTGCGTTCACGTAACGCAACAGCCCCACTATTACAAGTAATAATACTGTCAAATTGAAGCATACACTTTAAAATTTAACTGATGCCCATCGTGTAACAGGCTGACGTGTTACTTACTACGTCGTCTAAATATTTCCATTTAAGACATACAAACGAGTTTAATCACACAGCCTACGTTACAAAATCCAGTGATAGATGACAAATGGTGGCACAAAATTCTCTGGCTCGCGCTTCTTCCTAATCCGTCAATGTCAATAAATTCTGGTATATAGGTACATGCGCATTTTTCGGAACTCGTGTCAAAATTATAAATCCCCATTTTATATCACGACGAGTAAAATAGCCGTGTGCTTTTCTGTTGAATTGCAATTACATGAGACAAACAAATCTTATAATGCCTAATTTATTTTTAAGCGTTATCTTTTGTATCCACAATGCTATTTTTATATACTCTTATTAAATTAAGAAATAAAATATGGTGAAAAAATTTCTAGCGGGCGGGATTTGAACCTGCAACCTTAAGTACCTAAGTCTATGTACGACTTAAGGTCGCAGGTTCAAATCCCGCCTATTTTATTTCTTAATTTAATAAGAGTATGTCTAATTTAAATTATTTCCTTTATGAAGTGGGCATTTACTCTCTCGGGGAAAATGTTTATGTCGAAGTTTGTTCATATACATATAATCGCTTACATGTATAGCATAAAGTTAACCAAAATATTGTGCAGATTGATGTGTTATTGGAGTGTGGCGATTAATTTCAATCGTTTAAAATACCTGATGCCATACCTGCAACCACCTGCCAAGCAGTTGATGATGACAACCTGACCTTAAACGTTTTTTTTTTATTTTATTAATAAAAAAAAAAATATTATTAATAAAAGAAAATCGTATGCGGCCCGGTTGCCCGAGCTGTTACTTGCTTTCCCGCATTCATCATTAGATTATTTAGGTATTATATTTGTCATTTAGAAATTCGTTTTTGGGGGACTAAGCTTTGTTGATTGTTATTCGGGGAGGGAAGTTGATGACAAGACAAGCATTGTACGACTAGATAAAAATGTCTTGACCATTCCATGTTGATGAACCGTCATAATAATGATCCTCTTCTTTTGATACGCCTCTCTTTTATTTTGTAACTTGCTGTAACCCGCGACTTCGTTCGTGTAGATTTCGAATTTTTACAATTTTAATTCCCAGTGTTGAACCCAAAGCTTGGTGGTTAAAAATATGTTACATAAGAAGAGAGAGAGAGACTCAGACAACAGAAGATTTTAAATTTACAAGCGAAAAACGGTTAATCCTATTGTATTCTTTCAGGGAAAAGAGAGAGGTAGAAAATAGAGTATGCAGATACCAACATTAAAAATCTAAATTTGTAAATAATTAAAAACATACTAATCAGAGCAACAGCACTACTAGTTTATTTTAGAAAAATGTCCGAAATTATTGATCAAAGTTGATTTTAGTTGGCAGTCGTTAGGCTATGTCGATCATAAACTCGAATATTAATAGGCAAAAAATATAATATTACGGATAAAGTCTTTTTGGAAGTACTTCCAAAAAAACTTTAGAAGCCGGCAGGAGAAATGGGCAAAAATCTACGGCACATTTTAATTAACGATGCGGCTAGCAACCCATCACTATTTAGATTCCGTTTTCCTATGCGCTCACCAACACGCTAAATGTGACCCGAAAGTGAGAAAGGTGTCGTGCGTGCGTCGTGTCTTGTGATGATCGTGTCGTTCATATAAAAAGGCTCACATCTGCCTCCTTGATCCAACAGTCGGCGAAATGACAGAGATAAACTCGTAAGCAACAATTTGGGTATATTTCGACCTGTTCGGAGAACGGAATAAATTTTTGATTACGGTCTCAGCGCTTCATTGGTATTCTTGGGGGAGACTCGATACGACCTTCGACCCGGGTCTGCACTTAGCGGTAATTTACAGTTTAATTACTGGTTCTACTGCGGGTCGAAACGGTCTAGTGCTGAATTTATGCGTGGCTCGCCATTACACACTTAACGAGTTTCACTCATACTTCAGTCAACTTCTGTCCTCTACTACATTTTAATCTCGCTTACGTCACAAACTTTTGTTATTAAAGTTTTAATTTTTATTCATAGATTCATCCCTAGTGTGCTAGTATGTAACACCGATGTCATAGCTTTTAACCTTTCTTATTTAACAACGCTTCTCGTCGTTGAAACTTATTTACTACTGAAACTGACCAATCAATAGTATTGGTTAAGTAGCGCTTAACAACTTAAAAATTACCTGGTTAAGTTGTTAAGAGGGCGCGGTCGCCGCCTGAAATTTTGGAGGAGTCACTAATAATACCGTTAATAAGTAAGAAAAAAACAACGCATCGAGATAGATTTTTATTTTTTAATATGCCACGCTTTAAGGTAATTTCACAAGATGGTGAGTCCAAAACACGAAAAAACTTAACATACCACTTTCTGGTTTGTTTGTTGTTGTTGCTGTTACTAGCGATGGAATTGTTTATGCATAAACCTCGGTTTTATAAACAATCAACACTCAGTTGATAAGTAAAATATATTACAAACATTAGAAGACTCTCATCTTTATTTGAGTTTAAATGACGTTCGTTAACCCTCAGTATATTTGCAGCTAAAAGCATATATTACAAAGGGCGACTGACCTTCAAAGCTCATTACCCATTTAACACGACCATGCCAAACTGTCCCTAATCCTTACGTAAGTTGTCAGTTCACTATCTTATCTGCGAGGGTCTAGCCACTGGTAAGCGGTCAAGAGTGAAGTTTGCCAAGAGTCCTAAACTAAAGAGCATCTTAAACCATGGCGTGTTAGTTCGTTTTAATGTTATTAGACAAGTGAAGAAGGGTCGACAGAACCCTTCTTGAGTCGCATTATGTATTTTTTAACTTTAACGGACTTCATAAAAATAAAAAAAAATCCTGTCTCTTGTCAAGCTTTTAGGTCACATTAGTTATTATCAAAAATCAAATTTTTAAGTAACGCAGTCTCTCTTCACTTCTGGTCGTTCGAAAATCCAACACACCTTGTATAAACTTAACTTATTGCAGACTTAAATTTATTTCAATAATCTCTGTATTCATTATAGTAAGGTGAGCCTAGACTGCTAAATGTGAATTTACTTGAGCGTCGTGGGGACGAGTAGTTAAACGTTTCGTCCCATGAACTTTTCATCCGCATCACATAGGACGAAAAACGCACAAAAAAGTATTTAGAATTCTGTGTGCAATTCGTTCCATGACCCATTATTCGACTATAAAGATTAGGTGGTAGAAAGGGGTAAGTATTATAACATATAAACACAAAATATATATCATTTAGGATAAATATCAACGAAACATATAATTTTGGTAAGTATAATTAACAAATAAGATAAAAATCGAAAGAAATAAATTAAAAAAAACTAATACTTTAATTATAACAATTATTCAACATATCAAACCTTTATTATACCGTTTTATTATTATAAACTTTAAAAAATCAATTAGTTGTTACGTATTATAAACTTTATTTATACATATTAGTACGAATAATAATCATTGGTTATACGAATTAATTGGTAGAAGATTCTCAATACATACCTAATAATTAAATTTAAAAAACCCTAACTCAATTTTATTTTACGAGTTTCTTCCATATCTCCAGAGTTCTTCATCATATCTTCACCAAATTAAAATGGGACTATCTTGGTAGTTAAGTCTTTTAAATAAAAAAGAAATATCAAAATCGGTTCACAATTGGCGAAGATATCGTGTAACAAACATACATAAAAAAAATAAAACATAGTCGAATTGATAACCTCCTCCTTTTTTGAAGCCGGTTAATAAATTATCTTATTTCTTTTTATAGAACGCCTAGCCGAAAATTTATAGCCACGTGTCGATCTCGTAAACGCAAAAAAATATTAATAAAACAAGAAGAAAGATAACAATATATTAAAACGAAAATCTGAATATTACGAATGTGAATTTCTTCGAGCTATAGTCTATACATATAATAAAACAGTAAAATTATTTTGTCTGTACATTTAGAATTTTTGACTGAAATGGATAGAGGGACGCTTAAAAAGAATAATAGAAAGCAAAAAATTTTTTTTGGAATTTCTTGTCTGTCTGTCTGTCTGTCTGTCTGTCTGTCTGTCTGTATGTATGATCACGATTATCTCCGAAAATACTGAACCGATTTACTTCAAACTTTCACCAATTGGTTTGTTTTAACCCAGCAAAACATCTAAAGTTTATTTCATCAAAATCGGTTCATTAAAAAAAAAAGTTATCGTCATTTGAATGAACTCAAAGCATTAGTTTGCCTGCAAATATACACGGTAAATTTTTTATCGTTTTGGACCCTTAAAGGGGTGACTCAGACCATCAAAATGAACAACTTTTCCTACGGGAACAATGCTGGGAACTAAAAAAAAAATTCGACATTCCCATACAAACTGGCCGGGCGGCGGGACTCTTTTTTATGGAAATGACGATTTTTTTTTGAGTTCCCAGCATTGGTCCCATAGAAAAAGTTGTTCATATTGATGACCTGAGTCACTCCTTTAAGGGTCCAAACTTTTCCTGAGGGATGGACACTAACGGCGGCGTCGTAGCCGCGGGCAAACGGCAAACCAACCGAAACTGCTGCGCCTAGAAACTTGAAATTTGGTACAGGGGTTCTTTTAATGATGTAAGTGAGCGCTAAGACAGGATTTTTAAGAAATTTAACTTCTAAAGGGGTAAAATTTATATAAAATTTTCTCATTTTTGGACTTAGAAGTATGAAAGTAGGTATATAAGTTCTCGATTAAAATTAAAAAAGATGTGCGTGGGTAGATTAAATTTGCAAAATCCGGAGGGTGGTATAAACTTTGTATCGAAATTTTCTCATTTCTGGACTTAGACGTATGAATTTAAGTATATAAGTTCTAGGTTACTATTAAAAATATCTGTGTAGGTAAAATGGACGATATTTTCCCCTGAAAAATGGGTAAAATAGCGGGGTAAATATTGTATAGGAATTTACTTATTTCTAGACTTGGAAGTATGAAAATAGGTAAATAAATTCACGATTACAATTGAATAAGATCTGTGTAGCTCAACTGGAAAAAAATCCCCCAGAAGGGGGGTAAAGTTTGTTTGGAAATTGGAAATTTTCTCATTTCTGGACTATGAAGTATGAAAATAAATAGTTATGTTCTTGATTACAATTAAAAAAGATATATATGGGTGAAATTGACAAAATTCACCCCTAAAGGGGTAAAATGGGAGGGTAAAGGTTTTATGGAAATTTTCTCATTTCTGGACTGAAAAGTATAAATAATATCCATACTTCCATACTAATACTAAAATTATAAATGCGAAAGTAACTCTGTCTGCTGTATTTTTACGCTTCAACCATTGAACTGATTTGGATGAAATTCGGTATGGAGGTAGTTTGATGCCCGGGGAAGGACATAGGGTATATTTAATTCCGGGAAATTTTACTGTTCCCGAGGGATCGACACTAACGCGGGCGGAGCCGCGGGCAACAGCTAGTCTCTAATATAGGTTAAAAAAATAAGGAAAATTGGTATACTAAAATGCGCGCGCATTTTGTATGTATCACAATTTTTTTTTATTTATTTCTAACTTTGTCCTAATATTTACATACAATAAAATACTGTAAAAGTTATTTTTCTACTTTAAAAAATTGTGATTTTTTTTATTTATTTCTAACTTTGTCCTAATATTTACATACAATAAAATATTGTAAAAGTTATTTTTCTACTTTAAAAAAATATCAATTTTTTAATTTATTTTATACTTTGTCCTAATATTTACATACAATAAAATATTGTAAAAATTATCTTTCTACTTTAAAAAAATTGTGATACATACAAAATGCGCGCGCATTTTATATGTATCACAATTGACAACATGCAATAAAATATTGTAATATGTTCTTTTATTTGTTATAGTTTTTTTGTAATCCTATGAAGTTAGACTTCTTGTATTACTTTCTGTTTGCTTTGCTAAAACAAAACGATTACCTATTATTAGTTATTCGATAATATGTTTGAATGATGCACCTTTTGCTGGCTACTCCGATTTTTTTAACAAGAAAATGAAGTTTATGAGCTTGCGCGAATTTGAATTATTTCGTAGTTATTACTGAAATAATTCAAATTCGCAAAATAGACATGGGTCTTTACTAATTAGCTGGTATATTTTCTCTGTTATATATTTTAATACGTATACATTTTGATTTGTATAGATTTTGATTCATATTTATTTTAAATACTATACTTTTTGAATGATATACATTTTGGCATTTATACTGCACAAGTTGTATAACAGGTGATATTTAGTATTCAGAAACGTTATAAAAAATGGGTTTATGCCTTTTGAATTGAAAATTTTATGAATATTATAGCTTTTAAGAATATAATCAGTAATGATTATGTCAAGTTAACATTATATCTTTTGAACTTTATTGAAATGAAAATATATAATTTGTTATTATATCAATCAATACGCACCCGGTAGAAAGAAAAATAGGTTAAAAAATATTTTTCATTTCACCGATGGGAAGAGTATTAGTAGATTTTTTTTTCAATCCACTAGTTTTTTTTTAAAATATGTATTATCACATGAAAATACTTGAAGGTGTCTTATTAAAACGAGGTGGCTTTATAACATGCCAAAAATGGGTATAGCTATAATCTGAATATTTAACAATGCTTGACGTCAGGGAGTGGGTGGGAGGTTAACAAAAGTGCAGACAAAAAGTCGAAAAATCACCAGTGTATCCTCGGGCGTGGTAAGCTTTTTTAACTTAGAGACAAGATCCATATGTAATAGCAAACAAAAAAAAAACATATTAAAGTCAAAGATGTGGTGGAGGTACATATACTGTGTCCGAGGTATCCCTCATGTCTTAATCTGACGCTCGAGTAAATCCCAAAATCCCCTCTAAGGCTCTCCAACTATTATTTGTTGTGAAGTAAGAACTTATTTTCGTTATATATTCTGTCATTCGAACATATTCATTGAAGGTTCACCTACTTCGTTAAAAATTAATTTCTATACGTCTCCGACCCAAAACCCAACTGACCCCTGGAGACGTAACCAAGAACGAATCGACAAAAGGCCAGGTCACTTCTAAAATTAAATAAAACTTGGAAGACCAAGGTCGCGACCAAAGTTAAATGGGATAGGGATCTAGCGTGCATGGGGGACGTTGAAAAATCGTCACCAATAAGTCTCGTTTCGCATTCGTCGTCCGTCACTGTCGTCCGTGACGTCACGGCGTCGCCAATAAACGTCCGACCCGCGACGGGACTATTTCGTGACATGAAAATATTTTTGGCTTTCACGTTCACTTGAATATTGGTTGCTTTAAGGCTGCGTGAGATAGGGATATTTGGGAACATGTGCGTGCGTGAGTTGTCGCAGCACACACGTAGCTGCTTGCTATCAAAAGATTCATTGAAAATACAACACACGTAGATATTTTAAATTAAAAATAGTTAAAAATTATACATGATTGGTTTATTTTACTGATTGACACAGAAATATGTAGTGTATATTATAACAATTGCTGTAAGCATGTGGCTTAGCAGATCCACAATGAGTGGAGGGTAATAAACAAAATGTGCACAATTCAGTGCACAAATCACTTTGGTTTCGTCTGTGTAAGCAGACAACAGCTATATCGATGTTTAAAGCCATCTATAGGCAATTTACATAAATAATTAACGGCGGGAGGAAATTCGAGATAAATAGAAAGTATTTGTGGTGGCAAATCTATACTATCTATATGTATACTAATATTATAAAGCTGAAGAGTTTGTTTGTTTGTTTGAACGTGCTAATCTCAGGAACTACTTGTTCAAATTGGAAAATTATTTTTGTGTTGGATAGTCCATTTATTGGGAAGGCTTTAGGCTATAAGACATCACGCTGCGACCAACAGAAGCGAAGAATCAAAAAAAAATTTTTGATAACGAGGGAAAATTATACATCTATTTGTACTAATTAATCATAATAACAGAAATTGTCGCGGACGAAGTCTCGGGCAACAGCAAGTAATGTCATAAAGGTGTTTATTACATAAATACTTACAATATATACATTTATATAATTATAAATAATAAAGAATTAAATAAATAAGATGATCTCTCGGGAACTGTAGATTTTCCGGGATGAAAGGTACTCTGTGTGTATCCCTGGGCCTCAAACGACCTCCATATAGAATTCATAGCAATTGGTTTAATAGATGAAACCTTAAGTGGTAACAGAAGGCAGACAGAGTTACTTTTGCATGTACAATGTTAGTATGAATTAATTATCGGAGACATAGCAATGTTTACTTAAATCCCTGCGATACCATCACAAGATATTGTGCATATATTTTGCAATTCATATGCATACGTACAGTCGGCCAAGCAGATACCTGACCCCCTGACTTTTAAAACGTAAATTCACACTTTGCTGTGAAGCGCCACCTACCGTGATTTTTGGCAAGTAGACAGACAACTGCTGGTATAAACTTGTTTCTGATAACCTGCTCAGTTGCAAATTTTGTGTTTCTAATAATCTCAGCTAATAATTCAAGTAATCATCAATGGTAAGAACAAGAAAGAATCAAAAACAATCCTACGTAAAGTTCGATTCGAACCATGGACCCACGGCTTGAGAAGCTAGCGCTCATCTCAATACGCCAACCGACGATATGACGTCTCGGGCGAAATTGGCTATCTATTTCTACTGCTATGACATCATTGTCACCAACTGCAACGCATTGCTTTAACAAATAAATTGAGGGTAATCTATCAGATTTATTTATACCTGATACCAACTAATCAAAAATATTGTTCACTCGCGTCACAAATAAGATACTGCGATTACTGTGTAGTGATCCAAAACCCCACCAGTTATTAGGCATCCCATTTCATCTTATATAGCAGATTTTGTGAAAGCTAATATTGTATTGTAAAGACAACCACAGTATTTAAAATATCTATATCTAGAGAGTTAGGTATCGCGGTAAGTAGAAATTATAAGTATTTAATATACTTACTTAATTGTCACACTATTTTTTGTTCCGTAAAACATAGGGTTTGTGATAAATGTCTAAGATATATCTCTTACAGAGAAACACCGTCCGTTTGTGCATTCGGAGTCAACTGGCGTAACATATACACTACAATATTTCAATTGAAACAGTGAGGAAACATTCAACAAGAACGAGATCGTATTTTATTCCGATGAAAAAAGTTTTAAGTCTGATGATGATGGCAGAAAAATATTGCGGAGAAGACATGGCCAGCGTATAGCCATCAAAATAATTTGCCTTTGAGAACAGTGGCAGGATAACATTAGGTAAAAATATTCATTAAATAGTGAAGTAAAATAATAATAATATTTAATACCTAGTGTATTACGCAGTGTAGAATAATAGGTAACTGATCGTATTATTGTTTTGCAGGTTATTGGGGACAGATGTCTTCAATGGGCCCAGGGGAGCTGGTAGAATTCGGCGGCCGGATGAATAAAGAAAAATACTTGGAAAATTTATGAGATGTGGTGATTCCAACAGTTTGCAATGTAGAATATATTTTATTTAAGACAATTGTTCTGTGATCTAACTGTTATTGAGTGACCAATTAAAATCCCAGATTGTAGGGTCAAATAGTGCTTAACTGGGACACGAGACACGAGTAAAGTTTGATTTAAATCAATTTAGACAAAAAGGTTATACTAAATTAATAAATATGCGCATAAGTGATATGTGATCTGATCTAACATGGTAAGTGAAATGACAAATAGACTTGAACAAAAGCTTCAAAATGGGGGTCACCCTCTCCCATATTAAAATTCATTTAATGCCAAAGGTTTATATTTATTCTTATTATATTATCGAAGCAAAGTTATTCACATAGCACTATTTGACCCTACACATTAAAAAAAATATAATACTATGATTAAAAAGAAGTTGAGAGATGTAAATTGTTACTTATTAAGTAACATGTTGGTTCTCTCTACAGAAGATTAATCATAGTTTGAATTAAGTAGGCAGGTATTTATTTCACTGTTACATTTTTTTGATGTAATAAAGTAATTAAAAATTTAAAATGCTTTTTATTCACAGTAATAAGCTCGGTAACATTATGTTAAAACAACCAAAATTACACCAACATCACAATACGAAGTTGGTGATATTTGTAAAAAATAAAAAGCTTTGGAGGATTTGACCCTGTTCATTCATAATCACATTAACTATTAAACCGTAGTGCCTACCACTTGCGCCACATCTAACTATTGAAGTATCTTTGAAATAAGCGTATCGTATGCTAGGGCTTGTTTTATTTATCAAAAATCGAATAGATGGCATTAGTTGTCAAGGGTATCAGATTTCTGCTTATTAACCTTATTTGTTCATTCACAGTTCAATAGATGGCACTAGTCGCAAAGGATATTACACTTGTATATTTTTATCTTTGGGTTTAAACCACGGATGTTTCTTTAGTTTGCGAAAAATGGCGCTGTTGTAGGGGGTCAGATATCTCATTGGCTGACTGTACATTATTATTCCAACCAATTCCAGGTTCCATTGCAGGCAAACATCTACAGTCAATACAAGCCTTGATAGGTGTTTGAGTTTCAGCTTTGTACCGAACTGTTTGGTCTAACTGCCGAGCTTCAGGTAAACTGTATTCGTTACAAAAGACGGATAGCAACCTGTATGGAATCGTATATGCAATTAGGCATGAGCCAAAGGGGAAAGATGGGAATTTATCAGATATTGTTAAAATCTGTCCTCAAAAAGACTATTAAGTACACTTTAAATTTGATATTTAATCGTTTACTATGCTAAAAGTTGAATTATAATATCTATGACTACATGATCCTTTGAAGTTAGTTAGGCAAGTCCATTTCAAATGTATAAAAAAAAGCTATTTTCGATATTTCAATAAACATAAAGCAACTTTTGTAATAAGTACAATAGCAAATTATACCTATATACTTGGATTTTATTTATGATAAAAATATTTAAAAAAGCCGCTGCCATAATTTGTGAGTTCCGTAAATCAACTTTAGGTACGAGTAAATATGCCTTCGAATATCCGATCTCTAGTTATAAGCCATTACCGTAGCTGTCTAATAATAATCATTTCACACGTCTCTTACAAATTATTGAACTACTTAGAACTTTCTGTGAAGAGTTTTGGCGTCGAAAGACTTTTATTCATGTCCCAATTGTCTGAGGTAAGATTTGCTTTGTTTGACCAATAAAATGTGAATAAACTAAAAATCCTTTTAAGCGGGCCACGGCTCCAAAGCACTCCAGCTGTGGGTGCAACCGGGAAGATGCTCGGATCTAGAAATCCTATCTATAAAGCGAAGAATGTACCAGCTGCTTCTCATGCCGCGCAGACGTTAACGCCGCCGGTCGATGGACGGGCGAATTTTTTTTTGCGGCATCGCCTATTGACTTAATTTCTAATAAGATTCTGAACTCTTTAATACGCAGCAGCACGCTAATCAAAATCCTTGTTAGTATAAAATCTTAATTCTCTACGGAGCTCGCCTAAATTCTTCTAAAAGACTTCAACATTAGCTATCTCAAAAATTTACCAGCTATTTTTATCAGATCGTAGAAGTAGATCAAGGGAATGCAAAATTATTTTAAACCTTAATGTTCATTCAATTAGGGCAGATTATCTTTGTAAACAGTAAAGTTTCCTTATCTTAAAGATAAGGATAAAATCCTAAAATCCTCACTAGCCAGCTGCCTTTGTTTCACAAGTTGCGTTAAAACTTTATGATTTATGAAGTATCCGCGTGCAGTTTGCTCCGGCATTTGGCCAGAATGGCGAGATAATGTTTGAGGTTATAAAACTCGCATCTATCGGCTCGTACGTCACCTTAATAGCTAGTTCACAGCGCAGCGTTAATGTGCAGTAAACCAGCTTAAGTACTATTCGTGATATGTTAGGCAAGTAAGATTTATGGAGAATAAGTTTATTTTGATGCAAAATCTTACACTTATTATAGAAAACAGTTTTTCCGTGTGTATGTACTTTTTTCCATATTTTACCGCTTTTTTTATCATTCCTCCTTCCTTGCTGGTCTAGGAAAAAGAAAAAAACATAGGATGTACCAGCTGCTTCTCTTCGCGCGCAGATCGTAAAAGTCAATCGAGGGAATTGGCAAAATATGAGGAATCATGTCAATAGGCGATACGGCTAGCAACCCATCTCTATTTTGATTCCATTTTCCATCTACACACCCTTCCAACATGCTAAATGTGGCCTTAAAGTCATAGACTCGGGCTCTGTCTACCCCGCAAGAAAAAAAGACGTGATACTATGTTTTATATCATAAACGAATGAGCCGCATCATATTTAGACCATAATAGCGACATAATGTTATAAAACATGTCTTATGAACAAACGTGTTTGCAAAATTTTGTGATCATCGGTCCAGTAGTTAAAAGGTGTAAAGGGTTTGAAACAAACAAACTCAAGCTGGAAAATAATCTTTAATCCTTATCCTTACTAATATCATAATGCGAAAGTGAGTTTGTTACGCTTTCACGCAGTAACTATTGAAGCGATCATCAAAACTTTGCATACAAGTTTTCTGGAGTACGGAGATGGACATATGCTACCTTTTATCCCGGGATAAAGGATTATTCCCGCAAGGGATCGACCTTGACGCGGGCGGAGCCGCGGGCGAAAGCTAGTTTTATATATAACATCATTTTTTTAGTACACAAAACACTTTTTTATTGTTTATTATTTGTAATCTGAAAAATCATCATTTACCTATTTGATACAAATTATTGACCTGAAATTAACGTGTTGAAAGAAACAGATAAAATTTCCTTTTCATGATAACATAGCATCAACAAAGTTAAATTATACTCTAAACATTAGACCATTACACATTAAATAAATTCGGAAATACGTCTCAAAAGTTTTATTGTAAAGGTGGGGAAACCCTGTTCCCGAACTGAATAGGTAATGCAAGATAACCTGACTTATTTGACTGGAGTGCTAACTCCACGCTATCTGCGACCAATTATCTCGGATAGGGTTAAATCCTATCTTAAAGTAACAATTTATGTTATGATGTTCCAGAGAGAGACGAGCTTAAGCGTTTTTGTTATCTTTGTAAGATTGTGCATCCTCGTTTGGATTTTCTATTTACTCATATAACTTTAACTAGTTTCCTTTTGTAAATTTGTACAGCTAAGGTACTTAGTTGCTTTTTGAAAGTATTAAAAACAGGGATTGTTTTGATTAAAAAGCCATGCCATCAAAAATTTTGTTTATCCTATCCCGAATTGAACAATAGCTTTGATTTTGTTTTTAAATATTCATAAATAATAGATAATATAATACAGCCCGCCAACATTCACATAAACATTCCTTTTGGGAATGGTGGGACCACAGAGGGTGGAACATTAACTAAAAATCCGATTTGTATGAATTCCGAAAACAATTTGCATTCCCAACATAAGTCCCATAGAAAAAATTGTTCTTTTGATGGGCTTAATCATGCCTTCAATTTACGTGGTTAATTATATAAATATATACAGACAAATCACACAGATTGAGCTAGCCCCAAAGTAAGTTCGAGACTTGTGTTATGGGATACTAACTCAACGATACTATATTTTATAACCAATACATATATAGATAAACATCCAAGACCCAGGCCAATCTGAAAAAGATCATTTTCCATCTTGACCTGACCGGGGATCGAACCCGGGGCCCTCGTGGCGCAGGCTGGCGAGTTAACCACTGCGCTACGGAGCTCGCCTAAATTAATATAAAATAATTTACACGCTGTATGTCCAAATGTATGCTTGTTCATATATAGATAAGGATTCTGTAAATAAGCGAATACGAAGTTTATTATTCTTATCATAGGTGAAGAAAAAATCAAAGTTTACCTCTCATACACTTAATCCCTCATTAAAGAAGTCTGTTTTAGAACCCCTACGCTCAAGACTCTATGTTATACTTCTTAGTTTCATATTTTGATTCGAAATACAACCTACTATTACTTCTGACTCTTTAAAAATGTCTACTATTTCAGGTTAGCTCAGGCATCAATCCTTTCAAAGATAGATCACTAATGCAAGCCAAAAAGACATACGTATTTGCAAATAGTTAATCCTGTGGTCAACACAAAGCAGATTTAATCCTTAAAGACAATGAGGTCACATGATGCCCCGGCTAAGTAGAATGGGCAGCGTTAGCATACATTACTTGCTAGGACAAAGCAAGATTTATCTGATGCCGCCGCACCGGATCTACGGTGGCCGGATGCTACCTACTTGGGACCAAGACGAATTGGACATGGTTGTGCTAAACTAGACATTGTTTGCTTACTAGCCGCTACTTGGAACCCTCTCGGTTCGAGTGGCAATATTGTAGAATAGTTTACGTGACACGTTTCGAGCGCGACTAAGTTGGAAAGTCACCGTGTGCTAGTAAACGTAAAAGAAAGAGTCTTACTCGTAAGTTAAATGTTTTAGGAAACAGAAAGAATTAAGTTTCTTACGATTTATCTTCACCTACGAATGTTATTCGAAATAAAATTCTTGTACGAGTATGTTACTTTTCTATTATGATAAATAAATGAGCCGTGTTGTTTCCGGCAGAGTAGAATAGGACCACTCCTAGTCTTCCCATGGAGGTTGTAAGAACCGAATTAGGATATATAAGCTAAACAAATCTCATACACATCATTGAGACCTCTCCAACCCGTCTGGACAGCGAGGAGAGTGTAGGCCAAATCCTCTGTCTGCTCTGGCCAAGTATGACTCCGGTAGTACAGAGAGGGTCATGCTCCTGCAGTGGAGACTAAAAAGACCTGTTGATGATGATGATGAAATAAATGAATTGATTAAGATAGTAAACAATTTTAAAAAAACTAAATGAATGTTATAGACAGGACAAAATGGTTTCTTTGAGATTTGAACTCTCATTATTGTGATTAGGAGGCACTCGTAAAACCAACAAAGCTGTTGGAATGTTGACATGACTGAAGAAATTATTCTATATTGAAATTATCATACATAGGGTATCTATACATCATTGTTATGTAATTGGTCCCAGCAACTCATTCCTAGTTGCAACCTGTGTACACACGTTGCAACTATAAGAAACAATTCTACAATTAAAAAGTAATTATTTCGCAATATGTGCGAAAATCTGTGGATTCTAGTCAAAAGGCAATGCGACACGGCAGTCCATCACTGTTACATTTTCCAACTACATACACAACATCACGCTAAATATGGCCCTAGGCTCTGTCTTCTTCGTTACAGATACAGATGTGATTATATTTTATAGTAGTGCACGCTAGTAGGTTTTATTGTCTCCAAAGTGTATGTTCATTAGTCGGCGAATAGATTAAATATTAAGCTTACATATAAGGTCCATTTAAATAAAAGCGCAAATATTTTAAGGACTAAAATGCTTATATTATCAAATTTTAAGAAATCGACACAATTTTGTTTTAGCTTTTTCATATAATATGTATATATATATAATTATGTATCTATGAAAATCGATAAATCAGCTGTTTTGTTTGTCGACAAGAATGACTTAGTATCCATAGTAGGTTATAGTCAAAAGATGTACGCTAAAGTGTTTTTATGTATTTTTAAAATGTATTTTTAAAATATTTATTTAAGTCAAGAATTTTTTTTTTTTTTACTAAAAATTGAATTAGGCATTTGTCTCCCATCTCACCTGATTGTCTCTGTCTATTTTATTAAATTTGCTTCTAATCTAAAGCTTTTCTTTTGCTTATGGGTGCCAGCTTTTTAAATGTTTGCGCTTAATTTAAACGGAACTTATATTTCTTTGTTAGTTGGTATTATATGAGCTCTTAACGGGGTGAGGGGGCAAATGAAATAAGAGACAGCATCGTAGATTCGATAATGACAGTTGTCACTAGAGAGCAGACGCTTCATCTATTTACGCTGGGAAAACGGAATACGTGGATTTACGCTGGGAAAATCGGACACCAGAATCTGCTATTAACGTACAGGAAAAAGAACTGGATATATAGACATTGGGAAGTAGACGGATTAGTAAAAAAAAAAATTCACATTTTGGTGAAACTTGACTGATTTTGACCGATCATGCCGGAGGATTTATAATTAACATTAAAGTAATATATCTTTCTAAGCATATGAAATCCATCTGAATGATCTGCAACATTAAAACATTGCTGTCAAAAGAATGAATTAACAAAATTGAAACCAACTTTTCAGCGGAAATTTTTGAATCCTTTGATATCTCGGTAGAAGTTTTTGCAAACTCCGAACTTCCTTAGCGCGGAATGCTCTCGATTTTAATACAATTTTAATTATGAAATATTTCTTTTTTGTCATATGTTTATGGAGTGTAGTAAATTCTTCCATGGCGGTCTTGTAGAAGAGAAAAAATAGTGTACCAGATAATTTTCTTCCGCACAGACCGTAGTAGCTGATCGAGGCAATGGGTAGAAATTTAAGAAATCACGTCAATAGTCGATGCGGCTAGCAACCCATCACTATTTTGATTCAGTTTTCCACCTTTACAAGCTGCGAAACTGTTTTGCCCGACAGGGGTAAAGACGTGAATATATGTATGTTTGTACACTAGTGCGAGCTCCGTGATACAGTGGTTAACACGCCTGCGACACGAGGGTGCCCGAGTTTGATCCCCGGTCAGGTTATGATAAAAAGCGGTCTTTTTCAGATATACCTGGGCCTTGGATGTTTATCTATGTTATAAGTATCTATTGAAACATATAGTATCCTAGAGATACTATCCAACGACACAAGTTCACAACTTACTGTGGACCTAGCTCAATTTGTGTGATATGTCCCTATATATTTATTTATTTACGTAGTTAGTATTATTTATTTCGTATTTAGTAGTCTTGTAGCCATTTTATTTAAAAATATTGAATTTTTAATTAAAATGGTCTCATATATAAATTAATAAATTTAACTGAAGATCTATTCTAAAGACCACATTACGCAACCGTCGAACGCTAGGAAAAATATCACTACAGAGGGATAATCTAAATAAATGCAGATCATATCCTTCGGAAGGCGTTCAATCACACTTGAGCGTCTTTCTGGCAGCGACTTTATATTCGCTGACGATACTCGGTTTACACATTATGCATGCAAAGTGATCGTAAGGTCCAGAAGACCTCTAAAGTGCGGGGAAAAATTTGCAACTGAAATGTTGGCATAATCTTGTGAAAATGTTGGCATACTTGTTTTGAATATTGGTAAATAGAAAATTTTGACAAAATGACGACTAGTTCAATTTCTAAAAGAAGGTGGTCTTATAAGCAACGTCGAATTATTTTACTTACGAAACTTAAGATTATAAAATACTAGCTGTGCCCACGACTCCGTTCGCGTACATTACATCATATTTGTATGGGGGCTTCGTCTTATCATAATTGAAAAATAATTTAAATAGCCTATCCTGTACGACTAAATGTTTATCTACCAAGTTTCATAAAATTCAGTTATTTCGTTTAAGAGTTATGGAGACCATACATACATACATACAGAAAAATATCTAAAAATCGTCAATTTAGTTTCAGTATCATGTATAGAACTTATGATACCTCTGAAAACAAAGTAACTTACTCCATGACTAACCCTTACAGATTTATTATTAGTATTGAAGTAATAATGGTTCAGTGGTCTGAGAGCGCGATCTGTTAGTAAAAGTTCTCGGGTTCAAACCTCAACCGGCCCTACCCGTACATCTCTATTTGTAGACTAATACTAAAACGTGATTTTCATCGACCACTACCTGCTTCCTTAGGTTCAGGAAGCAACCTGCACACTATTGTTCACTAGTGTGTGAAATAGAGATCGCAATAGCAAACCCCTCCATTATTTCCTGCCACAAATAGTCATTGTGTATATTTATTTCCACAAATCGACAAGAGCCCAGCTCTAAATATCAGAAAAACGATTTTATTAATAAATATTGTAGTCATTACACAATGTCCTAAATATTCATTATTAAGTTACATTGTCAAACGTGAAGAATAAATTACGTCTAAAACGAATTATATTTATGTGGTTGTGTGTGTGTGTTTTTTTTGTATGTTTTTGTTTTTTTCTTATAATTTAATATTTTAATGTTTATTGGATTAAATGAATTTAGTTTTGACTGAATAATTGCTATTTTGGATACAACACCCGTATCACATTTGACATGAATATTAAACTAGATATTATCATATCCACAGTTTCGTCTGTTATTACTTTTGTTATTGAAAATGTTGAGGCGCGCGATGGCCCAGTAGGCGTGAGCATATTACCATTTACGCATGTTAAGCGACCCCGGGCGCAGTCCCCACCGGGATGGGTAACCATGACCATGCTTCGGAAGTGGGTCATCATCGATGACAGTCGTCTCGAAAAATCTGAACTTGTGTTGGTTAAGTGACCAAACTACACACATACGAAAAAGAAACAATTGAAAATGTTAGACCTATTTATCTCTACAAATTAACTTTTTACAATAAAAACAATTTTACGAGCATGTTTTTTTTTTTGTTATTAATTATAATTAAGGTACATGTATGTAAACGCAAACATTTGTTTCGGGATAAAACCCGCCATAACATCCTTAACATCCTCATTGGCCCTCATGAATACAGATACGTTTACGAGATATCTAATTAACGTTCTTCTTTTGTTCCGCCATGTATTCCTAAATCAATTATGACTCTTTTAACCGACTGTCAAAAGACAAAAGATTTTCGATTTCCAAATTTTAATTTTTTTACGCGTAACAAAGACAAACTCATATACTATAATTTTAACATCAAACTGCTTGTTACCTTACTAAACAAATAATTTAAATGCCAGTTATTTCAAATAAGCGTTTGTTTATCGTTTACTTTAACTACGTGAAAAATTTAAGCTCGTGAATCTCTTAAGATTACATTTTTTTAACAGAAATCCTTCAAAGATTAATCTTTAAATTATTCACTGTATAATCAGAAGCATCATGTAGAATGGCAGATAATATTCGATCAGCTACGGAAAAGCTTTCAGCGGCATTAGAATTAAACAAGAGGTCAAAATAGAATGGGAAACGAAGCCATTTCTTCTCCAAAGGACATTTTAATTGGCCTTGCCCATGTTGCAAAAAGGTCGTATAACTTACAAAGCAAACACTTTCAAGTTAATTATGCATGAAAAACATCCCGTACAAATATTATTTTCGAAGGCGCTTAGCTCATACAACGGAACTTTTAAATTGCTGTACGGTATAGGCCGTTTAAGATACAAAGATAACACACAGAGTCAATTCTGATTTAATGACTATGTAGCCAAGCCAAATGAGATTTCTCTACTTTATCCGGAGTTTGAGGCGAGGGCAAAGTCCTCAACATGTGAAGGCAATATCACCAAGGGCCCTCAGGAGGAACAGATCCCGGCTTTGAAAGATGCTTATGTGGCATGAAGACGCAGCAAACTCTCACATAGCTTGAAGGGCTGGCTTGAGAATTATTGACTTTAGCCTTTGGAGAGAAGCAGCTCTCTTTTGCCTGATGTTTCTGCCCATCAGGCAAAGAGAGCTTCGTTGCTAGCATGGCCTATCTTGGGTAAGTCATTTCTGAAAAAGCACGCTCTTCATTACAAGTTTTTATTTATCTTTACCCCTGCCCTCTTTCCCCGCTGTATATGTAATATTTACTCAAATCTGGCAAGTTGTGAATTGTGTTTCAGGATGATAATGAATGTCACCGAGCTTATATGATAACAATGGTATATTTTTTAATGTAAATATCTTGGTGACGAATTTTTACAGTTCTTATTACTTGTGATACCGGAAACCATATTAAATGATTGTAAGGGAAACAACATCTACTCAATCGAATAACAATAAATTTCACATAAAAACAAGCACGTCAAACATATTTCTGAGAATAAACCATTGTTGTCGTCCCGTCGTTAGCTGAAATAGAAATATGAACAGAAATAAACGTTCTTGAATTATCGGGACTAAAAATAATGAGTTACAAATTATATGGTTTCAAAAATTTGACTATTATAAACGTGTTATTAACAAAATACTTCGATTAAATATAGTAACTAATCGTAGATGCTGAATTGAGCACCTTATTGACCGTCCATTACATCTTTTGGACAAAAATGCATTCGTATGTCCGGCTGTTCTCTTAGATCGTATCTCCCAATCGGTTTTCGTGAAATTTTGTGAGCAGGTTCGACAACAACATAGATATTTTGTAAGCGAGGGTGCTTTGCTTATGTAGCCACCGCCATTTTAACTGCACTGTGATAACTTGCGAGGACTACAGCTCACATAGCACCTAGTTAAAAGTGATTTCATCACCTATTGAGTGACATCATACCATACTATAGTAACATGTTGTTCCAATACCCCATTAGAGTAACCCATAAACCCAATATTAAAATAACCTTTTATCTATTCTCACCGAATAGTTAAGGTGCGTTTCTAGAGAGAGTGCGATATGAAGATGTGACACCATGTGACTGTTTTCACCGAAGATATGCTAGGCAGCTCTGAGTGAGAGGTAAATGAAGAGATTGAATTAGTTCTTACAAAATCGTCGCTCATATCTGGTGGGAACGAAAAGTATAACCGAAATGCAAATACAACAGTATAATTTGTATATCTGAATGTATGGGCATGGACAGTATTCGTCTACAGTACTACCCGTCATAACATCATCATCAGGTCTTTTTAGTCTCCACTGCAGGAGCATGACCATCTTTGTACTACCGGAACCATACTTGGCCAGAGCAGACGAGGATTTGGCCTACACTCTCCTCGCTAGCCAGACGGGTTGGAGGGTCTCTTTGATGTTTATGAGCTTTGTTTAGCGTGTATTTCCTAAGTCGACTTACGATTACTACCTCCATGGGAAGACTAGGAGTGGTCCTATTCTACTCTGCCGGAAACCACATGGCTAAGCCATACGTCATAACTTGTTTCTTTGTAATAATATTTGAGATCCGACATTTTCAACTACCATTACGGAATTATTTGAATATTTGGCATTGGGAAAAGCCGGGACAAACACTAAAACTCGACCGTCTCGTCCACTTTTTGATGTTAAAATATCTGGCGAGCACAATTTACTGCATCCTGACTTGCCACCCCTTTTATTCGCCCCCAATTTTATTGCACTGGGTAATTTTACGAGTATCCCTGAATTGACGTGGCTTCTTTTGCAATTTGTTTTTCGAGTCGAAAATACATTCGGGATTTAGTTTTGGTACTGTAAATCTTTTGTTGCAAAGAGTCCATCTCTAATCAAGGGTATATTTTCATAATGTTTGAGACACACTTGTTCTTTAACACTATTTCTAATTCCTTTTTAGGCTTCCGTAGCCAAATGGCAATAAACGCCCCTCATGAATTCGCCATGTCTGTCTGTCGGTCCGTATGTATATAACTATACTGTTTAAACTTGGTAAAATTGTGTGAAATTCACAGAATACATCTATTCTGTGAACCGCATTAAGATTTTCACACAAAAATAGAAAAAAAAAACAATACATTTCTGGCGTTTCCCATACTTAGGATTAAAACTTAATATTTTTTTTCATCAAACCCGTCTTTTATATTATTTTACTTGCTGTTACGAAACCCTTCATGGGCGAGTCCGACTCGCACTTGACCGCTTTTTTCCCCGTTACTTCGTCCGCTTATATCATAGCCTAGGTTCTATCGTGTATGCATTGTAAGTTTCATCATGAATTGTTTGTTTTTCATCCATTCATTCTCAAAAAACTATTACAATTTTATGTTTATTAAGATAATCTATACATATAATAAAACAGTCAAAATATTTTGTCTGTACATTTAGAATGTTTTTACTGAAATGGATAGAGGGACACTTAAAAAGAATAATAGAAAGCAAAAAAATTTTTTTCGAATTTCTTGTCTGTCTGTCTGTATGTATGTATGATCACGATTATCTCCGAAAATACTGAACCGATTTACTTCAAACTTTCACCAATTGCTTTGTTTTAACTCAGCAAAACATTTAAAGTTTGTTTCATCCAAATCGGTTCATTAAAAAAAAAGTTATCGTCATTTGAATGAACTCAAGGCATGAGTTTGCCAGCAAACATATAGCAAAAATAAAATAAAATAATAAGTGACATAACAGAAAGTCAATTTATCATCATTATACGGCAGCATTATACCTATCCATAGTAATCCATACTAAAAAAAAGGAGAAGCTGACTGACTGACTGACATATCAACGCAGGGCTTAAACTATAAGGGTTAGGTAGTAACTTGAAATTTTGCACAGGGGTTCCTTTTATAACGTAGGAGAGCACTAAGAAAAGATTTTTGGAAATTCATCTACTAAGGGGGAAAAACGGGTTGCAAAGTTAGTATGAAACTTTGTCGTTTTTGAAGTTATTCGAATGAAATTCAGAATGAAGGTTCCTTACTGAAAGGCATGAAACACAAGTAAAATATCTTTCTCAAAAATCATCCCTTAAGGGGGTATAACGGGGATGCAAAGTTAGTATGAAACTTTTCGTTTTTGAAGTTATTCAATTGAAATTCAATTTTAATTAATTATAATTTTAAGGTGTTTCATTGAAAGTCATGAACTAATGTATTCCGGGTAATTCTACTGTTCCTGAGAAATCGACAGTTACGCGGGCGGAGCCGCGGGCCAAAGGCAAACCTGACTTATATATCAACGCACAGCCGAAACTACTGTGCCCAGAAAATTGAAATTTGGCACAGGGATTCTTTTTATGATGTATATTAGCACTAAGAAAGGATTTTTAGAAAATCAAAGGGGTTGAAGTTTTATGGAATTTTCTCATTTCTGTACTTAGAAGTCTGAAAGTAGGTACGCAAGTTCTCAATTAAAATTAAAAAAGATCTGTTTAGGTGAACCAGACAACATTCTCCCTTGAAGGGGTAAATAGGGAGTAAAGTTTGTATGGAATTTGTCCATTTCTAGACTTAGAATATAAAAATAGGTATGGAAGTTCTAGATTACAATTAAAATAATCTGTGTAGGTGAAATGTATAAAATCCCCTCCTTAAGGAGCAACATGGGGGGAGGGGAGGTGTTAAGTTTGTATGGACATTTTCTCATTGCTGAACGTTCTGGATTACAATTAAAAAGATGTATGAAGGTAAAACAGACGAAATTTTCGCCTGAAGGGATAAAATAGGGGAGTAAAGTTAGTATGGATTTTTTTTCATTTCTAGACTTAGAAGTATGAAAATAAGTATATACAAGTACGTTCTAGGTTACAATTAAAAAAGATCTGTGTAGGTGAAATGTATAAAATTCCCCCCTTAAGGGATAAAGGGGGGGGGGGGGGGGGGGGGGGAATTGTATGGAAATTTTTCTCATTTCTGGACACAGAAGTATAAAAATAAGTATATATTTTAACATTACAATTAAAAAGATCTGTGTAGTTAAAATGGACGAAATTTCCCCTTGAAGGGGTAAAATAGGTGGGGTAAAGTTTGTATGGATTTTTTTTATTTACTTAGAAATATGACAGTAAGAAGTTCTCCATTACAATAAAAAAATATCTGTGTAGGTGAAATGGGCAAAATCCCCTCCTTAAGGGCTAAAGATCTATGCAGATGAAATGTATTAAATTCCCCTTAAGCGGAAAAAGCAAAGGGGGAGGGGTTTGTATTGAATTTTTATCATTTCTACTGTTCCCAAGGGAACGACATTAACGCGGGCGAAGCCGCGGGCAACAGCTAGTGAATAATATATAAATCGCTCAACCTATTAAGCTTTTCCCAAGTAATATTACTATATGATCTATCTACTTCCCTTTTTATTTTATATGAAATTTCTTAAACAAAATGAAAGTTCCGGTTCACGGAAATTGTAGTTACAAGTACTTACTACAACAGCGCGGGCTATTAGTAGATCTTAATATTTTAATTTTAATATACTATACAGGAGATCATAATATCCACTAACATTTAGTGCATATGTACATGGTATCAAGGTCAATAATAATTTATGCGCCATATCAGCCACTCGTTATGATGCGTCCTAGTCATCCTTCTCAATGTAATGTTTTTGGCGGCCATCTTTCCCCTCGCATTGAAATAAGAAGTAAATACACGTACAATAGCCCGTATGGTTTCCGGCAGAGTAGAATAGAACCACTGCAAGTCTTCCCATGAAGGGAGTCAGAGGCGACTTAGGAAATACAAGCTAAACAAAGCTCATAAACATCAATGAGACCTCTCCACCCCGTCTGGCCAGCGAGGAAAGTGAAGGCCAAATCCTCTGTCTGCTCTGGCCAAGTATGGCTTCGGTAGTACAGAGAGGGTCATGCTCCTGCAGTGGAGACTAAAAAGACCTGATGATGATGCAGATGACATGTATAATACATACTTTAAATCATTAATTAAATGATGATACTGGACAACATTCTTAAACACCATATACCTAGCGAGATACGATAAATAAATGCATAGTTTTAAAAAAATATCGAAATTCAATTTGACATAAGTTCTAATTTATACGAAGGAAAGGTCTATATTATAGATCTTTCCTTCGTGAACGTCTTCCTTCCTTCCTTCGCAATGTTCGTCCTTATAGCCTATGAGGACGAACATTGCAATTGTTTTTTTTGCTGTAACCGTGTAGAAAACAAGTATTCGAAAAATAACATGACAAATCCGTTTCAAATAATAATAGTACAAACAATTAATTTTATTAATAATTTTGTAGGCATCGCGTCAGTCGGTTAGTAGTTGGCATCTTGGCGGTGGCCTGCGGGTCAACCCTGCTATTCCAAGAATGTCTCAGGCGTGGCATCCTATAGCGAGGGCAACGTCCATTGATATGGATTTACTTTGGAGTAAACAAAAAGTAACACTCGAACTTATTCGTTCTTTATCCTAACTAATATTATAAATTCGAAAGTGAGTTTGTTTGTTTGTTACGCTTTTACGCCGTAACTACTGAACCCATCATCATGAAATTTTGCATATAAGTTCTCTGGAGTACCGAGACGTACATAGGCTACTTTTTGTCCCGGGAAAAAGTACTGTTCCCGAGGGATCGACATTGACGCGGGCGGAGCCGCGGGCGAAAAACACTTTCACTGGTAACGCTTTAACAAGAATTTCGTATTAAACTAAATTCATAGCTTAAGAGTCAAAGTATGCCAACTAATGTTGCAAACAACTTTCGCAGGATTTTTGACGTGATATTTTTTTAAAAGTGTCACGTTTTGTGTAAAAGCGAGAACGCGGAACAATCGATAAAGGCACGATCGGCCTAAGCGTTCGGCTTGTGACGCATCTATCTCTCTTCCACCGTTATTACGTAAAATTATCGCCCGTAACCCAACTTTACAGACAACCAATATTTTTTTCAAGAGAGCTATGGAGCTAGCCATGCCGGTCATCAAGTTACTATATCGTGTTCCAAACACCGTAATTCGACAACGTACTAAACTACAGGATATGGGAGCAACAGTCATGAACCTTAAATGAAACGGGGCGGGAAACCTGGCGAGTGTTGGTAGATGGAGCAAGGACTTAACCGAATGGTGGCCTAGAATCGGTAAAAGAAAAGTCGGTCGTCCTCCGATGAGATGGGTTGACGATATAGTCAAAATCGCGGGTCGCTCCTGAATGAGATCTGCATAGGATCGACATGGATGGCGGAAGCATAGAGAGGCCTATGCTCAGCAGTGGGCGGAAGATAGGCTGAGATTATGATGATGATGATGTCAAGCGTATAATTAATGAATAAACAATGTTAGAGAAAGTAATATATTCAGATGCTTGACCGTTAGATCGCATAGCGAAAGTCTATTAGATATGATGTCAGTGTCTAGGGGGCTACAACTTAATGGACTCAAGTTTCGATAGGAAGCTATCTGGTCTTGTTATCGACAGGTGTTCCAAAACTTAAGCCTTTAAACTCTAAGATAAGAACTATCCCATAATAATTTTGATAGTTTGTTTTAGAGTTCATGATAATCGCTTAGTTTATAATTGCTTTGTGGTGTTTGTTGATTTGGTAAGCTACATATTCAAAGCAATATGTAAGTTAATTTCTCAGAATAATTTATTTGGTTGTAATGCTCAAATTAGTTTCAGAAGTAAATACGCGGATAGACAGGAATACCACACAAACATTTCTAAAATAAATTTTGATAAGACGCGTATATATTTTAATAGTTTAAAAGGATAAATAATGAATTCAAATCAAAGTAGAAGTTTGGAAAGAAAAAATCTTTAAATAACGTAATTCGTTAAGAAATACATTTGTTGGTCTAATTAATCATTTTGTCGAGTTTACCTTGTATTCTACTTTTTTAAACAATTCCTGTCTGTTTTACCAACGAAATGTTCCGTATTTGAAAACAATGAATTGATTATCATAACATTTCTTACATGCCCTTCCTACATGATATACCAACATTTCTATTAACTAGCCTAAAGCGCTGCTTTATTAGGGCTTGCGATTTTATGATAGATAACACATTAAAACAAAAAAAAAAATAGTTCCACTCCGGGAGTGTCGGCTAAGTGAAAATTCCGCGTGGTAGAAAGAGAGGGGGATATAACTTCCGATCGTCGTACGAATTTTCGATCAGGTCACGTGTCCTTACGCGAGCTTAATATTTTTTTTCAAAAAGTGCTTAACGCCGCTAAAGAAGTTTTCACTTCAAAATTAAAATTAGTATGTTGAAGCCCAAACTTATAGGTGTGATAGTTTCTCAGTAAAGTGTACCATGCATAGATTGTGGGACAGTGTTAGGGCGCTTTTCGCTTGCCCAGATTTAATTAAATATTCCTTACTATATCTACAATATTTCGCCAAAATACCCCATGTTATCAAGCGAAGAAGCACTAACATGTCCGCACACTAAATATTTAATTCAACATAAACTGCAGTAATCCGAGCAAAGTTTGCCAACTATATTTTACGACACAAAGTTTTATCGCGCGGCGAAAGTAGTGTTAAATTATTTTAGCTGTGACGTTATAAGAGAGGATTACAGACATTTTCGATAAAATTAACAAATTTCCAAACAAAGCGTATATAATACGATGGAATTAAAACGTCACCCATGTCGCGAAATACAATTATAACAGAAGGTTTACTGTTATATTTTTGTTTCGTACGTACATTTATGTAACAAAATGTTACAGTATAGAAAATGTATATGGCATAACTCTCTTTCTCTTTTCACTATGTTATCATTAAAGTTAAAACATTACGAAACTGATCCATTACAGAATTACAACATATCTACATTACGATAAATTTGTAAAGTCAAGTAAGCCTTAATTTTGTCGCTAGACTTGACTGAGAACCTTTGAATTTCACATAATATTCAAATCCTTGGTATTTTCTAATTTCTCCCAAGTGAAAGTTGTGTGTTATATAAATGGGGTACCAATACTGTTACGGGTAAGTCGATATCTGTGACTAACTTTAATTTGATCCCATGTTTTGGCAAGCAAACCCACAATTTAAAGTTGAAAGGGTATTATCCCTTTTCGCAAATACTGTTATTAGCCTTTTATGTAAAATATAGAGGTTGGCCGCAAAGTTGAAGAATAGTTAAGCCACCTAGCGTGCATGAAGGCAGTGGTTTGGAACAATTCGACTAATGCACTGCGGTTCAGTTCGCCACTAACGGCTGAGTCACGGAGGTTGTGGGGTTGCGGTATGCCAGTGACCAGTGACGATGGACGATCGATACCAATATCTAACTGTTAGTTATGTGACATAGATCTATTAACTGCCTCCGTGGTCCAGTGGTTAAGGCGTTTGCCAGTAGACCCGGGAGTCGTGGGTTCGATTCCCACGGGAAGCATACTTTGTTTAGTTGCTTCCAGTTTGGTTAGGATATTGCAGGCTTGAATCACCTGATTGTCTGATCCGGGTGCCATCTATCTATCTATCAGGCCGTTAAAGGAACCACGTCAGAGGCCGAGAGGCGGTTCCGAAGAACCCTGATACCAGGGTGTGCATGGTCGATTGACCGTGACACCTACACGAATGACGATGATGATGATGACGATGGCTCTATTCGCATGCCACTTAACCATTTTTCCCTTTCGATTTTCCCTTCGAACCCAAAAGTGTAATAAATTTGATTAATTTTAAATTATAATGCAATAACGTATTATCATCATCAGGTCTTTTTAGTCTCCACTGCAGGAGCATGATCCTCTCTGCGCTACCGGAGCCGTACTTGGCCAGGGCAGATAGAGGATTTGGCCTACCTCTCCTCGCTGGCCAGATGGGTTAGAGAGGTTTCATTGATGTTTATGAGCTTTGTTTCGCTTGTATTTCCTAAGTCGCCTCTCACGACCTCCATGGGAAGACTAGGAGTGGTCCTATTCTACTCTGCCGGAAACCACACGGCTAATACACATGGCAATAACGCATAATCAACATTTTACTTTGTCAAAGACAAAACATTCACCCATTTGAAATCTATAATGGAGTGTTTATTATTTTTTTATATTAAATTTTTATTTTATTATGTTAAATTTATTTCATAGGTATATAACATCATAGTTTCATATCTCAGAAACTATCATATTCTTCTTTGTTTTTAATCTAAATTTTTTTCTTTTTCCATATTCGATTGATCATATATCTTTGAATTCTCCTAAGCTCTACTAGGTACTTAGAATAACCAACCCAAGCGCAGATTATCAGTAGGCAGGCATCATTTGTCAATACTTCAAAATAAATAGATACCTACAATGAGCAAATCGTTTTCTCAGTTCTAATACCTATTCTAAACGAAGCAGCTAGTATTCACCGAATTTACACCAGCTATGTGACTCCCAGCGACAAGGTGTGGCTCTAATGCTGGCACTTGTTCTAAACGCAACGACAAATAACAAGAAACCTTTGACACAATATAAATAAAAAGACTTCTAAAGAAAAAAAAACAACGTTTCCCTTGCTCTCATTATCTATTCTAAACAGAGCAGCCAGCTGCCGCCTTATTTACAGCAGTTGTGTGATTGCTGGCGACAACATGTGGCTTTATAATGTTTGCACTTGTTTCAGACGCTGCGACAAATAACAAGAAACCTTTGTAACTATATCTATAAAAACACTATCAAAAGGAAACAAAAAAGTTTCTCTAGCTCTAATATCTATTCTAAACAGAACAGCCAGCTGTTACCTGATTTACAGCAGCTGTGTGACTGCTAGCGACAACGTGTGACTGTATAATGCTGGCACTTGTTCTAGACGCTGCGACAAATAAGAAGAAACCTTTGAAACTATATCTATAAAAACACTTTCAAAAGACGGAAACAAAAACGTTTCCCCAGCTTTAATATCTATTCTAAACAGAACAGCCAGCTGTCACCTGATTTACAGCAACTGTGTGATTGCTGGCGACAACGTGTGGCTTTATAATGTTGGCACTTATTCCAGACGCCGCGATAAATAACAAGAAACCTTTGAAACTATATCTATAAAAACACTTTCAAAAGGAAACAAAAACATTTCCCTAGCTCTAATATATATTCTAAACAGAACAGCCAGCTGTTACCTGATTTACAGCAGCTGTGTGACTACTGGTGACAACGTGTGACTCTATAATGCTGGCACGTGTTCTAGACGCTGCGACAAATAACAAGAAACCTTTGAAACAATATTAATAAAAGCCTACGAATAAGTCATTAAAAACACTTTCAAAAGGAAACAAAACCGTTTCCCCGGCTCCAACTATTCTAAACAGAGTAGCCAGCTGTCACTTGATTTACAGAAGCTGTGTGACTGCTGGCGACAACGTGTGACTCTATAATGCTAGCACTTATTCTAGACGCTGCGAAAAATAACAAGTAACATTTGAAACTATATCAATAAAAACACTTTCAAACGGAAACAAAAACGTTTTCCCGGCTATTATTAGTCTTCAAAAAAAGGAGGAGAGGTTATCGATATGGTTGAATTTTTTAGAACGTTTGTTACCTCAGAATTCCGTCATTTATGATTTAAAAAAAAAATGTTTAATGGGGTATACTTTCAAGTTGGCCCCATTTTAATTACATTACAATCAGTTCAGTAGCCTTACTGAAGCTGGTTTATTTATATGAAAGATTATATCTATTCTACACAGAGCAGCTAGCTGCCGCCTAATTTACACTCAGCTGTGTGGCTGCTTGCGACAACGTGTGACTTTGTAATGCCGGCACTTGTTCTGGACGCTGCGACGAATACAAAGAAACCGTTGAAACAATATGGACAGATTATCAAGTATTTTGTCAATTAACTCTTCAGTTGCTACTTATTTTCAAATAAGCTTTTGTTCTGCAGGATTTGTTCAAATCAAAATCAACTTCCTTAGCCCTTACTAAACAGAGCAGTAGCTAGTTGGACTCATTAAAATTTGAAACTCTTTGTCTTAGATTCCGTACGAGATCTCTAAACAAACGCACAAACATCATCTTCTATCTAAATATATATAACTCAAAGGTGACAGACTGACTGACTTAGTGATCTATCAACGCACAGCCCAAACCACTGGACGGATCGGGCTAAAATTTGGCATGCAGGTAGATGTTATGACGTAGGCATCCGCTAAGAAAGGAATTTGATCAATCCTACCCCCAAGGGGATATAATAGGGGATGAAAGTTTATATGAAACTTCTATACATCTAAACGCGAGCGAAGCCGCGGGCAAAAGCTAGTTAGATATAAAATAGCTTGCGTCAGGTTAAATAACGACATTGAAATAGGAAAGCCTAATAATATTTTTTTCTCCCAAATAGATATTAAATGTAATATTGCAAATATACATAGACCATGAATACATTATACAAAACATAATAACGAATACCCTTCAATCCAATCGTACAATATATTAACAAAATCATCCACCGTTTTCGGCATATGAAAAGATACCATACGTTCCGTTATGAAAGAAATCCCTCACGCGCTAACACAGAATTGAATATCTTAGTCATGTTCCCGGGTATAACTGATATCTATCGTGTTATGAAACGTCCTACAAAGGTAAAGCCGCCCTTGAAACTTGAATATGAAATAGCATAAAAACTCTAGGTAAAATTGAGATAATCTTACTTTTGGGATCCAAATTTATCTTGGGTGGGTATCTATTTATCGAAGAAAAGTTTTTCCAGTGAAATAAGGAATATAAATATCTACGTCTAACTATGATGAAGTTTAGAAATACTCGTATTCTTTGAAGAAATATCGGATGAGGGTTGGCCTTCAAACCTGACGTAAGGTCTTATCGGAATTCAATGCCAGTCAGTTCATAGAATTCCCTATTCAGATTTTAGTACAAAGGCCTTACCTAACCTCAATTAAGTTAATCATACTGGTATATATGGTATATTAGACATATGCATAACGGATAAAGTTTTCCTTCTATGCTGAATAGGGAAAGTATTATTATAATCCTTATCCTTATACTAATATTATAAATGCGAAAGTGTGTTTGTTTGTTTGTTTATTTGTTTGTTTGTTACGTTTTCACGCCGTAACTACTGGACCGATCATAATGAAATTTTGCATACAAGTTCTCTGGAGTGTGGAGAAGGACATAGGCTACCTTTTATCCCGGTACAAAGTACAATTCCCGAGGGATCGACATTGACGCGGGCGGAGCCGCAGGCAAAGGCTAGTGTTTTATAAAGCTATTTTATTCAATTTCACCATCATTCTGTCCGTAAGAAGTACGTACACTGTTGGATAAAGATCTCTCCCAAGAATTTTTCGTCCCACGGGAGGATAATGCCTACTCACCATGGTTGGTAGGCGGGTTGGCAAGCGCAGTTTCTTTGGCTTCTTGAGCTTCCGGCTGCTGCCCATAGGAAGCATTTTCAAGCTAGAGATGGATAAAAATTTGTTGATTTGGGAAGGGAATGAAGGAATTAGATACTTCTCACTCGGATGAATAGGGGAAAGCAGAGCAAGTACATAGCTGCTCGGAGGCCCGGTGCCTGTAACCACAGGCCATTCAGAGTTGAGGATGACACCCCTGACCATATTCATTCACAGCTATTCATTCTCAGGTGACCAAGACTAAGATTAATTTAAAAAAAAAAAAAAACGTAATGAGTCCGTAATTTACATTTTTACACAATCTCATTGTAGTAAACTTACCCTTGATCTGTATTCAGTACAAAAGTTATCGATAAAAATAAGACTAATCCAAGAACTTTATATACACTTGTCGAATGAATAATAATTTCGGCAATAAGTTTCTCACACACGCTTTATAAACAAAAACTTTGATCAGATATAGGCTTCATTTGTGCGGCGTAGTCGACGTGCTCTGAAACTGAATGGTGGCAAATTAAATAGTGTACCAGAAGAATAATCATTTTTTTTACTCAATCGCGATAGTGAGTAGTTGTAAATTAATGTCAGATGGCTTTAAATAGCTTGATAAATCTGACTCCAGTGTTAAGAACTAACAATATGAAGAAAACGCGCATTTGATAACGGACAAAGTAAAATTAGAAAACACACAGACAACAACTGATTTTCCTCAAGAATTGATTTTGCTTTGTGGATTAGTCTAAGGTTTTTATAACAGAATGGATTTAGATGACTAAATATTTCTATTGCATTTATTTTATTTTATGTATATGTCGCAGGCAAGTTGTATGATTCCGCGTTTTACAAACGGCGTCGTCTGTTTACAAACGCTCGCTCTTTTGGTATATGCCGAAGGCAAATTGACGACCCGCTTGGTTGTTAAAATTTCAACATTGAAGGTCTTCGTAAGGCAGGTCAGTTCAGTTTCAGGAATCAAATACCTATTATATGAAATAGCAAATAAAGATGCGTAACAAAAAGTCAAGATTGAGTGAATTGTCGATTAACTGTTACATACATACATTTTACGTGTCATATATATGTATTTAGTACCAATAAATTATATTATGTTTCAACAGCAGACTTTAAAGTACTAAAGATCGCAGCTCAAGATGCATCTGAGAATACGCTTGAATGAGATCGAATGAAATATTACCGAGTACCTGTATCATTTTTCGCGTTTTTAGAGTGTTGCATCTGTTGCTCACTTTATCTTGTTGTGGGGCGGCCGGACGAAACAGAGGCAAAAAGGCTATATAATTAAAGCTCATTAATCCCTATTTATGGCGTGGACTAATCCCTGTGGATAGTTCCCACCGAATTTATTTTCATTATTGCGAATGAGCGTGACATTAATGATGTGACGTCAGCGGTACGGTTAATGGTCGCATTGGGCGGCCTTTAATTTTGTAATTAATTCGTTTTTGGCTGATTATGTTTTTGTATTCTTATTAATTATTGATTTCATTATACACCAACGTTGAATATATTGCGAAAAAATAATAAAATGACAAGGATTTCAGCCATATTTCATATTTGCATACTTGACAAATAAAACTCATATTATTAGGACTAAAAGTTAGATTGGACTGCCTTTTATAATTCACACTAATATTTATATAAATTTAAACAATATTGAAAAAGTTAATAAGCAATTTTGGCATCCATATTTTATTTAATTTAATGTGTTTAATACATTCATTTTATTTTCAATTTTATTTAGGTTTTAGTTTAGAATTAATAATTAATATTTAATACTACAATTATATCTTACAGTTATTATACAAGCAATTACAGTTAACCTTCATGAATTGTTTATTTTTACATCATAAATGCATGTAGCATGCATGTAGCAGTGGGACACATGATGGCTCGAAATAAATAAATAATAATAAATAAATGCATGTAGGTATATTTTTACATTTTTTAGTGTTTACTTTATAAAAGTAAATAACAATATGTTGTGAGATAGTCCAGATTAACGCTGAAGCCTTCAGGGTGCAGTATATTCATGAATTGCGTCAGATTTTTTATAATTCAATCTTGTTTGAGCAATATATGGCGTGCTAAGCCCCGGGCGCCATTTTATTTTGATTAAACGAGGCTACACGCGCAAACTGAGTGGGTTTTTCATAAAATAACAATATCTTTGTAAAAGGATTTTACGACACGTTAACTTAATTTTTAAACGTATTTGAATTTCAGATTATTGAAACTTTCTCTTCTTCTCTATAGTTTGTAAAAACTTAAATAAAATACATAGAAATTATTCACAGAGACGCCATTTTTTTAAATCCATGTTTTTACTTCTAATCATGTTACATCTTGAAACATTTTATGTTTACACGTTATTTGAGAATCTGTATAAGTCCTATTGTGTACGAGATGCACTATAAGTTTCCGGAATGAATATGAAAAAATACTATTAAAGGTACAAAATTAATTTATTGTTTTTCAAAATAATCTCCCTTGGCGTCTATGCACTTTTTCATTCGATGAAACCAGTTTTGTAAACTTTTGTGCCACTCCTCTGTGGTGACCTCTGAAACGTGTTTTTCATACTCCTCGACAGCCTCTTCTGGTGATGAAAATCGTTGACCGCGTAATTGGTTCTTTTGGGAACAGAAAAAAGTCACAAGGTGCCAGGTCGGGACTGTATGCAGGATGACTCATGAGTTCTACATTTTTCGCCTTCAAAAAGTCGTTTGTCTGTCTGGCCGTGTGAGAACTAGCATTGTCGTGATGCAGGATGATACGGCGTTTACGATTATTTTTACGGTGTTCATCAATAACTTCCGGCAAACAAATGGTCGTGTACCAGTCACTATTCACTGTACGACGATTCTCTAAAGCAACAGTAGCCACGTGTCCAGTTTTATTAAAAAAAGAAGCAATCATCCGCTTAGATGCACTTTTCACGCGCGCCACTTTGGTTGGTTTCGGCTCATCTTGAAAGACCCATACGCTCGATTGCTGCTTTGTTTTGGGATCGTAGCAATAAATCCATGTTTCGTCACCTGTTACTATGTTCCACACCAAATTTGACGCACCTTCGTTGAATCTGGTAAGCATGGCACTGCACCAAGTGACGCGGTCCGTTTTTTGAGCCTCGGTCAAGTTGTGTTGGATCCACCGCGAGCACAGCTTTCTCACACCCAAATGCTTGTGTAGGATTAATTGTATTTTACTCATGCCTATTTCTAAGGATGCGCGAATTTCATGGTAGGTCACATGCCTGTCTGTTTCAATCATACGGCGCACAGCATCGATGTTTTTGTTGGTCACAGCGGTGGACGGCCGACCATCGCGAGATTCGTCACTGAGATTGATACGACCACGCTTGAATTCTGCAAACCAGCTATAAACAGTTGTTTTGCATGGTGCTTCATTGCCAAAAGCTGTTTCAAGCCGAGCGATGCTCTGTTGAGCTGTCAAATTACACTTAAAATCGTAGAAAATCATACTACGAAAATTTTCCCGAGTTAAATCCATGTTGATGCAGACACACAATTTTTTAAATGTCGCCACAAGCTAAAAACAAAAGACAGTCAAATGAAACAAACTGCATTCTACAGCCAAAGAGTTCTATTTTCAAATGTTGCAATAAATTTTTAAATATTGTTTATGTAAGTGGCCAGTTCCGGAAACTTACAGTGCGCCCTATGTATCCATAGTGTAGGTTCATATTTAAGGACTTTTAAAAGGTTACATTTTCTTACTTACACTTTTGCGCTATAAACGCATAGTTAATTAACGGGAGTTAGCTAGCATGAACCTTTTATTTCTTTATTTCCGCTGACGAGACCACGATAGACTCCATAAAACGTTAGCGGAAATAAAAATCAAAAATGTTCTCGCTTAAAAAACAACGGGTTGCATTCCGGGACTGGGAGAAGTGAAAACTACATTTTCGCCGCGCGGTAGACAGAGAGGTGGGGGGGGGGAGATATTACTTCTTCTCCTACACTGCGCTGGCGGTCTCAGGTCACGTGTCGGTCTTACGAATTTTCGATCAGGTCACGTGTCTTTTTTATGTAAAAGCCTTTGTGATGTCAAGACTAAATGCCAGTCCTTCTACCTTGCTCTCGATGGCGGTTGCGCATCGGTGCGTTAGGTACACAAGAAGATCACCAGCACTACGCCCGTGGCTGAACCCGTATTGACGCTCACTAATTAGCTGATGGTCTTCAAGGAAACCAAGAAACTGGATATTTATTACATGTTCCATCACCTTTTAAAATAATGTCCGACCTGTACTCTAGTTAAAAACAAATATTCCTAGCAAAAAATTGTAGTTATGTGACTCTTTGTTTTTGTTCTGTAATTCCTGTCGACATAGAGCGGAACAAGTTTTATTGTTTAACACTTTAAAAAGAACAAGGGGTTCGTTACCAAACATTGAGTTTTATTTCGCCAGAGACAATGCCTCGACGCCCGACGCCCATACAAAGGAAAATAAATTATTCTGAAAAATTCCCGCCTTTTGAGAAATTACAGACGGGCAAACGAGTTGGTAGGACTGTTAACTGGAATTTGCACATCAACAAATAAGCCTTAATTTGCTCAAACATGCCGAACTACAAAGTATATTACAGTTTTTTTTGTTTTTAAATTTGAAATAAATACATTTTGCATTCCTACCCGACTAAGTCAGAAGGCCTAACTAGGTTTTGACATGAAACGCATTTAAAATCGGTACTACACCAACACGGGTACCATGTCATAAAACCGGACCGCAATGAATTTGTAGATATTTGTAGAATTTTGTAGTTATAAATGTCAGACGACATAGAATCGTCTGACATTTATAACTACAAAACTATTTATCGTAGAAACATGAATTTAGTGACATTATTAATCGTATATACTCGTAGCTTATAAGATCGCTGATATAGACGTTTCACGTTAAAACCAAAGACCGTGTGAACCGACACAGCCCCACCCTATTGATCTCTTTCTATATTATTCCTACAACATATTTTGTGTATTTCTTTATCATTGCTTGCAAATATTTATTTTTCGTATGTGTAGGTGGCCAACACTGGTGATTTCCAAGCTACCTAAAGGCTTCTGTCTCGGTTTTACGGCTTCCATCCAATGATTAGTTGCAGCCCAGACCAATGGTTTGTGCTTTTCGAAGCACAGTGGTGCTCGAAATATTTAACTTTATATGTTTTGGTCACCTATCTGAGTGAGGACCAGAAGGTTGCTTAATGCTATCAATACCTCAACTACTGGGATTGTGCTCATCATGTAACATAGTGTAGGGGCTTTATAAATGTTAACACTTCTAAATATTGATATTTTATGAAAATGAGATATAATCTTAAGAGTCCGACATATGCCAGGCGGCGTGGCGATACAAACGCGGATGGTCTAAACGCGTTGGCTACTTTGGATATTTTCGTTTTTCAGGAATATTCAAGGGTTATTCGAAAAAGAAAAACATATGATGGCTGCCTTATCTGTAATGCAATAATAATTAAAAGTTTCAAGGTTAATTTTAATGTATTTAGTGAATAATGCTATATACCGAGTAAATTAGACGTGATTTGGAGGCAACTTTGCAATTTTTTTCTATCGAGAAAATTTTACGCAATCGTGTTTTTGAGTCATATAGTTACCAGAGTTAGTCCTGAACTTTGCTGCATTTTTATTTCAACTTGAGTATTTAATTATTATTGATATTAACAGTCAATCATGCAAAGCAGTGTGAGGTAGTACGGGCCCTTAAGGAATATATTAAATGCCAACAGGCTTTTTTTAAAATAAACTACAAACTTTCGAGCTTATCTCCAATCCGTCCTTAGGCAACCGCTAATATTGCGCGTGTTAGTTATTGCTGTGCGTGTATTTTACATTCTACTCTTTGGTTAGTAATATTGCGAAATTAGGTTTCTGAGAAATATTTGTGGTAATAGGTGCAGACAAAAAGTAGTAAGAATCTTTTTTTCTTAAAATAATGACACATCTCGGACTCAAAAATATCTCTCCAATACGACCACCGACTGCCGTCAGTTATTGCTGTTTTTTCACATATTTGAGATTCTCTCGTTTGTTTTATTGATACTATGATTTCTTTTAAGTAAGTGTTCGTCACTTCAATCACGCCTCAACTATTGAAGGCTTCATACGAAAATTTGGATAAAACTTGACAAATTAGAAACCACGTCCCAACTTAACAGCTTAACAGGTAAAATTTGTGAAAATATACTTTATCTCTGAAATAAACGACGACACATTCGCGCGTATCTCCAATCCGTCCCAGGCGACCGCTCATATTGCGCGTGTTAGTTATTGCTCTGCTCTCACATATTTTACAGTCCCCTTTGTTTTATTGCTGTTACGACTTCTTGCATACTTCGACCGTTTAAATGCGTATAAATTTATTACATAGGTACCTTTTAGTCGTCAACTTTATACTTTGATATTTTTAAAACTTCGGATTCTTATTAGACATGACTTCAATTCGAATAGACGTAAAAATACCGCACGTTCTTAAAACTTTATTAATTTTCTATGACTTTATAAATTAAGAATTGACTTTTAAGAAACCAATTTATTCGACATCGTGAATAATGTAGGAGTCTTCTAGATCTCGTTGATCGGTCAGTTAGGTATTTACTTCTCAATTACTTTTATTAGGTAAGTACCTAATAAAAGTAGTAGTAATTATATTATAAGTAGTTTTTTGTGGGTGTTCTTATGGCGTATTTTTCCCAAACTTGCTGCTAATTACTTAACGAGACGTCAAACTACAGATAATTAAGAACAATAGTGTCGTCCTCGAAATAGTTGCGAATTGGCAAAGCATTTGGGTAACCTCATAAGAGTGATCGCCTGGAAAATGTTTTAAAATGAATAATATAATAAATAAAAGTGTTTTATTTCATTTATAAATTCAGTATATGTAGACGGCAAATTGGAATCTCCTTTATGTAATAGTAGACTAAGTAAATGTAGTTGATATGTACCGCTTAAACTTAACTATACAAAATAAGTTGGAAATATATTTTTACACTACATCGAAGTACTATTGGTAAATTAAATTCAATGATAAGCGTATTTATACATTAGAGTTCCGACAGTAGTAACATAGATTTTGTAGTTAAATATTGTACGGTGGAACAATACCCTTAGCGGTTGTGCTAATGAGATTTCGTTAGTTTTAGTCTGAAATTGTGTCTGGCAGCCAGATTTAGTGTTTACTCATGCAAAGATTTGATTCACTGCATAAATTAATCAAAACCATAAACAAACAATATTATTTGCAGGATAACCGATAAATACTCAGTACTGTGCTTAATTTCTGTTTTCCACAAAGTCATTTATCTAACTTCCGAAACAAAAGCAATAATTACAGGTAGAGTCGTAATAGCTATGTTCTGCTCGTAGCGTATTCAAATTTCGAAACCCGGAGCGCTAACTCGGAAAATTGCTCTATGACCTAATTGTAGACAGTACAGAGATATTTGAAGTCATCGTAGAGATGCGACTACAATGTTATGACTATATTATGTTACCTATGTTGTTATAAGATCTGACCAGCGATCGGAACGCACGGGGTGTACTTATTTAACAAAGTTTTCGGAGGATTTTTCCTACATTGCATTATGATAAGACTTTCTAGTCCCTGTATTCCGATACCGTATATTCTGGTTATTTTAGTTAGAGTGATATAATACTAGGTCATAAAACTTAAAAAGAGCTCAGGCAGATGTCATATGAAACAAATCTATATTTACATATAAAATGCTTCGTCCTGAATTATGATTGATTAGCTGACCGATCAACGCACATCCTAACCCGCCGATCGTAGAGAACTGAATTGTATGACGTAGGCATACGATTAGAAAGGATTTTCCAAAATTCTACCCGTCAGCGGGTAGGGGCGTCGGGCGGGGAAAAAGGGGGCAAAGTTTATATGGGGCAACGTGATCCCTTTCTTATTTCCGACTTCTATGCGGTCGAAGACGAAAGAGATGTAGAAATGTGAGTTCGTACAGTGGGGACCAGAAAAAAAAAATACCCCTCTAAAAACAGATTTTAAATTGTAGGGGTCGGATTTATCTGCCCCAGATTATACGCGTTCGTAATTTTAATTATTTTTTATTAAATAGGTAAACTAAATCCTTCCTTAACAGCATTTCTGCAGTTTCACGTCCCATTTTAACTGCGTATCTTACCTGAAAAAGGAGAAAAAAAAATAATTACAATTTAAAAAGGTTAATTATTTCTTATTGTAAACCTCCATTTATCAAACAAAACCAGGGATGTCCAAGGAGGAAAATGTGGCAAAGTGAACAATGATAATAAATTTCTTCCGCACGAGGAAGTCCCAGAAAAAAGTTACAAAATAGTCAGCCAAATTATTCCGGTAATGGACAAAAAATACCAAGTTCTTGTCGGACAAGCCAGTGTTTGGTTGTAATTTTGTAATATTACTTAACTTGTATTTTTAGGCAAAAAAAGATCTATTTACTGGCATTCGTGGCGAAGTGACTAACACGACAGCCTGCTACATGGGGGCACTGGTTTGAGTCCCAGAGCGGGCAAATACCTATTTTCAGTAGTATTTGCGTTTCTAGAACTTTGTGAAACGGAAATAAATGAATTGTCCTGTCGACGAACAGTCCAATTGCGAACTGGCCGTAGGTGAGGACAACGGTTGCGGAATCCCTCCCGAGGAGGGTCGGCGTCAATAGGCGGCTAGCCATGAAACAGCGTACTTCGAGCTCCGAATGCTTTTGTTTATTGCTGGCCTGGGAGAAAAGAAAAAGGACACAAATGTATCAACTGCTTCTATTCTCGCGCAGTTCATAAGAGCCGATCGAGGGGATGGGCCAAAATTTGAGGAATCATGTTAGTAGGCGATACGGCTAGCAACCCATCATTACTTTGATTCCGCCTAACGCCCACCAACATGCTTAACGTGGCTTTTAGGTGTAAAAGACCTAGACTCCGTCTACCCCGTAGATGTTCAGACTCCGATTAACCATATCTGAGAATGTAACTGATAAAACGCTTAAGATGAGGAAGAATAAAAAGTCCTATTTGTTCCATTACACAGTTGTGATGTTCGTGCTTAGTTTAAATCATTACCTGAAATATATTGACACCTGCCAGTAGATACTACTCAGCTAACAATTTTGAAGCAATCAGCTTTTTTTTTTTCACTTTCTCGTGGTCGGGCTATACCTCATCTAAACAAAGCCAACGTCTTCTTAGATGTTCTTTTTATTGCCAAAGATTGTGCACCAACTACACACAAGAACTTTCTGTTAATGTTTGTTCGTGTTGGAGCAATAAAAGAACAAGAAGAACGAATGGGTTTACTGTTGATTTGTCTTTGGTCGTATACACTTTACATTTATTTATTTATTTATATATTACTATAAAATATTAGGATTATTAATACTACTGTACTTATTGAATTATGGGTGAAATGTGAAAATTACTTCATAAGATTTTTTTAAATATAGGCCACGGCACACTGGATTGGCATGGCATGGCACGGGATGGCATCGGAAGCGACGCGAGCGCGCGACGCGCGCTATCGTGTGTCTAGTCATCTTATACTACTAGACATAAAGGTTATAATAGCTTGTTTTGAACTGAAGCGTCGCTTCCGATGCCATCCTATGCCAATCCAGTGTCCTTACATACATTAATATACATAAAATATACTGATAAGAATATGAGTTACGGTCATGAACCTTACATGGAAATAGGCAGAGCAACTGCGACGGAGTGATGGCAGGTGGTGCAAGAAAAACCTTACTAATACTATAAATGCAACAGTGAGTTTGTTTGTTTATTTGTTTGTTTGTTACGCTTTCACGATCATCATAATAATTGTGCATAAAAGTTCTCTGGAGTAGGGAGAAGGACATAGGCTACCTTATATCCCGGGATCGTCATTGACGCGGGCTGAGCCGCGGGCCAAAGCTAGTAATATATATTTGACTTTAAAATAAATACGGTGTAAATTGTTAGAGTAAAATGTAAAAATGTATAAAATCCCTCACGGTATTGTATCGTTGTGGATGTAACATTTATCAACGTCGGGCTTCAAGCCGCGACTTACGTCACAATAGCATTTAATACATGCAAACGAGAATGATACCGCAGCTGTGGATTTTGCGCTTTAAATTGCAATACTTAAGTCATAAACATTTAGTTACCTCCGAGGTATTTCTAACTATCTTTTGTAATTTCTCTTTTTTCGAAGGAATAATTATGAAGATGATTTAAAAAGCCTTATATATGATTTAAACATTTCTGCTGTTTTCTTCCATCTTAAGGGCTTAACTAAAATAGCATTTAATAGATGCAAACTAAAAACTGGCGTGCTATTGATTTACCTTCTTAAATTGCTATTCGTAGTTACTTCCACTTTAAATATAGAATTTAAAATAAAAATACATAGTTGGTAAAAATAATTTCACCTTCAGTTATAAGGGTCAAAAGACACGACTTACCAACTATGTCACATCAGCATCAAATACATACGAACGTACAACTACCCTGTTATGAATTTGCCGCTTTAGTTTGCAGTACTAGAAAATACCCGACGATTCCAGCAAAGCTACTCGTTCGTTGGTATAGCTTAGCTCACATCCTCGAATCGCTGACGTAGCTTATCTCTGTAGTTCGCGGTGTGAACCACGTGTGAGCCAAAGTGTAAAAAGAGGTGAAACGATACTCGCACTGTTCGCTCGATCGTTCGCTAGCTGGCGTAAATAATAAATAAGTCATTTATTTCAGTAATCTTGGTTACAATATGATGCTAGGACTTCCCAGTGAGTAATCTAATGATACTCGTAATGGGAATGAGCCGCTGCTAAAATTATATAGTAATATAGTAAATATGTTTTTGTTTTTGTAACCTAATTAATGTTGTTAACTATCATACTATATACTAGCCGACCCTGACCCCAGCTTCGCACGGGTGCACCTTCCTCTAAAATCACTCTATCTATTAAAACCCGCATCAAAATCCGTTGAGTAGTTTTAAAGATCTAAGCATACATAGGGATAGACAGAGAGCGGGAAGCGACTTTGTTTTATAGGTACTATGTAGGGATATGATATATCTTTCGATCAAACCATGAATAATAAAGACTTCTTCAGTTATACATACGTATAAAAAAAGGCGACTTACTTCGTAATAGCATTTAATGCATGCAAACCAGAATTATATGCCATGTTTCATGTTGGTCTGAAGAGAAAAGACAAAATGTACCCGCTAATTATTTTTCCGCGCAGATCACAGATCCCTCTAGGGAATGAGCGAAAATCTAAGGAATCATGTTAATGGACAATGCGGCTAGCAAACCACTACTTTTAGTAGTTAGTATCCCGTTACACACATCTAGTACTTACTTTGAGGTGGCTAAATGTGTGTAATTTGTCCTTAAATTTTATTTGAAATAAGTGAATAACCTATCGAACTTGTGCCATAAATTGCTTTTATAAAGAGAAACCTATTTGTTTACAAATCGTTTAGCATAAACAGTGACAATTTTTAAAAGATTTAATCAAAATATCCAAAGTAATAAAACTTGATATACTGCATTTCAAAACCTAAAAAGTAATTTCATAGAACATTTCATTTGAATGTGTAAATGCGGCTTATTGTGAGCTTCAAGCTGACGTTGATAAATGTAGCAATCTTGCGATATAAGCAGAGACAACATAAATACTCACACGCTTATCACTGCCCTTATAAACTTGAAAGGAAATTCAAAATAACTTATAAAGGTACTGCACAAAATTGTGGAAATTGACGTATTTTTAAATCACTAGTACTATGCGCTGCCTTAATTTAATACAGCAAAAGTATTTGTAGATATAATTTAGTTCGATCTTTGCACAAGATCACCTTGTTGGAATTTAAAACAGTTTTTAAAAAACGATCCATAAATTTATTATGACTACGAGTATCTAAAAATATTTTTCTCCAAAAAGTTTGTAAATTAAATGTCTAAAACAATATTTATATTTACAACTCGCAGGTCCCCCCATCCTTATTTTTTTTATAAAAATATAAATATTTATGGAGGAGAAATAGAAATAACGATTTTACATGTAACTAGTGCAGAATTAAACCTTCAAGTAATGTGATTGATAATTTTTTTATCTGATTGTATACATCGATGAACACCGGCTGCACGGAGGAAATTTGTCACGTTCCGTGTGCAAGCGAAAACGCGAACAAGCGATAGAGACACAATCTGCCTAAGCGTTGGGCTTGTATGGCATCTTTCTCTCTATTTTATAAGTGTTTGATTTTGCATACACAATGCTATTTTGATATCCTAATCCTAACTAATATTATAAATGCGAAAGTGAGTTTGTTTGTTTGTTACGCTTTCACGCCGTAACTACTGAACTGATCATCATGAAATTTTGTATACAAGTTCTCTGGAGTACAGAGAAGGACATAGGCTACCTTTTATCCCGGGAAAAAGTACTATTCCCGAGGGATCGACATTAACGCGGGCAGAGCCGCGGCCGAAAGCTAGTACTCTTAATAAATTAAGAATTAAATATGGTGAAAAAATTTCATGCGGGCGGGACTTCCATCGACCTAGGTCTATGTACGACCTACGTTCTGCCATCTGAGCTACCGCATAATTCAATCTTGGCGCCGAAATTCTCCACTATATCCCATCTCTCTCTCTTCCGCCGTTACCACGTAAAATTATCGTCCGTAAACCAACTTTACAGACAACCATTTTTCTTATTCCAGCGCTTTTCCGGTTGTCATCCTGAGCTTCGGTACTTTTGAGCCCATGATCTACTTATAATTGATATTTATGATCTGAAATAATTTGCTGCCTGATATCATCCTTTCGTGTAGGTGATACAGTCAATCGACCATGCACACCCTGGTGTCAGAGTTCTTCGGTACCGCCTGTCGGCCTCTGACGTGGTTCCTTTAACGACTACCAGATAGCAGCCGGGACCAACGGCATAACGTGCCTTCCAAAGCATGGAATTATCTTTATTAGCAGACAATCAGGTGATTCAAGTCTGCAATGTCCTAACCAAACTGGAAACAACTAAACAAAGTATGCTTCCCGTAGGAATCAAACCACCACCCGGGTCTACAGGCAAACGCTTTAACCACTAGACCACGGAGGCAGTTAAGTAACCTTCCTTAGCTTATTTACTTAGACACAAGATATTAGTGTTTTGCTAAGTTATTTTTTCTAAGGACAAATATGTTCAAATGAATGTGTAAATGCGGCTAAGCCGACGTTGATAAATATAGCAACCTCGCGATATAAGCTACATACTTATAAGCATGATAGAAGATACGTTCGTTGTTGGCCGGAAATCTGCCTTTATGAACTAAATTAAACGTTGTCAGGGGTTTTGCCCGACTTTCAAGAGGGGTTATGTGTTTCGCGCAATCTTTTATGGTTGTAAGTTTATTTATGAAGTCGGGTCTTCGAAACGGCTGGATGGATTTCGATACTAAGCTATCAATAGGTACGGATCAAAATCCCATGTTTCCTTAAACTGGTGTTTATGGGTTTTTTAAACGATTTGTTGTTAGATTGAAGTCGATTGAAGGTAGGACAATATGTTTGCACTATACTCGTGCATGCTATAAAAAATTCGGCAACATTTTGTGGATAGGTATACATCTTTACACAAAATGTTAGTGCTTTAGAAGAGCAAGTAAGTCATTTCATAGAACAAGTTCGTTCATTTGAATGTGAAACTGCGGCTTATTGCGAGCTGCAAGCCGACGTTGATGAATGTAGTATACTCACGATATAAGCTTCATATATAAAAGAACGACGAAAGGTTTTGAATTGTTGGCTGAAAATTCCCTTCACAAACTGGAATGCTGTGACGGGTCACGGGTATTTTTTGCCGTTGGTCCCAGTTGCCATCTGGTAGTCGTTAAATAAACCACGGCAGAGGCCGAGAGGCGGTTCCGAAGAACTCTGACACCAAGGTATGCATGGTCGATTGACCGTGTCACCTACACGAAATGTTGACGATGATGATGATGTATTTTCCTGGTTTCCTTAGCTAGGCTCGCTAATTGTATTTTTTACCCAACAATACCTTATTTAAAAAAACCGGCCATGTGCGAGTCGAACTCGCGCACGAAGGGTTCCGTAACGTTATAAACGGCAAAAAAATCATGTCTGTTGTATGGGAGCCCCCCGTAAATATATATTTTATTTTTATTATTTATTTTTAAAGTGACTATAAAACTAAATATTCTGTGAATATTTCAAGCATCCACCTGTTGTCGTTATCAATATCGAGCAAAAACAAGCAAAAAAAATCACGTTTGTTGTATGGGAGCCCCCTTAAATATTTATTTTATTCTATTTTTTTATGTTTGTTGTTATAGCGGCAACAGAAATACATCATCTGTGAAAATTTCAACTGTCTAACTATCTCGGTTCATGAGATACAGCCTGGTGAAAGACAGACAGACAGACAGACAGACAGATAGACAGATAGACAGACAGACAGACAGACAGCGGAGCGAAATTAATAGGGTCCCGTTTTTACCCTTTGGGTACGGAACCGTAAAAAAAGATTAACGGTTTTGGCCCACCATAACCTGGCACAGTCTCCTTGCGCGTACCTCACTCCCTTTATCAGGCCATGTTACGATATCACGTAGTTCCTTAGACTCGACTCGACCCTCATACCAATAAATTAGACGTTAAAAAGCCGTTGTAAAAACGATGCAAAATTTTGCTTTAACATTACACTAGCTTATTTTTAAACTTCAGGGTAATCTCTTTTTAATTGAACGTCTCCCACAATGATTTTCAAAGTACAAAGTTTGTAAACTTTCAAGCGTAGCTAAGATTGAAAGCAATTTTCGATTTTTGAGATTTTATAATTACTGAAAATGTGAAATATCATGCCAAATATGTAGTCCTCGTTACTAAAGATTGTAGTACAAAAAAAAAAACGGATCGCTTATTGGAAGGAGCAAAGTATTGTACCTTACTTCTACTGTGTTTCCTGGATTAGAATCAAATAATTTTGTAGACAAATTGTCCCCATACTAGTAAATACAAACTCATTGTATTTCTTCTCAGTACATGAAAGTATAAATACATAAGTGGTATTTGGGCCAGCAGAACCTGGCAAAGGCCCCTACGCGCACCTCGCTCCCTTTATGAGGCCACGTTACGATGTCACGTAATTCTTAAGTCTCAACCCTCATACTAATAAATACGACATAAAAAAACTGTTGCGAAAAACGTGATTCTGCATGGCGCAAGCTGATTTTGGACATTAAGGTCATTCATTCATTCATTTCGAGTAGGTGTCACGGTCAATCGACCATGCACACCCTGGTGTCAGAGTTATTCGGATCCGCCTCTCGGCCTCTGACGTGGTTCCTTTAACGACTACCAGATGGCAGCCGGGACCACCGGCTTAAGGTCATTAGCTCAGATAGAAAACGATTTAGTTGTCTTTGGAGTTAGTACTTAAAATCTAAAATATCTCTTAGTACCTAAATTAAGAAATAAAACATGGCGAAAAAATGTATTTAGAGTATATTAAAATAGCAATGTAAATACATAAATAAAAAATCGACTAGCTCCATGGCGCAGCGGCAGCGGTCAACACGCCAGCCTGCGACACGGAGTGACCGGGTTCGATCCCCGGCCAGGTCAAGATGAAAAATGACCCTTTTCAGATTGGCCTGGGTCTTGGATGTTTATCTATATATGTATTTATTATAAAATATAGTATCGTTGAGCATAACACAAGTCTCGAACTTACCTTGGGGTTAGCTCAATCTGTGTGATTTGTCCCTATATATTTATTTATTATTATTTATTACTTAAGTATAGTAAAACTCAAATGATAGATATTTTTGTAAAGATTACAAAAATAATATAATTTATCACTGTCACTACATAGTATAAAACGAAGTCGCTTCCCGCTGTCTGTTCCTATGTGTACTTAGATTTTTTAAACTACGCAACATATTTTTAGGGTTCCGTAGTCTACAAGGAACCTTTATAGTTTCGTCATGTCCGTGCGTCCGTCCGTCCGTCCGGGCTCGTACGCCGCCGCTACTGCACCGATTGTCACGAAAATTGGTAGAGAGATAGATATTGAAGTTCCAAAAATTGGTTTTTAAAATTATGAAAAACGGTTTTTTTTTTTGCCGCCCTCCCATACCACGGAAAGTGAATTTAAAAAATTAAATTGGACTAACCCCAACGTGTCGTTGAAAAGCTCTTTTAACCCAGATACTCCTACGGGGCGTTATAAGGACCACAAAAAACTACCCACAAATATATTTATTTTTATCCTAAAAATGTGCACGGTAGTTATTATTTCTTATCTTGTTTGATTCATTACGAATGGAACTTCGATTTAGTGCAGTAATTGTGACTGTTTTGTTTGCTTATTGAATCTTTATTCGTATTTGAAAGTTACAAAGTGTTTTTGTCGGATAATGTCGTCAAAAAGGTATGTATTATATTATATTATCAAGTATAAAAAATATCTGTTTGACATAAATCTTTTAAGTGCATAGTATTATCAATTATTTGATGCAATGTCCGTTACTAATATCGTACAATTATAGGTTCTTTCATATCTAAATATTTCATGGGTGTTATAACGCCCCGTAGGACAATGGACGTCTATAATAGTTTACTATTGGTTTTCAGATTGCAGCACAGAAAATTTTTAAAGTTGAATGAAATAATAGATGAATTGGAGGCGGCTGATGACGATGTTCCTTTCCCGAAGGCAGTTGCAATTTTACCACCAGAAAATGCAAACTCCGAGGTGACTGTTGAGGATTCTGGTGATGAAGATTATGTAAACATACAGAATTTACCAGGTTGGTGGAATTATATCTCACTAATCTTCTCAGAATTTTGTCGCAACTGTCAAACACATCATAAGTATAGTTGATACTAAAAATCGTTATCTTTTCTTTTACAGGGACTCAGAGCGGAAGCCGAAGTCATTTACGCCGATTTATCGTCTGACGATGAAGACGACATTCCCCTATCTCGTATCACCAAAAAAAAACGCACTGTAGAATCCCCTACACAAAGCCCTGTTGATTATCTGAAAGATGTGCTTCCCTGCCCTTCTGCCATACCAAGTACATCGTCGTCAAAGCCCTGTTCTGCTATACCAAGTACATCGTCGTCAAGTGGTAGTATACTAGTTGCCCCTACTGTCTCGAAAAACCAAACTTATAAGTGGCGTAATCGTCATAATCCTAATAGTTATCCAGAGTGGAAAGATGTTCAGGTCCCCAATAATAAACAGCCACCGATATATTATTTTAATTCTATGTTTGAAAATCAGCTCAGATGCACTCTTTGCAAAAAGAAAACCAATTTATTTTGTATAAAGTGTAATGTTCATTTGCATCCTAAATCTTGTTTCGTTTCATACCATACAAACTGACAAAATACTATGTCATACCTGGAGCCTACATTTTCCTACACTCAATATGAATTAGTACTTTTGTTTGTAATAGTTACAATTATAATAATATTATAATATATAACTACAAAAATATAATCTTTTGTTTCGATTTCCCCCCCGTACATATAAGCGATAGCAGGGCATTCTCCTACCGGGCGTTATAACACCCATAGTTTTCCGACTTTTCCAGAAGACTAGGATTTTTTTCAGTATTTTTCCGAGACTGTTGGTGACATAAATATCAACATATCAAAAAATTACGATAATCTAAAATAAAAAATAGTTTCAGGAGTATCTGGGTTAAAATGCAACAAAAACTTATTTGAATCTATGTAGATCAAACCCCCCCAGTCTTGAGATAATCTAATACAAAGTTAAAATTTGAAGTGTCCCCCCACCGTAACTTTTGAAATATTACTAAAATAATTCTTAAAAAATATGTGGTATATTCCTCAAACTATGTACTTTCAATTAAAACTATAGTGGTCTCGGTATCATAGGTAGTTATTTTTATACAACTCGACCAACTTATGTAGTTACAGTCAGTCTAACAAGATGTATGGAGTCAACCGCAAAATTAAATTTGTATATACAACATTTGACTTTTTTTGCCGTTTTTATAGATAACGGTACGGAACCCTTCGTGCGCGAGTCCGACTCGCACTTGGCCGGTTTTTTTTAATAGATAGAGTGATTGAAGAGGAAGGGTTATATAAATAATTTATCGCACCCGTGCAAAGACGGACCGGGTCGCTAGTATTATACAATACCATTCTTCCGTGAAACATCAAAATATGCCTAGAAATATAAGTAGCTGGATTTTAGTTTTAAACTTTATGTTATGTCATTTAGCACTCACAAATATTTGTGATAAACTTGTGTGCATATAATGATACATGCAACACATAACAGCGTAAAAGGAGAATATATTGTGAGCTTCACTAACTATGAAGGTAGGTATAGTGGAACTATAAAGGGAACTGTTTATAACCCATGTGGGATATCATCGTTTGAAAGCAGATACGAATACTTCACACTGCATAAGAGCGCTTTGTCTTAGCATTACAAAGACAATATCATGATTAGTAAGTGATATATTCTGTTTCCTTTGGGTACTAAGAAGAAAAGTGGAAATTTTCATTTTTGATTCGAGCTTTAACTATGAGGCTACTTTCCAACTCGATCATAAGAATTCATAAAAAATATTTGAACATTCGATTTACACTAGTAAAAGAACAATTACAGCGTAATCAGATGAGAATAACAACTTAAAAAAATCTGTTGCATGAGTTCATCCAAAAGACAAAAAAGCAACAAAAAACGATAATAAAAAAATTGGTTGATGTATTAGTAGGTTTGCGGACGATAATTGACCGAGCGAGCGAAGCGTCTCAGTTTCCACTGGCCCAAAATTCTTTTGTCCGTCTGTCTGTCTGTCTGTCTGTCTGTCTGTCTGTCTGTTCTCGCCTACAGGTCGCATTTCTCAACCGATTCTCATGAAATTTTGTGAGCAGGTTCGTTAATTATATATAATTTTTTGTCGTGCCAGTTTTTCGAAATTTAAAAAAATGGCGAATATATGGGGGTCCGAAACTTAAAAAAACTCATAGCACAGCTATTTGGAAAAAAAATCAAAAAATGTCATTAGACTTTTTTGTTATTCTCATTAATACGCAACTTTTTTGTCTGAACAACTTTTTTATACGATAAACTTGAACGTGTTTATAGTCGGCAATTTGCCCAAAAGTTGTCTGAAATCGATTTTCAGTATATTTATGAAAGAAGTTGAAGTACGTGAAGTGGGAGAGGGAGTGAAATTTAACAACTTTCCCTAAGGAACAAAAATCAAAATATGAAAAATATTTTTTGGCCTAAAGTATGATACTGCGTATTACTTTTATAATTGATAACACTGAATAAACTTAGAATCCTGAAATAAAAATTAAAAATAAATAAAAAAGATTCACATGCTATCCTGTGACTTGAACCCGGGGCTTATAGATGCTGGCCACTTCTTAACCTAAAGCTCGCATGTTTGACTGCCATAATAGTTGAAAATTAGCGTCCTATTAAAATTTTGACCAATTGGTAACATAACAACTATGAAACCGGGTACTTAAACTTTGCCTCCCATGCACCCATGCCAAGTTCGCTATTCCGATATTTCCAATCTTGAAGAGGATCACTCCAACTTAGTTAATTTGTACACAAGCATACTAAACATGGTGCTTAAGGGCCTTGTTTCCATACAAGAGTAGTCCCCCGATTCCTCGCCGGATAGTACCAATAGAGTAATGATTTTTTACTAAAAAAATCCGTATGTTAAATTTTTTTCATAATTGATTTATTTATGAGATATGAACCTTCAAAAACATGAAAAATTGGTACGAATTTCCGTTGTGTTCAAACATCAAGAAAACAAATTTGGGCAATTATATAAGAAAAAGAAACGCAGAAACACAGCCATAGCTTATTTTAAATTTTTAATGTAAAAAGAAATTAAATCGGTTAAGTTTTGGAGAAGAAATCAGAGGACTACGAAGCGTTAATTTTGTGTACTTTTTATACGTATTTTCCGGCCGACCTGCAGTTATCTCTATCGCACTCTGCGGGGTTTGTGGGGGCACGCGGCGCGACAGCAATAGATATTATAAATATATATTTTTCAATTTCCTAGTGTTTCCTCTTAAAAAAAGGGTCTGGTCGGGTCTTCTGCTAAGGGGAATGTAGGTTTAAATTTCCGTTTCCTCTGGTACCTAATTAAGAGCAGCGGGGATTGGGAAATAGTAACTGAAGGAAATCATCCTTTAGTCAATTAGCATATCAGTAACAAATATATTTTAGAGCACCGGAGGGCAAATGTGGATGTTAGTTGTAAGGGCTCGCGAGGTCTACTGTTCTCGCAGAACCACTAGTTTTACTTGATAACGGTGTAAGAAAGATACATGCGTCACAAGCCGAACGCTTAGGCCGATCGTGCCTGTCCATCGCTTCTTCCGGTTAGGACATTGCAGGCTTGAATCACCTGATTGTCTGATAATAAAGATGATTCCGTGCTTCGGAAGGCATGTATACTCACTACTGTAGAAGGCATGTATACTATAATAAGGACAATGTATACTCAGTCCACGTACCTAGTTTTAAAGATAAACTAAAATTGTAAGTTGACGTCGATTGGAGAAAATGCGCTGTGCAGTTTGTTGCCGCTTCTTCTGCACTCCGCTTTGGAAGCGGCATTAAACTTATCCATAAGTAAATTACTGACGTCAACAATTCTCAGTTGAAAATATATGACAATTAATAAGTGTCCAAATGACCTATGTTAAATAAATGTTTTTGAATTTTGAATTTGATGTTAAGCCGGTGGTCCCGGCTGCCATCTGGTAGTCGTTAAAAGAACCACGTTAGAGGCCGAGAGGCGGTTCCGAAGAGCTCTGACACCAGGGTGTGCATGGTCGATTGACCGTGACACCTACTCGAAATGATGATGATGATCGCTTCTTCCGCATTCTCTCTTGCACACGGAACATGACACTTTTTCGTGGATGCAGCCGGCGTTCATCGATTTATAAGACGTTGGCACGTCTAAAATGTAATATTATTGTGTTATTTGTTTTAGAAAATTAAAAATAAATTATCTTTTTATCAATCTTTCTCTTTGTTAAATGTTTGCGTCAAAAATGCATAATTCTGTATTATTTTACAAAACTTTATTGGTGTGTGTTGATAAACTAACCCTTGATACATCTAAAACAAAAGCAATTTTAAACAATGTAATAATTGTATGCATAATATAAAAGTTTCTGCAGCTCTGCAACTAATTCGCTCACTAACTCACCATTTGCGCTGCATGCAACGGTATTCAACCTTTTCAACGTGCATGAATACAAAACTACGTTACTAAAGCAGGTAATGTGAATATTCAAATCATAACTCATACCCTACACGAACAAAAGTTAGCAAGAGCTCTCTTCTAAGCTAGGTAATTCTTTCGTTCATTCTTTATAGGGTTGAGACCCCTACAACGATTGCCGATAAATCGTCGAAAATACGATTATGTAATATTTATTTCCCTCTGTCGCCTGTGGTACTGCCGATTGTCCGACCAGTAGTACCACGAGTAAAAAGCATCCATGATTAGCCACGGCAACTTTGTAGATGCCTCGGTGAATGTCGAACGACATCATTCATGATGTGAATGTGGGTGACCATTACGTTTTTGTTGTATTGCGAAAATAAAAAGAACTTTCTGCTCCGAATTTTATTTAAAATACAAGCCGTCTTAATCGTTTCTCTATTTATATTACCAAAATATTTAAAGAAGTATAATTAATATAGAGTAATTAATAAATATATCAATTCAAAGTATCATGTTTTCTTTTTTTCTGCCAACGCGCAGCAGCGTCGGCAGCGCAAGAAGCCAAAGAAACTACGCTCACCAACTCGGCTGCCAAGCGTGGTGAGTATGGCAATATCCTCCCATGAAACAAAGAATCCTTGGGAGAGGCTTTTTATCCAGCAGTGGACTTTTTACGTGTAAAATTAATGAATGAATTATCTATGTCTATTTATTTATATTCAAAATATATGAACATAATAAATAACAGTTTATTTTCTACATAACGAGAGAATAAAATTTCCTTTCATTCCTATTCGTCACGACTAACATAATCATGGCAAAACATACGAGTATAACCTAGAAAAAGATAGTGTTTAAAAATATCAACAGCGAAGCCAAACCTCTGTATTGGGAATAAAATACAGCGAACCTTTCGAGAAAGTTCCTCGTGTGTCCCTCGGGAGGAACTCAAGGGAACACAGGTAAACGGGTTAAGATAAACTTTTTCGGAATCCCGTATTTTAACACTACAGGCTTTCTGTAAAAGTGATATGCGTTGTATTGAGTTCCCTGTTGAATATTTTACAAGTTATTATGTTGGAGTGCCGCATTGTTAACGGTACAATGGATTTCCGAGTGCTTTGAGTTTGTAAAGGGTAGGTCGTAATACAAATTCTATTTTAACTTTTTCCTAATACGAGTATGAACATGTTTTAGCGAGATTTGATATCTCTATGAACTTGAGTTTATTAAAAATGAATTAACTTTTATTTCAATGAGGCAGAAATATTTATCTCTTATTATCAAATGTATCTCTTAAGATCGCAATTTTTTCTTTATCTGTAACTAGCTGTTGCCCGCGACTTCGTCCGCGGCAATTTCTGTTATTATGATTAATTAGTTTTTTTATTAGTATAGATGAATAAATTTTCCCCGTTTTCAAAACATTTTTTATTGATGCTTCACTCCTATAGGTCGTAGCGTATGATGTATTATAGCCTAAAGCCTCAATAAATGTACTATACAGCACAAAAAGAATTTTCCAATTTGAACCAGTAGTTCCTGAGATTAGCGCGTTCAAACAAACAAACTATTCAGTTTTATAATAATATATAAAAATATAAAAAAAAATATAAAATAAAAAAATAAAAGTATAGATATAAGAAGTTGCTTCGTTTCAGGATCAAATTTCAGGATTCTGAGTTCACGGGAAGTATCCTGTAGGTATGTTTAGATTCTCTTCCGAATGGCGAAAATTTGCGGCATAAACAGGCTGTTATTAATTGCGTTAGCTTGGTAGTTTGATATTTTCTTATCTCCAAGGGAAAGTAACCTTCTTCTTCTTCTATCAAGTCGTAAAATGGCTTGTTTCGACCATTACATTGCTAACGTAATTTCCCGTTCGTTTGCCTCATACAATACATATATTACAGTAGACCTGAATATTTGATATTAATTTCAGCTTGATACCTCTTCGCGTTCCTGAGAAAAAGGTTCTTGACAGAAAGACAGCGGATAAAAAAGTGATTCTATAAGTTTTCAGTTTTTTTGCTTTTGAGGTACGAAACCCTAAATATTATTAAAAAAACTTAAGTGTAAATCCAAACGTAAGTGTAAAACGAGAACATAGAGGTATATAACCTTATTATACGAGGTCAAATGTCAATTATGACAATAATTGAATCTTATCACAATTCAAACAAGGTCGCAATTTGCTCTAAGCTTCGCTCGGATTTTAGTTACGCTACTTAGAAAACCCTTAAGTCCACAATCTATTCTATAAATAGTCCGTTTTAAGTCTCCACGATGTTAAGCAGTTTCCAATTTAAGCCGCAGGGTTGAGCCTATTGTCCGACGGATTGAAATCTTTGGCGACTGTCAACCAAGAGATTTGCGTGAACCATACTGTATTAATTATAATGTTACGTTGCTAGGATTCATTTTTAATGACGGACTAACAAAGTTCAATGGCTGTCGGACAAGTTTATTCGTAGTAGATTTACAATCACAATAAAACATTGCGATTTATGTATGTAGGTCTAGTACCTACATATATAAAAACATCTTTATATAAGAACAAAACCATGCTACATTCTTCAAGATAATATGTACATTACTTGCTCTGGCCAAGTATGGCTCTAGTAGTACAGAGAGGGTCGTGCTCCTGTAATGGAGATTGGAGACTAAAAAGGACCTGATGATACCCAGCAGTAACTTGTATAGAGATAAGGGTGATTTTTAATAGATTTAGAAATAACATGGCGTATTCAACTTATTTTAAAAGCTACTAAGGTGATACTGAAAAATATAGGTAATTAAATACAATGGAAAGCACATTGTCATCAGTTGCTTTTAAAATACAAATGAGTACAATGTGCTTTCCCATCTTTATCTTTGTTGATACAGGTCAGTAATATAATAACGAACAAAGTTATACGAGTTTTACCATCGTAAATAACGTAAGCTCGATTCGGTCAAAATAATATTGCTTATCTAACATATTTTTCAGCAGAGCAATTTATCCCTGGTCCCATAGGATCTGCCGCCTGTAAAAACACATTTTATGAGTATACAGTAACTAAGCTTCGTAATAAACAAGGTGGGAATCAGTAAGGATGGGGTATCGATCTCATTTGTTATGCGGACGGCCGCCTAATCCCGGCTCCTGGGATAACGTCCGTTTATTTCAAACCTGAATAAAATGCCAGCAGAAGTGATAAAAACTGGCCAAGTGCGAGTCGGACTCGCGAACGAAGGGTTCCGTACCGTTATCTATATAAACGGCAAAAAATCATATACCCCCCTTTAATATTAATTTTATTACATTATTTATGTTTAAAGTGAATATATAACTAAATATTCTGTGAATATTTCAATAATCTAACAGTTGCCATATCCATATCGATCAAAAACAAGCAAAAAAAATCACATTTGTTGTATGGGAGCCCCCTTAAATATTTATTTTATACAATTTTTTAGTATTTGTTGTTATAGCGGCAAAAGAAATACATCATCTGTGAAAATTTCAAGTATGGCCCTAGTAGTACAGAGAGGGTCGTGCTCCTGTAGTGGAGACTAAAGGGGACCTGATGATGATGACGATACTCTGCATACTTGACCTTCAGTAGCTCTGTGGCCTAGTGATCATCATGCCCGGCTGCCACACCAGTTCCCGGGTTCGATCCCTGGTCAGGTCAAGATGGAAAATGATCATTTTCAGATTGGCCTAGGTCTTAGATGTTAATGTATGTATTTGTTATAAAGTACAGTATCGTTGAGTTAGTATCCCAAAACACAAGTCTCGAACTTACCTTGGGCCTATCTCAATCCGTCCGTGTGATGTGTCCATATATATTTATATTATAGAATGATGATCTACATACACACATTTTAATTTGAGATGGTTTGGACATGTAAAGAGGATGTTTGAAAAGAGACTCACGGCACATGTGGTTGGGACAGTCAGTCAGGGCCGGCCTCGACGAACGTATCGTGACCAAATTGCAAGTTCTTGCAAAAGGAGAAATAAGGAGTACCAGAAACGAGCGAGCATGCATGAAAAGAGTGATGGATGTATATAAAGCGAAAGGGGTTTGTAGCTATGTAGCAAGTGGACATCTATAGTCTCTGCCTACCCCCATAGGAAAGAGGCGTGATAATATTTATGTATGTATGTAGGATTTTACTGCCCCATATTTGGGTAGGTACATAACATGTCTAACATATTTCCTTAACTTCGTTTATTGTTAACATTGCACTTATTTGATAATGTTCCTAAAGGTTTTTTATGTAAAATATAAGTTACAGTAGTTTTATGGCGTGGTGCGTCTTCTTCTTTTCGAGTCCAAATGGCTCCAGCTCTAATTGATTAAATTTCCTTCGTCTAGTATTTGATTACGCTGAACGCTTTATCATTAGCCTCATTGAGGTACTGTACCGTGCAAGTGGGCGTAATAGAATGCTGCCTACTTATGACTAAACATAGCATTAGTGAGTTTAAAAACAAAGAATACTCTAGAATAATGTCTGGAAAAGCGACTCGCCCCTATTTTGATAAGTCACGCCACCGATACGTTGAATAAACTTTCTGAAAAGACGGTGTTATTAAATTCACAAAGTTTCTAAAGTCAACGGAGAGCGCTATTTGTAATTAAACCAGAACAAAGAAAAAATAATCAAAAGTAATTTTTGAGTCGCGAATGTTTATAATGTAAGTTAAACAAGCGCGCAGTTTGCAAGAAATGTTTAAAGTCGCAAACTCGCTCCTCGCTTGCAAGAGGGTGAAAAAGCCCGTAAATTTGCGTTTCCGTGTCACTCTCCATAACAATGTCAAAACTCCTGTTACGGGCGCGTTATTTCGTCGTAGCAAAAAATTATGCAGGAATAATGCAAAGCTAACTTGTACCACAATAGATTGCGTGTTCGTGTTTTTTGAGTACCGTTTCCAAAGGGTAAAAACGGGACCCTATTACAAAACCTTCGATGTGCGTCCATCCGTCACAAGACTGTATCTATTGAACCGTTATAGGAAGAGATTGAAAATCCTACAGAATGAGTATATTTTTGCCGAATTAACAAATTATATAAAAACAAAATAAAATTTAAAACTATATGCAGGTCCCAAACAAGAATCTTGTTTTTACAAAATTGTATTTAACTTGCAATGTAAGTATGTAATATAAATGTTAGTTCGGGTGGAATCTTGCAACTAAATTTTGTAGCAGGTATCTTCTACTGATTGAGCTGAGAAATTTTGTATACTCGTTTAGTTTGGATGACAATGTTTGGTAAGCTATATAATGTCATTCTAAATTTAACATGGCGGAACACTTAAAGTTGTTGTAATGTATTTCTTGTAAAATAAAGTATGGTTGAGTTAGTATCCCACAACACAAGTCTCAAACCTCTTTCGGGCTAGCCCAAACTGTGTGATTTGCCCGTGACACTAATACATCATCATGTTCAAAAAATCCAAGCAGCAAGGAATCAACCAAGAAGCCGAATCAGGATGTTATTGAAAATAATTTGCATTCAACCTATTTGAATTTCAGCGCTCGTAGGGCAATATAATAATAAAAGCAGACCATAATGCCCTCAGAATGAAACTAAAACGGACCCTTTCTTTACAACTTCACTAAAATGTTACAGCCCGGCCATTCTGGCTTCTAGGGTACATCACGTCCTTCGAAAAATACTTTTACGAACAGCCGAGGCCCAAAAAAGACATAATATGACTACGTGTGGTACGAACATGGATTGTAAACTTTGTTGTACAAGTATACTTTGAAGACACGTACACTAAGAATTTTATTTTCTTCTATGGCTAGCTCCGTGGCGCAGCAGTCAACACGCCAGCCTGCGACACGTAAGTGCCCGGGTTCGATCCCCGGCCAGGTCATGATGGAAAATGATCTTTTTCAGATTGGCCTGGGTCTTGGATGTGTATCTGTATATGTATTTGTTATAAAATATAGTATCGTTGAGTTATTATCCCATAACACAAATCTCGAACTTAGCGAGGCTAGCTAGAACAAACAAACAAACCAACTCAATTTCGCATCCTTACTAATATTATAAATGCGAAAGTGAGTTTGTTTGTTTGTTTGTTACGCTTTCACGCCGTAACTACTGAAACGATCATCATGAAATTTTGCATACAAGTTCTCTGGAATACGGAGAAGGACATAGGCTACCTTTTGTCCCGGGAAAAAGTACTAATCCCGAGGGATCGACATTGACGCGGGCGGAGCCGCGGGCGAAAGCTAGTTTATAATATTAGTAAGGAAGTAAGGATAAAGTTATCACTATTTTCCAAACTCTGACATTCAATGATGTCATAGAAGATAGTTTGGTAACTGATTTTTAAAAAGTATCCCATAAATTATAGGCAAAATTCAAAGCAGCTGATAATATTATTTTTCCCAATACACGTGACTGAGGCATCATTTATTATGCCAACTTTTATGCCAGATAGGAAAATGTATAAAATTCGGTCATATTCATAAATCACAGGGTGCGTGAATTTTAGGGCACCTACATTTGAATAGCAAAGGGTAGCTCTTTGATATAAGCAGTAAAATACATAAAATATCCATAACCCAATTTGAATTGAAGGGAATTAAAATTAAATTGGCTTGTTTTATTATTATTTGTTATTTTAATTATATTAATAGCATTACAATGCTCGGTTTAATATTAAAATCGAAAACATGTGGTGAAAAAATTTTTGAAGCTACGGCAGCTCAGTGGTTGAGAGCATCGACGGGCTAGATGTCGAAGGTTGTAGGTTCATATCCTAGCTGTGGCGAAATTTTTTCATTACACATTTTCGATTTTAATATTTGTTATTTTGTTTTACAACTCATTCTATTTTAGTTTGTTAATGAAGTTTATTTGATTTTCAAGTTATACATTATCGGGAAAAGAGTATTTAATCAATATCCTCGACTTATGATCAATGCACAGCCAAAACTTGCTCTATCTACAGGTAATGGTTAAGGCTGCTGCCCATCATAATCATTTTTAAGCTAGGAAATTAAAGAATTCGTTGGAATTGGCTAGGAAATAAAGTTATTGGGATAAAAGGAAAAAAACAAAGTAGCAGCTCGGGAGATGCCATATCTGCAAACAACCAGACAAGCAGTTGAATATGACAACCCTGCTCTTAGGTGTTTGTTTTTGTTGTTGTTTTTCTTGTGTGTAAGTGGCCAACACAGGTGTCAGATTTTTCAAACTGCTTACATGCATCTGACATAGCTTAGCGCCATTAAAGATGACAGCCGGTATCAACACCTGCCTTTCGAAGCACGAAGAAGCTCAAAAATTTTTATGCCACTTGCGGTCACCCACCCAAGTGGGGAATGCGCCTGGGGTTGCTGCGACGGATTTTGGACCATCGGGCCCCTCGGGGCCTTTAGGAATATAAAAAGATTAAAAAAAGATGTTCACCTTTTAGGTAAACATCTTTTTTTTATTAGATATGAAATTGGAAAGAGTTCCCTCTTTTTTTTTATATACCACTTAGTAGGCAAACAGGCATACGGCCCACCTGATACCAAGCGGTTACCATAGCCTATGGACGCCTGAAACACCAGGGGTGCCACTCGCACTCTTCAAATAACTATTAAAAAACACGCGTGTTAAGACACTGGGAGCTCGTTTATTGTTACAACATTTAACACGAACGTGTCTGACACCTATTTCCATCAACCACACCATAGTAACGTAACGGGGTTTGAGTAAATTCACGCAGCCCTAATTAATCCTCCGGGAACTCTCACGTGCAGCCTTGATTGTACTTAACAATTGAGCTTTATTGGAAATTTGATCGATATTGTAATCGCACAGTCTATTAAGCCGTTTCTTAATTACGGGAATCGAATGTTATTAAATATTCATTTGGGGAAGAGTTTTGTGTATTTTATATAATCCTTATATTGTTTTGCATGTTCAATCCCACAGACCCCACCGTGAAATTATATTAAATTAGGAAAAAGCGTTTGTAATAAACGTATATGTATGTATTGTCAGGTTTTAAGTTTATATTCTACTAGCTTTTGTCTGCGTGATTGTATATTCCTCGGCAATAATTTGCGGAAAGAGAGGAGAGAAGAATCCCTATCACCTTCTTCTGACCTCGACATCGGATCTAGGAGATAAGGTAGCAGACAGTTACTTTGAGATTCTTTTTTATCGGGTTTAGAGTTCCCATTTTTTTGAAGAATGAAGAAGACTTGTGCCTGTTCTCGTAAAACATTAAAACGCGCTCTCCATCAAAGACCATCCAGCTCACTTTGCTTGCATTTATTGACAAATGACGAAAAGTAAATATCTCATTTAAGCTAACGTTGTATATATGGGTCCAATCGATAATTATATTTAAACTAACTCGAGATAAATACATTATGAAATCTCAGTTTTACTAGTTTACTATACACAGTTTTTAAGACTAGTTTTGGTGAAGTACGATGACCATCATCGAGGCGAATATTACGGGTGGCGACACGCGGTTTCGCTTCTCTCAAAGCACTGATGCCACCTTACACGTCGCCGTCTGCGCCGCTGCCCATGCTGCGCGGTTTGAAACAATGTCTGTTGAAAAGGATGCCCAAATTTCGGCAGAAAGGCAACATCTGCCGAAATTTGGGCATCCTATCATATTTATCATTTTCTGTCTTATCGAGAGTGTAAGTATGACCCGAGTTGATCGTATCGATACCTCTTACAGTACCTATTAACATCAGACTTATCCAAAGTTTAAAGTACCGGTTTCCAAGTGGCAGGTAACGTCCAACCATCATCTTGATTGAAACTCGGATACCTATTAATCTCTTTCGCTTCGCGTATTTTACGCGGGCCTAAGCTTTTTCTCTCAATAGTACTTTGGCCTTATTAAAGCTCATATATAACGACAAATAAACACAAGCAGAACCGTGTTTAACTAATCGTTACAATCAATATTTAACTTAATTATTTTCTGTCATGGGTGCATGCATAAAGTAAATACATAATGTCAATAAAAATACATGGTCAAGCTTTAATATAACGAAGCAACAAAGTTTACAGTTCGCGTTATAATAATTCCACGAAGTTAGTTTTAAACTATATTAAAATTATCTGTGGGAACCTTAATTACTTACCATAAAGCAGTCAAACTGACACATGAATCGATCTAATACTGAATCACAATTTTTTATACGCCTAATAGCCTTGCAGTCTCTCGATATATATACCGCGTGATTTTGAACCTCTGAACTATACTGAAATCCTGCAATAAGAATCGTTAATGGAATACATAAATACAAGAAAAAAAGTTAAAATCGATAAAAAAGAATAGACTTCCCACACAATGTCGTCGATCAGCTGGGCAAATTTCTATGGAAGGTTTTTAATTATTTTTTTGTTTTTATCTTTTTTCTTGCAATTCTGTATTCCATTAGGGATTCTGATTCCAGGAATTCAGTATAGTTCAGAGGTTCAAAATCACGCGGTATTTAGTCATAAATTTGAGTGTGCCGATACATTTATACTATACAATAGATATAAGGTACTACTACATAAAATCTCTTTATTATCAGTTTTACGGAAATAGCATAGAACCAGGAGAGAAGTAGTTGAACAGGTCCAGTAGTTTACCTACCTGTGGCAGATAACTGACCAAAAGCCCAACCAGCAAGAAATCCTACCAAGGAAATGGCGATGGATAGGACATGTGCTGCGAAGACCTGATAACCACCTGTCCAAACAAGTACTCCTATGCTTAGGGCAAGAGAAGACCGGGTTGTCCTCGTACAACTTGAAGGCGTTCAGTCGAGAAGAAAGCCGCTACAACTGGACTCAACTGGAGCGAGCTAAAAGTCACTGCCTAGGACCGTGGCGAATTCTTCTACGAGCCCTATGTCCCTGACAAGGGATCAATTCATCATCATCATCATAGTAACAGCGCGTTGCAGTAAAACAAATACTACACCCATCAATATTTCACACACCGCCATACAATAATGTTTTCGCAAATAAGGCATAGTTCACGTGACTCGGTATTAGGTCTAGTGATATGAGTATGTACTGTAAAACCACCTAATATCACGAATCTGGCGTGTAAGTAAGTACCCCTTCAGGAGATACAAGTATCAGATACATTATGGGCAACCATATATTACATTACGGCAAAAATATTTGACCCTCTCGAATGAGCACTTATAACCGAAATTAAAATAGAAATATGGAATATACGTGTGTAAATGAACATTTCACTGCTTTATCTATTAACTTTCACGAAACATTTAACGTAGTGAAAATCTTTCTATAAATCCAGCAATTATTTACCAGCAGCAAAGCTATGTATCACGGTGCCCAAACGGTTACAAATTTCACAAACCATTAGCCACCGTAGATACAAAGCGGTTGCTTTGACGCAGATTTCCTTGGACGGTTCGCCTCGATTATTTAAATTAAATACGTCTTTCTGGCCAGACAGCTTAAAATAGATTTATCTATTTTGTTTTATTTCGTTTGGTTATTGCATTTCTTACACCCTTAAGACGGTGCTGCACGAAATTGTGAAAATTGACGTGTTTTCAAATCAGTAGTACTATGCGCTGAATTAATTAAATACATCAAAAGTATTTGTATAATTTAGGTTAATCCTTGAACAAGATTGCCGCCTTGTTGAAATTTGAAACGGATACATATGAAATTTAAAAATTATATATTAATGTTATTATAGTTAAAAACATTTTTCTTCGAAAACTTTGTAGTTTTTACGTCTAGAACAATTATTCTCACATGAGAATATTTATATTTACATCTCGGAGGTCACCACTTTCTTATTTTTTTTAATAAAAATATAAATATAAAAGTATTTAGACCTTTCATCTTTTTTCCTAATTGTCTAATGGTTCTGCGCAGGCAGCCTAATGCACGAAATTGTGGAAATTGACGAGTTATCAAATCACTTGTACCATGCGCTGAATTAATTAAATAAATCAAAACTATTTGTATAATTTAGGTCGATCTTTGCACAGGATTGCCCCGTTGTAGAAATTTTACTCAGATGCATATGAAATTTAAAAACGATATAGGTATATATGTTATGATATCTAAAAGCATTTTTCTTCGAAAAGGTTGTCAATTTTACGTCTAAAACAATAATTCTCACATGACAATAATTATATTCACATCTCGTAGGTCGCCCCCGTTCTTAATTTTTTATTTTATACAAATATAAATAAGAAGATATTTCTAAGATCTTTTTACATAACCGCCTAAGGGTTTTGCGCAGCAATGGCTTGCGCAGTCGCGACGTTTTTCGTTTGCGCGGCAACCGCTTAAAGTACCTATGTAATGTGTGAGTGCCGGCAGAAGTGAAAACTCGCCTTTGCGGCGGTCTCAGGTCACGTTTCCATGTTACGAATTTTCGAGTAGGTCACGTGTCCTGACGCGAGTTTAACATTTTTTACTCATCTCAAAAAGTACACGACGCCGCTAAAAAAGTTTTCACTTCAAAAATACATACCCACATTTGGAGTTTCTCCTCCAAATTCGCTTATCGAAGTGGCAGTGGGCGTAGCTGATAGAGCGAACAACCGATTACAAACGATAATTAAAGGTTATATAATGTTAACTGTAACTTGGCACACCCACCTATCATATATGAGCATTGAGCAACAATCTAATTTAAAGTCCCAAGATAAAGTCCACCGGTAATTTTGAAAAATTGTAATTGCCATTTATGTACCCAACGTAAATAAAACACATAATTACGATGCTGTCTCAAATATATTTTGAGCGTATCCTTCTGATTTAATTAAATCAATGTAATTAATGTGTCGGATAAAAATTTCAATTTGTTCATTTCCGTTTATATCTCGCACTTGCCGCATCTTTATTAATTTGTCCAGTACTGATTTTATTTAACATCAATGAAAAATAAGCTCAGTTACAATTAATTAGTTTATACAGGGTGTATTTGTATGAACTGGCATTCTTTTAAATAAAGACAATACCGACGAATCAAAGTAATTTAAGACTACTTGTAAGTAAATTAAAATAACACCTTTTCTTATTTAAGAATAGCTTAAAAAGTATGTCAAACTCTATAATAGAGGCTATATTTCATATAACCAACATTTGAATTACCAAAAACTTCAAACTTTAATTCATACAATCCAAATAAATTCAATCATTCAATAATTATCGCTGTATGCGTAAGCGCATAATTCAATTATTACTCCTACATAACGTAACGCGTCGCGTTGCTAATTTATGATTGCAGGCGACCGCAATAATTGGATACTTTTTTTTTCGGAACATTTTAATTACGGTTTAAATTGAACTTAAATCCTGTAAATATTGTTTACATGAAAACACAAAATATTTAAATTAATTCCTATTAACATTTGAATCCTGCTCCCTATATTTATATATGGACTTCGTTGGTACAAATTACTAAAATACCTATCGTAAAAAAAACGGCCAAGTGCGACTCGCGAACGAAGGTTTCCGTACAGTTATCTATGAAAACGGCAAAGAAAATCTGTTGTATGGGAGCCCCCTTTAATATTAATTTTATTTTTATTTAATTATTTATTTTCAATCAATTAATTGATTTTGATTGATTTTTTTTAAAGTTAATATATAACTAAATATTCTGTGAATATTTCAAGCGTCTACCTGTTGCCGTTATCAATATCGAGCAAAAACAAGCAAAAAAAAACCATGTTTGTTGTATGGAAGCCTCTTTAAATATCTATTTAGTTCTATTTTTTTTTTTTTGTTTTTTAATTATAGCAGCAACAGAAATTAATCATCTGTGAAAATTTCAACTGTCTAACTATTATGGTTCATGAGATACAGACAGACGGACAGCAGAGCGATATTAATAGGGTTCCGTTTTTACCCTTTGGGTACGGAATTCTAAAAAGACTTAAAATCAAGTGTAAAATTCTGCCTTATCGAAAAGACAAAGGCCTCATAACATAACTGCGAAATAAGGCAGCTCATGTTACGAGGTCCTGAGTATACGTGCTTTTTTTGAGCATGAGTGAACCTGAATTAGTGAAGAAATGTTAGTCATTCCCCTGTCCCTACCTTATATATTCTCTTCAGAAGGCTAATCATTCCCTCTACCTTTTCTCATAAAAGGATTTTTGGAAATGATTTATCACATTTAATTGGGAGCCATTATTTTATTAAGTAATACGATTAAGGGGATACGTCGGCCATGTCTTATTATTTCTTACAAGAGGGTGAATATTAATAGTTCAAACGTAAGGTGCAAAGTAAAGATAATACTTTGAAAAAGCGCGTTGTCTATTGGCAGATGTACTGTCTGAGGAACTGATCAAATAATTCTGTATATATGAAAGACTAGCTTTCGCCCGCGGCTCCGCCCGCGTCAATGTCGATCCCTCGGGAATAGTACTTTTTCCCGGGATAAAAGGTAGCCTATGAGCTACTCCGTACTTCAGAGAACTTGTATGCAAAATTTCATGATCATCGGTTCAGTAGTTACGGTGTGAAAGCGTAACAAACAAACAAATAAACAAACTCACTTTCGCATTTATAATATTAGTAAGGATAAGGATAACGAAAATCTTTCAAATACAACATTACATAATGTCAAAAACTGGCAAATATTGTCTTACGTAATAAACAAATCGCGCCTAGGCTATAGTTAAAAAAAATATTCGTCGTTTAGACAAAATAAATGTACACCAAAATTGTAAGCTGTCAGTTGCTACTCGTATACTTGAAGTACAGCTTGCCAGTTTTTGTAAATGTTTAATAAAATTTCGTAAAATTAGAAATTGTTTTTTAGTTTGGGAAATTTTGTCCATGTTGCGAATGCCATAAGGATTACCAACGAACCCCTCAACCAATCCCAGGGCAGGTTGTTGCCGAGATACAGATTTTCATAGTTCGGAAATGTCTTGTGACTTGTTACTGGACGGGTTGGTATATCTGTAACTTATTTGTAAAAAGAGTAGCTTAATTAAGTAATTATTTAAAAAAATGCTGTAAAAATTGCGACAAAGCCTACCAAAATCTTTGCTTCAAGTAGCACGTCTGCCTAGAACACCTTATTTATGTAAAATAGCCGTTACTATCTGTTGAGCGACCGGAGGGCAATCAGTTTGTGTAGATGGCCTTATTCATCTAGGTGCCGCCTGCGGCTTTACGCCTCTCGTACACATTTTACGGCCCGCAGGACTTGGCCTGGAAACACAGGGTAATATTTCAGACTCTACCGTCTGCAAATTACGTGATATGATGAATGCCTAGACAATAACGTACGGCTTAGGTCTATGTTTATTGTTAAATAAAAAATACCCATACCTCGGAATTTTAGATTATTGTTGTTTGTTTTGTGTGTGTGTAATTGGCCAACACAGGTGTCAAATATTTCAGATTCTATCTTATATTTAACTAGCGACTCGCTCTGGCTTCGCACGGGTGCGATAAATCATACATATAAACATTCCACTTGAATTTATCTATTGATAAAAACCGCATCACAATCCGTTGCGTAGTTTAAAAGATCTAAATATACATAGGGACAGACAGACAGCGGACAGCGACATTGTTTTATACTATGTAGTGATTATTATAGATTTAAATAAGTAAACCATACAGTTATTCCAAATAGTACCAAATAATCTTTTTGGCACTGAAAGCCATCTGATGTTTTACATTTCAAAAATTTTAGTTTCCCAAATATGTTATCTCCGGTCTTCGGGTTATTACACGGCAATTCAGTAGTGCCACCCATTACACCCAAAGATAGCTATCATAGCCATCCCTTGACCTAGAATGTTCAGATTGGGTCTGTCCGCTCGAATTATTTGATCTATTGCGAGTTACGGGTCGTACGCTAATGGTTCGTTTCGTTGAATAATAATATCTTTACCTAGTTTCGATTTTATCTGGAATACAACTTAGGTATGTAGATATAGAATTAAATTTGGATACTACCACAAACATGTTTTTGATTACCTAAATGCGGCAACACTGCATGTTTTACTTAAATATATGTATTTGATTATATTGTCAACAACAGTATCGGCAAAGAGTTTGATGAGTGACTTCTTAGTCACTCATTAAACTCTTTAGCATAGGTTTAGCATCGTGATGAGCCTATTTTATTGAAACATCATTTTCACAGTTAAGCAAACACCTTTATGAAGGTTATTAAGAATGATTAGTGTTCACTATCCCACTTTTTAAATAATTACTAACCACGCCAAAGCTAACTAATTTAGTTCACAATGTTGGTGCCTTTATTTTGTTAGAAATTAGTATTGTCTGTTTTATTTGCTGGAACCAAATAAAACAGACAATACTAATTTCCTTTAATATATAACTTATTCTTCTTTCTTTCAGTATAATTTATTAAATGAGATATATGGATAATGAGATCAGTGTGTGTAATAAGTAAGGTTTTGTTATGTCATTGATTAGTCGAACCATATATGGGTGTTACATAAAATAATGTATTTTCCTTTTTGTTATGGGAAATCATCATCAGAGTTTAAAGAGAAACTTTAATATTGTCTGTCTTAATATTGTCTTAATGGTCCCTTTACCCATTTTACTATGAATCGTATGATGTTAGTGGGCATACCCGTCAAATTCGACATGAAATATACTTGCTATCAAATTTGAATAAACCTTGCTCTCCAGCGAGGACGCAAATAAAATTAACAAACCCACGAAGTAGGTTATCAGTATAACAGTTGTAATTCATTTAGAATGATATAACATTAATTTTAAGATAACAAGGTCCCTGCAATTTCGTCTGAATCGCCTCTGTTTGTTTTATTTTTATTATCTCGGGCGTGTTTACTTGATGAAGGCTGATTGGTCACTCTGCGATGGCTCATCTTTATGAACATTCATTTTGCATTATTTTCATCTCGCAGTCGCATGATGTTTTGGCTAGTTTTATTTTGTCTGCTTATCGATGTTTAAAATATCGGCTTTCAATAAATATGTAGTTTCTTTTATTTGTTTTATCAGAAACACATCATTGTTCTTCTTAATGCTTAGTTTTTTATTTATTTTATCGAAAACGTATCATTGTTCTTTTAAAAGCTTTAACGCCTATATCATGCACAGCGCTACAGATGCTGTACCGAACATTCATTTAATGACCAGGATTCATCCTGTCCTAGCTTTTTAACTACTTATATTTTCTAGCTTTTTAATTACTCATAAGCTCACAAACATCAATAATTTTCCATGACCAGGAATAATCCGATATTTTCTAAACAATTCCAAATGGAGCACTGTACTAGTTACATAAGAAAATGAGGGTAAGACGTTAGAAGTCCATAGTGACGTGTTATCCGTTATCGAAAAGGTAGTTTTGTGTTTAACCAATCAATATCCTATCTGGTCACAGAATTAATATAAGTACTAATCTGTGTGCAAAATTTTGGGGTGCGTATTGTTTGATATAATAACAAATTCTATATTTTCATTTCAATAAAGTTCAAAAGATATAATGTTTACTTGACATAATCATTACCGATTATATTCTTTAAAGCTATAATATACATAAAGTTTTCAATTTAAAAAGCATAAACCCATTATTTATAACGTTTATGAACACTAAATATCACCTGTTATACAACTTTTGTAGTATACATGCCAAAATGTATACCATTCAAAAAGTATACTATTTAAAATAAATATCAATCAAAATCGATAGAAATCAAAATGTATACGTATTAAAAATATAAAACTGAGAAAATATACCAGCTAATTAGTATAGACCCATGTCTATTTTGCGAATTTGTATAATTTCAGTAATACTTACAAAATAATTCGCGCAAGCTCATAACTTCATTTTCTTGAAAATAATGCGGCGTAGCCAGCAAAACGTGCATCATTCAAACTTAGATTTAGGTAATCGATTTTATTAGTAAAGCAAACGGAAAGTAAACCAAGAATTAATTAACCTCACAGGGTTACAAAAAAAGACTATAACTAACAAAAAAAATTATAACAATATTTTATTGTATGTAAATATTAGGACAAAGTATAAAATGTGATACAAACAAAATGCGCGCGCATTTTGTTTGTATCACATTTTATACTTTGTCCTAATATTTACATACAATAAAATATTGTTATAATTTTTTTTGTTAGTTATAGTCTTTTTTTGTAACCCTGTGAGGTTAATTAATTCTTGGTTTACTTTCCGTTTGCTTTACTAATAAAATCGATTACCTAAATCTAAGTTTGAATGATGCACGTTTTGCTGGCTACGCCGCATTATTTTCAAGAAAATGAAGTTATGAGCTTGCGCGAATTATTTTGTAAGTATTACTGAAATTATACAAATTCGCAAAATAGACATGGGTCTATACTAATTAGCTGGTATATTTTCTCAGTTTTATATTTTTAATACGTATACATTTTGATTTCTATCGATTTTGATTGATATTTATTTTAAATAGTATACTTTTTGAATGGTATACATTTTGGCATGTATACTACAAAAGTTGTATAACAGGTGATATTTAGTGTTCATAAACGTTATAAATAATGGGTTTATGCTTTTTAAATTGAAAACTTTATGTATATTATAGCTTTAAAGAATATAATCGGTAATGATTATGTCAAGTAAACATTATATCTTTTGAACTTTATTGAAATGAAAATATAGAATTTGTTATTATATCAAACAATACGCACCCCAAAATTTTGCACACAGATTAGTACTTATATTAATTCTGTGACCAGATAGGATATTGATTGGTTAAACACAAAACTACCTTTTCGATAACGGATAACACGTCACTATGGACTTCTAACGTCTTACCCTCATTTTCTTATGTAACTAGTACAGTGCTCCATTTGGAATTGTTTAGAAAATATCGGATTATTCCTGGTCATGGAAAATTATTGATGTTTGTGAGCTTATGAGTAATTAAAAAGCTAGAAAATATAAGTAGTTAAAAAGCTAGGACAGGATGAATCCTGGTCATTAAATGAATGTTCGGTACAGCATCTGTAGCGCTGTGCATGATATAGGCGTTAAAGCTTTTAAAAGAACAATGATACGTTTTCGATAAAATAAATAAAAAACTAAGCATTAAGAAGAACAATGATGTGTTTCTGATAAAACAAATAAAAGAAACTACATATTTATTGAAAGCCGATATTTTAAACATCGATAAGCAGACAAAATAAAACTAGCCAAAACATCATGCGACTGCGAGATGAAAATAATGCAAAATGAATGTTCATAAAGATGAGCCATCGCAGAGTGACCAATCAGCCTTCATCAAGTAAACACGCCCGAGATAATAAAAATAAAACAAACAGAGGCGATTCAGACGAAATTGCAGGGACCTTGTTATCTTAAAATTAATGTTATATCATTCTAAATGAATTACAACTGTTATACTGATAACCTACTTCGTGGGTTTGTTAATTTTATTTGCGTCCTCGCTGGAGAGCAAGGTTTATTCAAATTTGATAGCAAGTATATTTCATGTCGAATTTGACGGGTATGCCCACTAACATCATACGATTCATAGTAAAATGGGTAAAGGGACCATTAAGACAATATTAAGACAGACAATATTAAAGTTTCTCTTTAAACTCTGATGATGATTTCCCATAACAAAAAGGAAAATACATTATTTTATGTAACACCCATATATGGTTCGACTAATCAATGACATAACAAAACCTTACTTATTACACACACTGATCTCATTATCCATATATCTCATTTAATAAATTATACTGAAAGAAAGAAGAATAAGTTATATATTAAAGGAAATTAGTATTGTCTGTTTTATTTGGTTCCAGCAAATAAAACAGACAATACTAATTTCTAACAAAATAAAGGCACCAACATTGTGAACTAAATTAGTTAGCTTTGGCGTGGTTAGTAATTATTTAAAAAGTGGGATAGTGAACACTAATCATTCTTAATAACCTTCATAAAGGTGTTTGCTTAACTGTGAAAATGATGTTTCAATAAAATAGGCTCATCACGATGCTAAACCTATGCTAAAGAGTTTAATGAGTGACTAAGAAGTCACTCATCAAACTCTTTGCCGATACTGTTGTTGACAATATAATCAAATACATATATTTAAGTAAAACATGCAGTGTTGCCGCATTTAGGTAATCAAAAACATGTTTGTGGTAGTATCCAAATTTAATTCTATATCTACATACCTAAGTTGTATTCCAGATAAAATCGAAACTAGGTAAAGATATTATTATTCAACGAAACGAACCATTAGCGTACGACCCGTAACTCGCAATAGATCAAATAATTCGAGCGGACAGACCCAATCTGAACATTCTAGGTCAAGGGATGGCTATGATAGCTATCTTTGGGTGTAATGGGTGGCACTACTGAATTGCCGTGTAATAACCCGAAGACCGGAGATAACATATTTGGGAAACTAAAATTTTTGAAATGTAAAACATCAGATGGCTTTCAGTGCCAAAAAGATTATTTGGTACTATTTGGAATAACTGTATGGTTTACTTATTTAAATCTATAATAATCACTACATAGTATAAAACAATGTCGCTGTCCGCTGTCTGTCTGTCCCTATGTATATTTAGATCTTTTAAACTACGCAACGGATTGTGATGCGGTTTTTATCAATAGATAAATTCAAGTGGAATGTTTATATGTATGATTTATCGCACCCGTGCGAAGCCAGAGCGAGTCGCTAGTTAAATATAAGATAGAATCTGAAATATTTGACACCTGTGTTGGCCAATAACTAACAAAAAAAATTATAACAATATTTTATTGTATGTAAATATTAGGACAAAGTATAAAATGTGATACAAACAAAATGCGCGCGCATTTTGTATGTATAAGAATTAATTAACCTCACAGGATTACAAAAAAAAACTATAACTAACAAAAAAAATATAACAATATTTTATTGTATGTAAATATTAGGACAAAGTATAAAATAAATAATAAAAAAATGTGATACATACAAAATGCGCGCGCATTTTGTATGTATCACATTTTTTTACGGAAAGTAAACCAAGAATTAATTAACCTCACAGGATTACAAAAAAAAACTATAACTAACAAAAGAAATTATAACAATTTATTATTGTATGTAAATATTAGGACAAAGTATAAAATAAATAATAAAAAAATTACTTTTACAATATTTTATTGTATGTAAATATTAGGACAAAGTACGTATTAAAGAAATAAAAAAAATTGTGATACATACAAAATGCGCGCGCATTTTGTATGTATCACAATTTTTTTCAAGTAGAAAGATAACTATATTTTTTTGTATATAATAATAATGTATTACAATTATTATTAATAATACCTAATTTATCTTATTTTTTTAAACTTATATTAGGGGCCATAGCTCGAAGAAATTTACACTCGAAATATTCAGATTTTCGTTAAATATATTGCAGTCTTTCTTTTTGTTTTAATATTATTTTAACACTTTACATTATAACTACTTTAAGTAAAATAAGTATACGATATCTTCGCCAATTGTGAACCGATTTTGACGTTTCTTTTATTATATGAAAACCTTTACTACCAAATTAGTCCCATTTTAATTTGGTGAAGATATGATGAAGAACTTTCGAAATATGGAAGAAACTCCTAACATATTATTGAATTCGGTATTTTTTTTTAATTTAATTTTTACTTATGTATTGAGAATCTTCTAACAATTAATTTGTATAACAAATGATTATTATCCGTAATAATATGTATATATAACGTTTATTATACATAACAACTAATCGATTTATTAAATTTTATAATAATAAAACGGTATTATAAAGGTTTGATATGTTAAATAATTGTTATAATAAAAGATTTTAGGTTTTTTAAACTTATTTCTTTCGATTTTTATCTTTCTTGATAATTATACTGACCAAAATTATGTATTTCGTTGATATATATCTTAAAAGATATATATTTTGTGTTTATATGTTATATTACTTACCCAAAATTTTGTCAATAGATTCATAGATTCTGACGTGATTGGGCAAACGTAAACCTACAAACATACGAATTTTGCATTTATATTATCAGTAAAATAGTAGAATAATATAAGATATCAGGATATTCGCTCTGTAATAACTCAGAAAATAATCACCTGTTTTATTCATATTCCCTTGATCAATATAATTATAGCTTCTGTCCGCAACTTCGATAAAAATACCCAAATCCGTTCAGACGTTTTGTAGGATCCAGGGTGTCATCCTCAACTGTTTGGCCGGTGGTTGTAGTGTTTCCTTCCCTTACTTAAAAATGCTCTCCAGGATTCCCGAAGAATCCTTGGGAGGAGGCTTTTGTCCAGCAATGGACTTCTTGCGGCTGGAATATTATTCAGACATGTTCTAAGAATCAAACATTTAAACATTAAGTCGCACCTAGGAATTTGGAACGTCCTACCAGATTCACATACATCCAAAAGAAGTTAAAAAACTCACGTGGACTTTCCGCCGGCATATTTTGTGCACTCGAGTCGAACAAGGGACTAGGACGGTAGTTAATAACGATTTATGGCACCCTTTTGTTCCACGTCTCCTATCTGCGTCGTGTGTGCTATTCACGGTTGATTTATTGAGCCAGGATGTCAGGAAGGAGGAATGAAGCCTCTTTATTATTTTTATAGAGGGCTTCAATGGTCATGAAGAATAAAATTCTTGCTTTAAGATATTTATTTTGGCCATTGATACAACCACGAAGAAGATACTATTTTATACGTAACTACTGCATCACAGCAACTATTTTACATAATATGTATATGAAATTTATTTAAAACAGTGGCGGGATCGAATTTGTACATATTTTTTTTTTTTCATATGTTTTATTAGGTTGGATATAGATAACAAATCATCTATTTTGGACTTTTTGTCTATCTATCTGTAAAAGTATCACGCAAAAACTAAGGGTCTGATTTACTTGACATTTGGTATAATAATATGGACAAAAATATTCTAAGTATGTCTCACAAACTTTCAAGAGAATCGTTTTAGTAATACGACCTGTAAAGAAACCTAGCTGAAATGGAGACGCTTCGCTCTCGCTTAACGCTCGCTCGCTCAAATATATTTCATCACCTGTATCGATTTCATCAAATAACGTTACATCATAATCCATATCTCCAGTGCCAGTCATCGTGATTTTCGAAACGGAGCCCAAGCGGGATCATCCAAAAATAAATTACACCTGGGCCGCCCTTCGGAGCCGTCAATACAATGTTGATCCGTAACATGATTTGCTGTCCAATTATGTGGATCCGCTAATAGACCGAGAGGTCGGAGGCGATAATTTTTTTGTAGAACCTTCGAGACTTATTGATCATATCATATCTTAGAAACTAATCTGATTATTTGTGTTTCATGATCATCATCATCATTTTAGCCGCAAGAAGTCCACGGCTGGACATACGCGTTGGGATTTCTAAAATAACCGATAGGAGGCGGCCTGCATCCAGTGTTTCCCTTCATCAGGTAGTCCGACCAATTGGTCGGTGGGGGTCTGACGCTGCGCTTGCCAATACATGGTCGCCACTCAAGAACCTTTCTACCCTTCGGCAATCGGATATTATTATTAAAATTTGTTATTTGTGTTTAGTTTTAAGCAATTTGTGTAGATTATATGACAATAAAATTGTATTGTAGTTGTAGTATATATAAGGGCAGATATACAACATGGGGTTCTTTAAAAAGGGCGTAAAAAGATTTTTTTAGGGTCGACAACGCACGAGTGGCACCCCTGGTGTTGCAGGCGTCTATAGGCTATGGTAATCGCTTTCCATCAGGTGGCCTACTAAGTGGTATAAAAAAAAGATAAATTATGACGTATTGATTCCCGTTGAAGAGATAGAGCTAAAGATCAACAAAACCCAATGGGCATACTTGACAGAGAACGGATGTCATGTCAGAAGGTCAAAAGGCTGACAAAAAACAGCGAAAGATGTAGAGTTCCACCGACAAGAGCAACGTACTTAAATAGCCTAATGGCAATTTACACAAAAGCTTAAGGTTATTTTGAACTTACGGGCTTTCGCCCGCGACTCAGTTTACGTCAATGTCGATCCCTCGGGAACAGTTCTTTTTCCCAGCACTAAATATGTTGTTCAGATTCGTGCTCTGAGTCGTTCCTTAAACGTTTGCTAATGACTTCAGTTTCACCCTGTATTGCCTTTAAACTGAATTGTAGTCATTAACTCGATTCCTGTTAAACGTGTTAGCATGTATCAGCTATGATGAACATAGCGGATGATCGAGTGTCCATAATGTATTTAGTACGCTAGGTTTTAAAAGTTTCAGTCAGTTGTATCCAAATTTATGATAATCGCAATATTATATACATTTACTAGGTTGAAGTTATCATAATATCAGAGGAATTAGGCGATACAGTTAGCAGCCTAACACAGTTTGGATTCCATTTAGCACCAACTCGGCCACCTACTAACCAATTAGATCTTATGGCTATAGACTCTATCTAAACTGTAAGGGGTGAAAAAGGGATTAATATGTATAGTATGTCATAGTTTAATAAAACCTTTCTTACAAAATTAAACATTTAATATAATCTGAAAGCATCTCATATTGTTGGCTTGGTTTCTCGGAAAAAGAAACATTCTAGTAAGCCATTTCGCAGGCACATAAAAGAAATAAGTATAAATCAGAGATGTCGCCCATTAGGGCATGGCCCGTGTTATTGCGCTACGTCACGTTACGTGGGGTGAATGTGACAACATAAGCGCTACAAAACAAACATTGCGTTATTAACTTATTAGTTATTTTTTATTATATATATATATATATATATTAGTAATTACACACATACAATCTTAGGCATAATCAATCCTCAGTTAACGTAACGGATTTTTTAACTTAAGGGATTCAAAAGAAATTTATACTATTATCTATACATATAATAAAACAGTAAAATTATTTTGTCTGTACATTTAGAATTTTTGACTGAAATGGATAGAGGGACACTTAAAAAGAACAACAGAAAGCAAAAAAAAATTTTTGGAATTTCTTGTCTGTCTGTCTATCTGTATGTATGATCACGATTATCTCCGAAAATACTGAACCGATTTACTTTCAACTTTCACCAATTAGTTTGTTTTAACTCAGTTTAACATTTAAAGTTTGTTTCATCAAAATCGGTTCATTAAAAAAAGAGTTATCGTCATTTGAATGAACTCAAGGCATGAGTTTGCCTGCAAACATATAGCAAAAATAAAATAAATAATAAGTGACATAAGAAAATTAAAATCCAAAGTCAATTCATCATCATTATACGACAGCATTATACCTATCCATACTATCCATAGTAATCCATACTAAAAAAAAGGAGAAGCTGACTGACTGACTGACATATCAACGCAAGGCCTAAACTATAAGGGTAAGGAACTTGAAATTTTGCACAGGGGTTCCTTTTATAACGTAGGGGAGCACTAGGAAAGGATTTTTGGAAATTTATCTCCTAAGGGGGAAAAACGGGTTGCAAAGTTAGTATGAAACTTTGTTGTTTTTGAAGTTATTCGAATGAAATTCAGCATGAAGGTTCTTTACTGAAAGGTATGAAACACGAGTAAAATATTTTACTCAAAAATCATCCCTTAAGGGGGTAAAATAGGGGTGCAAAGTAAGCATGAAACTATGCCATTTTTGAAGTTAGTCGAATGAAATTCAGCATGAAGGTTCTTTACTAAAAGGCATGAAACACGAGTAAAATATTTTTCTCAAAAATCATACCTTAAGGGGATATAACGGGGATGCAAAGTTAGTATGAAACTTTCCGTTTTTGAAGTTATTCAATTGAAATTCAATATTAAGGTAATTGAAAGTAATTGAAAGTCATAAACTAATGTATTCCTGTTATTCTACTGTTCCTGAGAAATCGACACTTACGCGGGCGGAGCCGCGGGCCAAAGGCAAACCTGACTTATATATCAACGCACAGCCGAAACTACTGTGCGCAGAAACTTGAAATTTGGCACAGGGATTCTTTTATGATGTAAATGAGCACTTAGAAAGGATTTTGAGAAAATCAAGGGGTTGAGGTTTTATGGAATTTTCTCATTTCTGGACTTCGAAGTTTGAAAGGAGGTACGCAAGTTCTCAATTAAAATTAAAAAAGATCTGTTTAGGTGAACCAGACAACATTCTCCCTCGAAGGGGTAAATAGGGGGTAAAGTTTGTATGGAATTTTTCCATTTCTAGACTTAGAGGTATGAAATAAATAAATAAATAAATAATTCTGTACATAGAAGTATAAAAATAAGTATATATGTTTACATTACAATTAAAAAGATCTGTGTAGTTAAAATGGTCGAAATTTCCCCTTGAAGGGGTAGAATAGGTGGGGTAAAGTTTGTATGGATTTTTTTTATTTACTTAGAAATATGACAATAAGAAGTTCTCCATTACAATAATAAAATATCTGTGTAGGTGAAATGGGCAAAATCCCCTCCTTAAGGGCTTAAGATCTATGCAGGTGAAATGTATTAAATTCCCCCTTAAGGGGAAAAAGCCGGGCAGGGGTTTGTATGGAATTTTTATCATTTCTACTGTTCACAAGGGAACGACATTAACGCGGGCGGACCCGCGGGCAACAGCTAGTTATAAATAAGAAAGTCATTATCTCAACTGCAAGAAGTCCACTGCTGGACATAGGCCTCCCCCAAGGATTTCCAATACGCGAAATGAGAAAGTTCTCTATTTATATCTTTCTGTTACCTTTTCACTCTGTAACCATTAAGCCAATCGTTATTAGGATAAAAAAGGGCATAAACCTACCCTTTATCCCGGATAAAAATATTGCGCACGTGAAAGCACAACGACAATGAAAAAAAAGCGAAAACTACTGCACAAATACTCGCATGTTGGTTATACTAATAGTATTAAGTATTGGTGGTATGTGTTTATGATAATAATTTTAAATTATCATTTGTGACAAGATTTCAACAGTTCTTTAGACAGACTTCCCATTGTCTGTATGTCCCTATGTAAGCTTAGATCTTTAAAGCTACGCAACGGATTTTAATACGATTTTTTATAAATAGATAGGTGATTGAAGAGTAAGGTTTATATGTGCGAAGCCGAGCGGGTCACTAGTTTATAAATAAAATAGGAAATACCGACTGTCATTAAAACCATTATGGCCCCAAAAACACCGTTATCATAAGTAAGTGTGTCCTTCGAGATTTCGAAAATGTAAATATAAAATCAATTTTCCGTAAATTACAATTTTGCTTTCAATATCTTTTAAGAAGAATATCTTCAAATTTCTAAGAAAGTCGAGAGCATGATAAAATAATTTGCAAGTCCCAGACTTAAAAACATCGTTCATTCTGAAGGAATTCCTCTAGTCGGGGAAGGAATGAAAAAAAATATTTCCATGATTTACGCTGCTCACCGAGGGCCTTATTAGCATACGATCGCATCTGAAAGCTGAAAAATACGGATGGCAAACCTTAGGATGCGGTTTTATTGGGCGGCGGAGGCGGAGCGAATGCTCTGTAGTTTCGATACAGCCCCTTTTTTCTTGCACTGCAATTTCGACGCATTTTTTGTTGAAAAATGTCAACTCACTCACACTAAAAAATATTAGTAACGTATTTTAAATCTATCCTAATATTATAAAGCGGAAGATTCTGTTTGTTTGTTTGTTTGTTTGAACGCGCTAAACTTATTTTTTATTTTCTGTTGGATAGTCCATTTATTGAGAAAGGCTTTAGGTTATAAAACATCACGCTGCGGCCAATAGGAGCAAAGCATCAATAAAAAATGTTTTGAAAACGGAGGACAATTATTCATTAATCATAATAACAGAAATTGCCGCGGAAGAAGTCGCGGGCAACAGCTAGTACATACTATATTTTTTTGTGTTGTCAAGGGCTATTTTTTTAGGTTCTATGACCTGTCCTATTGGTGCATAGATATTTGTTACTGTGACCACTGACTTCGATCGCATTTTGCTCATATTAATTTTGCCAGCTTTTCACCAACAGCCGCATTATAATGTATTGATGAAGATTATACACATGACATAAATCATTCCATCATTTGAATAATGGTGGGCGAAATCGATACTCAATTTAAATACATTTGTTGATTTTTTTCTTCGATCTTTGGAACCACTGTTTTACGCACATTTTAAAACCAAATAGTTGCAGTTGGGCCATGTTCTCAATGAGTGTGGAGTTTATGGGTAGGGTGAAAAACCCTACTGTACTCTGCCTAGTGTTCGAAAAATTCGATTACTGATTTCATGACGTATATCCTATGGCCATAATATGATACCAGCCTTAAAATGCGGATCGCGGGCGCAAAGACCATCAACGGGCGCCACTGAAACGCGGATGCAGAGCTCATCCGCTTATAAATTATGCAGCGAATACGGAAAACAATCCGCATTACGTGGCACCAGCGTTTTTGACGCACACCTAGAGTAAGTATATTGAATAATGAAATAGGGATTGGCGATACGAAAGGTCAAAGTAACTTTCGCATATCGAACTTTGACGTTTGTTTAGGGAAACAGGAAGTGTAAATATGAAATTTACCTTTCGAAAATGTCAAAAATAAAGGCATATCGAGCGTTCTGAAATGATAGAGTCAATAAAATATATGTTTTTAACTTTTTCGAACAATTTCCACTTTTCTTAGTGAAAAATATATTAAACGAGGTTAAGCTTAATATAATTTGGAATCTTTTATAAGCTATTTATTATTAATCACTTAAAATCTATACTTTAATTAATGCCTCCTACGTAGAGATGGGCAATCCACCCACCCGGGTTTAAACCCAGTTGGGTAAAAACCGGGTGTTTTGGGTGTTTTGGGTTTAAACCCAATAAGCACCCAATTTTTTGGGTTTTTACGATTTTTTACTTTAATTATGCTTCTTCTTGACCTGACGAAGCTGGTGCAGTGGACTACAGTTCCAAACCTTCAGGTCCAATTGGTCAACTTCCCTCCCATATTTACGTTTTTGGTTTATGCCCTCATCAAATAATATTTTTTTGCGATAGAGCGAGGCGACATGACCAGAGGATAAAACAAACGGGTATTTTGGACTGTTAGTAGCTCAATAATTTAATTATTGTCGCGAAGGTCCAAGAATGGAATAGTCTAGAACTTATCCGAACACCGTCTGTTGCGCTCATAAATCTTTTATCTTGCTCACACATATGTATTTATTATTATTGTTTTGACCGTGTTTTGAAGGATTCATTTATGATACATGCTTTTTAACCGACTTCAAAAATGGAAAACGATGTTCGACAGTTTGAATGTTTTCTTACTGACTGGTTGGTAGCTTTTGGGTAAGGAATTTGAGGATCTCGAAAATGACTTCAGTCTTGGAATCCAAGATGGCGAATGCGACTTGTCATAAAAAATCGACATGGGTGTCGTTGTCTAGGTATTTTGAGGTGTAGATCTCGAAAATGACGTCAGTTTTAGAATCCAAGATGGCAGATCCGAATTGTTATAAAAAATCGACATGGGTTCGTTTTCTAGGTTTTTTGGGTGTAGATCGCAAAAATGATGTCAGTTTAGGAATCCAAGATGGCGTACGTGACTTGTCATAAAAATCGACATGGGTACGTTTCTATGTTTCTTGGGAAGAAGATCTTGAAAATAATGTCAGTTTTGTAATACAAGATGGCAGGGCTTTGCATGGTAATTCATCATGGGTGTTGATCCCTTAGTTTTTTGTGGTGTAAATAACGTAATTTTCGAGGAAAAATAGGAAAAATATGTCCTGGGCTGATGCCCGCAAAATCAAAGCTGATGATCTTCAAGACAGGAAGAGAGTGTATAACGCTGCTGCCAAGTCCTGCAAAAAGGTGTTCAGAAGAGCTCGTTTCGACCACGTTGGCCGTATTGGAGACATGATAGCTTCTTGTCCCTCAGGAAGTAAAGCCTTCTGGTCTCTAGCCAAGTCAGTGGAGATGAACTTCTGTCGCCCATCGCTGCCACTATTGCAGAAACCTGACGGTTCTCTGGCCCATGGTGCAAAAGAGAAAGCAGACTTGTTTGCCAATCTATTTGCAGATAATTCGCGTCTAGATAGTAACAATAAAAGCCCACCCCAGTTACCTTCGTTCGGCCCCAAGATGCGGGCCGCTCAAATCCACCAAAAAGAGGTACTTAAATGCATGCTAAACCTAGACGTGAATAAGGCTAGTGGACCAGATGGTATTCCAGCAGTGGTTCTTAAGCGCTGCGCACCCGAATTGTCCCCTGTACTGACACCTCCTCTATAGACTTTCTCTAGAGGCTGGCAAGGTCCCAAGATCCTGGAAGCTTGCCAATGTACAACCTGTACCTAAAAAGGGAAGTCGCTCCGACCCGGCCAATTATCGACCTGTTGCGATCAACTCCATATTGTGCAAGATTATGGAGCGTGTATTGAACAATCGTCTCCTGGCATACCTGGAAACCAACGAGCTCCTTAGTGACAACCAATATGGTTTTCGCAAGGGTCGCTCAACCGGTGACCTACTGGTATATGCCACTCACTTATTGAGCGAAGCTTTGGAGGGTCACGGTGAGGCAATTGCCGTTTCACTAGATATATCCAAGGCTTTTGACCGGGTCTGGCACGAAGCTATCCTCAGTAAGCTTCCAGCGTATGGTTTACCAGAGGACCTTTGCGACTGGATATCCGATTTCCTGAGGGAACGGTCAATTCGAGTGGTCATGGATGGCTGCTCTTCCGACCTAATGGCTATAAATGCCGGGGTACCTCAAGGATCTGTTCTCTCTGCAACCTTGTTCCTGCTGCACATTAATGACCTCCTTAAATATGGCATTATTGGCTATGCTGATGACAGCACCGTTGTAGAGAGTTTTACGTCTAGTGCCAGTGCAAGTCCACAAGAAGTCCAGTCTCTGAGAGAGTCTATGACTGAACGGGTTAACTCGAAATTACAGAGGGTGTCCGATTGGGGAGACGCCAATCTTGTTAAGTTTAACCCGTCCAAAACACAGGCGTGTCTCTTTTCCGCAAAAAAAAGTGCTTTCCCACTTGCACCCACTTTCCAGGGTGTTTCCTTGCCGTTAGTTGACCACCTTGGGCTTTTAGGCATGACAATCACGTCCAAACGGTCGGTATTTTATAGGATCCATTTTGGAGAGTGTGCGAAACCGCTCTTTGAGCTAGTTGAACCCTCACCATTCCTCCATCGGACTACGAGGCGCAGGCAGAAATTTCACCCTTTTATCGTTGGAATACCAAAGAGTCGAACTAAACGCTTTGACAGTTCCTTTTTGGTTCGAGTAGCCAAGGTGTGGAATGAACTGCCTGCGTCTATATTCCCAGACAAGTACATCCCGGGACATTCAAAAGTAGAATAAATGGGTATCTCTTGGATAGGCATGTAACATCCTCGTCTTCATCGTCACTTACCATCAGGTGAGATGGGAGACAAATGCTTAATCCAATAATTAGTAAAAAAAAAAAAAAACAACACCTATAATGATTTATCATAAAATGTCGTCATCTTTGATTCCAAAACTGATTTTATAATCTAGATCTACACCACTAAAAACCTAAAAAATTACACGCGTCGATTTTTCATGACAAGCCACGTCCGCCACCTTACATTCCAAAACTGACATCATTTTCGACATCTACACCCTAAAAAACGTAGAAAACGACACCGATGTCGATTCTTCATGAAAAAATGCCTCCGCACTCTTAAGATACCAAAATTGACGTCATTTTCAAGATGACGTCATTTTCAAGATCTACACCCCAAAAAGCCTTAGAAATAACATCCATGTAATTTTTTCATGACAAGTCACGTCCGCCATCTTGGATTCGAAAACTGACATCATTTTCGAGATCTACACCCCAAAAAACGTAAAAAAGAACACGCATGTCGATTTTTCATCAAAACTCGCGTCCGCCACAAACATAATCTCTAAAAACAACAATACACTTCTTTTTTTGAAGTCGTGTCAAAAGAAAACTATCAAAAACTCAAATTTCAATACCTACATAGGAAAATAAAATAATATCATTTTACACCTTAGAATTATTTATTCTCCTAATTACGTCCACCGACTCACTACTAGGTCATTGCCGCACTCGTTCTAACATAAGGTCTGACACAGCATGCCGTCTCTTTCTACTTTGGCGCAAAGCTTTTAAAATATTTACGGCAAGGAAAAGACCAACATGTTGGTCAACTGCAACATGAAAACACAGAACTAATTATTTTCATCTCGGTTTTTATTAATAGTAAACATTTTAAAATTTCCTAAATTTTAATTAAGTACGTACCTAATATTTCTTTAATTTTTTTTATCGTACAGCAACGTTGAATTGTAAATTACAATTTAATAAAAATATATTTTTCATATATTACTAACGTTTTTGACAAATAAAGTAAACACCCAATTTTTTGGGTGTTTATGGGTGTTTAAGGGTGTTTATTGGGTTTTTACCAAAGCACCGGGTTTAAACCCGGTGCTTTGCCCATCTCTACTCCTACGATTTGAATATTGATTTCAAAACTTTGATAACTCTACTATAGGTTATACGTATAGATTACGTATAGATTACGTATAAATATAGGAAAATCATTGCCTGATTAAAATGTGTTTCAAGGTGAAACGGTTTACATTTGACCTTGAAACCCATTTTAGTTCGCAATTCTGAGAAAAGGAAGACGGATGGAGAGACCCTCGGCGGAAGACATAGCTTAATTTATAAGCCAACGTTCGCCGAGTACTCCTATATGAACAAATTTCCTCACAGTCAAGCGATTTATAAGCAAACGTGAGTGTAAATTATCGATATGATTTATTTTTGCGAACTTTTTTACTGTTGTAGTTTTAGTTGATGATGAGTACAACTATGTTGATATTTGTTTAGCTGCAAACTTAAACTATTAGATCCAGTTAGACTACATAAAACTTTAAAGTTTTCCGTTGTCACTAGCGCAATTTACGATATTTTTTAGTCTTCTCACTCGAGCTGCCGGATTGGCACATCTCCAAAAGTGCATTTATCTATCGCCACACTGAAATTTCATTTTGCTTAGAAACAGTTAAAAGGTCAGATTATTTTATCTATCGATTTTTAAAATAGTCCAACCAAATTCTGTGGGCGTCATGTAATGGACACCACACACAATCCGTACAGTGTTAAAGCGACCACAAAAGCAAATGTAAAAACCCATTTTCGCATTCATAAGTACTAGCTTTCGCCCGCGGCTCTACTATGTATATATCTGTATATCCCTCGGGAACAGTACGTACCTTTTCCGGAATGAAAGCTATCCTATATCCTTCTCCGGGTCTAAAGATACCGTACCATCATCATCATCATCATCATCATGTCCTTTTTAGTCTCCACTACAGGAGCACGACCCTCTCTGTACTACTAGGGCCATACTTGGCCAGAGCAGCCAGAGGACTTGGCCTACACTCTCCACGCTGGCCAGATGGGTTGGAGAGGTCTCTTAGATGTTTATAAGCTTTGTTTAGCTTGTATTTCCTAAGTCGCCTTCTACGACATCAATGGGATGACTTGGAGTGGTCCTATTCTACTCTGCCGAATACCACACGGCTAATACCGTACATATATAAGATACCGTACCAAATTCCGTCTAAATTGGTTCAATGGTTGAAGTGTGTAGAGGTTACAGACCGACAGAATTACTTTGGCATATTATTAGTATGGAAGTGTTGATTGGTATAGATAGGTAAAATTTAATAGAAAAAAATGTAGATAATAAGTTGTTTACCTTGATATGAATTTCAGAATATCTTACCACAAGAAATATTCATGTCAGAAAGGATCAAAATCCGATCCTGAGAAGCTCTGAGAAACCACATTAACGTCAAACGCGTATTTGGTTACAGCCAAAGGTATAATATTTTGTAGGCAACAGAACAGTCTAAGATTGAAGACTTGATCATGTCAATCTTCGTTATTTTACTGAATAAATTATTAAGTTTACTTGTAAACTACTCGTACTCTACAATTTCTTAGAAAGGCTGTAACTAAACTATGCAACAAAGGGATGATTTTAATATCCGAAACATACCGTTAGCCAAAGAGCAAAACTTAACGGATGGCAATGTTTTGGTGTTGGAATTGGAATCCTTAATAAAATATAGACCTGCATGGAAAAAAAAAAGGGAAAGATGATGAAAAAAAATGAGCCTCCCATACAAATTCACCGATCAGCTGGTCAAATTTCTATGGAAAGTCTTAAGCTTTTTCATAAATAACCTTTTTATTTCTATCTGATTTATATTCTGTCGAATGTGGGATTCTGATTCCAACATTGAAATCATCATATCAGCCGCAAGAAGTCCACTGCTGGACATGGACAGGCCTCCCCCAAGGATTTCCAATACGACTGGTTGCAAGCGGCCCGCATCCAGCGTCTTCCCGCGACCTTAGTCAGGCCATCCGACTATCTGGTTGGTGGATGTTGAAATGTTGCCAGATAATTCAAAATCACCCTGTATAGACACGCTTGATTATGTCGATCATTAATCAAGTTCGCAAATCATAAATCCGAGGCGAGTCGCCTCGGACGGCGTGTCCCCTGAGCCCCACAATCGGGCTACAGTGACCTATTTTCGATTTATTATTATAACTTAAAATATATTAGATAACTCACTTGTATTTTCACGGGTCTTGTACTACTATTTTTTAATTAGGTATGGAATCTTAAGTTTCAATAAAGGAGATTTTGACATCCGAAAATCATTATTTTTATAACTGAATGACGGGCATACTCACTTAGCAAAATGTTTTGTTACTTGAAGTCAACGTTTCATTTGAGTTGATGACCAAAATTGACAAGTTAGAGCTTGTAATTTCAAGCCGGAATTTTTAAAAGGTTTTTAATTTGTCAGTACTTTTTTATTTGCGATACCTCATAATTAGATACATCATAATAAGTATACGAATAAATTTAAAAAAAATACTATATAATACATTATTTTATTGCATTTAAGAGTGTGTCGCACGAACGAAGAATGTCAAGTTCTGCGCAGTGTGCAATACCATCAGGCGTTTATTTAAAACATTTAAAAGTTTTAATATTTTCATATTTATCATCATCAGGTCCTTTTAGTCTACACTGCAGGACCATGACCCTGTCAGTACTACCGGAGCCATACTTGGCCAGAGCAGACAGAGGATTTGACCTACACTCTCCTCGCTGGCCAGACGGGTTGGAGAAGTCTCATTCGAGTTTTTGAGCTTTGTTTAGCTTGTTTCATATTTATATTTTTATAAAAATTAAGAAAGAGGGGACCTACGTCATGTGTAAATATTTCATGGGATAACAATTTTTTTAAACGAAAAATTTACAAATTTTGCAAAGGAAAATGTTTTAGATCATAACATATACAAATCGTTTTTAAATTTTATATGTATGTGTTTCAAATTCCAACCAGTCGGTGATTTTGTGCAAGGATCGACCTAAACTAAATTAAATAATTTTAATTAATTCAGCGCATTTTTTTTACTAGTGACACGTCAAATTCCACAATTTCGTGCAGTACCTTCTTAAATTTCATCAAAATGGTTTCAATAGTTTGGCTGAACTCGGTTTTTATATGTTAAGTAAAATTATCATCATCCATCTTCTATCCATTGTACATTTTTATCAGTGGAGAAGCATACATATGACACGCGTGTTGTTTACACGTTATACGATCCCGCTCTGCGCGTGATTTAATAAAACGCCTCTGTTAGCATAGCCTTTCCTCTTATGGCGTGGAATGCCTATTGTTCGAGAAATTAATATTAAATTCTTATGAGATACTTATTCGTTTCATACACTTAAGAGCGTTCACGTAATAACTCCCGAGAACGTAAAATGTTTTGGAGAAATAGTAAATGTTAATCCTTTAAAGTATTTTTTCATCTCCTCTATTCAAAAGACCAAGGAACCTGTTCCCCGAGAACAGGGTCAAAAATACGTTTATATTCCCAAGGGAATAAAAAGATTTTTGAAGAACTGCGAATACAAATAATGTTCCGAAAATATCCATGACCACAAAGGTTGAATCATATTTTTAATCAGTAACATTATTTGAAAAAAAAAAAACATAAAAATTGGTAGTATTTTATGATGCACGATTGTTTTATTCGCACGCTGAAAGTCTTTTATATCAGGCATATCTTTTATGGAGAAAAATATACCTAGTACCTGCTTGTTTTATCGTGATTTTACCTACATTTCAAATAACCACCCTATAAAATGTTTTAGAATTGGTACAGCTGGACAAGAAATAAGAATTGTGCTCTACATACTTAAGACATACCCATAAAAAAGATAGTTATAAAGTTAATTATAATAATTTAGTTTATTTTACCTATTCATTTATATTTTGTTTATGTTAAAATAATACAACGTAACGTTTCGAAAACTTAGCAGTTCTCACGGTCGCAGGTAGACTACATTTTTTATTGATGACGTTCCAGATGTACGCAGTGTTGGCTCACGGTGTCTGAAGGTCTTACAGTCTTGTGATGAGCTTAAGATTTTTATTAAACTGATGACAGGATCCCAAGCTGGTGGCAACTGCCAACCATCTCTATTGATATTAAGTTTTTTTTTAATTTAAATTTCAATTTAAATTTGTAGTAATCGCACAAAACATTAGAAACCCTTAGCTAAACCCTTCTCAATTTTAATGAGCTTTTGAAACATAGCTCCACTTTAGGGCGTTGTAAACATAAATGTTTCATATGGGTAATATCGTTCTTATCCGACGCGACAACAAACAAGCTTACAACGATGAAAATTTTATCGTATCGTATATATGGTAAAGAAGTACAAAGATCGGCCAAGTGCGAAACTGATTTTATTACGAAGTCTTCAATACTCTATTTAAATGGTAGTAGATATCTAAAGTTATTAATTGAGTTTCAACTTTAACAGAATTGAGAAATAACTACGAAACAAGTTTTGTGTATCGGTTTTTAATTTTATTTTGTTTATATCAATTGTATAAATAGCGGCAAAAGATAACAGTCTCTTCCAATTGCGATATAATATATTCTGCCCTGTGGCAAAAGGACGGATGGACATCAGAAGCTTTGTAATATCCTCATTTTTATCCTTTGGGTACGGAAATAGCCAGTCAGCCAGTAATATGAACTACTGACACATGCGAAACCTCAAAACAATGAGGCATCGCATGATGACGTCACTGTCATGCATGTTACGCATATCGGTGACGCATAAGTTTTTGGTTCACTATGCTATCCATTCGAAACCATGGTTTTCTTTTGTTTACGCCTCCGGACCCCTTGGTTAGGAGGGCTCCGTACTTACAGCTTCGCATTAAATTACTTTTAAGATAATTTTATATCAAAGTCTTGAATATCATATACTTACGCGGGACCCTAAAATAACGTAAACGAGCCTGGTTAAAACTGGCAATGGGGAAAGGCCAATAACAATAAAAAGCGACTGTAACGAGTATTTTATCGTCAACCAAAGCAGATAATACATAAGGAAGAAAAGGTTAAAAGCTACCCGTTTGTTTTTCTGAGCCTTATTTTTACGAAAGAAGAAGGTATGTGATAAATCTGTCAAGTTGGGGGTTGGGTCCCCCTATGTTAGACTAGACTCACCATGCCCCAGTTTCATCAGTCTTAAGGGCTTACAAGAACTAACTAGCGCCATTCATCATGTTATTCCTGTTTAAAAAAAGAATTAAGAAAAATCTTAAACTTTGGATGCTCGCTAGTAAACGTTACATGTATTTTACGTATTACTTTTTAGTAAAGCGCATTTGATAAATTAAGATAATTGTGAATTACCGCCAAAAGGCTGCTTTTGGCGGCGATTATGTGTGGCTTTAGTTGGCTCATGTAAGCTTCTTCATACGTGGTCGTGATTTCAAATTACCGCAACAATGGCAATTGCTCTCGATATCTATTAATGTATTACATAATTACCAACTTCCAATTGCTAAGTTTCAACGTTAACGAGATTTTACACTAAAACATTTTGAGGGAAAGAAACTAAAAGGCATAAGTATAAAAGCTCCAGCGAGCCAAGTAAATTATTGAAAATTATATCAGTAACCTGAAAAAGAAAACTTAATTTAAATTGAACTACGACAGCAAAGAATGACTATCAATAGACATTTTTTCCTGTCGTGGCTTAATGTAAACAACTGCTCTGTATCCAATTGCTTTTGGTTAAATAGAGCGACAAGAAAAACGAGTGGGTGTTACCAAGACGTAGGCATTTTACGCTAAGCTAGCACGCAGTGTAGACGGAATTATTTCGCGAAGCATCTGAATTTACATTCCATTATGAATATTGAAGTAATTTGGCGTCAAGCCTCAAGCTTCAGTGATAATGTGACTGCATAATCCACGTCTCAGTGACTTTGTAACCATTGTCATAAAGTAAAGAGACTACAGAAACAGATACTACCTACATAGAATGTGTACCGAGCTACGTATCGAGCACATACCGGCTTTACAATGAGATGAGGGAGAATATGCAAGCTTTTCTTGGTCAAATGCTGACGTTTCGAAAAAATAAGATTCTCATACAAATTGTTAAGAAGCCTGAACACTTTTGTATGAGAATTTTTATCGAGTTGTGCGGCTGCAACATTAATAATAAAAAAAATTGCCCTGCATTTCATATTTGTATATTATCAGGAGTACAATTTAAACGGTACGACGGGTGGCTCAAAAACGAATGATTTTTATATGGAAAAATCGTTCGTCTTGTATAATCACTAGATACACAATACAATATTTAGATAAGCGGATTAATCATTTATTTATTAGTGACTTATTAGTAAAGAAAAATTAGAAATCCCGAATGTCTAGTTTTAGGTATTTTCTTTTTTGCCAGAACAATGTTCATCGCGTCATAAAAAATCTAGGTGACCGGCCATTGACCGACGGCAGTTCTGGCTTGTTTCCAGATTGAGGTTCTAAAGAGTGAACTACATATGCTATACAACAGCACGCAGTGAACGTCAAATTCAAGGCTCAAAATGACACTTATTGCACTGTAAAAGCGAATTAATGTCTCCTATTTATCTACTTATCAAGAAACTGAAGTTTCTAGTACCATAGATGCGTATTCTTCTATCCTTTAAGTATTTTACTTGTAGGCTTTAACCATTGCTTGGAGGACGGAATATTACAGAATTTCGCGCGTCATTTCCACTTCGTGTTAGCCGCGAGCGGAAAAACAAACCGCCGCTGTTTCATTCTTGACTTGATTACTCCATGCGAGTGGATGAAAATTTGAACATAAAAACTTGTACCATTTATAAGAAAACAACGTGGTCGACAGCAATAATACTAAATTTGGCGGAATGGAATTATAAACTAAAATATACCAATAAGAAACATTGTACTCATTAAATCAAATCACGATATGATGTCGAATATATTTCAGTATATTCCACTTCGTGTTAGCCGCAAGCGGAAAAACAAACCGCCGCTGTTTCATTCTTGACTTTATCATCTCTGTGCGAGTGGATGAAATTTTAAACATGAGTACTTCTACAAATTTTAAGAAAACAATTATGTCGATTACCATTATACTGAATTCCTCGGAATGGAATTATATCAAAATATGCCAAGAAGAAACATTATACTCATCAGATCAAATCATGATACGATATCTAATAAATGTATAACAGTATATTAATTACTGTTTTTTTTTTTATCGTAAATCAAATCCAAACTTATCCATACTATTATATTATGAATGCAAAAGTAACTGTCTTGCTGCCTATGACTTTTAAAGCTTCAACACCTGAGCCGATTTAGGTGACCTTTCATCCCGGAAAAAAGTACCGTTCCTGAGAGATCGACATTCAAAAGCTAATGATATATAGAACACGGATTCTTTGGAACAATTCTAGTTTTGAAACACCACAAACAACTTTTAAGGTATTTTAAAGCCAAAAAAGATATAAAATGTGCTCAAAAACAGCAAAACTCTTCTTTGACGAGGTTAATATTTTAAACAAAGCCACTGCGTACTGATACAAAAAGACCGCGCAATCACTCTTCAACAACATTACTTCCATTGTTTTTATTTTAAGTTATTTCTCACACAAAATGGTGAACAAAACCCGTCCGTCCTCACGTCCTTGGCCTCATTCAATTTAAATTAGAAATGGATACAAAGCGGTCAAACGATCATATGCTTATTTTATTATAAATGTAAGGGAATTGAATGTCACAATTTAAAATAGAATAGCCGAAACAAAATATGTGATAGGCAGATATGCCATGTATTTTATAAATACATGTATGCGATTATATGCCACGCTGTTTAATATTAGAATTTTATAAACAGACAAATTCTATAATACGTCTTCTAAATAGTTCAAAATACCAGCATCATCATTTCAATCTGGTTAAAGCCTCTCCCAAGGTTTCTGCGTTCCATGAGAGGATATTGCCATACCAAAATTGTTCAATGTTTATTTCGACGAGCTCCGTGGCGCAGTGGTTAACACGTCAGCCTGCGACACGAGGGCCCCGGGTTCGATCCCCGGTCAGGTCAAGATGGAAAATAATCTTTTTCAGATTGGCCTGGGTCTTGGATGTTTATCTATATATGGGTGAATATACAAAAGTTGGGTAACTTTTACGGAAATTTTGTTTACTATATTTTTTGGGTATACAAGATAGCTAATATAATGAATATATTGTTCGTGTTTGGGCCAGTCACTTTTTCCAGTAGATTTTGAGATATTTCGATTTTTCTTAATTTGACTGCCAGGGGACTGACGAGGGTGACAAAGTACTGACAAAAACACAATTTCATAACATATTTCTATGTAATTTATTAATATTTAGAATTTTTTTAAAACCTAATAATAATAACGCATATTTTAAGTTTTAACTCGCTTTAGTTACAGTTTAAAAAATATTAATAGGTAATACGTATAAGAAAAAAACTCCACCTTAAAGACAGCCTATTAACACTTTTGCTATTATTTTAATCAATTCAGTAATTATTAGAGATAGTTTAACTGTCCTCTTTTTGACATTATACATTATCTAAGTAACCACCAAACAATTGAAACCAAAATATAACTGTGTCTGCTCTAAAGATACTTATATAATAGAAATTTATAAAAAGTACTTGAACTATTTCAGACTGAAATATTTAAAGTCACTGCTTTGTTTTGAACTCTCCATAATTTGTATTTATTTACTACATTTCCAGATAAAACTTATTTCTTTTGTTTTTCTTCATCATCATCGTCACACCAGCCGTAAGAAGTCCACTGCTGGACAAAGACCTCTCCCAAGGATACCTCGTTCTATAGGAGGATATTGCCATGCTCACCACACATGGCAGCCGGTTTAGCAAGCGAAGTCTCTTTGGCTTCTTGTGCTTCCGACGCTGCTGCCCATCGGAAGCATTCTTTAGCTGAGGAAGGTTAGGAATTTGTTGGATTAGGGAAGGGAATGAAGGTATTGGGATACTACTCACTTGGATGAATGGGGGAAAAGCAGTAGCAGTTCAGGAGGCCGGGTGCATGTACCTGATACCATACCTGCAACCGCTGGACAAGCAATTAACAATCCCTAACCATTTTTATCTTCATGATAGGAAGGGAAGCAGCTGGCACATTCTACGTTTTTACTTTTCTCTCAGATCAGCATGGAAGAGACGATGGTAGCTGTGGACTATAATATATTCCTATACATTATATAATCATCGTCAACCCGCCTGGAAAGCGTGGTGAGTATAAAATAAATAAATATATACGGACAAATCACACAGATTGAGCTAGCCCCAAAGTAAGTTCGAGACTTGTGTTATGGAATACTAACTCAACGATACTATATTTTATAAGAAAAACATATATAAATACACATCCAAGACCCAGGCCAATCTGAAAAAGATCATTTTCCATCTTGACATGGCCGGGGATCGAACCCGGGCACTCTCGTGTCGCAGGCTGGCGTGTTGACCGCTGCACCACGGAGCTAGCCAATTAATTATTAAATTAATTGTACTACTCAATGTATAAATCAATATAAATTAATACATTGAGTAGTACAATTAATTATTAAAATCATAAATATTTGATGAAAAAGAACTTGTTACAGGATTTGAACCATTAAGTTATATTTTCTATTGTCATAACATAATATACAAAGTTGGCGATCAACTGGACGAATTTCTATGAAAGGTTAAATTTATTTTTTCGTTATTTACCTTTTTTCTTCCAATTTTGTATTCCATTAGGGATTCTGATTCCCAGATTTCAATATAGCTAGGGGGTTCAAAATCACGCTGTATATAAAAATAATTTAATTAGTACAATAAAAGATGTAAATCTTATAATATGTGAAATATGGGTTACTAACATATGAAGTCAGCTACAGGCTGAGATACATATCCATACTTAATATTATAAATGCGAAAGTAACTTTGACTTCTTTTCACGCTTCAACCATTAAACTAATGCGGTGAAATTTGATATGGTAGTTTGAATCCCAGGGAAGGACATAGGGTACCTTTCACTCCGGAAAATTCTAATGTTCCCGGGATCGACACTAACAAGGACGGAGTCAGTTGAAAAAATACATTTCACATCTTAAAAAAGTTAGTATATCACGTTAATTTTAATCAGATGTAAATCCGTTCAAACAAATTCATTGACGTTTATTCTCGAAAAAGACTGAAACTACGAAACGTCAGCACCAATTTGTAAGAAGAGTAAGAACAAGAAAATCTAATCAGATCGCGAAATTTCCAACAGACCCTCATTACTGTCGAAAGGCACAAAGAGAAGGAAAAAATGACCATGACGGAAATTTCATGTAAATTGTTGGATGCACGACTGAGGCCCCGACTTTATTTGTGGCGAGTTCTTATTAGAACTGGGATTACTCTTTTTACATAAAGGTTAGATTAAGTTACACCTTTGTTGATGCCTTGTTACGCAATAAAATTTATTCAAAATTTTGTATTACAGTCCTATGTTTCACGGAAATTAGTAAAACTTTTAGGCAAACGATGGTGTGATATGTGTAAGGCAAAAAATGCTGTAATATGTATCTTATCACAGATGTATTTTTTAATTATTTAAACTTACGCGAGATATTATTTTATTTTTACAGTTTTTCAGGGCGAGTGTCAAGGATGTCTCGGCGCGGCCGTCCGACTAACACTGATGGTGTCCTTGATACACCTTTTTTAAAATAATACCTGAGTAAATTTGTTTTATATGTTAATTAATTTCGTGACATAGCTAGTAGTAGTGCTCTCAATACTCGACTACTTTCTCTACTAACCTGTAGCGGGAAAGTGGTCGAGTATTGTAAGAGAGTGATAAACAACTTTCCAAATAATTAATCAGGAGCCAATGATTAAACTTTAAGGAATGTTTGTTTCTAGTTATAACTATTTTATGTGTCAACTATCATAAATGAAACAGAGCGAAGGGAAGGGAACTTTAGCAAGACGTTAGTAATATTCAACGCTAATTTAGAAGTCTATCTTTGAACCACGAATCGTGTTTTACGTCGTACCAACGTCCACCTTTTATACGTAGCTGCAGTTCTTTTTCAATCGCAGTAAGAGTTGTGGTGTGGGTGTATTTGTGGGGAAATTAGAATGGCTTCGTGAATTCACGCAGCTGCGTGAAATTTTACAGCCGTCAACACGGTCTACGTGACCGGCTTGCCGATCCTGCTTGTCGGCTTGCAATGCCCAAGCCGACTACATTTTAAAACAACTACATCTGGTATTTATTTTCTTCTAGTGTACTACGATATTCACTACCTTTATATACAAGTGCCACTTTTCTTTAAAAACAACTACATCTAGTCGTCTTTGCTCTTATTATTTATAATAAAGCAGACTACAATACAAGTGGACAAAACCTTCCTTTCGTCTAACCAAAAGTCTCTCGCTTCACTATCTGTCCAATAAACTTTCTTGATGCACTCTGCTTCTATTTTAAATAACACCTTTTTGAAGTGAAAACATCTTTAGGCGCGTTGGGCGTTTTGTAAGAGGGAAAAAAACCATTGAACTCGCGACACGTTACTGTAACTTTACTGTACCATTACCGTAACCGACACCTCTGTATATAAGTAACCGAATGTTCAACTTTTCACTTCTGTCAGCACTCCCGGAGTGCCACTGATTTTAATTCTCATTGCAGGTTCTACTTTAATAGCAATAAAAGCCGTGATGCAGGCATTTTTATAAGGAAATTAGGATGGCGTCGTGAATTCGCGCAGCTGCGTGAAATTTTACAGCCACCAACACAGTCTACGTGATTAGCTTACCGATACCTCTCGCCAGCTTGTAATGCCGTCCTTTCCTTAAAACAACAACATCTGGTATTTCTTTTCTTCTAGTGTACTACTTTTCTAATTTGTTAATTGAACTAATGTTTCCATTTTACACTTGTCTTTTAATTGCTCTATTGTTTATTTTATAAATGAAACTAGTTTTATGAAGGAATAAACTTCGACGTTAACAACCTTTACATACAAGTACCAAACAAAAATAAAAGAGTACTAGATAAAGATGTTTTAAAAGAAAAGTCTCGTAAAACAACTACATCTACTAGTCCTTTACTCTTTTTGATTACAATCAGGCAGACATTTTTTTTTATATTAACCTACCAACCACCAATCGCCCCTTTCGGGCCGCATAACAATAGATAGTCAATGAGGATCAGTAAAGTTGTAGCAAATTCAATAGGACTAATATCCACATTATTCTTCATGACATTACAACGATATATCTTTTTGAATTATCCAAATCGGACCATTACTTACGAAGATATTAATAATTAACGTAATCCCGTTCCTGCCGCGAAAAGGCATTGCACGCCGGTGCGTGTGACGTCACTGTGACGGACCGAGCGCGGTCGGCAGTCGGCATTCATAGAGCGATCATTCGACTGAGCGACGACGACGTGGTTCGTCGCTATATTTAACAATTTATTGAAATAAAGTCTTGTTAGAGTGCAATTTTTATAATATTTACGTATAAAATGAACTTATTATGGGTACTAATATAGAAAACAAAGTAAAGAAAGAATTTTTATTTTTACTCTTGATTGCTATATAGACAATCTTGTAAATTAACTAAATCACATGCTCTTGTTACAATATTATCAAAAAAAAGTATGAAATATGGACATATGCGTGAGGTCCGATCATTTTATAGTCTTTCAACTTCCATATGCTTCTTTCAACGAGAACTCTTATCGCTTATATCAGCGATCGTTTGTGTTTGCAAAACTTCTTCTGCTGTAGGTTTTGGGTTGGAACTGTCCGTACTTAAAACTCATTAAAACTGTTCGATTTCTTGTCTTTTCTTAAAATCAGGTCTATAATTTTCAGGGTTCCGTACCTCAAAAGGGAAAAATGGAACCCTATAAAGGTTCCATTTCATCACTTGGTTATCCGTCTGTCTGTCAAGACGCTTTGTCTCAGGAACGTAGGAGCGTAGAGGTAGGTATCAAGCTGAAATTCATATCAAATATTCAGTCTATGCCGCAAATTTTCGAAGCCAACGCAATCTAAAGATACAGCTGGTTGTGCCGTAAATTTTCGTGTTTTTTCGATTTCGCAAGGGAATCAATACCTACCAGGGAACTTCCCATGAACTCAGAATCTTAAAATTTGGTACGTAGCAACGTCTTTTAGCACAGATAATGGAAAAATTGCGAAAAACATATATTTTAAGCTACGTCATATAAGAAAAATATTTTAATAATCTTTCGACATTCGCAAGGGAAACAAAACTTCAGGGTACTTCCCGTGAAATCAGAATCTTAGATTTTGGTACGAAGCAACGACTTATAATACAGATAATGAAAAAATTGCGAAATGCATACATTTTTAGTTACATCATATAATAAAGATATTTATAATAACTTCAAACTTATACGTGCGCAAGGCCAACTCGCACTTCGCCGGTTTTTTTTAAAGCTTTTGACATGCAAACTAATGAGGCAAAACTCCCTTCTTCAGTTAAACTTAATGTAATTTTCCATGTCTTTTTCACCTAAAATATATAAATATAAAATAATACCATATTTTAATCGGCCTCACATTTTGTATGAAAATGTCGATATTGTTTTCTAGTCCAATCCTGGGTCCCATACGTTGTTCATTTAGACGGGCTGATTTAATGGTTTTAGGTACAACGGTGTTCACCCTTACATCCTGTATTAACTTATTTGCTTACAACAATCAGGCATAGCTGGGGCAGATACATGTTATATCATTCATTATTTTCTTTTTACTCCAGTACGTCCCTGTGTCATTGTTTTGACCTTGGAATATTACATAGAAATGGAAACGGAAGTATTGGAAGGTAAGTAGGTTTGTCCACCAAACTAGAAAGAAATAAGTAGGTAGGTATGTTTTTATTAATACATCCGCCTTATAAAAAGAGAATACATAGGTACAACTTATTTCCATATCAACTTAATAAAAGGTAAGAATAGTTATGTACGTACTTACATCGAAATGATATTCACAACATTGTCTACTAGCCGAGGTAGAGGGTGGAGTCTTATAATCATCACAGTCACATAATTATACAATTTAAAATTGTATTCCGTTGTAAAAAGAGATGATATAAAATTCACACAAAACTTCGTGAAAAATTATTAATTTTTCCAGAAGTTTTGTGTCTTTCGGCACGTTAAAAGATAGTTTTTCTGGCGTTTTAAAAGAAGTGTTTGTATAGTTCGGCACTATACAATATTTGTACATAGTTAAAAAGATAAATTAGACATAAATAATTTGTTTTAAAGTCGCCATTACCACGAAAACACTGCGCGCCTTGTCACTGCCAACGGGCATCTAGCGGCGTCCGTCACAGTGACGTCACAGCCACCGCGCCGGCCGGTCAGTGAATTTTGCTAGTAATTTGGTCATAACTTCATCAATTTTTATCGTAGAACAATAATTTTTGCACTGTATGTTATGGATTTCTTAGCTCTATAATCCTGCATTCTCAACTAAAAACTTTACGGATCCTCATTGTGTCTGCGTTTCTCGCGATTGATGAGTTAAATAAAATCCATTCCTTCGTCTACCGTAAAGTCTCTTGCTTCACTATCTATTCTAAAAACTTTCTTTATGTTTCTCTTCTTCAGTTTTAGAAACAAAAACCTGTTTATTTCCGTTTAATACGAAGCTGCAGTTCTACTCCAATCCCAATAAGGGCCATGGTGCGGACATGTTTGTAAGGAATTAGGATGGCGTCGTGAATTCGCGCAGCTGCATGAAATTTTATAGCAGGCAACAAGGACTACGTGACTAGCTTGCCGATCCCACTCACCGGCTTTTAATGCCGCCCTTATCTTAAAACAACTTTATCTGGTATTTCTTTTCTTCTAGTGTATTACTACGTTCCCATTTTTTTTTTTCAATCAACAGTCATTTAATTTCAAGTTTACACGTGTTATTTGATTGCTCTATTTATCTTAGACACTAATGGTTGTTATGAGTGAAGATAATTTTCTGTAGGAATAAATTTTGACATTCATTACCTTTATATACAAGTATCGCGTAAAGCTACATCCAAAAGTTTTTACTTTTCTTGATCACAATAAGGCAAACTCTACATTTGTATTTTAATACATTATATATACACAAATTAAACAAAAATCTTCCTTTCCTCAAACCAAAAGTCTCTCAAATTATTCTAATAACTTTTTGTTTCTCTTTTTCCGTTTTAGAAACAAATCACACCTTTTTGTACCCTTTTAATACGTAGGTTCTTCTACGTATTAAAAGGTCGTGCAGGTTCTTCTCCAGTCGCAATAAGCGCTGTGATGCGGGCGTGTTTGTGAGGAAATTAGGATGGCGCATGGCGTCGTGAATTCGCGCAGCTGCGTGAAATTTTACAGCAGCCAACACTCTTGACTACGTGAGCTGCTTGCCGATTCGGCTCGCCAACTTGTTATTTCGCCCTTATCTTAAAACAACTGCATCTGTTATTTCTATATTTTCTAGTTTACTCTGAGTGTCTTCACTAGTTGCAGTTTGTTTTAATTTTAAGTTTACTTGACACATTGCCTGATGAGTTCTTCAACGCAATGAGAATAAATCGCTCGGCTGTCTTTCAAATTAGTATGTTGTCCGAATACAATATAAATTAAATATATAAAGAAAACCCTGTCTGTTCCTTGAAGGGATGATTCAGTCCGCCGATATGAACAACTTTCTATGGGACCAATGTTGGGAACTCAGAATGTTTTGACGTTTCCATACAAAATTACCAGGCGGTCGAACATTTTGTTTGGGAATGTCCATGTTTTTTTAGATCCCAGCTTTGATCCCATAGGAAATGTTCATATCGACGGGCTGAATCAGCCCTTCAAGGAACGGACAGGGTTTTCTTTATATATTGTATAATAGAGCAACTACTGACTAAATTATTCGAACAACATACCATTAAAGGTTTCATAATTTGGAATTCGCTAAATTAAATTGTTATTGAATATAAGAACGAATTAAAAAACTATATGAATATTTAGGGTTTAGTGCTGCCGTTTTTGGCAATAATGCTAGAAAAAACTTCAGGTTCTCACTTTAAACTGTTTATACTGTAAATAGTTTGAAAGTGAGAACCTGAGGCGTCATAAACAAATTTCAAGGTCTATATCCAAGGGCTCTCAATATAAAATTTAAAAAGGTTACTTCCGTTACTTCCGTAAAGAAATGAGGTAGTGCGGGAGCGATGTGGATTGAAAGATGATGTTGTGACCAAGATTGAGAAAGGAATGTTAAGATGGTTTGGCCATATTGAAAGGATGAATGAAAGAAGAACAATAAAGAAAATATATAAAGCCAGTGTGAATGGGAATAATGTTCAGGGTCGACCTCGTCGAACGTACTGTGATCAGATTGCAGACGTTCTTAAAAAAGGAGCTGTTCGAAGTACCCGAAACCGTAGAGCATGTATGAGGAGAGTAATGAGTGTAAAAGAAGCTAGAGATATATCTGTCAGGATCGTAGCAAGTGGAGATCCATAGTCTCTGCCTACCCCCATGGGAAACAGGCGTGATAATATGTATGTATGTACTTCCGTTTTCTTTCAAAACAAAATATTTCAAGTGGCAGCACTGGACCTCGATAAATTCATGTATGGCCTTCACTTGCGACCAGCTTGCCAATAATACATATCTATGATATACTGCCCTTTATCTTACAGCAACAATATTTTACACTTTCAAACACTTATAGTTTGCTACCAGCGTACAAATTTAATTTAGCAACCGATGTTTAATTTTATCTCGTCCCTAATTACCTCATTAGTTAGAATGGTGTTGCGTCTAACACTAATTCCTTAGATTTTGATTAGAGCATCCTTCCGAGTTTTGTTGTCATTTTTCTCAAATAGCAGTAAAACCGCTGTATACCACATGCGATTAGTCAGGTGGGCCCAAACGGTCACCCTTTGTGTACCTGATTGACGAAGGCATAGGAGCAGACCACGGACAAGATGGGGGGTTTACTTCGACAGGTTTTGGAATGGCTGGCAGCAGGCTGCACTAGATAAGGATGAATGGAAGATGGCCTTTGCCCAACAGTGGGACACAAACTAGACTATTAAATAGAACAAGAAAACGGTGTTTGTCTTCCCTATTCGTAAAGACCAACGTGTGATTATCTTCACACGCTTTCTGAATGCTTCTCACGTTACGAGCGAGGAGGTGCTCATATTTTTACTGACATCCAAAAAATAATTATTATCGAAATTGTTTTTTTTATTTGTTGACAGCTTAGTAATATTATTTATATCATATTATTTATTTAATTAGTTTTTATTTTGTAATTTTCTTTGGCTACACACATTGTTGTTTCCTTGGTAAAATTATATGTAGTAAAAGTAATGAATAATCATCAGACTATCACGTAGGATACAGGCTTAGCCTAGCCTGGCAAACACAGATAAACCCTGAGTGGTTTTCATGTTTCGGTACCATTTTCATGTACTTGTATTTTTTATGAGTTTTGAATAAATGAGTAAAATAAACTATTATTATTGCCTATTCTACTTTTTTTCGATATCTGTATCTATAAGTTTGCAAAATCTGCCACCAATTTTAGGCATTTACGAAAAACAAACAAATCTATTATTAATGCCTTAACCGAATGAAAAGAATGTAAATTGTAATATAACAATCACGCAGACATCTTTACAAGCACCTTTTTTACTTCAAAACCTAAGGTCTCGAGTAAATCGGTTCAACATGACTACAGAAAGATGGAATAAATCCTAACTTGATTTTAAACATGATTCAGAGACATTTACAGAAAATATAACGTTATTGTTCTTCGTTAATTTTGTTTGTGAACAAAATATTACACTTTTATCGCTGTTTCGAGTGATTTCTGAAAGGAATTTAAAACAATAGCTCGGAAGTGCTTTTCGTTTCCGGCCCTGCTTCGAAAACTGTTTGAAGGTTTCGGTAAAACATTTCCAGTTCTTTTCATGTTTTTGTTTTATCGTTGTGACTATTCACTGGTCGTGTAACTCTTCACTTAATACCAAATAGGTACCATAAGTAAACTGGCATTTTTTTAGAACGGCCTCTGCCAGACAGCTCCGTGGCGTAGTGGTTAACACGCCAGCCTGCGACACGGAGTGCCCGGGTTCGATCCCCGGCCAGTTCAAGATGGAAAATGATCTTTTTCAGTTTGGCCTGGGTCTTGGATGTTTATCTATAAATGTATTTGTTATAAAATATAGTATCATTGAGTTAGTATCCCATAACACAAGTCACGAACTTACCTTGGGGCTAGCTCAATCTGTGTGATTTGTCCGTATTTATTTATTTATTGGTTACCACACCCTGCTACACAAGAGCACCTGATTCGATTTCCGGGGCAGGTTCATGCTTTTATTTAACTTGCAATGTATGTATCAATCATGTTTCTTTGGGTCAAATCTTGCAACTCAATTTTTAAGCAATTATCCTTAACCGATTGAGCTTAAATGTTGTTATTGTGTAAGTCGCATGTCAATACTATAATCGCATGTAATACTGATGGTATCATAGATTATATCTAATAAATAAAGATTAAGTCAGAAAGTAGCTAAAACAGTTTTAAACCAGGGGTTGGAATACCGGTAAAAATCCATTACCGGTACCTCTATGAAACGACAGTACCGGTAATTGGTTTGGTACCGGTACATTTGGTAACGGTAAAAATCAAGTACCGGTACCTCTATAATACAACGGTACCGGTAATTGGATTGGTACCGGTACCTCAATTAAACGACGGTACCGGTAATTGAAAGAAGTACCTGTACCAAATACCGGTAAACAGTACCGGTACTCGTATTGGGAATTATCATTTCGTTAATGTGTGTCGTTGCCGTGTTGTGCATGTGCGGCGTGAGGCGGGGGCCCACAATAGGGCGGCACTTTTACAGTCGAGCGAGTCCCATGCGGTAGACGGCAACAATGCGTAGGTACCGGTAAAATTAACGCAATTTTAATACCGTTAAAATTTGACAGAATAGAGGTACCGGTACTTACCGGTACTTATAATGTGAATTTGGTACCGGTAACAAGTAGCGGTAAAATTACCGTTAACTGTTAACAATATTATTACCGTTAAATACTAGATTACCGGTACCTCATATTACCGTTAAAATTTTAACAGAATAGTAATACCGGTACTTACCGGTACTTATAATGGGAATTTGGTACCGGTAACAAGCCCTGTTTTAAACTAAAGAATATCGATTCATACTTGTTTGATTTGTCTTGAAAAGCACTTTACAATATGAATCGCTTATAATAAAAGCTTGTCTCAAAGAGAAAATGAAAATTGTTCTAAGTAATATATACGAGACGTGAACTGTACGTTTAAGTGATATTACCATCGATTAGTTTTCGCGACGTTTATTAGATATAGCAGTGACAGACGGCTAATATTCGGCCTTCGTACTCTGAATCTGTCCTATTTATCTTCCGAGACATAAAAACGTAACGAGCACTGTTGCCAGGCGCCCCTTTATTAGAACTCAATTATACAGATGGACATTATGAATTACTAACTTTATTATTGTATCTTTGAAATATTTAAGAAATTTTATTAGTCATAGATAGGTACTGACCTCCTCGACTTAGCAAAATATTTTTGTGAATAATATTAACTTAGAATAATATAGCCTTCTTTATTTTATAAAAACTTATATTTTACTAGCAGGGCCCGCGACTTCGCGAACACTTTACGATATGTTAATATTGATTTGGCCCGCTATGCTTATTACAATTATCAATTTTCATACTTCTAAGTCCAGAAATGAGAAATTTTCATACAAACTTTCGATATACATAACATATATCTTTCCTGCGTAACATTATGACGCAGATTCAACCTATTGTTTAGTCATCTACGATTATGCTTAAAAGTGTCAGGTAATCATCTTAGCCTATCTCAGGACAATAACCTTATAAAAATCAAAAAACGTAATAAAATATTGTAAAATTTTATAATGACATTTCATTTTAACATTATAAGACAGTGACACAATTTGACCGCGCCATTTTTTTTAACAATAAATTTCATTTCTTAAATCCTCGTCGTCCTCTCTTAAATAAGGATCTCAAACTCTTTATTCATTGTAAAGTTTAAGATAATTCCTTTGATAGGCCAGACAAAATTCCTAGAATGTGTTTCTTCGAGCTTGAATATTGGGTTACTCCATTTTCTGATTTTTCAACAGAATACCCTTACACTTTTAGTGAAACAGTATCCACAAAGCGCTCTATAATTCGCGCACATTAAATAAAAAGGCGAATTATTCAAACAGCGCACCACTCGCCAGATTTAATGGAGTACAATACAATTATTACTGCAATGGGCGAGAAACACCGTTAATCTATTTAATAGCCGGGAGCACTTCGGGAAATTGAATTTAAAAATAAATGAGAGACAAAGGAATCGATAACAGTTTAAGGCCAAAACTTGGGGGAGTACTAAAATTTAATATCGACCTCACAGTTCAGAGGACACCACAGTTTATGGCGGCAATTACTACCCTTCATCGTGGAAATACGGTAGATTGGTTCTGGCTTTTATAGGGCTTCGCCTGGCGCGGTTATTGGTATCGTTACTCAGAATTCTTTGGATTCGATTTAAAGTTTGCTTTGGAGTACGTATTTGAAGTTATTATCCCAATTACCGACAGCGGTTTGGCCACAACTCTTATTTAATATCGATCGTTACAGAAAATTAACGAAGATCTAGGTTTTCACATATTATATTAATTAGGAGATGATAACTTTTTCGGTAGTAACATACTTAATATAAATGTATAACGCAGATTATAGATATTGTGCTTAGTGCTCGGATTATTTGTACCTAAGGGCATATATACACCTGGCATACAAGCTTAAAAATGCTTCCGATGGGCAGCAACATCGGAAGCACAAGAAGCCAAAGAAACTGTGCTCGCCAACCCGCCTGCCAAGCGTGGTGAGTATGGCATTATCCTTCCATAGAACGAAGAATCCTTGGGAGAGGCCTATGTTCAGCAGTGGACTTCTTACGGCTAAAATGATGATGATGAATCATCATTCATATTGTCAATAACAATGATTAAATAAACAAGTTTGTTTAAATTCAAGACCTTCTCCTTTCTAAAAGTCACATAGTAATGCCTTTATGAATTGAACCATTGTCTCCGCAAAGGGTCTTGAATAACGAGCAATTCGTAAAACATAAATTGCAGGAACTCCTATTTCTACCTGGAAACAGTCACATTTTTGACAAGATTCCTTTGAAACTTTTGTACAACTGACGACCTTATCATCAACAAAAGTGCCTACCTTCTATGCCTCATTACTTGTACCTTTTTCAAAGCTGTATTGGAAGGAGACACTCATATATTAAAAGAGTGGTGTCAAACGAAAGTCGATTTTGCTTCAGAAGTTTTAAGAGCCAATATACTTTGTGGCAACCATGGTGATCCTTAGAAAGGGTTGTCAGTTTGTATAAAGCTGACGTCGCCGCAAACGACAGTTAATGGCGCATAAAATTCACAGTAAGGCTGAGCTAGTATATTCATATTTACAGTTCTGTTTATAGAATAAGTACCAGAGATTGCTTGAGATTTGCGATACTCGGGCTACCATTAAATGAAGCAGTCTAAACAGTAATTTCGTCTTAAACCGAGTTGGTAAATTCGTGAAATTATGTATCTCAAATGTCAATTCATCTACTGAAAACCGTGTTCATTCCGAAACGCTAGTAGTTTTCCGATTTTGAAAACATAAAAGAAAAAATAAACAACAGAAACATATGACGTTCATAAAGCGACACATGTATCCTATTTTGAATAAAAATTATTTATTTTCATTTTTATTTAAATCATTCTATCTATTAAAAAAACCATATCAATTCGTTACTTAGTTTTAAAGATCTAAATACTCATAAATAGGGACAAACAAAGCGGAAAGCAACTTTAATGTATACGATGTAGTGATTTAACTTTGAGTAAAAATAAACTACTACTTACAATTATACACTTGCTGGTTATTGTCTCTGTTACCTGAAAGCAAAAAACAAAATAATTTTTACCAAATATGTATAGAATTATTGTTAATTGGTCCTAAAAGATTATAAAGTAATATTTAATTTAATTTGGCTGTTTGTGGTAATCTGTGACTACTTAAATATTTCCGATATTAATAGGCCCTTATATATTCAACAAATTTAAGTAAAAGATTGATTTGCAAAATCTCAAAGATAAATTTCAGAAGAGTATAATTACGAGAGTTTAAGTTTTTATCAATATGCGAAATAGGGGTTACGCGCAATACGAATCGGAATGACTTTCGTGTCTTGGTTCATATTCGCCCTAAGAAAGACCTCCAAATGAGGTTGAAACTAGAAACATGTCGGTCTATAGACTTTGTATGTGAGTAACCTGTAAATTGCAATATTAATAACTCTCATTAAAGTAAGAAATAAAATATGGTGAAAAAAAATCTTAATTTTAATAAGAGTATATCAAAAATAGCATTATGAAAATCAAAATATGTATAAACACTTAAAAATATTAATAATGTTATTATCTCACGTCTTAACTAATATTATAAATGCGAAAGTGAATTTGTTTGGTTGTTTGTCGCCTTCACGCCCTATCTACTGAACCGATCGTTATGAAATTTTGCATACCCGTTGTCTGGGGTACGGAGAACGATATAGGGTACATTTTATTCCGGGAAAAAGTACTGTTTCTGAGGGATCAACATTGACGCGGGCGGAGCCGCGGGTGAAAGCCAGTTAGGTGTCGCGGGTATTTTAGTATTTGTATAGTAAAAAGAAGTAACCATGGCTAGCCCCTAAGTTGACCAGACCATACTTTACCCCTTACGTGACAAGACTGTCAAATGTTGTCCTATCCACAATCAAATAAGAACAAACCCAATAAACATTAACCCATATTTATGGACAGTTGTCTGAACGCGGAAAATACGCACCTATCCTATATTACACGTCACCATTATTCATGTACACACAAGAGATACGGTTTTCCGCCGGCTATCCGGCACGTGACCGGATTGCGGACTTTTCCCGGCTTATTACGAATATATACCGGTTTGTGGCAAACATGGCGATATTTATTCGGAAGATTGCTTGCACTTTTTATATAGCATTGAAATTATGTACTATTAATTTTATTATTATTAATTAAAGGTCATAGAAATCAAGGATTGTTATCATGATAATAGTAAATGTTATTAAAAATAAAAATTATTATTCTAACAAATTAGAATATAATTCTTAAATTAGTAATGATCCTCCTATCCTAAACTAAGATTATTTAAATTAACTACATGTCTATTCTCGAACCATAGACATTTTTGTTGTACCTCTATATGTAATAAATAAATAAATATATAAGGACCAATCCAACAGACTTAGCTAGCCTCAAGGTAAGTTTGAGACTTGTGTTATGGGATACAACTCAGCGATACTATATTTAATAACAAAACCAAAAGTATAGATAAGTACACAAGACCCCAGGCCAATCTGAATAGTCTTTTAATATCGACTCTACGTTAGAATAGAAACAAATATCCCAGTTAAAACATACCTAGTTTTAAAACTCTACCCTATAGGTGATATAATTGTGTCCAGACAATTTGATTATTTCAATAGTTGTTATCACATTTTCCATCTACACGCCACGCCATCCAACATGCTAAATGTGGCCATAAGGTATAGAACTAGGATCTGTCTACGCCGCAAGGGAAAGAGACATGATACAAAAGGCTAGTTTCCTGGGTCAAAATTATAACATTACAATTAGTCCGTCAGTTAGATAATCAAAAAATATTGGACACGTATTTTTTCTTTTGTCAATTAAACAATAAATGGAAAAGATAAAGCGCGTTAAAGTTCAGGAGTGGGGGCTCGTGACATCAAAGTTTGCTAAAAAGTGTAGCAAACTATGACGTCACACGGAATTTCAGAGGGCTATATCTTTATCATTTTTTATTCAATCGACGAAAGAAAAAATACATATCCAATATTTTTCGAATTACTAACTGACGGACTAATTATATTTTTTTAGGAAACTAGCCTAATGTATGTATGTTATCACATTTCCATCTCATATTGGGCATAAAAGTAGTCATCAAATAATAGCACATCGCAAGAATAAAAATTTTGCTGGTCAACGAATCCAATACAGTTTCAGCATTCGAAAGGTTTTCCGCTACAAAACAGCTGAATGCACTTGGAGTTTTCCATAGATAAAAAAAATCGCGTCTGTTTTCAATTCAGAAATACCATTCCAAATAAACAAGGACGAGGTGACATTTAGCAACCGCTATCCAGCAAGGCATTTCATTAATTCCAGCAAATAATTAACTGACTGCAGGCTGTCCGTCCGTGGCCTGTCTTTTACGATATAATTTATTACTGAACGAACCAATATTCTACTACGAAGTGGAATGTGATAAAGGAATCATTCATTCGAATCGGTATTTTAAATAGCTTTCACGATTTACTCTTTACGTAGTTAACCAAACCAGTGAAATGTTAAAAGAATAGTTTTAATTGTTAATTAATCATATTCTGGACTGAAAATTTTTAGACAACCCATTTGCAATATATTTATTGACGTATTTGATTGAATATAAAATATTTTTCATCCATTAACCAGCTCGGTGAAGGTCATTGTAAGGCGGGATCTTAGACTAAGAAAGCAGGTGCTTTTTTCGAAAGAAATAGATATTAAACATGACTCAATTGTTTTGGCTTTCTACCTAATTCCACTAAAATAAAAGGGATCAAAGAGCGGCCGTCATAATGACGCCACTTTAAGAAAAAGGACAATGAGAGTTTTTTGCAATGCTTAACACCAGATGGCAGCACTGAGTTGTTGATTTAAAAAAGAAAGTAAGAAAAATCGTTAAATTGGTATAAAAATAAAAAACAAATACAAACAAAAGCAATCACATCTTTATGTTCATACCAAAATGGTCTCCGCTCAGCATAATTATGTTGTGGCGTGACCCACAACGCTGGTTCTGCGGACGCCACAACATATATACAGGTATTTAATGAATTAAATAGCAATAATAAAATATAAAGTAAATAACAAATTGACACATAAGAAGTAGTTTAAATTAAAGCTTATATCTTAACGTCTTAACGGTACAATGAGCGACTACCTTCTGGTTGTAATTGAAGAGCTAGGCTTTTGTCTGTGGAGTAACAAATTACCTCCATTCTTCCCTATTTAAAGCTAATCTTTTTACTTTTGCATAAGTTTTAACATTAATCTGTTTTTTACTTGTCCCTTAAAACCATCCCTAGGTCGTCCATTTCCTCTCCTTCCTACTACTTTCCCTTCCAATATTGTTTTGAAAAATTCATCGTCACATGAGATGTACCAACATTTTCTCTCTTCTAGTATCTATAGTTGGTATTAATATTCGTTTTTCTCCTACCAATAGCATCACCTCCTCGTTCGTTCTACTTTCCGTCTAGCTGATACGTTCAATTCTTCTTTAACGCCACATTTCAAATGCTTCTAATTTATTTCTATCCTTTTTCCTTAGAGTCCATGTTTCACTACTATAAAGGACAATGCTCCAAACATATACTTGTAATAATAATTGTTTTTTTACCTGCCTTTAATATTTTAGATAAAAAGAGGATTTTTTTCTTATTAAATTGTGTCTCGGCTATTGCGATTCTTTGTATTATATTATACTGCGTAAATATTTGAAACTATTAACCTTTTCTAGATTGGGTTACGTACAGGATTTATTCTTTTCGATGTTATCAGGGGAATTGATTTCGATTTGGAAATCCTGACCGTCATTGGATAATATTTGACAAGCAGCAACAACTCACACATTTTTGCCCATTAACAGCTTAACCAGACTTGAAGCCCCAGTTCTGCCGATACTTATTTCAGAACACCAATACTAATACTAAAATGCGAAAGTGAGTTTTGTTTGTTACGCTTTCACGCCGTAATAACTAAACCGATTATCATTAAAATTTAGCATACCCGTTGTCTGGGGTACAGAGAAAGACATAATTAAAATTTTGTCCCGGGAAAAGTATTATTCCCGAGGGATCGGCATTGACGCAAGTGGAGCTGCCGGCGAAAGCTAATCTATACATATAATTAAACAGTAAAAATATTTTGTCTGTACATTTAATTTTTTTGACTGAAATGGATAGAGGGACACTATAAAAGAATAATAGAAAGCAAAAATTTTTTTTTCGAATTTTTTGTCTGTCTCTCTGTCTGTCTGTCTGTATGTATGATCACGATTATCTCCGAAAATACTGAACCGATTTACTTCAAACTTTCACCAATTGCTTTATTTTAACCAGCAAAACATTTAAAGTTCATCAAACTCGGTTCATTATAAAAAAAGTTATCGTCATTTGAATGAACTCAAGGCATGAGTTTGCCTGCAAATATATAGCATATATATAAGGTCCATTTGAATTAAGCGCAAATATTTTAAGGGCTTGCACCCACAACTCAGAGAAATTATTTAAAAGCAATTTAAAAGAAATCGACACGCTATTTTTTTTTTCTCCCTCTCATACATAAATATTTAATTGTTTATGACAACCCACTGTACATGATGTGATATGAACTCATTCAAGATAATAAGCACCGCCCATTGGGAATTCTGTTTACTATCTTTCTCTTTCATTAGATCATACAGTACGATAAAGAGAGACAACCATATTTTACAACTTTCTGTAGTCAATGTTGCAATTGATGAATTTCCCACAATTCGGGGATAAATTATTTTTTATCACACGTATTTATTTTCGAAGTTTCAAGCTCAAACAAGTATTTTCATTATGTAACAACTTTAAAACCTATCTTCATACTTACAATATTGTATGAAAAGAAATTACGGCGGTGGAGACGTTCTTTTTACGTAAAACCTGCATAGGTACCTACCAGTGACGTGCAGTCCATATAGACTGTTAGACACTGTCTACCCTGCAGTCGCTAAATAAATACAATTTTTTTTTCTAACAAAAAATTATAGTCTGTGCCCCTACAAAATTCTGCTAGCAAATACTTTATAGTCGATTTTGTTCAAGTACGTCTTGCGGCCGGCGCGTGTCCGCGCTAACCAGTATCTATACGCGTAAGCCGCGTTAGACAAAATTTCAAAGGTCTAACTTTTCACGCACACATAGAAAACTATTATACACCGACAGGAAATCGCTTTTGTAGTAGTACAAGTAAACATCTTTCATCGGCACACACATGCAAAGCAAATTTGCGCTGTGTGTGTGAATATAAGACACTGTCTACGAGATTTCTATTGGCTGTCGCGCGCGATGTAAATGACATCGTCACTTGTCAATGTCATTAAGGATTCATACTTATGTCAAGTCAATGTCATAAACAATGTCATTGATTTATGTGTTTACAAACAATCCAAGAGGAAAGTTTTATTTTAAAATTAAATGCTATAACAGTTAAATTTCATTTGTGACAAAAATATTTTCATGTGAAAGTTGTGACGCTTAGTGTTTGCATGCCGAAACCGAAATATAAAGTGTTATGTGAACACGCTTTTGAACAAATCAAGCAACCGGTTAGTTATGGTTAGTTATTCTAAAGTTTAATCTTAAACCGTATGATATGTGTACGTGGCTCGCAGGTTGTAATCATATCTCTAATTTTTCGCTTGTTTTGAATACTTTTGCGGTCGAAGATCGAAAGACTATCATAATATTAAACGAGTTGTAGATAACTAGCCGTATAGTAAGGTAAGGTATATAGGTTGTATATTTATAAGGTAAGTTTTATAATTATGTCTACCCTATGATAAATGTCTGTGCACGTCACTGGTACCTACACAGTTTTGTAACAACGACAAAGCATTGTTTACTTTTCGAGCTCTAATTGAAACTTATTTGAGTTTAAGAGACTGGGAAGCTCCAAATAATTGTTGGCAATACCAGCCCAGTCATGTCGGCATTCATTCATAATATGCACACACATTATCTTTTTAATTAATCAATGAAAAAGTATGAATAAGTAGGTACTTGCCTACTCCATAAAATCTAATCGGTTTTCCAGTTTTATTTAAAGAAAGAAGAAAAGAAAATATCTAAACTAATGAATTAAGTAACGGTAAACTTACAGCTGACTACTCAGATAGGGATGACCTCTCTTGACCTTAATTATTAGATGATTGATATTTACTAGGTACCTACATAACTGGACTTACTTTCCATCATACTTTTTTAACTTTGGGCTCGGAGGAGTTCGATGGCCCAATGAGCGTAGGTTTTCGCATGTTCAGCAACCCTGAGCGAGGTTTCTAGTGAGATGGGCGACCACAAGCAGCGTCGATTTTCTCTGTGGCTCGGTAAACACGTGAAGCCGGTGGTTCCGGTTATATCATTAGATGGCAGTCCTTAAATGATGTAAGATGCCTATAGGCAGTTTAAAAAATCTGATGCCAGTGTTGGTCAGTTACAACCCGAATAAGAAACAAACCTTTAATTTGTCAAACAAGGTCATAATTTCAAATTTGTAGCAGGTTATGCAGTACGAGGTATTGAGATTGAAATTAAAATTAAATTGGTTTAAATAGGATGTAGGCACCCGCTAAGGCAATAAGCAATAAGATTTGATTCAATTTAATTTATTCAATAAAATTCACAGTATTACAGTTATTCTTTTAGCGTTGGTCTATAAAAAAACATTACTCGAATGTACTTACAAAGACGGTTATGGGTGTACACTATGCATAAAACTAACTCCATCACATGTGCGTAACCACAGTTCTCTTAATCACACAGACACATTGGCCCGGGCCACACACACTACCTTCGTAATTTCACTTTACCACTTTCCTGCACGAAATTCTACAACGTCACGTGGAAATCCAGCGGAGTCAGATCAGGCCAGCGTCCTAACAGCCCTGATACTCCCACGATAGCGCGCCGTCCTGTAGAAAATACATCCATCTTCTGAACCGAACAATAATTTCGGCAAATGGATTTGGCAGCTTGGTTTGATGAAAATGTTGGTTCTACTGTTGCATTGCATGCAACTAACTACTGCAGAAAATCCACATGTTTTTCACAATCAGGAGGTAGGGTCTCATCAACCCTCATGATATTATATCAGCATCTGAGGATCTCGCAACTGGTTTACGGAAGAAATTCTGCACTTCCTCTTCAACACTCGGAACATAGGTAGCATGATCTCCATGCCTCGATAGGTGGACCGGAGGATGGAAGCTTCCAGATTCACGTTGGCGTTGTACTGCACCAAGCATAGTATGCAGTTTCAGCAAGGATCCGTGTCGCTCGACAAGAACTCCCGAGATCGTGACATTGTCTCATATGCGTCGTGGCATGGTAACAGATTACCAAATCTTGATCTGAGTGGCGGTTCGGCATTTCACAAACAACTTGCCTCTTTGAACAATTAAAACCAACTAAAAAATAGTTTGCACGTGCCGATACGTTACTCAAAGAAAGCCGCTAGCGCAGAGACAAAATACTGAAATACAGAAGTGGAGTTGCATTATCGAAAAACATTAGCCATACAATTGTATCGTACTATTGAATACCTCCTTTTTCAAATACGATTATTTAACCGATTGAGTTGGAATTTAAAAGGAGTGTTTTAATTTTTCTTATTTTAGTATGTTTGTTCAGTGGTCATAGTTAGTAACGTAACTTCTAGAATTTGTATTAATTTCTTTTGGTTTGTTTTTTTTTTTCTTGTGCACACATACGTTAATATGGTAAAAGTCGTATCGCCAGAATCAGGAATTTTTCGTCACTTATGGTCACCAATCAAATGATCACCACGCTATGAGTTGCTTAATATGCTTAAACTCTTGTGTAACTACATAAAGAGGGTACGCCTATGCCTTTACTAGGAAATTGGATATGTTTCATGGATTTTACACCAATGCGTGTTACAAGTGATGCCATAAGTGTCCATAACGTAGGCTCTTATTACAGGCCTCATATGTATGCTCATGGTCGAATAAAATACCTTCGGAGAGGACTATTTCTTGATATTAAATCAGAAATGAGGAGTCCGTAGGAGAACAAAGGTCATCATCATAGCTCCATGGATTAGCTTTTTGAAGCGGCAGTGGGCGGGGGGGATATCGCTCAGTAGACAGTAAGTTTGTATCCATTTAATGGTTAAAAAGGAGATATGAAATGTTTCTATTGCTCATTTGCGGATGGGTTGCACCGTGTCTTGTAGGCAAATAAAAGAATTATTTCTTACATTAAATACTGTCTCAATAATAAAATAATAATTCAGGAAACAAGGTCTTCATATTATAAAAAAATGGTTCTTACGAATAATACATATTCTACAAGATTTTATTGTGTACGAAGATATGTAGTTTTTTTGCGTGCGATGGTTCCATATCATCATTTGAGCTCCATCTGATGTTTGATTCTGTGTCTTGATGTTTGATTCATGCTTACGTAAATCGGATGAAATATTTTTTTATCCGATTTACGTAAGCATGCAACATCTCAGCTGAATCAAACATCAGCAATTGGTTCTAATTTAGTTTCACCCAATCAATACGTACAGTTAAAAAGAACTTATAAAAGAACTTAGGCGGTGAATTAAAACAATTCTCTAATTTGATCTAAGATAATCAAATTAAAGAATTGTTTTAATTCATTTAGAAGTTCCAATAATGAAAATATTCTTGAGCAAACTACCAATCACGCGCACCGCGCACGACATGAAGCTCCTTTTCTGTACATTATTTATTTTGTAGCCAAAGGCGGCGTCCTGTGACGGGCGACGGCTAGTTCGTAATTCGTTGGTGATTTCGGCACCTCTATCTTTGTCGCTCGGCGCCATATGAATGAAAAGAGTTGTAATTGAAGTACGTAGTAAAATAATAGTAGGCAAGGCAAAGACTAGTTAATTATTACATAACAGAGCGGCCGCATTATTTTAATTATTTAAACAGCTAACGTATTTTTTTTTAGATTAGAAGCTCAGAGCTCAGATAATAAATTGTCAAAATAGTAGCTGAGGATGCAACCGGGAACAGGCTCAAATGGGAGACATAGTTAGGTACTCATAATTTACAACACAGGTACGGAACACGTTCGAGTACCTACTGTTACTGAGAATAATGTGTTTTTCTCAAACATGCTCGGAAATGTAGGCATTATTGTAGTAAAAAGAGGACACGCAGTTTGTAATTCTTGGCTCGTGCATTACTTTACCGGCCTAGGCCAGGAAAGTAAGTATGAAAATTCATTCCTGGCCGCTGCTCAAAACTTTTTAATTAATCTAATTAACTTGTCATACATACAGCCAATGGCTACCATATTATAATAAAAAATGCACTCATCGAGCATATAAGTATATGAATATGAAAATAATTTTATTAAAATGTTGGTATAAGATCATACAAAATAATATCAATAATAAAAAAAAAAAACGCGGGAGAGATGATTTTTACGGTATACATTTTTTGGGTAAAATATGACTGGGCTGTACGGGCTATGTTTCCTTGGCACTAAATGATAATTGAAATTAAAAAAGAACGCGGGAATATACTATTAGATTATTTTCGGCGGACTGTAAGGTTGTTGTTTTGGATTGTTTTGCAGATTGCTTCTAGTGGACTTTATAATGTAAAATCGGTGTAATTTGGTGTCATAAATGCCTATGTTTATGAACAATGTGTGGAATAACTAAAATTGAGTGTCATGGTGCGGCTGTGGTGCGGATTTAGAGATTTACATAGCAGGCTGGTGGCGTTACTGCGTCTTATGATCATCGCTAGGAGATCCGTCGAATCAACGAGATGAACTACACCATCATTTCTTTGATAAAACGTTGAAAAATATGAAGGGCTAAAAGGCGTAGAACGCCAAATGCCTTAAGGCGAGGCCTCAAATGTTTGGTACCTTCGCTCGGCAAAGGACTGATCAAGTGCGCGCAAGGGATAGCGCTTGGCGGTTTAGCCCGCGAATGATGAGATAGGAGATAGACTCGAGTCGCTCAAAGAAAAAAACGTAAGCGTCAAATTCTTTATTTCTATTTTATATAAAATCAGACCGGTTAATTGTATTTTCATATTTACATTTTGATGAATTACTAATAACCTATCTTTTATTCTAAAAATCATTATTTCATTCGTCGTATTTGAGCTACAATAACAAAAACTCTGCGAACGAAGACCATTTTTCAAAAAATATTTCTATCGAGAAAATTTTATCAAAACGTGTTTTCATCTTCAATTTTTGGAGATGAAATAGTCAAAAATCATATTACTTAGATTTGAAACTCCTAATTTAAGTATTTTGCGAGATAAATAAGGTTCAGATCGACCTTATTTACAGTGGTATCACCTTAAAATAAATATGAAAATAAAAATGTACATACTATCATCGTTTTTTTTTATATTATACTAATTTATTCCCGTCGTACGTATTTTTATTATTTTCTCGCAATTATTGAGAAAAGCACAATACATGCCTTTGCCGGGAATCGCCTTGCCGGACTCGTATTTATTGCCAAGGCCTCGCTAACGCTCGGCCTTGAAAACTCTACTCGTCCGGCAATCCCTTACTTCCCGGCCTCTGCAGTAATGTACTATTTTCTGTAGTAGATTCGATATAACACCCGATAAAACTGTCTTTTTTATGACATAGGACGGCAAACGAGCAAGCCTAAAGTAAATGATCACCGCTACCCATAGACAACTGCAACACCTGGTGTGTGACAAGAGCGTTGCCGGCCGTTGTCTGCTTGCATACTACTGTCCGCTTTGCTTTTATTACTGACGATGACAATGTCATAAGCACTTTGTCGGGCATTTAATAGTCTTTGTATTACTTAACGTACAGCGCTTAAAAGTAAATGGACCTTCTATATTTTATTAATCTCGAATATCATAAGAGGGGTCACGGTTGCTCACGGTGTATCAGCTGTTTGAAAGTCGGCGAGTCTATGAATTGGTCGTAGTAAAAATAGTACTCTTAAGATATCGTATTTTTGTTAACAGGGTGTCCTTTTATATCATTTTCCTAAATTGAAAAAGTGATAATATCTCGAAAACTAGCGTGTGAATTTTTGAAAAAACTTAAAAATCCTAGATATTTATTTTTTGTTGATCAGCCCTTAAAATATTTGCGCTGAATTTAAATGGGCCTTATATAAATAGTAATGAAATTTGGTATGGAGGTAGTTTGAGACCCGGGTACATAGGACAAGGACATAGGGTACCTTTTATTCCGGGAAATTCTACTGTTCCTGAGGGATGGACACTATCGGCGGCGGCGTAGCCGCGGGCAAACGGCAAACCTGACTTATATATCAATGCAACTGAAACTGCTGCGCCTAGAAACTTGAAATTTGGTACAGGGGTTCTTTTAATGATGTGAGTGAGCGCTAGGAAAGGATTTTTAGAAATTAAACTTCTAAAGAGGTAAAATTAATATAGAATTTTCTCATTTCTGGACTTAGAAGTCTGAAAGTAGGTATATAAGTTCTCAATTAAAATTAAAACACATCTGTGTCGAATTGTGTCGAATTGTCGAAAATAGGTAAACTATACAAAATTCTCCCCAGAACGAGCGAAATAGGGGGATAAGTTTTATATGGAAATTTTCACATTTCTACGCTTAGAAGTATAAAAATAGGTATATAAGTTCTTGATTACAACTAAAAAAGACCTGTGAAATGGAATAATTCCCCCCTTAAATGGCAAAATGGGAGGGGGGTAAAGTTTGTATAGAAATTGCCATTGCCGTGGCCATTTTCTCATTTCTGGACTATGAAGTATGAAAATAAATAGGTATGTAAGTTCTCGATTACAAATTAATGACGACACTAACGCGGGCGGAGCCGCGGGCAAAAGCTAGTCTTTAATAAATTTAATAAAATTTACACAAAAAAAATATCTTTCAGACAACAAGATAAAATTACGCATGACTCAGCATGACCTTTAAAAAAGTAAGCATATCCAATTTACATAAACTCGTATATCATAACAATGTCGTTACCCCCCACCACGAGCAACACTTCCACAGAATACAAATATTTTCCGTAAACCGAAAATGGAAGCAAAACAAAGTAAACGCTATCTTATTTAGATAAAAGCAAGTCTATTCAATGTTCGCGACTTTGTATTCTTTCATATAATTGTACAAAGAGTGTCGGCGGACCACAGACTTGTCTTTTTTTTGTTTACTTTTATGGTTCCTATATATAAATTGTCGAAAATAGTAGACTGAGTTAATGGGCTTCTTTTAAGATCAGATACGAAGTCAATATTTTATAGTCTTTGTTTTCTTTTTCTAATGTTTTCGCTTTCTTTGTTTTCATTTCTCTCTAGTTTTAATAGTTATACGCCGCACGTATTAAGCTAGCCTAAAAGTAAGTTACTTCGATAGATAAATGCTATTTCAACTACAATTTTATTATTTGACCATATACTAATACTCTTTCTATCAACAAAACAAAGACAGATTAAATAAATTCAAACATTAAGATTGATTATTTACTAATTCAGAGGCAACTTTTGTTTAAATATCGATGCTACACTCGAATGCGCAAAGTTTAATCACACTTTGCCTAAAAGGCTGAATTGTTACAAGAATCCTTCGGTAGCCATAATGATTCAAATTTCAGAGAAAACTTTTCGTGCCGTTCGAATAATGTGATATAATTAAAATATCACGATCCAAAGGCAATTATTTAATATCGTATTTTAACTTTCAAAGAATTTAGGCGAGAGTAAATACTTTCGATTATAAGTTTCAATTTGAATAAATTCTATTCAAATATTTTAGAGTAATAAAACGCTCAGAGCATTTGCAAAGGTAAGGAGGTATTTCAATTCAATATTTTATTATGATGAAATGTTTTCGAGTGTCAATAAAATATAGTTTAATCCATTTCTATCTCGTCTTCTTTATTTTCGTAAACATAAATTTACTTATCATAATAATAAAAATGAAGATTTAGTTGAACTAAATTTATATCATATGATCAAAAAATGGAACTGGATATTTTCAGGATTTAATTTCAGAATTACTTTGCCTTTTTACAACTTTGCCCCGTGGCACTCTAGAGTTTATATTTCCACACAGACAATACTGAATCTAAAGTATAGGTTAGTACTTATATTAATTCTGTGGTATAGGGTCACGTAAGTATTACGTAAGCAGATTATCTGCTTCTTTTATTCCTCTCGCCCTCTTGTCAGCAAAAGTTAGAAGTCTTCCCCCCCCCCCCAAGCATACATTGGTAATATTGGTATCATTTTTACAGAACACGTTTGTTTATTTTGCGAAATGTTGCTGATGCCATCACTGCGTAAAACCCTCCGACCCTGTGTCATCAAACATAAGCAAAGCCTAGTAATATTTGAATACTAGCTATTGCCCGCGACTTCGTCCACGTAAATTAGTCATTTTACTTTCTGCTCACAACCATAGATATAAAAGGTCAAACTAAACAGAGAACAAAATCGTTCCAATAAAACACTACCTTCATCCAAAGTAATGAACCGATTCTGACAAAATTTTAAAGGAACCAGTCAAAATTTTACTGGAATAATAGGTACAAAGATGCCTTTAAAATAAAAAATATATATTTCCAAAACCATATATATATGTTATTGTTAGAATCCAAGAGACAATACGCTATATTTTTTATGGCAATGTAGTCATGTTCTTATTTTTCTTTGAAACTTTATAAAATATGCATATTGGATAAGCCAAAACAAAATAAACTTTAACAACAATATTAAATTGAACAATGTTTGTCTTCATATTCAAATACGGCCTGATTTATAATGAAACGGAACGTAAACGTACTTTTAGAATTTAATCAGAATTTCAGCTTTGTTTTCCAGTTGTTCGGCAAGTTCAGTGATTACTTCAGGGAATAGCGAGATGGATGGAGTGAACCGATCTGATCTGTTGGATGTATAACATTAATGAGGAAATTGAGTGTGACATAAATAAAATAGAGTGTTTTGAATTTTAACAAGCACTTATTTAACTAGTATGATTTTTGTTTGTGTCAAGTCAAATCCTGTTATTTAATTTACTAATAAATGACAAATTCCATCGTCAACCAAGAGGATTATATGAATTTTATAATTATGCAATATTATTGAGATCTTTAACTGTTATAATGACGGAGAACTTAATTTTAAATAACTTATTAACAAAAATACGGTCAGTGGTTGGTCAGGGTCAGGGGTTCCATGCTCATATTTCCAGTAGTTACAGGAATGGCATCGGGTACACGCAATCGGCCTTACAAGCTGCTACTTGCTATTCCCCCATTCATCTGAGTGAGTAGTATCCCATTACCTTAATTCCCTTCCCAAATCCAACAAATTCCTATGCTTCCTCAGCTTACAAATGCTTCCGATAGGCAGCAGCGTCGGAAGCACAAAAAACTAGAAATCTGCGCGCACCAAGCGTGGTCAGTATCGCCGGCCATTATCCTTGCATAGAACGAAGAATTCATGAGAGAGACCTTTGTCCAGCAGTGGACTCTTTTCGGCTGTAATGAAAATCATGATATTAAAAATATAAGAGTTTTGTTGTGTATTTTCTTTACTGAACAAGAAGGCGTATTTATCATTTTGATAATTTTCAAATATCAAGTAATTATTAGGTTAAATGAAAACATGATAATAGTTATTTTTATGGTATAGGACAGCAAACGAGCAAGCGGATCACCTGATTGTAAGTGATCACCCCTGCCCATGGACAACTGCAACTTCATAGTGTGACAGGTGCATTGTCGTCCAAGGAGTTGGGGGAAGGAGTTGGGGAGGGGAGAGGGAAGGATGGGCCTCCGGCTCTCTCACTCACCGAACGAAGCATAGAAGCGATAAAGCTTCTACTCAGACGTCAATTTTCTGTGAGAGTGTGGTACTTCTCCGGACGAGCCGGCCCATTCATGCTACTAGCAATTCATTTTGCCGGTAGCGTGACTCTACCACGACTTACGAATGATGAAGATCAAACGCTTTTTATAACTGAAGAATCTAAAGATAAAGTAAACACTAAAGATTTAATTTGAGTAATTGAATTAAAAGAAAGTACTTCACAAAACGGAAATATCCCTGGACAATCCTTAGTGCCATATTAAATAACACTTGATTAAAGTCTTTGAAAGAAAATAGACTCGTTACATAGAAATGCGCGGCAATCAAAATGAATCACGGCTGATTGCTCGAAAATGTATTCAGAGAAAATTTTCAGTGAAATTAATTGAATAAAAATAAACTCTCCTGAGGATAATCTGACGAGCGGACAACATCGCACCAATCTTCCAAAACCAGTGAATTTCGCTACTATTCCAATCGTGTAAAGATGCGTATTAGCTTGACCTTTTACCAAGCTTGCTGTTTTTTGTATAAAATTGTGCCGAATGTTACTACTTTATATACCTTTATATTAATACCTGAATGAATTATGCTATCTATTATTACAGTATTGGATCAGATTGCGTCTTATAAGATGCACTCTAAATAAAAATAATAATAAATAAAAAGATATAAAGATATATCTTTATATATTTTTTTTATGTAAATTTTATCATTTTATCAACTTCTTTCAAGTCAAGACAATAACAGCCTTCGTGGTCCAGTGGTTAAGGCGTTTGCCTGTTGACCCGGGGGTCGTGGGTTCGATTCCCACCGGAAGCATACTTTGTTTAGTTGTTTCCAGTTTGGTTAGGACATTGCAGGCTTGAATCACCTGATTGTCTGATAATAAAGATGATTCCGTGCTTCGGAAGGCACGTTAAGCCGGTGGTCCCGGCTGACATCTGGCAGTCGTTAAAGGAACCACGTCAGAGGCCAAGAGGCGGTTCCGAAGAACTCTGACACCAAAGTGTGCATGGTCGATTGACCGTGACACCTACTCGAAATGATAATGATGAAGTCAAGAAATAACATGTTTTACATGACTACAACAAAGAATATTGTCGTAACCTCTATTACTTAGATATATATATTCAATAAATAATATGCTTCGCTAAAAAAATATTAGTAGTTTAAATATCCTTTTAAACTACTAATATTTTTTTTTAATCATTAGCATAACAAATCATTCATTTTGCATAAGAAAAATATGGCGCCAAAGATTAGTAATATTTTGTCCTTCGTCATCAGAGACGCATTTTTTTTTAAATCTTTGTTCGTCATTGTCAGTTAATAATTTTATTTTTTAAATACCTAAGTTTATCTATATAAATAAAGTTAGGTATTCATATTGTATATGTAGGTGCATATACAATATGAATACCTAACTTTTCTCTTCATCCGCGTAAAACGTATAAGTACTATATAATTTAACTAGCTTTCGCTCGCAGCTCCGCCCGCGTCAATGTTGATCCCTCAGGAACAGTAATTTTTCCCAGGATAAAATGTACCCTATTTCCTTTTCCATACCCCAGATAACGCGTATGAAAAATTTCATGATGAATCAGTTCAGTAGTTAAAACGTGAAAGCGTAACAAACAAACAAACTCACTTCGCATTTATAATATTAGTTAGGATTGGGATTAAATATATTGTGCTTAACATATGTTGTTAATAATCAGCATACCTATAGTACAAGTAAGTGCAATTTTTAAAGTGGAAAGAAATATATTTCGAGATCTCAGCATTGGTACCATAGGAACAGTTGTTTATATTCATGGCTGAAATATCTTTTCAAGTTACGCATCAATATAATATTTGTAAGATGATGTATAATTGCACGAAATGAGAATATAATATCAATATATGCCCAAATTAACTTTGAATTACTTTGCAACAATTATAATCGAGCTGACTGAGAGTTTTATGCAATAATAATGAAATTCTTAATCAATAGATTTGCGATTGGATAAACTTTTGTTTGCAAACCCTTTATTACAAAGGCTGGAAATAGAAGCCGTGTTGCTGACACATGAAATCAATTATAAATTGTTCGATTACATCGGGAATCCCTTGAGCTGCGTTCGATATCGGAATCGAAGGACGGTAGGCAGAAAACAAGGACATCTTTATTGTCAATCAGTTTCGAATGATTTAGCTTGTTTGCCAATTCATTTACACTTAGACAAGTACTGATCAAAGAAAACAAATTCAAATTAATAGATTCCAGGCTTTCGATTCGGGTTGAAAATACTTACAGTCCGACTCATACCATTTATTCTGAATAACGTTTGGTTTTCATCCATAGTCACTTGCTTTGGATAAACAAAACATTTATATAAAACCTACACAGTAGTGCATTATTTTAAAACTACTCCATGTTTTGGACACAATGGTTGTTTATTCTTCTTGTAATATATATATTAACTAGCTTACGCCCGCGGCTCCCCGCCCGCGTTAATGTCGATCCCTCGGGAATAGTACTTTTTCCCGGGATAAAAGGTAGCATATGTCCTTCTCCGTACTCCAGAGAACTTGTATGCAAAATTTCACGATGATCGGTTCAGTAGTTACGGCGTGAAAGCGTAACAAACAAACAAATTCACTTTCCCATTTATAATATTAGTAAGGATTACTAGCTGTTGCCCGCGACTTCGTCCGCGGCAATTTCTGTTAAAAGGTATAGATGAATCATTTTCCCACGTTTTCAAAACATTTTGTATTGATGCTTCGCTCCTATTGGTCGCAGCGCGATGTTTTATAGCCTAAAGACTTCTTCGATAAATGAACTATCCAACTGAAATAGAATTTTACAATTTGAAGCAGTTCCTAAGATTAGCGCGTTCAAACAATTGAACAAACAAACTCTTCAGCTTTATTATATTAGTATAGACTAGTACTGAATCGAGCGACGCATGCGCAGATACCCCGTAATGGCGCCGGCTAGTCGTCTCAAGTCATCACGCATCAATAAAGAAGCCAAATACCAATCAAGAGAACATGCAATCGGCCTCTTTACTGCTCTGATATACGAGAAGATCGTTAGCGCTTTATAACCTTACTAATATCGACGCGTTCAATGGAGTTGGAAGTTATTTCCACCGAAAATCTTGTGATGGATTTTTTTCTTCTTTCACTTTAAGATTTCAAAGCAAGAAAAATGAATCTCCAAAGCATTGTGGTTGAATATGTATAAAATAACAAGGTAATTTGTACAAGTCATAAAAGCTACTGTTCACGTCAGCCTCGTTAATTATAAGTTTTAAATTAAGGGCTCGTACTACCTCACACTGTTTTGCATGATTGTCTGTAATATCAATAATAATGAAATACTAAAGTTTAAATGCAGCAAACTTCAGGACTAACTCTGGTAACTATCTTACTCAAAAACAGGATTGCGATAAATTTTCTCGGTAGAAAAAAAATTGCAAGTTTGCCTCCAAATTACGTCTAATTTACTCGGTATACAGCAGTATTTACAGTAAATACATTAAAATTAACCTTGAAACTTTTGATTATAATTGCATTACAGATAAGGCAACCTGCATGTATTTTTTTTTAATAACCCTTGATTATTCTTTAAAAACGAAAATATCCAAAGTAGCCAACGCGTTTAAACCATCCGCGTGTGTACCACCACGCCGCCTGGCCTAGGGCGGGCCCTTAAACACTGATAACGAAGCCATGATATTGAGAAGAACATGATACATAATATAATAAAAGAAAAATCAGTAATTCTCTATCGAAATGAACGGAAAAACAGAGGTAATTAATGAAACTACCTTTGCAGCTCATTTTTACTTTAATTACCCCGGTGGCAAAAAGTACAGCGAGATTCTCTGACAATCTCGCTTTGGCAAATTTTACTTAAATAGTCCGAGGTAATTCTGTACTTTCATTTTAACGTTGGCTTTTTAAGTTCCTAATGGACATATCCACGTTCTACAAATTTAAAAATTGAAGCTTTAAGCTCATGTTGTTAAGTTGGGAATTGCTAAAAGACATATATACTTTTTATGCGTTAAAATAGATAGTAAAATTAAATTACCGGTAAAACTATTTACTAAGTACTGACAAGAATATACTCCAAATTCTTATTTCTCAATTTATGAACAGATTTTTGCGAAGCTGTATTAAGTTGAAGCTAAACGTGCAGTTTGTTTCAAAGCTCTCAACACTTTGACTTTGGATGTTTATCTATACAATATGTAATGAAATCCCTGTCCGATCCTTAAAGGGGTGATTCAGCCCGTTTGAACTGATTTGGCGAGCTCCGTGGCGCAGTGGTTAACACACCAGCCTGCGACACGAGGGCCCCGGGTTCGATCTCCGGTCAGGTTATGATGGAAAATGATCTTTTTATTGGCCTGGGTCTTAGATGTTTATCTTTATATGTATTTGTTATAAAATATAGTATCATTGAGTTAGTTTCCCGTAACACAAGTCTCGAACTTACTTTGGGGCTAGCTCAATCTGTGTGACTTGTGCGTATATATTTAATATATTTATTTAATTTAATGAACAACTTTTTGTTTGGAACCAATGCTGGGACTAAATTTTTTTACGTTCCCACAAATTGATCGGGCCGCCGAACATTGTTGTTTGGAAATGTCCATTTTTTTTGAATTCCCAGCTTTGGTCCCATAGGAATAATAGTTGTTCATGTAGACGGGCTGAATCATCCCTTATATATTATTTATGTATTTATTATAATATATATATGAGTTAGTATCCCATAAAACAAGTCTTAGGGCCTAGCTCAATTTGTATGTTTTGTCTATATATATTTATTTATTTACTTAAAAGGCGTGGATACTCGTATTAGCTAGCATTTACTTATATTTCTTTTTCTCTGTACTCGTTAGTATCTAATAAACTTGAGTGGCAGCAGCAAGTAATATCATTTTGTAGATTTGAAAGGGACAAATGGAAATGGGTCATCTCCAGACGGATCCTAATCTCATTTCATTTGCATAATTTACAAACAAACAAAACATGATGCTGTAAGCCGAATACATGCAAACCATTGTTTGAGGGTTATTAGGTACATACTCTTATTAGACATATCAATGACAATTGTAGGTACTTTATTTTGCTTTGATAAAATCAAAATTAACATATATACCCACATATTATTACGTCTTTAACTCTTACGGGACAGCAGCAGCCTCCGTGGTCCAGTGGTTAAGGCGTTTGCCTGTTGACCCGGGGGTCGTGGGTTCGATTCCCACCGGAAGCATACTTTGTTTAGTTGTTTCCAGTTTGGTTAGGACATTGCAGGCTTGAATCACCTGATTGTCTGATAATAAAGATGATTCCGTGATCCGTGCTTCGGAAGGCACGTTAAGCCGGTGGTCCCGGCTGCCATCTGGTAGTCGTTAAAGGAACCACGTCAGAGGCCGAGAGGCGGTTCCGAAGAACTCTGACACCAGGGTGTGCATGGTCGATTGACCGTGACACCTACACGAAATGATGATGATGATGACGGGATAAATAGAGCCTTAAGCCGTAAAAGCCAAAGCCTACGATATACAATGGTAAAATACTGAATGCATAGACTATATATAATAAGCATATAGAATCTATAAATATAATGCATATAGAATCTCAGGGAACGGTGAGGAGTAAAAGACGATATAGTGACAAAAATTGAGAAAGGGATGTTGAGATGGACATGTAGAGAGGATGGATGAAAAAAGATTTACGAAAGGTATATATATATACAGCACATGTGGATGGGACAGTCGGTCAGGGCAGACCAAATTGCAAACATTCTTACAAAAGGAGAAATAAGGATTACCCGAAATCGGCTAGCATGCATGAAAAGAGTGATGGATGTAGATGAAACAAAAGAGGTTTGTAAGGATCGTAGCAAGTGGAGATCCATAGTCTCTGCCTACCTCCATGGGAAAGAGGCGTGATAATATGTATGTACGTATGTATAGAATCTCAAATGGGACTATGCACGTCCACTGACTCGACATAGTGGTGGTAGATGGAGCAAAGCAGTGACGAAATGGTGGTAAAGAACAAAAAGAACAGGCGTTCGTCTAGGATAAAAATGAAGTAAGTTAACTGTTTAATAGATTTTATCATGAGGGAAAACATGGGAGGCAAATATCAAATTTTGGATAACAATATGTGACATCACTATAATATGACTATATTTTCAGCGAACCAAGTAAAATTGCAAAATAATACAATCAGATTTTAGGGATAGAAATGAGTAATCATATAATAATTTCAAATAAAATTCCGTTATATATCTTTATTTAGTTACTAGCTGTGCCCGACTACGTTCGCGTACATTTCCATTTCTAAATTAAACAAAAACGAAAAAAAATAAGTAAGCTATCCTGTGTCCTGCACGACTAAATGTTTATCTGCCAAGTTTAAAAAAAAATAAGTTAATTCGTTTAAGAGTTATGGAGAACATACATAGAGAAAAATAACAACGGGTTGCACTCCTGGAGTGCCGGCAGAAGTAAAAACTCGCCTTTGCGCGGCGGTCTAAGGTCACTTGTCCGTCTTACGAATTTTCGGTCCGGTCGTGACGCGAGTTCAAAATTGTTTATCCATCCCAAAAAGTGCACAACGACGTTAAATAAGATTTTGCTTTAAAAAATTTTAAATTGTTAATTTAGTTTCAGTATCATGTATATATAGCGTATAAACACGATATCTCTGAAAACAAAGTAACTTACTCCATCACCAACCCTTACAGATTTAGTATTAGTATTGATGATAAGGCAACGCAAGGCATATACAATAATAATGAGAATCGAACTACCCTAAGCGTGAGCAGCCGGATCTATTATATCCTTAGAGCAAGATTGTATCTGATGCAAAATCAACGATTTTTGGGTTTAAAGGTATGTCCAGGGTCTAATGAAAGATCAGGTCAGACTGACGTTCAGGCTTTCTGTTAAATTACGAAGAATCATGTAACCATCAAATTCCTAAAATGCGGGCAATGCAATAGGACACATGTACTTAAATACAAAGCAAAATAACGATGGAGTAATTACGTGCTACGTTAGAACTTTACACAGCAAATTAACGATTTAATTTTATATCAGCGTACGCGTTTGATAAATTAGAACGTGTCGTTATTTTTTAATTAACTGATAATCATTTGTTGCAATTTGCAGACAAAGCTAGGCTTTCCTATTACAACATCAATTAACAGGTTTACTAAAAGTTTTCCTTGATACTTTCAGGACGAAACAGAATGAAATTAACAAATGATTGCTCGCTTTACCTTGCTTACTTAAACTTGGAGTCAACATGCCCGAAATAAGGTTATTTTGAAAAATATAAAGTCATAAAAATCATTTACTTAGGCGCTTCATCTTAACCTCTTTTCAGCGGACTTAAAAAAATGAGGAGGTTCTCGATTCGATTGTATGTTTTTTTTTTATTTTGCATTATTCGATTAGAAAAAAACTTTTCTATTTTTATGTTTCCCGATTGGTTATTAAAATTACATCAAAATTGCCTCAGCGTCAGTAGTTTGATTGAAGTAGTGTTATTTTTTAAATGAAAGATTATAATACATAATCTAATGCCACCTTTATTAGACGTTTTACTTCTAAAAGTCCGTGTTTCAAACAGTAAAGTACCTATACGTGAGCAGTCTGAGCATACGTGAGGAGCCTTTGACATGAAATTACAACAAATATGAATACTTGAATACATCCTCATTCAACTCCAACTGAAAGGGCAACAAATTGATCTCATCAATACAGTCTCTCCGCCGCAATCAATTGTACGCGATCAATTGGTTTGTTAGCCATCACTCACCTTTTTTGCATTCCTCTATGTTTTCATCCGAGTTGTCGCCGCAGTCGTTTTCTCCCTCGCACACCCAGGCTAGCGGTATGCACTTCCCGTTCGCACACTGGAACTGCTTTATTGAACATGCTCCTGAAAACAAAAAAAGTTATCATTAGTATTACAAAAAACGGTTTTCGTCCCAACTCACGTATGTATTTTTAGTCACGTACTATTAATAGCTAAGGTACAGTCCACTTCATCTGAACATTTTTATTTTCCTGGTTAGATTCACAGCAGTTGTGAGTTGTGGTGCATCGAATCTAAACCCGGGAATTATGACAGCATTAATGCTGTAATATGATTTGTAAAGACATTGATTTGAGACAATTGACAATTTACTTTGCGTGCTTCGTTGCTTGTCATTCGAACGACCAACGTCTAGGTCTCACTGCCTGAAGATAACTCGTGTAGAGGCGAAATACGTGTCGCGAGCACGACGGCTGGTATTCCTACAGCCTCAACGGATGCAGCAGTATCGATCAGTGTTGCATGCATCAACTATTAGTGGCGGGCATGAAGGGACTAACAGTAGTCGGAGAATATTAACAGCTAAAATACAGTGATATTTTTCCCTCGAAGCTGAATATACAGGTGAAATTTAATTCATTAGCATTCATTTAAGGCATTTTTTCATTCAATTCGACATCGTGAAAAAAATATCATACAAAAGTGGAATATTTACTTGGCAGAAATCTATGGAACAGCTGATTTTTTGTGCAATTTCGGAGTTGGTCCCATAGTGAAAGTTGTTCAGATTCGTGGTCTGAGTCACTCCTTAAACTTATGCTAATGAATTATATTACACCCTGTATATATACTTAGGTTTAGAAACGGTATCGATCGGCACATATTGTTGCATTTATCCATACCTATTAATCAATTGGCCTTGACTTGCAAAAGCGGTATATTACAATACATATTTATAATAATAACCCGAGATAATTTTTATCTATCATATTCTGGATAAATTGTATCACTTATAATCAAAGTTAATGCACGGATTAGGATAACGGAACATATATAAGCAGCAATACAATCGTAATAATCCATCGATTAGAAAATCTGGCCTATTGTTATTATTTAGTACCTACCTCATTATTAAACATTTCTTTGGTAGCTTAAATTTAATGGGGATGAGCTGTAGTTTTGCTTGCCCATACATTTGCACGCTATTAAAAATTAGAAAGAAAACATCTCCGTTTCTTTCACCATCCCCAGACAGAGCAATTACCAAAATATTCTCGCTAGTATTACGTCATTTTTGCTATCAAAATTTAGGGCCTTATCACACTAGCGAGTTGCGAGCGAGTTGAAAGACGTCGCGGGTGTGCAGACAGTTCGCGTCGTGCGATCCGCGTTTTGTACAATCAGTGCCAATACAAATCAGTGCCGCGAGCTCGCTGCGCTCCCGCGGCGTCTTCGCGGCGTGTTCGCCGCGCACACGTTGCCAACTCGCGGCGAATTCGCTGCGCACTCGCCCCGCCTTCAACTCGCTCGCAACTTACTAGTGTGATAAGGCCCTTAGGGTGCGTTTCCACCAGAGATGTGCGAAAATGCGTAGCGAGCGAGGGATGTGTTTTTTAAGAATCACTTGTTGTCTTTTTATAATATATCCATATAATGTATTTTACACGTTTATGCAAATAAATACTCTTTCTCTTTATTTTTATTAATAAAATCTCATTCCCCATTTACCTAGCCTCGCTCAGCGTTACTCAGGTGGATACGGCTTAGCGGAGCGACACGTTTTTCTTCGTACAAAACAAGCGAGGGATGGATGCGAGCAATATGTGTGCGAGAAATATCTGCTAGCAATGTGTGCGGGAGATGTCTGCTAGGAATGTGAGAAAGAGATGTATGCTAGGGCGCATGGGCGGCATAACCTCACATCTGAAAAGTACCAGCTACATATCACACCACTCATCTGCGCACCGTTTTATGGCAACGCTATGCACCGTTTTACAGCAACGCTATGCATCTATGAATAAAAAGGAGTCTGTTACTTGTATGAATGCTACACGTTTTTTTCCTTTTCCAGATTCTTCTTCTTCGATCGTGTCAATGGTTCAAACGATTAAATGAATCTTGCCCAGAATGATAAACCTTTACAGCCGCATCCAGAGAGATTTTCCAGATTAAGAAAGCTACTATCAATCTTGTAAATGTTTTAGCGAGTCTTATATATATAGTACACATACGATTTTCTGATATTGTTTGTTAGGCCATAAGTTATTCTCGATATCCAAAAACTGTGTAAAAACAGAACCCACCCGGAGATACGGACAAAAGGTACTAATGAAAAAAAAACGATCCGTTTGACGGAAATGCTCAATGCTATTGCATTCCATAGAATATCAAGTGTCACAGCAAATAAACGATTATTCCCATTTTCCGAGTAGAACACGTACGGACAGTAAGGACGTTCCATTTTCATTCAATATTGTGAAACGTCTTACAAAAGTTTCATACTGCCATGAAATTCTTTAAGTTCCATTTATTTCAATAGATTAAACCAGATAAGACCAAAAACTTTGACACGTAAATTATCATTGTTTTGACCACATTTTGCGTCATGCTTCATGTCTATTTTTTTATCTACCTTTGTATAAGTATTCAATTACGAAAAAAATAATTTAATAGCAAAATACAGGGTGTATTTGAATTTATTGGCATTCTTTGAAATATAAACTATACGATATGCCCTATACCCCCGAATCAAAGAAATTTCTCAAGCTCTTTAAATAATTTCATCACTTCAGATAAAAACCATGAACTGAATTACCAAAAACTGCTAAAAATAAATTCATTCTAATCAAATAAATGAATTTATTTATGCCATAATGTATGCGTAGCGTAAGCGCAATGGATATTACTCCTACCTAGCGGAGTGTAAGCGCGTCGCGTCACTTTATGATTGTAAGCGACCGCATGATTGATATTTTCTTTTTAATTTGCGCTTATTTTTATTTACAGCCTTAATTGAAGTTCTATCCTCTTCATAAATATCCTTAACATAAGTACACCAGAAAGTTAAATTGATGTGATAATGTACTTCCTGAAAATATATTTTTTAAAGCTTGTTTTCAAGTGGTTTCAGAGGAGTTTTGACACAAACACTGTGCCACGAAAACCTTATATATTAGAAAGAAGAAAGATTAGAATATATAATATTAAACTCGTTATGTGAGGAACATAACAATACGAGTACTGTATTATTATAAGTATTGCCTATTCAACCATTATAGGAGCCCTTTCACGAAACATATCTGAATTATTTCGAACCCCAATAATGTATTCCGTATAAAAGCTCCTAACAACGATACATTTGAGAGATAAACACACAAAGGGGAAATAGGTTACCAAAACTTGGCATATAACTCAATACAAGAAGAATACAAACCGAACATTTTCACGATCCTAAACAGCCTTTATAAGTCCATTATTATATTGGATACAAAAGTCAAACGGCCCTAACGTAGATTCTATCCCTCACTGATTTATATGGCAATATTTCGAAAGCACTATTCAGTTCATGAATGTGTTAGCTGGACTATATCATTGTATGATTTAGTACCAAACCTATGAAATAGTAATACACACATAGCGTCCACTAGAGAACAACAGAAACAAAGACTTTTTGTTACCAGTTAATACCGCAGTCATTTACGACTTAGTAACTAGGCTGTATATTACAAGAATACTGTGTATTACGGTACGGTAATTTCCCAAACCTAAAATGACCCTCATCTTTTTGCTCAACATAATTGAGGTATCAAGTTCAAATTTTGCAAAGGCAGACATTTTATGACCTATAAACCCGGGAGTGACGAAATGACTCACGCCTAAAGTAAGGTATGTCTAGATAGGTATTTAAAATATCATTTAAAGGCAGTTGTAAATCATAAAGTAGGGACGAGACTGAAATACTTTTTCTCCGCTATAAATTTGTAATGCCATTCCAAATTGCTTTCTCTTGTAAAAATGTCACCCGCTTCATTATTCATTTTAGCTCAATACTCGAGATATTATGAACAAAATGGCTTTGCATGAATATTCGGAACAAATACAGTAGTAATTCAGCATACAGATGTACCTACTTAATTATTTAACTTACTTTCTAAAAGATCACTGACTGTGTTTCGATGAATATTCACTGGAACTAATTGTTCAATATCGACGAGGTTCCCTTTAAAAAAATCCTTTCTTTGTACTCTTGTATGAAGTACTAGCCATGATTTTATTATTATTAAGATATCAACCGCCTTAAATCTCAAATCATATCTATTATACAAACAATTTTTACGTGTTATATAATCAACAGTAAATTTAAGATCTAGGCATTTACATTATATCAGATTTTCGATTCTACTTGCAGAGCAATTGTTAACGTTATGTAGTAGCATGATAAATGCCGAATATGTCGACGGCAGTCCGAGTGGCAGACTGAAAGGGACACCAATTTAATTTGATCATATTACGCTGAGGGCCCTTGTCTAGCGGTGACTGGTGAATGGCGGCGTCGTTCAATCTGTGCAGAGGGCCCTCGTGGCGTCTCATTGAAACCAAATCACCCGTGCGACCGAAAATTCGTATATTACAAGAGCCCGCGCCGTTATGCTCCTGAATTGTTTACCTTTGAATTAACTTTCTTATTTATTTTATTTATTTACCAAAAACAAGGTATAAAAGGCGGACTTAATGCTAATAGCATTCTCTACCAGTCATTCTTCGGGATAAATCGAAATAAAGAGTGGTAGGCGCATAATGTAATAATAAATCATTTAAAGATAACAGAAATACATAAATACTTATAATAAATACTCACACAAGAATATACATTGTATAGTAATAAATAAATAAATATACACACATATAATTCTGAAAATAACTCAAATGGGTCCTGGTCTAGTCTGGATCTTAATAACTTCTGCACTACGTAAACTATTGGGGAAGAAGGTACTCGTACGTGTGGACTTTTTACTTTAAAAAATATCTTTTAGAAATGCATTTAATGTCTTCTGGCAGGGTATTCCACAGCCGTGAAGCTTGAAGAGTAAAGGAGTAAAACATGAATTTGGAGAGAAACAAAGGAATTTGAAGTGAATTAGTGGATCGAAGGACAAGGTCGACAAATTCTGTCAAAAATTTAAATTTACTCTCCAAATACGCAGGGGTGAAAGGATTGTTTAAAATAGAATAAAGAGCAGAAAGTAGTCTTTGCTATCTGCGTTCACAAATAGGAAGCCAGTTAAGCTCAGATCGAAAAGATAAGATACTACGTGATACGAAGTCAAAAAATAAATAGAATGCAGTTTTTAACAAGACGATAAAATTTGTAACATATTTATACATGCATTACGAAAAATAATCTTTGACTTTGACGATCAAACTTATTGAGAAGATCTTCATAGAGATCAGGATAACACACATCATCATAATAAATAATGGGTAAGATACGTGTCTTAATCAAGGTAACTTTAGGTTTTATAGGTAGAAAAGTATCTTAATCGATTCAAATATTGTAGAGAAACTCTACTACAAACTCTGTCACCTGTGGCTCATTATTCTTAACCATCGACTTACTTTTTAGGGTTCCGTACCCAAATGGTAAAAACGAGACTCTATTAATATCGCTCCGCTGTCCGTCTGTCACCTGGCTGTATTTCAAGAACCGTTGTAGTTAGACAGTTGAAATTTTCACAGATGATGTATTTCTGTTGCCGCTTTAACAACAAATACAAAAAGCTAAGAATAAATTAAATATTTAAGGGTGCACCCATACAACAGACATGATTGTTCGCCGATTTTAAAGATAACGATACGGAACCCTTGGTGCGCGAGTCCTTGGCCGGTTTTTTTTTCTAAAACTATGTAGGCAAACAGGCATACGGCCTACCTGGTTGAAAGCGGTTACCGCAGCCTATGGACGTTTGCAACACCAGAGGTGCCTGACGCGCGTTGTCTACCCTGAAGAAATCTTTTCACGCCCTTTTAGCATCTTAGGTGTGGGGATGAACTTCCTGTAGATGGCGTGAAGTGTGATGATAGAAGGTAGGCCGTAGGCATCACGACAAATGATTCCTGGGAGCACAGTACTAGCAGTCTTTACCCTGGGGTGAAGTACCGCTTTGCCCTGTTGAGCAAAACCAGCTTTTTTGATGCCATATTTGCCTTATTTTCCAAGTGACTGCAGTATTAGACGCTGGCAGAAATTTCGACACCAAGGATCACATTATTGTTGACGATGGGACTTTAATTCATAATTCTACTGTGCAGCCTTTAAGATAAAGCTAATGCTGAGGTAACTTATAAATGTAATATATATATATATATATATATATATATATATATATATATATATATATATGTCAAATGCATGTTTAAAAACTGACACAAATTTAATAGAGACATATCTGACTAGGCAATTTTGTTTAGACAATACAGAAATGTCTATAGCTGTCTGAGTGGCCTAAGGGACACCAATTTAATTAAGTACATTACGTGCAGGGCCTTTATCTCACAGCTACCTATGAAACCAATTTAATTAAGTACATTACGTGCAGGGCCTTTATCTCACAGCTACCTATGAATGGTGGCGTCGAGAATCTGCGCAGAGGACCCTCGTAACGTCTCATTGAAAGCAAATAACCCGTTCGAACCGAATTTCGTGTACAACGATAAACATGGTCCGGTATTTTTGGGTCACTAATAAAAAAAAAACATTTTTACGAGCTATGTCGAACGACTTAAGTCTTAATATAATGAGTATTTTTAACACATTACAAAAATGATGGACCAATGATGGAGCATGATAAATACCGATTATGTCTATGGTGGTCCGAGTGGCAGACTGAAGGGGACACCAATTTAATTTGATCACACTGGTGAGGTGACATGTGAATAATATGATGCGGCATCGTCCAACTGGCCTCTCGTGGCGTTTTCATTGATACCTAATCACCCGAGCAAAAAATTCGTATATTACGAGGTACCAAAATATTTGTGTGTATATGTATTTGCCCAGCAGTGAGACATAACAACTACAAGCTAGGAAAAATAAATGTATTTAGCTTATTATGATGCAACTCATCAGTAAAAAATAATTTTCGAGACGTTGTGTACTCATTGCTGGACTGTAAACAAGACACAATATAAGTGTCATTGTTACAAACGCTTTAGAAGTAATTGAGTTAATAGAAAATACCGAAACTTCTTCTAACGATATACATATTATCATTGTCTTATATGATGTATTTTAGTTCGACCAAAAACTAAGAAAACAAAAAAAAAATACAGCTTTTAAAATATAGAAATTGAAAACAGTCGCAATGATAATATATGGTTGACCTACAGAGAGGGTCATGCTCCTGATGACGGACGACCTGTGTGAATACAAACAAACCGAGTGCTGAAGCGTCACACACGAGTGAGGGATCGATTCTACCGGTCCAAAAACAGAGCTCCTGGGTAGTCTCCTATGTCGCCGTGCCCTAAAGCACACTACAAAGAAGTCCACATAGGCTGTTATCCTAATAAAGTAAATGCACATTTTTACAAAATACTTAAAATTTGAGCATTCATTGCGAAAATATATATACACATGTTTGATTACAAGTTTCAAATATATTTTATTTATTTATTTATTACGAGCCATTAATATCCAGTATTGGGCCTCTCTAGGCCTCTTTCTCTCCTTTCCATGTCAGTCTATCTGTTGCTTTTGTTGACCATTCTTTGTCGTAGCTATTCAGTTCATAGCACCATTTCAAATATAAAAATTTAATATTTTTAACTTTTAAAATGTTACGAGGAGAAATTTTAATCCTTATCCTTATCCTTACTAATATTATAAATGCGAAAGTGGTTTTGTTTGTTTGTTTGTTACGCTTTCACGCCGTAACTACTGAACCGATCATCATGAAATTTTGCATACAAGTTCTCTGGGGTACGGAGAAGGACATAGGCTACCTTTTATCCCGGGAAAAAGCACTATTCCCGAGGGATCGACATTGACGCGGGTGGAGCCGCGGGCGAAAGCTAGTAAATTATATTTTCATTGAGCAGCCACAATTCAGCTACAATATCAACAGCCTGGGGTTGTTAGAAAGCACAACATTTCGGGTATTGTTATCTAAAACATTCTGTTGTTGTGATAAGTATACAATGAATTTCGCGTTTTGGGAAACTTTTTATTCGATAAACACTGAATAAAAAGTTCATCAACAATTTGTTATATTATGGTCGAGGAATATTTGACTTGTTTGATCGTTCGATGATCGACGCCGACTGCGCTCACGAAAAAGTGTCACGTTCGGTGTTCCGCGAGAGCGCGGAACAAGCAATAGACTGGCACGATCGGCCTAAACGTAAGAAGCGAAAGAATTTGAGCATAAGTTGTTTTTCAAAATTATTAATCGAGCGTTTGCATGCCAAGCAATTCCGAACGTGGTAATATATTCGTGTTTTCGAGCATTTTCGTGTCTCAGAAGGCAAGTTCAGCCGTTGGCCCCGGCCGACAATATAACATGGTATCCGTTTAGAAAAATCGAAACCTAGCGCTGGATAAAACGTTAACGAAAAAAGCTATGATAGTTCTAAAACATAACAGAGCAATTCCCTGAGCCACTGGACGGTCTGCAGAGTAATTCGCGACCATTTGGTCTATTTTCGCTCCACTCCGACTTCCCTCGACTGTCGTTACGTGTCATTCAACCCGTCTATTGTCTTTCCGATGGCTAGATCGTATAACAACTGCAAATAATAGAGCTGTCTGGAGAGAACCGTTCACTTTAAGCGTTTCTTTATCATATGTTCAACCCCGGCAGCAAAGTAAACCAGGCCTGTCTCACTCCTCGTGTCGGTATCGAAAACAAACCTATGCGCGGCGACCCCTTCGAAGTTGAAAACCGAACAAACTCAGAGGAACGAACGACGCGCTTTTGGTCATATGTGTTCACTGACTTCAACGAAGTATGAATCGTTTGTTAAGAGCCATAAGTATAAAATTGGCTTGCTGTAGGTATGTAAAATAAAAGGTGCTGCATTCTGACGCGAGCTAAATTACACCGTGTCGCTATCTACATTGAGTCGATATTTCTTTGAATACCTTTTCAGAGTGTACGTAGGTACTAGTCCTTATTCTGTGGTAAAACGTAAGATGTGAATAAAGAAATTAAGGTCTAACGACCTGTATCTAATTCGAAATTTCCGATATAGAAATGCTATTCGTTCGGTCGGTCTCAACGCGTAGTTAGCACATTTTGAACAATGGTTTAAAATATGCATAAGTAATCAAATATTTAAATTGACTTTGAAACGTACCTACGAAGTCCTGTTTTTTTCGGAATAAAGTTTTAAGGTATTCCCCGAAGCGCAACTATTTTGAGCCGCACCTAATGAAGCGCAACTTAAGACGGTACTGTACGAAATTGTGAAAATTTACGTGTTTTCAAATCACTAGTACTTTGCGCTGAATTAATTAAATACATCAAAAGTATTTGTACAATTTAGGTCATTCCTTGAACAAGATCGCCCCTTGTTGGAATTTGAAACAGATACATATGAAATTTAAAAATGATATATTTATGTTATGATATTAAAAAACATTTTTCTTCGAAAACTTTATAATTTTTACGTCTAAAACAATAATTCTCACATGACAATATTGATATTTACACCTCGGAGGTCGCCCTTTCTTATTTTTCTTTAAGATATAAATATGAAAATATTAAGACCTTTCATCTTTTTTCCTAATCGCCTAATGGTTCTGTGCAGCCTAATGGCTTGCGGCTTGCGCAGTAGCGACGTTTTTTCGTTCGCGCGGCACCCGTCTAACTATTCCTTGGAACGCACCTATTATTTGCGAGGTCTTTAAACCGTTTGATATTTTATCCTTACTAATATTATAAATACTCGTATGCAAAAAAAAGTGAGTTTGTTTGTTTGTTACGCTTTCACATTGTAACTTCTGAACCGTATCATGAATTTTTGCATACGAGTTCTCTAGAGTACGGAGAAGGACATAGGCTACCTTTTATCCCGGGAAAGCCGCGGGCGAAAGCTAGTTTAATTATAATTGTAAGCCCAGTAGTGAGACATAAACAGCTAAAAAATAATTACTCAGCCACAAACAGTTTAAATGACATTGTAGGGAAAAGATGTAACATTATTTTATCAACTGCGGTGTTCTTTTAACCGACGCCATAAAAAGGAGGTTATCAATTCTACTTTTACTATATGTAGGGTTACCAGGCGACCGCATAAAGCCGGACACGGTCCGGCATTTGATAGTTTTTTTTAAATATGATTATATTTTGTAAGAATTAAGAAATATTTAATGCATAATAAACTCTAATTTTATTAAAAAAATAACAATTAAGATAAATTAAAATACTTAAGCAAACCCCGATACATAAAAGCCTGACTTGTAAATGGCTGGGCAGATTTTGATTATAGTTAAGGACAATTTCGATTGTATAATTCGGTTCAGCCGTTTGCATACGTAAAGTACTATGCAAACGGCTGAACTGGCTGATTGGTCCGGCTTCTTTGTTTTGAGACCTGGTAACCCTAGTTTGTATAATAATGTCAGAATTGCACGCTTTTTACATATGTAACTCTATATCAGATTCAAAATATATGTGGTAAATTTCAATAACTGTATGTATATAATTATTTGTATAACTGTCAGCAAATAACTCAGAATATTCGGATTGCAGCTCTCTTCGGTACGCTGTTTCGTCTAAAGGATGCTGCATATCTCTTTTAAGTGATAATGCTGATCTTTGGCATTACTGATAAGGTCTCAGCCGATTAGAATCCAAAACTGGATAACTGTCAGCCACTGAGCCGGGTCTGTGTTTGAATACAAATGACCCGCTTATCCTGAAAGCCAATCTGTATGTAAATCACAGGTCCGTTTAACTATTCTCGTTAGTTGCTCATTTTCGGAACGTCTGCATTTTCATACTATTTCCAATCTAGCCCTTTGATTCTATGCTAATTATGAGTATGTAGTTCTTAAACACTAACCCTTTCCCAGCAATAAACGAGACACAATAGTAACACAATTGAAATGTTCACATAGGATTCATGGAACAGACAGAAAACCTGTTAAATAAGTATTAATAATGACATTTTTATCCCTTACGAAGATAGAACTAAAGGTTAGTGACCTACCTTGTCGTCCTTTGTCAGGTCTAGGTCATAGGAAATACAAGTACTAGTAGTTAACGTTGCCTGACGTCTTCGATCAAATACATATAATGGCCTGACGCCTATTTCTTTGATTTCTCATTTCATGTAGGTGACACGGTCAATCGACCATGCACACCCTGGTGTCAGAGTTCTTCGGAACCGCCTCTCGGCCTTTGACGTGGTCTTCCATCGGCTTAACATGTTATTTATAATATTGCAAATAGTATAAAAAAATCCTAATCGTATGTTATTAAATTTATCACCTACCTATTAGACAACTTAGCAGCATAGTGTTATTAAATTTCAGCTTGTATTTAGCTGTTCTTAAATTGTTTACGTCTCGTTTTAAAGTTCTGAAATTGATAACATTTTTTCTAATTTCTCTTGTAAAGTAGGATTTTATAACTCTTTCTTCAGCTACCACCGATCTATGTGGGCTTGTTTTTAGACGTTTTTGACGTGAACTCAAAGCTGGCATTCTCAACTACGGAACCCTACATTGTGCGTGGCCCAACACGCACTTGGCCGGTTTTTTACATAATCGCCTAATGGTTTTGGGCTTGTGAGGTCGGGACGTTTTTCGTTCGCGCGGCACCCGCTTAATATTGCGCAATATAAGTAAACTCAAAACAAGTATCTGACACGGGATGTAGATACCGTACTTTAATTTGATTACGAGTATCCATCAATGAAGAAAGTAAGTATCCTGAGCAACCCAGCTTGACTCAAAATAATTCCTTCTTCAAAGTTCACCGAAATCGTTAAAGCCGTTTCCAAGATCCTTATTAGAAGTATGTATTTGATTTTTTTCTATATATTTAAGATTAAATTTAACTCTTATAGTTCGAACATGAAAAATTGCTCCATCGACAGCAACTAAAAATAAAAGATAGCATATTAGAACATCATTACATTACACAGTAATTAGCATAGATTAAAAAAATGGCGTCTGGTAATAAGCATACGTGAAAGATGCAGGAACTAAACGCATTATGGCACTCGCTGCCTAGAATGCAAATAAGATGGAACTAGGGATCAAAGTTGAACGAAGAGATATTTTTTTAGTGCAATAGAACTCATTTTCAGGACCAGGCCAGGTCAGTCGTCCTGGGTTGTAAAAATGTTTGTTTGGGTAAGCTCTAAGTCCTAGTGTTGTCCACCAGGTGGCTAGTGGGCGTCCTCTACTTCTCTTATTATTTGGCAATGCTAAGGCCTGTTTTACGACATGGTCTTCGGGACGTCTCATGACATGACCGAACCATCGTAGGCGGCTCTCGGTGAGATTTTCTGCTATAGGTGCGACCTCGAAGCTTGCTCTGATGTGCTCGTTTACGAAGTTGTACGAAGTCTAATAAAGTTGGCTGGTTTCTCAAAGGCTTAAAAAGGCAAAGAATTAGAGGGACGTCAAACAAACACTATTCAAATTAGTTCAATCGAAAGGAGCCTGATGAACCAGTGGGTCTGAGCATTATTAGCGTTTACGTATGTAAAGCAACTCCGGCGCGGCCACTGCAAGTGGCATAAAATATTTCATGCTTCTCCGTGCTCCGAAAGGCACGTTAAGCCGTTGGTCCAGGATCATTGATAGCAGACGTTAAGCTACGTCAGATGCCTTTAGGGAGCTTGAAAAATCTGACACCAGTGTTGGCCACTAACACACACGAAAAACAAACAAAACAAACAAGATTAAATAGAGTTGATTTTCATGAAAATGTCTTATATACTTATGTCAATATGTCATACGTACATGACTTTAGACTTAAACAACAACATATTATATACATTTCGCACAAGTCTCCTCTGTTGTCTTATCTGAGAATGCCACTGTTGCAGTATGCAGTGCAACGTCAGCTGGGCGTTGAAGGTTGCGAACGGGTTATTGCTAAACAGCTACTTTGTATGTACGTCTTTATATCTTGAAGAAAATTTTAACAATGCTTTTAATGTTTTGACTGTTCTTATATTACGAGTATACTAGCATTCGCCCACGGGTCCGCTCGCGTTAGTTGTAACTTCTAAAACGAATGATAAAACTAACTTCCACCGAAAATTGGTTTGAACTAGATCTAGTAAGTAGTTTTTTTTAATACGTCATGAATCGTAAACCGCAATTTACCTTTCATTCAATTAATCAACCACAAGAATTTTATAATATGTTACTTGCTGCTACGGAACCCTTCATGGGCGAGTCTGACTCGCGCTTGGCCGCTTTTTATTCTTGTTTGTAAGTACTTAACAAAACTTTTTTTTGTCAACCATATCAAAAGAGACGTCATCCACCGGGAAAATGATCTGATAAGGAGGAGACGGTTCCTATTTGCAAGTAAGAGTGGTGGTAGCTCCACCGTGCCCATCATTCCGGTAATATGGCGTGAAGAGAGCAATCATGTGGTTTTTAGCGGGTGTGAGTCCCGCATAACTGCTCTGTATCCCCGTACAGATCAGTATGCATAACGCATTTTCCAAATGTAAAAAAAAAAAAGGTACGAATGTTCTGTCAACCACAATAATTTCAATATGTCAAACAAAAACTTGTCTCTAAATTCGTCAATTGAGATAATTAGTGGGTTTGCCAGCCAATTAGAGTTGCGGCGCGTCCTGTCAGGTCCGGTAGTGAATGTATCAAATGAATTACCGCGAACTTTGCAATGTTAGGCATGCTGATGTATTTATATTTACTTGTAGACATAGATTAGAAAAAAAAAACGCGGTTACTTTTTTAAATGTAAAAGTTAATCCAATATTATTAATAAAAAAATCTATTATATGTATCTATTATAAAATATAGCATCGTTGAGGTATTTCGAGTGGGTCTTAGATGATTATTTATATAAGTATCTATTATAAAATATAGCATCGTTGATGTATTACGAGTACCTACGACACAAGTTCACAACTTATTGTGGGGCTAGCTCAATTTGTGTGATTATGTCCCTATATACATATTTATTTATTTATATTATTTTATTCACATATTGAATACGAACCGAGAGCTGACGTCGCAACGAGTCGTGGATTGATTCTAACCATTATGTCTTTGTTGTTCTGTGATTCTAACAGTTCAAAAATAGAGCCCCAGTTCTTTGTAAGCTTTTGAAAAAAACCATTTTAACAATATTGACATTAAAAAAAAATTTTCTATATGCTACCTACGATAACTGCATGCACCACAGCATGTTGCTTCCCAAATACATATTTTCTCTTATCAAGTAAAACCCATAACAAGCAAAAGACAAGTATGAATAACCAAAACACCATCTGTCTTAAAGTACGAAAAAATAATAATATTAACTTAATTTTTAACGAGTTTAGCTTGAAGTTGGTTAACTTTTCTCATCTGCTTTTTCCCACTTCCCTAATGCGCAAACTTTGGGCGCTTGTTGGGGTTGCCATGCTGCACCTCGCGTGCCTGAGATTTCATAAAAGATAACTGAGGGTGTTGCCATACCCAACACTTCTCATTCAAAGTTATGCTGCCTGGTGTTACAAATCTCCCGTCCTAACTTCGTAAATATTTTACTTGAATTACACCCGAAATTCCTTAACTTAATTTAACTTTTTTGTCATAAATGAATTGTCCAAAATATAATTGAGTAACACACGTTCGTTTGTTGTGTAAATGCAAATTGAAAAAGTTTTTATTTTTGTTGTAATATTTATTTGGTTTTATTATTCCCAAAAAATATTCGACTTTTAACATTACTTTCTGCTTCTATTTTTTATTATATTTGTAATTTATTTAAATTCGGGCAGTGTTTTTTTCGTTATTATACTAATATACTTATCAAATTAGCATTATCACTCGGTTGGCCCACAAAGAGGCAACAAACGTGGTATTATATTGTTTTTGCTATCGAAATTACTTTTATACCTTTAACCTACAGTTTTTTTTATGAAATAAGGTCAGGTGTATTCTCTGATTATTTTCTTATCATGCGAAGCTATAGATACATTATATTTTATTTGAAAACAAAAACACGTTTTATTACGTACTAGTTAATGGTATGTATGTACTACATTTATTGGTATTTTAAGGGCTATTATTACAATCAAAGTTAGTATAGAATGTTTTTTTTTTTATATTTGTTCATACAGACTACTACTCTCTCTCTCTTGTCTTTGATATTTAAGAGCTAGACTCGTTTCGGTGTCATTGTATGGAAATAAACGGACACAAAGATAATTTTTGACCGGAAATAATGGAGTGGCACAAACTACTATAATAGTCGATATTATTGGCAATAGATGGTATATGTATATATGTATGTCTTATTGTTGTTTGTTGTTGATGTAGTACTTATGTGGTTTATGACAGTTTACAAAGATACTTAGACCATTACGTTGCCTTGGTAAGTCACGTTATAAGATGATGTTTCAGGCTATCACTAGATGAAGGTCGTTAACTACGTGCTTCGGAAGGTACGTTAGCCTAGGTCCCGCCTGTCATTTATTTGATGGCGATCGTTAAGCTATGTCAGATGCCTTTAGGCAGTTTCTAAAAGCTGACGTCGGATCGGCCACTTACAGATACGAAAATAGAGTGGTCAGTACCCTCATTAGAAGCCTCTGGAACTCGTATAAATTGTTATCTCAGATATTTAAAATGTTGAACTAGAATTTTATTCGCCTGAGAGCTCTTCTTAGTATTACAAATTGATTGTACCTAATTGAGAACATACGGAGAATGTAACATCAGTTATATTAATAGCTTTCATAGAACTTATTAGATATGGACTAGACACGTCTAAAATACAACGTGTTAATGAAAAGCGAAAATCCTGAAATTAGTTTGTTCAGAATCGAGAGTAGAATCGATTCCACAAATAAAAAATAGGGGTCAAATTTAAACTTAACTCTACTTTCGCGGCGGTACGTGAAGCGGCAACGTCGCCTAGGTTGCGTGCGCAAAATTACCATAGACATTTTAATTTGCAACATGCACAAAAAAACAAAAAAGCTAATATCTTCGTACATAATCCGCCAAAATTAAATTTAATAATTTATATAATCCTTTTGTAATAAAAATAAGTTGGGGTGTCTGAGGTTTTGCGCTTTTTTATTAACACCTTTTATAGCCTCTGTCTACTCTAGGGTCAAATTTATATTTAAAATAAACGTTATCGTACATATTACGTTAGCCACAGTTCTAATGAAAATTATCGAGAAGTCAAACTAAGGTTCATGCCAATAAAGCAAATAATTGTTAATACACAAAATGACTTCAATTAAGAATATAAAAATTCCCAGAAGTTAGTAAATTCGTGCTCTGAATATTTATTTTCTATCGCGTCTCACCTTTATCGTATTATATCCCAAGAAATTTAATCCCATGGTATCTATTCTTATAACACCACTTGCTATATTCCACAAGGTTATTTCCTTTGAACTTAAGTAGAAGTTAAATAGACATTTGCGGTCACTATAACTTGATATGAGATAATATTGTTATACACAGCTATATATTATATGAGACACGGCATTCAAAGTACAATTTCGTTGCCCAAATAAGAAAAACGTACCGCCAAAACGAAAAAGGAAGAGGAAAATCATTCCACCGCAGATAAACGACGCTCATAATGGCAGAAGTTCAGCTTCTCGATTCGCGAATGATACCAAAATATAAACGCGGTTGTACGAAACAATACAAACATCGATTGAAGGTGGTCACTCCAATATCCGGACCATTCACAATTAATATACGCTTGAAACCAATTGGAAACTAACTAGAAAAGGAGCTTATTCAATAGAGGACTTACAATCAAAAATGAATCTTAAGTTTTTATTCGAAAGGTCTAGAATCCTTTGGGTGTAATCAAATGGTTTCCAATGCTCCCGTTCTAACCCTCGTTTATTGAACGGCTGTCTATCTGTATCGTCGGCATAGCATAGGCTCTGGTAGTAAGGCTTAATGACAATGGTCCAATACAGGATTCGGGTCAAAGTGTCGCATCGGACTTGGCAACGGATGTTAATTGGGAGGTTATCATACAAAATGTACTGTTACTGGCTGCTACTGAAGTATTAATCCCCTCTCTGTTTAACAGTAAATGGTTATGATACTGCAATGTTAATACATTATTTTCATCTAGAGTTTAGTTTTAAATTGATGCTTTAATTTTATCCTTACTTCTTTAATACTATATGACATTGTGTTCATTCGTACTCCTGTACTATATGACATTGTGTTTGTATATTTCGTCTGTTACGTATTTCTCTTGTATTTCTATGTTTGTCATCTACATTCAAAGTTGTGTTAATCGATGTGATATTTGGTATTTAAACTTCATATTTATATAAACTGACAAAATAATTCACACAACGCACAACATTAGTATTTTTATGGGATTTAATATATATAAGTACTATAAAAGTGTTATTGGGAAGATTCTCATAATACATAATGAATTCCCAAAAATATATATTAATGGAATATACATGTGAAAATAAGCGAAAAACCTTCATAGATTTATTTCTATGATATAATTTGTTGAATGTATGTGCATAAATCGGTATATTTCAGGAAATTCGTTAAATTTCTTCTCCAAAATTTCATTTCCATGATCTGTCAGGTCCACATCTGTCACTGAATTGTATCGAATTATCACGATTTCGTGCTAACATATGGATATTTTTTTATAATAAAATACATATACATATTTATCTTTGGTTATAGTAGAATATTTCACTTTTATGTCTTCAGTTTAGCCACAAATAGTCGTAACAAATGCTCTTGTCACATCATTTGACCTCTATAAATAGCATTACTGATTCATCCATGTCGTTAGATTACCCTTAATTTTTTTCAAGCTCATTTAAATTTCTAAGATCAAAACATTTTCAGGGGAATGATCGGAAGTGAAGGATTGACGACAAGAGGCAGACAGACGGTGGTCGTGAATAGGCCTTGGTCATTTAAAAACGCGCCATATATAGTGTATCAGCATTTCACAATGTCAGTTCATTAACTGGTTCAATGAGAGATGATTTCAATCTTGGACACCTGAAGAGTGTATAGTAAAAAGTATTAGAGCTGATTGAAGGAGGATTTGTTTTTTTTTACAAAAAAAAACGAATCCTATTAATTACAAAAAGGAATTACCACACAAGTAGTAGTTCCAATTGAAGGTTTTTCAAGCTGCCTCAAAACTCTCAACATAGCTTAACGAATGCAATCTAGGAGTATCTAAGGCCTGAAGCTTGACTTAGAAACCTGACTAAGATCCACCAGGGGTTTTAAAGGAACTCGTTTTTCTTTGCCCACTGGCTTTAAATAACGGTCGATGAAAAAGCTCTTGTCCAGTCATTTCATATCTAAATAGTACAACTCCGAGTACCAATCAATTTAACATGCCATTAGTTCACCCTAAACTTCGGCTCCAGCACATTAGAATTTGTGATACCAAATACGAGTACATTCTCAGACCGTCGACTAATCCCATTTAATCGGGATCTGTCTATATTACCGAGTCTCAGAGATCGGTAGTGAAGGATTGACGACAAGAGGCAGACAGAGGCAGCTCGTGAATAGACCTCGACCCTTTATCAATGCGTCAGAAATATTCGATCAGCACTTCACGATGGAAGGAATTAAATTGATTCAATAAATGAAGAATTAAATCTTGAATACATCTTGAAGTTTGTGAAGTTAGAGCAAGTCTTGTGAATCGTTCAAAATAGACTCAAAATTTTTTCTATGTGTGTTAGTTGAAAACAAACACAATTTAAATCTACCATGTATCTAAATTTTTTACAATCGAGGGACCGCCATCTAGACACAGCAATATACACCAAAGCCTTATACTTGACAATAAACACCAAAGACTTTTCACAATATTGTTTCTATACAGTTAGCAATGGAGAAAGCAATAGTAAACTACTCCGTTATTTTCTCTTTGATACAATGACACCGACAAGAACCTTATTCTTAAATATAAGATACATTTTATACACTAAACATGCTGCTAGCATGTCGGGGTTGCCGGGATTTCTTACTGCTCTTTTCCTTTCTGAGTAATGAGTACACAATTAAACTAATATATAAGTACTACTACACACGACTCTTCCATGGTAGAAGAGTTGGTGCACTCTTCCACCAGGAACATTAGCCTAGATCTTTACAGATTCGGTTTACTCTACCAGTTTTTGTAAAGTAAATTTGTATTTGATAGTAGATGAAAACGCGGAGGACGTCAGCTATGTTCAGTTTTTACTATCGTGGGGGAAGGCAAGTAGCAATAAACTTGCCCCTGTTGCTAGTATTATCCTTATCCTTACTAATATTATAAATGCGAAAGTGAGTTTGTTTGTTTGTTTATTTGTTTGTTTGTTTGTTACGCTTTCACGCCGTAACTACTGAACCGATAATCATGAAATTTTGCATACAAGTTCTCTGGAGTACGGAGAAGGACATAGGCTACCTTTTATCCCGGGAAAAAGTACTGTTCCCGAGGGATTGACATTGACGCGAGCGGAGCCGCGGGCGAAAGCTAGTAGTAATATATTTCTCCAATGCTGTTTACATTGGTATGATTAGTAGAATAGTTAGCACTTTACCGTTTACTTTATCGTTTACTTTTTAGACGGAGGCTTTAAACTCACAAATATACGTCTTTAAGACGCAAGTCAACAAGTGCTCCAGAAATACATATTAAGTTCATCAGCTTCACAGTGGAAGTTCATTAAATTGATTCACGGAACGAAGAACTCAGTCTTGAAGTTGATATTGCCTGGAGCAATTTTGCAGAAACAATGAGAGCTATACACGTGTCGGACTAGCTAACTTATGTAAAAGTTACTTGCGATTCATTGAACATTTTGAACTTACCTATATTTTGGATCTTACTGTATTTATGGCACGAGTTGTAGGATTCGATCAAGTATACTTGATTGAAGGTTCTAGGAAAATAGCGCTGAAAGTCACGTTTACAATGTTTTACAGAACTTGCATTATATTATTATAATTAATAAGGGGATTGAGAGTATTTATTACAGCAGGCATCATCATTTCGAGTAGGTGCCACGGTCAATCAACCATGCACACCCTGGTGTCAAAGTTCTTCAGAACCGCCTCTCGGCCACTGACGTGGTTCCTTTAACGACTACCAGATGGCAGCCGGGACCAACGGCTTAACGTAGCAGTGTGCGCGTATCAATGAGAGTGTAACTACTTCCATGTGGCATCCTGTATGCGTAGACTTAAGTACTGGCATCATGTCAATAACAAATGCAAAGAGTACATTAAATGTTTTATTTTGACTTTAATGTAAAAGACTCAAGAGACATGATTAAAGATAACAATGATTTATTTTTTATGTTAACCAATTTTTTTTTTCACTCTCACTTACACTGTGATAGATATGCAGATACCATAGAGTTATGATTGCAGATCACAGAGAGAGAAGAATATATATCCTGCAGATACCTATTCACCAAATTCCAGTATGCGTTATAAGTTACACAAACATTTTCAAATGTTTTTTTGTTCACTCAAAGAAAATCACATGCAATGTGTTACTTAAAAGCATGATGGCTATGTGTTAACTATCCATTGTAAGGGTCCGAGTATTTCAGAAAATCTGTTATACCTCTTTCTTTTTACATGAAATTTTCTAAGGGATGAAATCATTGTTCGTAAAACGGAATTTCTGAAACACTAGGACTCTTAGGTACAATGGAAGTTGATTAAATTGATTCAAGGAACCCAGTCTTGAAGTTAGTAATGCACTGCAGCAATTCCTCGGAAGCAATGAGAGGTATACACATGTTGAATTACCTGAATGCAAGTTACTTATAATGAATTGAAAAGTTGAAGGCTAGCTGGTGGCGCAGCGGTCAATACGCCAGCCTGCGACACGAGAGTGCCCGGGTTCGATCCCCGGCCAGGTCAAGATGGAAAATGATCTTTTTCAGATTGGCCTGGGTCTTGGATGTTTACCTATATATGTATTTGTTATAAAATAAAGTATCGTTGAGTTGGTATCCCATAACACAAGTCTCGAACATACTTTGGGGCTAGCTCAATCTGTGTGATTTGTCCCTATATATTTATTTATTTATTTTGATTTACATCATCCTGAATTTATGGTGTTGAGCTTAGTAATGTTTCTAACTATGGTCCCAGTTTTATTTATTATCTCTTATATGCACCCTTACAGATATGTTCGTTCACTAGAACGTACTATGTAAGAAACGTTCAATGTGGTTTTATAAAGTCTCTCTTTAAATTGAAATTAAATTTATGAAGTTACCTATTTCAATTGAAGAGGTGAGAGAATGAATTGAGTGGATGAAGAAATCAACCTTGAAGTTAGTAAAGTCCCCAGAGTTGTTTGGAGTTGAAGACAATGAGCGAAGTTAACTACGAGTAGTTCGATATACGTAATATCGAACTACGAGTAGTTAACTTCGTACAGAAGTTGCAGCAGATAATTGAACAGTTGGAAGTAACGAGAACGTGTGTGACGGGTTCAATTTATCGACATTTCAAATACATTAACGAATGTTTTTAACAGCTGACTACATGATGCTCTTTTGATAGTTAAGAAAAGACTTTGGAATTACGAGTAAATGGGAGTTATTTCTTTTTTTTTATGATATTGGCGGCAAAGGAGCATGCGAGTCACCTGACCTGATGGTAGGTTATCGCCACTGCCTATGGACATCTTCAACTTCAGGATGTGGGACAGGAGCTTTCCCGGTAGTTTCAAGTAGTATATACATATCCGTCGGGGCGTCTTTGCTTGACTTATTTATAATGTCATGGGAGAGACAATTGGGTTTGCATCAGCAACATTTCCCGAAATAAATAAACATATTTTGTGAAAATAATACCACTGGGTATCTAAGCTTGAGGGGAGTGGGTACAGATTTTCTGACACCCCTATTGTCATTGAGCAGGTTAAACTGGCTGTATCCAGCTTACGTAAATGAACGGCGGCGTATACAACTGAATTAGTACTAAATCGTCGTTCGGAAAACTAGTGAATTTATTGACTACGGAAGTTCAACATACTTCATTAATTGGATTCAATGAATGAACCCAATCATGAAGTTAATTATGTGCTGAAGTGAGTGCAGTTGTTTGGAGTTGAAACGAGGAACACTACACGCATGTCAAAATATGAAGAACTAGCTGTTACCCGCGACTTCGTCCGCGGCAATTTCTGTTATTATGATTGATTAGTATAGATGAATAATTTTCACCCGTTTTCAAAACATTTTTTATTGATGCTTTGCTCCTATTGGTCGCAGCGTGATGCTTTAAAGCCTAAAGCCTTCCTCAATAAATGGACTATCCAACACAAAAATATTTTTTTGGAAAATTATTTTTTGATTAGCGCGTTCTAACAAACAAACAAACTCTTCAGCTTTATAATATTAGTATATAGATTTGCAGTTAATTTAAGAGCTGGAAGTAATAAGTCACGCGTCTCTGATATATTTATATAAATAATATATAAGTACGTTTATTTATTTCACCATAACTACTGAACGCCGAAAAAAATGAAACTTATTTGGTCGTATGAGATAACGTTAGATTCCTTACCCCCTCCCAAGTGGCAAAGGCTTTAATAATTATGGCAGGGCAGTCGTGTTTGTAATTTTCTTTGGGAAAGCTTGTTTTCTTATATGGTTTTAAGTGAATTTATATATTATGTTAACGTCATCATGAGGAAAAGAGCATATTTACTTAGTGCAGGCAGCAGTTTTATTATAGGAATTTCCTTTAATAAAAAAATAGATGCAGCATAAATCCTGACAGACTGATTGCAACATTGGTAGTTCAACATAATCAATGCAATGGATACATTGAAATAGAAATAAATCATTTAGTTAATAACGTGTTAGAACAAGTACGTTGAGACAGTGAGCACTACAAGCATGTCAAATAACCTAACTGGAACGTGGAAGTTAGTGCAGATAATGGAAGAGTTGGAAGTAACAAGTAGGTGAGAGCTGTTTCCTACGTAATTTACCTTACCTATCCTATTAAAGTTTTAGTTCTCTTAGGAGACTATAAATGCATGATGTTTATAGTAATTTTTGAAATGATTATCTAATGTGTAAGGTTTAAAAAATCTGTAATTTAGCTAAGAGAGTTCTATGCTTAGCAGTGGGCGTAAGAAGGGCTGATAGGATATGATCACATTGCTAGTTGATTTAATTGATTCAATAATGAAGAAATAAATCTTAAAGTTAGTAATGTTCCTGGAGCTGTACGGAGTTGAAGACAATGCGAACTATACGCATGACGAACTAACTAACTTCACACAGAAGTTGCAGCAGTTAATTGAAGAGTTGTAAGGAACAAGTAGGTGTCTAGTGGGTTGTAACAGGCGGTGAAGTTATCCACGTTGAAACTTAAAAACTTTACCAGACTTGATAGTAATAACAGGTTTCTATAAACCTCATAATAACTAAATAAGTTGCTGAATATTTTGATCGTTTATATTATTTTGATAAGTTTGACGGGAAATTTACGAAAAATATTTTTGAATCACCTGATATTCCTTGGATGTCAACGTGCTTGGTGGTCCATGAATGCCTTTAAATAAATATCTAAGTATCTCTTCTCAACATATTAATTACTGTTCTGTTCTGTACTGCGGTAGGTTCATGCCGACACAAGTTGGCTAAATTGGACTTTATCCAACAGAAGGAAGTACTGTGTCAATGTGGTCATGACGACCAGACCATGTTGCACCTCCTTTCGTGCACTTTGTCTCCCACCAGATGCACCAAGGATGATCTCTGCATCCGAAAGTGGTGTCAGAGTTACCACATACGGGAGAGACAAAATTTAATCTTTGAGCGATCGACACGAAGATAAGAAGTCCTGTTTAGATTAATGTAACTTCATTTTGGTTGGATTCAGATAAATAATGTTAACATCATTTTAATATTTCTCCATGTAGTTGACTTGTCATAAAACGGAAACTAAACTTCTATACAGAAATAAGGTGTAACCGAAAGGTGTAACTGTCAAACTAACTTCCTAACTAAAGAAGATCATGCATCCTTTATTTAATCGTACTTATAATATTCTATTGTAACGTAAAGTTTATATTATCTTAAACATTTAGAAATAGGAATTTTGACCTGCAAACGTCCATGAATGAAGTATTTGTATTCGGACCACCCAATATACTAACTCAATTTGCGATACTGGCCACTGAAAAGAATTCCCTCGCCCTTGTGTCACGGTGTCACGCTGGAATTACTAATTTTTGGACCCTCATCGCGCGTCAGTGTGTAATGGATGACGTTGTTTCCGGCGTAAGACACAGGGAGGGTGGGGATGCGATTTTGTATTAAGTAATATGTAGGTTTTATGCAATAACGGCAAAAATAGTAGAACTGTATTTTAAAAAATGTAGTTTCGTAATTTACTTAATCTTGAATTTGTGAAAGAACCAACAGGGTTCATAATCTATCTATCTGGTTTGTATCACACGTAAAATTGTGAACCTTCTCTGATTGGTCCGTCTCGGTGGAGCTTATTCTGTATCCATAAAGTTAGGGAAAAAAAACACAGATGTAAAATATTAGGTTTAAAAAGCTACAAGCTTAATTCAGAATGTTGGTTATGTTATTTGCCCTTTGACAGTGAGTTTTTAAATACATACCTATTTTTTTATAATATGATATTTGTAAAGATAGGTGCATCAAAACAGATCCGTGGCACTTCGTTATTGCCGTCTTTATTTCGCCTGACGGCATATAAAACCCACTGATTAAGGAATAACATTTATCTTTATTAAAAGATAGCGTGAATTTATATACCTAATACGATAAAAGAGAATTGCCTGAGTCACAAACTTATATCGTTATGAAGATTTAAGTGCATCTAAACGGGTGGTCTGCGGCACTTGGTTACGACTGTCTCAATTTCGGTGGGCCGCAGCTGACGCGACATAAAGTCCCGCTGATGAAAGCGAACAATCGCATTGTGATGGCTATAAAACGGCTTTGTCCCGAGAAGGCGCCATTACGTGAAAAATGAAAAAACGAATCGCACTTGTCATATTTGGAGTGATTTTTATTGGAAACAGGCGTAGCTTAGTGAAGTTGATTGATGCACACGAATTTTATGAAGGCTAACATATTTTTTTGCAATAATATTACAAAGCCTTTATGATACAAATGACTATGCTAAGTATATATTTTGGTGATTCAGTAACCATCTCATTAATTGCTATGGCGTCATTGCTAAATGCCTGGACCATATTCCTAAATTCCATTTTGAAAACTATGAATAAATATTAATTGGCGACGCAAATTATGTTCAACTAGCTATCGCCCGCGGCTCCGCCCGCGTCAATGTCGATCCCTCGGGAATAGTACTCTTTCCCGGGATAAAAGCCTATGTCCTTCTCCGTACTCCAGAAAACTTGTATGCAAAATTTCATGATGATCGGTTCAGTAGTTACGGCGTGAAAGCATAACAAACAAACAAACTCACTTTCGCATTTATAATATTACTAGCTTTCGCCCGCGGCTCCGCCCGCGTTATTGTCGAACTCTCGGGAATAGTACTTATTCCCGGGATAAAAGGTAGCCTATGTCCTTCTCCGTACTCCAGAGAAATTGTATGCAAAATTTCATGATGATCGGTTCAGTAGTTACGGTGTGAAAGCGTAACAAACAAACAAACTCACTTTCGCATTTATAATATTAGTAAGGATACCCTCTGAAATGATCGCAATTACTCTGTATTCGCAGAAATAAGATCCGAATGACGTACAATTTGAATAAACCGTTCGGCTCTAAAGCGTAGTGTAAAGGCACCAGCTGCAAGTTTGGACGACTAGAGATAAGATAAGGCTATCTGACTCTGTGACCCCGACTTTAATGAAGGTCAGAAACTTTGCTGAGAAAGCTTGATCGTAAAAAGAAAAAATAAAACCTTTTTGGAAACACGTTCTGTCGCCTAAAACAATTTATAATGGTCCTTTGGCGTCGTCGATTTTATAAATTATGGTAGACTGTAAAAATAATATACAACACCTTCTGAAAATTATACTTTTTTACTTTAGTTATAAGTAATTAGTTTTAATAATTAAGAAATACGATATGGTGAAAAAATCCACGCGGTTAGGGGTAGGTCGGCACAAGCCATATCCGAGTGAGAGAATAAATGAAATATTCTTTGCACCAAAATTGGGATACAAAATTATTAAAAACAATTGCACATAGAGAAGCACAAGAGACTGTCCTATCGCTTATAGCAACCTCTTCCAGACATCCCTTGAAGTTTAGAAGACATTTTTTTAAACGCCTGAAATCTTCTTTTCAGATAAATATATGCACTAAGGTCCTTTAAATTAATAACTAGTAAAAAAATACTACTCATATTACTATGTTCTTGCTATTTATGTAATTATTTTCATTTAGATGATGACATTTAGATTTAGATTGCATTACTGGCAATATGGCAAAATCACATCAACAGGAGTGACGCTACTCAGTATTTAACGGATTTAATATTTAAAATAGATACATTCTCCATTTAAGCAAGTATCATTTAAAATAGACGATCTTTAAATGATTTATAAATCTTTAATAATATAGTATTTGTTGGGTGCGCCAATCCTGATACAAAGGATGGGATAGATGTAATATCGACAACAAAGATTATGCAACGAAGATTATTACATTATATTATAGCATGTACTTATGCCGCAAGGGAAGCCAAAGGGACGGTATTGTTAACTTTCGTAAATTATGATAGCACGCCAAAGTCTCATAAAGCCGAACAAAGGGAAGATTAAGGTGTAATCTTGTTTAGCACACTTGTACCAGTAATTGAATTATCCGATATGAAACCCATGCAAAATAGCAATAACATTTTCTTATTTTCTGTTAAACCAGAAAAGTAATTTGACTTTTTTGAATATAAATTTGGATGAATACAATTGGGTTCAAGCCTGTTAGGTACGGTGGCTTGGGCATCTTCTTGTCCTTTGTACACAGTATTGAAGACCTTTATAAAAGATCTCACTTGCTGCAGAAGTGCTAGCCGGCTTGGGCGCCACTCTGCGCTTAATAATATTATTCATCAGGCTTTTGCCAGCATTCACATGCTGTTGCAGTTTTAGAACATACCGCTCTAGCGCGGGATGATGGCAAGAGACCGGATAGAATGACCCTTGGGGCGATAGCTTATGTGGGACGCAACCTGCGTTGACACACTGGCGCCGTCTCACCTCCCGGGCGCATGGTCTAAGGCCGGTTCAGCAGCGACAGCGGCAGAAGACCTCAAGCGGCGCAAGTACAGTACAGCTCATAAGCTATTCGGCACCGTTGCCCATAAATTGATCGAGGTGACCCGTGACCAGAAGGCTGGTCTATACCTTGGTCAAGCCTTCTGCTACCGCGAGGCAATGTTCTACCCGGACTATTTTATTTGTAAATTTAGATTCATTTTTATTTATTTTTGTTGTAGCATTAGTATTAGTTATTTTAATTTTAAATTGTATATATATTTGAATAATTAATACTTTAAAAGCCCGGCTTCGAAATTAGAAGATAGGGGCCAAGAATGCTTGGACATTGAAATGTACAAATTTTTAATTTTTCGACCTCACAAAGGCTATGACACGGGCCGCTTTGCAGTTTGGCCCACATTAATTTATTTCAGACATCTCCGTTACCTATGTGAAATCGACGCAAAATAGTAAGATAAGTGACGACTTAAAGTTGGCTTTTCGCCATAGATATTGAACTTTGTACTGATACAGGAAAATACAGTGTTCTGTCAGTTTCGCTGTTTACGTCTCTATTTTGGTAACTTGGCACGCTGCGAAATTTCTGAGGTAGGGGTATCGATCATCCTATCTTGCAGTTTGCATGTGAAATTGTCGTAAAGTCTTTGTTTTATGCCTTGATTATATCTACATAATTTGTAAATGTCGATAATCTTCCAAAAATAAAATAAATAAATAAGTCTTCAGAAGATCTTGTCCCGAAATGAAGAGCTAAAAATACGATGTTTACTGTGTTCAATTTAGAGATGCCCGTGATCGTCATTGTCGTATGGCTTTAGTTCAATGATAAATAGTTCCAAAAACAACTAGGTATTTGATATTTTTGTAGAAAAACATAAAGTCAAACGCTGATAATGTAGCCAATGTTGTCTTTATTGGTTTATTGGCTCATTATTAAACTGACGAACTTCATTATTTGTATTCATTTGCCCAAATTTAAAGATAATTCATGAAATATATTTAAAAAATAACAGCTATTTCATAATTTAAGTACATTGTAGGGTTCTGTACCCAAAGGGTAAATACGGGAACCTATTAATATGGGTCCACTGTTCGTCTTTCTGTCTGTCCTGACCTGGCTGTATCTCATGTACCATTACAGCTAGACAGTTGAAATTTTAACGGATAAATATTTTTTCTCCCATACAACAAATGTGATTTTTTCCGTTTTTTGCTCGATATTAATAACAGCAACAGGTAGACGCTTTAAATATTCACAGAATATTTAAATTTCAAAAATAAATAATTAAATTAAAAAAATAAATAAATTAAATGGGGCTCCCATTACTTCCATACTAAAAAGAAGTTATAATGAAGTGTCTAAATATTGTATTGTTAGATAATGGTAAGGAATAAATTGTGCGCGAGTCCGACTCGCACTTGGGTGATTTTTTCGTAGGTTTTTAATTGAAGTAGAGACATTGAACTTAACGGGATGGAATATTAAATTTTTAATATTATTTTTTAATCAAATTTGGATCACATTTATCCCATTTCTAACGTTGTTGTTTCTTATTATTATTTTATTGTATTTGCAAAATCGAGTTTATTGTATTTGAAACAAGTAGCGTTTCGGAAAGACCACTGCTGAAAAGAATACGCGATGAATTTTATTTCGTTAAACGAAAGTATTGTTTCTGAAAATCTATTATATTTGATTGAGTTGCAGTTATTTCTTCTCGGAAAATATTATCATAGCTGCATCAGCAAATTTTTGGGCAGAATATAAAACCGTTTAAATTTTTTTAAACCCAATAAATACATTTAAATATTACAGAGTTAGTAAAAGTAAAAAAAAATTGGGCATGGGGATCTGCCCCATGCTTAATTTTAGTTAGCATCCAAGTTAACGTATTTGAATCGTCTCTTTTGTTTAATGTCAAAGACATTTCCATTAATTCCCGAACTTGATACAAGAATATTTTTTTAACAATAAAATTCTATCTCAGAATTATTGCGTTTTGTGTTTTAATATGTTACGTCACTTTTCTCCGTAACTATTACGTTTTCGCGTTGCTTTAAGTGAGTAATTATTTCACACAATACAATCCATTTATGTCACCAAATACCAATTTCACGTAATGAAATCCACTCAAATTACTGCGGCTGCGGTGGACCCCATAACCTCTTAACCACCAAGCGGGCCAATCGGTCCGCATAACAATAGAAAATCCATTGTGTCTGCGTTTCTCGCGCTTGACGGGTAGAAAAAGAAAGCAACCTTATTTTTTTCATGCAGCCAACAATGATGGAAATATATTTTAACTCATTGAAGAACACTAAACCAGACACAATAGAATTTACGTCAGCAGGCGGGTTGTCCCGGTAAATGTAAACTTAAGACTGAGTTGAAAATTATTGAGTGAGAAAACATACTGCGAGAAACCAATTAACTACTTGGGGAGAGGCTAACTCTTTTTACCTGGCCTTGTATAAAGGTGATTATAATATCACCCATTCTTTAAAATATCTTGTATTTTGGTATCTACTGTATTTATAGGCTTTCATTATGTTGTACAAAATATTTGCCGTACCGTAACTCATTGCATCTTAGATTTTTATTTTATCATCATCAACAACGACAGCCCTCTATATCCGACTGCTAGGTTGGTATTTATAGGCCTCACTCTCCCTCTCAGATCTTTATTTGCAATGTTTGATTTCTTTACAATAAGTAATTATGCTTTTAGAGATATTTTGTATTAATTTTTTTATCAATCTATATCAATTTGACCAAACCAAGCATTTCGTTTCGAGCTGCTTTGCTGAGCAGTGATACCTATCTGTCCATATTGCATAAAAGTTTTGTTTTATTTTTTTTTTAATATGTCTGCTGTTGTCTTGTATGTTCACTATGGAAATGGTCGACTTTCCTCGCCTTCACACCTTCGGTTTGTTTTAACTCATATTACCTGTTTCCAAAATATGACCACATTTAGCACCTAGGTATACTGTGTAAACTATGATAACAGGATTACGTAATGCCATTCATTTGTAACAATGTAACCTTTATTTAAGTATCTTTTTTGCTGCAATTTCAATGTTAATAAGTATGTTCCCAATATGAACCGTAACAGAAATTAGGTACCTACCTACCTAAGTAGGTAAGCGTGCCAAGTCAACTAATAAATTTCGTTTTATTTTGTTGTAAAGTTCTTTGCACGCAATTGTTGTTAGGTACCTATGAAGGTGGGTATGCATATAAGGAAAATAAGTAAATAACCGTCAATGTTAGGTATATTACTTTATTTGCTTATTATAGCCTCAAGCAACATCTGGCTAGTGTTGTTTTATAGGTATCTTGGCTAACTTAAGAGCCCGACATATGCCAGGCGGCGTGGCCGTTGGCTACTTTGGATATTTTCGTTTTTTAGGAATATTCAAGGGTTATTCGAAAAAGCAAAACATATGATGGCTGCCTTATCTGTAATGCAATAATAATCAAAAGTTTCAAGGTTAATTTCAATGTATTTGGTGAATAATGCTATATACCGAGTAAATTAGACGTGATTTGGAGGCAACTTTGCAATTTTTTTCTATCGAGAAAATTTAACGCAATCGTGTTTTTGAGTCATATAGTTACCAGAGTTAGTCCTGAATTTTGCTGCATTTTTATTTCAACTTGAGTATTTAATTATTATTGATATAACAGTCAATCTTGCAAAGCAGTGTGAGGTAGTATGGACCCTTAATATGTAACACAGTAAAAGGACAAAAAATAACTAGTTTTAATAACGTAAAGCCATATTTAGTAATCACGCTACGATTTTAGCTACGTAACAAACTACGTAAGTAGTCAACCTTCAATTTTAAAGAAGGTAGGTATTTTGTTTGTATTACTCACATATGGATACTAGGTAAAATAATAATTAGATAAAAATAATAATGATAAAATGAAATACTTACTTAAGAGCATATCCCATTAATTACACCAAAATTACTTCTTAATTACCAAATCTACCAACAGTGTATAGTTTTAAAGGGAGGTATCTATAACTATAGTACCTATAGGTACTCATAATACCATGGTAGATGCAATTAAAAAAGTAAAAAAAAGTTCATAAAATTTATTAAATCTAACAGCAATAGATCTATTTAGAAGCTCTTTTATGAGTACCTATACTTTATATATTTTGCAGCTGTGTAATTATTTATAGTTAAGTATTTGTTTAGTGCAATCTACCTTTTCCCATCTTGAAATGGCGTGACATTGTGGTTTTATCTTATCATTTTCGATAGAAAATGATAGAGAATGATACATTTTCCTTGTGATTGTGTACAGTGTAAACAACATAGGATACGTTATTAAAAACTAGGCGTAATACACGTGTACGTAACAAACCTGTCTTGGCATAAATAAACTGCAGCAAAACAGTCATTGAGACAATAGGCCATTCTCTGCTTGAGATCTGAGATGGATAATAATATTAATATTTTTTGCGATTCATTTCATTTTCCAATTTTTAACTTAATTTTTGTGAATTGAATAAGAAAGTAGAGATATTCTTGGGTGTTACAGATAAAAGAATTCATTAAAAAAAATATTGTTTATTTCTTACCTTTTGTGGACTCTCGGCTGCTCCGCAGAGCTGACACTTCAAATAAATTGGTGTTCAAAATACACAAAATCAAACACAACCACATAGTGGCACAAAATTTGGGGGCTGCCCGATGACAGCCCACCAAAACGAACATTTGTCTTCCTAGTAACTTTTGATTTTGTCAAATTCACTGTAATGTTGAAGCACTAGGGAACAAAATCCTTTGATCCTTCGTTAGAAGCACTGCGATTTTTTATTTTGAAGTGTACGTCACTCTTCGTAATACACTGAAGGACAATATTTATGTGATTAGTCGTCCGCGACCAGGGTTTTGAGGTTATTTTTACGTGCCACTGGTGCGAGCGCGACGGAGAAATGTGTGAAGCAGGCAGGTGCAAGACGGCGCGTTACATCTCCGGGACCGCTAGATGGCAGCAGGCGCGCACGCGTGACGTATGTACGTTTAGTTTCGGCGACCGAACCGCGGCGCTGCGACGCTGATTCTAGCTAGAGATTTTTCCAACGCACCGAGCGGTCGACGTAATATTAGGGAGCGCTCACATGCCATTTCAAATGGAACATATTGGGCAGCAGTTAAAATAATAGGCAAACCGTTCGATTTTACGGCGATCGCTTCAATAAAATGGGTAAATTGATTTTCTTCATTGGACACCCAAACCGTGCGAACAATGCAACTTTGTCATTTTCTATTAGGTGCCTTATGAAATCTTATTACAGAAGATCAGTGAATGTAACAAGTATGAAATCGAGTAAGAGTCCTACAAATAAGTTCCTACTTGAAGTAGTGCATTCATATCGAAATAATACTTTAGTATAATATGGTTAAAAAGCATACCTACTCCCATTTATCAATATCTTCCTACCTCTGTATTTTAAAATAGGTAATGTTTAAATCAATTATCCTAATCGCTGTTTATTACCAAAGAATACATAATAAGAAACTCCAAGTAATTACCTACCGCTCTTTGTTCATTTGTAACGGCTAAACCTAGGTATTTCTTATCCATTCTACAAACCATCGTGGATTGAATGATTGATTGTGCGTTTTTAACTTTGCCAAACTGCTATTTATTTTAATGAGTTTAATTCTATACGTATCATTGTGTTCTGACCTTTACCGAGGAATAGGAATGCGCGCGCATCTTAACAATCGGTTCTAGCGGGAAGACGTGGGGGGCGTGGTCGAGTCGTTACGCACTACCACCACGCAACTGGGAGATAAGACACCCGATAACCCGACCAGTTTCAAAAGTACAACGCCGGATATCAACAACTTCTTATTTTTAACTTCTGAAAATAACCGCTTTATAGCTGAATCGCAAAGGCCTGAAATATCTCTTTTACTGCGTCTTTGGAAAAATGTGTAAGGCAAAGGTCTATTCCAAAGGGGTGAAGAAATTTAAAATTTTATTTAAGTAATACGTTATCAACGTATTTCGATGTAAGTTGGATGGTTCACTATCCATTTGCATAAAAATAATAACCATAAAATATATTGGCATATGGTAAATTTGACTAATGATAATTATGCATAATTTTTTAATCCATAACAAATGTAGCATAATTGTCTTAATCATAAATAAAATTAGCATAATCATATTTCAGCATAACATTTTTATGCATAAAAAAGGCATAATAGTATCAAATAATAATGAACATAGTCATAATCATCTTACGCAGAATAAGTAACTCTGCTGGGGTCGCAGTTCAAACCTAACCTAACCTACTTTTCTGGTAGAAGCTCGTTTTTAATAGCGTTTCGTTTTCCGGTGGGTTTACAGTTCTAACTTAACCTAACCTAATTTTCTGATAGCAGCTCGTTTTTAATGGTGTTTATTTTCTAGTGGGTTAACAGTTCTAACTTAACCTAACCTACTTTTCTGGTAGCAGCTCAATTTTAATAGCGTTTCGTTTTCTGATGTGGTCATAGTTCTAACTTAACTTTACCTAATTTTCTGGGAGCAGCTCGTTTTTAATGGCGTTTAGTTTCTAGTGGGTTCACAGTTCTAACTTAACCCAACCTACTTTTCTGGTAGCAGCTCATTTTATTGGCGTTTCGTTTTGTGGTGGCGTCACAGTTCTAACTTAACCTAACCTACTTTTCTGCTAGCAGCTCGTTATTAATGGTGTTTCGTTTTCTGGTGGTGTCACAGTTCTAACTTAACCTAACCTACTTTTCTGGTAGCAGCTCGATTTTAATGGCGTTTCGTTTTCTTGTGGATGTTTTTTTTTTTAAAACAATATGAATTTAGTTCGAAAATGATTTTTTTAAAAGCGATTGCTAATAATTTACACTTAAAATAGAATACGTTACCGACCGAATTGTTATTTATACATATGCTATATAAAATTTGCGTGAAACTCATTAAAAAACTTAAATTTCCAAATTTTTTATTACTTCATACCTATTAAACTTAAGTAAAAATACACTATTATGCGACTGTACACTATGCCTCAAAACATTGTGCAAATTATAAGTATGCATAAATATATTAGACCTAAATATAATTATTCCAAAGTACATATGCTGCTAAAAATCAATTATGTCCAAGTATTATTATGCCAAAAAAAGTATGCCAAATTCATTGTGCCAAACCATTTTAGGAATAAATACATTAAGCTAACGAAAGGGATCCCAAGTTGGATAAACAGATTGGTACATCTGGAAAAATAAACAAATAGAAATGAGTGGTAAATTCATCTCTACGTATTTATCTCGTGTATTAATTTCAGTTTTCATCAGCTTAGTTACTTAAACCAGTGACTCACTGCTGTTTTTGTTATATTTGAAAGAAAGAAAGAAAATACTCTTTATTACACCATTATCATATATGAAAAAAAAATATTTAATTTTTTAGTATTTGTACAGCGGCATCGAAATACATCATCTGTGAAAATTTCAGCTGTCTAACTATCACGGTTCATGAGATACACCCTGGCAGCTGGCTGACAGACGGACAGATAGACAGACAGACGGTCAGCGGAGCGACATTAATGGGATCCCGTTTTTACCCTTTGAACGAAACCCTAAAAAAATGTACATTTGTCACATTTTACAATATTTCTTTTATTTTAAAGATTTCAAACACTACATCCATATCTGGGGAGATTTGATGGATAATAGACGGGGATTATATGGGTGTCATATCCCTCTTGTCTACTCCCCAGCATATATTTTTACATTTATGTACAGTGTTCTTTAATAATACCTTAGATTAACTGAGTGCATGAAAACACGTTTCCATTATAATTTCGGATTATTAGCATGAAAGTACATCGTAGATTTTACCGGCATGTGTTTAAGAAATATCACACTTATTTTGTGTATGTAAAGTAGGATAAAGTTTTAAAATTTTCATGTAGATATTCCTCTACGATCTTCATGTGAAAGTTGTAACATGCGATTTACAGTTTTATAGCAAAGTAAACTTACTTTGCTATAAAACTGTAAATCGCACTTCATTTGACATTTCAGCAATAAATATATTTTATTGGCCATAAATAGCAACTATTTGACAGATACGCTTGAAACTAGAAACTTACCTTTAAAGGTGGATCGTTTCTCCTAAATAATGTAGTACATAGGGAAACTTTAGAATAAGCGTATCTTTGTTTTGTTTTAGTTCGATCTACTTTCAGCCCTGATATTATTCAGAAAAATAATTGAATCATCGAATAATGACGGTATCATCGCGTATATTACTTACATGTAATATACGCAATAATACCGTATTAAAGTGATTTTATTTAAATGTGTAACAATCGCAAAAACATCAGAAACCAATAATTGAAAGCCTATGACGTAGAAGACCTATACGGTCCTCTCTGTTAAATCTACGTGTTTAAGTTTAAAATCCGCAAAACATCCCATACAAATCTTCAAAATCTTAGAATGCCTTTTCAGAAAATAAGTCATTATGGGGATGACTACGGTTGTAGAAAACTAATTTTAATTTTAAGAATAAATTCCTAATGAGTAAAAATACATTTGCGTATGTTAAATAAAAAAGATTTTCAAGTCGACTTTTTATCCATAATCCTAACTAGAAACAGCTTTCTAGTTAAGATTATGGATAAAAAGTCGTGAGTACATGCGTACAGGTTCATGTATAGGCCTGTGATACTTGGATGGGTGTCTCCCTCGAACAATCAAAAAATATTAAAGAATAAAAAAATAACTACCTATATCATAGATATTTTACACATGTATTGTGTAGACATTACTACATCTTAAATTAGATGATCAAAGATTTTAAAACTTTGATCAACTAATTTACAATGTACTCAATATCTAATCAGTATAAAAACATGTCTAAAATATCTACGACATAGTTATCTAGTATAATTAGAAAACGCTTTTGTAAAAATGAGTCACATTTTTTAATAATCTATAAAAATGTTTGATTAAGCGAACGAGACAACCAATCAAGTGTCAAAGGCTTCTTAAATACTTATCTCGCTATTTTTCATTACTTCTCTCAGGGATCTTTTCCACGCATTTTCTATCCTAGTGTTTATTTCTTTATAGGTTTGCTCTGTCGGTGAGATAACTTGTGCGCGAAGTAAGTATGTTCCTGTACATATTCAATCATTTTTCCGTTTAGTATAATATGGGTTCTTCTTGTTTAATTATGGCTTTAGTTTTCTGTAAGTTCATGGTTAGTCCAGCGACATTTACTTTGTGGTACATTTTTTTTATGTTATAGGACGACAAACGAGCAAGCGGGTCACATGATGGTAAGTGATCACCGCTGCCCATGGACAGCTGCAGCACCAGAGAGTGACAGGTGCGTTGTCGGCCTTTCAAGGATTTGGGGGAAGGAAATGGGGAGGGGAGGGATGGGCCTCCCGCTCTCTCACTCACCGAACGAAGCATAGAAGTGGTAAAGCGTCTACTCAGACGTAGATTTTCTGTGAGAGTGTGGTACTTCCCCGGACGAGCCGGCCCATTCATGCTACTAGCAATTCATTTTGCCGGTAGCGTGGCTCTATCACGACTTAAACATTTATCAATACGGTACTACCGTACCAAGAATTTCAGACTATAAGAAAATTTAAAAGTTACTTACTTTACTGCACTAGTGCTTTTAACTTTTCATTATTTTGGCTATGAAGCACTCTTGGTTAATACGCTGTTTCAGAGTAATAAGTGGTATACCTATCAGAAGATACTTTATGACACGCTGTGTGTATGGTCAGGGGTGTCATCCGCAACTGCTTGGCCGGTGGCTGTAGGTATATCATCGATTATGCGCACCCGTCCACCCGAACTGCTACTTGCCTTCCTCCATTCATCTAAATGAGTAGTAGGTATCCCAGCACTTTAATTCCCTTCTCAAATTCAACATATCCCTATCCTTCCCCAAGTTACAAATGCTTCTGATGGTCACCAGTCTCAGAAGCACAAGCAGCCAAAGAAACTGCACTCGCCGACCCGCCTACCAAGCGTGGTGAGTACGGCAATATCCTCTATGGAAAGCAAAATCCTGGGCATAGACCTTTGTCCAACAGTGGACTTCTTAGGGCTGAAATGATGAATGATGATGACGCTGTGTTGTAAATATAGTTACCTACGATATAAATGTGTATAATAAAGTTGCATAACAGCTAACATGTGATGCCCGCATGTCTATCTCACCACCAGATGTCACTATGCATCTGCAACACGAGCAAACAGCGCTCGTATTGTCATCTGATCCATCAAGAATTCAAGATGCAGAATCACGTTTGGCTTACATAACGGATGAATAGATCTAATGGTGCATAGTGCATACACGTTGCTGTGATATAGAAATGTTATCAAAAATTTGAATCGAACTACAACAAACGTTTTTATATTATGGGATATGACATTACTGGTTTAATACGCATGTAAAGACTGTATGTGACATTGACCATAACTAGTGGATGCGTCGTGTCGTGCGTGACATGAACTTCTTTTTTTTCGATAATGTACCGATTTTATTTATTTATTGACATTTCTCCTTTTTAACATATAAGTTAATATGTCTGTTTGTACAAAACTAGCATCCGCATTTCAGCACCACACCATAGAACTAGGTGTTAACCTGTACCTCGAGTTAACGTTAAGTTAAATTAATTAGGTAAGTTAAATTAGATTAGATTGGTTTATTAATAACAATAGATCCAAAAACACTTGACTATATAGGCCAATAATCTGGATATATATGCCCTTCTGTAGTAAGGGCTCGTTTACGGTTAGGCGTGGTTTTAGCGGCACGTAGAGCGGCGCGTGGAGCGTTTACTGATCACGTAAAACAGTAGCACGCAGTGGCGAATGCAGCGCGTATAGTACGCCTCTCTGAAAACCGCCGCATATTTCGCGGACTTCGGTCAAGGTCGCCATACACATCTTCTTCTTCTTTTCGAGTCGAAATGGTTCCTCTTGATTACACCTCTTTTGACCAGTATTTGGCCACAGTGATCGCCTTTCATTAGCCTTATTTAGGTCTTGTAGCGTGCAAGTCGTGGGGCAGTTAGGGCACGACAGAAGGAGACATAGACTGATTGGCACCGCAGTCACACAAATTGTTGGTCGAGAAACCCCACCTAACTCTGTTTTCTCGACGTCGCCCAACACCAGCCCGAAATCGGTTAAGGGACTTCCAGACCGCCCAGGGAAGATCTTTTCGGGTGGCCATACATATAAGACTAACTTTCACCCGCGGCTCCGCCCGCGTCAATCTCATTCCCTCGGGAATAGTACTTTTCCCCGGGATAAAATGTATACTATGTCCTTCTCCGGACCCCAGACAACGGGTATGCGAAATGTCATGACGATCGGTTCAGTAGAAAGAGCGTGAAGGTGAATAATATTAGTTATGATTTAGACAGCACGCGCCGCTGCACGCACCGCATGACGCACCGCCACTCCATCAACGAGACCTTAAAGTATGTACCTTATGTATAACAAATACCTACTTAAATGTGCAATTTGGCCCGCCAATATCACTTCTTTTCTTATTAGGCACATATGATGACTTATTAACATCATATTCAGAAATTGTCAGACCTAAATGCAAAAAAAATAATAAATATCGAAATTAAAACCCAAAAATGGGTTAGGTACGTAGACATTGATATTTAAATTAACGTTTCATGAGACTGTTCAAATATTATTTTCATATTCGTTAGATTTACACAAAGAGCTATACCAATTTTAAACCTAATCGGAATAAGTATAATACTTTTAAAATAATATTGTGGACGTCTGGTGAAAATCAATGGATTTATGATAAAGGTTGTATGAAACCTATTTTTTTTTTTTACTATATGTTGTATTAGGCATTTGTCTCCCATCTCACCTGATGGTAAGTGACGATAAAGACGAGGATGTTACATGCTTATCCAATAGATACCTATTCCTATTTCCAACTATCAAATAAAGGAGGTTTACGATTTGTTTGCGAATTACGAGTTAACTAGGCATCCTCGTTACCTACACTTTAAAGGTACTTCAAATGATGCAGACTACAAATTACGTCAACAAAAAGTTTTGTTACTAACATCAAACCTTATCTGCATGCGTTATTTATGTCTCTAAGTTTACAGCAATGTCAGTCTTTCGATTTTAATATTCAATTAGATTCTTCGACATTGCCATGCCAGTTGTAAGTTTCAGTTAGGGTATTTATTTTTGTATCAACAAATCAATATAAAGACTGCACAATCAAGCCTACATCATAAAACCTGTCATCATCAATATCACAAGGCACTCTTGTATTTAATTTAAATACAAATTTAAGGACCAATTAATATCCGAGAAAACAGAAGATTATGTAGGTACTCGACCCCCAAATCATCTTAGGTAAACACATTTCAAAAAATATTGGTATAGGTTGATTTTACGCACATAATTGTCGATTGTAGTAGACCCGACATCACTCTCCATGCCAAAAACAATAAAATACTCGTAGTTTGTCTGCCTAATTGACGTAAGACAAATATACCGACCTCGCAATTGAAATTAAACTCAATGGCGCGTAGCTACCGTCATAGCAATTCCAATTATTATCACTGCTACTCGTGTTATCCCACAAACCCTACACAATGGCTTATAAATCCTAAAAATACTCTACTTACCTTAAAAAACAGCAATCCTAAACACTCTGAGAATCATATGAACCTTCATATCCAATGAACAAACTATACATAACAGAGCTAATTTGTCACAGTAATGAAAAAAAGAGAGTCTCACTTTATATAAAATCGAAACAAATAATTACCTAATTAACTCTAATATTTTTGCTTGACCCAGAGCCCGTAAAATCATTTCATTTCCCCTGAAAAGGGTGTTAAGAAAAATATAATATATATTTAACAAGATCGTTTAATAAAGAATGTACATTTTTATTCCTTTAATATTTCGGTTGGGAAATATTCTCGAAATAGAGAACATAATTACCTTTAAGGGTCTAAAATTGAGCGACGGATGGACAATTACGAATCTTTACTTAATTTGTTTATGTTTCTTAAAGTAAACGCTTGTCCAATAAATATAATTTGTATAGACAATTGGTCTGAAGCGATACACACATAAAACCTCCCTTATTTGGTAGTTGGAAATAGGAAATAGTTAAGCTGAGGGAATACTTACTCGTATATCTATTAATGTTTTTATCGCCAAAAAACAGTATAGGTATGTAAGGTACTGTTTACAACTATTATACAGAAAGAAGGCGTATAATGTTTTCAATGATTATGCAGGTATGTTTGTACTTTTTTTTATTTCATTTCCTAAAAGCTTAAATTAATTTAAATGTATCGTATTCTTATTATAACGCCTCTTACAACACTGGCCATAATTATAACTAGGGCTCGTAAGGCAAAAGATGAGAGTTGCTCTCCAAACGCTTTTGCTATTGTATTTCGTATCGGCCCATAGATATCAGAATATATGTAGATTGCTCCATCAGGCAATATGAGGGTTTTCTGTCTCTCCAAGCCTTACGCACTCAGTTAACGCCCAAAGACAAGGTCCGTCCCACTTGGGGGCCCTTTGGCGATATTGCCCATACAGGTTAAGGGCCATTCTGCTCTCACGTCAAATGTCCGGTGAAGTAGCGAAAGCTCACTTAGAGCTAGCTACATTCATTTTCATTCATTTCAAATCGTTAACTGTCCCACTGCTGGGCAAAGGCCTCCCTCCATTTCTTCCATTCTGTTCGGTCTTCGGCTAGATTATTCCAGTTCTTTTGGAATTTGTCGAGTTCGTCTGAAGCTAGCTACATATTCAACTCAAAATATTTTTTTTTTTTCACCAAAACTGTCGTGTTTCTTAATTTTTATTGAAAGTTTATTTCGTAATGACTCGTATTTGCGTTCATATTATGACAAAATACAATTATTAACGTCGTATTAAAATGAATGAGAAATGGAGCCGCGAGTTTGCAGTGCGTTTAATTAATTCATTGTCCAATATCCGTTAATACCTCCCAGATTTAATAATTAATTGCTCATGTGATCCGTGGTATGAATATTAGCTATTTATACGCATCGCCGCCAAATCCTATCAGGAATTGATTATTTGTGGTTTCTGCTCATATTTTACCGTGCTTTTGGGAGTTGCAGGCTGTCGCGTTTCGATGATTAAAGCCATTTGTTTTGTTTGTAAGAGATGAAATGGAGTATAAGTATACCTGAAAACAGTGCTAAATGTTATCTACCGGCCGGCAGTAGCAATTTTACCGTGTGACTATAAGTCGACAATCCTGATGAAATAGGACGTGAGTGACCCGTTTTTCGGTCGTTTTAGTACATAATTTTAACTTCGACGAATCACAGCTACTCGTAAGGGTGCTATTAGGTAAACGCTTGAATGAGGACGAGGTGTCTTATAATATATCTCAGCGTACTTGGTTACTGTCCATCGTACTCTAGAGATTCGTGGACTTTGTGTTCATTTCTTTAAAAGTCAGTCAGACCAACAAAAATCTAGAATATAGGTACATTGGGGCAAATAGACTAACATAGGGAACCCAGATAAAAGGAAGCCAATTATATATTATAGCTAATCGGGATTGAACACAAACATATGCCAATGTGAATTTTTTGTGAACACTGAGAATTACAGCTAAATGGTGCCTTCCTTGATCAGGGTCTAAAAATGTTTTGGTTAATCTTCGCCTTTTGACATACGTTTGCATTATGTTTATTATGGCTCATTGACTTCGACGGATGCCCTGTTGGATGAATGTGTCCCCAACAGAGCAAAGTAATAGGTGCTCTACCCCGCAGAAAAGACTCTTCTATAAATTGCAAGCTGATTCGCAACTGGCAACGAGGAGAGTGTAGGCCTTATCCTCTGTCTGCTCTGGCCAAGTATGGCCCCGGTAGTGCAGAGAGGGTCATGCTCCTGCAGTGGAGACTAAAAGACCTCATGATGATGACCAAATCAAATATGATTGAGTCAATTTCTCATTTTCAAATCTCAGTAAAAATGTTTAATTAATAACCACCTACGATTACTACAGGTCGTCTAAAAAAAATTAACGTATTTTATTCAACACGAGCTAAGCGAAATTAAATATTATTATGAAATTGCCAACAAACAAGTAATCTCGTTTGTCTCGCAAATGAATTCTACCCAATTTAGGACTGAGAAACATCCGGTACAGTTATAAATGGGTGTATAAAGCGGGGACGGGCTGTGGTCACATTAAAATACAGTTGCCATGTGATCCATTTTGGGGCCTTTATTTATTGCCATGGGAGTTTATGGCGTAAATGGAGCCATCTCGCCGGTTTGGCTTTTGTTTTTCCGTACATTTTTACCAGAAAATGTAAACAGTCTAGCAAAAGTCAAAAGTCAAAGATTTTTATTCAAAATTGGATACATGTATCTCTTTTTGAACGTCATATTTTTATTTCTTATATATTTTTTTAATATATCCATAATTGAAATACTACTAGCGTTTCGGAACGACCACTGGTGAGAAGAATACGCCGAAAGAGACTCAATCCAGACTTGGTCCCTACGTGCCTGAAGCAATGTTTGTGTCTAGCCAAGACCCTAAATAATTATCCAATATTATTTTATGATCCTTATACCTAACCTCCCCCTGTGGCCAAGTTGTAGGTATTTGTTATATTCTTAGGTCTGCTCGGCCTCTTTGAGACTATTGTGTATAATGTTTATTATCATTGCACACTCGATCGCTAACATAATATGTTCCAAAAATAATCATGTAAAAATAATATTACTAGAAATGAAAAAAAAAAGAAAAATAATCATAAAATTAAAAAACCCTTCAGGCGCGTAGGCGAGACTAATACTGTTGAAAAGAGTTTCTTTTAGCGTTTCTCGTCTGCATTGGTCGGTTCCGAAACGCTAGTGTCTGTAGTGTAGCTTTTGCACATTAATTAATAATATAAATATTACTAAATTAGATCCTTTAAAATGTGATTTGACATGAAAAAGCATATTTCCTGCAAAGGCATTTTTCCTGAATAAACGTTTTGATTTTGATTTGATTTGAGGTTTCGCCCTAAGTTAAAGGGAAACCGTAGGGCCGTATTTCCATACAAGCGTAGTCCCCTGATCCCTCGCCGGATTACCATTGTTACCAATGATTTTAAGTAAAGCAATGATTTTTTTTACCATAAAATCTATGGATATAGTAGCATGTCCCTATGTTTTAATTATTTTAAAAGAAATAAACCTTCAAAAACCTGAAAAATTGGTAATAATTTCCGTTCAATAAAACCAATACGACGCGATTCATAGCTTATTTTAAATTTTTAATATATATTTTTAATATAATAACACAGTCATAGCTTATTTTAAATTTTTAATGAAAAAGGGAATGAAATCGGTTAATTTTGGAAAAGAAATCAGGGGATTACGAAGCGTTAATTTTGGGTAATTTTCGTAGGTATTTTCGGTCCGAGCTGCAGTTGTCTCTATCACATTCTGCGGAGGTTGTTTGGGCGCACAGCGCGACAGCAAATGATTTTACAAGTACGTATTTTTCAATTTTCTCGAGCGTAGTGTTTCCTCTTAAGACCTCTGTGGTTTAGTAGTACCGCAAATGCCTTTGAATTGCGGGTTCGACCCCGGCCAAATCGTGATGAAAAACGATCTTTTATCTTAAGTATCTATTATAAAATATAATATAGGTAGTTGAGTTAGTATCCCACGACCATGACACAAATTTACAACTTACTGTGGGCCTAATTCAATCTGGTTGATAAGTCCTGTATGTATTTAAGTTGAGGATAAAAAATGAACCAAAATAAAGATCAAAAAACTGTTTACAAGGGACTAGAAACAACAATGTTAGACTGTTATCGTACATTTTCTAGTAAAAATGTTAAGAAAAACAAAGGCCAAGCCGACGAGATAGCTTTATTTACGCCATAAAATCCGATGGCAATAAATAAAAGTCCCAGAATGGATCACATGGCAACTGTATTTTAATATGACCACAGCCTGTCTCGTCTTTATACATCCATTTATTAAGTACTTACCTGATGTAATTCAGTTCTTTATTGGGTAGAATTCAGTTGCATGCTTGCTTAAATGCTGCTTGATTGCTTATATGCTGCCTGCTTGCTTGCATGCTGCATGCTTGCTTGCATGCTGCATGCTTGCTTGCATGCTGCATGCTTGCTTGCATGCTGCATGCTTGCTTGCATGCTGCATGCTTGCTTGCATGCTGCATGCTTGCTTGCATGCTGCATGCTTGCTTGCATGATGCATACTTGCTTGCACGCTGCTTTCTTGCGTGCATGTTGCATGATTGCTAACATGCTTGCCTGTATTTTAGTGCAACAACAAGTAATTTTGGATACAATTTTGCATTAAGAGTAAAATATAGTAAAGTAAAGCTGGATTTATTTTTAAATAAAACGTGTTACCGTTTGATAAAAGCAAATCATCCAATATTTATAGCTTATCGTCTAACGCTTACGATTTCGATCAAACAATTATGGAACAAAACAAACTCGTATTGAAGATACGTAACCGTTCCAGATATACAAACCATTTGAAGTTGGAAGTTATAACCTCCTGGGATATTATATATGTAAGTGTTATACATGTATTGAATATATTTAGATTAAACATGAAAAATAATCTCCCTTCTCCCAGGGGTCATACTGAGTTTCGACAAATACTACTTCCATTAGACACTCTTTGACAGAGCCAATATCAGAGATAGATAAATCTTGTTCGACAGAGATGTTGTGAAATACGGAATATTTTTTGACTCTCATTCGTTTCGTACACTATCTTAAACAAAATTTTATATGATGCCACACAAAAAATAAATCAATATTATCATATTACTGACAATTACGGGAATAGTAATTAGTATTAACAATAGGGTGGGTAAGCGAAACAATCTCCTGCGGCGCCTTACGTCCACCAAATGGGGGGGCGTCACCACAAGTTCTGCGGACGATCGGACTAGCTCTTTTGTTTTCGGCAGGCGAATACGTCAGCCCAGTTTGGGGGCGATCGGCACATACACAGCTGGTGGATACAGCTCTAAATGACACATGTCGTATCATAACTGGCTGTCTGAAACCAACATCAGTGGGAAAGCTGTATCCACTGGCTGGTATAGCTCCTCCGGACGTTCGTAGAGACGTGGCCAGCTCACTTGAAAGGGCCAAAAAAGAAACTGACCGACGACAACCTTTACACCATCACGTGCTGGTTCCTCAAAGATTGAAGAGCCGGCATAGCTTTGTAAAAGAAGTGCCCTCTTTGTCTGCCGAAGTCTCCAAATCAAGGCTTAATATCTGGAAGGAGAGATATCTAACAGCGTCTATCATCCCGCTGTCGGAGCATCTCCCCCCTGGTCATGATCTACCTTGAGCGACATGGATGGAAATCCTTGAACAGACTCCGGACTCAAGTCGGCCGAAGCAAGGCGAACATGAATAGGTGGGGTTACAGCTCTGATATTTCCTGTCCATGTGGTGCAACTCCTCAGACCATGGCACATCTGTTGTCTTGCCCTGCGTGTCCTACGACCTGCACACGCGAGGAACTATACAATGCCACTGATAACGCCTGTCTCAGTGGCAGAGTTCTGGTCAACATAAATTTAATTCGCTCGAGTCGACACGATAAGAAGAAGAAGACGATAAGAATAGTACTTTTTCCCGGGATAAAAGGTAGCCTATGTCCTTCCCGTACTCCAGAAAACTTGTATGCAAAAAAATCATGATGATCGGTTCAGCAGTTACGGCGTGAAAGCGTAACAAACCAATAAACAAATAAACTCACTTTTGCATTAATAATATTAGTAAGGATAAGGATAAACTGATGATAAACATTGCATAACAATGAAGAAAGGACTTCTTTTATGTCATGTGTGACTGAAAATGATATCCTATAAGGTAGCCCGAAAATAGAAATTGTAAAGACTGAATAGGTACCTTTCAGATGCTTTTGAGACGAACGACAATTATGTGGAACCACTACAATGGCCGTAATTTCCATTCAACGTCACAGTTAGACGTTGAATGGTTATATATATTATGACTTTTGTAAATGTCTGCAACGGACTAGGTATCTATTTTAAAGAGCTAAGCAATAAGTTGGTCTTTGATTTTAATGCATTTTATTCCATTGTGATTTCTGATAATTTTATTTGTTTCATCATGATCATTATTCAAAGAAGCATTCTTTTTAAATAATATCATTATGCAGTTGCTACGATTGGTAACAGTTACGAAATTCTACGCATACTCACATTTTGTAGCAATTATGACGCGCAATAGAAAATACTTTCACAAAGGTAACTCCAATTAAGAACAATTCATACTCCTGTGTTATTTAAAGACCAAAGAGGTTTGTGAGGCTACGACAATGAACAACATTTCTCGACACTGGTTTGGTAATTTATATCCAACCTCCAAAAAACGTGAGTTTTGTAATTTAAAACACAGCTTTTGTAAATACTGCAGACTGAATTACTGAAGCTTGAAAAATAAACTAAAATCTTGGAACTCGTTACAATTGATAGGAATATGGAAAATCCATTACAATTCAATTATTAAAAGCGTGAATAAAAATAATACTCATCAAAGTTTTCTTCTTCTATGGAGTAATATTGGTTTAGATATCGCAAAGATACTGCAAATTGAATTTATGTAAGTATATGCAGCGGTTGCTGACCTGGTGCGTTATCTGCGAGTCTTTTGTGTAGTCTAGAGGCGATTATCTGTAATGGTTGTTATTATTAGTGCTTGTAGATACATATTTCGTCAGCTACATCGATCCGTAGAGCCTTTTTTATTAAATGAAGATATTGTCTCAAAGAGTTGTCAACTTCTTCGTAAATTATGATAATCTCGCTTCTTATCTGAACAATATCCTAAAAGAACTACACTATTTTGCGCTTCACTAGAAATTACAAATTGAATCTAGACGTAGCGATTACTGAATCAGCGCATCGTCTGCGAGTCTTTTGTGTGGTCTGACGACGATTATCTGGTAGAGCCATAATGACTAGTACTTGTAGAGAGCTAGATTCACGTCAGCTCTAGATGCTAAAAGCAGGAGCTTTGCTTGTTTGCACATTAAAAAGTATTTAAGCATACTAAATATACTACTAGTATAATTGAGGCTACAAATATGTATACGCTATAAACACCTGGTATAATGTTTCTCTCAACATATCTTAAGGGCGATTTATCAGAATCAGAATCATTTATTTGCATATAGTAACAATTTATTTGCATATAGGTACAAACTTTGTTTTTTTAGTTCCTCAATAAACATATAAATAACCTCATTATTACAGAGAACGAAATGAACTATTCCATGGCTATTTTCTTTCATTGGCCATAAGAAAAGTTATTCATGTTGAATATATCGGGCAGATAATGTTATGTGCGTTTATTGTTTTGATGGGCACTTTAATACACAAACATTTTTGTTCTATCTAAACCATAAATATATATAATCAAAATATATACACTTTAAATATCAAAAGTTAGAGAATAGAAATACTGGTAAACAAGGCAAGTATTTTTTAAAGCTTTTTTTCTCTTATACCTATTATAACAGACAGGCTTATTGATATCATGAGGTTTTTTCTTTGCAGTAAACGGTACCAGGCACTTAATATTTTTGTGAAAATCTATAATCCGAGCAATGTTTTTCATTTAAGGAGGAGCTTAGAGCTTGGCGCTAGACTCTCACAATGATAATGTTTATGTTAACGGAAATGTATGAAACTTAGAAATTGTATACAATTCCTAGGAAATGTATAAAATTTCGTGGTTATTTAGGAAATATGTAAAATAATATTTCAAAGATTTTTTAACACACACATATTCTGGGAATGCTCCAAAATTCCGATAGACTTAGAAATCTCTCTAGAGGGAGGGGAGATGATCGAGCCGCAAAGAAAGTCTATCATGGTCAACCTTCCGGGCGCCGTCCAGTGGGGCGTCCAAGATATCGTTGGAAGGATGAAGTCGCCAAAGACTTGAAAGAGTTGGAAGTATCCGACTGGTCAGAGGTGGCACAGAATAGGGAAGAATGGCGCACTTTAATGTCGGAGGCCAAGATCCACTTCAGGTCGCTGAGCCAGCGAAGTAAGTAAGTAAGTATACTTAGAAATGTATTAAACTAATGCTTTTCGTGAATAAATTACGTCAGCAAACTAAGAATCAGCATAATCTGTACATAAAATAAATGAACACGTCGTTAAATTGAGAATTTTTATTGAGGCTCTCGTTGAGACAACCAGGTAACAATAATACTATAAAATAAAAAAAATCTTCATAATACTCATAAACTTTGAAAATCAACTATTTATCCTTAACATTTGTTAACATTCTTGATGAAGCATTATAAAATCATTATTTCATAAGCGCGATGCGTGATAGTTTGAGCAAAACAGCGACGTGGATAAACGCTGTTTAAGCGGCACTAGCGCGATTAATGATATAGGACGGCAAACGAGCAAGCGAGTAACCTGATGGCAAGTAATCACCGCTGCCCATGGACAACTGCAGCACCAGGATGTGACAGAAGTGTTGCCGGCCTTTCAAGGAGTTGGGGAGGAAATCGGGTAAGGATGATAATGATCACCGAACGAAACGGTAAAGCTTTTATTCGAACGTCGATTTTCTGTAAGAGACTGGGACTTGCCCAGACAAGCCGACCCATTCATGCTACTAGCAGAAATGAATGTGCCGGTAGCGTGACTGCTACACCTAAAAGCCTGCCTGATCGCAATACCCTCACGCAGCTTGAAAAATCTAACAACAGTGTTGGCCACTTACATACAACAAACACACACGAAAAACAAACAAACAGTACATATTGCTTTTTTTATAAAGATTTTCAATTTAATTTTGCTTTTTGCATTGTTTTTTTATTCTTTCACTTTCATTTATTATAAAACGCATTATTTTTCACTTAGATAAGTAATTGAATCAAATAGATGATAACAAGTCTTGTGCATTTTTGTTTTTTTTGCTGCAAATTTTAAACCCCATGATTATCATAATTTGACTACTCAAAATATGATAATGAATTAATGCAGTCGTTAATTTTAGTTAAATTAAATGCTCTTTAATCAAAATTACGTGTGTTGGGCTCACAACAGCTCGCACAAAGGAATTAAAATCAAAGCGCACTCAAAACATTGAACCACATGTAAATTTACCCTCAACAAAACCTTGAAAGGATGACTCAGCCCATCAATATGAAAAATATTGCCAAAGACGCCACTGCTGGAAACTGAAAAAAATCGATCATCCTATACATTAGGTGGACACTTTTGTCCTGGAACGTCGAATATCAGCATTAGATCCGTATTGACGGCATGAGCCACTCTTTCAAGGGTATGTCAAGGGCAAATTTACACGTGGTACGGTCCTTCAAACTTTTTATTCTTTACCCTTTCCCACTATTATGTGGGGTCGGAACAGGATGTTAGATTCGTTCACTTAATTTTTACATGGGTGAGAAGAGAGAGGATATCCAGATATCCTCTCTCTTCTCACCCATGTCCTCCCTTACGCATTTCATGCACCTTTTGGTCTCTCCCTATTTCTACAACTCTAACATGATTTTCGTCCGTCGTCTAAGGCATAATACCGACAGTCACTACATTGTCGGTCGCTGCATCGAACACGATGCAGTAGTGACTGTTGACTGTCGATGGTTTACTGTAGCGAAGGAACACAATATTCTTGGTACTCTGCATCGACAGCCAACCATATCGATGGTAAAGAGCATAGTAGCGAAGGCGCATAGTTATTACTTTTTAACCAAGTGAATTTAATGAAACTACGACGTTTAACCAAACAGTATTTGTTTTGCAAATAAAATATATCTTCATACTTATTTAGTAATCAGTAATTTATTCATATAAATATGAGTATATACAGATCTTATAACATAATGTTAGTAGTCCTTGACATATTTAGCCGACAATATCAGCGTGTGAATGTTGTAAAATTGCATACTAGCTTTAATATTTCTATCATTACAGTTATTATACATGAGATATCTTACTTTATAATTATGAAAAATTAAATAGAGAAAGAGAATTAGAGGTACAAGTCAAGACCTTATAATGTAAACTTCGCAATAATTGTAAATTAACAGTCCAGTATTTTTCCCAATGCCACAAAACACTTCAACAAAATTCGTTTTGCCACTAGGCGGCTTTTCTTCGACGTCAGATCAAACAAGTGTTTTCCTTTCCCCGTCGAGCCTTCCCACTCCCACTTACACCCGTGTAAATGCTATTAGGGAATGTCGAATGAAATAATAACGAACATTTTCACTTGAAACGGAACGGACGTATCTAATATGGAACGGGTGAGAGTATTTTTCTACTCCAAATGCAATTATATCAATCAACTTAATTACATTTGAACAAGTAGCGTTATTTAAAAAATGATCTATTATTTATAAGTGAATTACGGGTTACTCACGTACGAAGTCAGCTACAGGCCGACATGTTTCAACCTCATCCGTCGTCCAGTGCGAATCGGGACGACTCCGTGCGCGCGTTTGGGTTCACATTCACCCTGAGGAAGACCTCCGGATGAGGTTGAAACATGTCGGCCTGTAGCTGACTTTTCGTACGTGAATAACCCGTAATTCACATATAAATAATGTTATTATCTCGAGTTAGATTTAACAAAATAATAAAAAAAAGATCTATCATGTAGCCAAAGACACTCCAGGAATGAATAAGAAGCTAACGACACGTCACACTTCACAAAATCGGTTTAGCCTTGAGGCTAAGGAGATCACTGGAACCCAAGTACATACATATGTAGTACCACAAAGGATAAAAATACTCATGTGCGTGAATAGTCAATAGCCAAATATTTTATTCGTCGTAAGATTCGTTAAATATCATTTGTTGAACGTTAATATTCATTACACATTATTATTTACATATTACCTTTATTGAAGGAGCCCAATGGCCCATTAGTCGTGAGCATTACAGCGCTTAAGTCATTCCGGTTTGTAGGCCCGTGCCCACCTTCGTTTCTTGCAACGGCGAGTCAAGGAACGCATCGCGGAAATTAGGAACGAACGCTGGGGCGATCTCCTTGCCGAGATGACGCCCTCCCACCAGGCATACTGGCGTCTAGCCAGAAGCCTCAAGACCGACACGGTTGCGGCCACTCCCCCCCTCACGCGTCCAGACGGCTCCATCGCCTTCGATGATGATGAAAAAGCTGAATGCCTAGCAGACAGCCTGGAGAGCCAATGCTCCCCTAGTCGTGAGCCAGTAGACCCCGATCACCTTCGCGAGGTGGAATCGCACGTAGAACGCTTCGTGGCTTCTAAGACGATCCCACCGAATACCCCCCTTGCCCCGACGACACTTGACGAAGTGAAGTCAATCATCCGCGATCTCAAACCCCGAAAAGCGCCCGGCGCTGACGGACTCTCGAACGGAGTGCTCAAATGCCTCCCACAGACCCTCCTCCTCCTGCTCGTAAGCATCTTCAATGCTTGTCTTGCAAATTGCACTTTTCCAGCCGCCTGGAAAGAAGCAATCGTGATCGGGATCCCTAAACCAGGCAAAGACCTGAAGAACCCCTCCTCCTACCGGCCTATCAGTCTTTTGAACTGTATAGGCAAGATCTACGAACGGATCATCCTTAAAAGACTCAAGGACTACGTAGAGTCCAAAAGTCTCATCCCCGACGAACAGTTTGGATTCCGGGCCAAACACGCGTGTCACCACCAACTGCACCGCCTCACGGAGCATATTCTCAAGTTGAGAAATTGGGGACGTCCTACGGGAGCACTCTTCTTCGATGTAGCGAAAGCCTTCGACAAAGTCTGGCATTCAGGCTTGATATCCAAGTTGACCAACTTGGGCCTGCCGGATAGTCTCGTGCACATCATACGAGACTTTTTGTCGAATCGGTCTTTTCGGTACAGAGTAGAGGGATGCCTCTCGAGGCCCCGTCCCATTAGAGCCGGCATCCCGCAAGGCGCTGTTCTCTCGCCCCTCCTTTATTCGCTGTACACAAGCGATATCCCAAAGACCCCAGATGTAGAAGTGGCACTATTCGCCGACGATACGGCCCTCTACACGTCCCATCACCTTAAAACGGTCATCGTGAATCGTCTTCAGTCCGCCGTGGACGCTCTCGGCGGGTGGTTCAAGAGGTGGCGCATCGAAGTTAATCCGGAGAAAAGCACAGCTGTGTTTTTCTCAAAGGATAACCAAGCTGTGTCACGTGGAAAAATCACCATGTCCGGAGCAGAACTCCCCTCGTTAGGATCAGTATCGTTGTACGGAAAGCCCATTCAGTGGGCAGGCAAGGCTAAATACCTTGGAGTCGTACTCGATAGCGCGATGACCTTCGGCCCCCATATCACCAAAGTCCGCAACCATGCCGCCTTCGTATTAGGCCGTCTCCACCCCATGATAGGCAATGCTAAGATGTCACTTAGAAATAAGTTGACACTCTATAAGCTTTGCGTCCGCCCTATCATGACCTACGCCGGCGTAGTCTTCTCCCATATCGCGCCCTCCCACATCGATCGGCTGCAACGATTGCAGAACCGCTTCGTCACCCGTGCCACGAATACGAGTCACCACCGGTACTTGCGCATGACAGACTTACACCGTGACCTAGATCTGCCATCCATTCGCGGCTATCTCAAAAAACGCCTCCAAGCGTTACTTTGAGAAAGCCGCACGCCACCCCAACCCGTTAGTAGTGCAAGCTGCTAACTACTCCCCCAACTTACACGATACGACCTTACGTCGTAGACGTCCTAGGAACGTACTTGACGATCCCGATGATCCTATTGACATCGCACAAGCCCGCCCCGACCCCTCTTCGGCTCCGAATAGCCAGAGGAATCCCACTATCCGACCCCGTCGCACTCGCCACCGGAATAGAGTGCGTAGAGTAGGATTAGCTCCGATTACTGGCGACCGCCCGGCGGTCCCGGGTGACTTGCACCCAGGATAGGCCCTTCTAGCAACGTAGCTTTCGGCCCATAAGGCAAAAGATGAGAGTTGCTGCTCTCTAAAGGCTTTTGCCATTGCTTCTCAGATTGGCCCTTCAGGCTTGCATGCACGCATACGCGGCCCATCAGGCAATACGAGAGTTTGCTGTCTCTCCAAGCCTTGCGCACACAGGCAACGCCCAAAGCCGAGGTCCGTCCCTCCTTTGGTGATGTTGTCTATAAAGGTTGAGGGCACTCTGCCCTCGCCTCAAACGCCCGGTGAAGTATCGAAAGCTCACTTGGAGCTACACAGTCATTTCCAAAAAAAAAAAAAAAGCGCTTAAGTAAGTTAAGCAACCCTGGGCGCAGTCCCCACTGTGATGGGTGGTCCGATGGTTGTTTGTACCACTTGCGGTGGTAAACCCACCGCAAGTAGTACAAACAATTGTCGAGCTCTTCCGTGCTTCGGAAGGCACAGTGCTGGCCACTTACACTCACGTAAAACAAACAAACAATTTACATAAGTATACTAGCTGCCCCGGCGAACTTCGTTTCGCCATAAGTTAAAAACTATCCTATCTCTCAAGTTGGATCGAACTGCACATGGTGTGCGAATTTTATTATAATCGGTTAAGTGGTTTAGGAGTCCATTGAGGACAACCATTGTGACACGAGATTTATATATATTAAGATTATTATTGAAACATATTGGATAATCGAATGAAATGGTGCAAAAAAGAAATTCAATACATTCATAGGTACATACATACATGAACTCGGAAAACAATACACTTCTCAATATAGTCGTGTAAAAATCATCATACACCGTTAAGTATCATTACTTTCATGTCATTAGATAGCTAAGCTTCTTAACTTCAAGCCTTCTGAGCCGTCGAGGCCTTTTTCGCGATTTGGCCGTACAGTAATCTATACATATAATAAAACAGTAAAAATATTTTGTCTGTACATTTCGAATTTTTGACTGAAATGGATAGAGGGACACTTAAAAAGAATAATAGAAAGCAAAAAATTTTTTTTGGAATTTCTTGTCTGTCTGTCTGTCTGTCTGTCTGTCTGTCTGTCTGTCTGTATGTATGATCACGATTATCTCCGAAAATACTGAACCGATTTACTTAAAACTTTCACCAATTGCTTTGTTTTAACTCAGCAAAACATCTAAAGTTTGTTTCATCAAAATAGGTTCATTAAAAAAAAAGTTATCGTCATTTGAATGAACTCAAAGCATTAGTTTGCCTGCAAATATACACGGTAAATTTTTTATCGTTTTGGACCCTTAAAGGGGTGACTCAGACCATCAAAATGAACAACTTTTCCTAAGGGAACAATGCTGGGAACTAAAAAAAAAATATTCAACATTCCCATACAAACTGGCCGGGCGGCGGGACTCTTTTTTATGGAAATGACGAATTTTTTTTTGAGTTCCCAGCATTGGTCCCATAGAAAAAGTTGTTCATATTGATGACCTGAGTCACCCCTTTAAGGGTCCAAACTGTTCCTGAGGGATGGACACTAACGGCGGCGTCGTAGCCGCGGGCAAACGGCAAACCAACCGAAACTGCTGCGCCTAGAAACTTGAAATTTGGTACAGGGGTTCTTTTAATGATGTAAGTGAGCGCTAAGACAGGATTTTTAAGAAATTTAACTTCTAAAGGGGTAAAATTTATATGGAATTTTCTCATTTTTGGACTTAGAAGTATGAAAGTAGTTATATAAGTTCTCGATTAAAATTAAAAAAGATGTGTGTGGGTAGATAAAATTTGCAAAATCCCCCAACCCTTAAGGTGTAAAATGGGGGTGGGTGGGTGGTATAAACTTTGTATCGAAATTTTCTCATTTCTGGACTTAGACGTATGAATATAAGTTCTAGGTTATATAAGTTCTAGGTTACTATTAAAAATATCTGTGTAGGTAAAATGGACGATATTTTCCCCTGAAGGGGTAAAAGAGCGGGGTAAATATTGTATAGGAATTTACTTATTTCTAGACTTAGAAGTATGAAAATAGGTAAATAAATTCACGATTACAATTGAATAAGATCTGTGTAGCTCAACTGGAAAAAAATCCCCCAGAAGGGGGGTAAAGTTTGTTTGGAAATTTTCTCATTTCTGGACTATGAAGTATGAAAATAAATAGGTATGTTCTCGATTACAATTAAAAAAGATATATATGGGTGAAATGGACAAAATTCACCCCTAAAGGGGTAAAATGGGAGGGTAAAGGTTTTATGGAAATTTTCTCATTTCTGGACTTAAAAGTATAAATAATATCCATGCTTCCATACTAATACTAAAATTATAAATGCGAAAGTAACTCTGTCTGCTGTCTTTTTACGCTTCAACCATTGAACTGATTTGGATGAAATTTGGTATGGCGGTAGTTTGATGCCCGGGGAAGGACATAGGGTATATTTAATTCCGGGAAATTTTAATGTTCCCGAGGGATCGACACTAACGCGGGCGGAGCCGCGGGCAACAGCTAGTAGTTAGTATAAATAAAATTGAACCAAGAAATCTCAACGTTATCCCTGTAATTATGTGGCGGCCGTAAGCCGGTAAAAGGTCTGGAAACCGAAGAAATATTGTGTAATCTAAAATATTTATCTAAAGCCAGCTTATTGTTGTACACAACTTGTCGTGTGGTGTTCAGGCCCGAATAGATCCACTCTGTATCTACCTATGAGCAATTCGAGTAAAGAACAAAAGTACTAACATTTCAGGCAAAAGCATGTCCAATGAGAGGTGGCATCAGGCTGACTTGAAAACTTTGTCAAATTTACATTACATTTATTATAACTACCTAAACTCTCTCTCTCTCTCTCTCATCTGAATTTTTTTATTTAATAATTCAAACCAACCAACGTTCATCATCATCATCAGGTCTTTTTAGTCTCCACTGCAGGAGCATGACCCTCTCTGTACTACAGGAGCCATACTTAGCTAGAGCACACGGAGGATTTGGCCTACACTTTCCTCGCTAGCCAGAGGTGTTGCAGAAGTCTCATTGATGTAGCTTTGTATAGCTCGTATTTCCGAAGTCGCCTCTTACGACCTCCATGGGAAGACTAGGAGTGGTCCTATTCTACTCTGCCGGAAACCACACGGCTAGGCTAACCAACGTTATTGGAGTTATTTTCTTATAAGAAACGATTGTAATAAACGGTCGACGAAGAAACGTTGAATTATTGAGAGAGAACACTAGTTATTTCTTAACATTCCAACGCTATTGGAGCTCTTTTCTGGTAGTTCTCTTACGTACCAGTTCTTGCCCATTATGACTCTCGTACTTTCATTCATCATCATCATCATCATCTCAGCCGCAAGAAGTCCACTGCTGGACATAGGCCTCCCCCAAGGATTTCCAATATGACCGGTTGGAAGCGGCCTGCATCCAGCGTCTTCCTGCGACCTTGGTTAGGTCGTCCGACCACCTTGTCGGTGGGTGTCCAACGCTGCGCTTGCCGGTACGTGGTCGCCATTCGAGCACCTTTCTGCCCCATCGGCCATCGGTTCTTCGAGCTATGTGCCCCGCCCACTGCCACTTCAAAGAGCTAATCCGCCGAGCTATGTCGGTGACCTTTGTTCTTCTACGGATCTCCTCGTTTCTGATTCGATCTCGCAGAGAAACACCGAGCATAGCCCTCTCCATAGCTCTTTGAGCGACCTTGAGCTTTCTTATGAGGCCCATAGTAAACGACCACGTTTCGGACCCGTAAGTCATCACTGGCAACACACATTGGTCGAATACTTTCGACTTGAGGCACTGAGGTATTTTGGACGAGAAGACACTTCGGAGTTTCCCGAACGCTGCCCAGCCGAGTCGGATTCGTCGAAAGACCTCATCCTTGAAGCTGGAACTTCCAACCTGGATCAACTGACCCAGATAGATATATTGGTCAACAGCTTCAAGTATGGAGCTCCCAACAAGCACTGGAGAAGGCGCAACATGGACATTCGACATTATTTTCGTCTTGTCCATGTTCATTTTAAGGCCCACTTGTTGGGAAACTTCATTGAGGTCATTGAGCATGGCACTCAGATCCTCCAGCGATTCCGACATTATAACAATGTCATCAGCAAATCGAAGGTGAGTGATATACTCGCCGTTAATATTAATGCCAAGTCCTTTCCATTCCAGCAGCTTGAAGGCATCCTCCAGAGCAGCGGTGAATAGTTTTGGAGATATCACATCTCCCTGTCTCACACCTCTCTGTAGTCGGATAGCCCTCGTACTCTGCTCCTGTACTCGGACTGACATTGTGGCGCTGCTGTATAAGCACTTCAACACTTCGATATACCGATGATCGATGCGGCATCGCTGGAGAGACCTAAGTACGGCCCATGTTTCGATCGAATCAAAGGCCTTCTCATAGTCCACAAACGCTAAGCATAATGGCCGGTTATACTCTCTAGTCTTCTGTATAACCTGCCGCAGCGTATGGATGTGGTCTATGGTACTATAGCCTTTTCGGAAACCGGCTTGTTCGGGAGGCTGGAAGGCATCGAGCCTGTTCGTGAGACGATTCGTGATTACTCTCGAAAACAGCTTATAGACGTGGCTCAGGAGCGTGATGGGTCTATAGTTCTTCAGTAGAGTATTGTCGCCCTTCTTGAAGAACAGCACCACCACGCCCCTGTTCCACGTCTCTGGCGTCACGCCCTCGAGCAGAACGGAATTGAAGAGCCTCTGAAGGACTTTCAGTACCGGCGTTCCGCCCGCTTTCAGAAGCTCTGCTGTGATTCCGTCCTCGCCCGGCGCCTTGTTATTCTTGAGCTGTTTGAGAGCAATCCTAATCTCGTACAGGCTTATGTCCGGGATATCTTCGGTATAGTGTCGGGTAAGTTTGGCTCTATGATCTTTGGCCAAACTTATAATGGGTTTGGCTACTAAGGTAAACAGCTGTCCATAAAACCTCTCGATCTCGCCCAGCACCTCGGCTTTTGACGATACCACGCCGCCGTCCTCCTTCTTCAGCTTAGTCAATCGGCTCTGCCCAATAGACTCCACTCTTGCGAACACTTTGGAGCCTTTATTTTGCTCTATCGTCTCCTTAATACGCTTGGTATTAAAGGAACGAATGTCGTGTCGCAAGGCCTTCTGGATTTGTCTATTGAGCTCCCGATGTACGTTCGCGTCTTCGGAGGTCTGCAGCGGCATAGATCGTCGCGTGGCCATCAATTTAAGGGTCTGGGGCGAGATTTTTTGAGGCTTTTGTTTCGGGCGGGACTTAAAAAACTTCGATCCCACCGCCTGGACAGTGTCTACGAACCCATTATTTAACTCGTCCACAGATACGCAATCCTTCAAGCAATCGAAGCGATTCGAGAGTTCCAGTTGGAAACTTTCGACATTTTGGATATGGGCCGGAGACGGTCGGAGCGTAGACTTCATCAAGCGAGTCCTCTCTCGTCTGAGATCGATATTCAAGATGCCTCTTACTATTCGGTGATCACTTCCGATTTTAATCATGTTGATCACAGAGACATCATTGAATATCTCTCTCCTCGTCGACAAGATGAAGTCTATCTCATTTTTGACAGGGGCCTGGTCCTTTCTGCTTGGACCCATCCAGGTCCATTTTCTGTTTGGCGGCTTCTTAAAGAAGGAGTTCATCGCGTAGGGTCCCTCCTCCTCCAAGAAATCGGCCAGCCTATGGCCCCTTTCGTTCCGCTTTCCATATCCGAATTGCCCCACTCTGGCCTCTTTGTCGCTCCGCTTGCCAAGTATTGCGTTGAAATCCCCCATAACAACCGTAAAATAGGTTTGGGAAGCGTGTATGGCCCTACTGATGTCCTCATACACCACTTCCACCTCTTCATCTGAGCGTTCCCCGGTCGGCATATATACCTGTATTACCTTCAACAAGTATCTTTTAGATACTCTGAGTATCAGGTATATTACCCTACTGGAAACACTCTCGATGGTTATGACGTTGTTAATGAGGGACTTGTGGACGAGAAACCCGACACCATGCTGTGACTTTTTAAAGTCACCCTCCCGGTGATAGAGTAGGTTACCAGACTTTAGGGTTGTCGTGCCCTCTCCCTGTCTTCGGACTTCTGACAACCCCACTATGTCCCATCGTTACCTACTCATTTCCTCTTCCACTTCCTCGACCTTCTCGTCTAGCCTCATAGTGCGAATTTTGTGTGTCACCAGGGCCAGTCTTCGTTGGGGGTGGTAGCCGGATCTCTTCCGGAGATTCTTAGCACCCCCTGCCCCGCTGTTACCATGACCGCTACCGGAGCCAGGAATAGCGGGGCCGCCGGGGACTGGGGGTCTTGCCATACTCACCACGCTTGGCAGACGGGTTGGTGAGCGCAGTTTATTTGGCTTATATCGCTTACGACGCTGCTGCCCATCGAAGACGTTTTTAAGCGAGGGATGGAAAGGAGTTTGTTGGATTTTGGGAAAACGGGATAAAGGTCTTTGGGATACTACTCACTCGGATGAAGCAGGGATGAGTAAGCAGCAGCTCGGGGAGCCGGGCGCGCGTACCCGTAGCCATTACCTGCAACCACCGGTCAAGCAGTTGCGAATGGCACCCCCTGGCCTAGTACTTTCATTCCAAAGCATTAATTCCAAAGTTACATCACATTCGCACTGGAAGAGTGCGAATCGGGACGACTCCGTGCACGCGTCTCGGTTCACATTCGCCCTGAGGAAGACCTCCGGATGAGGTTGAAACATGTCGGCCTGTAGCTGACTTCGTACGTGAGTAACCCGTAATTCACATATAAATATTATTATATACAATGTACGGAACCCTTCGTGCGCGAGTCCAACTCGCACTTGGCCAATATTTTTTCTCAAAATATATTTATTTTCTTACATTTTATTAATAGCTATTTGCATTATAATGCGACTTACATCTAGTTCCTCATTGATTACTAACTACACATGTCTCCTTTTACGGGTTAGGGTTCCTCCAATTTACCAACTTACAATAGCAGCTGTGCATTTTGCACCTGCATCCTCAGCAGTGATGCGTCGGAGCCCGGGGTTTCCCTGGATGACAGCTTGCTGATGATTTGGTTAAACTTTTTACGCCAATCCTCTTTCAGGATACCTCAAGCTGCGAAGCAACACAACTGAGAATCGAAATAACACTCGGATGAAATGAAATGTTACGCACGACTCTGAGAATTTCAAATATCACTATGCAGGCAGAGGCAGTAAATCTCGAATATTAAATTGAATTTTTACTGCCTCGGGACTGTTGTAGGGTTGAAGTGAAAGTGTACGAGTTAGTACTTCGTCTGAAGATTGAAAGACATTGTAAGTTAGTATTTTTTTTTACTCTAAACTAGTTGTGCCCTCGACGCCGTTCGCGTACATTACGATTTCTAAACTAAACATTGATAACACAAACGTTAAAAACTGGAAAAAAAAATAAGTAGCCTATCCTGTGTCATGTACGTCTAAATGTTTATCTACCAAGTTTTATAAAATTCAGTTAATTCGTTTTAAGAGTTATGGATGAACAGAAATAGTTCAAAAAATCTTTAATTTAGTTTCAGCATCATGTATAGGGCTTATAAACACGATATCTCTGAAAACAATGTAACTTACTCCATGACCGACCCTTACAGATTTATTATTAGTATTGATTAATTGCTATTGATTTAACACAGTATTGAAATTTGTATTTTTAAAATTACAAACGAAACATGTACTAAAAGCATAGTTGAGAGCACCCAAACGGTGCCAAAGGGAATTCTATTACGAAGCCACCAATGTCCGTCAGTCCGTCGCGGTGTTTTATCTACTAAACCGATAGTAGATACTATCGTTTATCTGGTTTCACTATAACAACAAATATAATAAAAACAAAATTAAATTAATTATTAAAAGGGCGGTCAAATACAATATTATTCGTGCTCAAAAGAGTTTGGATAACCTCTTAAGAGAGATCGCCCGTAAGAGGTTTTATGCGTTTTATTTTATACATTAGGGTTTACCGACGCAATACTTACCCATACAAAATAGGTGGTTTTAATAGTTAATTATTGTACGGTGTAACAGAACACTTACCTAGTGTGTATGCTAATTAGATCAGGTGGTGTAAAAAATATGTACATTACTATGGTAAATATTCTCAAAAAATGCAAAGGAACGAAAAAAACGCGAATCCGCAATTAGTTTTTTTTATTCCCTGCGATTTTGTATTTCATTACGTATTCTTTGTGAGTATTTTGATTCCAAAATCCTAACTTAATATTATAAATGCGAAAGTGAGTTTGTATGTAACGCTTTAACGCCATAACTACTGAACCGAATATCATGAAATATTGCATACAAGTTATCTGGAGTACGGAGCCTTATCCGTATTCCAGAGCACTTTTATAGTTTTTTCTGGGACCCTTCATTCCAGAAAAAAGTACTGTAGTAAGTAAAAGGGAACGACGCTGATGCGAGCGAAGCTGCGGGTGAAAGCTATTAAAAAATATATTACGAGGGGAGAATCAACATTCAGCACGTATAAAAACTATTTGTCTCCAACTTCCTTATAAGTTAAACGATCCAAGCTTTGGCTCCCGGCAAGCAGCTCATAACAAACCGACAGGTTCAGGTAAGTAAGCCTCGCCCCAGGGGAAATCAAAGAAGGCGCTTGGCAGCAGACTTCTTTTAAATTTAGCTGATTTCAGTCACTTAGGAGTCGATATACTTGCAGCTACGTCTCGTTAAACCTTTTTTACAGAAGTTCTTCTGTTCGGGAAAGGTATAAAAATAATATCAGTTAGGAGTTTAGTGGGGTGAATATCAGATCAGGTGGGAAATATCTCCCGCAGATAGTTTAGGTACAGGTTAATTTCTGTTGTCAAAGATTACAATAACATTACCAACATACTATTAAAGTTCACGAGTCAACCTAATATTATAATTGCTATTACAACAAAGGGTTTCACACACGTATAGTCACTGAATATGACTATCTAAATTGGCTGAAACTTGTAGGCGATACTGACTAATAATATGTGAGTGAAACCGTTTGTTGTAATAATAGACCAATCTAAATTAATATATACCAATTTTAAAATCCATGTCTTGGATTATGCCATGTAACGTACAGGTAGAAATCAAATTTATTGGTAAGCGAAATAAAGATTACTCATGTTTAAAGTCAGGTACAGGCCGACATAGTGTTGTACCTAGGATGTATCTAATACGACAGATAGTCGCTAATTTTAGTCAAAACAAAAAAAAATTAAAATCTTGGAAACAATTGGAAGTGCCATTTTTCCAAGTTTGCAAGCAAATCTGAAAACAAGATTATACATAATTAGTATAATATAAATAATAGCACCTTCTTACTGGACGCGCTGTTAGTGGACATAATAACAGCGCGTCCAGCGAAGAAACGAAGAGTCGCAAAGTAAACCCTTCCAGTATTGAATCTTGCTTTTAACTAACTTTCTACCTACTTAAACGAGTTGTTTGAACTGAATTTTGCTTCGAGAGATTAAAGAAGATAAACTCTGGGTATTAAAAGATTTGTATATTTAAGGTTTATCTAAGCATGACCGATGAGATGATTAAGTATCTAAATAAGTTAGTAAATTACCTACTTGATATTTGTCTCTCGAGTCCCGGCCAAAGTTAAGGCGAGAAATTTCAACGCGGAGGAAGGGTGAGGTGTGGAGAGCCTCCCGCGTGTCCAGTCCATAGAGCCTACTTGCAACCGGCGGTGGAGCGGGAGGCGCGGTGTAACATAAAACCGTTGGGTATTGTTAAAATTGTGAGATAAATTCTATTCATTATTCTAAATAGATACTCTAATTAGTAATATACGATGAGAGAATTCGGCGCGGTGATTCGAAGTCACGGTAGTGTAATGATGGTATCACACTTAGGACTAATATAAATAATAGAACGCGGGTTCGAATCCTACCTGTGGCCGAGTTCTTTTTCATCACATATTTTCAATTTTAATAATATACCGAGCATTTGAATGCTATTTAAAAACAATTTAAGTAAATTCTATCAATATAGAATTTCAATTAAAATCAATAATAATCATATAAATTTATGTGCAAAATCAGGAATTTTACTGCTAAATAAATCCGTTTTAAGCTTTAGCATTTCATTTGATCGACTGTTAAACAACCTATAGTATAACACATAACAAAGTCACCAGATAAGTTAGTAACTTACTCAATATGTGAGGGTATTCGAATACTCGAAACCCGAATATTTCTGACCCTACCAAGTTTTCCACTTGATTTAATCGCTAAGGCACCTACTTGAAGGAACGCGTCAAACACGCTACTCCATCTTGCGATACTACATTTCCGCTTCGTCGCTTTTCTTTTGCAAATTGCGCGGATCAGAATTTCATATTTGAGATGTGACGGATGTTTTACCGATTCGATGAAAAGGCATTATGCTGTAGGGTAGCAGGTCGCATGAGGAAATAGGAAAAAATATTTGTGGGAAATACCTATATTCTATGTATAAATATTTTACACGATCCGAGTTCTCGGAGCGAGAAGTTATTTGACTAGTGGATCACAAGAACGAATTGAGACCGATTTATTATGCGGAAGGGAGCTTAATGGTTGCCATGCGCATTATTAGCGCTTACGCATGTAAAGCAACCCCGGGCGTGATCCCCACTGGGATAGGTTACAAGTGCCACAAATATTCTTAACCTCCTACGTGTTTCGGAAGGCACTTTAAGTCGTTGATCCCGGATGTCATCACAAGATGGCGATCGTTGAGATGTTTCGAAGGAGCTTAAAAAAGTGACAGCAGTTTTAGACACGAAAAGCATTAATAAAATGTTTTTAAAAAATCTGACACTAGTGTAGGGCACTTACACGAGGAGCAAGCAAGCAAAACTTATAGTTTCAAACCGGCACCACTTAATGTCAATTGTCAGAGATTTTAATGCAGAAGCAGTTAATTTTCCAAAGTCCGCATGCTTGTGATGTTTGCGTTGCTCTCCAGCGGTAGATGACTATGGCGTAGTAAGCTAATTTGTTGGCCAAATATTACTTGTACACTTCAGAGACTATATTACATTAATTAGAGTCAAAACGCGTGCTCACAAGTAGGAAGATGCATACAGCTACTATAAAAAAGTAACATACATATCTACCTACCTACATTCCATATGTATACCTACATTACATATGTCACCGCCTATTTCCCATGAGGGTAGGCAGAGACGAAGGATCTCCACTTGCAAAAAAAGAACATTCAGACATTGACATACCTGTGCAGCACAGGTTCCTATAGGAAGCTATTTCAGTAACTAGGGGTCATTCAAATATTACATCATCATCATCATCAGGTCCCTATTAGTCTCCACTACAGGAGCACGACCCTCTCTGTACTACTAGAGCCATACTTGGCCAGAGCAGCCAGAGGACTTGGCCTACACTCTCCACGCTGGCCAGACGGGTTGGAGAGGTCTCACAGATGTTTATAAACTTCGTTTAGCTTGTATTTCCTAAGTCGCCTTCTACGACATCCACGGGAAGATTCAAATATTACGTAAGCAGCGAATGGGGGATGAGGGGTCTGGGCTAGGCTTATTTTTGCTAACAAAGGGGATGGAAGTGTCTGCACGGTGATGACGTCAGCAACATTTTGCAAAATAAACAAACATATTTTGTAAAAATTATAGCAATGTTTACGTTAGCTTGGGAGAGGGGGTAAGAGCTTTTCTTACTTTCGCTGACAATGGGGAGGAAGGGGTTGAAAATAACTGATATAGTGCTTACGTAATACTCGAACGGATGACGTTCGGATGATGTTTGTATTAGTAGCCATCTAATTGTCAATTGTGCTAGTGTAAGCGCTCAAACTCAATATAATGGGTTCAATGTAATGGCTTTACTTATAAAATTGGGGTTTTTTTCCACTCGCTATTTATTAGGAACAACTTATGACTATGATTTCAGTTAAATACATTTTGTTGAAAGTGAACATTATTATTAACATTTTACAAGCATTAAATTAATGTTTTTTTTTTGCTAAATTTAAATACTAAAAAATTTAATTTTATAATGCGTAAACTTAGATTACTGTTGTCCGTACTTACATGCAAAATTTCACTTTCGTTAAAAATTGTCAAACCCGAAATAAGTAATACTAAAAACGTGTGTATGAAAAATTCAATTTACTCGACATTCTGTATGGAAAACGCTAATTTCATTTAAATATTATGTAGTAGTAAGTAATTTTCTAATAAGTAACTACTGAAGAATTTTTCTGAATTTAAGGATAAAATGCATAACATTAATTGGTTGCTTAGTTCAGAGGTCAAAAAAGACAAATAATCACACCCAACAATATTTTAAACTGTTTATTTTTACAACAATATTTAAAATACCGCAAAAATTATACTAGATCACCATCATTTCGTGTAGGTATCACGGACAATCGACCATGCACACCCTGGTGTAAGAGTTTTTCGGAACCGCCCCTCGGCCTTTGACGTTGTTCCTTTAACGACTACCAGATGGCAGCCGGGACCAACGGCCTTCCGAAGCACGGAATCATTTTTAACAGACAATCAGGTGATTCATGTCTGCAATGTCCTAACCAAACAAGAAACAACTAAACAAAGTATGCTTCCCGAGGGAATCGAACCCATAACCCCAAAGTCTAGGAAACGCCTTAACCACTGGACCACGGAGGCAGTTATTACATTAATGACTATGATGTTATTATACTAGAAAAAATCACATTCCGATTGGTATAGAATTGCATTATCTGATGGTTTAACTAGGTGGTAAATCAGAAGCAGTGATCCGTTTAAACGAGACGCTAGATAAGTTGCTCGTTGCTGGTAAATCGAACTCATTCGCTCGGATTGTTAGGACTTAAGTTTGCGATTCTCATTTAAAGGAGAGATCTAAATTGTTAGATCAGCGAATAAAAGTTTGTGACTGATAAAGTGATGATCTTAGTAATAGTGCTTCAGACGGCCGTTTAGCCTTTCGTTCCAATTATGATTAGCTTTAATTGAGCAGATAACAGACGTTAAGTTGCTTCAAATAATGTTAGGCAGGCTTGAAAGATGTATAAGAATCAGCTACCAAAACATACTAAAAGATGAAGTATAAGTATTTGTCCGTTACTGACAAAGCTAAGCCATATTTCTCAAAATCTCAACATAGCGCGTAGAACCGATGGCCGATGGGGCAGAAGGGTTCTTGAATGGCGACCACATATCGGCAAGCGCAGCGTCGGACATCCACCAACCAGATGGTCGGATGACCTGACTAAGGTCGCAGGAAGACGTTGGATGCAGGCCGCTTCCAACCGGTCGTATTGGAAATCCTTGGGGGAAGTAGTGGACTTCTTGCGGCTAATATGATGATGATGATTTATTTATTTTTATTTATTTATTAAAAATAACTTAAAAGAATTACATAGGTTTATGACTAATTACAATGTTACATAAACCATATCTGGTTTTTCCGAACATTGGATCATCATGATGATTTCTCAAAATCAATAGTCTTATGTAGGTATTCTGAACTCAGCCCATGTATGGCAGTTTTGGGGTATAAATAAAAGATGAGTAAATTGAAATCAAATAAGTGTCTGATTGCTAACCCATGATGTTTTAATAAGCGTTAAGTGATTAAACTGTAACTGTGCTTGCCAACCCATCTGCCAAGCATGGTGAGTATGCCAATAACCTCCCATGGAACGAAGAATCCTTAAGGAAGGCCTTTGTCCAGCGGTGGACTACTACGGCTATGATGATGATGACCAGCACAAAATATTTACAAACATTTTATAACTTATTTATACTCTTACAGTTTTACTTCGTCATACTCGATCATTATGTACTGTATAATACATTTATAAAGGACTAGTATACATTTGTAATGTCTAAGATCCGGCTGCAAAATCAGTACGTTCATCATGTGGTTCATCAAACTAAAATTTTTACATATCGACATGAATAGGAGAATACACTTTCAACAAGGTGCCAGTCAAAAAGTGCCCGCAAGTACTTTTAATTAAAATAATGAAAATTTATTACTGACATAAAATTTCATTCACTTAATTGTTAAATAAAATATTATCCATTAGACAGCAGTATACGTAAAGACTTTGAAAAACTATGGTTGCCGTTGCCCTTTCGGCCGCAACCTCTTCGCAGCCAGGAGTAAACAGGTACCATTTTGTTATAATTATTCGTTCATGACGTATATCGATCTTGTTTATATCAAATTAAAGCTTATTTTTTTCTGAGTGTTATGTTATAAGGTTGCCATTGAAAAATTGGCCGCAAATAGGAGGTGCCAACGATTAAAGATGCTAGATTTTAAAAATAAAGTGAAAGAGAGTAAGCGCGCAGCGTTGCTTGTCAGACAAAATTGGCGAGTGCCAGCTGTACAAGTTTTCGAAGCCATTGCGCATGCCCCGTCAGATAAGGTTTTCAACTTTGACAGACAACGTAACTATTACAGTTTAGTTTATACAGCTGTATAAACTGTAGTAGTAATGAGTTTATAGACACTTAAAAAATAATATCAAGTTGTATTTAAAAAAAACATGACATTTATTCTAAAACAAAAAAATCTAATTTATTTATGAAATACAAACTAACAGATATAAGTACCTATGAAAAAGAATACCTGGGTTACTTATGTCAATATAATCATGAGATACAAAATAATTACATTCATTAACAGATAAGCAGTAGTTTACATTAAAAAAGACAAATGTGCAAACAGTGACATCAATATATGTGACAGTGGGCATTTTTTGTGTCAAGTACTTGAGCGGCGGCGGCGACACGTACGAGTTTTCGTTGCAATTGCTAAAAAAAATTGTTTCGGATGGCATAACGTTTAAGTATTAGGTAAACTCATTCATGTTGGTTGGTTCATTTCAGAGTAACTAAATCAAAACAATAGTGTTATATTTTTAGATATAGATGTACAAAACCGGAGGAAGAAAAAATGGCTACTTTCAAATTAAAATTATAGTATTGTACGAGCGAGCTCCTACATTGCATTTATTTATAGTTATGCTGACTACAGCTAATTGTTTACTTGAACAGTGACAATAAATCAGTCTTACGACATACACGCGTGGCTATTTGCTCTAACATTTTTTAAACATTTTTAACATTTTAACATCCTAAACGTACCTTCAAACTCGAACATCAAATGTGAGGTCCCTGACCCCACAAGTATATTTCGTTTGTTTCATTATGCAAAATGATATAATACTTGCTGTTTTACAAAAATATAGTTATAATAATGTTTTTGTGTAGTGTTTATATAGATTTAGATAATTTTCCACGCCCCACTGCCACATACTGACATTAGAACAAAAATGGCGGGACCATTTTTTAATATATGTATTTCAAACATAATCTTTATTTTTATAGAGTTCAATAAACAAATTTACTTACAGTTAAAGTTTTACAGAACTCTTCAAATTCTTGCTTATTTTTCATTTTAAGAACTGTAACTTTTACATACCCATACATTTCAGTTGATTTCATTGTTAAAATAATATCATGGTATTTGTATTTTTTTTTTCTGACGAAACATTAACATTGAGAAACATTTTTTGAATGATACATCTTTAAAGTTAAGTAGATTTTTTGGTTTTGTACACAAAAAGCAATTTTTTTTTTAAATATCATGACTCAAATCAACGTGATAAAATGAAAAATTAACCGAATCTGTCAAGGCATGCGCAATGGATTCGAAATTTCAAACAGCTGACAGTCGCCAATCTTGTCTGACAAGCAACGCTGGGCGCTTACTCTCTTTCACTTTATTTTTAAAATCTAGCATCTTTAATCGTTGGCACCTCCTATTTGCGGCCAATTTTTCAATGGCAACCTTATAACATCACACTCAGAAAAAAATAAGCTTTAATATGATATAAACAAGATCGATATACGTCATGAACGAATAATTATAACAAAATGGCACCTGTTTACTCCTGGCTGCGAAGAGGTTGCGGCCGAAAGGGCAACGGCAACCATAGTTTTTCAAAGTCTTTACGTATACTGCTGTCTAATGGATAATATTTTATTGAACAATTAAGTGAATGAAATTTTATGTCAGTAATAAATTTTCATTATTTTAATTAAATGTACTTGCGGGCACTTTTTGACTGGCACCTTGTTGAAAGTGTATTCTCCTATTTATGTAAATATGTAAGAAAAATAGTTTGAAGACCCACACTATGAACGTACTGATTTTGCAGCCGGATCCTGTACTATAAAGGACTAGTTAAAAAAACACTTCACACAAAATAATTGAATAAATCTTGTTCTTGTCATAATATTTTCCCCACTTACAAAAGGTGTATTTTTAGACGAAGAAAAAGGGCAGCGAGAGAAGCGGCCGGCCCTCCCGGTTGCATTAACTTCAGGAATTTCCGAGTTCCGAGCTACGAATTCACCTATTACCACGGTTGTAAAACTGAGGGCAATAAAAAGAACTTTATTTTCCCGATCTTTGGGCCGTAAAAGAGTAAGCATCGCTTTACTATGTAATTCTATTTTACGCCGGCCCTATGACGTTGGCGGAAAGAGAAATCGTGTCCGTTAGCAACGTTTGACTTATCTGCGTGAACTTGAAATCTTATTAATTTATAAACTACGGACCTTTTGCCGATTGCACTCGGCCACAACAGAAATAGCGTTTGAAATTCTGGACAGAGTATTAATTTTGCAAAACATAACACGGAGCTAGGTCTTTCAATTGAGGTTGTTGTACAATTTTTGAATCACTTTACTATAACGCTCTTTTTTACGCCGTCTACAACTTTGGCGGGAAAAACGAGAAAACGTGTCCGTTAGGTATTTGAGCGTTTGCTGCAACTTTAAATTGGCCCATTTTTCATTTCCGTTGCGTGAAACTACGGAACCTTTGCCGGTTCCACTACACCGAGCCACAACAGAAATAACGTCTGAAATTCTGGTTTGGAAACAATTGAAATACGAGTGCGTTCAGAAATATAGAGCGGACGTAACTTTTAGGTGGCGCACAATACGTACTCGTATTGTCGATTTTGAGCCTTTGTTCCCTGAATATGGTTACATCAACCTTATTTTATTTATGAATGAATTGGTCAGTATTAATATTTGTGACCTATTATTAGTATTAATATTTGTGACAATAGGTACCTATTTACAATGAACGTAATACCGGGATTATGGAGTTATTTGGACAAGTAAGGTTATGTTACGATAATACGTATAAAAATGATTATTTGACATACAGAGGATAAAACGCGAACGTGTCAACTTTTACGATTAAATCATTTTGTTTTTCAAGATCTATCATCATCAGGTCCTTTTTAGTCTCCACTACAGGAGCACGACTCTCTCTGTACTACTAGGGCCATACTTGGCCAGAGCAGCCAGAGGACTTGGCCTACACTCTCCACGCTGGCCAGACGGGTTGGAGAGGTCTCTTAGATGTTTATAAGCTTTGTTTAGCTTGTATTTCCTAAGTCGCCTTCTACGACATCCACGGGAAGACTTGGAGTGGTCCTATTCTACTCTGCCGGATACCACACGGCTAAATTTCAGGATCTATATAGACACCCAATCTATTTATGTTTACCGTTATGTTTATGACTATCAATTCAATCAAACCCGTTTTTACGGTTTTAAATTTCGCAGGTATTGTTAATGAAGTTAGGAGAATTATTTGTTTTTAACGACAATCGTGTAAAGGAACCATTCTGATCCCATCGCCACTGCAGATAAATGTCGTCCTTAAGGATAGGCTTGCTCTTTGCTGATCATATCTACCTACTACTTATTTTCATCATTCATCATTTCAGCCGTAGGAAGTCGCAGACAAAGATCTCTCCAAGGATTTTCAGTTCCATTGGAGGAAATTGCCATACTCGCCACGCTTAGTAGGCGAGTTGGCTAGCGCAGTTGCTTCTTCAGCATCTTTTGCTTCCAACGCTGCCCATTAAAAGCGTTTTTAAGCTGAGGAAGGATAAGAATTTGTTGGGTCTCGGAAGGAAATTAAGGTGCTGAGATAATCCACTCGGATGTATGAGAGAAAACAAATAGCAGCTCGAGAGGCCGGGCGCGCGTACAATACCTGCAACCACCGGCCAAGCAGTTGATGATAACACCCCTGACCTTTGCTACTTTACTACTTATTTAATTGTATATTTAAATTATGAGTGGTCCGCAATTAGTATTGTGGTCAATTTTCAATGTACCTAACTCTTTTTTACTTTGACACAAAAAGAAATATAGTGTTTATTCGCTACATTCAGTCCATCACTGCGAAAACTTTATATTGGTCCGTTTTTCATTTTTAAACCATTGAGTTCAAGTAAAACTACGGAACCTTTAACAATTCAAATAATTACCAGAATCTGGTCACATCACAACATTGTAAAACGTCTGAAATTCCGGTTTGGAAACAATTGAAATACGAGTGCGTTCAGAAACATGGAGCGTATGTAACTTTCTGGTTGCACCCTGCTCGTATTGTCGATTGTGAGCCTTTGTCTCGGAATATGATCAGTTGCATTTAATTTTTATGATCAACTAGCCTTTGTCCAGGACTCCCCTCGTGTGTATTTCTCGGGATATTTTATTTCGGAATAACATTAAGTTTCCATTACGCTTTATATAAGCTAGATCGAAAATTCGTAAGGCGGCTACGTGACCTAAAACCGCCGCAAAGGCGAATTTTCGCTTCTGCCGGCACTCCCGGGGTGCAACCTGTTGTTTTTTGTCCAAAACTATATTCGTATGCAGTATGCACTAATTGGTTACCTAGTTTTGGGTTAAAATATCCTCTAAGATTTAATCAGGACGTCGTCTACATACGAGTATGTACACTTTCGTCTAAATCCGTCCAGCAGTTTGGACGTGATTTTAGTAGCATAAGCATACGAACTTACAAAATTTGGTGTTTAGATTAATACAAACTCACAAAATAAAGTGTTACATAGCGGCCGTTAAAATCACATATCCTAACATACAAACTATTATTATATTAGTACCTAGAATTTAGTGGAGACACGAAACGATGTGAATTCGATTCCCAACGCGGGTAATCTGCTCAGAGCGCATAGATTAGGAGGAGTAGTTGGATAAGTGGGCTGTGCAGATAAACATGCTCAGATGAGAAAAAAAAAGAGAGAGAAAGAAGGATATGTAACGCTCCCAGCGAGTATTGTTGATTGTTTTGTTCTTTGAGCCTTTGTTCAAATCTGGTCTGCTTCATTTAATTTTATTGATCAATATACCTGCCAGTAATGGTTTTGGTGGCTGTAATCCTTTCCATTACAATGAATTTCGTCCCCGGATATAGTGAACTAGTTAGACTATCGAAATACAAGCTGATTCTGAGCCCCTGACAATATTTTAAGTTCGGTATCTGAATCCCTAATAGAATACAGAATTGCAAGAAAACATGGCAAAAAACAATTCATTCATTCATTCATGATAGGAATTTAGTTTAGTACGGTCACACAAGCCTGTGGGCATATAAAGAACAGCTTTTCTTTCCGTGTTAAACGTTAAAGTAAAAGCGAAGGTCATAGGTACTATTATAAATAAGAACGGACTAAAGTCTTTCTTTCCAAAATCACATTTCCTATGTCAGTCATTCTTTCCAAAATCCCATTTCCTATCTTTTAAACTCGCGGTCCTACTTTATTTGTACATTAAAATTAGCCCGCACACCCAAAAAGAAAGAATAAAGGACTACCCTAACCCAGTGCCTGTGTGTTAGTATTTTTCATTTGTAACATGATTGCACGTCAGAGTTAATTCCGACAAAGAATAAAATCACCGGAGCCGATAAATCCGCGCCGATTCCAAATTACACCTGGCGGCTGCAACGACATCCAGTCAGGTCTCCTTTGTTTATTAGTAAAATCTAAGTATATCTAGAAAGTAATGCTCTAGTTACATTCTAGCTATACTTAGATTTTACTAGTCTTTTCTAAGTCACCGGCTCAGTGCTTGCAATAATCAATTTGCATGTGTCCTATATTGTTACCACCGAACTTAGATTATCTAACCTTTATTCTAAGTTACGTGACTGGAATCATTGACATTGAAGAGAAAAGATCTTGTAAATACAGATTTTTCTGCGTCTTAGAAGATATATTCAATTGAAAAGACACAAACAAAGTGTCTATTTACTAATTTGTTCATGCTTAATAAACTAACTGCCTTCGTCCGGTCCATTGGTTAAGGCGTTTGCCTGAAGACCCGGGGGTCATAGGTTCGATTCCCACGAGAAGCATACTTTGTTTAGTTGTTTCCAGTTTGGTTAGGACATTGCAGGCATTAATCACCTGTTTGTCTGATAATAAAGATGATTCCGTGCTTCGGAAGGCACGTTAAGCCGTTGGTCCCGGCTGCCATCTGATAGTCGTTAAAGGAACCACGTCAGAGACCGAGAGGTGGTTTCGAAGTGCTCTGACACCAGGGCGTGCATGGTCGATTGACCGTATCACCTACACGAAATAATGATAATGGTTATTACGTATTATCTAAACTAAGTATTATCGTAAACTAAGTATTATCATCATCACCATCATATCAGCCGCAAATAGTCTACTGCTGGACATAGGCCTCCCCCAAGGATTTCCAGTATAACCGGTTGGAAGCGGACTGCATCCAGCGTCTTTCTGCGGCTTTAGTCAGGTCATCCGATCATCTTTTCGGTGGGAGTCCGACGCTGCGTTTGCTGATACGTGGTCGCCATTCGAGAACCCTTCTACCCCGTTGACCATCGGTTCTACGCGCTATGTAAAACTATAAAACTAAGTATATTAATTTATAAAACATACTTCGATAGGAAGATAGATAAATTTAACGAATTATATTTATTTTTGCTCTCTATTTCCCAAAATAAGGCTTTGTACTTGAAAAATTCTTGCAAAAAAACTAGATAAAAAAGCCGTCGCCAAGTGTCAAGTCAACGATATCACTCCCGGCTTTACGAGCGCTGTCGTTCGGTCTCAGGAAACTGTTCAATCAATTTGCATGTGGCCTCTATTGCCGACGCCGAACTTAATACCACTACCCTTGATTCCAAGTTATGTGATTGGATTCATCGGTATTCTTTGTGGAAACAAACTTTGATACATATACTGTGTGATTTTGGACCCCTGAGCTATATTAAAATCTCAGACGCATAATGCCTAATGGAATACAGAAACGCAAGAAAAAGTTCGAAAAAAGGGTTAAAAATTGAGAAATATATAAACGTCCCATAGAATTTTGCCTCCCATACAAATCACCGATCAGCGGTAACTTTGTATGGGATGGGATTTATTCATTTTTTTCTACCTTTTTCCTGAAATTATGTAGAAATTCCGATTTCGAAATCTATGTAGTGATTTTACTATAGGTCAGAGGTTCAAAATCACGCTGTATAATAAAAAGCCGTATGCTGTAAAATTATGGAAAGTGAAATACACTAACGGCCTTCGTGGTGCAGTGGTTAACACGCGAGCCTGCGACTCGTGGGGTACCGAGTTTGATTCCCGGTACGGCCAAAAAATTCATTTTGAATTTTCAGGAATATAAATAAATAAATATATACGGACAAATCACACAGATTAGGCTAGCCCCAAGGTAAGTTCGAGACTTGTGTTATGGGATACTATACTCTACGATACTATATTTTATACCATATACATATATAGATAAACATCAAAGACCCAGGCCAATCTGAAAAAGATCATTTTCCATCTTGACCCGGCCGGGGAACGAAACCCGGTCACTCTCGTGTCGCAGGCTGGCGTGTTGACCGCTGCGCCACGGAGCTAGTCAGTATAATGGCTCTTTAATATTATCTAATTGACGATTTTACAGTGTCATGTAGTTTCAAGCGAAGAATAAGACCATTCCGTATCTTTCAGCTATTGCACGAGGCTTCTTCAGGACATAATAAATATTCTTCATCAGAACCATTATATACAGCTTGAAAAATCTTACAAAATATTAAGCTCTTGTTAAACATGAAAATAAAAATAGTAAGAAGCAACTCCGACAGTTCCAGTTTTATTTTTACGTGTAACAAGATTGCACGTCAGAGTTAAATCCGACAAAGAACAAAATCACCAGGCCGATAAACCCGCGCCGGCCAAATTACACCTGGCACCTGCAAAGGCTTTCTTTCGCGCAGAAACGTAGTCGTGGCTCTGCCTTTCTTTATTATTTGTAGCTTTATCTATGCTACGAACGCAACACAAAAAAGAGAATATAATTTGTCCTAGTTTCTCCTTTTCATAGAAATATCCTTTGAATTCCTAGGTATATGTACGACCTGCGATCTGCCCTAATAGGATGCTGCTCTAATACGTATAAGGGTAATGGGATATGGTAGAGAATTTCGGCACCGGTGTTAGAATCATGCGGTAGCTCAGTTGGCAGAGCTTAGGTCGTACATAGACCTAGGTCGCTGGTTCAAGTCTATTTGTAAAGAAAAACATTCAATTATTTAAGAAATTGCCGTACCCTTCTGGCTTAAGATACCTAAATCGTTTGGCTTTACAAACTCACTCTACAACATCCTTCAAAGCCAATAGTTATAATATGGCAATAAAGCTATTTAACCATCTGTCAGAGAGTTTAAAATCACTACCGTTCTCAAAGTTTAAAAATCAGTTACAAACAATACTAGTCACTAACTGTTTCTATGCAATTGACGAATTCCTTAAATGACGAATTCCTTAATTTGACATGCAGCGCCCTCATTTTGGATTTTGTCTATTGTATAATTTATTTAATTTTTAATCTTTTGACATTAATTTATATTTCGCATTGTGTAATTTTAAACATTTTGTAGTAAAATATAATAAAAAATAAAATAAAAATAAAATTTTGTAGAAAAGTAAAACCTTAGAATATTTGGATTTATTTTATACTAGCTTTCGCCCGCGGCTCCGCCCGCCTCAATGTCGATCCCTCGGGAATAGTACTTTTTCCCGGGATAAAAGGTAGCCTATGTCCTTCTCCGCACTCCAGAGAACTTGCATGCAAAATTTCATGATGATAGGTTCAGTAGTTACGGCGTGAAAGCGTAACAAACAAACAAACTCACTTTCGCATTTATAATATTAGTAATAATGATAAGGATTTAGTAACGTAAAAAAATGTATGATTATTAAAATTTACATACCAATTGTTGGCGCGACACGCGTGTGCTGTTTGTATGACACTATGTTTGTCCTAATATGTATTTGTACCGTGTTTGCCTGCAAATAAATTGAATTGAAAGTTGCGTGCGGTGCATGACATTTTTTTACCACATTTTATTTCTTAATTTAATATGAATATATCAAAATACTATTGTGAATGCAAAATAAAAAAAGATGGAAAATGTTAACATGTTTTCGCGATTGTTACATATTTACATTAAATCACTTAATATACGATTTATCTCGTTTATTACATTACTATTACTTTTTAAATAATATAATAAACGCGATGAAACCGTTTTAGGAGGCTGTATTTTATATACCTATGTAATTGTTGTTATAAAATCTAGTATCGTTGAGTTAGTATCCCATAACGCAAGTCTCGAACTTACTTTGGGGCTAGCTCAATCTGCGTGATTTACCGTATGTGATTTATTAATTTTATATAAAAATCTTCCATGCTGGTCTGGGAGAAAAAAAAAGAAAATATGCCACCTGCTTCTCTTCTCGCGCTGACCGTAGAAGTAGGTCAAGGGAATGGGCGAAAATCTAAAGAATAATACCAATATGGCTAGCAACCCACTCACTATTTTGATTCCGTTTTCCATCTTCACACACGCTAATCGTGGCCTTTCGGTCTTATGACTTTCGGCTCTGTCTACCCCGTAGGGATAAAGACGTGATAATATATTTAAAAATATATATATATCCAAGTAAGTACCTAATGTAATGCCCGTCAATCGTCAATGCCCCTTATCAAGGATTTTATCTAAGAATGTGGTTTTTCCTTGACTAGTGGTGGTCCTTGAACTCCGTCGAGTTACTCCGGTATCGACTCTTCAGCTCTGCGGTTCCGCAACTAGTTCAATATTTCACGGCACATCGAGAATTCCACACACGCTCCGCACAACGCTCGTAACTACGGATGATTAAAAAATCTATTAACTACTTCCCCCACCTGATGTGGTTTTCTTACTAACCAATATCAGGTCAACCTTACTTTTCTATTGTCTTTCTACATCTGACCTGTTTTTTTTTTTTGACAAATCACACGTTTTGAGCTAGCCCCAAAGTAAGTTCGAGACTTGTGTTACGGGATACTAACTCAACGATACTATATTTTATAACAAATACATATATAGATACACATCCAAGACCCAGGCCAATATGAAAAAGATCATTTTCCATCTTGACCTGGCCGGGGATCGAACCCGGTCACTCCGTGTCACAGGCTGGCGTGTTGACCGCTGCGCCACGGAGCTAGTCATCCTAACTAATATTATAAATGCGAAAGTGAGTTTTTTGTTTGTTTATTTGTTTGTTTGTTTGTTACGCTTTCACGCCGTAACTACTGAACCGATCATCATGAAATTTTGCACTGCATTTTGCATTACAATTTTGCATTACAAGTTTTCTGGAGTACGGAGAAGGACATAGGCTACCTTTTATCCCAGGAAAAAGTACTATTCCCGAGGGATCGACACTGACGCGGGCGGAGCCGCGGGCGAAAGCTAGTAATGTATAAAAAATTTGGTTGTAAAGTCAGCTTACGGACGATAATAATAATTATCGTCCGTAAGCTGATAATAGACATAGATGCGCCACAAGTCGAACTCTTAGGCCGATCATGCCTTTCTATCGCTTGTTCCGCGCTCTCGCTTGCACACGGAACGTGACACTTTTCGTGCGTGCAGCCGACGTTCATCGATTTATAAGACGTTATCACGTCAAAAAGCGTTATGTTACCCTACAGTCATTTGAATTGTCATCCATTGATTATGAAAATCTTACATGTCTAAATACATTTCATGCTGCATTACATATAATGAAATAGAAATGAAATGAAATGAAATAGAATTTTATTCAAATTTGGATATCATGTATCTCTTTCTGAACGTCATATTATTATTTTTAATATTTGCAAAATCGATATGCTTGCTACTAGCGTTTCGAAACGACTACTGCTGAAAAGAATACGCCGAAAGAAACTCAGTCCAGTATTGGTCCCTACGTGCCTGAAGGGCTACACTTTCACATATTTATAACAATTGAATTATTTTACATTAAGTAATCACTGATGTATATTGATTAACAATTTATTGAATGTATTACTTCCATGGAGTTTTATCTGTTAAATAGTCATTTATACAATAGTAGGCATTTTTGAGTAATTGATTTTTAACAGCAGTCATAAACTTACCTAATGACAGAGCCAATATTTCTTCAGGAATTCTATTATAGAAGCGTATACTAAGTCCCAAAAATGAATTCATTGTTTTCTGTAATCGCAATGTTGGTGTCGCTAATTTATTTTTATTTCTCGTATTCCTGTTATGGATCTCACTATTTTTCGCGTAAAGATGAAGATTATTACGAACAAACATAATATTTGCAAATATGTATTGCGCGGGGAATGTCGAAATATTTATATTTTTAAACAATTCTCTAAGAGATTCTCTAGCACCTAGTTTATATATAGATCTGATAGCGCGTTTTTGAAGGACGAATATGGTATTAACTTCTGCTGCGTTACCCCATAGTAATATCCCATACGACATATAATGTAGGTAGATATACCGTTTTCTCTACTTTGCAATTTATTTAAGCATGTGGTTACTTCCTTGACTAGTGGTGGCTCCTAAACTCCGACAAGTTACTCCGGTATCGACTCTTCAGCTGTGCGGTTCCCTAACTAGTTGAATATTTCACGGCACATCGAGAGTTCCGCACAAACTCCGCGCAACACTCGTAACTACGTCGAAAGCAGTTAAGTATTTCCCCATCTTACTTTCTTTAATGGGACATAACTGTCAAAGAGGAATTCTTATCCCGTTTTTTTTATTTCTTGTAATTTAGTTTATAATCCTTGCATATTATATTCTACAATTTGAGTTCGATTCTATTGCCGGATACATAGATGCTTATTTAAAAATTTACGAATACTGTTTTTTATTCATATAGAAATACTAGCCTTCGCCCGCGGCTCCACCCGCGTCAATGTCGATCCCTCGGGAATAGTACTTTTGCCCGGGATAAAAGGTAGCCTTATCCCGAGAAAAATCTTGTCTTTCTCCGTACTCCAGAGAACTTGTATGCTAAATTTCATGATGACCGGTTCAGTAGTTACGGCGTGAAAGCGTAACAAACGAACAAACGAACTCACTTCCACATTTATAATATTAGTAAGGATCTATCATAGGATTTTTTTATCACAGGAAGTCTATTTCCTATTACTCATATCATCATCATCATCCTACTAAAGATCTCTCCACAAGTAAAAAATAGCACGGCATCATATTGGTTGCACAGCATAGACTGAACGAAATTCTGGTCGTCAAAAGTATAAACTAATTTAATCCTGAAACTTCATCCAGACCACATTATTCAAAATCGCAAACTCTCCCCTAAGAATATGCAATTAAGGTGCTGTAAGACGCAGTTGCACTCAGAAAGAACAATTAAAACTTACGACGGAAAATTCACTTACAATTCAGAGATGGATAATAATAATTGCTTCCAAGGACACTTGAGCAAAACTCGTTAAATTCTAGTACTCTCAGGCAACGGGACGGAACGAACGAATCAAATTCAATCATTCCAACTAAAAGTTAAAGCGAAATGAACATTTTTATAAATGATCCGAATAGGCTCTGAGTTTAACCGTATTTTGATCTCAATTTGCGATAGATTGTCAATCGATCGATCACTATTAAATAAAGTTAGCTCGACTGCTGGCTCGTCGGTATTTCATGATGAATAGAGTCTTGTTTTACGTATAATTTCTTTGAGAAACAATAAAAATAGATACTGTACCCTACCTAAGTATATATTTATTTTTCTTACTAGCCTACCCTTACTATGATTTCCTAACTGCACCAAATACTAGCTGTATTACTCTTAATCTACTTTATCAACCTACATACCCTATTAATGTTTTGTTTCTTTGTTCAATTCTATATGGCGTGATCATATCTAGCAGTAGTAACCCTTGTTTTATCATAGTAACCCCTGGACCTTCTTAAATGAAGTGATTTTGAACTTAACCTATGGTGATGAAGCCTAGTCCTATCTTATGCTGTGCCTAAGGTTGCTATCGGACTTGTGTATGACTAACTTTTACTTATAAATAAGAATGACTTTATCCTTAGGTGCGCTTATGTTTTTCCTAATAAATATTGTTTAAATTGCACTTTGTGTTATTTTATGTTGCCTGCTATTTCACATTAATATAATTGCCTTATTTTATGAAGAGTTGGTTAATTATTTTTCATAAAGGAGCATGTTGCTTATCTAGCATGGTGCATTCTACAGCAACTTGTTTCTCTACCAGCGGTTTGTTCTTATAGTATTGAATTCTGGATATGTATAGTAAGTATTAAAATGTAAGTAGCCATATTGATCTATAATGAGTCATAGATGACTACAACTGTAGGTATTGGATAGTAGTTTAAGGTAATAGTTTAATATTGTCATTGTATGTGTTAGTCAGTGGTGGTAGATATACCATATAGTGAATATTCCCAGCGTTTGGTGTTACGGTTTACTGGTCGAGCCCCGCCATCCGCCCACCAGAGTACCACTCGTCATCCAGACTTGGACGTGATTCCTCCGTATGCTAATTTCTTTTGGAAATCAAAAGGGATTCTCTCTCATTCTCATTAAAGAGTAAATAGTACCTGCTCCCACCTAGTAGTAGGATAGGCAATTTGTCAGTAAAATTATGTCTGACTATTAAATTCAGGGACAAGAGGGTAGACTAAATGTCTTCAAGCGTATTACCTGCTACACAAGCATTATGCTCTCATTGTGTTCGCTGGGATGAGTTCAGACTTATTTACTTTGAATTAACACCACGGAGGTGTAAAAGCAAAGAACTCAAATTATGAATTTACAACAAGCAGGTAGTACTAGGTACTCAGATGGAGTTTTATAGCAAGGGTTTGTTTGTCAGTCAAACTATACCTCAACCTTCACTGTAGAAAAGGCATCCTTACATGATAATACTCCCTGTATCAATTGTTACTGATTATTCTATTATTTTCAGGAATTATGTAGTAATGTATGTAAGCATGTAAATGTTATAACATGCTGTTATGTATAAGCACTATTTTGCACTAACTCTAGGTCTTAGAGATAGATTGAGATGAAATGTCTATTAGTATTTAAGTACATTACATCAGACTTATTTGTCTCAGTGATTCAACAAATTTAAGTGTGAGGATTGTAATATTCCTAGATTTCAATATATAGGGGTTGAGTCAATCTTACACTCGCCCTTGGTAGTATATAAGGAACATTACTCTCCCAGAATTCATTATTCCAGAATTAGATGAATCATATGGTATATATGTGGATTGTCAATATCTCAACCTTACAGAATTTACATGACTTCCATGGAACCAACAGACCATCTCCTTCAGAGAATGATTATCATGATAATATATTGTCAGAAAGTTATTAGATCTCACTGGACTAAACAAATCTAAATTTTCCAACAAAATAGGTAGATCAAGAAGGTATTTATTTAGTAATTAAATAGACAACTCAGACTCAATCCATTGTCAAATAACTATGAGATTATGCCACAAGTTATGATATTAATTGTTCATGGCCAATATATGTGATTTTACAATATGAAAATCCCCAAATCATTCAGGTAGATACTCTACACTCTATTATAGTCTCAGGGCCTTGTACACTGAGAGAAAATTCTCGTTTAGCTAACTAGAATATAGTTAATTTTACTAGATTTTATTGTAATATATATGACAGCTAACTGTTTTGTTGACTTTACTAGAAAAATCTGGTAATAGCTTACCAAAATATCTAGCACAGTTAAACATAATGCTGGTACACATCAATACATTTTGGTATCGTGCACATTGCATTCATTTGTATTAATTACATTATTTTTATTTTAAATATAACAGAATGAGTATATTGTTCAGTTTAATATAATTTTATTTTGTGTTTACTAACATTTACTTAGCTATCATCATATGCAATGGTTAAGTTTACTAAAAAAATGAAAAAAATATTGTGCAGTTTACTATTTTTTTTTATTACAGCAATACTCTATTTTTTACTTTACCTATCATAAGTAGGTAATTGTAACAAGCTTGTGAAAGTAGTAAAGACGTGACAAATTTGTACGACTCGGGCTCTTATGACGTCTTAGATGCCTATTCGCCCACTATAAAACAACCCGCCTGCGGGTAAGTCTCCAACTTCAACAATTTTAAGTGGTACAATCGCCCAGCATTGGACTAGAGTAAGGTACTTCTAAAATGAAATAAATGTACGACTTAAAATTAATGAAGGAGGAAGCTCAATTGCGGCGGCTTTTATAGGAGGTGAATTGGCACCTAAGCCATCATACGAGCCGAATAAATCTATCACGTCAACACACGTATATTAAAAACAAGACCAACGTCCCTTTCGGTGTTCAGAGAGTGAACTGGATTCATGGCACAATGCTGGTTTGAAAGCCTGGCTCCGGTGTATGTAGTGCACAATAAACAAGCTTTTTTTTTCAAATGTTTACAATGTTATTCTGTAAGGTGTACCTATGGGTGGGGTGCCTGAAATAAATTCAATTACTCGTATTATTATGTTATTTATTCAAATATTGTCCTTGCTGAAAATGGTTGTAATATCTTGAGCGTACTGCAGCAGTGTTGAACTGGATGTCCTTTACAATAATGTTGCATATATCTTTCTACGACTATTACTTGATAACAGTCCACTTTCAGAATTTATCTCTTTTAGTCCCTAAAAATAAAAATAATTGTATTGTACAACAGTGTTATTAAAAAAGCTCACTAATTTATATTATTGTTATAAAGTGCCTATTTAAAAACTTACAGTGTATATAAAAGACCCATTAACTGCTGTGTTTGAAGCACTGTTGGTACTGGTATGCAAATATTGAGGTTGAAGTACTTCAGGTGACCCAACAATACTATAGTCTGGAGTTACGCTTCCTTTTTGTATTGATTTGCTGGACGTAGATAAGAACCACATAAAGTTATATATAACTATGAAACGAGTTCAATTTACTAAGTTGCAGTGTCAATTTTACACCAACCGCACAAAAACCACAAATTAGAAAGAATATGTGCACAAAAATGTCCCGCCTGCGCACACGACACACGATAAATAAAAATGGCTCGAAAAGTGTGCCACAATCTTTTTGGCAAACGTAAACAACGTTTCGTTTGATGCACGGTATTTATGTTACACAAAACCATTATATGATAACCTTTATTAACGTAAATAGTAGTTTCAACTTTTAGTACAATGGTTAACATAATACGCCTCATTTAATAGTTAGAACCATATTGCTGGTTAATACAAAATACATTGATAGGCACAGTGAAAAATAACCTGGTTAATAGTACTATATGAATCTAGCATATTCTAGCTTAGTTAACTTTACTTGCATTCTTTTAGAGATTACAAAAATATTGTAGTTATCAATTGACAGCTAGTAACAACAAACAAATTATACAGGTAGACTTTATAATTATTACAATTTTCTCTTTACAATAATAAAATGTACTTGTAAATAGGTTTAAGTATAGTTTACGAAAAATACGATCACTATAATATTCTGGCATACCCTACAATACGATTATTTGATGTTAAAAGTTAATCTGGTGAAAATAACTTTATTCTGTTTCTTTATACTAGAATGATATTTACGATACGTTCTGGTAGTATTGTTAAAATTATTTTTCTCCGTGTACATAAAAATTAAGGTTAGGAATTTCATACCTTTGTTAGAAACAGATTTCCTGAATCTCTCACAATCAGAATACGCACATTTCTTCAGCATTATCACTTGTCACAATCACAGAACCAGCTTATGCCATTCTGTTATCATATTTTCACATTCAACTTCACTTTCATATTAGATACGACTAATTACCTTAAAATTACTGTCGAAGATTAATTGTTTGAATTATTACCCATAGACATAAGACTAACCTTTGTAAATGGAGAAAATAAACATTTATTATTATATTATTATTATTATTAACGTCCTACCCACCAGCAGCTTGGATGGTTATATTGCTACCACCGGATTTACCGTGAAAACGAATGGAATTTTATCTCCTATACCCCTCTTTTCCTTAACCTGACGCAATCGTTAATGGGCCTAATCTAGTCCCTATCAATCCCTAATTTCTAGTCTAAAGGTGTTAAGTTACTGTCCCCCCATCCCCAAAGTGTGTGTGTGTAGAACGAACTCCGGTGTAAGAGATCGCTCCCTAATCTAGCTAAAAAGATTTGAGGAAGCTTCCCTCGCCCTATTTTAATGATTCTACCTGCCTGACTGCTCCTAAAATCAGATTTCCTACTCTGGTAAATAGATTAGGTTCCTAGCAAGGATCCGTCATCTCTAAGCTGTAAAAGGGAGCCAGAGTTTGGGCCCACGAACCTATTATTCCTATCACTCTTGGGTTGTGGTCATCTCTTGTGGTCAGGATCGAGACTCCCACGCCCTAACAAAGGTTTGAGGTCCCAGACGTGTCCCCAAGTGGCTAGGGTGCTGAAAACTTGCTCACCGTTCGGACCGTAGGTTACCGTAGGCACAGAGGCCGTCTGGACTCCCCAAGTAGCATAACTAGGCTGGGAATGTCAGCCCATTCGACCAGCTACAATGTCGAACTATTTTTACTCCTACTTGGCCGCTACCCTCATAAAGAACAATCGCTCTCATAAGGAATAGAGGTCCAGCGTTGATCTTGGCCATGTATTCCCCAATTCGACACAAAACTCTATTAAACTTACATTAAAATCCAACAAATTAAAACTAGATGTCTCAGATTTGACACGGAGAAGATTTCGAAGACATCAAAGATCTCCCCAACATCATTTCCTCAATATCATTCAAAACTTTACAGTATATGAAACTATTATAGAGAATTTACTCTGGACAAGCTAATATTCATATATTTCAAAAGAATCTACAATATTTTAACTTCAGAACACGATACCAATGTGCTTCTTAGCTAAAATATTTTTGCAAGGGACTTCGCGGGACTTTTCGATCCTAATTTGCCAAGATAACGCGATAACCCACACTTTAAACTACTTCTTTCTTGATTTAAAATAAAACTTGCAGTGGCGTTCTGGCAGCAATTCCTCTTGACTCTTCAAATTTCCCGATGCGTAATGACCCAGACTAATGGCGCCGTAGCCTTTTATACTCGCTACCGTGCGGTTCTCAGAAATCAGGCCACTTTGAGTGAAAACCCGTTGGCCAATATTTTTTCTAAAAACCTCATGCAAATATCTAACTAATATCCCTACATTTAATAACTAAGCTGCCTTGCTCTTTCCTGTCGATAAGACCTTTTTCATTTAATTCTCAATTGAATATTTTTTTCCCATTGGTTAGGTTCAAAACTTTCTAGACCGTTCTAAGGCTACCTGTCTCTTTTTCCCTTGCATCCTCATTGAATGCTCACCCCTACTCGTAATGAAATAAAGGTCAGCGTGCCTTGTAACAAATTCAATTCCATAGACAATTTCATAGCTTTCTTTTAATTATTAGTGTTCCCTGTGCTATCTATAGGATCCCTTGAATCGACCTATTAGCATAATCTGGTATCACGAGATATTATAATAAATTTTACCATTTAAATTCCTTTTACGCTGAGTATTAATTTATTTTAATATTTATTTAATTTTGATTGAATCGATTCTCTCGATTATCCGTAAAATGCTTACTTTTTTTCAACTAGACAAAAGAATAAACTAATTATCAATTTTTTTGATCAAATTTTGTTATCATCATGATTATTTATTTCCTTGTTCTTACTTAAAGATATAAAGTCAGTCAAACTATACTTTTAATTTCATATTTTTAATTTACATTTCCCTGCCTTCGTTCTAAGTTCTACTTTTCATAGATCATAGATCAATTTTCTTCCTCGCGTCAATTATTGACAAAACAAACTGTCAATGTCATTCTGCTTCATAACAAACAAAATAAGATGGATATAATGAATTATTGTGAAACAATTTACAAAAGACTGTATTTATGATTGAATTTCAGTTTTCCAGTTAATATTTGAGAATCGTGAACGAGAACATAAGTGTTCCGTTACAATACACATATCATATCATGTATAAAAATTACATGGATTTGTCCAAATAAATATGTAGATATTTTTATGTTACGTACCAAAAAAAATATTTTTTTTCAGACCAACTTAATACAATCTTAGTTATGTAACCTAGTTTTTCTTCTTCGAGTTATTGATCCATTTGTCTCACGACATAGGCCTTTTCTAGCTCCGCCTAAGAATTTCTATCTTGTCTTACTTTTCTCCAGCTTCCCATGTGGTTATTTGCTCTATTCCGTTTCCATTCAGTTCAAAAAAGTCAAAAAGTCAAAGATTTTTTATTCAAAATTGGATACATGTATCTCTTTTTAAACGTCATATTTTTATTTCTAATATTTTTTAATGTATGCGAAATCGAAATACTTCTAGCGTTTCGGAACGACCACTGGTGAGAAGAATACGCCGAAAGGAATTCAATCCAGACTTGATTCCTATCTGCCTGAAGGGCTCTGATTACATTGTTTACATATTACATGTAATAAATTTATATTAATCACTTACCTTCCTAGTCCATTTATCAGCTATTGTTCTTGTCATATGTCCTGTCGATTTCTTTTTTAATTTTCTTATTTTAACTGTCACATTCTATAATTTCGTTATATTTCTTTCTTAGTTTTGTTGCCCTGCAGACGGTGCACTAATTTTTAAGTTGCAAATTTAACAAATATTATGTACTTACATATGCAAACCAACCTTACGAGTACTTGCATACTTTAAAGTTGAATTAGGAAAGCTGAACGTTGTCAGCTTTCAAAATTAAAATTTGTTTTATTATTGTCGTCCGTCTCTCGTCTGCCGCATGCAAGAAGAAAGGTGGGCCAAGGTGGCCACCATGTGGAAACCGGTTGGCCGCCGAAAACGTAGCAGACCTAGAAGGAGATGGCGCGACGACTTAGATGCTCAAATATATAAGTGGCTGGCAAATTATTGCCCGCGATAGGGATGACTGGAAACAAAAAGGGGAGGCCTTTGCCCAGCAGTCGGACACTGAAATAGGCTATTAAAAGAAAAACAAAATCTGAAATCGATTTTTTCTTTGTTTTTCATGTGTGGCCAACACTTATGTCAGATTTTTCTGCTAAACTAGTTTTAAACCAAGTAGACCGAACGAAATGTATTTTTTTTTAGTTCCCAGCATTGGTCCCATAGGAAAAGCTGTTCATATCGACCCTTAAAGGGTTAATTCAGCAGGGTCGAAAACAATTTCACTTGTATAAGAAACTGCTGTCATGAAAATCAACAAATACCGGTTCTGTAATTCCATAATTGACTTAATATCATAGCTATCAGCATGGCATAGAACAATTTTACCAGCCATTGATTTTAAAATGTCTTAAACTGCACGTGCACTGCATTTAATATCAATAAAATTCTCGACAATCCACCTAGTTTCACAAAATTATTCAGGACATGTCCCGGAAGGTGCAGAGGGTCGGTCCCGTAACTTTTGATTTATGTCGTTTTTTATTCGGAAATCGATGCCCTTTTGTGATAAAACCTCCGATTTCCGATATAATAGTGCACAGTTCATATTTCAAAGACGTAATCTCATGTTGCGTAGGGAAAATAGGTCAAATGGGAAATGTTTAATATCATCTATTATGAATAGTAACCATAAAAACTTAGTGGTGATACATACTCGTATTACACGCGTAAATACGTACGTTGACTGTGTTTAATTCCCAATATTAAATCCATTGCTTCCAAGTCCGATAAAATGGATGTTACCCTTTTTATTCACTACTGCTTTTTAATTTTATTTATTTATTGAGGCAAACAACAGATAACGAATATTAAAAATTAAACAAATAATTTGTTATAATAAATACATTGTTAAGTACATATTATAATAAAATAATTTAAATGTTGACCTAAAGTTTTCCTACGGCGAATAATACCCTTGTCTTTTCGGAACCTTTGGGAACAGTATTTTACTGATAAAATGTAAGCAAGCTGATAATATGTTTGCAAAATTTCCGATTAAATAATTACAATCACTTTCGAATTTTAATACGGTTAGGATTATAAAGTGGAGAACAGAATATCTAAATTCGAGTTCAGCTATCACTAATCCTTCCCCGCATAACTCATGAACAGAGCAAAAGGTAACGAGCGTCACAGAATGGCATGTCAAGAGGATTCCAATATTTTCAATCGCTCATCGACTAAAAAGTTACAAATCTGCATGGCACTCAAAGCGCACAAAATCCATTCGAAATGCATCCGACAAGTCCGAGCTTGCTAATAAAACGACAACTTGCACAGAACAGAATGCTCTGCCTCCACAGGTCCCGTCCTTTATTTACGATGGTAGCGACGACTAACAACACTGAAGTTTCTGTCAGTGTTTCATATTCGGTTACTTTTATTAGATAAAGAAGTATGACATGGTAAAATCTACAATGCAAGCAGGACTTGAACCTGCACCTTAGATATATAAGACCTAAGCTTTTACAACAGAGCCACTGCGACTTATTACCAAAGTAAAATTAACACGCCTGCTTTGCCAAATATGGGCGGATGTAAGAATTCTTACGATACACCATAAGTCCGATTGTTGCCTCGTTAAGGCATCTAGAGGTGGAATAAAAAAAAATACATAGCTTAGAAAATCATAACACAATTCATCATTTTTTTGAACACTCATGTGAAAACAGTGACACAGACACAAGTCACAGTGTCACAGTGCTTCACTAAGTATTTTCGTCAACCCCCGTCAAAAAAAGATTGATAAAACGTCGCAATAGATAGCCTACAATATTTTGGGCTAGCAAATACTATATTTCTCTTTGCATAATCGTCACTATTAATTTTTGTCGAATACAACTAAGAAAAATATAAACTCAAATCACGGTGAAACACACCCAATTATCGTAATTTTCGTCATTCTTTACGCAGCAAGTCAAAAACAGTACATATATTATCGTGAATAGTAAACTTTTCGGAACATAAAAGAAGCAACATAAATTGCCATGTGACGGGGATTTCGGAATACCGTTCGTAAGTTGCACACAAAACAACAAATCAACTGCACAGCACTCAAAGCATCCGGCGACGGCCATCCCAAAAATCCGAGTTAGCAAACATAAAGATTCATAGATTTATTTAGAAAATAGGCCTTTTTAGGTCTTTTTCATGTCAATTCACATTTTAAATAATACTTATTAAATTATATTTAAAATATTAATTATTGTTTAAAAGCTGCAAACAACTAGCGTTTCGGAACCGACGCAGAACCTAGATCGTTCCACCTCTACAAACCACAGTCTCACCTTTTATTGCCTTGAGACCTGACAGAGGGCTGATAAGTGAATTTACTGCCTTAGTGATTCATTATAGGACACGGAGAAGTCGTTAAGCCACCACATAAAAGACGATCTTTGTTCAACCGCAGTATTAAATACTAGTATTAGCATAAAATATTTTACTTTTTATTGGTTTGATCGTTAGACATTTGAAACTTCATTATCTTGTTAATTGAAAACGAACCGGTCAAACGCGTGTCGGACCACGCGCAGTGTAGGTTTCCGTATTTGTGCAATATTTTATAAGTTGGTCGACTAACTCTGAAATGTAAATCTGACTTACCTGTGATGGATTTCCTTTTATTTTCATTTTATATGCTACTGACCTGCAGTTGCAGGGAGTGGAGACACACGAATCCAACAAAAAATTGCACTATGAGCATAGAATTGAGACACAATTTTTTTTTTAAATCTATGACTATGAGGCTTAATATATCACAAATGGATTCCTAAATCAAAAAAAGGGTAATCGGACTCCGGCAATATTTTTTCACAGCGAGAGATTGATGAGAAAAATGTATATCCCCACTTTTTCATGTATGGGATGTACCCAATTCTTTTCAATTTTTATTTCACCACTTTATCCGCGTGATTAATATACATATGTATATCCATGCCAAATTATAGGTTTATCAGCAGACAGACAGACAAAAATGGTGAAACTAAAAGGGTTCCTTGTTTACTACGGAACCCAAAAAATGAAATATACTATGTCAAGGAGATTCAGAATGGCGTACGCGATTTGTCACTCAAAACTACAAATCAACTGCACAACAGCACTCAAAGCATCCAATGGTCATCCGAAAAGTTCCGAGCAATCAAAACAGAGCAGAAAACAGAAAGCTCTGCCTTTTATTGTCACCTTTTATTGCCCTGGCTGCGACAGAGGGCTGCTAACAGTGAATTTACTGTGTGGTTCATTATTAGAACAAGTCATTAAACCACCACTCTAAGAGAAAGTTTTTGATCCTCTGCAGTATTTGATACTAGTACGTACTGATAAAATATTCCGTTTTATTGGTTTCATCATAAATACACTTGTATATTTCATTATCTTGACAGTGGTCACGCTTGCATAGTAAAATATTTGAAACATAAAAGGAGCAGCAGGAAGTGTCATGCAAAGGAGATTTTAGAATCCTGTTCATAATTTGCCATCCCAAATATTCCCATCTTAGATCCCCATCCATTCCATATATTTTTTTTAATATTTTTTTTTAAATATTAAAAAATATTTATTTTTCAAATATTTTTTTTATTTTATATACAACGTGGAAGGGACATACCCGTAATAACTCGAACCACGGGCTATACTAGATCACTAAATTATAATGAAATTAAAATAACAGTCAAGAAACCATAATAATTTGAATAACGATTTAACTGCATAACATGCGAAGCTTCGAACAGTCATCCGTAAAGTCAGAGTTAGCAAACAAGCGCAGAACCCAGAACGCTCTCTCCACAATCCCACCTTTTATTGCCCTGGCTGCGACAGAGGGCTGATAACAGTGAATTAAGTGCCTTAGTGATTCATTATTAGAACAAGGAGACGTCATTAAGCCGCCACTCCAAGAGACAATCTTTGATCAATGGCCGTTAGATAGGTGAGTTGTCGTAGAATGATCTATATAACGGTTTCACTTCATACAAATACTTGAATTAAAGATGATTTTTTTAACACGCGACTGCAACATAAACAGCGTTTTATTATATCTGGGAGCTGTATATGAATACAGCATGTAAAATTAACCTTGCCCATTTCCTTAAACGGATATGAACAACTTTTCCAATGCTGGCAACTAAAAAAATTTCGACAATTCTATAAAAACTGTTCAGCCATCCAGGCAATTTGTGGGGAAAAGTCGATATTTTTTATGTTCCCGGCTTTGTTCCTATAGGAAAAGTTGTTCATATAGACGGGCTGGTCGAGGTTACATTTATACGCTGTATATGTAAGAAGTTTCTTAAATTGCCATGACTTCTAAATGATTTGATATTTTGATTATTTATCATTATATTTCATCCCAATCCCCAGTAACATAGGCTGTCATATATTTGGCATGAGAATAATGATATTATTCATAATTTATCATTGATAAAGCTTAATTTATGAAAACCACGGATTAGCATGAGATAGAAAATTATAGTGCTCAATTCTATAACGATAATTATCTGAATTCAATAGTCTCCGTAGGTTTGTGTACCAGCCTTACATCAGTGTCTTTCTTGTTATGCCCATATAATATAATTGGTTTAATTTCACGCCCTTTCTGTTTCATTTCTGGTTTATAAAAGCGAGAGATATATCGCTCTCTCGTATGTGAACGCTCCTTAGACGAAACACGCCATCCATCACGGTGAATAATGCACTTTTAATTACAGCTATTCTACTTTTTTCCTCACTCCGTAATATTGCCGGTAAAGAAAATGTGAGGTACAATATGGCTTAGATTTTCAAGTTTATAATATTCAAGCTTTCAGGAAAATTAATAGCGCTTTTAGTAAAAGCTCTGAAATAACTCAAGCTTATAATTATTATGAGTAAAGAGCATGACGTTTTATCATTCCGTCTAGTAATATTCCTAGAAAATATACGCAAAGCAACAGCTTGCGACGTCTTTAAATATTATGCTATCAAACAGAGTAGCGTTTGCTGCACATGTATTACTCTGAAAACAAGTACTGAGATAATTTAAGCTCATTTTGAACGTCTTTCTGCTACTGACGTTGCTTCGTGTTTAACTTCACCACACGTTCTGTCTTTGAGTACTTTTAACCTTAATCTTTTTTTGATTCGAAATAAAATATATAAAAAAAAGGAGCTTGATGTATATTCTAATTAAATTATCGAAAGTTAATTAAGGTATACAATTTTGAATATATCTATAATTTACGGGTTTCCTTACCATCAACAATCAGATAGAGCAGGTTTTCAAGATATAGTCGAAGCTTTTTATTAGAGAAAATATATCAAACGACCTTTCTTGATATCCGTCTTTGGTGCATAACGTCTTCAAAAGCCTTTTAAAATTTGCTACTCATTTTATTTATACTGTAGGTAATTGCCAACCCTCATTCTCATACTCCTGTTACTTATGCCAAGCCTGTCTCACTTCCCGTGTCGGTATCAAAAACATACCTACGCGCACGAAGCACCAGGCAAATCCAGTAGGAACGACGCGCATTTGGTCACATATGTTTACCGACTTCATCGAATTATGAATCGTTTGTTCAGAGCTATAAGAATGAAATTGGCTTACAATGGATTCATTATTCGATGGCTGTAGGTATCTAAACGAAAAGATGCTGCGTTCTGACGCGAGCTAAATTACACCGTATCGCTATCTACGTTAAGTTGATATTTCTTTAAATACCTTTGCAGAGTGCGACTACTGTACGTAAGTACTAGTACTTATTCTGTACTTATGTTGTATGTTTATCAGGTTATTTTTTTAAAGTTTTCTCCATAAATATCGATGTTATGACGATAGTACCGAGCCAAACCGCTCTTTCTTCTTTCACATACCCGTATGAGTTTATATTTTGTTGTGTAGCTTCTGTATTGCAACGCCATTTTATGGCTTTCCAGCGTTCCGCGTGTCGATAAAATTTTCCAAGATATTAACAACCTTCTCGTAGTATCAACTTCAGCGTTGTAAAACTTGCTGGAAATCTTTCGCTGTATAAAACTAAAACCAAAGAAGACATTTCAAAGCATTAGAAACATATCATTAGTATACTAACTAAGCACCTACAATTCCAAAAAAAGTTGAGAATCATGTTTTACTCACGTTTAGTCAGTCGGCATCGCCGACTTGTTAGTGGGAAGGTTTGTGCTTTAAAGGAAGGGAAACTGTGGTGTTGCCACACATTACACTCGCTCTGATGGTCTTCGTATAAATTAACGTGAGTAAAATCGTATACCCATAATAATTAATTGATCACGCGTTAGTTTTAGGTAATATTTTAAAGGTACGTTCTTGATTTTATTATTGATTGTTGAACTATTAATTCTGTACTAGAATAACTTAAATAAAATCAGATAACAGAAGAACACACTACTGCAAAATGCACATTTTAAATAAGTAATCGCCCACTGCACTTTGCGGTCTTGTAATTTCACATTGGCCGAGTATTTCTTACAATACACGTGACAACTGCCAAAGGTATACCACGGCAAATACAATTATGTGCTACACTGATAACCTACTAGTTTTACATGAAACGTATATTAGATTACTAGTACTTAGATTACCTAGGAGAAAGTTGATGTGTTTTATTATTATATAATTATAAAACACATTCACTTTCTCCTAGGATATAAATCAAAAAACAATACCAAATCCAAATGTCCATATACAATTCCTTCAAACGACCGCTTATTATTGTAGGAGGTCAACCCTTTTGTTTCCTATTTTACTTAAAAAAGATGATGTAAAAAATCCACTCCTGAACAAAGGCCTTTCCAAAGGATTCTTCGTTCCATGCAGGTGGGATGGCGAGCGCAGTATCTTTGGCTTTTGGTGCTACCAGCGCTGCTGCCAATCGAAAGCATTTTTAAGCTGGGGAGGATAGGAATTTGTTGAATTTGGATAGGGTTAGTAGGGTATTTTGGATGGGTAGTTAGGGATACTCACTCGAATGAGTAGGGAAAAAACTAGTAGCAGCTCGGGAGGCCGCAAGCATGATGACATAACTGCAACCACCGGCAGGCAGAGGATGACAACCCTGACCTATAGATACAATATAAACAAAATTTTTACATAAATATATAGAGGAGTGTAGCATTAAAAGCACTGACAACATCTACCGAAACCCAGAGCAGACCCTCAAATCATAGACGGCTAATCGCTAGTCACTCGACTCTTCAACTTGACCAATATACACTATACTAGCTTTCTTAACAGAACTCTGAAGAGGCACGGACCGTTGAAAGATTAATGATTTAGAGCACGAAACTAATCTAAACTTTACTATTCAAGCAATTGCAACTTTAAATAGGTATTTCCTATCTACATACCATAGCTGCACGGGTTGGCTGCGCGACTTGCGTGTTCGTCCCGACAAATTATGTTTTATGCAAATCTTTTCAATACGAGCGTGAGAGTTTTTGCATACTGATTTCATATTCAATCGGATTATTGTGGAACGAATGGAATATCAGGGTTGAAAATAGAATGCTAGAATTGTATGTTGGTTGAACAGCGGATTTACTTTGTGTCTCCCACGTGAGTATTAATTGTTTTAGTCTCTTTTGTTCAGTGAATAGGTACCTGTTTCTATGCAAGTAAAAATAAAGTCATGTAAGAGAAAAGCCGGATGAAATGTTTTTATCGCTTGTATTGCACAATCTTATGTAATGAGTTTCAAAGGTATCTACTCAATGAAAAAAACGAAGTAGAAGATGATAGAAGAAGACATGTGTAAAAAAAGAGACAATCGTATCTTACTATTATTTATTCACTAGATATACATACATATATTCCTATCAAAGAATACACAATATTACGCATGAAAGCACTGTTCCTGAGAAATCTACATATACGGGAGTGAAGTTATAGGCAATAGCATAAAACAATGATTCAAAGAGAGAGAGAGAGAATGATAGGAAATCCCTCTGAAGACTTGAGATGGTATTTCAATTCAATAGCTTTTTTCCTAAGAAATACCATTTAAAATAATTAGTCCGTCTTATAGATTATCGAAAAATATTATATACGTATTTTTTCTTTTTTAATTCAATAAAAGATGAAGCGCTTCAAAGTTCAGGAGTGTGGGCTCATGACGCAACAGGGCGGTAAAAAGTGTCCGAGACGTCACGCGGAACTTTAACGGGCTATATCTTTATAAATTTTAGTTTGAATATCTAATTTAAAGACCACTTAAAGTTTCCATTCGTTGCTTATACTAAAGCAACCAAATAGCACAATTCATTTATATCAATTGTACTGTACTCGTACATTGAGCTATAACCAGCGCCATTATTCTTCCAAAGCAACAGACATGATTTTTTCAATAAGTACGAGTAAATAAACCATTGCTGTCCGAATTACCAAATCAGATTTCGTACCGGTCATATCCGGTACGAAATCTCCGGTCACCAACGAAAGGTAACAAAAATAACCGGATAGACATGGCCGTTACCCAAATTTATGAAGCTGCTTCCTGTGCCTTACTTATGCCCTGTCCTTTTCACACGCTCGCAGGTTGCACTTTGCAGGTGATAAGCTTGCTACGAAACTGCTACGCGGTGCTACGAAGCTACGAAAATTTTACATCTCAGATAACAACTAACGTACAGAACGGAAGCTTTAGAGATTATGTTATACCGTTCACAAGTTTCATGAAAATAAGTTCAGGAGCCAAGAAATGCTTATGCACTCAGCAACGAGAGCATCATTATATAGTAGATGTCTCTAGAACCTCAATATTTATATTACTGCTCGCTATTTCATCGCTTAAACTTGACTTGACATACTCCCGCGTGTCTACATAGGCCTTCCCAGATAAAGATATTACACGTTTGTAAAAACTGCATCAACATTGGACCAGTAGATTCCAAGATTAGCTTGTACATGTGGAAGAGATGAACGTGGTCCCAACGCCCTTGGCGTACGATTTTTGTCAGGCTCATCACATAGATAGCATAGGTTTATTAAAAACTATGTATCTATCATATTATGAGAAAATAAAATCAGTATTCACGAGAAATATCTTATTTCAGATGAAAAATATATTTTTGGCTTACATTAAAACAATATCTTTCAGTTTTACTTGGTTTCACCAAGTTTAGGTTAACGCCATCTAGTGACGGATGGATAAGTCTTGAACTATTTGCACTGCAGCGCCCTCTCCGCCGCCCATAGTGGCAGTTAGTGGAACTAACTACCACAGCATACCAGCAACCGGCCTGCTGCTTTTAACAGGCCTTAAGTTCGGCCAATATTTTTGTATGAGGTTGGAAGTCTATACATTAGTGTTATATTGTCTTTGACAGGAGATTGAGATTAAGCGTAAAAGAAAGTCTTTGAAAAGATGGCTGGTTTACCCAGCCACCTAAAATTCCTGTTACATTTTGTACACACAACAATGCACCGGTCATATTTCAAACAAAGACAGGTAGAAGTTGCAATAAAGTGTTACAATTTACAATCGACCGCTCCACACCACTTCATAAATTGTACCTGCAGTTCTCTTTATTGTGTTTACAACCTGTTTTGTTTTTCCATCCTTTGTTTTGGGACTTTATTGTTGTTGCAGGTTGTCAAGTGCAGTAGTAAGCAGAAAAAAAACGCTTAAGAAGTATTGTTAGTAAAAGAATGGAAAAACTTATTGCATGGACTATTATCGTATATTAAGTAGATTATACTAGCAAAAATGTCTAGTATCATCAAAAGCATTAAAGCCAATTACCCTTTAAGATTATTTTAAAAAGGTTAAAAAATGACCCGCCAATACGATGAAATTACTGCCACTGTTTTTGCTCGTAGTTACATAATCTAATAAAATATCCACGGGGCGCGTGATTCGACATATCTTTTCTTTCACCATTTCTTTTGCAAACCAAAAGAAATGCTTTCTTGTAGTTTTTTTCTTCAATTTGTCGGTTGATGATGCCCTGAAAGTACTTTAAAAGTCGAACCGCTCGCCTTGTATGTTATAAGGAAACACACGAACTCCGAAAAACTTTACTCAGATTCCAAGCTACAGAATTCTGTTGTATACTTTTTTCTAAGAAACTACATAGTGTCATATAGTATCACGTTTTTTTCTCTTGCGGGGTAGAGAGAGCCTGGTCCTATAAGACCTTATTTACACTACTACATTTAGCATTTTGGAGGGCGGTTAGGTGGAAAAAGAAATCACTATGAAACTACGATTATTGAAAAGAATAAAAACTTAATTTCTACATCACAATATTTTGATATTCCGAATTTAAAAGTACGAAAATTTTAACTTCCTGAAGCGTGTAAATTTTGACGAGCTTTGCCACCCTTTCAAGGGGACATCAACATTCGGAAATACGAAAATCGGAATTCTGTTCTTCGGGCCTAGAATACAGCGTGTAAATTTACCCTCGACATTCCTTTAAGGGTGGGACTTAGCCTGAAAATTGAAAAAAAAAAACAAATAAATGGAATCAAGGGTAAATTTACACGCCATAAGAACAGAATTCCGATTGTTGTTGAGGCGAGCGAGAAAATAAAGCAAGCAAACGATGGACTAGGTGTACACACTCATCGATTGCTTGCTGCAACCCGCATAGATGCCCGTCACGGAAACGGAAGGTAACTGATTTAGGTTGTGGTTACACATAGACTACCGCGACATTTGTGCAAAAGCAACTGGCATATTAGAAACCCGACTTGTTAACGAAAGGTAGGTTTGGTTATGTTTACTCATAGACCACCAAACGAGCGAGCGAGCTATGATCTAGGTGCAAAAGCGACTGGTATGGATACCATGGATACTTGAGTTAGGAAGGAAAGGCAAGTTAGGTTTATACACATAGACAAGAACATGGGCGAGCGAGCAACGAACCAGTTCTATTTTTTATTCGGAATTCTAATATAACGGAATTTCAGTTCTTAACGAGAATTAATTTATTCGGAATTTTCATAGTTCGATTTATTTAAATTCGAAATTTAAACAGTCGTATTTTAAAACGTTACATATTTTGTAATTTCAAAACAAGTTTGTGTTATTAATCGGATTCGTTTTAGTTGGCATTTAATGCGTTTGGAATAATAATAATCGGCATTAAGTTTTTCGAATTTATGTAGTGTACCCATATTATAACGAGCTGCGGCCATGTAGCCTACGCCTTTGGTCATTAGGCCAACCGCAGACGGACACTGACGCACCTTTCTGCAATAAATTAAATTGTGGACTCATTATTCTTCGCTCCATTTTATAATACGTTCGGTGAACTTAGGTGAGCTCGTAGCATTTAATTGAAATAGGATTAAATAAGTTTAAAACAAGTACTGTGCCGCAAACTTGGACTTTGCAGATCTTTATTGAAATAACACATATAATTTCAATTTTAATAATATAGTTTTAATTAGAACTTATATTAAAACAATTTTATTAAGTAAAAGCTTTCTTAATTTTTAATCAGCTTTCTTTTCATCGGGTATGAATAAAGTAGAATACCACACTACTTAATAGTTATCGTATTGAAGAAGTAGCCTGCTTGGAATGCGTATACGATATAGGGGTAATATGTGATATGAGATTTCGCGACGCGGTGATTCGAAGTCACTGTGGTGTAGTTGGTAGCACACTTAGGGCGTAAATCTAAAGGCCGTTCGAATCCTAGCTTTGGCTCTTTGTGAGTTCTTTTTCATTACATATTTTCAATTTTAATAATATTTCAGTTGTAGTAATCCTTACTAATATTATAAATGCGAAAGTGAGTTTGTTTGTTTGTTTGTTACGCTTTCACGCCGTAACTACTGAACCGATCATCATGAAATTTTGCATACAAGTTCTCTGGAGTATGGAGAAGGACATAGGCTACCTTTTATCCCGGGAAAAAGTACTATTCCCGGGGGATCGACAATGACGCGGGCGGAGCCGCGGGCGAAAGCTAGTGCTATATAAAACCAATTTAAATTTTTAAATACAAAAGCCTCATCATCTGACCGCTGTCCCGGTTACATCGTTAGCTGTGGTGCATAGGTGCATCCAATATTATGTCAGCATTCTTGCTGTGATACAATTCAGCAAAGTTTATGACGTCGCCCCTTCCACCCTCCCATTTTAATCCTAACTAATATTATAAATGCGAAAGTGAGTTTATTTGTTAGTTTGTTACGCTTTCACGTTGTAACTACGGAACCGATCATCATGAAATTTTGCCTACACGTTATCTGGGGTACTGAGAAGAACATAGGATACATTTTATGCTGGGAAAAAGGACTGTTCCCGAGGGATCGACATTGACGCGAGCGGAGCCGCGAGCGAAAGCTAGTAACTCAAACCACTATAGATAGTGCCGTTTATTTGCTGTTCTAGTCACATATATACAACAGCTTGATAAAAAAATAGAGCTAAATCTACATAATAATTGTATATAAGCTACAGCATTACATAAAGGTCATAACTCAGTGATAATATTGCTCTATAGTAGCACACTCATTTTCAGCTATGGCTTGCCATTAAGTGAGAGTACGCTCTAATTTTCTGACACAGAAAAATGAGAAGAGCCTAAATAATCAGTAAAATGTAACTGTTATTTTAAATTTTTACACGTGTATGTAGACCGATGTAAAATGATAGACGTAAGTATATGTAGATGATAGACTGATGTAAAGTTTTTATACTTATAAAGAAAGAAAAAAGAATAAAAAAATGGTTGTCTATATAAAGAGAGCTTACGAACGATAATTTTACGTGATAACGGGGGAAGCGAGACAGATGCGTCACAAGCCTAACGCTTAGGCCGATCGTGCGTCTCTATCGCTTGTTCCGCGCTCTCGGTTGAGAGCGCGGAACATCGCGGTTTTGATTCCCTTGCGAGTGTCGCAAATTATTAAAACATTTTTAATATATGACTAGCTGTTGCCCGCGGCTCCGCCCGCGTTAGTGTCGATCCCTCGGGAACAGTAGAATTTCTCGGAATGAAACATACCCTATGTCCTTCCCCGGGCCTCAAACTACCTCCATACCAAATTTCAATGGTTGAAGCTTAAAACGACAGACTTTCGCATTTATAATATTAGTATTAGTATGGAAGTATGGATATTATTTATACTTCTAAGTCCAGAAATTAGAAAATTTCCATACATATTTTACCCCCCTTCTGGGGGATTTTTTTCCAGTTGACCTACACAGACCTTTTTCAATTGTAATCGTACATTTATTTACCTTTTTTCATACTTCTAAGTTTAGAAATTAGGAAATTCCTATACGAACTTTACCCCGCTATTTTACCCCTTCAGGGAAAATATCGTCCATTTTACCTATAATGTTTAATTGTAACCTAGAACTTATTACTTATTTTCATACATCTTGGTCCAGAAATGAGAAATTTTCCAAACAAAGTTTATACCACCCACCCACCCCATTTTAACCCTTAAGGGGGGAATTTTGCAAATTTTTATCTTAACCCATATTTTTTAATTTTAATCGATAACTTATATACCTACTTTCATACTTCAAAGTCCAGAAATGAGAAAATTCCATATAAATTTTACCCCTTCAGAAGTTAAATTTTTAAAAATCCTTTCTTAACGCTCACTCACATCATTAAAAAAACCCCTGTACCAAATTTCAAGTTTCTAGGCGCAGCAGTTTCGGTTGCGTTGATATATAAGTCAGGTTTCCAGTTTGCCCGTGGCTGCGCCGCCGCCGATAGTGTCCATCCCTCAGGAACAGTAGAATTTCCTGCTATATATTTTGCAGACAAACTTATGCCTTGAGTTCATTCAAATGATAACTTTTTTTTTAATGAACCGATTGTGATGAAACAAACTTTAAATGTTTTGCTGGGTTAAAACAAAGCAATTGGTGAAAGTTTGAAGTAAATCGGTTCAGTATTTTCGGAGATAATCGTGATTATACATACATACAGACAGACAGACAAAAATTCTAAAAATTTTTTTTTTGCTTTCTATTATTCTTTTTAAGTGTCCTTCTATCCATTTCAGTCAAAAATTCTAAATGTACAGAAAAATATTTTTATTGTTTTATTATATGTATAGATGTTATCTGTGCTATAAGACGTTGCTTCGTACCAAAATCAAGATTTAGACTTTATGGGATGTACCCTGCAGGTTTTGATTCTCTTGCGAATGCCAAAAAAACACAAAAATTTGCAACATAACCAACTAAATCTTTTGATTGCATTAGCAGAGATAGAAGTTTGGTTTTATCACAGCTCCAAGGTACAGTAGACCTGAGTATTTGATATGAATTTCAGCTTGATACCTCTTCGCGTTCCTAAGAAAAAGGACAGACAGACAGATGGACAACCAAGTGATCCAATATGGGATCCATTTTTTTTCCTTTTGGGTTACGGAACCCTTAAAAACTGACTTCAATGAAACTACTGAACCGATTGTGATGGAATTTAAATGGGACTAACTTGAAAGTATACCCTTTTGAACAAATATTTTCTCCTTACTAATTTATTATTATAAATGCGAAAGTGAGTTTGTTTGTTTGTTACACTTTCACGCCGTAACTACTGAACCGATCAACATGAAATTTTGCATACAAGTTCTCTAGAGTTAGGAGAAGGCTACCTTTTATCCCGGGAAAAAGTACTATTTCTGAGGGATCGACATTGACGCGGGCGGAGCCGCGGGCGAAAGCTATTTTAAATATAATTCATAAATGACGGAGTTCTGAGGTACCAAACATTAAAAAACATACAACCGCAACAAAAACATTATTGATAACCTCCTCCTTTTTTGAAGTCGGTTAAAATACGACTGAGATCGTTTATTTTGTCGTAGAATATTTATTCGACGACAAAATTCGAGAAAAATGCATCCTAAGAAAGTAACGGAGGAATTCTTCCATGTTGGACTGGTGGAAAAAAGTATCACGATTCATGAGATACAGCCTAATGGACGATCGGACAGACAGACAGACGGACAGCGGAGCCATATTAATAGGGTTCCGTTTTTACCCTTTCAGAATGAACTAACTGCTCCTCTTCCTGCGCAGACCGTAGAAGCCAATCGTCGGAATGTACGAAAATCTAAAGAATCGTGTCGTAGTATTGCATAGGCGATGCGGCTAGCAGCCAATCACTATTTTGATCCCGTTTTTATTTACCTTTACTGCCCTCCAATACGCTAAACGTGGCCTAGGTCTTGTACTCTTCAGGTCTTGTGGCCTATAGCTTTTGTGGCATGTAGCTCTTGTGGCCTTCAGGTCTCGTGGCCTTGATATCTTGTGGCCTTCAGGTCTTGCGGCCTATAGGTCATGTGGCCTATAGGTCTTTTGGCCTTTAGGTCTTGTGGCCTTAAGGTCTTGTGGTCTTTATGTCTTGTGGCTTTTAGGTCTTGTGGCCTTAGGTCTTAGGGCCTTTAGGTCTTGTGGCCTATAGCTTTTGTGGCATGTAGGTCTTGCGGCCTTCAGGTCTCGTGGCCTTTAAATCTTGTGGCCTTCAGGTCTTGCGGCCTACAAGTCATGTGGCCTATAGGTCTTTTGGCCTTTAGGTCTTGTGGCCTTAAGGTCTTGTGGTCTTTATGTCTTGTGGCTTTTAGGTCTTGTGGACTTAGGCTCCGTCTACCCCGTAAGGGAAAGAGACGTGATGGTATGTATGTACAAAGTAATAAAAACAGTGTTGCCACAAAAAAAAAGGGTTGGCCACTAACACAGTCTTAGCCAATATCAACGAGTTAGCCACTTACACAGTGTTTGACATTCCCAAAAACGACGAACGATTCCAAAATCTACAGCTGCATGTTGGCCACTATCACAAATTCTTAACAATGAGGTATATATATACTTCATAGCTTCATAGTAAGTATACTTATATAAAACCACATTTTCTACATAGAAATGCAATTGCACCAGATATCAATGCATTACCTACTAGTTTCTAAATTTAGAATATTTGAAAATCTAATAATAATTATAAAACCCATACGTAATGTCTCCTGGGAAATATAGTAACAAAGCCAAATTTATATTGTCTTTGATAATGCCCAGGCATCCTACACTCACCCCGCCCGCCGTTCCAAATTTTATATAGGTAGACGGAGCGGTTCGCTCACAACAGCGGTTTAAAAAAGCGCGGGAAACTGGGATTTATACGTCCATTCGACAGATGAGAGGAAGCTCGACCATTATCTTATCTCTATGAGCTCAACTTATTTTTTGCCATTGACAAGACAACTGAGGCTTTCGAGTAATATATAGGTAGGTAAGTCAATGGTCTCTCTTCGTTATGGCGCGCATATGATGCTAGTGTCTTCGATCCGGGGAACATACATAAAAATAAAATAAACGATTCCAACAAATTGAAAACTTTTTATGAAGTCGCATACAAACGAGGCGAAACATGAAATAGTCAATAATCAACAAACTTATCGTCGTACATAGTTGTAGTTAAAATAATAGCGTTCCTTCGCATAAAATAGAAGTACCTAATTATGAAGTATCCGAATAATTACTGTGGACAGAAAATAAATAAGAATCATGAGTAGCGCCATCTTTCCTTTCTGATGTGTCAATAATCAAGCAGCACGACCGCTGTTGAAGGCAGCGCCCGTAACACCATCTAGCGTGACACATTTACAACCTATATTTTACTCGATGAGAAACGCCATCTGGAAATATTATACTTTTTCGGCGCAATTCGGGCTACGATCTTTTGTATGGAGATTGGCAGTCATATATTATATTGTCTTTGCCTGTGATTAACGTTACCTAATTTAACGGTACCAATCCAATTACCGGTAGTTTCATAGAAGCAGTAATAGATTTTACCAGTATTCCAACCCCTACTATATTGATTTTGATGCTGACGCTATCGCCGCTGGTCATTAAGCCCACCACAGACTGGCGCTGACACACCTTTCTGATAATCAATGAAATTGTAGATTAATTATTCGCTTCATTTTATTACGTCAGTGAGTCCGCAGCGTTTAATTGCTACAGGATTCAGTGAGTATGCAATAAAAATGAATTATGAGTTTATATATTTTTTATTATCTTATTTTTATTAAATATTTGTATTATGTTGCCAGTTTATGTAGTTTTTTTAGTGTCATTCCTTAATAGCTTTTATCCCATTGAATAAAAATAAAAAACAATTCAATGTTGTATCCAATACTTGAACATATTCATATTTGAATACAAAAGTAGCCTAATTAACCAACTTAAAAAAGGAGGTTATCAATTTGGTTGTGTTTTTTTTTTAAGTTTTTTACCTCAGAACTCTGTCATTTATGATCCAATTTAAAAAAATACTTTTTATTTGACAAGCTATGCTTTAAAGTTGGTCCCGTTTGTATTTCATCAAAATTTGAACTGAACTGAACTGAACAGGGTGAGCATGGTCGATTGACCGTGTCACCTACACGAAATGATGATGATTTCAAATGAATATCGACTTCAATGGAACTGATCCAATTTCATTTAATTGGATCAATTCCATTAAAATCGACACGATGCTCATAAATTTCCCAGCAGGATCCCCAAGCCAATTCCGCGAAAATACGTGAATCTCACCTGCTCATATCAGCATGAATAAGCTTCATATTCATACGCTAAAATTAATCTAGCGGTAAGTTAGGAACTCCGCTTGCAATCACAATATGAGCTGAAACTGATATTCGGTATTGGTTTAAACTTGAATTGCGCATAACTTACAAGGCTATCGACAAAAATTGTTAATTATAAAATTACTGCCAGGCACCGTAAGTTGATCAATTAGCTAAAATTTATTGCGTTAAACAATTAATTTAAACTGCCGTTTATGATTTTCCAAAAGTTGATTATCTATCTCGTAAATTGATCAACTTACGATACTAGTTATATTCCGGTGACCTATACACCAAATTTTATGAGCTGGGATTCTCGTCTGAAGAAAAGACGCAAACGAATTTGTATATTACGTTACGTTTCTAACAATAATTTGTATTTAAAAAATACATGATACACGATTCATGTTATTTTCCGGTGACATATGATGAATCGTCGCATCTGCAACCGTATATAATTTAAGATGTTATGTTACGTAATGGCGGCTGTTTCAGTTTTTCAGGATTATGGAAGAGAAACGGCGGCATTATCGGATCTCACAGTAATCGGCTGTCTCGGCTGTATCTCATTAGCATTCCCATTTCTCGCGGATTTAAAGCATTGCACTTATTGAAATGTGAGCGCTATAGTGCCAAGACAGACTACCTAAATCCAACATTATTTAAATATATACGGACGAATCACACAGATTGAGCTAGCCCCAAGGTAAGTTCGAGACTTGTGTTATGGGATACTAACTTAACGATACTATATTTTGTAACAAATACATATATAGATAAAAATCCAAGACCCAGGCCAATCTGAAAAAGATCATTTTCCATCTTGACCTGGCCGGGGATCGAACCCGGGCACTCCGTGTCGCAGGCTGGCGTGTTAACCACTGCGCCACGGAGCTGCCTAAATATTTCGCACTCAAGTTTGCCATCGCCGCTGAACCAACGTTTAAAATTTCGTATTAAGAAGTGGTTCTAGTTCTTCTTCCTATTCGCAAGGGTTGAAACCGCAAGCCGCAACGCGTAGATTGAAATTACTCTTATCTAATATTATAAATCTTTATTAATATAATTTATTCAGCCTTTAAACAACTTATATTGAAAGGGAAATTTGATATCCATATTTAATGGATATTTTAATTTGGAGCACGTTTCTTGGAAACGCTACCTTAGAACGTATTTCGACAAGATTTCGACATTTCCTCGACTTCTCGTAGGAAATGACGTTTAAAAATAATTTTCTTGCTCCTAGTGCGATAAACTCATTTTTCCGTCCATTTCACCGCTTCACTTCAAATATACTTTGTAATATTTCTCACATACTTCTGGTCCTTTTTTCTTTCGAATACTAATAAATAAATGTTATGTAAAAATTCAACATATAAATACTAATGTATAGGCATACAACCAACACTGTTTAAGCATTTAGTAACAGTAACATAACAAACAATACATTAATCATGTTAATGTAACACTCTTGATTTGGCTACTGTGTGTGGCCACTACATGTTTCAGATTTTTGAAGCTGCCTAAAAGCATCTGACATAGCTTAATGATTGTCATCAAAGATGGCACGGAGGAGCTTGAGATACTTTTATGCCACTTACGGTCACCCCGTCACCCGTCCCAGTGGGAACTGAGCCTGGGGTGGCTTCATATGCGATTATGGTCAAGAGTAAACACATTTAACTCTTTGACCTCGAACGTCGGATAAATCCGCCATACATTTTCTATGAAAATGTTTGTCGGATTTATCCGACGGTCACGTTCAAAGGGTTAATATAAAAAATATATATGCTTAAGTGCTAATAATACTCACGTTCATTAGGTAACCGGGCTCCTCATGGTGTAATAAAAAATATCATGAATTTGTGTTAATAAATGTCTATTATAAAGTTCCATACTTGCGGGAAAAGGGTAAAAACTTTTTTGGAATTTGGTTTCAAACAACAATAAACCAGAGAAGGAAATAACCGTTTTAGTTGTTAAAATATTTAATCGATAAGCTATAAAAATAAGCTTCTTAATATAATGGCATATACTAAAAAATCTAATATAGTCGTGATCAGTCAATATGCAACAGCAACCAAAACTCGCCCGTTCCGCCCGCGCCCCGGGCCAATCATGTCCGTTACCCGTCACATTATCTAAATCAAATGTTTTATTCAATGCTGCGGCTTTTTCTTGTGAGTCGTGGGATCTGAAATTGACAAGCTGATCAAAGAGTGGGAAAGGTCGGAATGTCAATAACTCGAAAGTAAAGAGGGTTGTACTCGCTTTTGCACTTTAATTTCATCGAAGTATATGTCTATTATAGAATCAGTTTAGTTGTGGTAGAGCCACGCTATCGGCAAAATTCATTTTTGTTAGTAGCATGAATGGGTCGGCTCGCCCGGGGAAGTACCACACTTTCACAGGAAATCGACGTTTGAGTAGAATCTTTACCGCTTCTATGCTTCGTTCGGTGAGTGAGACAGTCCCCCATTTCCTCCCCCTATGTCCTTTCCCCAACTCCTTGAAAGTCCGGCAACGCTCCTGTTACACCTTTGTGTTGCAGTTGTCCATGGACAGCGCTGGTCGCTTACCATCAGGTGACTCGCTTGCTCGTTTACCGTCCTATATCATAAAAAAAAAAACGGTTTTACTCATGTCTATTCAGACGGAATCGTCACCTAGTTTCGGTCTGTTATAAAGACCATCACCAGAGCGAGTGTTAGGCTTCAAAAATCTTGTCACCACAAGATTTTAAAGAAACACGTGTCGCCGCCCGCGCCACTACCCGCGCTGTGTGGCTCGATACGATGGCGGGGGCATAACAAAATTCCGGCCTTTGTTGCCTGTGGTGTGGTGTATCTTTCATCATCGTCTTTTGAGTCTGGTATAACGAGCGCCCTTATATGGCGAGCTCTGTGGCGCAGGGGTCAACACGCCAGTCTGCGACACGAGGTTCGACTTCGATCCCCGGTCAAGTCATGATGGAAAACGATCATTTTCAGATTGACCTGGGTCTTGGACTTTTATCTACATAAGTATTTATTATAAAATATAGTATCGTTGAGTTAGTATCCTACGACACAAGTTTACAACTTACTGTAGGGCTAGCTCAAATTGTGTGATATGTCCCTATACATTTATTTATTTATGACTGTGTCGATACCTCTTACAGCCATGCTTCGTCAGAGGTTCCCAAACCTTGAAGTACTGGTTTTCAAGTGGCAGGGAATGTACACCCCCGTCTTGATTGAAATTCGGACGTCTAGTAATTTCAGTTGCTTCGCGCATTTTACGCGGACTTTCTCTCTTGCTAGCACATTGGCCGTTTAAAAAATCCAATGCATGCTTGCTGGTTGCCGAACCATCCTTGTCCAGATTTTTAAAAGTTCTTATATGCTCAGTCAGCCGAGTTTATTCGCGGCGTCCCGTTTTTCATACGTAGTGTCCCACACTTACTGGGAACCTCGTACACGCTGGGCACATTCAGCTGGTCATGATTCTTGGGCGAGCTTATTAGGTCTCTCAACTCTGTATGGGGCCAGATAATGGCCTTGATGCACTACCAACATCACCATGATTAATATCTTCCGCTTACTGATGGGCATTGGCCTCTCTTCGTTTTCGCCGTCCGTCTCGTATGCTTCTCTCATCAAGAACTAATTTGGAATCCAATAATTCTATTTGATAATAAATATACTTATCCGGAAAACAAACATGCAAGAATGATACACACATAAGATGAATTAGATCAAAAATTTTAATCTTATATACATATGACTATGGGTGTATATAAATAGAATTTCTTAAGTAAATTACAGTAAAACCATCGCAAAAATATTAAATTGTCCTTACTCTCGTAATTACAATGCTTTTATATGTTTGAACTTTGTAATACTAATTAAAATCCAGTTACTAAACTTTGTAACAGGAGCGTGTTATTGAAGGTTTAATTACAAGACCCGTGTCCAGAAATGTAATTTATATAATTTGATAACAAACATTTAGACGCCACATTTGTTCGCACAATAGCCTTTTCGGCCGAACAAAGTGAACAAGTTACGAGCCGCTATTACACTCGTGTTTGGCGATTCTCCTTTGTTCTGCAGAAGTGAGTGATGATAATAACGATACGGAGTAAAGATAATACTTTCGACAATTATTGTGTACCTACCCTTTGTGAGGGCTCTGATGTTAGCCGGTGTTACCCCACTCAGTCGAAAGGAGAGCGTTTTTGTGGGTACTCGTTTATTTTGTGTCTATTTGGTATGATATACAATTAAACTTTCTTAATTTATTATTCTACTAGCTTTAGCCCGCGGCTCCGCCCGCGTCAATATCGATCCCTCGGGAACAGTACTTTTCCCGGGATAAAATGCGCTATGTCCTTCTCCGTACCCCAGATAACGTGTATGCAAAATTTCATGATAATTGGTTCAGTAGTTACAACGTGAAAGCGTAAAAAACAAACAAACAAACTCACTTTCGCATTTATAATATTAGTTAGGAAGAGAAATGCTTATAAAGAAATACCGTAATTGATGTAAATAAATAAATTTATAATTGTCAAAAGAAGACCATGGCAAAAACATTATATTTTCCACAATTTCAATAAAATGGTTGTTCTAATTACTTTATAATATTAATTAAATTAAAATCCAGTTACTAAACGTTGTAACAGAAGCGTTTTATAGAAGGTTTAATTACAAGACTCGTGTCCAGCAATTTGCTTTATACAATTTGATAACAAATATTTAGACACCATATATGTTCGCACAACTGCTTTTAAGGCCGTTGTTCGGCTTGTGAACAAGTACAAGCCGCTAACACTTATGTTTGGCCATTTTTCATTGTTCTGCAGAGGTGGTTTAAACAAAAAATATAATAAATAAATAAATAACAAAAATTACGTTGTACTTACAATTTGCGCCAAATTTTGAAAGCCTTTTTAATTATATATACAGGAAGTCTGCAGATTGTCAGATGTCCAGGACGCAGATTTTAACCCTTCTAACATCCTCGGGGATAAGTATTACCTCTAACTTATTGTCCTTAGTAATTTTTTGAATGCTAAATGTTTTTTTTTTTTATAATTTTGTTGAACTTTTGATTGACATTTCTTTAAGATTTAACCTTTACTTTTCTTCAATTCTTTCTCAGCCCGTGTTCACCAATTGTTGGGTATAGGCCTCTTCATGGCTTCTCCACTTGACCCGGTCTTTTGCTGTGCGCATCCAGGTCTTCCCCAATATTTTTGTTATATCGTCGGCCCAGCGCATTGGTGGTTTTCCGACTTTTCTCCGCCCAGGTCTAGGTCTCCATTCCGCAATCCTACGCGCCCAGTGGCCGTCTTCTCTCCTGCTCATGTGCCCAGCTAGATGGGCTGGGCTACTTTCAATTTCCATTTCTTCAATTAACATACCCAAATCATTACAGATAGATTAATACATCACATATAGAGGTTAAATAACGGGTTGAAAAGGATTCGATCTCAAACTTCATATCTATCACAAGCAGTGGCGTAACTTTACCACCTGGGGCCCTTCGCAAACTCATACAGTGCGGCCCATGACGCTGTGTTCAATGCCCGCTCCCGCTCTTCTACTCCTGGTCGGGGCCCACTAGGACCCGCCCGTACCATTTTGCCAGCATGCCACCCTGTAGATATCATCATTTCGTATGGCAAGTTACTGCAATAATCCTATATATTTAATTTTACATTATATAGCCTTCCTCTGCTCCCGGTTTTAAGGTAGATATTTGGACCACCGTCCATTAACACATACACCACATATGATACAAATGTTGAATTCGCTGAACCTAGGTAATAAAGATTCAACAAGGAAGCAAACAAAAAGATTTCCTCGTTTCTTGGAAAACCGACTCAATATTGGGTTTTTGAGAAGGCACAAAGACCTGTTTAGATCACGATCCCTTAAAATCCAATTTGGTACTTTCCTGGAAATAAACTGTAGGGACGCATGATTTAAAATTATTTCGGGAGATTAAGTTGAACATACATTTGTGTATGGTAAAGGGAGGTCGGCCCATTGGTAGCAATAAGTAATTCGTGTAAAATCCTACATTAAGCCAGGCCAGTAACGAACAAACCAATAAATTTCACTGGCTTATGGATAACCTTACCTAAGGCCTCGTGTAAAAGGTCCATTACATCTTTATTAAGGGACCAACTGTGAAGTAACGAAAGAAGCTACTATTCCATAATAAACTAGTTGTATACATACGCGAGTTCGTTTTTGTTATGTTTCATTAACCAACAAACTCATAATAGTCTTGAGCGTCAAAATATCTCAAATATAGGGACGCTTAGATACTTTGGCATTTGAGGGAATCTCTGCCAACATGGGTCCCAACGGAAGACCAGCGCTAGCTTTATCGCCAGCATACGCTGAGTTGGGACCTACTTATTTAAAAACGGACACAGTACTGAAAATTGTTTTTATTTAATGTTATATATTTTTAACCCGTACTGTGTATGTTTATCAAATAAATCATTCATTCATATATGAATAACTTTCTACAGAAAAATAACTATTGAATGAATGAATGAATGAATTATACTTTATTGCACCAATTATTAGGATACAACATTTAAAATTATATTACTAAGTATATTACTTATATATTACTAAGACCGCCTCTTGTGCTAAACAAGAGGCGGTCTTATCGCTTAAAGCAATCTCTTCCAGACAACCCTTGAAGAGATGGAAAAGTTTATGGAACATAAGCAGGTGGCGCATAGTGATGGGATAAAATAAAGAACAAATTTATGACTTAAAATATATACGTTTTTAAAATAGCTACATAAATATACATATACATATAAATATATACTAATAAAATATATACTAATAAAATATATACAAAAATATATCCATAATGGAAATAATTGAATAATTTCATACACATTACAGCAGAGAACTTAATAAATAAACATAGAATTACAGAAAAGACAGGAAATGAGATTTGGTCAGAGATTTGAAACTTGCCAGAGTTGGAGCGCGTCGAATTGAAGGAGGCAGGGAGTTCCAGAGTCGAATGGCCTGTACTGTAAAGGAGTTTGAATAGAAATTAGATGTGTGGACTGGCATTCGAAGTCGAAGATTTTGTGAGCTACGTAGTGTGACTGGATTCAGTTCCATTGTGAAACATAAATCGTTCTTTGAGATTTTTTATTTTATTTAAGTTGCCTTAAATATGAATTTACGTAGCTCCTTTGAATCCGTACTCTTAGTTGTTACATAACCACTAGTTCCACTCGCTGCAGCAAGGAAGAGCCGCGTCCGTCCGTCACTGGGAAGTTATTCCCACAATTTATCTTCGACGACGCGCAGCCGGGCCAAGTTGCAGTCGCAAATCTCAATCTCAAGCAATCGTGCGGATTCCTGTGTACGCTATACATGTTGTACACTGCAAATACAGTATAGCTGTTATGCAGCATTTTAGTTGTAGTTTATAGTTTTTCTAGGCTTTGGGTGGATATAGATTATTAATTCTTTAGCTTATGTTCATCAGGAATAAAGTACGAATCCAATGGTGAAATAATTTTTCAAATCGGCCTAGTAGTTTCGGAGTTTATTCAATGTAAACAAAGTTTTTTTTTAACAAAGTATTTAAATTTTCCTCTTTATAATATGAGTGTAAATGTATATTGGTAAAGCACCGGGTAAGCCCAAAGAGAACTTGTACAGAATCCTGAATAAAATGTTAAAAAGTCTGTGATGGTATTCCCTGACGTCTCAAATATGAACTTATAAAATCGAGCAGACTTTAAACTTAATTTACAATGCAGTCAGTTAAGCGATTTAGCATTTTTTATTACTAATTTACCATACCTTACACCATATACTGAATCCATCAAATATAAGCTAAATGCATGATTTTTGTGTGTGCTACGAACATGCTACAACAGCTACGCAATAACATTAACGAGGGCAAGCCAGACACATAAAGTTAATTCACACTTTTCTTTAGAACGTAATAAATGGTAACTCCGTTTATTCTATTTCATTTCTTGTGTCTTGTTGGTTTTGATGAATTTTGGACATCTTAGCAGCTGGGGTCGAGAAACTCTAACTTTTAAATATGTACTCAAATATTTAAATATGTATCATGTTTTAGTTATACCTAGCTACGACGAGCTCCGTGGCGCAGTGGTTAACACGCTAGCCTGTGACACGAGGGGTTCGATCCCCGGTAAGGCAAGATGGAAAATGATCTTTTTCAGGTTCGCCTGGGTCTTGGATGTTTATCTACATATGTATTTGCTATAAAATATAGTATCGTTGAGTTAGTATCCCGTAACACAATTCTCGAATTTACTTTGGGGCTGGCTCAATCTTTGTGATTTGTCAGTATATATTTATTATTATATTTCAATTCTGATGGTTCATTTCGGGTGAGAAATCTCAATCAATCAATTATTTATTTGTATAAAATAGGGTATGATACAGATGGAGTGTTACAAAAAATGTCTGCCTATTTAACTGTTGAAAACAGTATACAAATATTTCATTATTAAAATAAATATAATTTATAATTGACAATTTCAAAATTATTTACTTTTAGGATACACATGCATTACATTAAACATTTCCTCATGTCAACAATTCCGTAGTCATTTTTAAACATTTCATACAAGTCATATAAAAAACAAAATTACACACAAATATAATAAATCAATAAAAAATCAATTTATATGTTCTGGTCCAGGAATTCTTTCAATGAATAAAATAAATTATTCAGCAACCAGTTATGAAGCTCCCTTTTAAATCGATGTAATGGAAGCTCTTTTATTGTATGTGGTAGTTTATTATAAAAAGTGACGCACATGGCATAACAGTTCTTTTTGAATTTTTCCTGTTTTGGAACTACATCGAATACCAATCTTTCTGGGTTTCTAACGCATCTTGGGAATAAATCCTTAGCCTGTTTAAAAAGATTAAAATTTTCTTTGACATAAATGCAAATTTCTTTTATGTAAAGGCAAGGAAACGGTAATATTTTTAGTTCTTGAAAATAGGGTTTGCAGGACACGTAAGGAGCAACACCACATATTGCACGAATACATATTAATAAATACTTTATTAATATCTGACCCGTTTCCCCAAATCAACAAACCATATCTCAGGACAGATTCAATATAAGCAAAATAGGCCATGACAGCTGTACTTCTATTTGCAACTCTTGCTAGTTTATATTATTGCAAATGAGAAACTATTTATTTTTTTGCAAACTTTGTCAATTTGTTCTTTTCAATTAAATTTTTTATCTATTACAGGTCCTAAAAATATTGTGCTATCAACAACGTGTAATGTATGATTATCATAAATTAAATTAATTAAATTATTTTCCATCATATTAATAAAATTTATAAATTTGGTTTTATTGAGATTAATTAAAAGATTGTTTTTATTCAGCCAATTTATGATTAATGCTAGTGTATCACAAATGTCAGTATAATGATTATTTAATGTCTTATTTTTATCTGTTGTAACAATAACAGAAATGTCGTCTGCGAATAAAATCATTTTGTGCTTGATTATTTCGGGAATATCATTTATATATAGCAAAAATAACAAAGGACCAAGCACACTGCTCTGTGGAACGCCAAATTTATTATAGTTAAAGTCTGATCGGCAAGTTTCTGATACTTGGTTCCTGTTTAATTTTGCTATTTCAACACATTGAATCCTATTTGTTAAATACGATTTTATCCATTCCAGAGCTGGTCCTCTTATTCCATTATGTTCTAATCAGTTGTCTATGAGAAACGTAGTCAAATGATTTCGACATATCAAGATACATTACTGTTGTAAATTTTTTGTCATTGATGTCATGTAATATTTTATTAACGAGGTCAAATAATGCATGTACAGTTGATTTTCTTTTCTGGAAACCATACTGCTCCATTTTTATAATAACGTATTGATCAAAAAATGATGTCAACTTAGCATGCATAACCTTTTCAAAAATTTTGTGAAAAATTGAGTTGAGAGCAATTGGTCGAAAATTATTTAATTTGGTCTTATCACCATTTTTATAAAGTGGCTTTACCACCGCCGTTTTAAGTTTCTCCGGAAACGTTCCAGTTTGTAGGGATAGGTTTATTAGATACGTCAATACGGGACATTATTGTTGTCTACATTCTTTTATTATTTTAGTGCTAATACAGTCATAACCTTCTGCTGACGTATTATTCAAAGTCATTAAAATGTTATTTACAAAGTCCTCATTTACGGGCGTCAAAAATATAGTATTATTAAGTCTATATCTAGTATTTTCGATTTTATTATTGACTTTATTAGTAGTTTCAATAAAATAATTGTTAAATAAATTAGCTATGGCTGAGGGGTCTGTTATTTCAATGCCGTCTTCTAATATCCTTTCAATATAAGATTTGTTTGTACGTGATGCGTCATTTTCGTTTCTTATTACATCTGTTTTTACTTTTTTGTACATATTTATAATGTTATTTTCTTAGCTGTATATGTATTTTTTTTTTATATTTTGGTATAATTGATGTATTTATTTCTATTTAAATCATTTTTATTCTTATAATATTTATATCGTAATTGTCTTTTAAAATTACAGCTTTTTTTAAGACCTTTGGTCATCCATTGCAGGTGAAAAGACGTGTTGGTTTTTACTTTGAGTTTAGGAAATGAGAATTTGAGTCTCGTGTCATGATACACAAACTACTGAACCGATTTTGATCTAACTTCGTAACTATCTATAATTTGGTCCAACTTAAAATATAGGATAACTTTTATCTTAAAGGGAACCAAAGTTGACTGGGGCAGCTAGTACGAGTATTATAATTAAAACAGCTCGTATTATAATTAAAAACACAGGAATATTTTTTCCTTGTTCTAATAATGGTGTTCTAATTTTGACATCGTAAATCTCAAGATTATTATTCAAAATGCCTAATCCTTCGAATGTTATTTTAGTTACTTTCAGGTTACCTTCGAGAAATGTCAACCTTTGTCAGAGTAAAAGCCTCGCTTACTTATTAAGCGAATTTTTAAAGAAGCTTTCTGAAATGTTTTGATTTGCCGTCTTTGAAGTTAATCTGCTTAATGGATTACTGATTCGGTTTTAACCTTCTATTTCATTGTTATTACAATCTTTCGTTTAGTTTCATCTATCGCCCAAACTGTTAGTGCGAAATAAGTTTCGCAAGTTTGATTTCGCAATAACTGACTCAACGGTTTTTAATTGAGCTGGAAGACACTATAACATAATTTAAACGAACATCTACGAAAGCAATCGGCTAAGTGCGAGTCGGACTCGCGCACGAAGGGTTCCGTACCATTATCAATACTAATAATAAATCTGTTAGAGTCATGGAGTAAGTTACTTTGTTTTTAGAGATATCGTGTTCATAAGTTCTGTAAATGATACTGAAACTAAATTAATGATTTTTAGATTTCTTTCTGTATGTGTGTATGTTCTTCCATAACTCTTAAATGAAGTAACATAATTTTCTGAAATTTGGTAGATAAACATTTAGACGTACAGGACACAAGATAAGCTACATATTTTTTTTAAACCAGCAGGTCGGTGTCAAAACCCTGGCGATGACGGCGGTAGTGGATCCTATTTCTTCCTCGGAAAGAGCTGATCGTATCGGCCTCTACTGACTATGTGTGAGTGTGACACGGGCGCTGCACACTCTTTATAAAGTGGCCCATAAGGTTGATATTTTTAAGTGCAGTTAGTGTGAATTCACGAGAGTCGCTGTGCAGGAAATTTGTTATTCTTAACTATACTTAATTGGAAAACTAATGAGAGTACTATATAATGTTTATCCTTACTAATATTATAAATGCGAAAGTGAGTTTGTTTGTTTATTTATTTGTTTGTTTGTTACGCTTTCACGCCGTAACTACTAAACCGATCATCACGAAATTTTGCATACAAGTTCTTTGGAGTACGGAGAAGGACATAGGCTTTTATCCCGGGAAAAAGTACTATTCCCGAGGGATCGACATTGACGCGGGCGGAGCCGTGGGCAAAAGCTAGTTATATATAAAACCTTATATTATATAGTATACTATATAAAAACTAATATTAAGTACCTAACTAAAATTTGTTGGTCTTTCGCTGGTTTTACTCCTGCAATAACAGACTAAGTTTCTAAAAATAAATAAATAAATGTGTGATTTAAGTTATCATTCCCTTGAAGAAACGGTTTCTAGGTTGCGGGTAAAGTCCAACCTACATCCCGATTGATATGTGCACGTCGACTTATTTATATGGCCTCTCCTTTCTCTAGCTATTCTGATTCCCTTGCGAATGTCGAAAAATTGCGGCATAAACGGCTGCATCTTTTGATTGCGTTCGCTTAGAATTTTTTTTGTCACAGATTCACTGAACAGCAGACCTATTGAATCATCCACGCGTTTCTGGAAAACAAATCTTGACAGACTGACAGATAGACAGACGGACAACAAAGTGATCCTATAACGGTCCGTATCCGTTTTTGCCTTTTGAGGTACGGAACCCTAAAAAAAAAAAAAAAAAAAAGAAATGTAATGATGGATGGATTCCAAATTCTATCACAAATCCTATCAAATTAACAAATCAACACCATTATATTTGTTCAACAATTATAGAGATGGTTACCTATGTAGTCTCAAACGTTTAATAAAGGAAATAGTCTATACTAATGTTATAAAGAGGAAAGATTTGATTGTTTGTTGGTTTGTTTGCATCGAATAGGCTCTGAAACTACCAGACCGATTTGCAAAATTCTTTCTCCATTAGAATCCTACATTATCCCTGATGAACATAGGCTATTTAAATACCTATATCTTCCCGTGCGAAGCCGGGACGGGCCGCTAGTAGAAATAATTCAACGTCCTTTTTATATCCTGGCGAGAATGTATGTATCTAATTACATACAGATAAGTCACGTGCCGACCGTTTTCAGCACAACGTCGACCCGCATCGCTCCGAGCCTTCGACAGATAAGCGTGCCGGGATCAGACGACCCTGAAAAACCTGATGGTATTAGGATTATACTATCTATTAAAATAAATAAATATATACGGACAAATCACACAGATTGAGCTAGCCCCAAAGTAAGTTCGAGACTTGTGTTATGGGATACTAACTCAACGATACTATATTTTATAACAAATACATATATAGATAAACATCCAAGACCCAGGCGAATCTGAAAAAGATCATTTTCCATCTTGACCTGGCCGGGGATCGAACCCGGTCACTCCGTGTCGCAGGCTGGCGTGTTGACCGCTGCGCCACGGAGCTAGTCAAAATTTTGTGAAGGAAATGTTTATGGTAAAATACTTAAAAAGATCAAATAAATTTCACACTAAATTTAATATCAATTTTCCCGGGATAATCAAAAATTACTCTAATAAAAAATACGACAGCGTTAGACAACTAGGAAGTTGACACTTTTTCCTGACTAAGATAAAACCAAAAGGAAGAGAAGTATTTTATAACTAGCTGTTGCCCTTGACTTCGTCCGCGGCAATTTCTGTTAATTAGTTTTTTTATTAGTATAGATGAATAATTATCCCCCGTTTTCAAAACATTTTGTTATTGATGCTTCGCTCCTATTGGTTGCAGCATGTTTTAAAGCCTTCCTCAATAAATGGACTATCCAACACAAAAATAATTTTCTAATTTGAACCAGTAGTTCCTGAGATTAGCGCGTTCAAACAAACAAACAAACTCTTCAGCTTTATAATATTATTGTAGATTATAGATTATTCATTAATAATATCTCTATAATTAAAAATTAATCGCTCATTTACCTTGGTCACGGAGTCACGGCATCACATATGAACGGCTGGACCGATTTGGTTAATTCTTTTCTTTGTCGTGTTTGCTGTTCTCAGGAGTATATCAGTATAGATTTAGATGTTTGTTTAGATGCTATGGAAAATAGTTAAATAGGTTAGGCCTTATTATAAATAGGATAACATCAAAATGTATACCCTATTTATTGCAAATAAATGATTTATTTATTCATTAGCTGTCTTGGTATGTTTGTGGTGGGTCAATAAGAAGGTAACTCTTTTGCTGACTGGTAAGGACGTGACGTTATATAATTACATCCAGTGAGTACAGCAACTTTTAGAGCCCAACGTCGACGTGCATGGCCAGCCTTCGACCTGCACCGAAGGATCAAATGAACCTTAATAATCAGATATATGTCTTAGTTATATACTCTGTGTCCTTATATAATACTGTGGAAGCCCTCTGCCCCACCTGGGGGCCATAGGACCTTAAGTCAGTATATACTCTCCTATTCTGACACAGCTTTGTTTGGAGAAGTTCCAAATAGACCGCCGCCCCAACGCGAAATTCTGATGTTAGGATAGTTTTTTAGGACTATAATATATGGATGGGTACTTTATTGGTGAACATAAATATCCAATTTCTTACATCCAGTTAGGAAGCGTAAAATAGGAAATTTAGGAGTTATTGTGTTACAATTCTTTATGAGCATTGTTTATCAATTTCTATGACGGTTTCAGGAAGCACTTGTCAATTTGCGCCCCCGAAAACCCCTGAGTTCTAAATTTCAACAACATCTTTGACACCCTTTTCATATCTTGTTTGTAGTTAGATAGATATTGGTACAGATTGTTCCTTTACTTTTCCTTCTATTAGAATGTAACATTATCTAATAACAGAGATATAGGTCACGTCAGCGATCGTTTTCAGCACAACGTCGTACATGGCCTTCGACAGATAAGTCGCTCTCGGGATCAAGCCAACCTGAAAAAGCCCTGCTTACGGTTTTAGGTGTAGTAAAAAAATGCTTAAAGCTCCTTAATAGCAGGTTGCATTAAACAAATTTGGATATTGAAAACATGATAATTGACCGTTTTTTAATTCGACCATATATATTATGTTTGTTCGCGAGTAACTAAATAATAAATAAATAAATATATACGGACGAATCACACAGATTGAGCTAGCCCCAAAGTAAGTTCGAGACTTGTGTTATGGAATACTAACTCAACGATACTATATTTTATAACAAATACATATATAGATAAACATCCAAGACCTAGGCCAATCTGAAAAAGATCATTTTCCATCTTGACCTGACCGGGGATCGCACCCGGGGCCCTCGTGTCGCAGTGGCGTGTTAACCACTGCGCCACGGAGCTCGCCTTCTTCGCCAACTTCGTCGTTATGAAACCGATTTTGTATATTATTTTGTATTTATTTACAAGGAGATACTACGGCCGTTTGTTGCACAACGTTGATGCTTCGCCTGCGACAGACAAGCGCGCCCGGGACCAAACTATCTAAGAAAACCTCTGGGATGGGTGACAGCAAGTGGTGTTAAGATATCTCGAGCTCCTCCGTGCTTCGGAAGGCACATTAAGCCGTTGGTCCCGGTTGACATCGTTTCGACCTAGGCACTGTCTACCCCGCAAGAGAAAAGACGTGATAGTAGGTATGTACTATATTGTAAAGCGAACAAAATTAGATAGTTACATAAGTAACTAAGTCTCGAACTCGGGACTAGCTCATCTATATGATTTGTATATATTTAGCTTTTCTTAGTATTTCTTGCCTTCTTAGAATGTATATTTAACTAAGTAGAGGGAGAGATTTCAGCACAACGCCGACCCGCATCGCCTTCGACAGATAAGCGCCCGGGCTCAGCTGACCCTGAAAAATCCTGATTACGGTCTTAGGAATGTGGTTTCTTATTGGATGAGGGGAAATATTTACGCTAAAATGTTTGAGTATTCTGTAAAAGTTTCGGTTTTTGTTTACTAATAATAAAATAAAATGACTTTATATCTATGTAGTGTAGAAAACGTAGTGACCATGCCAGGATTTTCCCACTAAATACAAATATGTTCAGCTAAATACGGTCACTTCCTGGCATAAAAATATCTCGAACTCCTCCGCCAAAATCACTTTGGTTTTACTTGCCAACTGTTTCTAATTCTGTAACGTAAAATATTACTTGTCAGCTATTTCTGATTATAACTATTATACTCGAGTCTACAAGGAGTGAATTTGGTTCAAATATTTTCAATATTCCGTAAGCATGCTTGCAAAAAATAAGAAAGAGTAACTTCGTCCCATCCGCCCTGGTGGCCCTGCCCTGCTCCGGTGACGGGACCGGCCAATCTATCGGGGTCGATGAATCAATTTTTCTCACATCTGTGAGACCTCTTCAACCCGTCTGGCCAGCGTGGAGAGTGTAGGCCAAGTCCTCTGACTGCTCTGGCCAAGTATGACTCTAGTAGTACAGAGAGGACCGTGCTCTCGCACGGACCTCTCTCTACATAGATCTAAAAAAGACCTGATGATGATAATAAATAAATAAATATATACGGACAAATCACACAGATTGAGCTAGCCCCAAAGTAATTTCGAGACTTATGTTATGGGATACTAACTCAACGATACTATATTTATAACAAATACATATGTATTTGTTATAAATATAGTCTGAAAAAGAATCTGAAAAAGATCATTTTCCATCTTGACCTGGCCAGATGATAATGATGCAATAGTAACGGTACTTAATAATATTCAGATATCGATGGTAACGGTCACAACGATCGATGGTAACGGTTTAAAATTCTGGTAGCAGAGCGTAGTTTTTAATTAACAAATACATGTATTATTTCAATGTTAATAGATTATAAGTACATATAAATAACACGATCTTTCTCATGTAATTTATATGTGTTTGTTTGTACTTTGAGCAATAAGAAATATCTTTCGCCAAATGAATGTTTGTTATTTAAGAGACGCCCACACAAAACAGACTATATAATGAGCTTAAACTTTCTCAATTTCTTCAGCCATCATTATAACTTGGTAACATTTTTCTAATAATCGCAGAAGTTGACGGGAAGAGGACTAACATCCGATTCCTAATTAGGTAGTTTTGAGTTTAAGGGAACCAACAAATCGTCGGCAGATGGCGCTTGTTAAGTCTCACTAAGTTTCACTCAATAGTACTACACAACCTTAAATTAAAAACCACCAACGTACTTTTGCCAAGATACATTTGATTTGACACAACTTCATTTGTACATAGTTATCTAATAACTCTTCTCAATTAATTCTAATCAATTATTTTCTTCTGCAGTAGTAAGTCGGTTTGAATAAAAAACCACCAACGTACTTATACCAAGATACATTTGATGTGATGCAACTACAGTTGTTCATAGCTATCCAATAAATAGTTATTTGATATTTTTTCTTCAATAGTAAGTCGGTTGGTCTGCCATTGCCATAGCTAAAATCTTTAGTGCTCATCGGAGCTCACCTACGCATCATAAGCAAAGTCAAAAATTTATTATAATAAGTTTGATCAACAGGACATTCAACAAATCCTCCACATTTTAAAAGATACATGACGGCTTTCCCTCTGACTTCTATCGTTAATATGCCGTCACATCGTTAATCGTTAAGCTATGACAAAGCTTATAAAATCTAAGATTAATATCGCCTATATTGAATAATACACGCGAAAAGTATCAAAACGACTTAGCCAACGACTTCATTTATAACTATTAGTTGGTATTAAAAAGAATTTATTTTACTTTCTCAACAAAAAAATTACACAAGACTATCCACAACATGCTTCGTCAAAGAGCTAAGTATTAAAATAACATCCACCCCGTTGAAATAATCGTGAAAATTTATCTGGAAGTATGACTCAGGTCTGTTCCGAATTAGTTAGCGAGTTTAAAGCAACAGACAAACTGCCGGCAGCCAGCGCTGTTGTCCGCCTCACCTGCTTGTTATTACTGCGTTCGCTGCCTGAACAACCAACAAAATAGCAAGATATATTTGCTGTGAGGCGGCGTCAGTTGTTCACAGTTCTGGAATAACTAGAATTAAATTAACTTTTCAACGATATTCCAGACAGAACTATTGTTGAAAAGTTTTCCATTTTTATAATGAGCAGTTCAGTAGCTTATCAGAGAGCCTGAACTGTAGTGTAGTCAGGTATGCTACACTTCGATTGACAGCTTCAGTAGTGGATGGTCCTGGGATGACTAGAATTTTGAATAAGTCAACTTTTCAATTATTGCATGGGCATACGCCCATGCAATAACTAAGCTCAGCGAAGTGCGCTCATTATAAGCAATCCTGCATGAAGTCATGAGTGATCACGACCTTTGCTTTAATGGTCACGTAATTAGCATATGTATACCTCCCGTGCACGGCAAGAAAAGGCAAGCCACACTATGCAGCTTTTTCCGAATAACCTCATGGGTACATCCACCGATTTAGTCGAATGTCAAATCTTACACTACACATATTAGTCATATCACACAAAATAATAGTAGAAGATTTCTTTTTGCCAAAGACTGAAGGGACGTCATAATGATACTACAGTATTACAATAACTTTCACGCTGTTGGAATAATCGTAGAAAGTTAACTGGAATGTCACGTACTGCTCTGTTCCGAATAAGTTAGCAAGTTTAAAGCAACAGACAAACTGCCGGCAACCGGTGCTGTTGGACAACAGCACCGGTTTCTCTCACCTGCCTGTTAGTTCATTGCCTAAACTACTACATAATTTGTTTGTCATCAGTTCTTGAATAACTATAACTAGATTACGCTTTTGAACATTGATGGTGCCTCAATTATTTTTTGACAGCTTATGAAATGATTTTTGTGAGGTTTATTTTGAAATTCCTAAAGAAAAACAAATGACGAAATTTCATTATTTTTTGACTAACGAAAAAACGAGAGCTATTAAAAAGGACCAGGACTTTTTAAATATAATAAATATACAGGGACATATAACACAAATTGAGCTAGCCCGACGGTAAGTTGTGAACTTGTAACGTAGGATACTAACTCAATGTAAAGACGCGCAAATTTTCCATACAAAAATCATTCGTTTTCCAACGCCCATTCAAAGTAGAATTTTCACTCGTATGTCCAATATCTATACATATAATAAAACAGTAAAAATATTTTGTCTGTACATTTAGAATTTTTGACTGAAATGGATAGAGGGACACTTAAAAAGAATAATAGAAAGCAAAAAAATTTTTTTCGAATTTCTTCTCTGTCTGTCTGTCTGTCTGTATGTATGATCACGATTATCTCCGAAAATACTGAACAGATTTACTTCAAACTTTCACCAATTGCTTTGTTTTAACTCAGCAAAACATCTAAAGTTTGTTTCATCAAAATCGGTTCATTAAAAAAAAAGTTATCGTCATTTGAATGAACTTAAGGCATTAGTTTGCCTGCAAATATACACGGTGAATATTTTATCGTTTTGGACCCATAAAGGGGTGACTCGGACCATCAAAATGAACAACTTTTCCTATGGGAACAATGCTGGGAACTCAAAAAAAATTTGACATTCTCATACTAACTGGCGGCGGGACTCTTTTTTATGAAAATGACGAGTTATTCTTTGAGTTCCCAGCATTGGTCCCATAGAAAAAGTTGTTCATATTGATGACCTGAGTCACCCCTTTAAGGGTCCAAAACGTTCCTGAGGGATGGACACTAACGGCGGCGGCGTAGCCGCGGGCAAACGGCAAACCAACCGAAACTGCTGCGCCTAGAAACTTGAAATTCGGTACAGGGGTTCTTTTAATGATGTGTGTGAGCGCTAAGAAAGGATATTAAGAAATTTTACTTCTAAAGGTGTAAAATTTATATGGAATTTTCTCATTTCTGGACTTAGAGGTATGAAAGTAGGTATATAAGTTCTCGATTAAAATTAAAAAAGATGTGTAGGTAGATCAAATTTACAAAATTCCCCCCTTAAGGCGTAAAGTCGGTGGGTTTTATAAACTTTGTATGGAAATTTTCTCATTTTTGGACTTAGACGTATGAAAATAAGTATATAAGTTCTAGGTTACAATTAAAAATATCTGTGTAGGTAAAATGGACGATATTTTCCCCTGAAGGGGTAAAATAGCGGGGTAAAGATTGTATAGGAATTTACTTATTTCTAGACTTAGAAGTATGTAAATAGTAAGTATGAAAATAGGTAAATAAATTCACGATTACAATTGAAAAAGATCTGTGTAGGTCAACTGGAAAAAAATCCCCCAGAAGGGAGTTTGTTGGAAATTTTCTCATTTCTGGACTATGAAGTATGAAAATAAATACGTATGTAAGTTCTCGATTACAATTAAAAAACATATATGTGGGTGAAATGGACAAAATTCACTCCTAAAGGGGTAAAATGGGAGGGTAAAGGTTTTATGGAAATTTTCTCATTTCTGGACTTAGAAGTATAAATAATATCCATACTTCCATACTAATACTAATATTATAAATGCGAAAGTAACTCTGTCTGTCGTTTTTTTACGCTTCAACCATTGAACTGATTTGGATGAAATTTGGTATGGAGGTGTGAGGCCCGAGGAAGGACATAGGGTATGTTTGATTCCGGGGAATTCTACTGTTCCCAAAGGAACGACACTAACGCGGGCGGAGCCGCGGGCAACAGCTAGTATTTTATAAACATTTTTCTAACGACTTTTTTTAATAGCATTCGAGGTTTCTAGATTAAAATATTTATAACCAGGATGTTCACAATCAGTCGATATTCATTCACTCATCAAGGCCTACAAGACGGAAGGGCCGTCTTGTAGGCCGTGATGAGTGAATGAATATCGATAAGAAGCAACTTTTAACATGAGAAACGTCAGTTGTTTCTTAGACGCTGAGTATAGTAAACGGTGATATAGTTAAATTTATTTCACACAGTATTTATTACTGTCAAAACTTTTTGCCAATATTAAAATTTAGTTATACACTAGAAAGTCAAAATCAAATTTGAAATGAGCTATTTTGGTAATTAGTTCCAGTTCTACAGTTAGTAGGTTATCTTCTAATTCTCAGATACTTATTTATTTTTCTATACTAATAGCGAGTACGTAATAATTAAATGAATGTCGATAAAAACGAGTGCCTAAGTTCAAATATTCGCTTAAAATACAAAACTTTGAAGAAATTTAAATATCTGAAGACATGAAGAGCAAAGGATCAACATTTAATGTCGTAAATCAAATATTTATCGAACGTCGGCACGTTGACCGGCGGCGTTCGTAAATCTTGAATTTTCACATTGCAGAACTCGAAATGGCATTACACATGAAGAGAGAAGTGTTGCGAGCTTTAAAGGATCCGAAATTCTTTTTAAATTGTATTCTGTCGCTTTAGGGTCCATTCACATAGCTGGGATGTGCGGGAGATTGCGCGGATATAAGTGCATAGATGATTTTTTATTAAAAACAACTTCATGGAAAGCCAATCGTCGTCTTCTTTGTAATGATAAAAGACTGAGACTTATATTAAGATAAATATTTTTTTATCGTAGGTGATCAACAATGGCACAGACAAAAGGAGGCTTATACCCAACAGTGGGTCGTGGAAAGCTGACGATGATGGTGATGATGATGAGGTGATAAACCATTCGCTTCCATTTCGTGTTTGTTGGTTCCGTTAACAAAACTCGAAAAAACTTGTGAGATATCTCCTCCTCAGCTGATAGTTTTAACAGTTGCATACATCTGTGGTGCGTCGGAGCCCCGTCGCGTTATTATGATAGCATACATGCTGTACTTTATTTGGCTTAGTTATAACGACTATCTGACGCCAACTCACCTTGTGTATATTCAGACCCGCAGACAAATACTGTGAAAATGGAGCACAAGTATTTGGCCGCGCTGGGTATCGAACATCCCAGTATCAGACCGACAATCCCAGTTATCTGACTGTGAAGTTGAGTATTTTTGCGTTGAAATTGCCTAACATAATTGTCCAAGTCTGTCTTTGTTCCGTAATCGTCAATCGCAGCATCACTTTAATCTTTTGTCAGTGCCATACTTACATAAGAGTGAAAAACTTCACATTTTTTTATATTTTTATATTTATATAAAAACTTCACATCCAATATTTTAAACTTCAGTGCGACTATTCATTCTATGTTCCCAGTAAATTCAATGGTGTTTCCTTTCCATTTCTTGTGTACCAAAACTACAATATTATAATGTCTGTCCCAAATGACAAAATACCTAGATTTTCGGTTGCAGTTGGACTTTTCTGGTATTCTTGCCTCAGCGAGGCCAACTATATCGCGTTTAATTTATTAAAAGCAATTTCTAGTTCTATAAGCCGGTCGTCTTCTGCGAGTGAAACTACATTACATGTTATAATAATATGCGAATCGGCGTCTATTTCAACACGAGCCTTAGTCGTTTGATAGTTAATCAATTTCGCCTGGGAATTCTTAGTACCCCTGATTTCAGGGCGTAACGAGGTGCCATCATCACCTGACCCATTCCCAGAATCGCTAAGTACTTAGGGCTTTCTTTTTGTGTAGAAAGCCATAGGAGGGTTTGGACCATGAACCCAACGCGCTGGTACAATGAGGGTTGGGGGATCAGATGTCAGTCTCTCAGTCTCAGCTGACTGACTGGCTGACATCTGGGTTTCGTAGTTGTCAGAACCTTGTTTGTTATGTTAAGTGTTAGCACCACAGTTAGCAGCGAGTATAGTCAGGTAAGTATGACTTGAGTGAGGAAGGTGTTGGTTCTACTCCTTGGTCCCACCTGCCACCTAATCGTATTCTGATATAATATTGCCATTGCCACCAGGCATCAAATACAGACGCCTCTCATGTTAAATGTTGGCTTAGAACGAACGAGATTCGCAAACATTTTTACATACGACACCGAATCTGCTTACGGGAATAAAGTAGGTATATTTGCATAATATTCTGAATGGAGGCTTTTGCAGAAGTTTTCTTTACCTGGCTGTTTTGAATACGGCCTTGAGATAGATCATCTCATACTTCGTGGAAAAGAACTTTCTTTTCCATGTTACTTTGCTACGGAGAACTTTTCCACGAAATATCTATCTAATATCTTTTTTGTACAAGACTGGTTACAAACAGATATTAATTATAAACACCGCATTTGTTATACTTATAACCAGTTATCGCAATAGGTAGTGCAATTTTGCGGGATTTCGTGACGTTCTTATTATGCCTTTTAAACCCACATGTTAGGGATTTTACATAAAATATTATCATATTGTATTTTTTGTATATTATGTTGTATTATGCAGTGTTATAACAAATGCAGTGTTAAGAGTCCGCCATAGGCCAGGCGGTGTGGCGGTACAAACGCGGATGGTCTAAACGCGTTGGCTACTTAAAATATTTTCGTTTTTTAGGAATATTCAAGGGTTATTCGAAAAAGAAAAACACATGATGGCTGCCGTATCTGTAATGCAATACTAATCAAAAGTTTCATGGTTAATTTTAATGTATTTGGTGAATAATGCTATATACCGAGTAAATAAGACGTGATTTGGAGGCAACTTTGGATTTTTTTTCTATCGAGAAAATTTAAAGCAATCGTGTTTTTGAGTCATATAGTTACCAGAGTTAGTCCTGAACTTTGCTGCATTTTTATTTCAACTAGAGTATTTAATTATTATTGATATAACAGTCAATCATGCAAAGCAGTGTGAGGTAGTACGGACCCTTAATAACTAGGTAATCTTTTTTGACGAGTATGTGCTGCTTAAAAGTTATTATTAGTTTGTGTGAATCAGAGGCTCAGAAGGAACAGAGGCTTGGAAAATGACTATACTTGCTTTCTAGTAGGTAGGTACTGATACAAGTCAGGTCATCAATTGAGACATTCAAACATTGAGCCACTTGTTATCTTGCTCTAAATGCCCTAGCACCTGCACAATGGGTGACCTGATGGCTGCTAATGCAAGCGCCATTCAGGGGGCTAAGTATTGGCAGGATATAATTTAATTTACGGTTTGCCACCGACTCGAAAAGAAGAAGAAGGTCATAAATGTAACCCAGAATGGTGTCAGTGTGAAAGTTCAGTCTAAAGTCATTGTTAGGTTTCCGTACCCAACCACGGTCCGCTCGTCTATCCGGCCGTCTATACAGATCTGTATCTTTTGAACCGTAATAGATACACACTTGAATTTTACAGAGAATGTGTATAGCTGCTACTATAACAACAAACAATATAAACAAAATAATATAAGATATTAAACAGGAGTCCGATACAAAAACAGTACCTTTGCAATACATTTCAAGTCTATTTACGTCCCGCAATATCCTACAGTTAGAGAAGTCCCAATTTTTCTAAAACGTATCTTTCCATGCTAGTCTGGGAGAACAGAAAAACGTAGAATGTGCCAGCTGCTTCTCTTCCCGCGCAGATCGTAAAAGCCGATCGAGGATTCCCTCGAAGCGCGAAGGGCGAAGATCTGCGGTATCAATAGGCGATGCGGCTACATGCTAAATGTGGCCATAAACTCTTATAGACTTAGGCTCTGTCTACCTCGCAAGGGAAAGAGACATGATACTATGTATACTTGTATTATTTTTCTGGATTCTTTCATAGATGCTTTATTATGATGTGCTAGTATGTACGTAAATATTGTACAATAGAACCTTTAGTATGTATGTGTGGATCCGACTCGTCTTGACCAGTTTTATTCTATGTAATTTAGCAAACTGTTATTTATTATAAGGTTTGTGTGAGTTACGCTTTTCATAACCTCTTTCGATAATCTCTACCGACAATTACGTTGCTATGGAAAGCAGGTGATAAGATACGTAATGCGGATAAATAAACAATTTCTTGTATAAATAGTCTTAGAAACGATGCTATAGGCAGCATATCCATCATCTTTTGATACAAATTTATATCGGGACTTGAATTGAGAGGGATTTTCAAGTGACATAATTTGAACGTAGCCGAGTCTTCATAGAACGAAGTATTGTAATCCATACTTCCATACTAATATTATAAATGTAAAAGTACCTATGTCTGTATGTTAGCTTTTCACGCTTCAACCATTAAACCAATTCGGATGAAATTTGGTATGAGATTAGTTTGAGTCCCTGGGACGGACATACCTATCATTCCGGGAAATTCTACTGTTTCCGAGAGATCGACATTAATGCGGGCGGAGCCGTATCAAAGCCGCCTTGCCGTGTAGTTTCCGGCAGAGTACAATAGGACCACTCCTTGTCTTACCATGGAGTTCGTAAGAGGCGACTTAGGAAATACAAGTAAAAAAAGCTCATAAACATCAGTGAGACCTCTCCAAACCGTCTGGCCAGCGAGGAGAGTGTAGGCCAAAAAGTCTGTCTGCTCTGGCCAAGTATGGCTCCGGTAGTACAGAGAGGGTCATGCTCCTGCAGTTGAGACTAAAAAGACCTGATGATGATGATGATGAACTGTGAGTTTGCAGTATAGATACTTATCACGGCTAGTTAATAGACTCAGGTGTTACTTTGCGGAAGTCAAAGCTACATTTACTTTGAGACAATTTACTTTGCGTGCTTCCGCCACCAGTTAGTTCATGCAAACTATTGCTGGCCAGCGCCCACCCACTACTGTTAGTCCCTTCATACCCGCCACCAATAGTTGATGCATGCAACCCTGGTCGATACTGCTGCATCCGATGAGGCTGCAGCAATATCGGCCGTCGTGCTCGCGACACGTGTTTCGCCTCTACACGAGGCATCTTCAGGCAGTGAACCCTAGATGTTGATCGTTCGAATGACAAGCAACGAATGACAAAAATTACGCCGTATTGCCGCCTTTTATATTATCTGGGAGGGGGGAGGGGATTGATCGTTATTTTGGTTTTGTATTGTAAATATATTTAATAATGGGGAATTATTCAAATCTATTTGTTTATTTATCAAAGTAATGTTTGACCTTTTATGTTTATTTATTTCTAATTGCTCCCATATACTCATTTTTAATCCCTTCTCCGCTGTATGTAATATTTTGTATGTGTGATTATTTAATAATGTGTGATTATTTTCCAATAGATGTTCTGCAAAATGTGATCGATCGGGGTGATTATTTTTAAACGCGTTGATATGTTCGTTATAACGAATTTTAAAATTACGTCCTGTTTGTCCAATATAAACTTGTTGACAATCATCGCAAGTTAATTTATATATACCGGATTTTTTATCTGATTGAATTTTGTCTTTAGTATTACAAAGTGATTTTAATGTTTTGTTTGTTTTGAGAGCAATATGAATATTGTTTTTTCTAAATATCTTAGCTATATTATCTGTAATTTTACCGTAATAAGATAAACTCGCTGCATATCTTTGCGTTTTATCTTGTGGGACCGCATATAAAAGGTCTTTAACGGTGTTCTGTTTTCGCTGCATATAGATCGATGATACATAGACTTATGACCGTTCCTTTAAATGAGGAAAATTACAAAAAAGAACTCCAAATTATTTATCAAATTGCTATATCGAATGGATATAGTAAGAAAATCGTTGATAAAATAATATTGAAAAGGAAACAGAACACCGTTAAAGACCTTTTATATGCGGTCCCACAAGATAAAACGCAAAGATATGCAGCGAGTTTATCTTATTACGGTAAAATTACAGATAATATAGCTAAGATATTTAGAAAAAACAATATTCATATTGCTCTCAAAACAAACAAAACATTAAAATCACTTTGTAATACTAAAGACAAAATTCAATCAGATAAAAAATCCGGTATATATAAATTAACTTGCGATGATTGTCAACAAGTTTATATTGGACAAACAGGACGTAATTTTAAAATTCGTTATAACGAACATATCAACGCGTTTAAAAATAATCACCCCGATCGATCACATTTTGCAGAACATCTATTGGAAAATAATCACACATTATTAAATAATCACACATACAAAATATTACATACAGCGGAGAAGGGATTAAAAATTAATATATGGGAGCAATTAGAAATAAATAAACATAAAAGGTCAAACATTACTTTGATAAATAAACAAATAGATTTGAATAATTCCCCATTATTAAATATATTTTCAATACAAAACCAAAATAACGATCAATCCCCTCCCCCCTCCCAGATAATATAAAAGGCGGCAATACGGCGTAATTTTTGTCATTCGTTGCTTGTCATTCGAACGATCAACATCTAGGGTTCACTGCCTGAAGATGCCTCGTGTAGAGGCGAAACACGTGTCGCGAGCACGACGGCCGATATTGCTGCAGCCTCATCGGATACAGCAGTATCGACCAGGGTTGCATGTGTTAGAAATGAAACCAATGAAAGAATAGGAATATCATTTATTTTATATTTCTCTATTCAAAACTTCTCTTATTATTTCTTTTAAATCAAAGCTAAATTTACCGGAGTTTCAAAACAACCACTGTTCAGGAAGAAACTCCAAGAAACCTAAACAGTGTCGGTTGCCTACTCGCCGTAAGGGCTTTTATTTGTACAATCACATTTTAATTATTACCTTTGAATACACAAGAAATTATTACAAAAGTTATTATGTACACACAAATTACTCACTATTACACATCCAATAAATACCATCTAAGACCACAGTTATTACTACAACATAGCAACAGAAATATCAAAATATTCTATTATCGAAATGAATTAAAACAAAGACAAATAAAATACTTAACTCAACTGTTCTCAGTCGCTGCACCATCAAGACTGACTTACAATTGCGAATCACTGCTTATATAAGCTGTTTCACCCGCCATCTTGGGTGTTGTCGTCATCGTAAATCGATTCAGTAACCAACATTTAATTAATCAATTACAATAAGTTAAAAGTATTGCCACAAATGTTTTAAAGTAGTTAAGTATTAATTATGTTTACAAGAAATATTAGATATTCATAAATAAAATAGATTAAGTAAACCGGAAGTGATACCAGATTTAAAAGGTAACTGATCGAAATGATCAGTAAATATTATAATCTATCACGGCCATACTGACAATGCTTCGTTCCCCGAAGCATTAACAAAAAAAAAAGAAACATTCAAATTGCTTTCTATACATTATGTTAATCTTGTACCAATTCATATAATGCAACTTTGTGTACATTTAATTTCAAAAACCAATTATTTTGACATCGCTCGGCCAGACTGACAATCTTATAAAAATATTTCAATTCCATTTGGCCAACTGACGTAACAAATCATCAGTAATAATTTTCGAAACAAAAATATAACCGGTATTTAGTTTTCACTATGACATCAATGCCTTATTTTAGATGTTGCTTAAAGTTATGATTAGAAAGGTACATTAATAATAGCAAAGTTTCGAACAATTAAACAATCTAACCAAATCAATTATGCATTTTTTTAAAGTAGGTAATCGATATGGTTAAGTTACGCTTACATCAACATCTTTCTATTACACTTTTAAAGGCTCGAAAATATTTTCGTATTATGCAGTTATCAATTTATCCATTAATTTGACAAAATATCACATGCTTTGGAATATAATGATCACCTGATACCATTATATCATTATAATGTAACAAAGGCATTCCAACTGTACTTCGCTACCGAAGTACAAAATGCTTCTTATTTTAGGCGAACATATCTCAGTTGTTCAGTTCAATTATAATTCCAGCAGTTTATATTTTGTCATATTATTACACATCAGTTAAATTGATATTCAATCATATATAAAATTTATAAGTCAATTTACTATTTTCTCGCTTTCAATATATGGTGATCGCAATAATCTCGTACTCATATACTATGACAATATTAATATCTATTCTTCCACATTTAAGAATCAGTATAACAAATTATACACTCTGCTACAAGTAGGGAGTCAGTAAGCATAATCGTCTAAACATACATCATCATCAGTAAACATTATGCTTTGTCTCATCTTTGACTGTAGGAGACCATTAACACGATCATCTTTTACAGTATTACAGTCTCATCTTTCATAGTAATCACAATCAGTAAACACAATCATCTATAAACTTTATTACTGCCTCACCTTTAACAGTAGGGGATCAGTAAGCACAATCATATCAATACTTTTAAAGTAGTTAAGTATTAATTATGTTTACAAGAAATATTAGATATTCATAAATAAAATAGATTAAGTAAACCGGAAGTGATACCAGATTTAAAAGGTAACTGATCGAAATGATCAGTAAATATTATAATCTATCACATGCATCAACTATTGGTGGCGGGTATGAAGGGACTAACAGTAGTGGGTGGGCGCTGGCCAGCAATAGTTTGCATGAACTAACTGGTGGCGGAAGCACGCAAAGTAAATTGTCTCAAAGTAAATGAAACTTATCACGGCTTTACCCCCATGCTGTAGACAGAGCTTAGGGCAAGCCTTAAAGCAACGTTAAGGGTGGCAAAGCTGGATTCTTCACCTTATTGGACACCTCATAGCAGCATTTTTTTTTGAACTGACACTGTTACCGTTACCGTTACCGACCCTTCTATATATAAGTAACCGAATGTAAAAGTACTCACTTCTGACGGCACTCCCTGTGTGCCACTTAATTTTATTATAATTTCATGGCAACACTGTTTAAAATTCATCTACCTACACACTTGGCAGTTAATACAGAGAGACATAAAAGTTAAAATACGTAATAAATTATCTCCAGTCGCACACATTTCAACGTACTTACCTACACCTCGTTGAAGCAAAGTTATACTCGCAAAAGTTACTTAATTCGCTCTGTTTATGTATGACCAGACTGCAAAAAAAAGGAGTGTTATGAGCTCGGAGTTCAAGTGTGTACCTTAGAAACTTTGTCTGCTGCTTTATTCCACTACTAGCGTTCCCCCGCGGCTCCGCCCGTGTCAATATCGATCCCTTGGAAAGTACTTCTTTCCGAGATAAAAGGTAGCCTATGTCCTTCTCCATACTCCAGAGAACTTGTATGCAAAATTTTATGATCATCATGTACAGTTGTTACGGCGTGAAAGCGTAACAAACAAACTTACTTTCGCATTTATAATATTAGTAAGGATAACTTCTAAATGCCAGAATAGATTTAGATGCCTTAAGTATATAAGTATGCTTACTTTATTGCGACTGACATAAGCTATAAATATTTTAGAAGGACAGTGTAGTGTTTATATTATTCTTGAAGTGAAACTGTTTTGAAACTCTTAAAAATCAAAAGAGAAAGCCTTCCAAACTTTACGTTATAACAGCGGTTATATCATTCGTAAGTGACTAACAAGAAGGATGAATTCAGAATCCTATCCAGCACTCCCAAAAATAGGTCAATAAAAACCTTATCATGAGGTCGCAGTTAATCGAATCTTTTGCGGTCATATCTTTTTCCTTTCATCGATCCCTTAGAAAAATGGTTCAATTTGACGGGCAGGCAGAGTGGCGACTCTGCCTGCCCGTCAAATTGAACCATTTTTCTAAGGGATCGTCAAGGCTGAGCCGAGGATGATCCTCGACATTTAAACTCAATATGTAGTTGAATAGAGAGAAAATAGCACATCCCGGTCTCCGACGGTAAGTTTACAGCAGACCGGCATGCAACCACCAAAATTACTATGATGAAAGAAGAAATAGTCGAATAGAGATTTACAAATTCCTCATTTTATTCATTTTTCATTCATTATCAGGTCTTTTTAGTCTTCACTCAGAAGCAGGACAACAACAACCCTCTGTGCTACCGGAGCCATACTTGGCCAGAGCAGACAGAGGATTTGGCCGACACTCTCCTCGCCGGCCAGACGGGTTGGAGATGTCTCATTTATGTTTGTGAGCTTTGTTTAGCTTGTATTTCTTAAGTCGCCTCTTACTACGATCTCCATGGGAAAGACTTGGAGTGATCCTATTCTACTTAGCCGGAAACCACACGGCTAAATAAATCAATTCCTCATTAACAAGAAATTTGCAAATATTCCTCTGAAATCTAAATGCAAAAATGGCTGCATTCACCATCGATGTTTTTGGTAAAATATATTTTATATTTCTTTTCCAGCTATCAATGCACGGGCGTATCACTCCATAAATGCAGTATTTTATTTTATAGATTTCCATTGTGGATACACTAGAAACTCTAATCGCGATATACCAAGGCCCGCTTTGTACGTCTGAGAGCCACGGCTGCTTTGACTAGGGAATAATCTTTGTGTAGAACTCAAGGAACTAATCTCTAGTTGGTTTCAAAGCCTTTACTACGAGTGTATTAATATCCTTTATTTATTTTGCCTTTTGGAATTTGCTTTGTGCAGTTGATGACAAAGAGATGGAATGATTTTGAATTCCCTGGCAATATTAATCTCGGAATCAAGATCGAATAGAACATTTATAAAAAAGGTTTATATATGAGATAAAAACGGGCCAAGTGTGAGTCTTATGAAATACGTTAATAAACACATTACGTGCCTCCTTCCCCTAAAATTTTATTTTGATGTTATTAAATGTTGATAAACAATACAATACAATGCAAATATTAAAAACTGACGTATACAAAGTGAGCTACATGATGCAAGCGATCGGTAGATAGGTCGGGCGCGCGTCTAGATCCACATTCGCCCTGAGGAAGACCTCCGGATGAGGTCGAAACATGTCTTCGAGTAGCTGACTTTGCACGCGAATAACCTGTTGTTACATGTTTAAAAATACAACATAGCTGAAACCTCAAAAAAAAATTAAGTTTCATACAAAAGTGTTCGGCCGGCTTGGCAATTAGTATGAAAATGTCACAAAAATTGAGTTCCCAGCATTAGTCCCATAGAATAAAGTGATCATTTTGACGGGCTGAGTCAACCCTTCACTGGAACGTCCTCCATGGTCCAGTGGTTAAGGCGTTTGCCTGTTGACCCGGGGGTCGCGGGTTCGATTCCCACCGGAAGCATACTTTGTTTAGTTGTTTCCAGTTTGGTTAGGACACTGCAGGCGTGAATCACATGATTGTCTGATAATAAAGATGATTCCGTACTTCGGAAGGTACGTTAAGCCGGTGGTCCCGGCTGTCATCTGGTAGTCGTTAAAGGAACCACGTCAGAGGCCGAGAGGCGGTTCCGAAGAACTCTGACACCAGGGAGTGCATGGTCGATTGACCGTGACACCTACTCACACACGGAAAAATCACACACTATGTTACGCTGTATAGCGAGCAATACACATTCTGTGAAAATTACAAGACTGAATTACTAAACGTTTTTCTTATTACTGCTAGATACAGCCCTGTAACAGATAAAGAATAAAATACAGTATCGTTGAGTTAGTATCCCATAACACAAGTCACAAACTTACTTTGGGGCTAACTTAATCTGTGTGATTTTTCCGTATATATTTTTATAGGTACAAGTAACTTAGTGAATTGCATTTGGCGTGAGCAGCTTGCTCACGGCTGTCCATTTAGCGCCTCCGTGGAAATGCAGATTCATCCTTTACATTTCAAGAGGTGAGCGGAACAGGACAAAAACCTTTGCTACTAGCTTCCCTGATTACTACTGTAGTTTTTTCATCTAAGTATCATGTGTTGTCCCTGAAGTTCTTAATGACATTTTGATTCAACTTAATGTTTATTTTTACAATATTATTGTCTGGCACCATGGATGATATTGTTGTGATGTGAAAGGTCATGGTCAGTTCGAAATCAAATAGAGTCACCCGTTTAAGTAAAACGTTGTGTTAAATCTGTACGTGTAAGCGATATAGGTATCCCATCTAACACACGGGTCACGGGACCCTATTACGCCCGCGGTGACCCTCCATCTGTACGTCTGTCACACAGCTGTATCTATTGAACCTGAAATTGAACCGTAACTGGTAAAGACTTGAGATTATCACGGAATTTGTATATCATTTAAGGCTATAATAAACAAATTATAGAACCAGATTAAAATTAAACATTAAATAAGGTCCCATACAATAAAATTGGTGTAGTTTTAGCGATTCTGTCAAAGTTGCTACACATTTATTATTGAGATGTCAAACCACATAATTAAGCAAAATAAAAAATAGGGCACATAAAAGAAAGAATTTGGTTAACCTTACAAAAGTTGAAAAATGAAAGAGGTTTTATAGGTTCTTATACATCGGAGTCCACATACAAGAAGTGTGTTTCTTGAACCCTAAGAGTGTACTACTCGCACCTGGCTTTTTTTTTTAAATTTAAGTGAACAACTTTAAACTCTAAAATGACATATTCATATTTTGTATTACCTAAACATTATAAACTTTTCTCTTGTTTTCTGACTTTTCATTTAATCGTGATCAGAAAGAGTTATGAAGAACAGTAATCCCTGAAATATTACAATTTTCTAGCTTCAAATAAAAGTGCACGAGCAACTGAAGATGTTTATTTCATCTGATAAATCAGAATTCAGGCGAAGCGACGTCGGAGCTCGACAGGATTCCGTTTGCCTTTTCATCTCGTTGAGATATAACTAGCGAGATTCAAACAAGATTTTCCTAAGTACGGGTCAAGTATTTGTTTTTCGCAAGTAAAAGCCCAACACTGGTGTCAGGTAATACAAGGTATGAAGTTTTAAAAGATATTATTTTGAAAGTTTAAAGTTATTCACTTAACTTAAATTAAGTCAAGTGCGAGTCGTAAACATTAAGGATTCCACACAATATAGGTATAACTACAAAAACACACTTATTGTACTTGGACTCTGATGTATAAGAACCAATGAAACATCTTTCTTGCGTGGACACTATTTTACTTAATTATCTGTGGTTTAACGTCTTAGTAATAAATGAATATTATTAAAAAATTATCAAAATTGAAGGGGACCCCTCCCTTTCATTTTTAGTTTTATTTCCACACAAGAAAATTGGTGTTGTATTGGCGATTATGTAAAAGTTTTTTACACTCCACTCATTGATTAATGAAAATTAATAAATATTCATTTTTTTAATGTGAATGCACCTATTACTTAATATTCTGTGAATATTTCAAGCGTCTACCTGTCGTCGTTATTAATATCGAGCATACGAGCAAAAAAATCACGTTTGTTGTATGGGAGTCCCTCTTAAATATTTATTTTATTCTGTTTTTAGTATTTATTGTTACATCGGCAACAGAAATACATCATCTGTGAAAATTTCAACTGTCTAACTATTACGGTTCATGAGATATAGCCTGGTGATGTTCGTCTGTCACAGACAGGGACAGACAGACATACAGACAGGTAGACAGGACAGCGGAGCCATATGAATAGGGTCCCGTTTTTACTCTTTGCGTATGGGACCTAAGGTTCTTTCAGTGCCGCGCCGCCGCATTACAAAATTACTTAAAATAAGTACTATTTAATCTAACAGCACCATTTTCCTACTGATGTATCTTTATTAGTTTTTTAAACGTAAAATTAAAATATATTTAAATGAAACTTAGTAAGTAAATCGAGTTTTTTTTACAAAACACTAAAAACACAAAACAAACCTTAGCAAAAAGAAACATTAACGGGTTGCACTCCGGGTGTGCTAGCAGAAGTGAAAACTCCGCGCGGTAGAAAGAGAGGGGGATATTACTTCCTCTCCTACGCCGCGCCGGCGATCTCAGGTCATGTGTCTGTCTTACGAATGTTCGATCAAGTCCCGTTTCCTGAGCTTAACATTTTTTATCCATCCCAAAAAGTGCACAACGCCGCTAGAAGTTTTCACTTCAAAAATTATAGCCAATGTCTCTTGGCAGGTCGTAAGAATTCTAAATATCCGACCAAATCCGTTATGACATGAATAAGTTATGGTGGAATAAAAAAGTCACATACATGCTTACACGAACTCGAAAAATCATATCTGTAAACAACCCTAGTATCAATAATGTCTGACACAAATCTGTTGAAGAACGAAAACATACAAAAACTAACTACATAGTATATGTTAAATCCACATGCTCTTTGACTTTTTCAATTACGTCTTTATCTACCATAAGACCCACGGCAAAAAGGCTGACCTAAAAACAAATTTAATATCTTCTGAGAGTACATACTCGCTCGGTAAATTTAATTTTCGCCATACATTGTATGAGATGTGGGTAACCGCAACAAATATGGCGTTACTCAGCGCGAATTATAAAGTTACCAACACATAGATTGATAAAGTTTGTTGCACGCCAACCACTATGTGAAATTAACAAACTTAGGAGCCCCTCGTCCTTTGCTACTCCAAACTCCAGACCACTAGCGCTGGGTTGCATATAAATTGTGCTACGTCCATAAACTCAACTTATATGTGACTTCAAACACTGTTTACCATTTTTATAAGTGCTTATTCGATACATTGCCTCCTTAGGTGGGAGGTAAGAAAATAATACGGTACGGCGGCACTGTAACATGAATTTACTGTAACCGCATTTCCAGCAACAGCGAAATATATTCGAATATTCTCACAGGAACGCCGCTCCAGATGAAACAAGGAAATACACAAAACTCATAATCCAAACCACGACAACAATGTAAAGCCGCTCCTTCCCGTTAAGGCAAACGTGGAAATTGTGTACATAATCAAGAAACTCATAAGTTTGTTACACAAACTCATTTCACGGTTATTTGGTTCTATAGAATTCTGGGATCACAAAAGTAGAGCGGGAAATCGGATTTAGGGATTAAATACTGGAAGTTGAAAATAAAAGATGGCTGTTTTAATTAAACAGAGAGTTACTGGAAATGGTAGGGAAATATTCTTATAAGTTAGTAGTTGGAAGCAAGTGGATGCGAAAGCAGCGGCGTAACCATAGAGGTAGTACGAGTAATAAGATACGGTATACCTGCTCGGAGGGGGTGTTAAAATAATTTTGAATCAAATTTAGTAAATAACTATAATATTTATTCGACTTAAGTTGAGACCTAAAAAATCATACAGATTTAAAAATAAATTGTCGCGAATAGTTGTTATTTGGCACATCCATGCGAAGAATTTTTTTGCCACCTAGGTTTCTAATGATGCCTGAATGTGCATGACGATCCAAGGAACTTGACACCTACCTAAGATATATTTATTCGGATCGGGACAGCATGTGAGTCTTTTCCATTTTTTACTCTTTCTCAAGCCATCTATTCTTTGGCGTACTTACCTCTATTCTGATTTCCAGTAACTTTCATAGTCAACCTTTCTCGTAATATAACTCTCTTCCCTTAGCAAAACATGCCAAAGAATAGGCCTATATGATGATTTTGCCTCGGATTTACATAGATGACACGATTGTATGATTGCGTGAAAGCCTATGAAAAGAGACGAAACTTTGCCGGAGTGTTGCTCAAAAGAGAAGGCCACTATCTGATGAACTGTCTCGGGCCTTGGATGATATAGTTACGCTACTGTGCGCGAGCCAAGTGGGCGAAGAGTTCTCGGTCGGAGTGTTTGCTCAAACGAAGTTAGTTGCCGAAAGCGATGTAGTAGTTCAACGGGCGCGTCTTGCATTTATTCCGACTATTGGAGTTGAACCGAATCATCCCTATTTCCGAAGATTGCATCTAGTCTGAACATGTCTTGTTTAGAAGCAAATAGACCAGATGTAGACTTTCAGCGTATTTGAGCTTAGAATTAAGTTGAGAAAGCGAGCGGAGAGAACATTTGGTTAGCTTTTATAACATTGTTTAGTTTCAGTTGAATAGGTAGAAGATAATATAATAAAGATCAGTAAGGATAAAAGTTATATATATTCAAATAAAATTATACTGCAGTCAAAGTAGTTAAATGGTCAGGGGTGTCAGGATGACAAATCCTCAACTGTTTGGCCGGTGGTTGTAGGTATGGCGTCGGGTGCGCGCGCCCGGCCTCCCAAGCTGCTCCTTGATTGTCCCCCTATCCTATTCATCCGAGTGAGAAGTGTGGTGAATATGGCAATCATAACCCTTGGCAATCATCCCATGGAACTAATAACCCTTGGTAAAGGCCTTTGTCGAAGTAATAATGATATACTTACTACAGTATAAAATTTGTGCATATTTCTTTCTTGGTATATGCAAGGGTCACAAGACCAAGTGACAACATTAAGCTTAACAAGAAGAGAGATGAAATACTGCTTTTATTTACAATATATTTACAACATAGTGTTCTTAATTCAGACAGATCGTCGCTCCGTGGCAACATGCCCAAAAGCTTAACAGCATTGCCAGACTCTTTTAGCCAGGTGACATCCAGCCATTTAATCTCGGAACGCCTTGATGAGTTTATTCAAGAAGAAAAGCTAAAGCCAATGAACCAGTAGTAAAATACGTAGCTAATTCGTATCCTATAAAATATTTATCTCGCGCGTTTCAATCAAAAGCCAACAAAATGCTATTTGGGATAGGTACTTGTCCTTTCATAAAGTCAGCCGCATGAATTTGAGGATGCAGACCACGTATTAAAATTCCTTGCGTGAATAGTTCTATCAGGCGCTTTATTCCAACGCAAGCTCACTATACTCACGAGTCACGCCGAACAACAAAAGAAAGTGATATTAGTATAATTTGGCGGCGTCATGTACATGTATAATAAATGGGTATTTGCGTAGGGAAAGGTTTTATTTAAAACAAGGAATATTGCAGTTTTAGTTTCGTGAAACTGAAAATTGTGATCTAATTAGATATCAAATGAAATACTTAATTTTATTAGTAAACTATGTAAATAACTTCTACGATCTTAAAAGATCCTGCACAATCGCTAGTGGTCGTAACAAAAAAATATTATAATTGACGATAGGCGTTGCCAAGGACAGGCGAGAGGGGCAGCTGAAGAGGCTCGGTAATTTTAAAGTTTTTGAAGTGAAAACTTCTTTGGCGGCATTGTGCATTTTTTTGGGATGGATATAAAAGGTTAAACTTGCGTCAGGACAAGATCGAATATTCGTAAGACGTCTTTTTCTACCGCGCGGAGTTTTCATTTATGCGGCACTCCCGAAGTGCAACAAAGTTTTTTTATTGGTTATATATCATCACAAATATGTCCCTCATATCTGCAATGAGACAACCATTGCTAATTGAAGGTTCATTTTCAGCCCGTTTTCAGCATTTTTTAATCCATACATACGTAGTGTCAGGTTTTTTTCATGCATAAAGTAGACAGAGCCCTGGTCTACAAGACCTTATGGCCACATTTAGCATGTGGGTGTGTGAGGGAAAACGGAATCAAAATGGTGATGGGCTGCTAGCCGCATCGCCTATTGACATGATTCCTCCGATTTTCGCCTATTCCCTCTATCGTTTTTTACGATCTGCGCGGGTAAAGAAGCAGCTGGCACATTCTACGTTTTTTCTTTTCTCTCAGAACAGCATGGAAGGGTCAGTCCAGCGGTGTCATAACCTCCATATACGTATTAACTAAAAATATCATGCGTCCCGTCTTGGCTTTCGACTTTCGAGAACCCTTCCCGCTCCTCGCTGAACACCTCAAACTGCTGATTCAAAAACTCAAAGGCTGGCGACACCCTACACCTAGTGAAAGTTTGTATGGTTTTAAAGATGTTGTTAACAATAGAAATAGGATGAGTGAGGAAAAAATAATTCTAAAAATACATGGGATGAGAATTCTTGAGATGAGTACGGAATAACCCGTTTGTTCTTCATGAATGCTATTAATTCCGCTGTCAAAAGTAGTGGAAAACAGCTAGTACCTGAGTCTTGTAATAATTTAGTACGTTTCTACTTCTTCTACAATGGATGGCTCTTTGTAAATTCCTTGCCACGATCTTGTTAAACATTGTTTTTGTTATTTTAATCATAACCTGTGTCCGTCCCATAAGAGATAAGACGTTATGCTGTATCTGTATAACACGTTTGTACAAATGTAAAAGGAATTTCCACTATTACACGGAATAGCGAAAATAGCGGTCCATTGGTCTGAAAGGATAGCTGTAAATATGGAACTTTGCGATCTTTTATATCTTTACGGATAGGCGGTCATACTAGTACCTATAAGCAGTGAGCAGTGTTACGCTGCCATCCAGTTGATAAGCATAAAATTTACAGGATTTACTCCTCTTGTTACTACAGCGCTGTATTTGTAATTGTACTGTGTTATGTCATTCATACTTACTTGAAAATTTTGCATCATGTGGTGAAAATTTTGTGGCAGATAAAATAACTAAAGCCCACGTATTCATTTAATGCAATATTCAAAGAAGGGTCATAGGGCAATATATAACATAAGATAGTGATAAGTAAGGAAACAGATTAGGCCTTGTGTATTAATAAACATAGTATATAGCAATAATAAAATAGTATTTATAGAAAATTGTAATAACAGATACAATGTATACGCAATTCGATATGTATTTGGAAAAATAACAGACTACGTTTTATATAATTATTATTCCCCTCATTACACAATAAGATCTTAAAGAAATAAAAAAATCCTAAAAAGTAAATAACAGCCAAGCTAGACATCCATACAGAGAGATAAAGATGGAGCATGACATGGCAAAGTATGAATTAGAAAAGTAGGTACGAGAGGTATGAATACGAGAACTGTTATGAAAGAGAAACTAGAGACCACAGGCTCCGATTCCGTCGGAGGTAGTTAGTTTATCTACCAGTCCAGCTGCAAGTGTCAGAGACAATTTTGGAAATTGGTGCAAATACAAAAAACATTATAATAGATCAGGTATATTGAAGTATAATAAGATATAAATTTCAAGAATACATAAATATTTAAATATAATATACCGTACATATACTACATAGGTATACTATACTAATTTATAGTATATACCTATGTAGAATTAAGTATATACGAATTCCCGAAGAAAATGATCGCGTACATTAAAAGTACAGCATATAGATAGCAATAAAAGTAATTAAAGCATTTCAAAGCTGTATAGATTTTGCAGTAAATGAGTACTTGACTATTAGTAACACTGAATAACTTTCCTTTCATCTCATAATAAGAATAATAACTGAATAATTATGTGATTTCTACTTACTAGTTTTGTTTTATTTAATCATTGTAGTATAATTATTCCTGCAGAATGTAATGACATTTCTCACATTATGCATTTGGTTTTCCTTTAGGAATAAACATAATTTATGACAATTTTACCTATTATCTACCTAGTTAAATGTATACAGTACAATACCTACACAAAAATAAACAGGTTACATAGATGTATAATTATGTAAAGGTGGCCTTATCGCAATGTAATTGCTTCTACGCAACTCTTCTAATAATAAATTAGTAGCAACTATGATAGAATTGATAAAAAACGCCAAAAACACGTTTCTTGCATATGACCACATTGAATTACTTTTACTTAATAAGATTACTTTGTTTTTCTTATTTGTTGTTATAGCAGCAAAAGATAGGTAGGTATACAATCTGTGACATACAATCAATAGTCAAATACTTTATTAATCGTAAGATATTCTTAATGCCTATAATAAAAACCCTAACTTAAATTACAACATTATTTATGTTGACGTCAATAACTTACTTAGAGCTAAGTTTACGCCTCTTCCAAAGCGAAGTGCAGAAGAAGCGGCAACAAATTGCCCAGCGCATTTTCTCAAAATAACACAATGACACATACAACACAACAAATATGAGATGAACAACGCAATCTTAGTTAAAACGGACCCCATACATTACCGTTGGCATCTTTTGGGTCTATAAAACAATATATAACCATCGTTAATGCCTTGGAAAACCGTATCATCACGTCACACCACGTGTTTTTTGTAAGGACTTTGAATATTTATACATGTTGTTAAAATATGAATAATCCTTACTAAGGCCGCCTACTGCGCACCACCCCTGAGGTATGGTGGTTCTTTTTTTATTATCATGATCTTCACAGTTCCACTCATTCATTTCGAGTAGGTGACACGGTCTATCAACCATGCACACCCTGGTGTCAGAGTTCTTCGGCCTTTGACGTGGTTCATTTAACGACTACCAGATGGCAGCCGGGACCAATGGCTTAACGTGCCTTCCAAAGCACGGAATCATCTTTATTATCAGACAATCAGGTGATTCAAGCCTGCAAATGTCCTAACCAAATTGGAAGCAACTAAACAAAGTATGCTTCCCGTGGGAATCGAACCCACGACCCCCGGGTTTACAGGCAAACGCCTTAACCACTGGACCACGGAGGCAGTAGTTCCACTTTAAAGTGGGTATTACTCGCAGAAAATTTTTACTACTTAGAATTTTCCCTCAACAATAATTTTGAAGAATTATCACATAAGTCTCGCTGACGCACGTAAGCCTCGTGGGCCCAAGGGAAGTGTGCCGTTACGGCTTACGGCGGTCAGCGCAGCTGTGATTTGTAAGCTCTGGTTACATCCTGTGGCAATATTTATCATTTTCAACTTACTTTTAAATGAAAATATTTTCGTTATTTTTATGAAGACATAGAGATTACGTTTAAAGTAATTTTCCATTCGAATTTGGACTGTTTACGCAGTTGGTCTCATCGTAACGTGTATATCGTTAAAACTTCGGAAAACAATATCATCACGTGTTTTTTGTAGTAGTATCCAGATCATCTTTCATGTATTTTAAATATTAATATTATTTAGGGAAAATAAGATTATCCCTAACCAATATCTTAAATGCAAAAATGAATAAGTTTATTTTTTGCTTGTTTACGCTTTCACGTCGAAAATTTTCATGGGTACACGTTATCTGGGGTACGGATAAGTTCATATGTTACTTTTATCCCTGAAAAAATTACTGTTCCCGAGGGAATAAGCTAGTTTACATATCAATGTATACTTCTTAGATTAAAAATACTTAAGATTTTGAGTACCTGTATCACGACCTTTTTTTCCAAAATGAAAAAAATAAAAATATTATAAATAGTTTAGATGATTATGAAATAAAACAAGAAAAACTCTGATGATTATCGTTGATATTATGTCTATTACAATGTTTTCAGGGCTTGCCACGGGCTTGCTTTTTTAATTTGCATTTCTGTTACAACATTTAAACCCATTCATGACTTCATACCTACTCAATTTTACTTAAGAGCAGCAAAATTATTACGTCCATTTTGTCAACTAACTACATTAACTAGGCAGGATTTATTCGTGTGATGTAATAAAATGTAATCGAAAAGCATACCCTGGAAATGTTTTCCAATTCAATTCTGTCAGGCACGCGTCCTCAATTTATGCGAACGTTCCGATGCGAACGCTTTTATTTATTTGAACTTTTTCGCTAATTTATTTTTTTGATCTCTGTCATTCGGGTCAATTACGCCTAGTGCCACTCTTTCAATCAATGTCGGGCTCAGACGTTAAGGGACACATTTGTGACAAGTGACCGACCTTTATTTCCTAACTAGCTTTCGCCCGCGGTTCCGCCCGCGTCAATGTCGATCCCACGGGAATAGTACTTTTTCCCGGGATAAAAGGTAGCCTATGTACTTCTCCGTACGTACTCCAGAGAATTTGTAAATTTAATGATGATCGGTTCAGTATTTACTACGTGAAAGCATAACAAACAAACAAACTAATTTGCTTTCGCATGTATAATATTATATAGTAAGAATAAGGATTAACGGCTTATACATCGTTCATTACAAATTACGAGTATAACAGTTGCAGGCCAACTATTAAAATATAATAATTTTAAAACTTCCACCAGACATTGTTGTTGTTACGCAGCACGAGCAGAGGAGCGGTAGGCGACGTGCGAGAAGGCCTCAGTGCTTTGAGGGAAGCAAAAACGTCGTGTCGCCTCTCCTAACACTTGCCCCAATGGAAGACCATTAAAAAATCAAGGATAAAAGTAACAGACTGAAACTAGTCGGCGAATCCGAAGAATAAAACGTGAGTAATACCATAATTCCGTAATGAAAAAATACTAAAAGCTAACTACGAGAACTGCCAGCAACTGCCAAAGACTGGATTTAGACTTAGACTCAGTGTTTTTTTTTATTTACTATTTAGCTAGCTCCAAGTGAGCCTTTACTATTTCACCGGGTGTCTGAGGGGATATAGGGTATAGATATAGATATTAACTCTGTAGTCTATGCTCATCACGGATAATATAGGATTCTAATGGCGAAAGAATTATTCAAATCCGTCCAGGTCTAGTAGTTTCGGAGCCTTTTTAATGCAAACAATGAAATCGTTCCTCCTAATAATATTAGTGCAATTTAGTGTAGATATAGATAACTTTGCACGGATGAATGAACTTTTTAAGAATAAAGTGACGTACATAAAAGGTACGTCATTTTTCGAGTTATATTTGATATCCCACCTAATGCCCACCAACATGTTAAACGTGGCCTTCAGGTCTTATAGACCTAGGCTCTGTTTACCCCGCAAGGGAAAAAGACCTGATACTATGTATGTATGCATATTTGATATCCAACTGTCGGATTGCATCAAAAATAGCTAGTCTACCATCTTGGGGGTACCGCCATGTTTAATTTAGAATAACATCACACAGTTAACCAGGCATTATCATGCAAACTAAGCGAGTAGGCATACAAAATTTCAGCTCAATCGGTGGAAGATATCTGCTTCAAAATTTAATTGCAAGATTCCACCCGAACAAACGTAGTTACATACATACATTGCAAGTTATAATAAAAGCTTGTAATTAAAACGAAAATAAACAAAAGATGAATATACATCTCATAAAATTTTATTTCTGTGTAAATAAAGATATACCACATACTTTATGTGCCATCAATATCGCAAATCGTACAATAATTTGCATACAAACGGGCCACATTTAATCCAACAACTTGCACATTCAAACACATGCATTTACAAAAACGTCAGTATTTTAACCCAAGAGAAATCGGTTTGCGTTATGCTAATATAAAAAGGAAATTTATCGTTTTTGAATAAATAAGTACCCACATAATGCCAAATAATAAATAAAATATTCATCATGGCATCAGGATGGTGTTTACATCCAACTTGAACTATTTTAACCATAAATATTACAATAGTGATTTTAAACCACAAAGCGCAAACCTATAACTTTTATTATATAACTATTGTTTGTTAAGGTCAAGGTGTCATTCTCAAATGCCTGTCCGGTGCCGGTGGTTGCAGGGTTGCAGGCATCGGGTTCGCGCGCCCGGCCACCTGAGCTGCTACTTGCTTTTACCCCATTCATTCTAATGAGAAGTATCCCAATACCTATTAATCCATTCCAAAATAATAAAAAATTCTTACCTTCCCCAACTTAAAAATGCTTGCGATAGGCTAGCAGCTCGCCAACCTGCCGACCAATCATTGGTGGTGAGTACGGCAATATCCTTCTATGGAACGAAGAATCCTTGGAAGTGGCCCTTGTCCAGCAGTGGACTTATTGCGGCTATAATAATGATGATGATGATTCTGTTTGTCAACACAACGACATGAAGTAGAAAATACAAACAGGGTGGTTCTTAAGTTTTCCTATAATTGCTGGAGACGACAAACTTCCTTTGACTAGGTGTTTATGGCGTATAGTATAGATATATACATCTACTATAGTATAGATATATTCGTTCACGCGTAATGTTATCATAAGAAGTTATAAACATGAAAGTAACAATCAAATCAAATTATTAAAGAAAACATAAACATAAATCATCATCATTTATCATTTCAGCCGTAAGAAATCTACTGATGGACAAAGGCCTCTTCCAAGGATTCTTCGTTCCATGGGAGGATATTGCCTTACTCTTCTGCTTGCTAACTTGCCAACCGCTTGCCAAGCGGTTGGCAAGTTAGCAAGCTGAAGAAGACAAAGAAACGTCTTTGCCTTCTTCTGCTTCAGATGATGCTGCCCATTGGCAAAATTTATGATAACACAGAGAATCAAAATATATTGTAATGGCGCTGAAAAATACAAGCCTTTATCTGTTTACAAAGCCTTCAAACTTGCACATGTATATTCTCGTTAACTCTGCCAGACATAAAATAGGATTTCTTTTAGATGTTGCTCGGATGTTTTTTAATTCTCCCTTTGTTTAGCAGCAGAAAATATATTTAATTAGCCAGACATATCAAAAAAAGTAATTCATTGGTATTCGATCAGTTGCTGAAAATTTTCATGTCACTCTCTGTTTCATGAGTAATTACAAAAAAAAAAATCGAATTACTGCTTTCTTCAACGCGAAGGCAAGACAATATCCTCTTTAAACAGACCAGGGTCCATTGGATTTTCCCACATTATTACCTTTTTTACTCTGTATAGTACTATAATTATGAACACCAAAAATACAGAAGTTAAACTTTACTATTTGCGCCCAATGATCTGTATGTGATCCTAACTTATTTCAAATTGGCTAGGTATATAATAAAAATAACGTCTTTCCCATTTACGCGCAAATCGCGATCCAGACAGATCTCTGGCAATAACTATTTTATATTCATCGAAAACATCAGAGCAATTTCCCCAGGCCGCAGCCATCATCTGCAAGAGCGCCAGCGTCATAGACCGCAATAAAATAAATCACGACAGAAGCTTTCGACAATTTGATTCCGAAGATATTTCTCGTTTCATGAAAGCGTTTGGGTTTGCAACGATTCATACTTCTAAGGGCGTATTTAAACTATTCCCAAATGTTCATGGCCCAGGGTTACAAAATTCAGAATCATGTTCTGAATTTTGTAACCCTATGAAGGCTCCCAAAGAAAAGTGCAGGATGTTACAAGCAATGTGATGCACTTTATATGGCAGATCAAAGCGTTTATTTTCTTTTTATTATTTTTAACAATACTTTGTTCCGAATAAGTAACAAAATCACCGATGTTCTTTTGAAAATGTTAAATGTACCTCAAAAAACGTAATGTACTCCACTTTCACTTTATTTATCATTGTTGTTGAAATGTTCGCAAAGTTTTCGACAGTCGAAAGGAACAAATATGAAACAATTACAAATGCTACCTAACAACACTTAGTATTGTATTTAATTTTGTTACCCATATAGTCCCACTTCTGGGCAAAGGTCTCCCCCATTTTCCTCCACTGGTCTCATCTAGCTGTATTGAACCAACAACGTTGAACACCTACAGTTTAGTGTCCCTGGTTCGACCCTCGGCCAAGCCAAGATAGAAAACGATATTTTGGATTAACCTGGGACATGGGTGTTTATTTACATATGTATGATATTGTATCGTTAAAATAGTATCCCATGACACAGGTTAACAATTTACTGTGGGGCTAGCTAAATCTGTATTATTTGTCTCTATATATCTTCTATCTATATCTATCTAATGTATTATATTATATATAATATTAAGACATTATTTAATGGGGTGGAAAATTTAATATGTTATATTACTAATAGCCCAGGATATAAAATCTCAAAATACGTCCTTGTTTATTCGAGAATGGACAAGTCTTAGAATTCCCAGGGGATGGACGCCGTCCTCGAGCCATTTCGAATTCGGGAACGTTCACCATACATATCTTATCCACACATTGCTTGTCTACACAAATCCGACAGTTCTACTCTGTTTGCTTTGTAGCCCTAGGGCGAGTTAAGATAATGTTCACTTGGCGTTAATAACTTGAGGATAGTGGTGTGTCAGACGTAATATGTTGGTGATGTGGAATATTTTTCTTTGTATACATTTCTCGCTCGTTAATCCATTTTTTCTACTCATTGTTAAAAGATCACATGCAGAGTTTATAGCGTACATTAAGCAAAGTTATGTACAGTTGAGGGCAGATAAATGTGACCCTCCTACGATTTAAAATCTGTTGTTAGAGGGGTCAGTTTTGTCTGCCCCCGACTGTACCTCCGAGATACAACACTCAAAATATACAATGTTTAAAGTAACAATTCGCTTGCCATGAAAAAGACTATATGACACACTGTTTGTGACTATTTAACAATGTATGATGACTGAAAAAAAGCTGACTTGTTTTCTGAAACTTCTTTTCTCGTATTTATTCTATGTTTAGTATTATTTCGGGGAAGACGCTGCGCTCCACAATACAGGGAATCCTAGTGTGAAGTTCAGCGCTACACTGATTAAGTACCTATCTTTAATTTTAGTAATACTTATATTATTATCTAGTACTCGTGCTTACTTAGCACAGGTTATGTAGCCTGATTTGGGGCCTCTGTTATTTGTATTAAGATTGTGTTTTAGTGCCTTATCATAAGGAAATTGTATTTAGTATCAAAAATAAACGATTTTATATTTATATTTTTATATTTAAACTATGGCATAGCGGGTTTGTTATGTATTATGCAATTGCAGTGTCGAGCAAGCACAAGTATGCTTACTTACTTCCGCACCTGAAAATTCTATGCCTATTAAAATCCGACAGTCCACTTGATAGGTTACAAAGAAAACAATGTGACTCAGTCTGCAATAATATTCATTTTTACACACCTACATGCATGAAAAGCGTTACCGGCCTTAATGCAGTCGGGTACAAACAAATAAGAGTTTTTACTAGGTTTCCATTATACTATGAATGGGCCCTAAGAAACATTTTAATTAGGAATATCAAGATTAAAGTAAGCAGCCAGAATTCTAAGAATCAGTTTCTCAAAGGATTACAGTAACTCGTATCAAATTCTCAGTAACAACAGAAACAAATACACAACCAGATAATGAGCCTTCTGCCTTTGTACTTTGAACTTATCCTACAAAAATGAATGCTCGCTCATTTCATTATCTAAGTCCGTCAAATGTAACAATTTTACTTTGGTACTATAATTTTTTTTATAAACGTAAATTAATTTTATAAATGCGAAAGTGAGTTTGTTTATGACGCATTCACGCTCTATCTTCTGAACCGATTATCATGAAGTTTTGCATACTCGTTGCCTGGGGTATGGTGAAGGACATAGGGTAAATTTTATCCCGGGAAAAAGTACTGTTCCCGAGAGATCGACATTGAAGCGGGCGGAGCAGCGGGTGAAAGCTAGTAAATAAATAAAAATATATCTTCTAGTAAAAATATATTTATACTATTGTATGTTGCGTAATCCAAGTATTGTTACACGTATTAGAAATTCTTTTCAGATTTGAATTATATAAAGTAAAAATGCCAGCTTGCTGCAGAGCCATCAATAAAATCCATCTATTCTATACATATAATAAAACAGTAAAATTATTTTGTCTGTACATTTCGAATTTTTGACTGAAATGGATAGAGGGACACTTAAAAAGAATAATAGAAAGCAAAAAAAAATTTTTGAAATTTCTTGTCTGTCTGTCTGTCTGTCTGTCTGTCTGTCTGTATGTATGATCACGATTATCTCCGAAAATACTGAACCGATTTACTTCAAACTTTCACCAATTGCTTTGTTTTAACTCAGTTTAACATTTAAAGTTTGGTTCATCAAAATCGGTTCATTAAAAAAAAAGTTATCGTCATTTGAATGAACTCAAGGCATGAGTTTGCCTGCAAACATATAGCAAAATAAAATAAAATAATAATTGACATAAGAAAATTAAAATCCAAAGTCAATTCATCATCATTATACGACAGCATTATACCTATCCATACTATCCATAGTAATCCATACTAAAAAAAAGAAGAAGCTGACTGACTGACTGACATATCAACGCAGGGCCTAAACTATAAGGGTTAGGAACTTGATATTTTGCACAGGGGTTCCTTTTATAACGTAGGAGAGCACTAAGAAAGGATTTTTGGAAATTCATCTCCTTAGGGGGAAAAACGGGTTGCAAAGTTAGTATGAAACTTTGTCGTTTTTGAAGTTATTCGAATGAAATTCAGCATGAAGGTTCTTTACTGAAAGGTATGAAACACGAGTAAAATATTTTACTCAAAAATCATGCCTTAAGGGGGTAAAATAGGGGTGCAAAGTAAGCATGAAACTATGCCATTTTTGAAGTTAGTCGAATGAAATTCAGCATGAAGGTTCTTTACTAAAAGGCATGAAACACGAGTAAAACATTTTTCTCAAAAATCATCCCTTAAGGGGATATAACGGGGATGCAAAGTTTGTATGAAACTTTCCCTTTTTGAAGTTATTCAATTGAAATTCAATATTAAGGTGTTTCATTGAAAGTCATAAACTAATGTATTCCGGGTAATTCTACTGTTCCTGAGAAATCGACACTTACGCGGGCGGAGCCGCGGGCCAAAGGCAAACCTGACTTATATATCAACGCACAGCCGAAACTACTGTGCGCAGAAACTTGAAATTTGGCACAGGGATTCTTTTTATGATGTAAATGAGCACTAAGAAAGGATTTTTAGAAAATCAAAGGGGTTGAAGTTTTATGGAATTTTCTCATTTCTGAACTTAGAAGTTTGAAAGTAGGTACGCAAGTTCTCAATTAAAATTAAAAAAGATCTGTTTAGGTGAACCAGACAACATTCTTCCTTGAAGGGGTAAATAGGGGGTAAAGTTTGTATGGAATTTTTCCATTTCTAGACTTAGAGGTATGAAAATAAGTATATACGTTCTAGGTTACAATTAAAAAAGATCTGTGTAGGTGAAATGTACAAAATTTCCCCCTTAAGGGATAAAGGGGGGGGGGGGGGGGTACATTGTATGGAAATTTTCTCATTTCTGGACATAGAAGTATAAAAATAAGTATATTTGTTTAAGAATAGGTGGGGTAAAGTTTGTATGGATTTTTTTTTATTTACTTAGAAATATGACAATAAGAAGTTCTCCATTACAGTAAAAAAATATCTGTGTAGGTGAAATGGGCAAAATCCCCTCCTTAAGGGCTAAAGTTCTATGCAGGTGAAATGTATTAAATTCCCCCTTAAGGGGAAAAAGCAAAGGGGCAGGGGTTTGTATGGAATTTTTATCATTTCTACTGTTCCCAAGGGAACGACATTAACGCGGGCGGAGCCGCGGGCAACAGCTAGTGTTACAATAAAATCGTATGAACTTACTCAGACATCGTAATAGATGAGTGTGGTCGCGTAATAAAACCTAAGAATGGCCATTCTGCCCTAATATTTACGAGTTCCCAGCAAAGAAAGCTGTTAGTTCGTAAAATTGCTCATAAAGTTGAAATTTATTTATCTTTTTAACTTTTGAATTTCTCAACTGTAAATTATATTATGTACTATCTTTTTCCGCGATGTCTTTCTATGTAATTTAGCCTATGTGCTACTCTTTTTGTTGTTGTGGTAGCGCCACGCTAGCGGAAAAATTCATTTTTGTTAGTAGTATGCATGGGCCGGCTCGTCCGGGGAACTCTTACAGAAAATCGACGTTTGAGTGGAAGCTTTACCGCTTCTATGCTTCGTTCAGTGAGTGAGAGAGCCGGAGGCCCATCCTTCTCCCCCTTCCTCCATGTCCCCCATTTTTCCCTGCTCCCAATGTCCTTCCCCCAACTCCTTGAAAGGCCAGCAATGCTCCTGTCACACTCTGGTGTTGCAGCTGTTCATGGGCAGCGTTGATCGCTTACCATCAGCTGACTCGCTTACTCGTTTGCCGCCCTATAACATAAAAAAAGAACACTGTAAAGTTTCATCAAAATCCATGTCGTAGTTTTTGCGTGAAAGAGTAACAAACATCTTCACACCCATACTCACTATCAGATTTACGACCTGGACCCCGGCTTCACACGAGTGCAATGTACATATAAACCTTACTCTTCAATCAGTCTATCTATTAAAAAACCGCACTATAAGTAAGTAGGATACATAATACTTTCTTCCCGTTTAAGACATAGATGCACAATAATAAAAGAGAGTAGTATAGAAAACTTCTAACGTAACGCATAGCATATTTTCCGCTTGCACATTGTATAACAATTCTTTGTTTCTTCTTTTCTTACTCGTAGTTCATGAATATCGTAGTCGTGATACGTCATAGTTTCACAATATGTCTTCAACAAATAAACTCTACAAACTAGAAAATAGTTACTTTACAGTGTAGTATATAGTATTTCACTAACGTATATAAATATATACGGACAAATCACACAGATTGAGCTAGCCCCAAAGTAAGTCTGAGACTGGTGTTATCTATCTAATACATATAATAAAACAGTAAAATTATTTTGTCTGTACATTTCGAGTTTTTGACTGAAATGGATAGAGGGACACTTAAAAAGAAGAATAGAAAGCAAAAAAAATTTTTTGGAATTTCTTGTCTGTCTGTCTGTCTGTCTGTCTGTATGTATGATCACGATTATCTCCGAAAATACTGAACCAATTTACTTCAAACTTTCACCAATTGCTTTGTTTTAACTCAGTTTAACATCTAAAGTTTGTTTCATCAAAATCGGTTCATTAAAAAAAAAGTTATCGTCATTTGAATGAACTCAAGGCATGAGTTTGCCTACAAACATATAGCAAAAATAAAATAAAATAATAAGTGACATAAGAAAATTAAAATCCAAAGTCAATTCATCATCATTATACGACAGCATTATAGCTCTCCATACTATCCATAGTAATCCATACTAGGAAAAAAGGAGAAGCTGACTGACTGATTGACATATCAACGCAGGGCCTAAACTATAAGGGTTAGGAACTTGAAATTTTGCACAGGGGTTCCTTTTATAACGTAGGGGAGCACTAAGAAAGGATTTTTGGAAATTCTTCTCCTTAGGGGGAAAAATGGGTTGCAAAGTTAGTATGAAACTTTGTTGTTTTTGAAGTTATTCGAATGAAATTCAGCATGAAGGTTCTTTACTGAAAGATATAAAACACGAGTAAAATATTTTACTCAAAAATCATCCCTTAAGGGGGTAAAATAGGGGTCCAAAGTAAGCATGAAACTTTGTCATTTTTGAAGTTAGTCGAATGAAATTCAGCATGAAGGTTCTTTACTAAAAGGCATAAAACACGATAAAAAATATTTTTCTCAAAAATCATCCCTTAAGGGAATATAACGGGGATGCAAAGTTAGTATAAAACTTTCCGTTTTTGAAGTTATTCAATTGAAATTCAATATTAAGGTGTTTCATTGAAAGTCATAAACTAATGTTTTCAGGGTAATTCTACTGTTCCTGAGAAATCGACACTTACGCGGGCGGAGCCGCGGGCCAAAGGCAAACCTGACTTATATATCAACGCACAGCCGAAACTACTGTGTGCAGAAACTTGAAATTTGGCACAGGGATTCTTTTTATGACGTAAATGAGCACTAAGAAAGGATTTTTAGAAAATCAAAGGGGTTGAAGTTTTATGGAATTTTCTCATTTCTGGACTTAAAAGTTTGAAAGAAGGTACGCAAGTTCTCAATTAAAATTTAAAAAGATCTGTATAGGTGAACCAGACAACATTCTCCCTTGAAGGGGTAAATAGGGGGTAAAGTTTGTATGGAATTTTTCCATTTCTAGACTTAGAGGTATGAAAATAAGTATATACGTTCTAGGTTACAATTAAAAAAGATCTGTGTAGGTGAAATGTACAAAATTTCCCCCTTAAGGGATAAATATTGTATGGAAATTTTCTCATTTCTGGACATAGAAGTATAAAAATAAGTATATATGTTTACATTACAATTAAAAAGATCTGTGTAGTTAAAATGGTCGAAATTTCCCCTTTAAGGGGTAGAATAGGTGGGGTAAACATTGTATGGATTTTTTTATTTACTTAGAAATATGACAATAAGAAGTTCTCCATTACAATAAAAAAATATCTGTGTAGGTGAAATGGGCAAAATCCCCTCCATAAGGGCTAAAGAGCTATGCAGGTAAAATGTATTAAATTCCCCCTTAAGGGGAAAAAGCAAAGGGGCAGGGGTTTGTATGGAATTTTTATCATTTCTACTGTTCCCAAGGGAACGACATTAACGCGGGCGGAGCCGCGGGCAACAGCTAGTGGGATACTAACTCAACGATACTATACTTTATAACAAATACATATATAGATACACATCCAAGACCCAGGCCAATCTGAAAAAGATCATTTTCCATCTTGACCTGGCCGGGGATCGAACCCGGGCACTCTGTGTTGACCGCTGCGCCAGCTAGCCAAAAATACACAATAGCATTGTGTATACTGCTTAAATAATAATTTACTAAAGGATATAAACTGTAACAGTACTAGTTCGTTCATAACATTCAATCAGAAAGATTTTAGATCTCAAGGCAAGATGGTTTGTGGAAAGAGTAAGGACAACTCCCTTATTCATCTTTTACGACTGGCTAGAAAATTGAGAAGAAGTAGCAAGTAAGATTATCAGCTTTCTCATCCTGACAATGCTTGGCCCGCTATATGGCAGGAACTTCTTTTCTCCACACCAATTGACACGTAAAATTATACTACAATTTTAAGTTGGTAAATATCATGTAGCAAAATATTCTCACTATTATAGCATGATAATACCGGATATAAGATAATCCTCTTGGTAACCATGAAGGGGCGACTCAGCCCGTCAAAAAGAACAACTTTTCCGCCTTTCCCATACAAATTTCCGAGTCGACCATAGCATTTTGTATGGGAACTTTCAAGTTACCAGCGTTAGTCCTATGGGAAAAGGTCATATTGAGCATAAACTGAAGCGCCTATTCAATCATCCTGTATTTAGGATCCGATGGGAGGGACGCCGCTATACGTTAGCAACGATACGAGATATCTACAATCGTATCGCACGTATAGCGGCGTCCCTATTCTAAATCGGATGCGATAAGAGATGGTATATTACCCCCTTTACAGCCGGTGCTACTATTTATTTTTAAATAAAGCAAATCGTCTTGTGTTTGACTATAAACGTAAGTAACCCGTACTCCACATACTGATTATATTTTGTTATGATAAAATTTAATAATGTTACAGGTAGGTATAATAATAAATACTAATCATAATTAAACCTACTTAAAAATGTAAATAAGTATTTACGAATTATATAGTCCCTGCAAACCGTCACCCTGCGGCAATATGCCCAAAAGACTGGCAGCATAGCCACGTTGGATAGCAATGCTTATACTTCGAACCAGGTAATCGCCAAACCTTTGGTCACGGTATACCTCCATCAGTCCCTTTGACAGTAAATCAAAAACGACGATGGACTGATAGACCCTAGGACCCATGGTTTCTATCCTGCTAAAATATGTAGCTATCTCCGATACCTACGTACTTGTGCCTTTTGAGGCATTCCGCTGCGGCTGCCGCCTTTTTGTTGTTATTTTATTATATCTTATCATACTGAATACTCTCCCTTACAAACAATCGTTTAGAAACATGCATCAACTACCGTTCGTCAACTCGTTCAAAAACTTTTAAAAAGTTAAAAGTTAAGATTCGATTAAAGCCTCGTAAATGTATCTACTTACTATGAAAAACGCGGAAGTAATTAAGTCAATGAATTCAAAACAATAGATATACGAGTAGCTATAGAGAGCACTAAACGTCCTTGTAGCAAATGTGATATGCAGCAATCATTGAATGAATCTATGACTCTAGGTAGGTATATCTCACTAACGGACTACACCATAGATATCAGTATATTACATCTATGTGGACTACACTAACTAAATTGGCAGATGTTAACTATGATGTCACCAAAACGTGTTTAATTAATACAACTTTATTGGCTTATAATCGTGTACGCAAGACCACTTATTTCATTGCAGCAGTAAGAAGTTCACTCTTCGGGAGAGGCCTTTGGCCTTTCCCAAGGAGTTCTTCGTTTCATGCGATATTGCCATACCACGGTTTATAGGCAGGTTGGCGAACGCTATTTCAAATCAAATTGGCTTCTTGTTCTTCCAAAGCTACACAAACATTTTAAACTGGGAAAGGATAGGAATTAGTTAGATTTAGGAAATGAAAGTATTGGGATACTCTAATGAACAGGGAAAAAGCATGTAGCAGCTCTGAAGGCATGCGTACTTGGTGCCTTACCTGCAATCATGGGACAGGCAGTCGAGGATGACACCCCTAATGGTATGTTTGTTTGGTACTTACTAATGACCTTTTTTATTTGTTAATGCTAGCTTCTTTTTCTCTTTTATCTTGTTAATAATATTTAGGTCATACGGAAGGAAGACAAGAAGACAAACAAGCAATCCCTAGCCCCCTACTGAGGGGGCTCTGGGGCCACTAAATTACGAGCGAGCAAAGCGACCGAGTGTCCTCTGCTTAGGAAGTATATAATAAAGATTACAGTTATTTGCTTCATATTATTTTACATTTAGTACAAGTTATTTTCCTCATATTATTTTACTTTTGGGAAGCTTCTAAAGCACACCCAAGCAAAAGGGAAGAAGAAGCATTTCAAATAAGGTATTTTACGTTTTATTTATTTCTTTGTAAAAACATCAAAAGGTAATTATGCAAGCCGTAGCTAAAGTTGAACGAATTTATATTCGTAATCAATTAAGTGCATTTGCGCGTAAAATTCAATTTGATTGAAATCAACCGAGTCCTGCCCGGCTCCGCGAGAAATCTTGTGTTCCAGTTAATCCTAACTAATATTATAAATGCGAAAGTGAGTTTGTTTGTTTGTTACGCTTTCACGCTGTAACTACTGAACCGATCATCATGAAATTTTGCATACAAGTTCTCTGAAGAACGGACATAGGCCACCTTTTATCCCAGAAAAAGGGACTATTTATTCCCTAGGGATCGACATTGACGCGAGCGGAGCCGCGGGCGAAAGCTAGTTATTAATAAATAAATGCTGCGTAAATAGGTGGTTCACCAATTTTGATACTGTATACTATTACAACAATTAAAAAAAAAAGTGTTTTAGCAGACTACACGATTTTGACAAATCGGTGTAGTATGCAGTGCTTCCTCTTGGCCAAACCATTTCGACAAACTGACTTGGCTACGAGGAATTCCATTTCCTTGTGGCCAAACTCGTTTACAACCTTTGTGGACAAAAATAAGGAAAGTAAGTACAATTACAAATATAACAGTATTCTCGTTTCTCTAAATGCAAATAATTATAATTTTCTAACTTACTATTTTGTTTTGCATTTGCAAAAATCAAAACACTTTGTTTAACACTTCAAAACTATAAAAATGACTATTTATATAGGGTACTGCTAAATTTTTCTTTTATATTTATAATTTTCATGCTTCAAAACCAACTTTCACTTTTATATTTGTTACTATATTTAATTTTCATAAAAGTATTTAAATTGACCATTGATGAAAATATTGTGGAAATGATTCTTTACTTGATCCATACAACTGTCCCTAGGTCTAGGAAAAATGAATACCTTATTTCACTAGTATTGACGTGATGTAGAAGACAGTTCCTAATTCATTTGATTTTGTTAGTTTAACCTCCGTCAGAGGTCTTAAGTCTTAAAAATCAGACACCAATGTTAGCATGAGAAGTCATTACCTGCGAAGAAATACTTGTGAGGGTACTAACAAATTCATTAATAGTATAAAAACAATGTACAGTTTGATAAACCTCATGACAAAATTTAAATATTCAATCAGGAAAACTAAAAGAACACAAGATCGTAAGAAACAAAGAAGAAGGAAAAAAGAAAGCTAAAATATTTTTTTTTGTCTTCATCATTCCAGTCTTTCGAGTGAGTTATTCCGGTCTGATCCCCAAAATCTGATACCCTAGTGGATCCGTTTTATTTATATTAATTTCTATTCCGTTCTGATCCACCGTGCAGGGGATCAGAATTAATAATTAAATATTGTATTCCGGTCGGATCCGCAAGCATATTTTTAGTACAGTCAGTAACAAATATTTGAACTTACGAAATATAGAAATAGGATGCAATAAAAAAAATTACATTGCATCTTAAGAGCCATTAAGAAAGTATAGCGTTGCAAAATACAAAAATTCTATTTAAAATATAAAATATTTGAAGTGTTTCATTAAGATTTTTTTTTCGTTAAGATTTTATTTCTTATTTATTTTTCTAGTATAAATCTTTAGTTGTCGATCTTAGGAACTTATATTTCCCTTTTTACTTACTATTTTATTTTATGTTGCCTAGAAACTAAGATACAAATTTATGATTATCTGTGATGATTGTAAGTAATAAAACTGATAATTTTATCATCGACAACTGTTTTTTTCTTGACTGTACTAATCAGGTAGGGGATCAGACCAGACTAATCAATTTTATAGTGGATCAGACCGGACAAAAGTAATAATAATAAGGAAAAGTGGATCCGTTTGGTGGATCAGACCGAAATAACTCTTTCGAGTCCACTGCTGAACAAAGGCCAAGCTCCCAAGGACTTTTGTTCCATGGCAGGATATTGCCATACCACCACGCTTGGCAGGCGGGTTAGCGAGTGCTGTTCTTTGGCTTCTTGTGCTTCCAACGCTACTGCCTATTGGAAGCATTTATAAGCTGGGGAAGGATAGGAGCTTTATGGATTCGGAAAGAAAATTAAGGTATTGGGATACCACTCACTCGGATGATTAGGAAAAGGAAGTAGTAGCTCGGTACCCGATGTCATACTTGCAACCACCGGGCAGGCGGTTGAGAATAGCACCCCTGACCATATTTTTATATCTTGATTCCTAGATTTAAATATTCTCTAGAGCTTTAAATCAACCTCCGGGTATATAACGTCTCCACACATACAATATTAAATTTAAAGTTCAACCGCATAATATCTATCTGCTTACTCAACCATGCTCATCACTATCCTCAGACCGACCACAACCATGATTTGCACGCCATATTAACTTAGTTTCAACAATGCCGGAAGGACTGAACAATGTTTACGCGATTATTAATGACTAGCGGCCCGCCCCGGCTTCCCACGGGTAGATATAGGTATTTAATTCTATAGCCTATGTTCTTCAGAGATAATGTAGGATTCTAATGGTGAAAGAATTTTTCAAATCAGTCCAGTAGTTTCGGAGCCTACTCAATGCAAACAACAGTTTCGACAGATTATAGATAATACTGAACGTTATGACTACATCTTAATAAAACGAGTTAATTCCAAACTGTTAAATGATTAACCGCACGCTTTATAACAAGGTAACTCTTATCCATTGGGAAAATATATTTTTAATAAAAACTTTATATTTCATGCTTTTTGGTTCCCGCTATTTCATGCTTTTTGGTTCCCGCTATGTTAAAGACGCTTTCAATATGTTGTACTAAATTTCTGCCTTTTATGTTGACTGAATAGAAAACTTTTCTTATCTTTCAAATTTTCTCAATATTCTCCAATAATTAAAAAGTTTTTTAATCGGATATTCAAATTTTAAAATTTTGATAAATCTATTTTTTTTTATGATATAGCAAACAAGCAAGCGAGTCCCCTGATGGTTAGTGATCATTGCTGCCCGAAGACAACAGCATCACCTGGTGGGAAATATGGGGGTAAAATATACTCTCTCACTCATCAATCAATCAATCAATCGATCGAAGCATAGAAGTGGTAAAGTTTCTACTCAAACGTCGATTTTCTGTGAGAGTGTGGTATTTCACCGGACGAGCCGGCCCATTGATGCTATTAGGAATAAAATTAAAGTAAAAATCTTTTTTAAAACAAACTTTCATTAAAAAAATAACTTGAAAAATATCACTTTATTTTTCGAGTTATTTTCAGCGAGCCCTTTAATTTGATATCCATATTCGGATTGCAACAAAAATAGCTAGACCGCCATCTTGGGTGTTCCGCCATGTTACATTTAGAACGACGTCACACAGCTAACCATACATTGTAATCCAAACTAAACGAGTACCTATACAAAATTTCAGCTCAATCAATGGCAGGTATCTGCTTCAAAATCGACCTGTAAGATCCCACCCAAACAAACATAGTTACATACATACATGGCAAATTAAATAAAAGCTTTTAAAATGATTGCCGGTACATAGCGTCGCTAGGTCCTTGTGCCAATTCTGGCAAATTGAAAAAAAAAAACTAAAAACTGACAAAAATATTCGTTGTTATTAATATTGTTGCGACTTCCTGAAAGAGTCACTGCATTCTCCGATCAACCCCAGAATCACAGCAAGGGAAAAAGTAAACACTGACCTGGATTCTTTGTGAACAGGACGTGGGGAAGGATCGCCCGCGGCAGGCCCTCGTGGCGGCTGGCTGGGAACCTCCCTGGTTTGAACTTTATTCCTTTTCTCACTGCCTACACTTGTGGTACACCATCACACACTCGCGGATGAGGATTTAGAGTTGTTTTCGGCCAGCGAAGCTCTTAGGGTCGTTATTTTTGGAAATTATATTAGCGCAAAGCGCTGTTCAACTCAACTCGCACGCCATATTTTTTTCGACTGTTCTTTTCGGCCAATCACAGGCCGTCTCGGCGAAAAGGAGGGATGTATGGGAGAAAGGGAAGCAAGAACATAGATAGGGAATTTTATTAGGGTTTTAAAGTTAATGCTTACACATTTTCCCCCACCTGAAATCCACAAGGGTTTCACAGAGAATGCAAATTGAAAGATATAAAACAAAAGCAATAGCTACGCACTATTGCAAGAATATCTAGAAATATTATTTTCGAAAGATAAAGTAATAAATAAGTTTTAACTAGCCTAAGGATAGTGTGTATTTATGTTTTAGTAATTTATGAAAAAATATCTTAATTAATTGGTAAGGGACAAACCTTTACTACCGGCCTACGAAAGGTCTTTCCGTTAGCAGTTCGGAAAGTAACTACTCTGATTACTTGATCCGAACCAGCATGCACTTGCACAATACGTGCCAACTTCCAGAACATCGGCGGAAGATTAGGTTCGTTAACTATGACTAAGTTATCTATTTTAATATTTGGTTCATTTACGAACCTTTTGTTCTTTCGTTGTAATGTATGAAGATAATCACGCTGCCATACGCGCCAAAATCTCTGGGTAATTTTCTTAAGCATGACCCAACGAGAGCGCGGACACGAAATAAAACATCTAACACACTTTGACAGCACGGTACGTATCAGAAGTCTCAATCCAATTATCCAAAACTGGCGTTGAATAAAAGATTGTAAGATTCGAGGTATTGTGGACCTCGAATCTTACAATCTCTTATACAATTTATTTGCAAATATTTTTTATGAAAAGGTTTTATTCTAATTTTAGATATTGGACATTGTTTAGGTAACAAAAAAGGGTGTAACGCAGATGGTGACAGATTAGCCTCATCGATGCGTCCCCCCACCCGCACGATTCCATCATCGTCCAGGAAAGGTGAAAGTTTTTGAATTGATTTTACACATGGTTCATTATCTCGCACTCGACTGACTTATAATAGGAAGACTCTCGGAAGACATATAATGATACGGACTCAATTTAAATAATACTTTGGTTAATTTCTCGAGTTCAGTACTACTGAGAAATGAAAGAATTCGATTTTGCCTTGCAACCCTCGAATTTGAAATAAATCGAATACACCATGCTACAATTCTTAGAATTTTTGTAAAAGAGGGATGTCTGGCAATTAAGTCCAGAAGTGGGTTTCTCACATTAATCACGTGAAGACTTTTAGTTTCTAGTGATTTAAACTCGGGTAAGTATTCTTTTGGAAGTAAAACCCGTTTGTTAGGCCATTGACTAGGCAAATCCTGTAGCCAAGAAGGACCTTTCCACCACAGAGGATGGTCTATAAGCTCTGAACAGGACACTCCGCGACTACAACAGTCGGCCGGGTTATCCTTAGACGAAACATAATACCAGTGATCGGTACTAATCAAGTCAGTTGCTTGAATGACACGATTGGCTATATACATTTTTAACAAATGAGGGGCTGTATTAAGCCATGACAAGGTAGTGCTGCTGTCTGAATAAGCTCGAATAGAATTAATAGTTATATGGTCTTTAAGCAAATTATACATGTGTGATAGAACTTTTGCCAGAAGCACCGGCGCGCTTAGCTCGAGTCTATTTACCGTGGTAGGTTTTAACGGAGCTACTCTAGATTTTCCAATCAGTAAACTAGTCGCAGTAGAAATTCTGGGCTCATTAGTAATCACACAAATATACACACAACAACCATAGCCTTTCAGAGAACCATCACAGAAACCTACTAAGTGTACTTCCATCGGATTGGAAGGTATAACTAACCGCGAAAGAGATTTTTTTTGTAAATCAGACAAATTGGCCGCTATTAAATGCCATTGTTTGGTTAAATGTTTTGGAATAGTCTCATCCCACGATAAATTTAACCGCCATATTTCTTGCAACAGCGATTTTGCTGCAAAGACTACTGGGCATATCCAACCGAGTGGATTGAAAATGCGGGCTACTAAAGAGAGTATGGATCTTTTAGTAAATTTGACTTCGAACGAGTCTGAAAAGGCATATGAAAAAGAATCATTAATGGGATTCCATCGTATCCCTAATATTTTGACAAACTCATTTCCCGATTCATCGAAGGATTTGGAACTTTGACAAAATTCAGGAGGAACATCCTTAAGAAGACGAGGATCGTTGGTAGTCCATTTACGTAGTTCAAAGTGAGCCTTGGCCAACAAAGATGTGATGTCGGCCTTCAGCTTGATTGCCTCTTCAAGGGAAGAGCCGCCAGTTGTGATTTCGTCCATAAATGTCTCCTGGGTGATAACCTGGGCTACACGACTTGAGTACTCAGAACCATGATCTTCAACAAGTTGATGAAGTGTTCGAATGGCTAAATAAGGTGAACTACTAACTCCGTACGTGACTGTCTTAAGTTCGTACTCCTTTAAGATCTCAGTTGGATCATTACGCCAAAGCACGTGTTGATAATGCCTTTCCTCGGGTCTTATCAATATTTGCCGATACATACGACGGATGTCGGCAGTAAAAACTATTTTGTGAAGTCTAAATTTTGTCACTAAATCGACAATATCCACTTGCAGCTTAGGACCCACATGAACAATATTATTGAGTGACAGATTATTTGAGGTCCGACTACTGGCATCGAAGACCACTCGTAAACGTGTCGTTGTACTATCGGGTCGTATTACACAATGGTGAGGAATAATATAACGGTCAGTAGACAAAGATTCAGCAGGCTGCATATGTCCCAGATCTTCGTACTGCTGCATAAATTCCTTATACTCCGTTTTCAACTCAGTCTGGCTGGCAAGACGCTTTTCCAAGTTGAGAAAACGGTTAAGAGCCTGATGATATGATTCTCCTAAGGCTGGAGTATCATCTTTAAGCATAAGTTCAGTCGCTGAACGGCATCATTAGTGAGCGCACGCGCTTGTCTGTTATTAATCGAAAATTCAGCGCTTCTCAAACTATTTCTATTTGTCGCCGCGATGTTCACGTGCTCAAGTTGTAAGCTTCAACATACGGATGGGCCTGTATGCAGTGCCTGCAGGAATCAGTATGACTTTGGATGTGCCGGCATTTCGGAAAATGGATATAGGAGACTGGGAGAGCGGAAAAACATCTGGCGCTGTCCTGCATGCAAGACTGGTTCATCGTCTTCACCTGCTGCAACCTCCACTATGCCAACGCAGTTCGATAGAATTCAGGAACAACTTAATCAGATATTTTTACAGCTAGAATCATTGAAATCTCTTAAAGAAGACGTTAAAGACATAAAGTCAGAACTCTCTGATCTGAAGGCCTCAGTTGAAATGGCGCATGACTCAATGGAAAATTTTACGGGGGCCGTTTCAGCTTTGGACGTAAGAGTTACACACGTTGAAAGAGTGGCGGATGAGGTTCCTGTTTTGCAAGCTGAGATTAAAAGGTTGAATCAAGATATAGAGGAAAGGGACCAGTGGGCACGGGCGAGCAATGTGGAGGTCCGCGGGATTCCCCAGAAAAACAGTGAAAACCTCTACGAGATTGCACAGAAAATTGGCGGGTTATGTGAGTTCCCTATTAGGAAGGAGGACATAAACTATATAGCACGGATTCCTACTAGAATACCTAATGCAGAGAAACCGATTGTAATTGCATTCAATAATCGTTACATTAAAGAAGATCTAGTGGCTTCTGCACGTAAAAGTAAACAGCTGACGCTTGCCAATTTGGGCTTCGCTACTTCTGGGCAGGTTTATGTAAATGATCATCTCACACAAAAAAATAAAGTCCTTTTAAGTAAGGCTAGAGTGCTTGCTCGTGAAAAGGATTTTCGTTACATCTGGGTAAAGCACTCAAAAATAATGGCCAGAAAGTCCGATACATCGCCAATATTCTTTATAAAAAACGAGAAAGATCTCTCGAAAATAGTTTGAGTTATTATTGTTACTTTCCAGTAAACTTTTTATTACTTCATAATTTAATTCATTCATTTATGAACGTTAGGTTAGTTGTAAACGGTTTGAGAACCATATGCGCCCATCAATCCTTTTGTTCCACGAGTGTTCACGGCAGTCGGTTCGGAGCAGGCAACCGGTTTTCGCTCGCATGTAGGTACGCAATGACAATGTATGCAGCTTTCAATCACTTGTATTTGCTTACGCGCATCCATAACGCCTATTTTTGCCCGCATCTCGTTTGTCATGACAAGGCTCCGATATTGTTTACTATGCAGATACTTTGGCCAAAGACATTTATAGTTACCGTACATCTGCAATTACTGTTTAGGTTCAATTTTAAATATTGTAGGTTACTTCGCCAGTTGTTACCAAATTTTGAATTAAAATATATAAAACAGACAGAGGAGGCTATAATCAACCAACCAAAATTATTTTGGTCATATATAAAGTTAAGTAAGAATGGTTCTAATTCACTACCTTCAACTTTACATTACGAGGATCATTCTGCTGATTCCGGTGAAGATATCTGCAATCTCTTTGCTAGCTACTTCCAATCCACCTTTCTCTCTAATTCATTGAATACAACTAATTCTGATCCTACCCCACCTAGTACAGAAGGTCATGCCTCAAATGGTAATTCTATTTCTGATATTGAAATCGACACTGATACACTTTATAAATTATTGATATCTTTAGATGTATCCAAGGGTGCAGGACCGGACCATGTCGATGCTAAGTTTATTGTCGGCTGTGCGGGTGCTCTTACTCGACCACTAGCTATTCTGTTTACCAGATCAATGAAAGAAAGTATAGTACCAAAATTATGGAAATGTGCATTTATTACTCCCATTCATAAAGGTGGGAGTAAAAATGATATAAAAAATTACAGGCAGATATCTAAATTATGTATATTCATGAAAATTTTTGAATAATTGGTACATACTTAAGTTTATAATACGTTATCATCTTCATTTATTGAAGAGCAACACGGTTTTTTAAAACAACGCTCCACCACATCTAATCTTTTAACTTTCACTGATTTTATTTCTCATAGTATGGATGGTGGAGGGCAAGCGGATGCCATATTTACAGATTATAGTAAAGCCTTTGACCGCATTGACCATAAAATACTGCTTCAAAGACTCCACTTTGCGGGAATTCATGGCAACCTATTTAGATGGTTTACTTCTTATATCGAAAATCGTTCTCAGGCTGTAACTGTCAATGGTTTCTTATCTACCTGGAGAAGTATACCATCTGGAGTCCCTCAGGGATCATTACTAGGGCCATTACTTTTCAATATTTTCATTAATGACGTTAAAATCTGTTTTAAAAATTCTCACATACTTCTATACGCTGACGACATGAAAATATATAAAAAGATTGATAGTGAAATTGATTGTCAGCTTCTACAAGAAGATCTTAATAGATTTGATGAATACTGTTTTATCAATAAACTGGATTTGAATGTGAATAAATGTCTCTGTATATCTTTTACAAGAAAAATACAACCTATAGATCATAAATACGTTTTAAAAGGACATGAGTTAAAAAGAGCTAATGAAATTCGAGACTTAGGTATTATACATGATTCAAAAATGACATATGAAAATCATATTAATCATATAGTAAAAAAATCCAGTAAAGCCTTAGGATTCTTGAAAAGAACTTGCTCTCAGTTCAAGAATATTAAAGTCCTTAAAGTACTTTTTTGTGCTCTAGTACGTAGCTCCCTCGAGTACTGCTCACAGGTTTGGAACCCTAGATATAATGTATATGTGGATAGGATTGAATCAATTCAAAAGAAATTCTTAAAGTATATTCAGTTTAAAACAAACCACTATGATTCAAGTTATGATGCATTGTGTCATAGACATCATATCCTCCCGCTGAACATTAGACGGAAAATTGCTGATGTATCTGTTTTGGCTAAAATTGCACAAAGCTCACTAGACACCCCCGTTTTGCTGGCGAAAATTCAACTAAAAGTACCAAATAGATCTGTCCGAATTCCTTCAGTCCTTGCTATCCCACATAGTTTAAGCAATTATAGGCAAAACTCCTTCTTTATTAGATCAGCAAAGGAATTGAACAAACTGGCTGTCTGCTCGGATGTTGACCTATTTAATTCGAACCCCAGATGTTTTAAAACTAGTATTTCTAAGTTATGGTTTGATGGTTCTCACTCTGATAATAACTGAACCTTTTATTTTCTCTTAGTTTTAATTTGTTATTTTTTTTTGTTTACTGGAACAAAAGTATTTTTTTTATTGCGTTTCTCTTTGATATTTGTTAATCTTTATTACATACCTAACAGACAAGCATTTTAGCAACATTTATGCGAAAACATGTAAATGGTCTTTAGTAAAAAAAAATGCTTTATAATATGTAGATATATTGACTGTATGTTTTCCGAATAAAATAAAATAAAATAAAATAATTGGTACAACATAACGACCTTCGGAGGTACGATATGTGCCATTTTTATATTTTTGTTCACATATTTCATCCTCAGGACCGGAAATTTTACATTTCGACGGTTCTTCGGATTCCCAAAACCGTTGAACGATCTCATCGAGCGCACAAGAAGACGCGATGAGTGACGTAACGGGTGTGGCTGGAGTTTGAGCCACTTCACATATTTCATCCTTAGGACCGGAAATTTTACATTTCGGCGGTTCTTCGGATTCCCAAAACCGTTGAACGATCTCATCGAGCGCACAAGAAGACGCGATGAGTGACGTAACGGGTGTGGCTGGAGTTTGAGCCACTTCACATGGTTCATCCTTAGGACCGGAAATTTTACATTTCGGCGGTTCTTCGGATTCCCTAAAACGTTGAACGCTCTCATCGAGCGTACTAGAAGACGCGATGAGTGACGTAACGGGTGTGGCTGGAGTTTGAGCCACCACGTTTTGAAGAAACTGACCACTTATCACCCAGCCGAATACACAAGACAGTGCACATGGAAAACCAGGACCTGGGCAATAACGTGGACCAGTATATATCTGGTCAAAACAGTCTACTCCTAACAACAGATCGATCGGACCCGATTTATCAAAATCTTGGTCGGCGAGATCCAGATGTTTAAACTTTTCCTTGACAACCGACGGTAACGAAGTTGAAGGAACCATTGAAGTGATTTTAGGCAAAACCACTAATGGTATATCGAATTGGGGCGAGTCATTTGACCTAGGCACAATAGAGCCAAAAGTATAACCTTTAATATTACAAACATAATTTTGCCCGAGACCGGTTACATTTAAATTACACTTTTTTATATGTAAACCTAACTGTCGCGCACAGCTACTTGTAATGAAAGAGTCCATCGAGCCACTATCTATGATTACACGAGCATACTGTAATGAACCATCCACTCTTCTCAACCGAACCACTGCTGAACCAATAATTTTGGTACTCATAGGTGACTTTGACATGTTTGGCTGAGTTGTACAAGTTAGGGAAGTACTCATATTGGAATTCTCAGAAGTCTTTAGGTCAATGGTATTAGATAATAAACTTTTATGTTCTTCATGTAATAATGTGTTATGTTTTGAGTTACAAATGAAACACATGGACTTGCAGTCTGCACTAGTGTGACCGGGCCTTTAGCAGTTTTGACATAATTGTAACTCTTTAACTAATTGTTGTCGCTGTCCTATATTCATAGAATGTACTTTACCACAGGGATATATTGAATGATTTTTATGACAATACACACAAACAGCCTGATTAGGTTTATTATTATTTGAGTTCGAAGAAGTAATTAAGGAAGAATTTGATTGCTGAGAAAAATTATCTTTCTTTGTATTATTGTGGTTTTGTTTATTTGTTGAATTGAATGACTGTAAATTGCTAGGTTGACAAACCTCTAATACTTTTATATAATTCTGTAAATAAACAATCAAATTATTAAATTTAGGAATTTCTTCGGTATTTTGTAATTCAAACCTTTTCCTAGTTTCTGTATCAAGAGGCCGAGATGCTATGTAAAATAAAAGAAATTCACTTAAATCATCAATATTTAACCCGCGCAAGGCACTAACACATTCATAAAGTGTGTTGGTTAATTGTGATAAGTTTGATAATGATGGCCGTTGGATCGGATTTAATTTTATTATTTTTTCTAAATAAGCGGTAGCTAAAATACGTTTATTATCATACCTGTCTAGCAACGCTGCATAAACAACAGAATAATTAGCTGATGTTATAGGAACACCCTTAGCTAGTGTCAGGGCATACCCAGACAGACATGACAACAAATAGTAAAATTTCTCTGTGTCCGACAACGAAACATTATTATGCACAAGCGACGTATAACTGTCTTTAAACATCTGCCAGTTCTCTATATTACCATCAAACTTAGCTATTTGCAATTTAGGTAATTTCACTTGCGAGTTGGAATGCGCATGACTATGACATAGTTCCGAGCGCGAACTTACGTCGAGAGGGTCAGCAAACTCAATGACATAATAGTATAACTCGTCAAATGACAACAAAGCATTATTATCGATAACAAATTGAGGATTTAGTTTGAGTTGCAACTGGTTTACACGATCGTTGCATTCCAAGAAATTATCACGAATTTTATCAATTCTTTTATACCTAGCTCGAAAGGATGCCAATTTAGTTTTATTTTCTTTCGTAATTTTTGCTAAGTCATAAAGTATTTGCATATTTTTAAACTCATATTCACGTTTTTTAATGGTTGACATTAATTCTCCTTCTGCCATGTTTTCGCCAAGCACTAATTGTGAAAGTACGAGTAAGGTAGATACGTAGCAAAAGTTTAAATGGAAACTGATATTCACAAAACACGTAGGTTTTAAAAACTACGGACTATTACTTATAATCATAAATACACACCTCGCTGCTATTAATTAACCTTAGGTAGGTATCTAGGCTATCCAAAATAGTTCGAAAGCCTGAGTAACAAGATAGTACCTTATGGCATACAAATCGAACGATTAAGGGATTATTACAAGGGAATTAACGAGATAAGAAGTATGTACTCGTAAGCAATAGGTATTTACTATGGTATGGCACAGGTATGGAATTTCCTGTTTGATCCGAGACTGTTAGACAAATAGACAAATGCTAGGTGGGTAAGTACCTAGTTAATTTGAATCTATAATAAGTCTATTTATGAATAGTAATTAGTTATCCATATTTGGAAATAACTTTAATTGAAAATATTGAAATTAAGTGGGTAAATTTGAAATAAGTACGTGAGGAAGTTCCTCACAGGAGGCACCATAAATTAATGTTGCGACTTCCTGAAAGAGTCACTGCATTCTCCGATCAACCCCAGAATCACAGCAAGGGAAAAAGTAAACACTGACCTGGATTCTTTGTGAACAGGACGTGGGGAAGGATCGCCCGCGGCAGGCCCTCGTGGCGGCTGGCTGGGAACCTCCCTGGTTATACTTTATTCCTTTTCTCACTGCCTACACTTGTGGTACACCATCACACACTCGCGGATGAGGATTTAGAGTTGTTTTCGGCCAGCGAAGCTCTTAGGGTCGTTATTTTTGGAAATTATATTAGCGCAAAGCGCTGTTCAACTCAACTCGCACGCCATATTTTTTTCGACTGTTCTTTTCGGCCAATCACAGGCCGTCTCGGCGAAAAGGAGGGATGTATGGGAGAAAGGGAAGCAAGAACATAGATAGGAAATTTTATCAGGGTTTTAAAGTTAATGCTTACACAAATATAATATAAAAAATTGTCTATTGCAGATAACACAGACCCAAATTTGCGCACAAAATGCCGCATCATTTGTGAATGCATCCGCAACAGTTTTAACAAATTTTTTTTCTTGTTATTGGGCGGCAAACGACCAAGCGAGTCACCTGATGATAAGCGATCAACGCTGCCCATGGACAACTGCAACACCAGAGTGTGACAGGAGCATTGCCGGCCTTTCAAGGAGTTGGGGGGAGGACATTGGGAGAAGGGGAAAAATTGGGGACATCGGGGAAGGGGGAGAAGGATGGGCCTCCGGCTCTCTCACTCACCGAACGAAGCATAGAAGTGGTAAAGCTTCTACCTACTGATATATCCCAAATATTTAAAATTGGTCACTCTGACCAAGTTCATGCCGTTTAGGGTTATAGGCGAGTTGTTTTCGGGACTTTTGCTGGCCCCCTTAAAGACAATATACTCACATTTCGTCACATTATATATCAGCCCGTGTGAATGCTCAAAGTTTGTCTGAATTATGCAACTAGCATAATTCAGATAAACTTTGAGCATTTCGTTAATTGACCACACAGTCGGGCCCAGCAGCACCATATCGTCAGCATAGCTTATAGCGTTGTACCATCTACGCTGCACCCCACTCGCATACTGCTGAGCTCGACTGTGAGATCATTAACATGCAGGTTGAAAAGTTTGGGAGACGAATGCCCCCCTGTCTCACCCCACACTCCAACCGGTATGCATCTGAGATGCCGTCGGACCATCTTACAAAATTTATTATGGTGAAAGAAACCGAAATTTCACGAGGATCGGTTTAGAAATACTAACTGTAGCGAGAACAACCGGACAGCAGGGCATACAAACCGAAACAGAGCCGCTTCGCTCTCCCACGGTGAAATAATTTAGAATTAATTTCCACTTTCTAAACAAAACATTTTCAGTATCTGTGTAATCCGCGTATACATTTTCTTCTCTCTGCAGTTCTTCGTCTATCGAGTCGTAAAATGGCTATACGTAGGTACACATTAAATGTTTCAACCAGTGCTTTGCTACCGTGATTTCTCGTTCGTTTGCCTCATTTAGATCTTATTGAGAGCAAGAGGTTGGGCTTTCTGGGCACACGAGTTTACTGCAGTTTGCCGCCATTAGAAAAATATTTATACTCGTGTTGATTTGAATAGGACCTTGTATGGACCTTAGTTACTAAATCTGAACTTAGAAACGAAACTCCATAACCATACTATTTACATAAAGAATGATCTCAAACTAAACTTAGGAATTACTGGTATGAAATGGGGGAGACCTTTGCCCAGCAGTGGGACAATATAGATTAATTAAAAAAATAAAAAACTATTTACGTCTATATTCCTTCCAGAACATTCCCATATGGAAAGCTTTCCAAGAAATGGCAGTGAGCGAAGTGGGAATATGAGTGGAAAACAAAATCAAAATAATAATGCCTAGTCAGCCATATCGCCTATGACACGATTCCTCATATTTTTTCCCTTCGATCAGCTTTTATGATATGCGTGGGAAGAGAGCTGATACAATCTATGTCTTTCTTTTTACTAAATCAGTATGGAAGACCATGTATGCAAGAAAGCAATACATTTTAATTAAATCCAATCCTTTCATATTATAAACGAGAAAAGAGTATGTGTGTGTTATGTGTTTGTTACTCTTTCGTGCCAAAACGGCAGAACGAATTTTGACTAAATTTTGCATAAACACAAAGGCTAATTTTCATCCCGCAGAAAAGTACTGTTCCCGCGGGATCAACATTAACGTGAGCTGAGCCGCAGGCGACAGTTAGTATGTCATATTTGCGTCATCGGTAGATGAAAAGAACATTAAAAAGTGACTTAACTCCTTCGACAATTTTCTCCAATTTTCTTACTCTGCTCCCTTGAGGGCTTTGGATGTTATTCAGAATAGGTGTAGAAAAAATTGTACTTTTTTTTAAACTACACGCTATAAGTGTCCTGTTATTAGGAGATCACGACAAGTGACCGTTACAGGATCACACGTGTGTCTGTCTGTCCATCTGTCACAATCGATTTGTCCTAAATCTGCCGATTACGTTAAACTTTGACACACTTTATAAAAACATATGTAAATAAATTATACATTTTGGGCTCATGAATTAGAAAAATATTAAAATTTATAATTTGTAACTGATTCAACAAAATAGACGAAAAATTACCATACCTTATCTCCGAAATTACCATACCTTATCTCCGAAACATCCATTCCGAAAATTACGAGTATAAATAAAATACATTTTAAACGAAATGTATGATTTAATAGGTTATTTTCGGAATTAGGAATAGCGAATGCTTTTCCTCAATACCGCTATATATGTAAACGTAGGTATATATAATATATTATATATAAAAAACAATATCTCTATATATAATAAACGCAAAAAGGCTTTACCAGTTGAGGTCATACAAACATTTTGAAATACAATTTGAAAAATGGTACACTAGACTATTATGGGAGGTACAATTAGGGTCTAAATCAGAAAACTACATTTGTTCAAACCGCACTTGACCGGTTTTAAAATATTCCAAACCTAAAAAACAATGTTGTTTAACAGATATACTTACATGAGTATCAGCTGTATCAATCAAATGGGGCCCCCGAACGGGTATTGTTTACTAACTATAGTATTAATGAATTTGTAGAATTTAGTAAAACAATAAATAATTAATTTAACAATAATACTTAATAATAATTTACATTTTCAATTTATTAATATTAAGCTTTGACGACAATTGAATGATGACTATTAAATTATGGAATGTATGTAATTTTGATTTGGTGTTATATATAGTTGGGTATTTTTTTTTTGTTTACTATAAAAATTCTGAATATTTGCATGCCTTAGTTTAGGCAAAATACAATGTACCAATGACAAAATGTAAGACCTGTATCATACTGTATTTTGGCAAATAAACCACTCTCATTCTCATGCTCATAACATATGCTGCTAGATAAAGGTCTTTCCCATTACGCGCTTCGTTTTCAAAACCATTTCTTTTCAAAACTTGTCAATCTGAAACTTCCTAGGCCTAACTCGCTTCCTGGAACAATCCTCTAAGCTAGAGTATGTTTTGTGATTTAGACCGTAGTAGACCCATCAGTGAATCAATTTCTTTTTTAAATATTTTATACTTCTGATAGCTAGATTGAAGGGCCCCAGACAACTGTCGACATAGGGCCCCTTATGTGCAGATAAGTGAGTATCTATCTACAATTCCGATGAGAATTCATTCTGCTAATAACACGTAGCGTATTTGGTTTGCAAATGGCATGCTAATTAATAACATGTCACCTATAATAAGGCGCGAGAAAAAAACTAAGGAAAAAGATACCTGTATAAAGATAGGTACCTGGTATATTATCTTTAGTGATTTATCTATGTAATATTTGGTGAGCTTTTATAAAATATCCAAACATCCAACCATGCGTGATTAACGTATCATAAACATTTCAATTACTTATTTAAAGGTAAATAGGTACTAATAAATCTTAATACTTACTGATAACAGACGGAAAGACAGAAATTTTCTCCAGTAAAAAAAGCTTACGTACGAACCTGAGTATGGAAAAGCTAATTATGGTGCGTGTACAGACATATAAATATGTTAACAAGTAGTTTAATTTAAAAAATCGAGACCTTTGACCCAGCGCCATCTATTTTGCGAATTAGGAACTAAGTTTAATCAATTTACTATTTAAAAATTGTTGCATTTATGTCCGCAAAATTGATGTTTTTGCTGACGTCACATTTCTCATAAGACTCTTGGGAAGAATACAAATCTAATGAGGCCTCATTCTTTAAAATTGGTCCAGACATTGGGGCTACAGGAAGTAACAACTCTTTGCAAGTTGTTGCCAGTTTTCGTTCACCATATTGTTATTTTACTGACGTCACATAGCCTATGACATTTCAGGGAAGAATACGAATCATATGACACCTTACACTTCAAAATCAGTCAAGCCGTTTAAGCTACAGGAGTGGACAATGAAACAGACATACTTACATACATAGGCGCGAAAAACATTACCCTTCTTCTGGGTGAGTCAGTCGGGTAAAAAAAAACATGAATCGAGTCAAGTGGCAATTTATTTAGGTACTTTGCTTAAACGTTTACCGATCCGAAAAGGTCTGTAACTTGTTTGAACTACGGACGTTGTAGACAAATTGAATGCGAGTGACGTTATCAGTCTGCGTGTACTGTGAGGAATGATAAAACAGAAATTGCTGAACCGCAGTCGGGCTATCGCGGGCAAGCGAGGCGCGCCGGCACAACAGTGTGTAGACGGGGCGCCGCGACTCGCCACTCGCGATTGACAGCTGAAACCGTCAACAAAACGGGAATAAATTGTCTGCAGCATTACGGCTCACCATTCACGCTTACGGCGAACGGCGGATAGCACGTGGCAGACTAATATTAGAGCGCTATGACACGCCGCGCGCGTTTCCAGTAGGTCACATCGTGCGATACAGTGCGCGCTCAAAGCACCGGGCCTCGTACAAATAGTATAAATGTTAGTTCCCAGTGGCAGTTTGAGTTTCTACATCAGCGATGAGCATCTGCAGGAAGTGGAGAGAATATGTGGCAGCACTCAGTGGTTAGTGTTTTGTTTTTTTTTTAATATTTCGTGGAGCATGCGCGCTGTCGTTGGCAACACCGGACCGGCGTATGTAAACGGACGCCGATGTTTGCAAATGCTTGTTATTTTACAATATCGCGTTTCTCTTTCAATTGTTTTATTAAGTGCTCTTTGGAATTGGAGTCAAGATGTGATTGCATCGAGAGCAAACGACGCATCAATTCGTATCGATGAAACATGATTGTTTATGGGTCATTCATTCATGGCATTGACACATTGTTTACTTCCTTGTTTTTATAATTGTAACTACCTACAATTCTTCAACTAGAACGTAGTTATAAGCACTAACCTTGCTAGACAGTTTTATATTATTAGAACCCAAGTACGAGTAAAATACATATTTAATTTTCATTACTTTTAAGTTTATGACAAGTACAACATGATAGGTGTCTAGTAAATTATTAATGAAATTTGACTGCAACCATTATTGATCATTTAGCTTTAATTCAGAGACAATGAAACTTCTTGAGAAAAACAATACTTATGAGAAGTTGTATCTATTGATCCCATTGATTTTTCTAATTCAATGATTGAACCGTAATAGAAAAAAGGTAGGTACTTGAAATTTTAACAGAATGTGTATTGATTGATTGTGAGGGAACTGAAATAAATTAATACTTATTTTTTGTATCTACTGCCGCTGTATGAACAAATAATAAAAAAAACCCGGCCAAGTGCGAGTCGGACTCGCGCACGAAGTGTTTCGCACCATTGGTATAAATGTGAGTTCCCAGTCTATAAAAACGGCAGAAAATCATGTCTGTTGTATGGGAGCCCCCCTTACCTAAATATTTATTTTATTTTAATTTCATTATTTATGTGTAATGTGCGAAAAAAAATTACCTATCGATTCGTTAAGAAGAGTACAATAAAAAGCTTTTGTAGTTAAATATTGTACGGAACCTTTAGTGTGTATGTGAACGTGTGTGTGTGTGTGTGTGTGTGTGTGTGTGTGTGTGTGTGCGCCAATGCAACTCACACTTGGCCAGTTTTAATGTGTTTACTTCGCATTGTTTCGTAACATTTTCTTTAGTCATGGTCAATAATAAAAACACCATGTCAAAATGAGAAAGCCGGATAGTCCGCGCACTTCGCCGACTATGAAAGTTGCCAGATAGTCGGCTTTATCAACTAGTCGGCAAATATATACGCTAATAAAATATAATAAAATTAAATTTCATTTATTTCATATAACAGTAATGACCCAAAGTAACATATTGAACTAATATAAACATGAATCCCTATTTCCCATTGGTCACGGCCACGGCACGTGTGAACGGCTGGACCGATTTGGCTAATTTTATTGTCATGTTAATAAGTTGCGCAAAAATTAAAAAAAAAAGAACAAAGTCTTTTGGGTCAACTAGCCTCTTATAAAAATTAATATCTTCGTAACAGTTATTTTAATTTTGAATATATTAAGAGTTTTGTAAAAACTCTTTATTTTATGTTTTATAACTTTTCCGTTGGGTCTTTTTAAAACGACATAGAAAACTTTAAACCCTAAACACAAGAATACATATTAGAGGTGTACGTAAAATAAGAAATAGCAAGACTAAGGCTGATATTGGACTAAAAAAAAACTAGGTACGCAATTAACGACCTTCGGACTCACTAAGGCTTCATGAACAATATCTTCCCAGGATAGTAAATACTAAAAATCGATAGATTTTTTAGGATTAAGAATAAGTAGGTACCTAACTAAAAACGATAAAATCAAAATTTTCATTTTTCTCAAGTTAATCGAATCAGAATTTTAGGACCACATCTTAAATAATCCACCACACTGGGAAGAAATGCCTTCGACTTGTATAAAAAATATACTACTTATGTATAATACTTATGATTTTAAGCGGACTAGGAATCCCAAATAGAACATACTCCTGCAAGAATTAAAGGAAAAAGATACACTTTCCATAGAAATTTAACCACCTGACTGGTGAATTTGTATGGCCTCCCATATATATTAATTAATATCTTTTTAATTTTGTAACATTTTTTAATTTTATTGTAGGTCTATATTCTACTAGAGATTTGGATTCCGATACTTCAACATTGCCGAGGGGAGTTTAAAATAACCCTGTATACATACAAATACATAAATTAGTCGCAATTCTAATAAACTATTAAACCCCATACGTCAACGCCCAATTCCGTTGAGGCACTTAGAAGTTATGGTGGAAGAAATCAATGCACATGCATTCCTACATACATATTATCACGTATTTATCCCTTACCGGGTAGACAAAGCCTAAGAGCCTAAGGTCATAAGACCGAAGGGCCATTTTAAGCGTGTTGGTTGGCGTAAAGGTGAAATACGGAATCATAATAGTGACGGGTTGCTAGCCACATCGCCTATTATCATGATTCAAACATGAACCCTAAACAAACAATACTTTGTACACTTTATTTGGGCAGTTGTGTAAAAGGTATATAACCTTGAGTAAATATTAAAACGGCCTCCGTGGAACGCCAGCTTACACCACGAAGAACAGCGGCGCGGGCAAATATTGGTGCATCATTTTCACGGGTATTTGTTTGCGGTTTTGAAGCTACCCAAGGAGGGTTAGCGTTGGTGTCAGGAAGGCAGCCGACATAAAAACTTTCGCCAATCATTTGGCTGAAGTTTTTATGCCGGCTTAGAGCACGAATCTATACTTCTATACTAATATTATAATCTATACTAATATTATAAAGCTGTAGAGTTTGTTTGTTTGAACGCGCTAAACTCAGGAACTATTGTTAAAATTGGAAAATTCTTTTTGTGTTGGATAGTCCATTTATTGAGGAAGGCTTAAGGCTATAAAACATCACACTACGACCAATAAGAGCAAAGCATCAATAAAAAATGTTTTGAAAACGGGGGAAAATTGTTCATCTATACTAAGAAATAAACGAATTAATCATAATAACAGAAATTGCCGCGGACGAAGTCGCGGGCAACAGCTAGTGCTGTCATAATATCTAACAAGCTCTGTGGCCTAGTGGTTATCATGCCAGGCTGCCACACCGGAGGTCCCGGGTTCGATCTCCGGTCAGGTCACGTTGGAAAATGATCTTTTTCAGAATGGCCTGGTTCTTGGATGTTTATCTATCTATTTGTTATTAAAATATAGTATCGTTGAGTTAGTATCCTATAACACAAATCTCGAAGTTATCTTGGGGCTAGCTCAATTTGTGTGATGTGGCGAGCTCCGTGGCGCAGTGTTTATCACTCCAGCATGCACACGAAGGTGCCCGGGTTCGATCCCCGGTCAGGTCAAGATGGAAAATGATGTTTTTCAGATTGGTCTGGGTCTTGGATGTTATTCTATATATGTATTTGTTAAAAAACATAGTAGAGTTAGTATACCATAGCACTAGTCTCAAACTTACCTTGGGGCTAGCTCAATCTGTGTGATTTGTCCGTATATATTTATTTATTAATTTAATAGCGGATACAGTCGTAATACGGCGAAGCCCCCGGGCTCCGATGTGTAATTTATCCGATTTTCCGTCTAAGGACGTAACTGGAAAAAATACTAGAATGAAGAAGATCTTAAGCAGACAAATATTTCTGCTTAAAATCTTCTGTTTCTGAGGAAGATGTATAAAAAGAACAATAGTTATTTTTATATTTATAATAAAAACAACGATAAGGCCCCTGATTGTATTGTCGCCAATAATAAACAATAATAAATTCATTGCTTTTTTTTTTCTTCTTTATCTATCAAAATATTTTCTCTTTTATCTGCCAAGAAACAAATATTTTCTAAAGATAAACTTGTGGGGTTTCTTATCGATCTTGTTCTAGTATTTGTAATCTCGACCTACAATTCAATATCAAACCACACGCATTATTTATTTGTATCATACCTATTGTATGATTTCTTTTTGATTATAAAAATATAATAACTCGAATCTCTGCGAAGGAACATGGCATTAATAACTATGATTTGTTTTTCATAAAAGTTTCAATTTATATCTAACTAGCGACCCGGACTCCGGCTTCGTAGGGATGCCATGTACATATAAACCTTCCTCTTGACTCACTATATCAGGATTACAATATAGTTCAGAGGTTCAAATCACGCTGTATATATATAGATAAACATCCAATCCCAGGCCGTTCTCATCATCATCATATCAGCCGCAAGAAGTCCACTGCTGGACATAGGCTTCTCCCGAAGATTTCAAAAATGCCTGATTGGAAGCGGCCTGCATCCAGCGTTTCCCTGCGACCTTTTTCAGATCGTTCGACCATCAGGCCGATCTGAAAAAGACCATTTTCCATCTTAGGCCTCCAATGTGCCTGACATGTTGGCCACAGAGCTCGTGATATTCTGTTTTTATTCATGTACATCAGAAATACAATGCATTGTCTCCCTTTAACGCTTTAACTTTTAATTTGTGTAACAGATTGAGATCCATTCAGTTGTTTTAAATATTTAATCAGTGTTAAAATCTATCAAAAGATCATAACAGGCGTTAAAAAATTAGTATTCGAAGGATATGGCCACAAAAAGATCTGTTTTCTACAAACATTGAACGAATCGCTACAATACCACTTGAAGGTGCAAATGCTTTTGTTGCGGTTACATTGTGTTTTCGAAACAATGCTATTTGTCATCTATGTAGGATCACAAAAAAATATTTTTGAAATAATGTATTCCTTTAGTCTTTGTTAGTATCTTAAAATTTTGCGAAAAGGTAGTTTTATGTAAGTATAAGTTTTATGTAATGAGTGATATAACTATCTTAAAATTTTGCGAAAAGGTAGTTTTATGTAATGAGTGATATAACTTCTTCTTCTTCTATATAGATAGTAGATAGATAGAGATGATAGAAGAAAATATGACCATCGATTTAATAATAAAAACTGTGATTGATCGTTTGTAATTTAAGCCTGTATTAAAGTTCCATGATCCCTTTAGTATCCATGAGTGAGTAAAATTTTTTATTTACTACAAATCCTACGCCATATATTTCTTTTGTTCCACCTTAATAATGAAATATATATACCTATATCTGTTTCTACTGTGCTTTTTAAACTTTTGATATTCCGTTTATAACCCAATTTACACTATCCAAAGCATTATCTGATTCATAAAAACATTCGTCTTTGTCGAGGCTATCGACGTTTATAAGTTTATTCATTACAAGGCCGCCTAAATCTTTTTTAACGTTAGCCTAGATGATCTGACGATTAACCAATCCCGCCTGGAAATTCTTAGCATCCTGAACTTCAGGACGGAATATGGTGCCATCACCAGGTCGTATTTTGGAGTCGCCGAGCACATGTCGCCGTCGTGACGTCATGAGGAGTTTGGTCCTTATACCCACCGCACTGGCCCAGTAAAGAGATGGTGGGTCAGATCAACCAGTCAGTTGACTGACTGGAGTCTTTAGAGCCTCGACTGTTATTAAGCAGCGAGCACAGCATGCAAGTGAGGTTTTCTTGAGTAAGGAAGGTTTTTGCCCGCCGCGTAGTTGTAGTAGCTTCTTAAAGTCTCATTTAGAATTAAGTTGGCATAAACTTGAAAACCGTGTGGTTTCCGCCAGAGTAGAATAGGGTCACTCCAAGTCTTCCCATGGATGTCGTAAGAGGCGACTTAGGAAATACAAGCTAAACAAAGCTCATAAACATCAATGAGAACTCTCCAACCCGTCTGGCCAGCGAGGAGGCTGTAGGCCAAATCCTCTGTCTGCTCTGGGCAAGTATGGCTCCGGTAGTACAGACAGGGTCATGCTCCTGCAGCGGAGACTAAAGAGGCCTGTTGATGATGATGATAATGAAACTTGAAAACGACCAACGTAGGACATCCACCGACCAGATCGCAGGAAGACGCTGGATGCAGGACGCCTCCAACCGGTCGTATTGGAAATCCTTGGGGGAGGCCTGTGTCCAACAGTAGACTTCTTGCCGCTGATATAATGAAACTTGAAAAAGAGAACATATCTAAAACTCCACAGTATCACTCCACAGTATAAATCAATATATACCTAGAAAATTACGTTATAATATATACAACTCACTGGTAAAGTCTCATTTATTATATTTAATAGAAATATGGGGTAGTGCCGCCAAGACAAGATTACAAGAATTACAAAGAGCCCAAAACAAAGTAATAAAAGCAATATTCTGTTACCCGTACTTAACATCTACTAGTAAAATTTTTAAAGAGACAAATTTGATGAATATTCGACAACTTTATTTTTATAGTACTTGCATTTTAATTAGAAAAATCATGAATAAAACAATACACACAAATTTATCATTTATTACAATATCGCAAGTTACTAAACGGAAACTACGTCGACCGAGCTTGCTCGTGCTACCGAAAATACGAACTAAGCTTGCAGAAAAAAGTATTACCTTTGAAGGAGCACACTTCTACAACAAATTACCCTCCAGTATCAAAAACGCGGAGTCCTTACACCGCTTCAAGTCCCAATTGCGCGAATTTATTATTGACAACTGCTCACTCTTCGTCTAATGAAATAGAACAATACTGGGCAGATCTAATAATTTTTATTATAACTTGATAGACTTAAAATTTTGTGCCTATTATGTATCTTTTAAAATTCATTATTTATTTTACTTGACAGCGCGCCGGAGCGAAATTAATAGGGGTCCCGTTTTTACCCTTTCGGTACGGAACCCTAAAAAACATATCGTTGAGATGAATGAGACAGTAGATAAATAATACAGGTCATACACACCGGTCGTGAACCAAGGTGCTCGGATTCGAGGTTGACGATCTGTCTCCTGTTGCGATATGTAAGTAAAGATAAATGAGAAAAATAAAAAACGTTGGTATGATCTTAATAGAATAACACACCTACTCTATTTTTACATGAGGCTAATCCATATTATCCATACTTTTAATTTGCATTGAAATTTTGCATACATGTTGTCAGAAGTACGGATATATAGTAATTTTAGTCTCGAAATAAAATTCTTACGACTTTAGAGGGATAATGCCAGTGAATCCACAGAAGTGCATAAGAGTAAATTCAAAGAAAAATAAAATAAAAGACTTGACTTTATTAAAATAAAAAAACAAAACATTTTACTTTTTCTCAAACATGTTTGAAAATTAAAACAATAATTTGATGACCTCATTTGAGATAAATGCACATTGTACTAGCAAAATACACGCCAGCAAAGTACGAATATGTATGAAAAATCCATGTCCGTCGTGTTATAGCGGCCAGTAAAATTACTACCTAAAAATTCGTATCTGCCGTGTAATTTAAAAATGGAACGACCGGTTTTATCCAAAATAATGCTACCATGGAGGTAACTTTTCAAAGGTTTTATTTAGAATTCGAACTGGCTTTCAAATAACAAGAAAAAAAGCAAATGAACTTTATGGCGCTATATAAATGTGTTTTGTTAGTAAATCTCACCACATAGGTACTTTGTTTGAATTTCCGCGCATTATTTGGGAAAAGCACTATACAAACCCTGGCCGCAATGAGACTTGACGGCCTCAAGTAATGTGGTGCCTTGGCTTCGCCTCGACCCACGTTGTCCGTTTCATCCGTCAATGTCCCTTTTGCCGGCCGCTGCAGTAATGTACTATTAGTAATTATATCAAGTTACGTTATATAAAATACGTAAAAGTTATATGCCATTAAACAAATTATAGTCTGTTCAGAAAGCCAAAAGCCGTGGCGTAGAAGGGAACTAACTCAATTATTTTTACATAGCAACCCGATTAGAATATGTGGCCGATAAAATTTCATGTTCAATGACTCGAAGTTCCGTACTGCTTGACGTGACTTCTGTATAAAATAATGAATCATCGCGAAAAGGGATAAAGTAGTTCTACTACACCTATTTTTGAACAGAGATTGTTTACGTTAGCGTTTTATTTTTTGTAGCTTATTATATGAATGGTGAAATTTTGTGAAATTTTGATCGTTATACTCTTGAAGGGGTGATTCAGCCCGGTGATATGAACTACTTTTCCTATGGGAGCAATGTTGGGAACTTAATTTTTTTCGACCTACCAATGAGAATTGACCGGGCGGCCGAATAGGCGGTTGTTTATATCGAAGGGCTGAATTACCCCTTTAAGGGACCATAACGGTCAAAATTTCACCATGTATAAAATACATAAACAAGTATGTATAAATTCTGTCAAAAAAAGTACAACAATATAGGCCCCTGAAAAGAAAAAAATCCAGATATTTAATCATTACATCATACGAGTTATCCTTTCCAAGTGGAAAGACAAAGTAAAAATTAAGGGCCCTCACGTGAGGAAAATATAAATAAATAAATATATACGGACAAATCACACAGATTGAGCTAGCCCCAAAGTAAGTTCGAGACTTGTGTTATGGGATACTAACTCAACGATGCTATATTTTATAACAAATACATATATAGATAAACATCCAAGACCCAGGCTAATCTGAAAAAGATCATTTTTCAGCTTGACCTGACCGGGGATCGAACCCGGGTACTCACGTGTCGCAAGCTGGCCTGTTAACCACTGCGCCACGGAGCTCGCCAAAAGAAAGACCCGTGAAGTTTGGATGCAAAAACTAGTTTGCCCCACATCGTGTCATAATATGCAAGTATCTATGACTTCTATGGCACGCTGCCTTGAACATGACCTCACAACTTGATCAGTTTATTTATAAACATTTACGTTAACATAACATATATAAATCAAAAGCCACGAAAATACAAAAAGCTATATGATACCTCTGTAAATAAAAAGATAAACCTACGAATAAGTAAACATTACAAACTATTAAATATTGCACCACAGTACATCATTTGTGTATTCTAGAAAAATATAACTAGGTCACAAAAACTAAAATAACAGATAGGAAGCATCATGAATCATGTCTCAAAAAACCGGCCATGCGCGAATCGGACTCGTACACGAAGAGTTCCGTACCATTATCTATAAAAACGGCAAAAAAAATGTTATGTCTGTTGTTTGGGACCTCCCCTTAAATATTAATTTTATCTTTATTTAATTATTTATTTTTAAAATGAATGTATAACTAAATATTGAAGTGAATAATCCAAGCGTCTACCTGTTGCAATATCCAACAAAAAGTCACGTTTGTTGTATAGGAGCCCCCTTAACTATTTATTTTATTTTAATTTCATTATTTATTTTTAAAGTAAATATTCAAGCGTACCCGTTATCAATATCGAACAAAAATTCAGGTTTGTTGTATGGAAGCCCCCTTAAATATTTATTTTGTTCTGTTTTTTAGTATTTGTTGTTATAGTGGCAACAGAATTACATCATCTGTGAAAATTTCAACTGTCTTTTTAACAAAGTTCTTTAGATACAGCCTGGTGACAGACAGAAAGGTAGCGGAGCTATAGGTATTAATAGGGTCCCGTTTTAACCCTTTGGGTACGGAACCCTAAAACTGTGTTCCTTTTGATTTAATCAGACGAGAGGCAATTACGACCTTTAAGATTATAACACTCAATGGCGAGTCTGGCGTGGCTGATAAATATTTATTGAAGCTCTATCAGCTCTATGCGTCTTATCAGATGATAACCTGCGGAATTAATCATTACAGCTAACGACGACGACGCGACGGCCATCTGACTATTAATTACTGAGTGACGTCACGAATCGCTAGAGTATTTTTTGATTACAATACCACACAATACTGAATTGGAAGCTTTGTGTGGTGCGAGTTAATATTATAAAACTTAACATGAGTTCTATCTATATGGCTTTACTGAAAACTTCGTTTTCTATAGAAAATTTTGAGTAAATTGAATTTTTCATACTCACCTTTTTAGTATTATTTCGGGTTTGACAAATTCAACTAAAGTGGGATTTTGGACATATTTACGGACAACAGAAGTTTGATTTACGCATTATAAAATTGAAAAATGTTAGAAACGGAATAAATAAATGACGACTATTTGATCGAAACGGACAACATCTGAAACGACTTCTTTTCATGAGAATTTCGATAGTTAAATTCAGAAAAACAAAAAAAATGTGCATGCAGAATTAATAAGTCCATCGCGTTTAAAAATAAAATGTATTTAAATGAACTAAAATCATAGTCATTAGGAACAAAATTGCAAGCGAAAAAACTAAAATTTCATAGGTTTATTCGTATCCACTCTAGCTGTACAGTGTATCTATCTTTAATATCATATCACATTTCTTGTAGTCATTCCACACTCATTAGTTTTCCTCAACCAATTATCGGCATATCTACAATTGTTGCAATATCCTATTGAGCAATTATAATTACAGAATTTTTCGAAATCATTTTTTTTTACATTGATAGTACAATCTAAACTCTATATAACGACGAGACTGCGCATTTTATGTCGTTAAGGCGATACCACTGTAAATAAGGTCGTTCTGAACCTTATTTATCTCGCAAAATACTTAAATTAGGAGTTTCAAATCTAAGTAATATGATTTTTGACTATTTCATCTCCAAAAATTAAAGATGAAAACACGTTTTGATAAAATTTTCTCGATAGAAATATTTTTTGAAAAATGGTCTTCGTTCGCAGAGTTTTTGTTATTGTAGCTCAAATGCAACGAATGAAATAATGATTTTTAGACTAAAAGATAGGTTATTAGTAATGCATCAAAATGTAAATATGAAAATACAATTAACCGGTCTGATTTTATATAAAATAGAAATAACGAATTTGGCGCTTACGTTTTTTTTCTTTGAGCGACTCGAGACTATCTCCTATCTCATCATTCACGGGCTAAACCGCCAAGCGCTATCCCTTGCGCGCACTTGATCAGTCCTTTGCCGAGCGAAGGTACCAAACATTTGAGTCCTCGTCTTAAATGCAAATTGTCTCTCTCATACGCGCAGTATTAAAAAGGCTTTTCCGTACACAGTGATTTTTCTTTTCCTCGCCATGTTAACAGTTTGTAAGCAACTAAATTCAAAAATTCAAAAACGTTTATTTAACATAGGTCATTTGGACACTTATTAATTGTCAAGTGAAAGACGATATAGTGACAAAAATTGAGAAAGGAATGTTGAGATGGTTTGGACATGTAGAGAGGATGGATGAAAAGAGACTTACGAAAGGTACGAGTATATATACGGCACATGTGGTTGGGACAGTCGGTCAGGGCCGGCCTCGACGAACGTATAGTGACCAAATTGCAAAGGTTCTTGCAAAAGGAAAAATAAGGAGTACTCGAAACCGGCGAGCATGCATGAAAAGAGTGATGGATGTAGATGAAGCAAAAGAGGTTTGTAAGGATCGTAGCAAGTGGAGATCTATAGTCTCTGCCTACCCCCATGGGAAAGAGGCGTGATAATATGTATGTATGTATGTATGTATTAATTGTCATATATATAAGAATAACTAAGAATATCAATAAATGATAACGATATAATTCTACCTAACATCAGCCTATACGTTTATGACAATGCCATTCTAGTCTTAAAATCCATGTTTTTTTTAAATTTTGAGTAATTTAATAAATAAATAAATATATACGGACAAATCACACAGATTGAGCTAGCCCCAAAGTAAGTTCGAGACTTGCGTTATGGGATACTAACTCAACGATACTATATTTTATAACAAATACATATATAGATACACATCCAAGACCCAGGCCAATCTGAAAAAGATCATTTTCCATCTTGACCTAACCGGGGATCGAACCCGGGCACTCTCGTGTCGCAGGCTGGCGTGTTGACCGCTGCGCCACGGAGCTGTCAAAATTATTACCTATGATGCCGGCAGTTGAGTTTATTACGGGTTAGATATAATAAAGCAACAAAAAAAGGTGCACAGCTGCAGTTCTGACTAATTCTGGCAGTTTAAAAAGTACTGTATATTGTTGTCTTTATTGAGAGTGGGATTGAGAGATGAGTGTATTAATGTTCCATACATTAATACACTATGTAGCATTACTAGATAAACCAACCGGGTCAAATGATTTCGATGCTTTAGGGAGTTTGTCTTTAAATCGAGTGACGTGACGGAGTTTACACTGTATTTTCAGTTACGAGTTCTTTATTCGCAGTTTTATATTTGTTTAAGGATAAATGTAAAAGTTTATTGGTATAAAAGCCTGCTCCTGCGATTTCGTCTGCCGACCGTTCGGCTTATACTAATGTAAGAGCTATAACATGTATAAACATCACTGTTTTATGCGTAAAGGATTAACAAACTTTTCTATCTTCACATTCTCAAATACGAGTACATTCATACTTTAAAAAATATTTTTCAAACATGTTGTGAACTTGTGTCGTATTTTATAACATATAAACAACCAAGACCAGGCCAATATGAAAAAGTTTTCCAGCATGACCTGACTGGGGATCGAACCTGGGACCCTGCGATTCTACGGTTATAGAGGTCGTCGTCAATGGTCTAGTAATCTATGGTCTAGTGATCGATCCTTAACACTTTATACAGTTCAGTTCCAATTATTGGACGAATAAATCATAGTTTGGACCGCAGAGATTATACACACTTAGTTCAGTGTACACCTCAGTTCTTATACATTGACCAAAATACGTCTCTATTTGTAATAGAGTAACCAACATAACAAAACTTGCTGTCTTAATAATGTTATATTGGTTTATCGCAAACTTATTCTACAAATTTTGATGATATTTTACAGAGTTATAGCCCAGCCAGTCAGTTGTAAAGTAATATTTTGGTGCTATTTCTGTCAGGTCAACCTTGGTCAGGTTGCGATAAAGTAATATTAGTAATGAAAATTAGTAAATCGCTTTCCAAGAGTTCATCGGAAGGGGCAATTCCAAGTTACTACAACGTCACAAGTTCAATGTATACAGTTACATCACAATAAGAATACGTCAATGCAAATAACATAAACCGTTCTTGTATTTACAAGTCAATTATCAACTGAGGACTAAACACATCGTTATTAGTTCCGACACCGAAAAGTCCCGATAATACCACCAAGTGGTTTACTAGAATATTGTTGTTTATAGGTATATTGTTTTGTTAATTTATAAAACGAAAGTCTATTTCTAACAAAATTCGTACATATGAAGGGTATAATTTACACAAAGTAGGTACACGACTAATACAAAATAAATAGATTACTAGATCCTAGGAATTCCTATTTTAATGACAAAAGGGCCGCCCCAAGACATATGTACATTGTACAGTATTATTTGAACCTCTGAGTAAACCTGAAATCAGAACCAATAATGGAAAACAGAATTGCAAGAAAAAAGGTAGGTAAAAACGAAAAATTAATTAGGCTTCCCATAAAAATTCGTCCAGCTCAGCTCGATCAGCGACTTGGAGAAGAGAGATAAAAAAGGTAAAAAACAAAAAAAAAATGAGTTTTTTTCGTTTTTTACCTTTTTATTAATTTTGAAATTCTGATTCGAGTTATCGATACTCAGAGGTTCAAAATCATGTTATACCTATATACAAAAATAAGAGACAGACGACCATAAACTACATACTTACATAATACATATGTATCGGTTAAAGGTTTCTGACATAATCGACTGACGAAAAATCGAATGAAAATCGACTGACATAATCAAAATCATACATTGTTATACCAGTGCATAGCCATTGTGTTTTTTACACCACTCACCAAAAAATAAGTGTATTGTTTTATGAGTTTATGTATGTATGTATCAAAGAGAATTAAACCATATATGTATGTATTATACCGGGTGTAAAATTACCCTCGACATTTCCATGTAGGGGCGACACAGCCTGTCAATATGAATAAAGTTTCCTATGGGATATTAGTCCCATTAGGGGACGATAAAAAATTGTCATTCCCATACAAAAGTGTTTAAATGTCAGTAAAATTTTCGAGTTTCCAGCATTGGACCCATAGGAAAAGTTGTTCATTTTGACGGGCGGAATCACCCTTGCAAGGGAATGTCGAAAGTAAATTTATACCCGGTATACCAAATGTAAAGAAATCCCTGTCCGATTGTTGAAGAGGTATACATCCCGCCGATATGAACAACTTTACCTATGGGATCAAAGCTGGGAACTCAAAATTTTGTTTGTAAAGTCCATTTTTTGGTTTCCCAGCTTTGATCCCATAGAAAAAGTTGTTCATATCGACGGGCTGAATCATTCTTTCAAGGATCGTACAGGGTTTTCTTTACATGTATATGTCGGCGCGGGGCCTGCAACCGCCGCCCGCGTGACCGATTCGCATTCCTAGGCGAAAGTTTTTTTTATTAACAACATTAAGCCTTATCGAAAGAAGTCCGCTAAGCTAAAATGGGATTGGGCGGGTCACGTATGCCGTATGAGCCCTGAAAGATGGGCACGTCTGATAACGTCATGGGAACCGACTGATGGAAGACGTTTAAGAGGGAAGCCAAGAACGAGATGGAGAGACGAGCTGTTTGCGTTCAATGAGGGATGGCAAAACATGGCAATGAATAGAACAAGGTGGAAAACAGAAGGGGAGGCTTTTGCCCAGCAGTGGGACCTAAATGGCTAATAAAAAAAATAAAAAAAAGTCTTATCGAAGTTTGGACATAAGGGAGCCTTTAATAAATAAATAAATATATACGGACAAATCACACAGATTGAGCTAGCCCCAAAGTAAGTTCGAGACTTGTGTTATGGGATACTAACTCAACGATACTATAATTTATAACAAATACATATATAGACACATCCAAGACCCAGGCCAATCTGAAAAAGATCATTTTCCATCTTGACCTGGCCGGGGATCGAACCCGGTCACTCGGTGTCGCAGGCTGGCGTGTTGACCGCTGCGCCACGGAGCTAGTCTTTGTTTGATACCTAGAAAAACGGGGCAGTGCCGCGGGTCGAAGTATTAATTTAATGATTATTATTGTTTCCTTTGTTCTAAGCTTAGCTATGGGTGGTAGCGTGGTAGGGTATGGGTTCAACCATTACTACTAATAATAAATCTGTATGGGGTTGTTGATGGAGTAAGTTGTTTTCAGAAATATAGTTTAAAGAGTTTATTAGAAACCAAAATAACATAATATAGTGTTTATAAGCTCTAGACATGATAATAAATAAAATTAGATTTTTTTCTGTCTGTATGTATGTTATGTAATGGTGTCTCCATAACTCTTAAACGAATTAACTGGAGTGTGTCTAGTGTGAAGTATCATTTGAATTGGCGTTAATCTCGATTGACACAAAATATGAATTTTTAGTTTTAGTTTTTCTTTAAAAAACACATAAAATTGTAAAAATCAGAAAATAATTAGTAAAACATCACTGACAGTAATTATCAGTACCTAAATTGGCTTTCCGTGCAGGTTAGCAGAGATTTGGTTGGTAATAGTCAAAACATTTACTCATCCCGAGCCCTCCGACCTCTGACTTTGCTTAACGACTGTTATCAAACTGCCGGCACACGAAACACGATATTCTGGTTAAATATTTGGTTAACCTTAAGCTGAGTAGGCTAATCCATACATTTAATCAATGCTGGGGGAGTTTATACTAAGTCATCTGCTTAGATAACTCGCTCTCACCTATCTTTGCTGCCAATCAGTTACGTTATACACCATAAATTTAGTTTGAGTGATAAGAATATGGCGTACTAAGATAGAAGATCTTACGTCACTAGGCGGAATTGCTCAATTCATCTTCTCTCGTTTAGCTCAGCTATTGTCATCATCATCATTTCGAGTAGGTGTCACGGTCAATCGACCATGCACACCCTGGTGTCAGAGTTCTTCGGAACCGCCTCTCGGCCTCTGACGACTACCAGATGGCAGCCGGGACCACCGACTTAACGTGCCTTTCGAAAGACGGAATCATCTTTATTATCAGACAATCAGGTGATTCAAGCCTGCAAAGTTCTAACCAAACTGGAAACAACTAACCAAAGTATGCTTCCAGTGGGAATCGAACCCACGACCCCCGGGTCAACAGGCAAACGCCTTAACCACTGAACCACGGAGGTTGTTAGTCAGCTCTTGTGAAAACGATGGAACTTGAAAATGTATTTTGTGACAATATCAAAACAATATCACTCTGAAAAAGCATGCTGCACCCTCTCGCTGCAATTCCACAGCTTCGGCGTACAATCGTAACGCACCTTACGGGTACAAGTAGCATCACTCCGCTACACATCTAATATTATGTACTCTTATATGGATATACTAGCAGTTTCGGCTAAAAGATCGGCTTTATGAAGCAAACTATCCTGGCGGCCGATTTTTCATAGCGCTCACCCAATAATGACGTTTACTTTCAAAATTGCGTAGTTACAGAAATTGTTTAAATCCCCGATTTTACCCCCTTTACGAATATATTTCTTAATAGGAATGCAACATACTTTTTTTGAACCATGTACTTTTAATTTTTTAACATTTGTGTTTTCAAAATTGAACATACCAACTTACAACCCACGTTTTAACCCCTTAGTAGATGAATTTCCAAAAATATCTCCTTAGTGCACACTAACGTCATTTAAGGGACTAATTTGCAAAATTTAATGGTTCTAAACCCAGCTCTTTCAGCTATGCGTTGATCGATCAGCCAGTTGGTATTGATGGTAAAAAACAGTCGTACTTCAGACGCCCATGGATGTTTTTTGACGCCGACAGTTTTTTTCGTGGGTTTCTCATTTTTTCACAACTTAAACATAATTTTGATGTGGAAACGGTTAAGTGTACGCTCTTTCTTTTTAATGTGTTCCATCTGTTATACGACACTTATGTGAAATAAATTTCTTTCGTTCATTCATTTCATAATTGTACTAATCGGTACCATAAATCACATTATTAGTGCATATCAAATTAATAGCACTTACTATAAGTATTACAACCATACTTAATTATTACCTACATTGGATTAAAGTTGACATTGTTACACGATTGTCCAAAAAAGAGTGTAATGTTTTCGGGGTTCATGTATCTTAGTGGGATGATAAACTAAGATATATGAACCCTAAAAACACTAAGTACAGTCTTTATTGGACAATCGAGTAACAATGTTTTTGTTTAATTTTCATATGTGTTTCATTTTTGACACAATGGTCATTTTCACCCATTTTCGTTAAGAAACCATGAAATTAGTGAACATAACAATTAATATGTTTTCGCAACAAATACTTACGTTCGTATTAAAAGTAAAAAGACGTCGATGAACTGTACGATAAAAGGTACATTAAACCATTTGTTGTTTCTACAAAGCGTAAATAACGTGGTTCGTTCCATGAAATTGTATCAATTTAAGTGATTGTTTCACGCTTATGCTAGGAACGTACTCAATCGCAAGCTATTCATGTGATTATATAATCTCTTATCGATATATTTATAAGTAAACCTATGTACATTTAAACACATATTTGATTTTCTTTACATATTATTTAGTAACTACCCGATGACTGATTTGACAAACGCATCACAAAATAGGCTATCATATTTATGTGTAGGTATATATTCTTAGGTTTGTTTATAAATATATATGTACAAAATGTATATCAATATACAAGAGGCCCGGCCCTTCTTCATAGATATTTAATTCTATAGCCTTTGTTCATCAGGGATAATGAAGGACTAATGATGAAAGATTTTTTTCAAATCGGTCCAGTAGTTTCGGAGCCTATACAATGCGAATAAACAAGCAGGTAAATCTTTCCCCTTCATAATATAAGTAAAACGAATTTTTCCTTACGAAAACCGATCCTTACTTTTATTTTCATTAAGAGAAAAAATCATAGTGTTTTTAAGCTTTTAAAGTTTTTTGTAATGGATAACATTATCTATTTCTATCTCGATCTGCATTATCAACTAGAAACATAGGCTATAATTTACTTGGATGAAGTCGCGAAAATACATTAGTAATATTATAAATCTATTTCATGAATTACCGATAAGAAACTTGTTATTGAAGGGTACTTGGTTCGGGTCTAGGGCACAATATCGCCAGTCACTACATCGCCGATCGCTGCATCGAACCCGATTCATCGACGGTTAAATGTAGCGAAGGTATAAAGGTATACAATATGGTATACGCTGGTATGCCACATCGACAGCCCACCAAATCGATGGTGACCTGCATCGAAGGCGCACAATATCGTTGGCACACAGCATCAACGGCGCGCCACCGCATGAATCTGATTCTTAATCATCAATACATAGTAAAAAGCATTTTTCTGGAGTGGTTTTTATATCAAATATTTACCTGGTCGTGTAGGTGACACGGTCAATTGACCATGTACACCCTGCTAGTTATTTCAATAAACGCGTGATTTCAATGAAAATTTTAAAAGGCAGCACGAGATTGCCACCCTCTGGTAGGGGATTTCGTTAAAGCACTCGATGTGGTGGGTGATAGAATATCATTAATTTTCACGTGGCTAAGCTACGTGACGAAAAATAAGAATAGCTTGAGCATCTACAATGTGATAGACGGACTTTTTTGTAGAAGAACTAGCTGTTGCCCGCGAGTTCATCCGCGGCAATTTCTGTTATTATGACTAATTAGTTTTTTTATTTCTTAGTATAGATGAATCATTTTCCCCCGCTTTCAAAACATTTTTTATTGATGCTTTGCTCCTATTGGTCGCAGCGTGATGTTTTATAGCCCTAAGCCTTCCTCAGTATGAGAGCTTAATTGCCTTCCAAGGCAGATTCAACTGTAACATCATATATTCGAATCTATTCGAATATAAACGTTCATATTATTATAAATTTATATTTTTTATATATTCTATAAACACATAAATAGGAAGAATTTGATTGTGTGCTTATATTATTGTTTGATTGTTAGTTTAGTAAACCCAAAAATTAACTGATGTGATAATTGGTTTTCATTCGAAGAATGAGATGAGCCCTCGTTACGTTCGGCCATTAGCGCGGAGATTCACTGTACATTGCTGCGTGGATGGAAAACTCTCAAGAACTTTTGTGAGTTAATATGTAATGACCAGTAAATCGACGATCTTGGCCAAATGTATGGAGTGCCTGGCGGTTACCTGATTAAACTGATCTTAAAAACATCATTATAACTAATTAACTGGCACAAAGACTGAATAAGTAAAAACATGCTCCTTAAAACACATTTTCTGGCAGTCGGGTAAATCACTATCTGAGGTTACTGAATTCACAACAATGTGAATTCCTTTAATTGAAATACACAAGTTCAATAGTTTTATTTAACCTTACTATGAGACTGTGCGCTTGTTGTGAAATCATGATTCTATGAATCAATGTGTGTCAATGTAACATACAATCATGTGTGATATCAGTGCAGTACATATGTTTTCATGGAACCTAACAACCTAATAGAAATAAAACTATTATGAATATTTGCTTTATATAATAGAGTTTTATATAAAGAAAAATAATAATAATAATAGCTACAATGTTAACTTTTTGTACACTGTTTGTATTTAATGCTTGCAAACGTAAATTTACACAGTGATTAAATAATAATAATAATCATTTATTTACCAAATACAAACATTTACAGATCTATTAGCTGTGACTTACACACTAAGCTAAGCTAGTCTCGTGGAAGTCACATATCGAAAATAAATTAACCAGGTACAAAATAATTACTAATTTTTGTACAATTTTAAGACGCCGGAGGGCGGAACAAACGGGAAAAAAATAATAATAAAAAAATATAATTTTACAATACAATTGAAGATGAATTAAATAATTAAAAATAATAAAAGTTTATGTATTAGTATCTTTTAGAGAGTATGTGTGTCGAAAATGAGAGTATATGTCGAGGTGATACGTGTATGTGTTGTGGGAGTGTTTATACGGAGGTTTCAATTATTAATATATCTTTCTAGTATATCTTCCGTTTGCTGGTAGTCGAAGTGCATTAGCCAGGTCTCAACAGCCCGCTTTTCTCTATAAGTAGGCAGCTTCTTGATAGTATTTTGATTATTTTTTTTGATTGACAAATTGTGTTGTAGATGCAAGGAAATAAAAAATAAGTATGATGTTTTGCGAAAGTGGTGTTGACTCTAGGGACTGGGATTTTGTATACTCTATTTCTGAGAAGCGACTCATATTCTGGAGAGTCCAAAGTGTGTGTGTGTGTATGGCTGTTATTGCTCTTAGTATGAACAGGTGGCGAACTCTTAGCACTTTGCTATCCCTGTAAATTTCATCAGTGGGGTATCTGTGGGGTTTACACATCATAACTTTTAGAACCGCGCGTTGTGCTCTCTCAAGTTCAATCATGGTAGATTTGGCTGCAGCCCCCAGACTCGAATACAATATATGATAATAGACTGAGTAATAGATTTATAAAGACCTAAGACACAGTGTCAACTCTTAAGCGCCTATTAAACCATCCTGAATAGGCTAGTTTCCTAAAAACATATAATTAGTCCGTCAGCTATATAATCAAAAAATATGGGACACGTATTTTTTCTTTTGTCGATAGCCCTTTGAAGTTCCGTGTGACGTCATAGTTTGCTACAATTTTTAGCAAACTTTGTCGTCACGAGACCCCACTCCTAAACTTTGACGCGCTTTATCTTTATTATTTATTGTTTATTTGACAAAAGAAAAAATACGTGTCCAATATTTTTTGATTATCTAACTGACGGACTACTTGTTATGTTATTATTACGACCCAGGAAACTAGCCTATTTAGGACCCGATGAGAGGGACGCCGCTATACGTGCGATACGATTGGAGATATCTCGCGGCTTCTCTCACATCGGATCCTAAATTCAGGATGGTTTAATAGGCGCTTCAGACGCGCTAATTAGTCCATTGAAAAGCTACATTTGGGGTTGCGGTTGTCAGAGGACGCATTTTTGAGGTGAAAACTTCTTTAGCGGCGCTGTGCACTTTTTGGGATGGGGAGAAAATGTTAAACTCGCGCCAGGACACGTGACCTGAGATCGCCGGCGTAGCAAAGCTAGTATTCAATAAAGACACATCTAATTCATGTAACAATATGAACTAACTTAAGAAATAGTAAAATACCAGTTTAATATAACAAAATTTAAAATAAAATATGTGCTCCAAGTGAGCTTTCGCTACTTCACCGGCCGTTTGAGACGAGGGCAGAGTGCCCTTCTATATAGACAACATCACCAAAGGGCCCCCAGGAGGGATGGACCTCGGCTTTGAGCGTTGCCTGTGGCTTGGAGAGACACCAAACTCTCGTGGCATCCCAAGAGATTAATACTTAAAAAAAATGTAACTGTTTAAAAAGTATGGAGTTAAAACGGCTACTAGAAGATTAAAAAAACCCAGATCATCATTATCATCATCATCATCATCATCATCATTTCGAGTATGTGTCACGGTCAATCGACCATGCACACCCTGGTGTCAGAGTTCTTCGGAACCGCCTCTCGGCCTCTGACGTGGTTCCTTTAACGACTACCAGATGGCAGCCGGGACCACCGGCTTAACGTGCCTTCCGAAGCACGGAATCATCTTTATTATCAGACAATCAGGTGATTCAATCCTGCAATGTCCTAACCAAACTGGAAACAACTAAACAAAGTACGCTTCCGGTGGGAATCGAACCCACGACCCCCGGGTCAACAGGCAAACGCCTTAACCACTGGACCACGGAGGCTGAAAAAAAACCCAGAGCAACCATGATTCAATAACGACAATATTGCTTTTATTGGTCTGCTCATGAATCATCAATTAGCTTACATTACAACTGATCCAAGGCTGAATAACAATGCATATGTATACCCTAGATCTAACTACACCATTAGAAACGCATACCTACCGTATAACAAGTAGTACCACTATAAAATGTTTACTATCAAGGTTTTTAATGAAGGCTCATCGATAAAACCATTATAGAAATAAATATATGTAAAAAAGTTGTTTTGCTACCTATATTATTATTACACTCTTTTACCACGGATCTACATGTAGTTCCTTGGGGAGCAGTACTATTTTCCGGGATGGAATGTACCCAATGTCCATATCCGGGTCTTAGACAATTTTAAAACCAAATTTCATTTACATAGACCGCCTTAGTGGTCAGACTTTTATGATACTAGTTAGAATACCACACGAGTAATTTTATTTAAAAATATACGTACTCTTTTTTTAATAAATAGTAGATTCTCATCATCATTATGTGCCTTACTTTATGCCTGTAACTAAGGTTGGTACCAACTATTTCCCCGTCACATTTATCTATTACCCATCATTAACACATTCAATCCCAACTCCTTCATATTCCTCTCTATTGGCCTGCCTCTCATATACCCATCCACTCTCTTAATTATAGCTTTTTTGGTCAGGTGTTCCTCGTCTCTCCTTATCGCATAACCAAACTATGCCAGCCTATTGCTTCTCACCTTATTTGTGGCAATCGTTACTACACTGTGCAAAGTGTTATTAAGTACTTGTGTCGGCAAGTCGGCAATATGCCTTTGTAGTTGACTCTAAACTGCAATGAACTTAAAGCTCACGGCTAAACTGTAGTGAAACGTCGTGACGTGAGCTTTTGGCAATGGATTGTATTAAACGGTGCTCTTCCTCTTAGCAAGTTACCGTCTAGGCGCGATTCAATACAAAATCCTTTTTTGTTCGATTAAATGCGGAACAAACTGCCTGCTTGCAAAAAATGTCCTCAGTGTAGACCTGAGTACTATTGTTTAGCTTAAATCAGACCATATATCATGCTTAGACGAAGACTAAAATATTTTTTATTAGCTCAGCCTAAAATATTTTTATTGACTATGCCCGCGTGAGTTTCATTTTGTCGATCAGGACAGGATCCTTTAACATGAAATTTTGATCGTTCTGGACCCTTAAAGGTGTTATTCAGCTCGTCGATATGAACAACTTTTCCTATGGGAACAATGCTGGGAAATAAAAAAAAATTGGATTCCATACAAACATTTTCGGCCTCCTGGTCAATATGGACGAGAACGTCAAAAAAATTTTGAGTTTCCAGCATTGGTCCCATTGGAAAAGTTGTTTATATCGAAGGGCTGAATCACCACTTGAAGGGTACAGAATTTCACCAGGTATATTTCTTATTCTCAAATCTTCTTTTAATTCTTATATTTATAACATGTTTTCACTTGAAATTTTAATAGTTTTTGTAAAGCTTATTCTGAACCAATGAACCAAGTAGGCATGTTTAAATAATCCAATATTAGAATTATGTAAAATAAACTTAGGCACATAATATTAAGAATTAAATGTGGTCCGCAAATGCAATATGTGTTGATATGGTAACATAATAAAACATTTCTTTGAAGCTTTTAATCCAAAAACCCTTGAAATGTAAGATAAGACGGATCAAAATCTAAAGCCTTTGTCAAACTCCAATCCTTATTTTATTTTTATTCGGCCTAATGTAAGATACGAGTACATTCCACTGATATTTTCAGGGTTCAATACTCAAAAAAGGAACCCGCAAGATCAAGATGAGGTCATTACTTGTTTTTTTTTATGACATAGGATGGCAAACGAGCAAGCAGGTCACCTGATGGTTTTTTTGGCACAGCAGGGGTGTGACAAGAGGATTACCGGCCTTTCTCATTTTCCTTTTAAGTTTAACCAATGACGTGATACTGTGTATATAATAGATATTCCTTTTTCTTCTTCATCGGCCCCTCAGTGATGAGGATCGTAGTAATCACATGGTTGTCCGTACTGGACCGCCTTATGCATGGTCCATCTGGCTGGTGGTTTTTCTCTGGCACATTTACCTTCTATTTGGCTCACTATGATGTGTTTTTTCAAACAGTGCGTCGAAGAACGCGAAATCGACTCGAAAATATATGCTTAAAAAACGGAGAATCCTTTTCTGGCATTACACAGAAAGACGCTTTGCTTTGATGCGTAGCTCCTCGTTAGTCAGTCCTCATGTCAGTCCATAGTATACGAAGTAGTCTCCGCCAACACCACATCTCAAAAGCAGCAATTCAACAATTGGTAATTGCTAAGGGGCTCAAAATCTGTATAATGATGATAACTTTTTAATGTTGATTGAAAAGTATAGTAAGGTTGTTCCTTATTATCCAGTTCAACAAATTGTACAAAACTGCCTTGGTTTCGTTTTATTGGACAATATATACTCGGAAAACAATTAAAATGTACTAAAACCGAAATGACCTTTTACTCATGTAATTTCTGCAGTCTCCAATATTTTTATTAGTTTAAAGTTATTTGCTACGGATCCCTTAATTTCGAGGCCGCACATGCTTTTGACTGTATTTTTATTATTCTGCCTTGAAAACCAACCAGTTTGCCATTTAGAATAATTTAGTGCATTATAACGTTTATTGCTTTTATTAATAACTCGCCGTTGAAGGGTTGACCTCTGCCCCGATACATTTTACTTTGTTGTGTTTACTATGTCAACTGCAGTTCATAGGGTATCATTAAAACATTTGTAATGTATTAATGATACCCTATGAAATACCCTGTAAATAATAATGTATTATTTACAGAGCATAATTAATATATTTTGTATTTATTTATGTACTAGCTTTTGCCCGCGGCTCCGCCCGCGTCAATGTCGATCCCTCGGGAATAATACTTTATCCCGCGATAAAAGGTAGGCCTATGTCCTTCTCCGTACTCCAGAGAACTTGTATGCAAAATTTCATGATAATCGGTTTAGTAGTTATGGCGTGAAAGCGTAACAAACAAACAAACTCACTTTCGCATTTATAATATTAGTAAGGATTACTAGTTTTCTTTCGCAACTTTGAATGCGTAAATAGGGCAAAAATAGCGTCTGTAGAATGTAGCTATTTATAGGTAAAAGAATGATCATTCAGTATTTGGAGGAAATATTTAAATAGGCAATATTTGTGTATGGATAAACTATTACAATAATAATCACAAATATTTCCTCTTTATACTTATATCATCATCATTTCGAGTAGGTGTCACAGTCAATCGACCTTGCACACCCTGGTGTCAGAGTTCTTCGGAACCGCCTCTCGGCCTCTGACGTGGTTCCTTATACTACGACTACCAGATGGCAGCCGGGACCACCGGCTTAACGTGCCTTCCGAAGCACGAAATCATCTTTATTATCAGACAATCAGGTGATTCAAGCCTGCAATGTCCTAACCAAACTGGAAACAACTAAACAAAGTATGCTTCCGGTGGGAATACCGGGGGCTATAACTACCCTATGCTTTATTCTTAAGCAATAAGATACATTACATGTTAAGTAGGTAGAATTGTATATTGAAATTTTATCCGTTCATACAAAAAGACGCTAGACATCAAAATTCTTAGACAAAAACACTTAAAATCCACTATATAATATCTTTCTGGAATTGCAGTATGTTTATAAACATTACAACTTTTACGCGATCTAATTTACATAAATGTATACAATACATGTTTAAAATGCATATATCATATAATAGACAATATAATAATGGCGGGATTTTTCTTACACTTTTATATATTTCTTACAAAATGTGACTATCTCGTGTTATCAAAACTATATGTATAGCTCGTCCATGCTTTTCTGGGAAAAAATAAAAACGTAGAATGTGCCAGCTGCTTCTCTTCCCGCGCAGACTGTAGAAGCCGGTCAAGGGAATGAGCATAAATCTTAAGAATTATGACATAGGCGATGCTGAGATGATTCAGACCAGCAACCCATCACTATTTTGATTCCGTTTTCCACCTTTACACCCACCAATACGCTAAACGTGGCCTTTAATTTTATGACCTTAGGCTCTGTCTACCTCGTAAGGGATAAAAACGTGATAATATGTATGTATGTACTACTATACCAAATATATTTTATCACAAGTTCATACATACATCCATAATCTTTTATTACAAAAAAAAACGACTTATAAATCTGAAAGCATACCCTTTCAAATAAAAAATAGTTTCTTAACGCGGTTTATAAATGACGGAGTTAATAATAATATAATAATAATAATTCGTTTATTTCAGGCAATAAGTAAACTCAAACTTTAGAAACAAAAAACCGAATTCATAACCTCCTCCTTTTTTGTAGTCGTTTAAAAATACGAAAAAACTTCTTCCCGCATTAATACTTATTAAGAATTAATTATCACCTCTAGCGAGACTAATACGTATCTATTATTAGATTTTGCAGTATTTTATTATCTGTGTTCATGTATGCATTCTTAAAATAATAATTTTTAAAAATCCAATAAGGCTCTCTGCTATTTGATTTTAATTGTAACGCCTGGTAGATAATAATGTGCATGTTTTTACACATTACATACATGTGGTATGAATTGGTAACTCCATTTATAAATGTAATAAATCGATTATTATCGCAACCTTTTATTTAACTTGCAATTGTTTATTTATTGGCGACCTCCGTGGCGCAGTGGTTAACACGCCGACTGCGACACGAGGGCCCCGGGTTCGATCCCCGGTCAGGTCAAGATGGAAAATGATCTTTTTCAGATTGACCTGGGTCTTAGATGTTTATCTATATATGTATTTGTTATAAAATATAGTATCGTTGAGTTAGTATCCCATAACACAAGTCTCGAACTTACTTTGGGGCTAACTCAATCTGTGTGATTTGTCCGTATATATTTATTTATGTATGTTTTAAGTATCTATTAGTGTGGGTCAAATCTTGCAACTGAATTTTAAACCAGTTATCCTCAACCGATTGAGCTGAAGTTTTGCATACTTGTGTAAATATGCAAAATTTTAGCTCACCCAGTACGCTGATGGATAGAGACGGAAGGTTGCCGTAGAAACAATTTTTTTTAACTAATGTTATAATATGTTTTGTCTCATTTTTTCAATATCAAACGTTAGATAAGGACAAAACAAATTTAAAATAGGTTTAATGAGCATTTTTTTTAATGAATAACAGGGTTGGTGTTTAGGCTCGTTTTGTAGTGTTAGGACTCGAATATCGCTTCACAGAATGAATAATATACTCATAATATGAGTATGTCATACAAACGTAATTTAAAAAAAAACTCTGTTTATACCTACATTTATATTTCTATCATTCATTATGTCAAAACGAAATGCCATAACGTAGGTAAACTGATCCCGCGGGATAAGATCGCGCAGTCTCAGTTTACCAAAGAGCCAACAAAACGAACCGAACGTCGGTTATTGGTGAGTGGTGAGTGTAATGGTCAGAACAACCATATATTTCTTAATTTAATAAGAGTATATTAAAAATAGCAACACTTATAAAAATATAAAAAAAAACGATTTACTATAATATGTTGACACACATTTGTGTATAGGAAAGGAAATAAATAAAACTATTACACGCATTAAAATCAATTTTTAAATTGGTATAGAAACATTCCAGTACTGCAGTGATGTATGTAATAAAAAACAAAACTAAAGGGATCTGGGTATTTGTTTTTGGTGTTTGGTGGGTATTTTGAGTTGGCAAAAAACTGGTGGCTTATTTGATGAGAAGGCAATAAAAGCGGAGTGTCATCGCCAACAGCGGCGATTAGCGCTGTCGCCAAACAAGGCACGGAGATAATGACCTTTAGGGCCCCGACGCGAAAGGTTACAAGAAACCCTATTTTTCTGACTTAAAAAAATTATCAATTCAGTTTTTTTTTTGTTTGTTACCGCTAAACTCCGTCATTTATGGAACGATTTTAAAATTTATTTTTTGTTTAAACGCGTCTGCTTTCAAATAGGTTACATTTAAATTTCATCAAAATCGTTTCAGTCGTTTGATTACAGTCAAGATTATATGATACTTATAACGTTCTTATGCACTGCTCTTTTGAGTTCATGAAGTGTGTTGGGACTTCATTTGGCCAGTGTTATTTTATAATTGAATTATACTAAGTATGGTGATTATAAAATGGGTCCTAATATAAGAAAAAACCGGCCAAGTGCAAGTCGGACATTTCTCCTTTATCTGTGCTATAAGACGTTGCTTCGTACCAAATTTCAAGATTCTGAGTTCACGGAAAGTACCCTGTAGGTTTTGATTCTCGTGCGAATGTCGAAAAAGCACGAAAATTGGCGGCATAACCAGTTGTATCTTTTAATTGCATTGGCTTAGAAGTTTGATTCTTTACAGCTCCAAGGGACAGTAGACCTGAGTATTTGATATGAATTTCAGCTTGATGCCTCTACGCGCCCCAGAGAAAAAGGGTCTTGACAGACCGACAGACAGACAGACGGACAATCAAGTGATCCTATAAGGGTTCCGAATATTCCTTTTGAGGTACGGAACCCAAAAAAACATGAATTTTAAATTTGGAGTAGGTGTTCATGCATTGTAGTCGTGTTTTAATGTACCTTTGTACCTTTCGCAAAATGTCCCCCCCTAGTAGCAAACGTGGAATTTTGTAAGGGAGGTACCTCGGATATGCAACTTCGTCTCGCCCTTTGCCGGTTTTTCTCCATTTTCGCCAAAAAAGTGACGCTGTCACGACAGTTCATTAGGACCGTGCTGGACTATCACTGACTTCGTCTGACATGAAGATGCGTAGGTATATTTTTCTGTGTTTAGCGTGATTTATAGAAATAACAAACAGTCCTACTATACACGGCATTATTGGAACGAAAAATTTCGTCCAATAAACAATTGTTTATTGGACGAAATTTTTCGTCCAATAAACAATTGTTTTTTTAATTGTTTAATTAAACATACTTACTTAACTTCAATACATTATTAGAACACAAATAGTAAAATAATAAATAAATATATACGGACAAATCACACAGGTGCCCCAAAGTAAATTTGAGAGTTGTGTTAGGAGATACTATTATTTGAGAGATACATTATATTTTGTAAAAATAAAACAAGGGGTTGCACTACGGGAGTGCCGGCAGAAGTGAAAACTCGCCTTTGCGGCGGTCTCAGGGCACGTTTCCTGACACGCGTTTGACATTTTTACCCATCCCAAAAAGTGCACAACGCCGCTATAAGTTTTCACTTCAATAAATATACACACAGGGTGAAATTTAATTCATTAGCATACGTTTAAGGAGTGACTCAGACCACGAATCTGAACTACTTTCATTATGGGCCAAACTTCGATATCGTGAAAATTTATCTGCTTTTTCATACAAAAGTGGAATATTTACTGGGCCAAAATCTATGGAACAGCTGATTTTTTTTTGCAATTTCGGAGTTTGTCTCATAGTGAAAGTTGTTCAGATTCGTGGTCTGAGTATAGATGCAAAAAGTATTTTAAACGTTTAAAACCATTTGGTTTTAAACCGTTTTTTTGGTTTAAAACGTTTTAAACCAAATTTTGAGGTTTAATATAGGTTCAAAACGATTTTCTATTAGAATTTACTAACATTTTACAAAAAGCAATTCAAAATATAGGTAATTATTGCATTATTCATCATATATTTGGGTTAAGTGAAATGAAAAAAAAATACTATATGTATAATTATGTAAAAAAAACAAACTTGACCATGAAAAATTATACTTTAAGGTGACCTTAAAAACCTAGCGGACGCGACAGTGACCCTGGAATGATCAAATGACTCAAATGTGTATTAGACGCGACCAGAGTCGCGGGCGCTAGGATTGGAAGATATATTTAACTGTTACATTACTTTGTCATCATCCATTAAGTTAAATGTCTAAATTTCGCAGAAAATACAAACAACGAAATAACAAACTATGAATTAACATAAATTTAGTTTTTAGGGTTCTGTATCTCAAAAGAAAAGAACGGAACTCATATAGGATCACTTTGTTGTCCGTTTGTCTGTCAAGATCCTTGATCTCAGGAACGTGTTGAGGTATCAAGCTGAAATTTATATCAAATACTCAGGTCTACCTGTCCCTTGGAGTTGTGGAAAAAACCAAGACGTTGAGAAAAAGGTTCTTGACAGACAGACAGACAAATAGACAGTCACTGTGGAGCCGAGTGATTCTATAAGGATTCCGTTTTTTTTCCTTTTGAAATGAAATGGAATGACTTATTTCGCTTAAGCGTAGTTACACTTAGCCGTATCCAGCATGCGGTACGGAACCCTAAAAAGAAAAGTTAGTCACCGAGCGGGATTCAAACCCGTAACACTCGATTCTTGCCGTCCGCGTCCCAGACGGACAGTGGCCGGCAGGGCGAAATTAGCGGCCATATTCTGCGTGGAAAGAAATACGCGTTTTTCCAAACATAAGACTGATTTATTATTGTTTACCTCCCCCCATATACCAAATTTCAGCGAAATCGTTAGGGCCGTTTCCGAGATCATATAAATAAATTATATACATATAAATATACAAGAATTGCTCGTTTAAAGGTATAAGATATAATATATTGACGAGCTCTATGGCCTAGTGGTCACCATGCCAGGCTTCCACACTGGAGGTCCCGGGTTAGATCCCCGGCCAGGTCAAGATGGAAAGTGACGAAAAAAATGTATATACATACATATAAATAAATATACAAGAATTGCTCGATTAAAGGTATAAGATTTTAAATTATTTTAAAGTTATTATAGACTAGCTTTCGCCCGCGGCTCCGCCCGCGTCAATGTCGATCCCTCGGGAATATTACTTTTTCCCGGGATAAAAAGTAGCCTATGTCCTTCTCCGCACTCCAGAGAACTTGTATGCAAAGTTTCATGATGATCGGTTCAGTAGTTACTGCGTGAAACCGTAACAAACAAACAAACACACAAACAAATAAACAAACAAACAAACTCACTTTCGCATTTATAATATAAGTAAGGATAAGGATAATGATACGGAACCCTTAGTGCGCTTAGTCCACTCGCACTTGGCCGTTTTTTTTATAACAAAAAGCATACCTACTTTATTTATTTTATTTTTATTATTCTTTATTACCATTTAAATCACATATAGAAATATACAATACAGCTTATGATAGGAAAAAGAAATGAAAAAATACGCATATTTAGATTGTAATCTTTCTAAATCCTAAAAATATTTTAAAACGTCATTTAAACTAATAAAAATAAAATGTTTTCAATGAATATCTTTTATTTTTACCTTCAAAATATAATTTGTTAATAAACTAGTAATCACGAGGTCACGGTTTTAAACCGTTTTAAATTTATTTAAAACGGGTTTTAAACCACGTAGTTTTGGTTTAAAACGGTTTATTTGCAACTATAGGTCTGAGTCACTCCTTATGCGTATGCTAATGAATTAAATTTCACCCTGTATAGATAAATAAACATCCAAGATTCAGATCAATTTAAAAAGATCATTTTCTGTTTTGACCTGCCCGGGATCGAACCCAGGAACTATACTGTGACAGTCTGGCATGACATTTAGGTTTTTATTTTTATGTTAGGTCTAATTATAAATTATAATCCATCCATATTCTAAACAACATATTACAATACATGACCGACTACTATGATTATCATGAAAAAGATAAACTTTAGATAAGTAGGCATATATTATTCACAATCCTTTCATAAATTCCACGTGATAAATTTATTATAATAAATAATTTGAGCTGTTAACATTAATCACTTGTAATGTGTGAATTTATCTTTTTAATCTCAGTATTGGCCTATATCACCTATGACATGCAAAAACCCATGTTTGATATTGGCATTCCAGATTTTGATGAATAATCTAAATACAGCGTAATTTTCAACCTATAAACTATATTGAAATTAGAATCTCTAATGGAATACAGAACTGAAAGAAAAAACAAGCTGAAAATAAAAAAATGAAGAAAATAAATGGGTATCTCTTGGATAGGCATGTAACATCCTCGTCTTCATCGTCACTTACCATCAGGTGAGATGGGAGACAAATGCCTAATCCAACATTTAGTAAAAAAAAAACTAACCAAAAAGTTCCCTCACAAAGTCGTCGATCAGCTGAAGGAATTTCTATGAAATGTCAAATTTTTATTTTCGCTTTTACCTGTTTTTCTTTCAATTCTGTATTTGTTCTATTAGGGATGCTGATTTCAGGATTTCAATATAGTTCAGAGGTTCAAAATCACGCGAAATAATAGAATTGACGACCCCTGTAGTTCAATGGACCGCAAATGCCTTTGAATCGCAAGGTATGATCTCCGGTCAGGTTAAGAAGGAAAACGATATTTTGCACAGGCTTGAGACTAGCAGTAGTGCTAGTGCTAGCTGTTGTCTTGCTTTTCCATATATATTTATATTTATTTTATTTATTATAAGCCAAGTTAAAAGTATATTTTCAACGCATTTTTTAAGTTTATACTTAATATAGAATGATTAATAAATAGAATACTATTCATACACACCCCAAACAACAAATACAACCATAGATTTAAAAAAAATGGCGGGTACAACTGACCCTAATTAAATAAGTGCCGCTAGTACCTACGAGACATTGGAATTGTCGATGTTCACAAAAGTTTATAGATCAGGCTAGCTCCGAGGCGCAGCGGTCAACACGCCAGCCTGCGACACGAGAGTGCCCTGGTTCGATCCCCGGCCAGGTCAAAATGGAAAATGATCTTTTTCAGATTGGCCTGGGCCTTGGATGTGTATCTATATATGTATTTGTTATAAAATATAGTATCGTTGAGTTAGTATCCCATAACACAAGTCTCGAACTTACTTTGGTGCTAGCTCAATCTGTGTGATTTGTCCGTATATACTAAAAAAAATAAAAAATGTACTTATATGATTGATTATGGGGAATGGGACATGGTGAAGATTTTCGACGTCGAGGTTTGAAGCGCAGTATTTAATTAGTAGAACATAAGTCGTACATAGATAGACCTTGAAATGGAAGATAGACTGAAGTGGCAGTGGGCGAGGCAAAGCGCGTAGAACCGATGGCCGATGGGGCAGAAGGGTTCTCGACTGGCGACCACGTATCGGCTGGATGCAGGCCGCTTTCAACCGGTCGTATTGGAAATCATTGGGGGAGGCCTATGTCCAGCAGTGGACTTCTTGCGGCTGATACGATTATGATGATGATGAGATAGACCTAAGGTCGGTTCAAACCCCGCTCATGGAATTATTTCACCATATTTTATTTCTTAATTTAATAAAAGTATACACAATGATGTATGTATACAAATCAAAAGGTGCATATTGAGGGCAATAGCATAGACGATTATTTACACCTTAGTAACCATCCTGTGTTTTAAATTCTATCCGTCTTATTATAAAACGAGAACTAACTTTAGTAGCTGGTTTAAACCATTATCCGACCGAAATAACGACTTATTTCGGTGGGATAATATAACGTCAAAGTGATAAATGTCGACACATTTATCACTTTGACGTTAGGTCAACTATCATTGTCAATTTGTTTTGGACGGATAATGGTTTAAACTAGGTACTAAAGTTAGTCCTCGTTTTATAATAAGACAGTATAGGTTCTACTGCAGATTGGTAAGACATCTTCAGTTTAGTTCCCGCACCGACAACGTTTGTTTACGTTTTCTGTAAATATTTACCTTTCTGAACTGCGTTCAGTAATCGGAATCGACTAATATAAATAAACGCGCAAGTGCGAAAAACTAATTGAAAAATTCTTAAGAACTGCCTAGCCTACCCAAATAAATATGGAAAAAAATAAAATTAACAAACTAAGTAAAAGATGTTAAAAATTTACTGACACTGTTTAAATATGTCTGGGTTCATGTTCACAATGTCTTGAAATATAAATGTAGCGACATCCAAGATTTTTATGTTTTTTTACATTTCATACATACATACATAATATCACATCTTTTTCCCTTGTGGGTTTTTTTTTTTTTTTTTTTTTTTATGTTTATCCGACGGCAAACGAGCAGACGAGCCACCTGATGGAAAGTGGTCACCGTCGCCCATGGACATCTGCAACACCAGAGGAGCTGCTGATGCGTTGCCGACTCTTAAGATACCTGTAAACACGCCTTTTGAAGGACCTCAAGTCATAGCACACAGGGAAAACCTCGGGAGGGAGTCCATTCCACAATCTTGCTGTACGAGGAAAAAAACCACGTGACGCTCTGACATTTTTGGAGACCCAAGTGTCAAGGATGTGGGGATGGACTTTACTCCTGTGGCGAGCGGTGCGGTGGTAGAAAGGTGACGGTGGCACCAATTCAAAAAGTTCTTCAGAACACTCCCCATAGTATAGACGGTAAAATACACACAGAGAGCCAACGTCTCTCCGTAGACCGAGGGTGTCTAAATCGTCTGTGAGTGTGGGATCGTCGATAATACGAATTGCCCGGCGTTGGATGGAATCAAGAGGAAGGAGTTGGTATTGAGGTGCACCAGACCAGATATGAGAGCAGTACTCCATGTGGGGCCGGACTTGAGCTTTATATAATAAAAGTCTATGACCCGGAGTGAAGTACTGCCTTGCTCTATTGAGCACCCCAAGTTTTTTAGAAGCCATTTTGGCTTTACCTTCCAGATGACTCCGGAATTGGACCTCCTTCGTAATATCGACGCCAAGGATCCCAATACTCTTAGAAGTGGTAAGAGAGGTGTCCCGAAACTTCGGTGCTATGTTAAATGGGGTCTTCTTAGCGGAAAACACGCAGACTTGTGTCTTAGTAGGGTTGAATTGAACTAGGTTTAGTTTACCCCATTCAGAGACCTGTTCCAGAGAGGTCTCAATGTCAGACACAAGTCTCTTTCTGTTCTCCTCCACCTGTGTTTGAGGGATATTTGCACGACCTGCATAATATGCATCACCCGTACTGTCGTCTGCATAGCAATGGATGCTACTAGTGTTAAGCATGTCGTTGATGTGCAGAAGAAACAGCGTAGGTGATAAAACAGATCCTTGGGGGACGCCAGCATTGATGGGCATGATATCGGAGCATAATCCGTCTACAACGACCTGAATGCTTCGCCCAGATAAGAAACTAGCGACCCACAAGCATAGTCCCTCAGGAAGCCCGAAAGATGGTAACTTCGCGAGAAGAGCCTTATGCCAGACCCGGTCAAAAGCCTTTGTGACATCTAGACTAAATGCCAGTGCTTCTCCCTTGCTCTCGATGGCGGCTACCCATCGGTGCGTTAAGTACACAAGAAGATCACCAGCACTACGCCCGTGGCGGAACCCGTATTGACGGTCACTAATTAGCTGATGATCTTCAAGGTAACCAAGGAGCTGGATGTTTATCACACGCTCCATCACCTTAGAGAGCAGGGAGGTTATCGCAATAGGCCGATAGTTAGACGGGTCTGTGCGGTCACCCTTTTTAGGAATAGGGTGAACGTAGGCTACTTTCCACGAAGACGGGACTTTTCTTGAGGTGTAAGACAGCGAGAATAGGCGTGCTAACACCGGAGCCAATTCAGGGGCGCATGTTTTGAGCACAATTGCTGGAATGCCATCAGGCCCGCTGGACTTCCTGACGTCGAGGGAAAACAGAGCACGTCGCACTGCACTTTGAGTGAACCGAATTTCCCGCATTGAGTGCTCGCATCGCGGTAAAAAGGGCGGCGATGCTCCTCCGTCGTCAAGGGTAGAATTTGACGCGAAGAGAGTAGCCAAGAGATCGGCCTTCTCTTTTGCGGAGTGAGCCAGCGAGTCCTGACGATTGTGCAGAGATGGAAGTGAAGGGCGACAGAAATTCCCCTGCATTAGCAAGAGACCAGAATGCTCTACTCCCGGAGGGATAGCCAACCAGTCTCCTACCAATGCGCGCAGTGTGCGCAAACTTTGCTGCAGTGATCTGCTTCTTGTAGACTCTTGAAGCTGCGTTGAACCGCTTCTTCAAATCAGAAGTATTACGATCCTTGACATTTCGCGCAGCAACCCAGGCTTCGTATGCTTCGCGCTTGAGGTGGGCGGCATGCAAAGACGAGCAACGAAACCAAGGTTGAGACCGCCCTCCGATACGAACCGCCGAGCTGGGAATGTAGCACTCCATGCCCAGCAGTATCGCTTCGGCGACAGCTTTCGCACAAATGTCAGGATTTTCTGATGAGAAGCACAACCGTCTCCAATGGTAGGATGCATAAAACTCTCGCAATCCATCCCAATCTGCTGACCTATAATGCGACACACGACGCATACCAGGTGGTCTGGATTGCGTGGTCTGACCGGATGGAACCACAGCACGTACCAGGCAATGATCCGAGGTTCCTAGAGGGGCATCACGGAATACCTGGTAATCGTTTGGATGTGAGGTCAGCAGAAGATCCAACAAAGCAGGATTGTGTCCTTCAATATCAGGTATTCTGGTAGCACCATCAACTAACTGGTTGAGGTCATTTGTTACAGCAAAGTTGTATGCAGCCTTCCCAGCGTAGTCGGTCTTCAGTGATCCTAGCCACTCAAAGTGGTGAGCGTTGAAGTCCCCTAGGATCACTACCTCCGCCGATGGGTGCTGCTGGAGAATTTCGTCTATGCCCTTCTGTATATGCCCGAGAAGTCGGTCTGTTTCGGCATCACCGCTATGGGACCTGTAAAGGCACGCATAGAACCGGATGCGGTCACCGTGATCTACGCGCGCCCATAACAATGACAGGTTTCTGTCTTTAAGGCTGCTGAGACGTCGACAACATACATCCTCCCGTACGTACATACACACCCCAGCATTGGGCATAAACTTGTGCTCCAAGCTGAAACCGGGATACAAGATATATGTGACGTCGGTAGGAGAGGATATTTGTGTCTCAGTCAGGAAAAATAGAGCCGGCTTAGTCGTCTCCAAGTGATGATGGACGACATTGAGGTTGGAATGCATTCTTCTGACGTTGAAGAAGTCCACACTGAATGTGGAAGGGGGTGCCGCTGTAGAAACATGTTTTCTATTTTTCGATCTTGCCATAAAAAAGGTGGTTAACAGGGAAAAAATTGAGGATTGCCGTAGTTATGACAGTTACATAGGCAAAGTTAAGGAATGATGGCCCGCAATGAATGACCAGTGAGGTGCGCTGCTGGCACGGGGGACGGAAGGGCCCCCGATCCAACACAATGATCAGCCGCCGTGTTCCACTCCGGTCTCCCAGGCCGGCACGACGACCAATCACGAGCTTTTGACACTGGCGGCAGGACAGCCTCCCTAGCCGGGACAGCCAGGGTTCGGGTCCTCTACGTACCAGCGGGCGGCCAGCGGACAACCGTTTCATCGGGTCTCCCTGGCCCCCGCGCCAACGTCGCACCCCCAATCAGACAGTGCAAGACTCCAGCCCCTAAGGGACCATAAACTGTCGAAACTACGGGAATCGGGAATGGGGATTGGCTCTCACGCGCAACCGTCGAAACACACCCAACGGTGCTTTACGATAGATTTCGGCATGAGGGTGGTCGCCAGCCAGTCGGACCCCACGAGGTCCTACCACCGAGCATGTCGGGTATTTTACTCGCCTCTTACGAGATGCCAACCTGACGGGCAGTGGGGAATTGTATTCTACTCCGTCCCCACACGGAGAAAAGTATGACGGAGGGGTAGACAGAGCCTAGGTCTATAAGAGCCGAAGGCCACGTTTTACATTTCTCATTTTAATAAACTAGTATATCTCATTTTATATAACTTAGTAACAACAGTAGTAACCTGTATGGTATGGGATCAGCCGGCCTATTTGATAACTTAGTGTACGTTTTAATTGTAACTTTAAAATACATTGCGGCTTTCGTATGATTGATTATTTAATTTAACATATATAAAACGTCATGTATTTGGAAGTGACTATCGAAACGTGTACACACACTAAGTTAGCAAATAGACTGGCAGATCATTAATAAACACGAATTAGACTGTATCGGACTAAATCTTTGTATGCATTTTCCACTTGTGATTTTCCACGCAAATGCACTGACGTGTAATATTTTTAAATGTTCAAACGGAAAAAAAAAAACTTATCGAAATCGCGCAAAATTGAAGAAACGAGGCCTTAAGTAATTTCATCGAAACTTTCATTCAACAATTTAGTATGTAAACTACATTTAATGGCATAATAAGTCATTGAGATTAATGATGTAATTGTCCGGGTCAGTAAGGGTATAATTAGGTTCTTACCGCGTTCACCATAATTCATATACATGTTACCAAATGACCAAAACAAAACCAGTCAGACTTGATAAGAGCTACATACTCGTTTTGATACCAAAAAAGAACGCATATGTAGTCTTAATTTCGAAAATACCGAGCCCAACTTATGTTTAAAACATTTGTGAGTACCTACTTAATGAATCTGTGAGCTGTAGACCTCGCGAGTTTTATCATATCACACACAGCGAACTCACAATGGTCCTAAGTGCCATTGGTGTCTATAGCCAATTTCCATAATTTTGAATAATTTCCTAAATCTACGTAATTATCGAACCTACTAACAATATTTCACGAGAATCGTTTGAGGAAAGAGGCCTTTAGATGAAAACTGACAGCGGGACAGACGGACCCACGAAAGATTTTTTGCCTAATCTGAAACGGAGACGCTTTTCACTACTTAAGAAGTGCTCATGATCTCTTCAAATCCAATGAGAGAGCGTTCAGCGTGGCCAAATACTGGTACCAAGTAGTATTATTTCAAAAATAAAAACACGAACTCCCTTTTTTTAAACGCCTATCTAAGAACAGTTGGGGTTTTGAGACAGACTAAACGTGATACCTTAACTGTCAAAATCCATCCAGCGCTTGGAAGATACTTATTTATAAAGGAATTTACAAACACACAAAATACACGCGACACACATAACCCTTCTTGGCAGTCGGGTAAAATTATTTTAAAGGAACTTTCGGACTAGATAAGAAAGTAAGTGGTTGTTAAAGCAATAGTTTAGTACAAGTTTATTTTAAAAAATCTAATTATCGTGTCCAAATTTTAGATTACAATGAATTGATACATACATACTTACTATCACGTCTTTTTCCCTTGCAGGGTAGACAGAGCCTAGGACTATGAGACCTAAAAGACACGTTTAGCATGTTGGTGGGCGTACATGCGGGTAGGTGAGAAGCAGCTGGTACATTATACGTTTTTTCTTGTCTCCAAGACCAGCGTGAGAGAAATGAATTGATATATGTTATATATACTCATAAGTATATACTTAGGTACACAACACAATCAATATGTTGGTCCAAATCGACCTATGTCTATAAAAAAAAACCTTTTTTGTTTTATTATTAAGTTGAGTTTCAAGTCTCCGAGTCAGCCTCACTTCAAAGGAGACAAGATATTCATAAATATTCAATAACCAACAAAATAATGGTCTGAAATAATCAATTATAATTCAATTTCAGTTAGTTTATGCGTAAAGGCTTTCAAGTTCCTCGCGGGCGCAGTCTCTAATAATCATATTACAATTAAGATAACAAGAGTTTCATTTTGCTTCTTGAATTTGTCTGTACTTAATTTACTTTACATCGATACTCGAAATTCTATTACACCAAGGCGATTACTACACGCCAGTGAAGGCAATTACTTTCGTGTTAAATCATCCTTTGCGACCAAATTAATAGTCTGTAAAATATTCTAAAAGTTCTTAGCCCCGTGGATTGTTATTTGTAGGCATTGAATTAGAAAAACTATGGAAGAAGCGTTGCGCTCAAAAACTGACACCATGCAAAGTAGATCATAGCGGGGGGGCTAAAAAATTATATGTTTTCGCGAACTAGTCTGCCACGCGCTCCGTAACGGAAGGACGCGTCGATAAAAGCTCTTAACAACATATCTTTTGTGAACTTCGGCAAAATCTTAACGAATTAAGAAAAAAATTACTTCTTGTGTAGTAAAGTGGTGGATAAAGGAAACGCAAGAAAAGAGGGAAACGTAACACTGGAGTAACTTATCATATCATAGCGACCGAGGCAAACTGCTAGCCTATCTACCTCTGCTATGTTGACACCATAGCGTTCATTAGATATGTTGACACCGCCCCGTAACTTTGACGCCGAAAATCGCAAACTACCTTCGTTCTGAGTGCGATAGTTTTTGTTGTGATTTAAGTTGGGACTGACATTAAATCGTTAGTTGTATGAGAGTTACGCTTCCATAGTTTTTCTAATTCAATGTTTTTAGGTTTATTATATGTTGATAACTTATGTACCTACCTAATTCATTATCATCATCATCATTCCAACCGTAAGAAGCCCACTGCTGGACAAAGGATTCTCCCAAGGATTTTCGTTTCATAGGAGGATATTACCATACTCACCACGCTTGGCAGGCGGGTTAGCGAGCGCAGTTTCTTTGGTTTCTTGTGCTTCCAACGCTGCTGTCCATTGAAAGCATTTTAAGCTAGGAAAGGATAGGCATTTGTTATATTTGAAAAGGGAATGAACCTGGTCTGGCCAGCGAGGAGAGTGTAGGCCAATGTCTGCTCTGGCCAAGTATAGCTCCCGTAGTACAGAGAGGGTACATGCTCCTGCCGTGAAAACTAAAAAGACCTGATGATGATGATCATCATCTTCTAAATTGATTGATGACTGCATCATCTCACTCAACCACTTCTACGAGACTATCTGTATCTTTTGTAAATAGAAACTTACCTACCTACATGTACGTTTCGCAGAGCTGATAGCGAAAGACAAATCCATATCATAAACGCGAAAGTAACTCTGTCTGCCTGTCTGTCTATTACCACTATACGCTTCAACTAATAAACCAACGGCGACTAAACTTTATATAGAGGTAGTTTGAGTTTGAGACCCGAGGAAGGACGTAGGATTCCTGTCTTCCCGGGAACATCTATCATTCTCGAGGGATCTACATTAACGCGGGTGTAGCCGCGGGCAAAATCAAGTAGTAAGTTAAACTTATATACCGCCTGATTCATAAAAAAAAAAAAACGCTTCTTCAAAAATTCTAGTTAAAATATGTTTTGTCTCGTTCCTTCAATATCAAACATTTCAGGAAGGAACCAGAAAAAGAATATTTTATCTAAAACAGGCTTTTTTATGAATGTCGGGAATAGAGTGCAAATATCATTAAAAAATTAAAATTTTGTCATTGTATATTCCAGCTACCTTGATCACAGCGGCAGCGGGCACCACCGTCGGGTGGACGTCTCCCACGCTGCCCATCCTCCTCAGCACCAACTCTCCAATAGAGACCACGGCAGATCAGGGGTCATGGATCGCCTCACTCATGATACTTTTCTCAGGTAAAACTAAACTTCTTTGACGCCTAACTGTAAAATACGTTTCCAAAAAACAAATAAGTTATTTTAGAAAACCTGTGGAATTTTCAAATAACTATTACCTCAAAATTAAACTTTGAATGTGATGATGATGATAACTTTGAATGTATTTGTATGACAAGTGCCTAAATATTCTTTTGCTGAATATAATAGGCATTAGGTCAAGTATTATTATATGTGCCTATTGTTTCCGGCCTAGTATACAAAACACAACCACTCCATTTTGTCCTATGGATGTCGTAAAAGGCGACTAAAGGGACAAACACATTCAACCTCTGCATTCCCAGCACAACTCCGACAGCATTCCCAAGGAGTTTTGACGTTTGGCAGGCGGTCAGTCGTTAAAATAAGTCGAACCTTTTCACAGCATGGAAATGTAAAACAGACTTCCATTCTGTCCCGACCCCAAATTAAGTGGGATGACGAGTAGAAGAGGAAGGTTAATTATTATTTATCAAACACAAGTTTTTTCTGCTTATATTTGACAAGTTGGCTACCACTTCCGAAGTTATAACAAGCTTATAACTTGTTTTTCGCATTCATTTAAAATTTACAAAAAATTAAACTTGCTCGCTAGGCGCTAAATGGTATCTATTGCTAAAATATATTTCAACTAGTGGCCCGCCCCGGCTTCACACGAGTAGATGTAGGTATTTAATCTATTTCGTTAGGGATAATGTAGGATTCCAATGGACATTTTTTAAATCGATCCATTTGTTTCGGAGCCTATTCAATGCAAACAAATAAACAATAAAATCTTTACTCTTTATAATATTAGTGTAGAAGTGTAGATGTAGATAGTGTAGAAGTGTACTAACACTGACTCATAGCGTTTTTATTCTTAATCTTATAGACATGAATGAATCAATATGATTAAGGAACTACAATTTTGCTCTTTAATACTATATCTACAAACATAACATTAAAGTTCATCAGTTCGCTAAAATCAAAATTTCCTAAAAAGTATAGCAAACTGTGAAGTCACACGGATTTTAAATTTATAATAACGGCTATAACTTTATATTTTTGGCTTAATTGACAAAAGAAAAATACGTGTCCAATATTTACACTAGCCTATTAAACATTTGATAATAACTACCCGATAATGAGCGAATGTTGTTGATAGGTATATTTTATATTATTTGCCGGGCTATCGTGTATTTTATAGCGTTTGACAACTGGTTTATTAGTCCACTTAGCACTACTCTAAGACTTCTGGGAGCGTTTCTGAGAATTTATTTATATCACAGATCTATAGTTTACACTTTATTAAAAGCAGTTCCCCATAAATGTAAAAATTGACAATATCGTTATAATCTTACTGCTAGCTACCTACCCAAATGGAGATAGGGTATCTAGTCGATGTTCTCTTTGATTTAAATTAGTGAAGCTGCCAATTAGATAAAAATTATTTATTTTATTTCCCACTAGCTGTTGCCCGCGGCTTTAATGTCGATCCCTCGGAAAAAGTAAAATTTCCCGGAATGGACGGTATCACGGCACCCTTTGATTGACGGAACCAAATTTCATCCAAATTGGTTCAATGGTTAAAGCGTGAAAAGAAGATAGACAGACAGATAGAGTTACTTTCACATTTATAGTAATATATTAGTATAGATTATCATATAGTTCAACCCGAAAAAAATCCTACAATGAAAGCATTGCATAGCAAATCTGCAAACTTTTCGTCTATGGGCTATAACCATCACATGACCTCTTTTTTTGTATACTTGTATAAGCAGACGGGTGTACAAAACACCTGTTGGCACGTGTCATCGCCTCGTATAGACATCTGCATCGTCAGATTTGTTAACAGACTAATTTACACACACATTTATGCATATTAATGTTAACATTTTGAATATTCTTCCAGCTGCCAGCCCCATCCCGGCGGCATACTTGGCAGACAGAATCGGCACGAAGAAGACCTTGCTCCTGGCTGCCGTGCCGTACATTGTCGGGTGGATCCTGGTAATGCTGGCTGGGAACGTTCCCACCATCTACGTGTCCCGTCTCATTTCTGGCATCGGCTACGGCATAGCGTATACAACCGCCCCGATGTACCTTGGAGAAATTGCGTCAGATGAGGTCCGTGGTTCCATGGCTACACTTATTACTGTGATGTCTAAGGTTAGTATTTATTGCCATTTAAAATTGAATACGATCTTTCTAAAAAATATATTTTTTGGTCCGGAGATCAGCTGTGTTTACTACAGAGTTTTTGTCGCTTTCATATGTACATATCAATGACAATGACACAATGTCTTTTCTCAATCTACGCAAGTTAATTTCAGTACTACACCCAGATTTATATTTTTAATTACCTGGGTATTTGATATAATTGTGTACTATTTCAACTCGACTAATTTTTTGTGTGTTCTCATTTCAGTTTGGGATCCTTTCCCAATATTGCATCGGACCCTACGTATCAATGATGGGGTTAGCCAGCTTCAATATCGCCATACCAATTCTATTTGTCGTGACATTCAGTGCCATGCCAGAATCACCATACTATTTCATAAAATCAGGGCGAAATGCCGAAGCTGAAATGTCCCTGAAGAAACTCCGAGGCAGGGATTACATTAGAGAAGAACTCGAAAGTATGACAACTTTAGTTAACGAGAATATGAAGGAAAAAAGCAGATGGAAAGATCTTGTAAAAGTTGGTGGAAATAAAAAAGGCCTAATAATTTTGTTGGGTATCTACTTCACCCAACAATTCTGTGGTAGTACTGCCATCATATCTTACGCCGAACAGATATTTCAAGCCGCTGAAGGCGGATTTGGAGCTCGAGAATCGTGCATTTTGCTAGGTTCGGTGCAGTTGTTAACATCTGCGATATCGTCCCAACTCGTTGACAGATTAGGAAGAAAACCTCTTTTGCTAGTGTCTTCTTGCGGAGTTGGCTTAGCAAATATTATCATAGGGGCCTACTTTTTCATTAAGCATGAGAATAGTGAGTTCTTAGTTGCTCTCAGATTCATTCCTATAATTGTGATACCTATATTTATATTTTCTTATACAATAGGTCTGGCCACAGTTCCTTTCGCTATAACTTCGGAAATATTTCCTACTCACATTAAATCGAAAGCCACATGTGTGATACAGATTTTTGTGGCGCTTATGACGTTTGCTGTTACAAAGTTATATCAAGTGATAGCTGACAATTTGGGTCAATACGTAGCGTTTTGGGGATTCGGACTTTTGTCCGTAGCTGGTGTAATATTCATTTTGATATTACTGCCTGAAACAAAGGGGCAATCGTTCGCCGCTATACAGGAGAAATTATATTCGCCCAGTGAGAAGGTCGTTTATGAAAAGAGCGAAGATCATTTGGGAGCAGTTAGGCTTAACATTTGAAACTTACTTAATTATAATTTAATAGATCTCTTAATTGATTTTTATTTAAGTTTGTGTTTATAAACACCATTGAATAACTAAAATTACGTTGATAAGTAAGTACTTAATTCAGTTGTCCGTCCGGTATTAATGAAGATTTTACGTGAAGTATTAATAGTGTACGATCATGTTTCAGAAAATTTAATATTTTAAATGTTTTAAAATGCTAGAAATATATACTTCGCGAACTCGGTATGGACCAGCAATATCTAGTAGTATAGTGGCTAATCTTACATATGTTTCTTCTATTGGTACAATAAGACACTATACTTACATATTATTGGAATATTGCTGATACTGACATATACATATATATATTCGAAAAGAAAATATAAAATACAAATAACATAATATCGAAGGGCAATTTCAAGGGACCAAAAGTACTTACCAATATTTGTAACTAACAGGGAATTAATTAACTTAACTAGTGCCTCTATTACCATTACCATATAAGGTGTTGCGTATATACTTAAGTACAAACCTACTAGTTATAAGTAAATGTATTGTTCCATCACACTATAAGGAATAATGTTGTGAAAGGGCCATTGTGATAATATGTATGTGAATCGATAATAAATCGCCTTCACTTAAAACGTTGCAAGTTTTGATCAATTATACTGAACAACTTTCTCCAAAGAACATACATTTAATATTGTAAGCACAAAAATACTAAACATAAGTAACCTCTAACATAAATTGAGGAATCCAATACATTAGGTGCCTCCTTTTGGGATTGGTGACCACAAGTGGCATTTAAATAACTCGAATTATGAATTGGAAAACACATCGAACTGTTGGTCCTGGCCATCATTAGATGGTATTCCTATTCTATGCATAAATAACTACTTAATACATTCACATGCTTACTTGTAAGAATTTAATGTACTTTAAAGTATTTTTGTACTGATGATCAACTTGAATCATATTATACTATTGTTACACGTAGATAGAAGTTGTTCTCGAATATTTTACATCTATTGATATGAAAATGTTTTCTTTAAAGATTTCACTATGTAAAATTAGACACGAATTATAATGATGTTGATTTCACTCTATAACTGTGTCAATTAAAAACATTCCTTATGTCTATTGTAGTAAGAACTGTAATTACTCATGTATGACACTAGTCACATGTGTCTGTGCCAAGGCCAATTTTATTTTTGTCATAGCCAAATGTTTGACAGACTGCTTACATTAAAATATACCACAAATCATCTTTAACTTTAAAATCTAAAATATTGAATATAACTCCGATACCTTTAGGCTCTAAAATTAAATTCTACATGATAAGTAAACTAGACGTTTTCTACGAAAAATACCAAAACATATTTGAGATATCATCGATATATGTCGTGTAGGTGTAAAATGGAAATACGAAATTAAGACTTTACAACTAAGTTGATGATTAAATTTTCTGCCACCAACTAGAAATTAGAACTACTATAACTTTTTAATCAAGAATAATTTCTTGAAATTTTCAAAACAGCTCTGAAAATGTATGCATTTAGAAAACAAATACATGATCAAGAAACTCTATAAGTATTGTAAAATTAAAAAGGAATTGCTTATAATAATTATAATTAATTAATTCTTACATATTAAACCTTTGTTACTTTCTTTTATGCCTTATTATATAAACCTGTGCCATGCAAGGAAGGGTTATGTTATTAGTACCTAACGCCGTCTAATCAGTGTTTACAAATGTACAATAGACCCATAATTTATACTCGTAACAGCTTTTCCTAGTTTACATTACTTACTTAACATACTTGCATACATTATACGTTTCTCGCTACAATATTGATTAATACGGCCTGAATGGTATATTCAGTTAGTGGCTAACCACCAGTTTGCTCTTAATTGATCCATTTTTTAAATTAATTGATTGAATTTAGGAGTAGCAGAGATTAGAAATTTCTCGCGTGAGCAAAAAATCTTCCTGTTGAAGATCCAAGAACTGAATTCTCTACAAATACTAAGTGAAATCAGTCTGCATATTTTATATCCACGATAAATGAACAGCTTGACTGAGGATTGCAACTGCCCAGGGCAGGCTAGTCTATAGCCTGCCCTGGGCAGTGCTAGCTTGCCTTGGGCAGTCGCAATCCTTCTGTGCTCTTGAAAACACTTTGGTCTGTCGCTCCTGGATAGTGCTAAAAGCTGTCCCTTAAAATCTGGCGCAAGTGTTGCCGACAAATGCCTACTCGAATTTACTCATCGTTGCTAAATGTTTTATAATAATGGGTCTTTACGTATGAAATTGGCGGGTTCTTCCGCTTGCCATTTTGTTCCTAATGACTCTGATTTTCAGCTAAACACATTTTTTATTCATCTGAATTTTTTGTTTTCTTTTTTGTGAATTTAGTGATTGAATAATGATGATAAAAAGATCTCGTTTGAGATTTTATCCGTTTCGTTAAAAATGACATGATTTTTTTTATCATTTCGTTTTTTAACTTTTTCTAAATTTTATAATGCGTAAAATATTTCAAGCTTAGGTACTGTTGTCCGTAAATATATACAAAATTTCATTTTAGTTGAATTTATCATACCCGAAATGATACTAAAAATGTGAATATGAAAAATTATATTTACTCTAAATGATCTATAGAAAACGCCAATTTCATAGGTAGAAGACCCATTATATATGTATATCCAGACTTGTGGTAGCGATGAAAAGTCAATTCCAGAAAGTGTTATTTTGCTACAATGAATCATTCGATCACTAAATGTTTCAGGTCTGCCAACTATACTGTATCTAAGCATTTCAAGAGACCCTCATTGAAGATATTGTTGTAGTATTTCCTCATTATTACATAGTATTTTTAGAGTTGGCATCGAGTAGGAAATGAATAATTATAAGTACAACATTGTTAATTAGTAACTTATGAATGTGAATACAGATTTACAGTCTCCAGTATTTTGTTACTTTGCCAATTTATTTAGTTTTTATTTATCGGATGCATCACAGAACTTTATACATAGAATTTTAGAAGAGTTTTATATTTATCTATCACTAAAGTAGGAAATAAATTATGTATTATATTTTTTTTAAATAATTGTACATAAAAGTAAATGAAACTCCTATTACATAACATTCTGAATGCATAAATGATGCGGTTGCAACCCGTAGACCCAGCACAATATATTTTTTATAACAATTTGATATTTGTCACTATTTATGGCGATACAGTGCTTCCTATTAGTGCGTTTTTTACTTCTAAAATTAATCATAAAAATTGTAAGATGAATGAAAGAAAGAACAAGAGAAAAAGAATAGAATACTTTAGAGATCTTTAGTTCCCACTTCCAATCTATCTAGATTTAATCTGATTTACTATAAAAGTTGATGGGTAATACCATCACGGTTATAACATAGGAACCTACGCTATTTTTGTATAGTAAGTATATATATCTTTATTAATAATATATTTTAATAATAATAACATTGATGTAACAACGAGCAAACTTTTATTTATTATATTTTTAATGAAATATAGTCCTAATCAGGGCTTGTTACCGGTACCAAATTCCCATTATAAGTACCGGTAAGTACCGGTATTACTATTCTGTTAAAATTTTAACGGTAATATGAGGTACCGGTAATCTAGTATTTAACGGTAATAATATTGTTAACAGTTAACGGTAATTTTACCGCTACTTGTTACCGGTACCAAATTCACATTATAAGTACCGGTAAGTACCGGTACCTCTATTCTGTCAAATTTTAACGGTATTAAAATTGCGTTAATTTTACCGGTACCTACGCATTGTTGCCGTCTACCGCATGGGACTCGCTCGACTGTAAAAGTGCCGCCCTATTGTGGGCCCCCGCCTTACGCCGCACATGCACAACACGGCAACGACACACATTAACGAAATGATAATTCCCAATACGAGAACCGGTACTAAGTACCGGTACTGTTTACCGGTATTTGGTACAGGTACTTCTTTCAATTACCGGTACCGTCGTTTTATTGAGGTACCGGTACTAATCCAATTACCGGTACCGTTGTATTATAGAGGTACCGGTACTTGATTTTTACCGTTACCAAATGTACCGGTACCAAACCAATTACCGGTACTGTCGTTTCATAGAGGTACCGGTAATGGATTTTTACCGGTATTCCAACCCCTGGTCCTAATTTAATTATTTAATATCTTAGCCATCCTACATGTCGAATTATCAATCTCGAAGGGTAATATTATTGTTATTGCTTTGTAAGAACCACTAGAAGTTGTTGTTTTTACTTTCACGGTACCTACTTATAAGGATATTGGTACACGTTATTCAAGTACTATAGAACTAATTGCTGATATTCCGTCTATGTCTCATGTGTTAAATCGAATAAGCATTTAATCTACATTTAATATTGTGATCGAAAACATTCCGTTTGATATCTGGGGCCGTTTTGTTACAAAGGTAATTTATATGTGTTACTAGCTTTTGCCGGCTCCGCCCGCATATGTCGATCCCTCGGGAATAGTAGAATTTCCCGGATTGAAAGGTACCCTATGACCTGGGCCTCAAACTACCTCTTTACAAAATTTCAATCCAATGATTGAAGCGTGAAAAGGAAACATACAGACAGAGTTATTTTCGCATTTATAATATTAGTATGGAAGAAATAGAATTTTGTACACGTACGGAGTGTTTATAATTAGAACTATCAACTGAAGTGAAATAATATATTGTTTAACACTATTTTGCAAACAATCTTCGTGTATTATTATTTGATTAAAAAATTTCTAACAATTACATTAAAATGTTTTAATAAAATGGGTTCTTTATTTCTTTCTTAATTTGTCTGGGTATAGATAACAAAATTGTGTAACGGCTGCTTTTCGTCCTACGCAAATTATAAAAACGATTATGGGATGCTCCCTTAATCGTTTTTATAATTTGGGTGCCATTAGGAATTGAAATTACACATTTCATATAAATGCCGTAGGCATCAAATAACGCGAGTTTATTAACTATTGTAGGTCAGGAAAGTCATGCTCTACTGCTTGTCCGGTAGTTGTAGGTACGCGCCCGGACTCCCGAACTGCTACTTGCTTTTCTCCCATTCATCCAAGTGAGTATCCCGATACCTTGATTCCCTTTCCAAATCCAACAAATGCCTATCATTTCCTAGATTTAAAATGCTTCCGATGGGCAGCAACGTCGGAAGCATAAATATAAAGGGACATATCACACAAATTGAGCTAGCCCCACAGTACGTTGTGAACTTGTGTCGTAGGATACTAACTCAACGATACTATATTTTATAATAGATACTTATATATAAATACAAGCTAAACAAAGCTTATAAGCATCTCTGAGACCTCTCCAACCCGTCTGGTCAGCGTAGAGAGTGTAGGCCAAGTCCTCTGACTGCTCTGGCCAAGTATAGCTCTAGTAGTAGAGAGAGGGTCGTGCTCCAGTAGTGGAGACTAAAAAGAGACCTGATGATGATGACTTATATAGATAAACAATTTAGACCCAGGTAAATCTGAAAAAGATCGTTTTCCACCATGTCCTGACCGGGGATCGAACCCGGGCACTCTCGTGTCGCAGGCGTGTTAAGTGGCATAAGACGGCAAAGAAACTTTGCGCTTACTAACCGCCTGCAAAGCGTGGTGAAGATGGCAATATCCACCCATGGAACGAAGTGTCATTGGGAGAGCCTTTGTCCAGTAGTTGACTTTTTACGGCTGTAATAATGATGATGATGAATAGACAATTATTTTAAAGAACGATACAAGTATGTTAATCTCACGAACCATGACGAGCCAATATTTTGTGTTATTATCTAAGGTGTTTTATTAAATGGACAAACACATTGTCACTGTGTGTCAGCTCAAGAGATATCAATGTCCTTTATTATTCCCATAAAGAAAGTACAAAGCATTTTAACCTCTATGGTGATGCCCGATTGATGAACGATTTTTATATGGAAAAACAACGTTTAATGCAGTAATCTATCAAAAATACCATACTTATCAGTAGTCTTCTTCAAATTTGCGGTAAAGTCATATAAGTCAGTGTCAAATAATATTTTTCGTCCTATCCTCAGAATAATTAATAACAATCTTATCTATTCAAAAACAAAGGACGGTTGCCCAAAGGCAGGGTAATAAGCATGCGTCATAAAACACTCCCAGATCTTGAATGATTTTTAACTGGCCAGTTATATTTTATAAAACATGTAAGTAAATATAACCTGTATAAATTTCTGTGAAAATTTTGGTCACAGAAATTTTAGAAGCATTATTTGGTTTTTATTCCCACGGGAATAAAAAAAATTTTAATTGTATCTAAATAAAAAAGTTTATTTTTAGTCCTTAGAGAATAAAAATAAATACGTTTTAATAAATTCCCTTGCGGGGTAGACAGAGCCTAGATCTATAAGACCTTATGGTCACATTTAGATATCAGCTCCTTTATGGGCCAACGCGCAAGGGGGACTTTCGTCACCGTGACTTTTTTGTCACCGTGACCCGTCCATGGATACCTATGTATGGAGATGAGCACACCTACGTGACATTTTTATCCGCAACCCAGCGAACAAGCCGGCGACAAAACTTTTACAGATTTCACAAAAGGAAATTTTTAACTGAGTATAATACCTATGCATCACCATGATCATGATTTTATATTTCTATTTGATAAAAAGCATTATTTAAAAAAAAATCCAATTCATTAAAGTTTTGATTGTTAAACTTATATTAAAAATCTAGCTTACAGTGACTTCATCTTCATGGCCGCTTTTTGGAGACTTTAGTTTATTGGAATCAGGTTTTTATCTTATGTCATATATGATGCCTACTTATATAATAAGGAATCTAATCATTTTTGAAAGAAAATATACTTAAATAGGACGCACTCCCGCTTTGGTTGGAGACATGACGCAACAGTGATAACACCCTTTTTCAGACATGATTGTCCCATTCCTGACTTAAAACCTAGGTATTTCTAGTAATAGCTTTTTGGTTTATGAGAAATTTACTGTCACCAATAACTTGGTGGTGTTACGTGCAAGAACATCCTCCATGTTTTTCGGCAGGCTTCCCGCAGCGTACGTCGGCGACCGAGCCGGCTCCTAAATCAAAGGTTCAAATTCTCCCAGCATGCTGGATTTTTCATTTTAATACGACGATTAATCTTGTCCGCGATGTGACGCAGTATTTTGTAAAATGGTAGAAGATACGGAATCCGTTTTGGGATTAATATGTCGTAGAATCATTGTTAAACAGTTATTGATGATATAATTTGAATCGTGCTGTTCATGGTAAGTCATTAGGAACATTTTCTATTGTGACATTTTTTCGCGTCGCTATTGATAGATCTGCCAAAAATAAACACATTGGTGAAAACATACTTTTGAAAAACAAAAATATCTCATTCGGATTTTTTTGTTTTTTAACTAAAGTTGGTGATCGAAGTTCGGATATAAAAGTTATAAACTCACACTGATATAGACGTTTTGTAAATGCTTTGCTGAAATCCCTATAATTCGTGACGTCACGACCAACCCTTTTCTACGGGTGGTGCTGAGGGGTGGTGTGACAACATTGTTTGATAGCTATATCAAATGTTTAGTTTATGGTAATGGCCACGGGTAATGGCTTCATAATAAAAGTTCCTGTAAATTTTGTAAATTATCTTATGGTAAAATTGAACGTTAAGATTTTCAAACTTTAAAAAATGGTCTTGCTTATCCAACATTAAAGTATTAACGAATCGACATATCGATATCAAATTAAAATAAGTTCTTAACAGTAACGCCCTAAGTTTCGGTGTCGCTCGCCAGCTTCGCTAGCTCACTTTTGTTTTGGTCACAAGAAAACCTAACGAACTTAACCTAGGATAGGTTAGGTTCGTTTTTATGCTGATTTTGCTATATTGGGGGTTTTGCCCTAAGTTGGGGACGAATTAGTCTATTAGAAGCTTTCTCATTTCCCCGTGGCTTAGTTATGAAAACAGAGGTTGGTTTCCGTGGTTAAAAAATCTGTATCTTGACTTATAATTATCCTTTTCAGATAGATATCAGCTACATTTGAAACATGTTTGATATAATCTCAATCAGTCCAATACCGTATTGTGATTGGCGTGATATCGAAATGTCATCAAGTAGATACAATATCGAAAGTTATATCGAAAGCTATATATGTATTTGTTATAAAATATAGTATCGTTGAGTTAGTATCCCATAACACAAGTCTCGAACTTACTTTGGGGCTAGCTCAATCTGTGTGATTTGTCCGTATATATTTATTTATTATTCAGTTTTCAAATTTTAAAAAACTACCAAGGCAATTAACAAAACTGATATAATTCCGCAGTAAAATTATGCTGAAACTAGGCTGAAAAATAAGACTTAGAGAATGTAAATTGATGCTGAAATATAAGGCTTAGAGAATCGGTGTCAAAAAATTCAAAACCTCCATTTACTTTTTATAGTTAGTAGGTACTCACCGTCACCAACTAAATCCTAGGTAGTTTATGTAGCTATGTAAAAAAATACATACAAAAAGGTTGAAAGTAAGGTATGTTTTTATTACATTATGCTCAAATATGTTGTATATATATTTAAAAAAATATAATTATATTAAATCTTAAACTAAAAAATAAAAATTAACTAAAACGATTAAATAAAATACCTACATAAATAACACCAAAACTAAAATAAAAAATGTCCCGCAGGTCGTTATCACACGGAAGGGTACCCAGAAGGCTGGTGGCATTGCCACGTTGGATGGCAATGCTTATTCTCTGTCCAAGGTAATGGCCAGCCCTCTGGTCACCCGATACCTGAACCAGCTTTTGGCTCAATACCTTAAAAAGTTTATGCGCCGACGGGCCCCACGGACCCAGTATCTCCACCCCAAACGGCTCAAATATAAAACCGTTCCCGAAACAAGCATATTTTCGCCGTTTGAGGGACTCAGCATTGGCTGCAGCCATGCTTTAGACCCAGTGCCGGGGATATGGGAAGACGCAAGTGTATCGACACAGGCAGGTGGCGTCCCAAACCAGTGGTCTCCCCATACTCCACAGCACAAGAGTCATTCCATCTGGTCTCTTACCATCCTCAGTTGCCAGGCCATTAGGTTCTACAACGGCTGGCATGTGAATGGTGACAAGAGGTCGGTGGATGATATTATTTAATGTTGTATATAAAAATATTTTATGTAATAAGATATTGTAAGCGACCTTCATGTACCCAATTTCAGGGTTAAACGAACCACAACCGTATCGTAGTATGTTAGCAGCAGCAAGGTACTGGACAGATTCCTAACATTATTTTCGAAAATTTTACCTGGTCATGTCAGCCATAAAAAGTCTACTGCTAGACATAGGCCTTTTCAAACATTTCCAAAATAACCGTTTGAAAGCGGCCTGCATCCAGCATTTCCCTGCCACCTTGGTCAGGTCGTTCGACCAACTGGTCGGTGGGTGTATGACGCTGCGCTTGACGGTACGTGATTGCCATTCGCAAACCTTTCGGCCACCGTCGGTCCTACGCGCTATGTGCCCCGCCCACTGCCACTTTAAAGAGAGGTTTCTGTTATTATGATTAGTTAGTTTTTTCTTAGTAAAGATGAATTTTCTCCCGTTCTTTTAACATTTTTTATTGATGCTTCGCTCCTATTAGTCGCAGCGTGATGTTTTATAGCCTAAAGCCTTCCTCAATAAATGGACTATCTAACACAAAAAGAATTTTCCAATTAGAACTACTAGTTCCTGAGATCAGCGCGTTCAAACAAACAAACAAACTCTTCAGCTTTATAATATTATTGTAGATTATAGATTATTCATTAATAATATCTCTATAATTAAAATTAATCGCTCATTTACCTTGGTCACGGAGTCACGGCATCACATATGAACGGCTGGACCGATTTGGTTAATTCTTTTCTTTGTCGTGTTTGCTGTTCTCAGGAGAAGGTTCTTATGAAAGAAGATATTAAGAAAGTTGCGCGGAAAATTAAGTTTAGACAGAACAACGTATGTCGGGTCAGCTAATCATAAATATGTATAACATATAGGTAAGTAAAATAAACGGAAGATGTGGAGTGATACAATAAATACTTGCTGACAAACAAGTTCTCATTATGATTTAAACAAGATCAAATTAATATGTTTTGTAACAGAAACATATTTTACTTGTCAACAACAATATGCCGCCGGAAATTAATACGTATTAAACGTGTGACGTTATAGTTTGCTACAATTTTAAGCAAACTTTGACGTCACGAGCCCCCACTCTTGAACTTTGACGCGCTTTATCTTTATTATTTATTGTTTATTTGACAAAAGAAAAAATACGTGTCCTATATTTTTTGATTACCTAACTGACGGACTAACTGTTATGTTATTATTACGACCCAGGAAACTAGCCTATTGGGTTGCAAACGGGTATCTATACAGTTAGGTACTGACCCCTGTCTGAAAGTTTCGTAAACACAAAAAAATCCTCGTTGATATCCTATAAAGCATAATCGAACTGCAAGTATTGGAGAAAAACTTCGATTACCAACTCGTGTGGTCTGTGTCTCTCCCCTTCTGTTTGTTTCTCAAACTTCAGTACATTTGTAAACAATATGAAATGCCAACTTTAAGGGACAAAGACGCACTCACTATTAAAAAAAAAAAAACACTTACTTAGTTGTTCAGGTACAACACTAGGTATTAAGTTTAGTTTTATTGCAACTCATACTCTGAAACAAATTTGCGGTTAAAACCACTAGAAAATACAACCACAGGGTACACGAGATTTTGTATTGCTACTAAACGAACTGATACGGTGAATAGACGCTGAAACACAGAAATATATCGCTGAACTAAAAATTGAAAACTGAAAAGCAATAAAACTAAAAGATTTCGAATTGTTAGGTTAATAATCCTTATCCTTATCCTTACTAATATTATAAATGCGAAAGTGAGATTGTTTGTTTGTTACGCTTTCACGTCGTAACTACTGAACCGATCATCATGAAATTTTGCATACAATTTTTCTGGAGTACGGAGAAGGACATAGGCTACTTGTTATCCCGGGAAAAAGATACTTTTCCCGAGGGATCGACATTAACGCGGGCGGAGCCGCGGGCGAAAGCTAGTATTGTAATAAACGTGATAAATAAAACCGTATTAAGTGATTTAATTTAAATGTGTAGGTAAGTAACTATTTTCAAAATATTAGAAATATTCTAACACATTCTTACTGTAGCTCAAATAGTTTAAACCACCCTTTACACAATATATTTTAATGAGCGCGATGCAGAAAAAATTAACACATTGAAAAATTCAATTAATAGTTTACAACTACATCGAGCAAAATATATTTTTAAATATGAAATACTTTTAATTAATCTATAATGTACCTACATCATTTTATCTAATTCAGGTCCTCCTTAAATTAGTCTGAAACCTCGAAATAAGTTTTAATATTGCTTAAAATTTTTTAGGAGTCCCGTACAAAGCGTGTTTAGTCCGCAAGGAACCGATCGTTTACTTTTTACATTATTTTGACTGACTATTTTTAAGCACAATCAAAAGAATGTTTGTCACAATGACGAATGAAGTGGTGTGATGAAAAGAGATTGATGATAACAATAATTGCACATAAAGTAAGCATACTTACATATCATCACACTTATTATCTGTGGGTGTGTTCGTACGTCACTGTGTTTCTTTGTACTTAAAGTATTACGCACATCACATTGCATGTAAAATATTTACTATACGAGCACAAACACATACGATCACTAGAGTATCAAAGTACTCTATTCCCATATTATTCGATATGTTGTCTCTCAATAAAATGGTTACATTTAAAAACATATTTAAAAGATTTAATATAATTTAATCTGATGATTATAAAATCTTATATATTTGTGTGTTTTTATAAGCATATAAGTTTGTTTATAGAATGCGAAGAAAGAGAGTAGAACATATTCGACCACAATATAAATATAAATTAGTAAATGCCGGTTATAATACGGCCCTTATGAGAAAAAGTGTATTTGGTATGGCACCTGTTATTTATAATAAGTTACCTGACAGTTTTAAGGATCTAAATGTGACGACTTTTAAACGACAATTAAAATTATTTTTGACTAAAAAATGTTATTACACTATTAATGATTATTTAATTGACAATTTACAATGTTGATATTATAATTTCAAAAAGATTAAAGACTTAAATTATTGTATGTCCTAATTTGGGCAGGACACGGCTGCACTAACACTATTGTAAGAACTTTTTATTTACCTGTGATCCACAATAAAGATTATTTGTATTTGTATTTGTATTTGTATTTGTATTTGCGAAACTGGCATTCAATAAACAAACGAAAACTGTTTTTCTTACCTTTCCAATTACATTAAGAGAGTTTGTCAGGCAGGTGGCTGAATTGAAATACTTTGCTATATCATTTATGAGTATTCAATAACAAATATGCTATCGTTATAAGGTGGCGATGCAACACAGCTAACGATGCTACTGGAAATACGCTTAGATGAGGAAGACATTGTACAAATACTTAAATACTCATCTAGCTTGTAAACGCCTATCGACAAATCTTTCAGTGTTTCAGGCGCGAGAGCCGTGGTTTTGAAAATAGCCACCCGTACCACATTAACCCATGTGTGCGTAAACCTCTGCGATGCAGTAACATATGTTGGAATGGCGTTTGGCACACACAGAACGGACTATGCTTCTCGTATGTGTGCGTGGCATTCACGCGACAGCCGCCTGATCACATGTCCACATTCCGACGTACACGTTGCGGTCGAGCTAAATATTACCTTTCAGTCAGATTACATACATTTTCTTGTCATCAATACTAAAGCATAACTATTTTCTATTAATAATATTTAATAGCTTTGTTTATCGATAGACAGTTTTGGGGAAAATACCACAAACTAGGATAAAAATACATCGAAGATAAGACATTTGAATTTTCACAAGATTCCTTCGGGTCTGCGCCAAATGATAAATTCCCAAAATGTCGAAAGAACTGCTATAATCTTAAATTATTCCTTTAATGTCAACTCCCAAAATTTCTATTTTTGACTAAACATCAGGCCCCCTTATGGACTACTACAAAAAATATCTCCTATTCAATTTCACCATCCATCAGCTGGTCAAATTTCCACGAGATTAACTTTTTCAAAAATTTTCTTTAAAATTACGTTTTCTATTGGTGATCCTAATTTTAAGATTTAAATCATGTAAGAAGATTCTTAATCAAAAATGTAATACCCGTACCTATATACCGTTTGTCCCAAAATTATATGGGATCACCTGGTGAAATAACTCAATTCATTTTTCATCGATACAGTAATTAATAAGTTCATACATTTTATTTATATGATACTAGCTTTCGCCCGCGGCTCCGCCCGCGTCAATGTCGATCCCTCGGGAACATTACTTTTTCCCGGGATAAAAGGTAGCCTATGTCCTTCTCCGCACTCCAGAGAACTTGTATGCAAAATTTCATGATGATAGGTTCAGTAGTTACGGCGTGAAAGCGTAACAAACAAACAAATAAACAAACTCACTTTCGCATTTATAATATTATAATAAGGATAAGGATTATATATCATCATTATTATCATCATTTCAGCCCTCAGAAGTTCACTGCTGGACAGCGGTCTCTCCTAAAGATCGCTCCATGAGGGGATATTGCCATTCTCACACTGAAAAATAATTCATTGTACTGAAATTGAATTCATTAGCAAACGTTTAAGGAGTGACTCATACTACGAATCTGAACAAATTTCATTATGGAACAAACTTCGACATCTTTATAAAAATATTTGCTCTTTCATACAAAAGTGGAATATCTACATGGTCAAAATCTATGGAACAGCTGTTTTAATTTGCAATTTCGGAGTTGGTCCTATAATTAAAGTTGTTCAGTATCGTGGTCTGAGCCGCTCCTTAAACGTTTGCTAATGAATTCAATTTCACCCTGTATAAGTCATGGAGATAGAATATATATCGGTATTACTTGCAAATATCTAGAACTTAATGTACTTACCTCAACATACACACTACATATTTCAAGTATAACATTTAATTATGTAGATAAGTAAGGCCAGCTATATACAAACTGAACTGACATCAATTTACGAGTATTCATAGTAACACGACTGAAATGAAATGAGCGTTGAAGGTTATTTAAATAAGGCTATAATAACCTCTAATTGTCAATGATTACTATTTAATGCTTTCATTTCGTTCGCAATATGATGAGTTATATCTTGGAAAAACACCGCCAGCGAACAGAATGTGTATAAAAATATATGCTTCATTATAGAATTGCGTCGCAAGGGAGTAACATGATAATTATTTTTAAGGCGAGAGTATTATTTTGAATCGAAAGTGGAACGAAGTGTAACATCCTATGCATCACAAAATACCTACTCTAGTTTTTTACTTTTTCTTTCGTTACCTATGTAAGAAATCTCACTGGCCAGTAAAACCACTTATAAAAATATTATTCGACCTTTCAGGTCACTGATACTTTTGCCTTATTCTGAGTACTTTTGGCATAATATTTGCGTTCATACTTCACACTGTCCTAATTCCTTAGGAATAATTGCTCATTTTAGTAGGTACCTATTTTAGGGACACTATATATATACATCATTTTTCGAATGGATATGAAGAAAAATATAATCCGTTCATTAAAATATGTATTTTTAATTATTATTCTTACAAATAGCATAGGTGCCAAATGTATATGTTCGAAATAATATCTGTTGAAATTGCCTAATTAAATTTAGGTCCACGCGAATGAAGTTGCAGGCGACAGCTAGTACTAAATAACTATTTATAAAGTTCTATGTCACGAGCGAATGATAAATTGAACTGTACTGCAGATAGCCACTTTGTTTTTTGGAAAGAGTATAAAACACAATATACTTACTACCTAAAGGGTGTCTTATCGAAATGGGTCAGTCAGTGGAAAGAAATACTATTTATATTCAAGATATACAGAAATGTTATTTATTTATTAAAATAACATAAAATAATTACATGGGTTTATGACTAATTGCAATGTTACATAAACCAATCTGGTTTTTCCAAACATAAATAACATAACATGTTGATATGAATCACAACACCAATTTTTAGTTAATTAATTTTATTTAAACTTATTATAGATAATGGTACGGAACCCTTCGTCCACGAGTCCAACTCGCACATGGCCGGTTTTTATAAAATAATTTTACATAAATAAGGTTTTCAAAATAAGACATCTCGATCCGACAATCGGGTTCGAAGATTAAGATTATACACGCACACGCACATTTTCTTTTAATATATTGTTTTAAGTTACATGTCTAGATAACCAAAATAATAAGTATAGTAGTTACGTGAAGCAGTCTTCTAGAACTAAATTAAGAATAAGTACTTATTTACAATTTACCACGATAACACGGAACACAGGTCAGGATCATGAGGCGTGCGTGAAGATTGTTCGTATCTCCTCTAGCTTCTTTATTACCACGCTGAACTCTGACTCTAATTATGCTGGTATACGCACACCTTCATTCATTCAATTTCTGGATACCTGTTAATATATCGGCAACGATGTACATTATTTTATTGTTCATTTCTTTCTTTTGGCTTTATTATTTGGCGAGCTAAATTCTTCTTCATCCCAGCCTGTATTTTTATGGTAGGACGGTAAACGAGCAAGCGAGTCACCTGATGGTAAGCGATCAGCGCTGCCTATAGACAACTGCAACACCAGGATGAAACAGGAGCATTGCCGGCCTTTCAAAGAGTTGAGAGAAGGACATGGGGGGAAGGAAATGGGGGAAGGATTGGGCTCTCTCACTTACTACCGAACGAAGCATAGAAGCGGTAAAGCTTCTACTCAAACGTTGATTTTCTGTGTTAGTGTGGTACTTCCCCGGACGAGCCGGCCCATTCATGCTACTAGCAAAAATGAATTTTGGTAGCGTGGCTCTACCAACATATCTAAATATATATAACCCAAAGGTGACATAGTGATCTATCAACGCACAGCACAGCCCAAACCACTGGACGGATCGGGCTGAAATTTGGCATACAGGTAGATGTTATGACGTAGACATCCGCTAAGAAAGGATTTTGATCAATTCTACCCCCAAGGGGATAAAATAGGGGATGAAAGTTTGTATGAAACTTTGTCAATTTTAAACCGATCGGGCTGAAAAAATCTTATTATATCAACTAAAAAGCGTGATTTTGAACTACTAAACTATATTGAAATCCTGAAAAAAGATAAACGTAACAAGCGAAATTAAAATTAGACCCCATAGAAATTTGCACAGCTGATCGGCGACAATGTAAGTCTTAGGTCACTTAAAAAAACCGGCTAAGTGCGAGTCAGACTCACGCACGAAGTGTTCCGTATCATTATCTATAATAAGTTAAAAATTATTAAAGTATTTTATTGTATGATGTATGATTCCTTTATGTGTGCTATGAGAAGTTGCTTTTACCAAATTTCAAGATTCTGAGTTCACGGGAAGTACCCTGAAGATTTTATTCCCTTGCGAATGTCGAACATTTGCATCATAAACGGCTGTGTCTTTACACAGACAAACAATAGACCTAGGTATTTGATATGAATTACTGCTTGATACCTCCGTGCGTTCCTGAGATAATGGTCTTGACAGACAGACGGACAACAAAATGATCCTATAAGTGTTTCATTTTTGCTTTGAGGTACGGAACCCTAAATATGGAGTCAGGAGTGTCATCTTCAACTGCCTGTCCGGTGGTTGCAGGTATGGCATCAGCTACACGCGCCCGGCCTCCTTAGCTGCTAATTGCTTTTCCCCCATTCATCCGACTGAGTAGTATCCCAATACATTCATTCCATTCCCAAATTCAACAAATTCCCATCCTTCCCAGGTTAAAATATTTCCGATGTGAAGCAATAGCGGATGCACAAAAAAAAAAAAACTGTGCTCACCAACTCACCTGCCAAGCATGGTGAGTATTGTAATATGGAACGAAGAAGCCGTGGGAGAGGCCTTTGTCCAGCAGTGGACTTCATACGGCTGAGATTAACGATTCATTTAAAAAATATACCTTAAGCCGTGTGGTATCCGGCAGAGTAGAATAGGACCAATCCAAGTCTTCCCGTGGATGTCGTAGACGGCGACTTAGGAAATACAAGCTAAACAAAGCTTATAAACATCTGTAAGACCTCTCCAACCGGTCTGGCCAGCATGGAGAGTGTAGGCCAAGTCCTCTGGCTGCTATGGCCAAGTATGGCTCTAGTAGTACAGAGAGGGTCGTGCTCCTGTAGTGGAGACTGAAAAGGACCTTATGATGAAGTCTTCACAACAAGTTCTGGTTCTGCATCTATTTTTTTAACCATCTAATCAGCATTTAAGCTCAAAACGTATTACTTAATCGGGATAGTAGATTCGGAGCGAATCGGCTGTGTGTGTGACAGATGGACAGCTATCTATCACACACAGCCGATTCGACACAGACATGAGTGATCCTCTAATTCCGATTTATCACTCGGTCTTACGGAATCCTACAATGTACCTAAGCAAAGTAAGTCTTGACGTGTACATATCTGTACTTTGAATGTGTAGGTATTTTTAATTTGTTGAAACAATTATACGAGATAATAAAAGATTTATCTTCGCCTCCTTGAAAAGTCAAATTTTGCTGAGAACGATAACATTTATCAATAAAACACAATAAAGGGGAATTTTCCGTCGCCTATTTCAACTTTGTAGGTTACAAAAGTAGTTCACATTGTTCAAACCTAAAACACTTGCGCAATAAATAAATACAATTACTCATCGCCGCAATAGCAGCTATAATCTAAAGACATCTCTAAGAACTTAAATATATTTATCATATATATTTAATAGTAGTAGTATCTGGTGACCAAAGGGCAGGCAATTTTTTTCGACAACACATTAGCATTCCCATCCAATGTGGCAATGCGGCCAGCCTTTTAGGCAATCTACCGCAAGTCAATGATCTGCCAGACATTTTTTATTTATAGATAACTTTTATTTAGTGTACTTAATATACAGTTATACTTAGTTCTAGTTGTTAGTTAGTATTATATTTTTAAAGTTTATATACCCAATTAATATAGTATAGCTTTTTAGCATCCACGTGCTATAAGTACTATCTTAGTCGTTATAAACTAAGAAATAAGATATAATGTAAAAATTTCACGTTGGCAGGATTTGTTAGTACCTAAGACCAATCATCATTTTTTTTTCGTAACTTTGCATTACTTATATTTTTGGTTCACACTGTTACACGAGTCAGTTGCTAAATAGTTTACTTCAATCTATTTATACATACATAATTTATAATATTACTAGCTGTTGCCCGCGGCTCCGCCCGCGTTAATGTCGTTCCCTTGGGAACAGTAGAAATGATAAAAATTCCATACAAACCTTTTGCTTTTCACTCCCCCTTTGCTTTTTCCTCTTAAGGGGAAATTTAATATATTTCACCTGCATAGATCTTTAGCCCTTAAGGAGGGGATTTTGCCCATTTCACCTACACAGATATTTTTTTATTGTAATGGAGAACTTCTTATTGTCATATTTCTAAGTAAATAAAAAAAATCCATACAAACTTTACCCCACCTATTCTACGTTTCCCCTTCAAGGGGAAATTTCGACCATTTTAACTACACAGATCTTTTTAATTGTAATGTAAACATATATACTTATTTTTATACTTCTATGTCCAGAAATGAGAAAATTTCCATAGAATTTCAACCCCTTTGATTTCCCCCCCTCCCTCCCTCCTAAACCCAAAAATGAATTCATAGTTTTCTGCAATCGCAATACTGGTGTAGCTAATTTATTTTTATTTCTCGTGTTTCGGTCATGGATATCACTATTTTTCTTATATAAATCAAGATTATAGCGCACAAACATAATAATCGCAAATATGTACTGAGAAGGTAAAGTTAAAATATTTATATCTTTAAACAATTCTCTAAGAGATTCTCTAGCACCAAGTTTATATATAGATCTAATAGCGCGTTTCTGCAGGACAAATATGGTGTTTACTTCTGCAGCGTTACCCCATAGTAAAATCGCATAAGACATAACACTATGAAAGTAACTGAAATATACCAAACGCGCAGTATCAACATCAGTCAGTTGTCTAATTCTCCTGACAGCATAAGCTGCAGAACTAAGTTTACCCGCTAACGTAGTAATATGGGCACCCCATTGAAGCCCGGCATCAAGAGTTATTCCAAGAAATGTTGTTTTATCAGTTAAATCTAGTGGTTCATTATCCATTACTATTTGTGTTGGAATTTTTGTAACATTTGGTAAGCAAAATTTAATACATTTCGTTTTCTTAGCGTTCAACAATAGATTGTTCGCTGTGAACCAATCCAACAATTTACCTACACTGATCTTTTTTAATTGTAACCTAGAACGTATATACCTATTTTCATACCTCTAAGTCTAGAAATGGAAAATTTTCATACAAACTTTACCCCCTATTTAACCCTTCAAGGGAGAATGTTGTCTGGTTCACCTAAACAGATCTTTTTTTTATTTTAATTGAGAACTTGCGTACCTACTTTCAAACTTCTAAGTCAAAAAATGAGAAAATTCCATAAAACTTCATCCCCTTTGATTTTCTAAAAATCCTTTCTTATTGCTCATTTACATCATAAAAAGAAGTCCAGAAATGAGAAAATTCCATTAAATTTCAACCCCTTTGATTTAGATTTGACTTTCAATGAAACACCTTAATATTGAATTTCAATTGAAAAACTTCAAAAATGGAAAGTTTCATACTAACTTTGCATCCCCGTTATATCCACTTAAGGGATGATTTTTGAGAAAAAAATTTTACTCGTGTTTCATACCTTTCAGTAAAGAACCTTCATGCTGAATTTCATTCGACTAACTTCAAAAATGGCAAAGTATCATGCTTACTTTGTACCCCTATTTTACCCCCTTAAGGGATGATTTTTGAGTAAAATATTTTACTCGTATTTCATACCTTTCAGTAAAGAACCTTCATGCTGAATTTCATTCGAATAACTTCAAAAACGACAAAGCTTCATACTAACTTTGCAACCCGTTTTTCCCCCTAAGGAGATGAATTTCCAAAAATCCTTTCTTGCTGCTCTCCTACGTCATAAAAGGAACCCCTGTGCAAAATTTCAAGTTCCTAACCCTTATAGTTTAGGCCCTGCGTTGATATGTCAGTCAGTCAGTCAGCTTCTCCTTTTTTTTAGTATGGATTACTATGGATAGTATGGATAGGTATAATGTTGTCGTATAATGATGATGAATTGACTTTGGATTTTTATTTTCTTATGTCACTTATTATTTTATTTTATTTTTGCTATATATATGTTTGCAGGCAAACTCATGCCTTGAGTTCATTCAAATGACGATATTTTTTTTTTAATGAACCGATTTTAATGAAACAATCTTTAAATGTTAAACTGAGTTAAAACAAAGCAATTGGTGAAAGTTTGAAGTAAATCGGTTCAGTATTTTTGGAGATAATCGTGATCATACATACAGACAGACAGACAGACAGACAGACAGACAGACAAGAAATTCCAAAAATTTTTTTTTGCTTTCTATTATTCTTTTTAAGTGTCCCTCTATCCATTTCAGTCAAAAATTCGAAATGTACAGACAAAATAATTTTACTGTTTTATTATATGTATAGATGTATAGATTTTACAGCTTGTTTACAGGTTCAGGTACCTTTTAGTAACTTTAACGACTGTAGACATTTAATGATAATTATGTACATAGAATAATAATTTCGTCACGTTTTAACAGGAAAATGGGAAACTCCGAGATTTCCGTTCTGTATTTAATTATTAAAAAGTTCGTTCAAACAATATACGAGTACATACCTGCAATATTTTATCCTGCAGATGTGACTTATATACAAACAATGTGACACCCACTTCCTTATCACGACAATGAGGTATGATAGTAATATTCGCTTTAATTGATATTATTTACAGATTACACGCCACCACACTATCAGTATCATCCATCAACGCTTGGGGAAGTCGCGAATGCACAGCAAGGTGTAATAGAATAGTAGAATGTAACGTACCTTATTAAATAGGCAGTTAAACTGTAATAACTTATTTTATATGTACTGTAGATAGATTTACAATATGTAAAGAAAACCCTGTCCGATCCTTGAAGAGGTGATTCAACCCGTCAATATGAATAACTTTTCCTATGGAACCAATGATGGCAACTTAAAATTGTTTTGACGTTCTCATATAAATTAACCGGGCGGCCGAACAACATAGGAAAAGTTGTTCATATCGACAGGCTAAATGTCAAATCTTTTGCTTTATTTAAGGCCCAGATAGCTCCTGTTTACCGGTGGTAACAGCCTTAAATTATATGCTTTGGATCTATGGGATCTAAAGACTGACCATAAGCATAATAATTTTAAATCAAAAGTGGCCTAAAAAACAGAAATTATTCAGACCCACCATACAATTCAAGGAATGAAGCCAGATATTTTTGTGGACAAAGTCCTATTTTTATTTAACAATATTTTTTACTTCAATATATTTAATGATACTAGTGTAGGGGCCTGTACTCGTATAAAATGAAATACCTTAATTGGTGTTGTGGTCCATGGAGTACAAGTTATGTACAAGATACTATAAATCATCTAGTGCGTGTCATCTAATCAAACTAATACTAAACTAAAAAGGAATTTTATCACAACAGCCTATCAATTACAATTTTATTTATTGCGTGGAGAGTTGGAGACTAAGCCATTCATCGTAGATTAGGAGATAACGCATCGCTTGTTTACAACTCCCTTATCCATCAAATTTCGTGAGCGTAAGCGAGGCAAAGTACTTACCTTTTAGAAATGGCTATACTGAAGTACTTACAGAAAACTATAAAACATTATTTTGTCACGGCACAAACAATATTTTATTAACTCTTGTATTTTCACTCAAATTAACGCATAGTTATTATAAGAAATATAGGTACCTAAAATGTGGCAGACTACTTCGCCTCCAGTGCTGATTGTAAATTCAATGAAGGGAATGGACATGAGTACGTAAATCTGCATCAACTCAAAACAAAACATGACACATGACTATTTTCACCAGAAATTCATTTTTTTTATTTAGGTATGGCTTTCACGTGTGACTTATTTAGCTAGTATCAAGAATTAATGAGTTTTCCCGTCAAGTCTTGTTAATCAACGAAATGATGGTTTATTTTATTTCGTTGACTCTACGGAGCTCCTGGCGACCATTTCGACAAATCCACTGTCTTGATCACAGCCTAGACGATACAACGAGGCGGACAACCACCAGACCGCTAGGCGAATCTCACTACAGCCGCACCATTACTGTTTATTTTAGTCATTCCACACGTTGTTCACAACACCAAATTCTACCGATTTCACGTAATAAAGTCCACTAGAAACAATTTGTAAAATAATTCAAAACAAAAGCCGTGCATTCCGCCGAAATTCCCGCCAAGAACCCTAGAAATTCAATAAAGATTAATTTGGTCCCTGTCTCAGAACAAGGACTGAAGGTCCCTGTCTACGGTCACTGTGACATTTAAAAAAAAGAACAATAAAAAGAAATCATTATAGAAGAACATAAATAAAACTTTTTCTATAATAAATCTTGAGGAAAACGCCATCTAATGCCATGTTAGCGCCTTTTCCTTCAGCATGTCACTGCTTTCATGAATCAGTCAATGCGTCCGCAGTTATTATAAATTCTATATGCATGATTTATGTTAATTGCAACCTGGAGACGCCGCCCACACCAGTACGTCGAACTTGTGTGTGACAGGTCATTGGTATATCAACTTTATTATAAATATATCCCGCGACTTTAAATTTTCGCCCGTGTAACCCGCTCATAATATTACCCGTCTGTTACTGAAATATTTTTTGACCTAAATAAGTATATAATCTACAGCAAGCATCGGTGCAATAACCTTGGATTCTGTCTATTACATACAAATTATAAAACCGGACAAGAGCGAGTTGCACACGCTAAGGAGATTCGCACAATATTAAACTACAAAAAAACGCTTGTAATGTAGTACGCCTGAAAACTCTTCCATGCTACCTCTCTTGCGACCTTGTGAGGTTAACCAAATTCTTTCTTAAATGGTCACTATTTTTCATAATTATCTGTAGTTTGATGTCTTCCTAATAAATGAGTAGCTCAGAACAAGGACTTTAGACCTTGTTTTTATAGCGGCAAAAGATATACACATTCTGTGAAAATTTTCACGAATAGTTTTTGATTTTGCATTTCGGGATCAGAGCTTTTAAAATTCGATTGTTTTACGTTCCCTCTATAATATCATTATATACTACGGTAAATAGAGGGTTATGTTTTTCGAGTATATGTATGCAGCATTGGTTTCTTCTCCTTATTATCCCATATAACGTAAAGGAAAAACAATTTTCATGTGGGGTCGGCACTGTATATCTAGTTCTCTCTATTTTGTATGCAGCCTTGGTATGCAGTATGTCAATTTCTTTGGCGCGTTCTGCTTAAATATATTGAGATATTGCTAGAATAGCCTTAATTGTAGAAATGACAAAAGCTATTTTTTTTTCATATAACCGGATTTTTTGTATTACTGATATATACTGTTTTGTCTTGAAATTTTCACAATATTTTTTATTTAATTTATCAATATATATACAATTTAAATATAAAATACTTAAACTAATGCTACAACTAAAAATAAATAAAAAATAATATATATTTAAAAATAAAAAAGGCCCGGTAAATCGTTGCCTCGCGGTAGCGTGCCCAGAAGGCTGGCAGCATTGCCACGTTGGATGGCAATGCTGATCTTTTGGCCAAGGTATAGACCAGCCTTCTGGTCACGGGTCACCTCGATCAATTTATGGGCAATGGTGCCGAACAGCTTATGGGCTGATGGCCCCCACGGTCCCAAAGTTTCGACCCCAAACGGCTCAAATATGTAGTTGTTTCCAAGACTACTGTACTTGCGCCGCTTGAGGTCTTCTGCCGCTGACGCTGCTGAACCGGCCTTGGACCCTGCGCCCGGGAGGTGAGACGGCGCCAGTGTGTCCACGCAGGTTGCGTCCCACACAAGCGCTCGCCCCAATCTCCAGGGCACAAGGGTCATTCCATCCGGTCTCTTGCCATCATCCCGCGCCAGTTCGGTAGGTTCTAAAACCGCCGGCATGTGAATGCTGGCAAGAGCCCGGTGAATAATATTATTAAGCGCAGAGTGGCACCCAAGCCGGCCAGCACTTCTGCGGCAAGAGAGACCGTGATGGCCTAGTCCGTCGACAGCATTGCCACAGAGGCAACGATGTTCGGTCGTGCAAATTGCACCTAACCTTAAAGATGTCGCCAAACGAAAGGACTTATCGTCCAGGAGTGTGCCCAAGTTGGCAGAAGGCAGTGCTTGTAACCAAAGACCGGACTCCCATTCAGCGACATTTAAGAGACGGGCACGCTCTGCAGTATTGCCAGATGACTCAATCAAATTAATCTGAGCTATCCTGCAAAGCGGCCCATCCCATTGCCTCTGCGAAGAAAGGAAATCAGGTAAATTGTAATTTGGGCATTGAGACAACCACGCATTCCTGGTCTCTGTTTTATAGCTGATTTCGAAATTAACATTTTTTTAAATCTTTTGCTGAATTATTTCTACGCTGTGCACAGAAGACAAGAATGCTGGCAAAGCGACACTAGAAATTTTGCGGATCCCTAAGCCTCCAAATCGAATAGGCAAGGAGGCCTGATCTCAAGTTCGATCATCGAAATGGATATTTAATAGAGCCGAAAGAGAATTTTGGATAACCTTGTCTAAATTTTGAACCAAGTGAGGAAATTTCCAAAAGTGGCTGCAACGCATATTTACTGAGAGAAAATTCTCGTTTAGTTAACTAGAATATAGTTAATTTTACTAGATTTTATTGTAATATATATGACAGCTAACTGTTTTGATCACTTTACTAGAAAAATCTGGTAATAGCTTACCAAAATATCTAGCACAGTTAAACATAATGCTGGTACACATCAATAACATTTTGGTATCGTGCACATTGCATTCATTTGTATTAATTACATTATTTTTATTTTAAATATAACAGAATGAGTATATTGTGCAGTTTACTATTTTTTTTTATTATAAGTAGCAATACTTTATTTTTTACTTTACCTATGTTAAGTAGGTAATTGTAACAGGCTTGTGGAAGTAGTAAAGACGTGACAAATTTGTACGACTCGGGCTCTTATGACGACTTAGATGCCTATTCGCCCACTATAAAACAACCCGCCCACGGTTAGGTCTCCAACTTCAACAATTTTAAGTGGTACAATCGCCCAGCATTGGACTAGGATAAGGTACTTCTAAAATGAAGTAAGTGTACGACTTAAAATTAATGAAGGAGGAAGCTTACCCGCGGGCGGCTTTTATAGGAGGTGAATTGGCACCTAAGCCATCATACGAGCCGAACAAATCTGTCACGTCAACACACATATTAAAAACAAGACCAACGTCCCTTTGGGTTTCCAGAGAGTGAACTGGATTCATGTCACAATGCTGGTTTTAAAGCCTGGCTCCGGTGTATGTAGTGCACAAAAAACAAGCTGTTTTTTTTAATGTTTACAATGTTATTCTGTAAGGTGTACTTATGGGTGGGATGCCTGAAATAAATTCAATTATTATTATGTTATTTATATATTATTTATTCAAACATTCTCCTTGCTGAAAATGGTTGTAATATCTTGAGCGTACTGCAGCAGTGTTGAACTGGATGTCCTTTACAATAATGTTGCATATCTTTCTACGACTATTACTTGATAACAGTCCACTTTCAGAATATAACTTTTTTAGTCCCTAGAAATAAAAATAATTGTATTGTACAACATGTTATTAAAAAAAGCTTACTAATTTATATTATTGTTATAAAGTGCCTATTTAAAAACTTACAGTGTATAAAAAAGACCCATTAAGACGAGGACTCAAATGTTTGGTACCTTCGCTCGGCAAAGGACTGATCAAGTGCGCGCAAGGGATAGCGCTTGGCGGTTAAGTCCGTGAATGATGAGATAGGAGATAGTCTCGAGTCGCTCAAAGAAAAAAACGTAAGCGCCAAATTCGTTATTTCTATTTTATATAAAATCAGACCGGTTAATTGTATTTTCATATTTAAATTTTGATGAATTACTAATAACCTATCTTTTAGTCTAAAAATCATTATTTCATTCGTCGCATTTGAGCTACAATAACAAAAACTCTGCAAACGAAGACCATTTTTCAAAAAATATTTCTATCGAGAAAATTTTATCAAAACGTGTTTTCATCTTCAATTTTTGGAGATGAAATAGTCAAAAATCATATTACTTAGATTTGAAACTCCTAATTTAAGTATTTTGCGAGATAAATAAGGTTCAGAACGACCTTATTTACAGTGGTATCGCCTTAACTGCTGCGTTTGAAGCACTGTTGGTACTGGTAGGCGAGTCAATTAATGCAAATATTGAGGTTGAAGTACTTCAGGTGACCCAACTCCAGACTATAGTATTATAGTCTGGAGTTACGCTTCCTTTTTGTGTTGATTTGCTGGACGTAGATAAGAACCGCATAAAGTTATATATAATTACGAAACGAGTTCAATTTTACTAAGTTGCTGTGTCAATTTTACACCAACGGCACAAAAACCACAAATTAGAAAGAATATGTGCTCAAATATTACCCGCCCGCGCACACGACACACGATAAATAAAAAATGGCTCGAAAAGCACGCTACAATCTTTTTGACAAACGTAAACAACGTTTCGTTTGATGCACGGTATTTATGTTACACAAAACCATTATATGATAACCTTTATTAATGTAAATAGTAGTTCCAACTTTTAGTACAATGGTTAACATAATACGCCTCATTTAATAGTTAGAACCATACTGCTGGTTAATACAAAATACATTGATAGGCACAGTGAAAAATAACCTGGTTAATAGTATATATATGAATCTAACATATTCTAGCTTAGTAAACCTTACTTTTATTTTTTTTTCAGATTACAAAAATATTGTAGTTTTCAATTGACAGATAGTAACAACAAACAAATTATACAGGTAGGCTTTATAATTATTACAATTTTCTCTTTACAATAATAAAATGTACATGTAAATAAGTTTAAGTATTGTTTACGAAAAATACGATTACTATAATATTCTGGCATACCCTACAATATGATTATTTGATGTTAAAAGTTAATCCGGGGAAAATAACTTTATTCGGTTCTTATACTAGAATGATATTTACGATACGTTCTGGTAGTATTGTTAAAATTATTTTTCTCCGTGTTATAAGTAAAGTTTGGGACGAAAAGGCAATAACGTAAAAATAAATCAACATTACTAAAATTTGGACTTGTAGTAATTTCGACTTTACTAAGCTAAAATTTAGACCTTTAGAAAAATCGACCATTATGTAGCCTCTAAATATGGTTCTTTGAACAATGAACTTTCCCAACGAGTATGGCTGATATTGAAATCTAATCCACCGGTATAACTGCAGTTTAAATGGACGGGAGCCAAGTACACTACCTTGATGGGACAACTTCAATGAAATGGCGATGTAATTTGTCGGAAGTATCGCAGTGTGCAGGTGTACATAGTTATACGCGTTATTCTTACACGTAAGATATTTTAGGGCCGCCATCCATCCATCAGCCTGTTAAACGGCCTTACCTTTTGAAAACTACCTTCATATGGAAACGCTTGAATAATTTTATTGCACCGGGTACACGCGCCAAGCCTTCCGAGCTGCTACTTCCGTTCCCCCATTCATCCGAGTGAGTGGTATCCCAATACCTCCATTCCCTTCCCATTTTCAACTAATTCCTATCCTTTCCCAGCTTAAAAATGCTTCTGATGGGCAGCAATGTCGGAAGTACAAGAAGTCAAAGAAACTGCGCTCTCAAATCCGCCTGCCAAGCGTGATGACTATAGCGATATCCTCCTATAGAACAAAGAGTCCTTGGGAGAGGCGTTTGTCCAGCAGTGGACTTTTTTACAGCTGAAATGATGAAAATCATGAAAGATGAGAGTTTTATTAATCTTCCCGAAAACCCTCCTCCTCATCCAAGCGCCGATTCCCGATTGCATCCTCGACTGTTAAGCGTCAGAGCCTAGAGTCCGTTATTATAATATAGGTAGCATTCATCTATTCTATACATATAATAAAACAGTAAAAATATTTTGTCTGTACATTTAGAATTTTTGACTGAAATGGATAGAGGGACACTTAAAAAGAATAATAAAAAGCAAAAAATTTTTTTTCGAATTTCTTGTCTGTCTGTCTGTCTGTCTGTCTGTCTGTCTGTCTGTCTGTCTGTCTGTCTGTATGTATGATCACGATTATCTCCGAAAATACTGAACCGATTTTCTTCAAACTTTCACCAATTGCTTTGTTTTAACTCAGAAAAACATTTAAAGTTTGTTTCATCAAAATCGGTTCATTAAAAAAAAAGTTATCGTCATTTGAATGAACGCAAGGCATGAGTTTGTCTGCAAACATATAGCAAAATTATAAAAGAAAATAATAAGTGACATAAGAAAATTAAAATCCAAAGTCAATCATCATCATTATACGACAGCATTATACCTATCCATACTATCCATAGTAATCCATACTAAAAAAAAGGAGAAGCTAACTGACTGACATATCAACGCAGGGCCTAAACTATAAGGGTTAGTAACTTGAAATTTTGCACAGGGGTTTCTTTTATAACGTAGGGAGCACTAAAAAAGGATTATTGGAAATTCATCTCCTAAGGGGGTAAAACGGGTTGCAAAGTTAGTATGAAACTTTACGTTTTTGAAGTTATTAGAATGAAATTCAGCATGAAGGTTCTTTACTGAAAGGTATGAAACACGAGTAAAATATTTTACCCAAAAATCATCCCTTAAGGGGGTAAAATAGGGGTGCAAAGTAAGCATGAAACTTTGCCATTTTTGAAGTGAGGCGAATGAAATTCAGCATGAAGTTTCTTTACTGAAAGGCATGAAACACGAGTAAAATATTTTTCTCAAAAATCATCCCTTAAGGGGGGTATAACGGGGATGCAAAGTTAGTATGAAATTTTCCGTTTTTGAAGTTATTCAATTGAAATTCAATATAAAGGTGTTTCATTGAAAATCATGAACTAATGTATTCCGGGTAATTCTACTGTTCCTGAGAAATCGACACATACGCAGGCGGAGCCGCGGGCCAAAGGCAAACCTGACTTATATATCAACGCAACCGAAACTGCTGCGCCTAGAAACTTGAATTTTGGTACAGGGGTTCTTTTAATAATGTGAGTGAGCGCTAAGAAAGGATTTTTAGAAGTTTAACTTCTGAAGGGGTAAAATTTATATGGAATTTGTTCATTTCTGGACTTATAAGTATGAAAGTAGGTATATAAGTTATCGATTAAAATAAAAAGATGGGTTTAGATGAAATTTGCAAAATCCCCCCCTTAAGGGGTAATAAAATGGGGTAGAGTGGATGGTATAAACTTCGTGTGGAAATTTTTTCATTTGTGGACTTAGAAGTTTGAAAGTTGGTATATAAGTTCTCGATTAAAATTAAAAAAGACCTGTGAAATGGACAAAAAAAAAGGACAAAGAAAAAAGGGGAAAACCCTTAAATGGAAAAATGGGAGGGTTAAGTTTTTATGGAAAATTTCATATTTCTGGACTTAGAAGTATAAATAATATCCATACTTCCATACTAATACAAATATTATAAATACGAAAATAACTCTGTCTGTCGTTTTTTTAAGCTTCAACTATTGAACTGATTTGAATGAAATTTGTTATGGAGGTATTTTGAGGCCCGGGGAAGGACATGGGGTTTGGTATGTTTAATTCCGAGAAATTCTACTGTTCCCGGAGGATCGACACTAACGCGGGCGGAGCCGCGGGCAACAGCTAGTTTGTAATATGATTTGGTGAAAGCTTTTACAACCGGGGCGGCCTGTCAGGCGCCAACTCTCCATGAGTAAAATTGAAAAATCATCTACATATATGATCTAATGCCAAATAAATGTTTTTATGTTTATTGTAATAGGTTTGTCCTAATAATTGTATAGTCAAACTTATTTATAGAAATCAAACAATAATATGCAATGTCAATTAAAAAGATTATATATACTCACTAAAAATATAGGGACCTCGTGGACATCGTTTCAAACAACGCCTACAGTTGGACAGAAACCTCCCCCAAGGTTCTTAATTTCCACAGGTAGTATAAATAAATATATTTTAATAAATATCTGTAATTACTAGAATAGTAAATTAAAATTCTAGTCACAATAATGAATATTTATTGTTAAAAATAACATCATACAATCTTAGAATAAATTTTGTAATAGTGTAATTTTCAAAGCGCGCCAATTTGTCTCCGCCCCTTTGTACGTATTTTCGTTAAAATAAACTGATCTATTTATTACTAACTAATAGTACTATTTTAATAACTAAACAAAATAAAATGTAACTATTGTTCTGATGACAAAATAACAATTAAAATGAAGTCGCGATCAGGGACCATTAATCGAATTATTTGTCGATAGATCTACTACCTATTCTGAGCTCGAAACTATAATTTATGGAATAAAACCACTATTATAAGAACGAAGTTTATATTCTACTAATCTAACTACGATTTTATTGGTAATCTATCTCTTATTGACATTAATTTGGTAATTAATACCTGGGGACACTTATGTTTATCTGAGAATGAAAATATATCGTGGCAATAGATCTATTGATTAGATGATACATGTTGATGACAAATATAAACTTTGATGACAAAAAATATAGTTCCCATATTATAAAGAGGATAATTTGATTAGGTTTGTTCGTGGATAGATAAACTTAAGAATGATTGACGCGATTTTAAAAAAATCTTTCACATTTATAACGGTCCATTATCAAAGGGTAACTAGGTAGGTATATAGTTTGGGTAGAAAAAGTCGTGGAAATACAGCTTGGAATTAAGATTTTTACAAGTCTTTAATTGTTTCACCTGTCCCGGGTACAGATACAGAACAGGTGCAACAAATAAAAACTTGCAAGATACAGGTCTTGCAAGGTAAATTTAACATATTTCCCGGTATCCAATGAGCTGAAATTTTGCAGACAGATGCACATGGGATGACAATGCGAAATGATGATGTCAACGAGCTGGTCTGATAATGGAGAACACCTCAATAGCTCAGGCGCCAAATTTTGCAGCACGAATTCGCTTACTTGCCCAAAAATAACATTTCTGACTAATCTCGTTTGTAACTGAAACATTGTATCATCCTTCACCCACAATTTATCTAGTTTAAGACATCGGCTTATAAACAAGCACATTTTTTTTAATTTTATTATAAGGAGTATAATAGTAAAGTTGATTCGTAGAAAATAATAACAATTTACTCAAAAGACATCAACGCGTTTTGCTATTATCAAAATGTCCAATACAAGTGTATTAAACAGAATTAAGGAGGTTATTATATTAAAAACTGAAATATATTAATTTACGGTTTTCGTTTCAGTGGATTATTGAAAAGTCAGTTAAAAATAACATAACTAAAATAACAACTTATGCTTAGTAATGTTTCAGTATCTGCAATCGTACACACGAGCATATTAAAATAGGAAAATGAACGTAAAGTCCAATAATATTGTAAAATAGTATCCTCATTTTCGTTGGCATAATATTTCAAAGTAAAGCTTTTATGTCTCTATTAAATCTGATACCTATGAATACAGTTTCAGATGAAAACTCTCTCTTTTCGTCACTGCTCTATATAAATGTAGAGTCAAAAATCTTACTTACAACAACCTATATAAATCAAAGCCGCGTTTGTTCGAACACTTATATAATTTAGGAACGGATGAACCGATTTTTATAATTGTTGATTTGTTTGTTTTTAATCTCCCCAAATAACAGAATAACTATTAAAATATAATAAATATTTACGACAAAAAATAATAACGAACGAAATTAGCCAGGACAGCTCGTAAAATACAAATGAAAGCTACCAATGGAAATGAAAAACAAGACATACGAAATTACGTCTTCTTCTTCATCTACACGTTTCCTTTTTACCTATACCTAGCTGGTTAATGACTGTTGGTTCGTTAATGCCCAGATGCTGATAAACTACCAACTTCCTTACTAATAGGATAAAATGGTAAATGATCTATCATACAGCTTTCCGCATAATTACAGTCAATCGAAGGGAAGAGCTGAGCTGGCTTGACAGATGCGAATAAGGCCGAAGTTTTCTGTTTAATTGAGTTTGGCAATCGCAAGTACGCGTGCATGCACGCCAATTAGACAAGTCTCGTGTTGTTCAAATGTTGTCTTGTCAGTGCTATTTTAGTTCTGAATCTAAAAATAATTGTCGCCACAAATATTGGGAGGTGCGCTTGAACGCTAGGCTTGGGGCGCAGGCGCGCGGGAGCGGTGCGGTGGTGGCAGCGTGCGGCTTGCAGTCCACGAGCGGCGTCATCCGCGTGTTCTCTCAGCCCGGAGCCGTTATCGACCTTCTTCTTATCTCAACAAGAGCTACTCGCCCGATAAACAACAAGCAAAAGCGTGCGCCCGCGCCGTTTTGCCTCATTCCGTCCTACTTGCTGCGTCGCGATTAGTTCGTTCGCCTCGCTTCGTTCGCCGCTGGTATCGTTCAGTTGCTCGCCCGTCGCCGACGCGATAATACGACACTGCCGTGTTCTTCCGCACTATGAACCAGCAAGCCAACAACACATAAACCTTCCAAAATGAAGCCCAATCGGTTATAACGTTCCGTTTACAAACCCATTAAATTTTAGATCGAATATATTATATTGTGATATTTAGCTATATTTTAGTATATATCGTTATTATTTATAACCATTAAGATGGATTTGAATTATTAAATTTGTTACTTTTCAATTAATTAAGCAGTGCTCAACATAATCTCATTCCAAAATTCCCAGTAATAAATTCATTTTGATTTTTACACAATAATTGCAATGACAGCGAAAACTCGTTCACATTGGAAGGAATATGGAACAGCGCTTTGTGGTAAGTTCATTCTAACCTATACTGCATGACTCCGTACCATGTGTCGGCCACGTTCGTTGGTGAAACCACTAAATTCATTCTGTAATCTTTCCTTTACCGGCCTCTACACATCATCACGAAATGCTTTTCAGTGCTTCACCATCATATCACCCTGTTCCCCACCTATCATTATTTTCACGTTTGGTTATACGCATACATGTGTACGCGGGATTTTCGAATCGATTTTCCTCATTGCTTTAACGTAATCGAATCACCGGAGCATTAATTTAACACTTTTCACTTTGTTTACTTATATTCAAGACATCAAATACATTATTTCATTTCATTTTGATATTATCCGCATCTAGTAGTGCCAAGGATGTTTGTCGCTTACGGAATAACCTATATTTACTGCCAATAGTAACTTCAAAGATTGATAAAATATTTGTGAATATGAATATATCAAACACTGCCATTTAACGCGGCCATACCATGACAATTAGATTAGATTCACTTGTTTTTTTTTTTTGTAATTAAAAGTCATCGTAGATTTTTACTAGCTTTTCCGCGACTTTGTCCATGTAATTTATAGCTTATGTACTCCTATGATGTAATGAGAAATGAAGATACGTCCAGTAAGTTTTTTTTATGTACGGTACGAGTCGTTATTGTCCACTACAGTGTATGGTTCACATTTACATATCTTTAGTAATGCTTTACATATCCACCAAGGTCCAAACCATCGTATGAAAATAACCTCATTTTGGTTTTAAGATTACTATTTTCACATCATTAACGCATTGCTAACATACCTACGAGTACATACCATTATTATTCAATGAGCAACTCATTAAAATGATCTTCTTGCCATATTATCGTTTTATGCTCAGATCCTTCTGTCTACACATTAAATAAAATTCTACTTTCTATATTTAATAGGTTTTTATAAAACTAGCGTTATGCTCTTAGATTGGGATTAAACTGTTAAAACGTGATGATATGCGGTACTTTATGACCATTCGTAATGAGCATGAAAGATGAAAAGAAAGCGACAAAAAAGTCACGTATGTAATCTTTACTGCGGTGCTAAAATCCTTCAAGTATATTTCCACTTTGAAATCAGCATTATATCATGAAATCTTACGAGGAATTCGACACATTCATTAAAGTAAGGTTAAATTGGGTTATCAAATGATATATGACGTCTGTGTCACATGTACAAACTAGAGGTGTCGCAGACGAAGTAAATATGACATTAATCGATACTCTTATATCAATGTAAACATGTACGCTTCAGGCATAGTTTGAGCGGGGGGGGGGGGGGGGGGGGGGGGGATTACAGAGGACACAACAGCGTTGAGGTCCATAATGTCCCTTACCCAAAATGTCCCCTGGTTTCAAAACGTTCTTTTCCCACTACCCTGGAAGAAAAAAAAGTTATTAGAAAAGAAACATTTTCTTTTCTAATACCTTTCACGTTAATATAAACTTTAACTAGTTTGAAAACCAACTTATTAGCTGCAACTGCAACACTACCATGATTCAAAGTACATCCTTGGCACTGCAGGAACAAAAACGTATATGTATACTATATGTAAACAAAACGTTTTAATTAGTTTATACATTGAAGGTTGCAACCTGCGTACGTAAAATTGAGAGAGAAAGTTCGGCGGCTTTTAGCCTAAACCAATTTATCAAGCTCGACTATTTGTCTAAATAATTACGTAATAAACAGAAATTAGTAGACTCCAAGGTACCAAATTAATTTGTACAGTTATTTTCTGGAAATAGGCTGTTTACAGAATATCGTGCTATGCAAATTGGGGATTCATTTTCCAAATTTTATAGGAGGAGATAAATAAGAAAATAATTACAGATACTTTTTAAATACAAGATTGGATTAAGTACCTCCTTTATAATCTTATTTCTTTTAAGTATAAATACTTAACTGGTCTTCTGATCGTTGGTAATATCTATCAAGTTTAGCGTCAAAATTGATATAGGTATGCCAGGTATCTATGTGTACCAATAACAATTTTGGCACTGTAATTCTCAAGATCATATATGTTATTAGTTTTAAAAAGTACTAAAACTTCATCATCATCATTACAGACACAAAAAGTCAACTGCTGGACATGGGCCTCTCCCAAGGATTCTTCATTCCATGGGAGGATATTGCCATATTCACCACGCTTAGCAGGCGGGTTGGCGAGCGCAGTTTCTGTGGCTTCTTGTGCTTCCGATGCTGCTGCCCATCGCAAGCATTTGAAAGCTGGGGAAGGATAGGAATTTTTCAGAAAGTTACTGCATTTTTCAATATAATTACGTCATCATCACGTACCTACAGAGTATGTTCGATGGCCCAATGGGCGTAAACATTAATTACGCATAAGCAACCATAAGGACCCGTGAGTCATCATTAATGGCAGTTGTTAAGCTGTGACAGATGCCTTTAGACAGTTTGAAATCTGGCACCAGCGTTGGTCACTTACACACACGATAACCGAACAAAACCTAACTAGGCCTCATTCTAAAGCAATTTTATTTGAAACGATAAAATTAAAACTATCCTTGAATTTATTTAGTTGTGCGTAGATTATTTATCATAAGCATAAAACAGTTTTATAAAGTTTTATTGTGTCAATTAATTGGTATTGCAAATTGGCATCTGATAGTTGATTTGGTATAGTCGTAATAAACCAATAGTATGTTACCAATATAAGCTGATATGTGTAGGTAGTACACCTACCTAGTAGGTAGTATACCTACTACGCGCTAATTTTATTCGTATACATTTTTCGTACTTGTTTGTTTTGTTTTTCGTGTAAGTGGCCAACACTGGTATCATATTTCTCAAGCTGCCTAAAGGGTCAACGACTGCCATCAATTAAGACAGCCGGGACCAACGGCTTAACGTGACTTCCGAAGCGCGGAAGAGATTGAGATTTTTATGCCACTTGCGGTCACCCATCGCAGTGGAGACTGCGCCCAGGGTTGCTTATCATGCGTAAGCGCTTTAAATGCCCATGACCACGTTTGGGGTCGTACTTGTAATCACAATGTATTAACATTTAGGAAAATATTGTTAAAAATAACATGTATATTCTTACGTAAGGTTCGAAACTTATATAATGCTATTGAAGATTCATCGATTTTTTACTGCATGATCTTTGGTTGCCTGGTCTACTCAAGTCTTGTGATTCCCGCGCTTTTGCCTGTATGTTTCTTAGTTTGTAACTGACTTCTTTGAACTCGATTTTGACCCACCTTTAAGGGTCAGATTTTATTAAAATTTTATAAACTTATCAAGGACCGATGATGATTCTATAATTTGATAAAATAAGTCGGGGTTTATTTTTAACTTTATTTATTTTTTATTTACATCTAATTACCACCTATTTGTTCTACAACATTTTTTTTGCATGTAGGTAATTGTTGTACAAAAGAAAAATTATGATTTTATTGATATCTTATGTATGCTTAAACAAAATGCACTCCCAAATTGTATAACAATACAGAGCTAGGTATCTAGTTTTTAAACATTTTCAAATAACATTGCGGACAATACATTTTGCTTCATAGGTATCAAAGCCTTTGTGGAGCCACTAAACAATAACATATAATGACCCCTACTACTAACTGCCAAAGACATAATTTAAACCTGCGATTCAAACAATACATAGGACATTGCAGAATCACACGTAACACACGTAAACAAAACTGCTATTGTTATAAAATTTTGCTTCCAACTTTTAATTCAGGCAACGTTGATTAAAATCTGTTTCAATGTCATATTTTAATTAATCTAATATGTTAGCACTATTATGAACTAGACCTATGTTTATGCTGCAATTGTTTACTGCCATAGAAGCCAACTCCCTAAGAGAACTTTAGCTAAATACTGCTATGGGCAAACCCTAAACAACAAATTCCAGGAAGGGACGCGCAGGTACAAACCTTCATAAATGGGTGTTCATTCCATTCCTCAGGAATCTTAGCGCCTTTGATAACACAACGGTACATCTGTTTGGCGCACACATCTACGATGGGGTCAGAAGTCCAATGCCATTTTTTACGTTAACACAATGGAGAATGTTACCACGAAATAAAGAAAATCTGCGCTTGATCGATTTTCAGGAAATAATTTTGTATTAAATTATTTAGATTACTTCCCTATAAATGTGTTGTCAAGAGCACCCGTAAAATACTTAAAGCAAATAACATGCTAAACGTACTTATTACAACTATTAAAGCAGTTCCGATATTTAGACGACAACAACAGATATCCTCCCGTACTTACATTACATACACACCCCAGCATGGGGCATAAAATTGAGCTCCAAGTTGAAACCGGGATACAAGAGATATTTGACGTCGATCGGAGAGGATATTTGTGTCTCAAGGATATTTGAGACACAAATATCCTCTCAGGAAAAATAGATCCGGCTTAGTCGTCTCCAGGGGATGATGGACGACATTCAGTTTTGTGTGAAGTCCCCTAACATTGAAGAAGTCCACATTGAATGTGGAAGGGGCTGCCACTGTAGAGACACGTTGTCTATTTTTCCTAGCCTAGCAAAAAAGGTGTATATGTATATAAATACTCTAAATATAATGGTTTCTGATGTTTCCGCGATTGATACACATTTAAATAAAATCACTTTAATACGGTATTATCACGTATATTACATTATTTTTACATTTAAAGTTTCGAAAACTTTACAGTTTTACCTGCGACCATGAAAACTGTAAAGTTTTCGAAACGTTAGGTGTAAAAATAATGTAATATACGCGATAATACCGTATTAAAGTGATTTAATTTACATACTCTAAGTATATTAAAGTCAGCATCTTAGACAAAAATATTTAAATGAATGAGATCATGTTGTGTTAATATATTCTAAGTACTACTTCCCAACATCTAATAGAAAACATCTCAATATAAAAAGTCCTACATCACTTTTTGAGGAAATAGCGACTTTGAGAAGATATAGGAGCTGAATAGGTACGCTAAGGGAATATCCAAGTAATTAGTCTAATAATAATATTGGCAGATCTCGTGCAGATAATGACCCACGTTGCAATACATGTCCCACCTTATTAGACACACGGCAATTAACTCATAGACTCGTTCATGCACAGATTATAGATGAACCAAGCTCATCTCTTAACTTCTAGAGAGCTTACGATACAATGCTCGCTTATACTTAATGTTTTTTTTTTAAGAAGAAGCTTTAGCGGCGCTGGGCACTTTTAGGATGGGTTAAAAATGTTAAAGTCGCATCAGGACACGTGACCTGATCGAAAATTCGTAAGACGGACACGTGACCCGAGACCGCCGCAAAGGCGAGTTTTCTGCAAAGATTGCTGCCGGCACTCCCGGAGTGCAACCCGATTTTGAAAGGTAAAGAGATGACATACAGATAAAGTAACTACCGCATTTATAATTTTATACTATACATATAAATAGACATAATGGATGTTAATTTTTTAGCGTTTTATATATCTTAAATAAAAATAGTCAATCATATGAAAGCCGCAACGTATATTGAAGTGACTAACAAAACGTTGTACACTAAGTTAGCAAATAGACCGGCTGTTTAACTTACCATCAATCATCATCATCAATTCTGTTACGGTTGGTCCATGGGCTTAGTTACTTTGTTTTCAGAAATATCGTGTTTATAAGCTCTATAATGATACTGAAAATAATTTGACGATTTTTAGATCTTTTTTTGTATATGTATTATGTATGTATGTCTGTCTATCTCCATTAATCTTAACATAAACTATATAGGTAACTAAATTTTATGAAACTTTTTTGTTTAGAAATCATAATATACGCGAACGGAGTCTCGGGCATAGCTAGTGTGTAGATAATATGGTAGGTAACACGCGCATACGTAAATTTATTGGGATAAACATGTGCTCTTTATCAAAAGTGCTCCTTCGTGTAAATCATCATATCTTTATTAATTTATATTATTTCATTACCCTATTATTAATTTACATTACTTTATTACCCTATCATCATAGCATTCGATGCACCCTACCAATCATCGACGAGACGTCATGAGTTATTAAGTTTATTGGCTATTTATTAAACGGTAGGCTATTGTTCGTCGTGAATTATAATGTATAATAACAATATTTTTTATGATAAGTTTTTTTTATTATATAAGTATGTACATACCTACATCTGCGGATGAGAAAGGGTGCTTGATAAGCTCGACTAACATTATTTTTATTAAATTTCTACTCCAAATATACTGTTACATTATATTCTTATACAAAATGCCAGCTGTTTTAATGAAACTAAGCGATATTTTTTTGTTTCCCATCTCACCTGATGGTAAGTGACAATGACGACGAGGATGTTACATATCTATCCAAGAACTACCCATTTATTCTACTTTTGAATGAATCTAACTAGAAGTATCTGTTCTACAAATTCACATAACAAATCAGAAAAACTTGAAAAATGTAGTATAGGCAAGGAAAGGTCTATAAAATGAGTATTCTTAAAAAAATGTTTATTTTTCATGATGAGAAAAATCCTAGTATGCCGTGCAAACTAGAAGAAATGTCAATGACATCAGATATCAAATAGTTTACAGTTTCTGCGATTCACTCGGCTCGGCGCGGAGAGAGTGTTGTCGCGAATGCCGCTGTTTATAAACAATGCCATTGCTGCTTCACTCGTTCCACTTCGATTACTTCATGGAAGAGAAACGAGTCACATCCACACAACATAACATTTACTCTGCTTTAAGGGATGCCTACTTTTAAAGAATGCAAGGTTAACTCTCCTTGGTTCAGGTAGTAGGTTGATGTCAGTATTTACAGGCCGCTAAAACCTCCGGGGTAATAAAATACCTACATTTAAATAATATACTTATAGACAACCCAACGCGATTTTTGATGTATAAGATAGTGGTTGGGGACTATTTGAGTTCTATAACTCCTATACGCTTCCTAACCGGATGTAAAAAATTGTATATCATTATGATCACCAGTGCTCATCTATATTATTATATTTAATAGATTCAGGTGTTACTTTGCGGAAGTCAAAGCTAAATTTACTTTGAGACAATTTACTTTGCGTGCTTCCGCCACCAGTTAGTTCATGCAAACTATTGCTGGCCAGCGCCCACCCACTACTGTTAGTCCCTTCATACCCGCCACCAATAGTTGATGCATGCAACCCTGGTCGATACTGCTGCATCCGTTGAGGCTGCAGCAATGTCGACCGTCGTGCTCGCGACACGTGTTTCGCCAATGACAAGCAACGAATCATTCGTTTCTTGTCATTCGAACGATCAACATCTAGGTTTCACTGCCTGAAGATGCCTCGTGTAGAGGCGAAACACGTGTCGCGAGCACGACGGCCGACATTGCTGCAGCCTCAACGGATGCAGCAGTATCGACCAGGGTTGCATGCATCAACTATTGGTGGCGGGTATGAAGGGACTAACAGTAGTGGGTGGGCGCTGGACAGCAATAGTTTGCATGAACTAACTGGTGGCGGAAGCACGCAAAGTAAATTGTCTCAAAGTAAATGTATATTATTATAGTAGGGAAGCATACTTTGTATAGTTGTTTCCAGTTTGGTTAGGACATTGCAGGCTTGAATCATCTGATTGTCTGATAATAAAGATGATTCCGTGCTTCAGAAGGCACGTTAAGCCGTTGGTCCTGGCTGCCATCTGCGTCAGAAGAACTCTGTCACCAGGGCGTGCATGGTCGATTGACCATGTCACCTACACGAAATGATGATGATATATTATGATCCCCAAACACTATCTTTACATCAGAAAATCGCGTTGGGACGGTAAAGGACGGTTTATTAGAAGCCAGACAGCTGATGATCCTAAGAGACCTTTGCAGAGTTTGAAACACAAATATTTCTCGGATGTGAATCCTACTAAGCCAAATAAACTTGCATAATATTATGAAACATAACTATTAGGATTATCTCTCTTAAAAGGCAACAATAAAATCAATAAAAGTACTTGATCGATGTTCAATCATATTTATAACAATAACAAAAGCTCGTCCTAAATAATACTTTGAACTGCGCCAAAAAGATTAAAATCCCTGCTAATTCATCGTTTATATAAAACTCGTGGATTTAGTAACATTTTGCACCCGTGGGAATAAAAAGCTTTATTATGATTCTACGTATAAATAAACAAGTTTATTTTCTGTGTGAACTAAATACATATTTTTAAACATACGTCCTATTGTTTATAACTCTCTAACCCCTTTACACGTAGACAGAGCCTAAGAACATAAGACTCAAACGCAACGTTTAACGTATAGGTTAAAATACAGGAAGCAGCTGGTACATTCTGTCTAGTCTTTTTTTTCCAAGTCCAGCATAAAAGTATATTTCTTTGCCGTAGGTTTAACTTGGTGACGTTACTTGTAAAGTTGTAACTTCTCCGGAACCCTAAAACTATTGAAATAAAAATAATAGTGAGTGAGAATGACCTACGTTAAAGATCTAATCTAATCTGTAAATTCGATGATTCAACATTTTCTTTGATATTGGATGATGAAATAAGTACTTATCGCGATAAAAATTGCATTGCAATATTATTTCTTCGTGATTATCATCAATTGCCCACATGAAGAGAGCCGATTTTATGACAACTAATTCATATGGCCTTATTTTTGTAATGTAATATTATTGATTTATAGTTTACTAGCTAATGCCCGTGGCTCCGCCCGCGTTATTGTCGATTCCTCGGAAATAGTAAAATTCCCTGGAATAAAAGCTACTCTATGTCCTTCTCCGGGCCTAAAACTACCTCTATACCAAATATCATCCAAATTGGTTCAATAAATAAAGCGTAATAAGGTGACAGACAGTTTGCATTTATAATATTATGGATTAGTATGGATTTTATAAGGGACTTAACAGTAGCTCATCTAATACATCATTTGTACACCTTAATGGTAAACATGCTGATTCCCAATTTTTATGTTATTCAAAATATTGTAAACTACACATGTTTGACAAGTAATTAATCTTTATCTTTATCATAAAATAACAGTATCAGTTTAATATTATGGAAGAATACATATGACTCACTGAAAAATAAATGTTGAAACTTTAGACCTACAATGACTCATCTCCTAACTTGCAGAATTCTTTCGTCATCTTCTTCTTCTAATTAAAAAGCCAGGCTCTTTCGTCATCGACATTACTAATTATTCCATTTCCAAGGCTTAGACGATTAACAGAAAATATAATTCTACTATTTTCGCTCACGTTACTGTATTGCATAAATGGGAACTGCACTTTTAAGGGATGAAATGTCCTTCGTATGATGATACGTTCAGTATTTAGTGTGAAAGCCTCACAAACAAACACACTTTCGCATTTATATATTAGAAAACGTTGCTTTTGGAATTTATAACTTGGAATATGTCTAAACCGTAAAATTTTCTACCTTTAGGTTTAGACAGATAGACCTTATAACGTTATAATTGTATATTAAGAAAGGATATGGATATTTATATATTACAGAAGAAAATGTATACAAAGTATTTTAGGGTTCTGTACCCAAAGGGTAAAAACGGGACGGTCTGTCTGTCTGTCCGTTTCTCCGTCTGTCACCAGGCTGTACCTCATGAACCGTGATAGATAGGCAGTTGAAATTTTCACAGATGATGTATTTCTGTTGCCGCCTATAACAACAAATATTAAAAGATAGAATAAAATGAATATTTAAGGGGGCTCCCATACAACAAACGTGATTGTTTGCTCGTTTTTGCTCGATATATATATAATATTCAAAGAATATTTAATTATATATTCACACAAACACAAAAAATTTAATTAAAATAAAAAATTAAGGGGGCTCCCATATAACGGACATGTTTTTTTGCCGTTTTTATTATAGATAGGTATATAGTGAACCCTTATACGCCAGTCCGACTCGCTGGCCGGTTTTTTATGAATAGTATATACCAAAGTTGAATACACATTCACAAGTATAAAACAGTACACAACAAAACGATAATGACTCATGTCTACAATGGGTTTTAATGGCAGAAATCAGGGTATAATTGCCCGGGAAAACATACCAAGCATGTACCTATGCATTTAAGAATCATTGGTTATTATTAGGTCTCTAATTGAAGTACCGAAAATAGAATCTTGTATCATCATCATTGATAAATTGAGATTTTATCGGTCTCGTATCTCCTTATCTATTTGGCACATACATATGACATAAACAGAAATAATACTTTGGACTTCGAACAGTCTTCATTATGTGTCGTGCGGTTATTTTGTGAGTTGTCTGTCCTCCAATTTAATTCAGATTTTTGAACATAGAGAAAAATTTGTACACTCTACTTAGTGTACAAATTTTTAAATAAAAAATATTAATTGTTAGTTTTTCGTGTGTATAAGTGGCTAACACTGGTGTCAGATTTTACAAGCTGACTTAAGGATCTATAGCGTAAGGACTGCCATCCAGGGGCCAACGGCTAAACGTGCCTTCCGAAGCACGGAAGACCTTGAGATATTTTTTATGCCACTTGCGGTCACCCAGTGGGGACTGCACCCGCGGCTGCTTAACATACGTATGTGCTTATAATGTTCAAGCTGTACCACCGAAATCCTCTTGTAATTCATAGGAGGAGCCCTCCTATTAATTATAAGAAGACATTCCTTTGGTTTCGGTGCTGATCGATATAGCTACTTACTTATGTAATACGATTCCTAGAATGATGAGATAAAACCCCTTCGATTTGCTTGTATTATTTATCTTATATGTATCACTAACGACAAATGTATGTCGATGTACCTATTTCTCAATAACTTATAACAAATATTTACAAATAGGTAGTTATTCTCCATATTATAATGAATAGTGCCTATACACGGTGAAATTTTGATCGTTTTGGACCCTTAAAGGGATGATCCAGCCCGTTGATATAAACAACTTTTCCTATGGGACCAATGCTTGGAACTCAACATTTTTTTTTTTGACGTTCCCATACAAATTGACCTGGTGGCCGAAATTTTTTGTATGGATCTGCCCATTTTCTTTGAGTTCCCAGCATTGGTCCCATAGGAAAGTTGTTCATATCGATGGCTGAATCACCCCTTTAAGGGTCCAGAACGATAAAAATTTCAGCGTATACACGGTGAAATTTTAAACTGGACTGTTCTATGGTATAGGCACTATTCATTTATTTATTTTATTTTTTATTTTTATTTCACGATACATGATATGTCGTAAATGTCATTCATCATTGAGTTAGCACGTGCTCGCTGAGACACGTGTTTCGATTATTCCACTTCGAGTTTAGTAAATTAAACATATAAAGTTTTTTTGCCTGATGACGCCTTATAAAGCTATGAACACCGGCTGCACGAATAAGTGTCACGTTCCGTTTACAAGCGAGAGCGCGGAACAAGCGATAGCGAGGCACGACCGGCCTAAGCGTTCGGCTTGTGACGCATCTATGGCTCTTCTATTATTATCACGTAAAATATATTCCGTAAACCGATTCATTCATCATCATCATCATTAGGTCCTTTTTAGTCTCCACTACAGGAGCACGACCCTCTCTGTACTACTAGGGCCATACTTGGCCATAGCAGCTAGAGGACTTGGCCTACACTCTCCACGCTGGCCAGACGGGTTGGAGAGGTCTCTTAGATGTTTTTATGCTTTGTTTAGCTTGTATTTCCTAAGTCGCCTTCTACGACATCCACGGGAAGACTTGGAGTGGTCCTATCATCTCTGCCGGATACCACACGGCCGATTCATTATAAGTACCAAAAAGTAGTAGAAAACTATTCTACTACTTTTTGGTACTTACCTAACCGCTAACTATATTTTTTTCCAAATAGCGGCGGCGATATATAGGTTAAATATTATGACATTAGGGATAATATTTTAATTCACTGTGGTATTATTATGAATACAATAGGTACTTTTTGAATGCTTATGTAAGTACATATATTATGGTAATTTCTTTTCTTCTCTTTGGAATTCTTGCCAATTATCTTAATAAGGTTACTTATACAGTCCCACCCTATTTACAGCTTCATAATGGACACTGAGAATGATCTCTGCGATGAAGGAGAAACTTTGTTATTCTAATAATAGCCTAGGTATACATACATATTATAGTAGTCATAGATGATAGTAGACTGGGTTAATGTTTCATACCAGGTTTTCGAAGCCAAATGATTACTAAAATTTTTACACTACGAGCACAGAAACGAGTAACAACACATGTAAGTAAGAATACATGGGTACAATCAAAATAATTATGATTATTTTGTTCGATATAGTAAGGAAGCGTGCACGCTGTGTAAAAATATGCACTATGTAAAAAAACACAACTTTATTGCATTTCATATGTTGATTATAACTTTTCTTTATTATAATCTTAGCCTTTTCTCGACCATTTTAATAAAAATACTTCAAAAAATTTCGTATCACGAAATTTATATTCGGGTAAACTCTGATACTACTGAACCGATTTTGATGGAACTTCGTAACCATCCGTAATTTGGTCTAACCTAAAAGATAGGATAGTTTTTATCATATAGCGAAACGTATTTCACTGGGAGAGCTAGTCATTCTAAATATCGGTAAACCAGAACCCAAATTCCATCCTCAGCTGTTGCTTTCGAACCAATAAAATAATGAATACCTTTAAATAAAATCACTTTAATACGGTATTATCGCGTATATTACATTATTTTTACACCTAACGTTTCGAAAACTGTACAGAATACTATACTGACTGTACAGAATACTGTACTGTACTGACCATGAAAAATGTAATGTTTTCGGAACGTTAGGTGTAAAAATAATGTAATATACGCGATAATATCGTATTAAAGTGTTTTTTTTTTAAATGTGTAACAATCGCGAAAACATCAGAAACCATAATGAATACCTATTGAAGTATTTTAGCTAGAGTCAGCTAGACAGACACGCCTTTACACTGGCGAGTCGGTGGCTTGCGTCACCGGTTGCCGCCCGCCGCGCCGACCTCGGGAGCAGGTCACATACAAACACATACATCAAAGTTACTAACACATACATATAGCACCACATGTCATACCATGTCAGAGTGCCATGCCGATGGTGGCCCTTTTGAGGGTTTGTTTATCATTCCTAATAGCATATTTATGCACTTTTATAGCCTTACTTGAGTTTGTACTACTTACAAGAAAAAAAAATATGTACACTTCGATATCGTTCGACGAGTGTTTTCAAAGTAACTAAATATTGTTTAAATGACAGCATAATGCATGTTTAATGCCAACTATATCAATTCATTGGCAATTATCCATATCGGCGAGCTCCGGGGCGCAATGGTTAACACGCCAGCCTGCGACACGAAGGCCCCGGGTTCGATCCCCGGTCTGGTCAAGATGGAAAATGATCCTTTTCAGATTGGCCTGGGTCTTGGATGTTTATCTATATATGTTATAAAATATAGTATCGTTGAGTTAGTATCCCATAACACAAGTCTCGAACTTACTTTGGGGCTAGCTCAATCTGTGTGATTTGTCCATAAATATATTTATATCCATATTATAGACACCTCCATACGTTAGATGACTCCACGAAACAGACGTCACTGACCGTCTTAAGAGTACCGACTTTTTACATAGTGAAACTTGTAGAAATCGTAAAACTTCTAAGACATCAGCGACTGCCCAAAATACCTATTCGTTACTTTTTCTTCTCGGCACGTGACTCGGACTGGAGCGTGCGTGTGTTGGTCGCGTCGCGACTGTTCTTAAACAACGGCCGACCGACGTGCTTCTACTTAATCTTCCAAAACTATAAATTGGCGATGCGAAGATGGTGCCAACTGGCAATCGACGGCGTCCCCAAACCTGACTTTCCGTCGCCTTTAAATTATATACATTTTACTATAACCGCGTCTGGGATCGATGTACCCAATGTTTACTGTCTTCATATCCCGCAATATCAAGATTATAAAAATATCTATCAGATATTCAAGAGTTGTTTTGTCGACGCCATATAAATATCAGCTGTCGCATTTTCTTATGCTCACGCGCCAATGCGATTAACACACTTTCATTACGAAAAGCATTTAACCCAGTAAAACTTTGACCCAATAATGGTTAAGCCAAAATATTTTTTTTTCGAATACCTTTGCATTAAATCTACTAGACCTATGCCGTGGTTTATTACCATGGATATTTCTATCAGACGACATATTATGGGGTAGAAGCAGGATGTACGGTTCCTGTAAAAATAAGGAATATACTTATTTAACAATAAATATTGCAATAATTATTACAAACCAAAGATCTAATCGGAATAATATTTCTGTCCATCTTGCTTGGTTTCTGTCCCTCCTCATTGAAATAAATAAATATATACGGACAAATCACACAGATTGAGCTAGCCCCAAAGTAAGTTCGAGACTTGTGTTATGGGATACTAACTCAACGATACTATACTTTATAACAAATACATATATAGATACACATCCAAGACCCAGGCCAATCTGAAAAAGATCATTTTCCATCTTGACCTGGCCGGGGATCGAACCCGGTCACTCCGTGTCGCAGGCTGGCGTGTTGACCGCTGCGCCACGGAGCTAGTCTAAATTGTTGGAACTAGGCTTGAATTTGTAAACCAAAAAATTATAATTACCTACCTACTTAGTGTCCCAAAACACCGTGGAGCATATAGAATATTGATTTTAATTTCCAATATTATTTATGAGATAATTATCTTATGAAAATAGTAAAATAACATTTGTATTAATGTACATCTACATATTATATCATTTGATAAACTCAACCTTAATGAGAAGTATAGATAATAATACTTTATTATGTCTGTTTAAAATTATAATCCGAATCGTGAACAGCTGGCGACGAGTTAAAAGTTTCCGTAACTGTAGATAAGCGTAGTGATATGAAGTTCGGGGGGAGCGCGGCGCGCCTTCCCCCCGAACTTCATTTCATTACACATACACAGGACACTATTCAAATGACAAATTTCTACAGGCTGATTCTAGACCCGCTGGCAATATATTAATCTCTGAATCAGGATAATATTTAATGAAATACAGAACCATAAGAAAAAATAAACTTTAGTTCTCCCACACAAATTCTACGTCTCGAAACTCGAAAGATTTTTTTTGCATTTCGCGAAGAGACATTCAAAATTATTACCATCCAGTTTTCCTAGCATGGATCAAATGTTTGACTTCGATCTATTTATATTTTTGTTTAATATGGATAGATATGCATTTCCCAGCAGTTATACGTACAGTTCTATCAGTAAACCTGTCACGGAAGATTTAATACTTAGGTACTCGTATGTATTGTGATAATCAAACTACAACGCAATTCGAAGTAAGTAGAACATCGAACATCGATAAGAATGGATACGACCGTGTTTACAATGTATAAATCCCTCTCCAAATGTCAATAGACACAACAAACCCAACCTTGTAATTTTCCACACACATGGTCATATCATATCAGTAACCTACAGTTTTTCCGGCCATAAGGTTTGTATGCTTTCTTTAGCAACTATGATAGTTACGGGAAATAGATCGTAAATTACACTATCCTTACTAATTAATATTATAAACTAGCTTTTGCCCGCGGCTTCGCCCGCGTAGACTACACAAATTAGATTTTTTTTTTAAACTTAATCTTTATGCACTTTATGATTCCTTCTAATAATATAAATTTTCAACCCCTACTGCACCCCAGGGGATGCAAACTTTTAAAATCAGAATAATGGATTATTTAACCAAGATTTCATGTCTTGCTTTAATAATGATGAAGATTCATACAAACTTGCAACCACTATTTCACCCCTATAGGAATATATAATTTTTATAAAAATGCTATAAATGCATTATTATTTTCTACTAAATAGGTACTAAAATAAATTTAAAATTTCATATAGTGTAGTCTCACTTTAAAAATTACGAAGTTTTATAGAAATTGGCAACCCCTATTTCACCCTCTTAGGGATGGTATTTCCAAAAATCCTTTCAGTCGTCCGCTAACGTCTCCTAGTCACAATCTACTTCTCTGCCAAATTTTATCTTCATTGGCTAAGTAGTTTCGAGATTTTATGATGAATGAGTGATGTTCCCATTTTATTTTCGAACTTCATCCATTCCTATGCTTTTACGTTATTATCTTAAGAAACAACAGCAACGGGGTAGATAAAATTAATCAAATACGATCAATCGATTTGTAAAGAAAATTAGGAGATTAATCACACTAGACCACCTTTTGAGAATCATTGTACTTAGTAAAATTAAATAACTACGCCACAGAAACTACGCTATCACTTTCATGTAGGTACAGTGCTAGAAGGATCTTTATGAAGATGGGTATTTTTTGACGTGATAACGTCTAAAAATCGATGAACGCGGGCTGCACGCACGAAAAAGTGTCACGTTCTGCGTGCAAGCCAGAGCGTGAAACAAGCGATAGAGAAGCACGATCGGTCTATCGGAGGCGTTAGGCTTGTGACTCATCTATCTTTCTTCCACCATGAACACGTAAAATTTTTATCCGTAAACTGACTTTACAGACAACCATTTTTTTTTCACAAATAAAAGCCTTTTTCTTCCACCACTACTTATAACTATCGAGCATGTTCTTCGTGCTTTATTTACAAAATCCTTACTAATATTATAAATGCGAAAGTGAGTTTGTTTGTTTGTTTATTTGTTTGTTTGTTTCGCTTTCACGTCGTAACTACTGAACCGATCATCATGAAATTTTGCATACAAGTTTTATGGAGTACGGAGAAGGACATAGGCTACCTTTTATCCCGGGAAAAAGTACTAGTCCCGAGGGATCGACATTGACGCGGGCGGAGCCGCGGGCGAAAGCTAGTAATATATAAATAACCTGAAAACGGACAGACAAAACTCAGTCATGATGGCTAATTTCACATTTGACAAGATGCCGACTGGTGTTCATTTAGATCTTGGACGATTTCGTCCAAGATTTAGATCCTTGTAGCACTGTATATGCGGACTGGGCTCGTCTCCGTCTATAATCAATGAAAACAAGAACAGACGTGTCTGCAATCCGTGACAGTTTATGTTATGAACTTGATAATAGATTCATAGAATGACATCAACTATTATCTAGTTTGGACTAGATCAGCCAGTCAGTTTCATTTTCTATTCATACAGATTTTACGAATTTAAACCTTACATTTCGGCGTGGACAGATTTGTAGAACATAGAGCTACGACTTGACTCATCTACATGAACCCTATGTTTTTTTATAACTAAACTTTTATTTAACTCACCCTGTTCATTTATCTGTGAGGATCCAATCTTGCAACTTAATTATGCATCATGTATCCATAACCGATTAAACAAAAAATTGTGCATTTATGTCAATCATGCATGTTACTCATTCAATCTCTGTAAAAGATTGCTTCAAAAAAGTAATAAAAAAAATATACTATGTAGCAAGCTCCAAGTCAGCTTTTGCTACTTTACCCACCAGGTCTTAGAACCCTGTGTTACTTATACCCAGCTTTTATATGAGAATGCCTCGTTTAGTTCAGTGTGCATGGACATGCATAATTTTAATTTGAGCTGGTGCACGTATTCAGTTAAATTTTCTTTCTTTTGATTAGTTAGTATGCATGGAAATTCTGCAGTTTAGTATACCCGTATTTTTGTAATAATTTCGTCAATAATTTATGCAACGATGCTGGCAGTATGAGGTAGAGTAATAGTGAAACCAATTATTCGAATTTTTCATCATTAAAGTATTGCAATTGTAATGTGCATACGCTAACTAAAATAACAATTTATAAAACTTTACATAAATTCTAAATAACATTTAGACAATTAATAAATATCATTGTATAACAATATCTGAATTCTTCAGAAGGGAAATAAACTGCGTCTTTATCTATATTTGTAAACATTTTCACGTTTTAGGTTTTCAAAGCCGACAGCACAAGGTACATACGTAGATAAACATGTTCGTTCATCAAACATCTTTCAAGGAAAAGTAAAGGGCGATGCACTTCACATTCAATATCATAGTGTACGCTACGTCCTGAAAATTCTTCCACAATTTATACTTTGCTATCTTTTTATGTAAATACTGTCAACATTGTTTTTCACTTCAGTGATGACCTATATATTTATTACATTGCACGCTATAAAACGTTATTTTAGGCACGCTTTGCTCTCAATCATACTTTTGTAATTGTTTATTTTATATTAAAAGTAACATCTGATTTTCTTTTGATTCCAGCAACGCTCATCACCGCAACAGCGGGTACCTGCTATGGTTGGCCCTCACCGACTCTCCCCTACTTACAATCAAAAGACAGCAGTATACCAACGTCCAGTGATGAGGGATCATGGATAGTCTCCATCATGATCCTGTGCTCCGCCATTACTCCAGTCCCCGCTGCCTACCTCGCCGATAAATTCGGAAGAAAAACCACGCTCTTGCTAGGAGCTATACCCTTCATACTTGGCTGGGTGCTCATCATCGTTGCCAAGTCAGTGGCCTTGCTGTATGTGGCCAGGATGTTCTCGGGGCTCGGCTACGGCATAGTCTACACTGTGGCCCCCATGTACACGGGAGAGATCGCCACGAACGAAGTTCGAGGCGCCCTCTCTACTCTCATCACTCTAATGAATAAAGTGAGTATCCTCCTAACTTGTATGAACTAAGTTCGACTGACTTTGTAATACAGACCCGGAACGAAGGCATTCGACTTTAATATCCGGTGAACTTAGCATATCTAAACTTGATTCGTATTAGTTTGGGAATCTGGCTGCAAGTGAATCTGCGAGCTCTATGCGATGCAGATGACTGCAAAGTTTAGATAGAGTCACTTTGTAATGTAAGCATCTTGTTAATAAATGTAGCTAAAATGTAGATAGTTTAACGTTTTGTCAGATTTAATCCAAAATTGAAGTCTGTTTTGATAGCTTTAGAATAACAATTGATAGGAACAGTACCTTTTCCGGGATGAAAAGTACCCAATGGGGACGGCCCCAGGCTTCAAACTACCTCCATTTCGAGTTTCATCTAAATCGGTTCACGCGTATGATATAGATAGACAAAAGACAGACCGACAGACAGAAGTGTTACTTACAAATTTCATATATTAGTGTGGATTGCGCTGCGGCGATTCCTTTTTTTGAAGCAACGACAAGTTATTCTCACCGGTCGCCCACCGAAAAGTTATTCGCACAAAAGATACGCTGTTCATTGTGATTCAGGCAGACAATTTGAAAAATACGTCCGTGAAATAACACGCCCGTCAATTTGTCCGTCACACCATCCGTGAGAACAAACAGCCATTATGGGCTTTCCGAGAATTTATTGGATACCAGTTTTTTCCGCGACTTTGTCCGTATAATTTGTCGTCTACATCCTATTCTAATGTATAAACTAACTCTGTACAATTTTATCAATGTATCTAAGATAATTGTTGCACGCACTTGCGTGCAACAATTATTGTCTGCCTGAGAGATTAACAAACATTAATCCACACTGTGGATGGATGTATTTAATTTTGTATAGTTTGTTAATCTTTGGTTAGTTTGTGAGTAGTAAAAGTACTTTTACTACTCACAAACTAAATAGTACATAGGTACTCGAACACTCCGAAGACTCGACCATAAGTATTGTTTAATCCACTCAAGGTTGATTACAAAACAAGCTTGCAAAAACACGCTATTCTTCCATTCACGTAATAAACGTGTCAATAATAAACTATTAAATGCACTAGATTACACATATCATTATTTTTTTTTATCTTGCCAAACTCTCTATCTTTACGGCAAACATTTATGTTTACATGAATGCTCTAAATTGTCATATATGTATATTCTCTGTAAATGCGAGTTTGATAAGACTAGATGGCTGGCGTTACTTGCACCAAGTCGTAAAATTCATTTGTTTCAACTCCCTAACTTTGTCGCTACGACGAAATATGTTCTTTCCAAAATAATAAACTTATATATCCCGTACAAACAATGTAAAGTTTACATTGTTTGTACGGGATAATACTTTTGAATGTTTACTACGTGTCTGATGTTCACTTTTTTTATGATAAGGACGGCAAACGAGCAAGCGAGTCACCTAATGGTAAGTGATCAGCGCTGCCCATGGACAACTGCAATACCAGGGTGTAACAGGAGCGTAGCCACCCTTTTAAAGACTTGAGGGAAAGGATGGGCCTCCGGCTCTCTCACTGAACACCGAACGAGGCATAGAAGCGGTAAAGCTTCTACTCAAACGTCGATCTTCTGTGAGAGTGTGGTACTTCCACGGACGAGCCGGCCCACACATGCATACTTGGGAAACATGAATACCATACCTACCTAAAAATACACATTTAAGTATTCCAAGTGTGTCAGTACCTACGCGGCGTCCTATCTCACTGATACCATTAGATCACCCGAAGATCGCAGAAGAAACGCAACAAACATTTAAATTTATCTGTTCAGTACGAATTTGTTCCTTTCGCCGTCGAAACTGCTGGGCCTTGGTGCCCAAAAGCCAAAAACTTTGTTAGTGAGGTGGGACAAAGGCTTTACATAGCTATTCAAAGAGGTAATGCCGCTGCAGTAATGGTGACCTTTGAGCCGGGTACGATTCGGGATGGCATTTTTGATTAAATATTTGTAAAAGTCTTTAAGAAATTGTGTGATATTTTGAATTGAAACAGATATTTTATTGGAACAAAGAAACTTTTATCCAATATTCCAATATTTTTAGTATGATTTTATACGTATTAAAGTTAATATTTAATGTTTATATTAACGATTATTTTCTTTTTGTTTTCAGGTCGGTATTCTTTCCCAGTACTGCATTGGCCCGTTCGTATCGATGCGAACTTTAGCTTCTATCAACTTGATCCTACCAATTACCTTCATCATCACCTTCATATTCTTGCCTGAGTCTCCATACTACTATCTTAAGTTCGAACGCAGTGAGAGAGCAGAGCGGTCCCTCAGATTCCTGCGAAGTGGTGATATAAGGACAGAGTTAAAAAATATAGAAATTAACGTCCAAGAGGACATGAAGAACAGAGGCTCCTGGGGTGACCTTTTCACAGAAGCAACTAATAGAAAAGCTATGTGGATAAGTATTGGAATATTTACTATTCAACAGCTGTGTGGAAGTGCAGCTATTGTTGCGTATGCAGAAGTTATCTTTAATGTCGCTGCAAAAGGCACAAGTGCTAACATAAACGGTACAGCAGCAGCCGCAGGCCTGTCTATCCAGCCCTACCAGGAGTCCATCATCCTGGGTTGTGTTCAAGTGGCAACTTGTGTGCTCTCTGTTCTCCTCGTGGACCGCGTGGGCAGAAAGCCCCTGTTATTGCTATCGGCAGTCGGTGTTGGACTTATGAACGCTTCTCTTGGCACGTATTTCTTCTTCGACATCACGAACAAGGGGTCGGTGGACTTCCTGAACTGGTTGCCGCTAGCGTCCCTGCTCGTGTATATTGTGTGCTACGCCATCGGCCTGTCGACGGTGCCATACGTCATCATTGGAGAGATGTTCCCGACCAACGTGAAGCTGTACGCCTCTTGTATCGCCCACATCTACACTGGTGTTGCTATGTTTAGCGTGCAGAAACTATTCCAGGTTCGTTACTTTTAATATATTAATTTTTTACTCAGACAGCCTGCATCTTTAAATTTTCATGGTGAATGGGACATTTGATTTATGGACATAATCGCAAACATCTTATATACTTTCGTTTTTATTCTTCAGTCTGTCGACAGTTAAAAAGCTTGATGTTTGTAAGAAAACTTAAAAATGAAAATATAGCCGCAGCAACCTGTCATTGTTATGAGTTAATTTTAACTTCGAACGCAGATGCCTGTAAAATAAACTTGCGAGTTTTGTAATTTTCAAGTTTTATTTAAGATAGTTTGCATGTTTTAATGCTAATTACAATAAATTTACCCATTGTAATCATAACATAGTACATTTAAATTGAATCCCACGCCGGTTTGTCTGTATTAGCTTATCTTTGAAACTACTGGGCTGATTTTTTTAATTCTTGGAAAAGATATGTAGACTGGTAAGGAGCCTCGCCTAGTTTTTAGAACATCTGTGTAATCAAATTGCTCTCCTCATAAGTATATCAAAATCTATCAAGACATGCATTTTTTTTTTACTATTCGTATTTTTTAATCCCTAATTACATAACATTCTCCGTCAGAAAGACCATAGGGCTATATATCTTCATTCTGAGATATTATGTACATTGATTCTCGAAATGAAAAGATGTTTTCCTTATTTCCAGGTTGTAAAAGACGCCTATGGGATATACACAGTATTCTGGGGCTTCGCAGCCTTCTCCATCATGGGCCTGGTGTACATGCTCGTCGTGCTGCCTGAGACCAAGGGCAAATCCTTCGCCTGTATCCAAGCGCAACTCAAGCGCGAAGTCGCCAAGGACAACGCCAAGAAGATCGCCACCGTCGAATATTAAGCGAATGCGCTACTTTCTCATTCTTAATTCTAAGATTAACTTTAAGGGATCAAGTTGAATTGAAACTTAAGGATATTGTTACTTACGTTTAATTTAGACAGTTTTATATACAAAAGTATTTTATGTACACGACGGTCAATTAAGTAGTATGTACATAAGGAGAGGAAGCAGGCTTGGAGCCAGGATGGGAGCCGAAGAAAAGGCGGTGAAGTCGTAAGGGTCGTAGTTCTCGGGGAGTCGACGGGACGCTATCACGTCGGAGTACAGCTTGGCCGACCTTTTGGGCGTCCTCGTCTTGTTGGGGCTCTTGAAATCAACCAGGTACAGACCAAAGCGGGACCTGCAAATGCATTTACAAACATGACGAGTGAAATTATATCAAGTTTGACTGACGGTTTGTTTGATTTAACATCCTGCTTAATACGAAAGTGGAAGTGATATTTAATTCTAAATTTGTTCAGAAAACACATTGACTTTAACGAAACAAGTTATTGTTACAAAGTTTGAAAACGCTAGGTGTATAAGTTTACGCGTAAGTAAATTTTTGTTTACTTGGGAATCCGTCGCAGTAGATATAGCAACAAAGTTGTTAATTTATTGTTTTTATTAAGTATCGTTAGAAACTACTGTACGTAGACGTATAGTTCTTATTTAATTTATTACTAAAGAAGAAATTAATTAGTATCAATAAAATAGTTGAACTAAGACAACTAGTCTTTCCACATATTCTCATCATATGATAGAAGTATAACGAATGCGGCACACCTGAATAAATAAATGAAGTAAATTTACTTTGTACTGCGTGCGCCAGGAATAAAAGTAAAAAAAAAAGGATTGCACTTCGGGAGTGCCGGCAGAAGTGAAAACTTGAACATTAACGTTGTGCATTTTTAAATATTTTGGAAAGGTTACGGAATAATTTCGCACGAATTGCTTTATTTATCAGTATAGAAGTACTATCATTTATGTGGTTAAGTACAATATTAATTTATTGCGCTATCGTACACAAACATGACAATTTATTTTTGACTAGCTCCGTGGCGCAGCGGTCAACACGCCTGCCTGCGACACGGAGTGACCGGGTTCGATCCCCGGCCAGGTCAAGATGGAAAATGATCTTTTTCAGATTGGCCTGGGTCTTGGATGTGTATCTATATATGTATTTGTTATAAAATATAGTATCGTTGAGTTAGTATCCCATAACACAAGTCTCGAACTTACTTTGGGGCTAGCTCAATCTGTGTGATTTGTCCGTATATATTTATTTATTTATTTTATATTATCGCCTCGCGGTAGAAAGAGAGGGGGATATTTTACGTCCTCTTCTACGCCGCGCCACCCGGTGGTCTCAAGTCACGTGTCCGTCTTATACAAATTTTCGATCAGCCGCCCTTGCATGGCACGCGCGACAACGTTTATCGACTATCGCCATCTTGTTTTCCGTAATGTCAAAGAGCGAGATGTGAATAGTTTATCGCGCGATATAAACGGCATCGCGGGCGCCATGCTACGGGTGCAGGTCACGTGCCCTAACGCGAGTTTAACATTTTTTACCTATCCCCCAAAAAGTGCACATCGCCGCTAAAGAAGTTTTCACTTCAAAAATATGTGTCGTGACATAGGAATCTAATAAAATAGCCAGCGAAGTCTACATCAGGGATGTTACGAATATCATATTTTCGACATTCGCGAATGCGACTGGGAATATTGGTCATGCGAATGTGCAAATGCGAATATTCCGGTAAATCATTAAAATAACAAATAATACAAAAGATAATTACGTAGTCACAATATTTATTAATAATTATACATATTTCCACTTCTAGCATGCACCGGCTTGCACAGATTCGCATTCGCAAAACATTCGCATCGTTCGATGCGAATGCAAATGTTGATGCGAATTTTTAAAATGATGCGAATGCAAATTCAAATATTCGTAACATCCCTAGTCTACATTCAAATATTGAGGCTACTTTTCCTCTAGGAAATGATGAAATTCTTCGGCCTGTATCAGGATATTGAGGATCTCAGTTAAGATAGATATATACATGTTAAGCAATGCTTAGCATAGAGTATACCTTCTACACCACAGCAACGTTTAATTCCCTTACCAGAGCGGGTAAATACCATTCACACTTTGTCGCATTATATACATTTCGCACGTTGCGGATTTTGACAAGTTGATACCTTGTCATTTGTTCATCAATAATGAACTTTTTGACCATTGTACATTTTGACGATCGAGCGTATTAAGCCCAAGTACAATTTGACTTTTACTCAGTAATGTTCTTGGGCGGATTTTTTTTATTTTGGAGCTATCAAGGAGGCGGTGTAAGGCCGTAAAAACTTGGTCAAATCATGTGTTTCCGCGGGCGATTTCTGACAACCCATTGACGCGTAACACGTCACTGGAATGTAGTTTTCAAGTTTATATATATATATATATATATATATATATATATATATATATGTTTGTTAGTCCGATAGGTATACAAGGTGATTTTGAACTGCCTGGCAATATTTTAATGACGGAATCGGAATAGTAAACACCAGCAAAATAAAAAGGTAATATATGATTAAAAAATTACACTTACTTTTTCATTATTACCTGTTTTTCTTGTGGGGTCTATTATATTATTAAGAACTTTCTAACATCAAAATATTTTCAGGGTACTCAAAATCACCTGCATACTGTTTGTTCTTGTAACATTTCATAAATATGTTGCCTGTCTGTTGCCTAATGCAAACAAATAAATAAATAAAAATTAAATCAATAATATACAGCATATTAATGCTGTATTTGTAAAGAAAATAGCAAGTTACAATTATCTAACTTGCTATTACAAAAGCGCAACGTACAACTTATTCTGTGCAACCCGCGGGCGTTTTGCTGAATGCAACACAGCTGTGGATGCAAACCAGCAAAACGCTCAGAAAGGAGGATAAACTGCCTCGATTGCCTGATGGTGAACTGATTTATAAACCTATCTGATAATACTCATCATGGGATATATTTGTATTTACAAATCACTTGAGCTCAAACTCCACTCTTTGATACACAAAGACAAATTCTTCTCCAGTGGTTCAATCCTCATCACAACCATCACACCACAGAGATCCGGTAAATAAGTTTTATAAAAGGTTAGGAAATACAAAGATACGGACAGACAGTTTTTTTTATAAATAAATGTAGAGAGGTTGTCAATATATCAGATTCTTTAATTTATATATATGTAAGCACAAAACTCCGTCATTCATAAACCCATTTGAAGAAAAAAAAAATATTTTGAAAGGTATGCGTACTCTCGAATTGGCTCCATTTAAATTTCATAAAAATTGGATCAGTAGTTTGGTAAATGCAACTTAATTTCAGGTTGTTACCTCTGGAGGTAACAACCTCTTTCTGTTAAAACAGTTTTAACAGAAAGAAAATAAAACTAATTAAAACAAAATTTTGTAAAATTGCCAATATAAATTGTGTCATTCATATGTAATTTTAGAAAAATTGAGATCACGATATTAACCCGTGTTTTCATTATCTACACTTGCTTAGTATTTACTTTTAGATAGGACTTATAAATACCTTAGGTTTAACGTGTGTAATTGTTATACAACTATTGACGTATTTTAGCACAGTTCCTTGACACTTTAAATGACTTTAGATGTGACTAACCTTAGACAAAGAGTATGGGAAATCTTATAGCTCATCGTACATATGTCATAAGTTTGTAACTGACATTGCATGTTATCATCATCAATGCAGCCGTAAGAAGTCCACTGCTGGACAAAGGCCCCTTCCAAGGATTTTTTGTTCCATGGAAGGATATTGCCATCTTACCACACTTGGCAGGCGGGTTGGCGAGCGCAATTTCTTTGGCTTCTTAGGCTTCTGACGCTGTTGCTAAGCTAGGGGAAGGAATGGAATTTGTTGGATTAGGAAAGAGAATGAAGGATTGGAATATTACTCACTCGAATTTTTGGGAAATAGGTAGCAAGTAGCAGGTCGGGAGCTTATACTTTTTATGGACGTAAAAAAGTTGGTAGTTGTCGCTGAAAATATCAAGTTATTTGCGACGAATCTGTTTCTAGGTAAAGCTTTTTTGGTATTTCATTTTGCTAGGTTTTAATTATTTTTTTGAAAATATTTTAATGTAATCTTTTATTTTGATCTTTGAACTGTACTTCATGTTTTTTCATGCAATGTATTCCATGAAAAATAAGGCTAACTGCGCAGCAAAAAAATAGACGTTTTACGGTATTCTTCTGATGCACAGCGCCTTAACGATAGCTGGGACTAAAAAACTGTGTTTATCCTCCTTTCTGAGCGTTTTGCTGGTTTGCATCCACAGCTGTGTTGCATTCAGCAAAACGCCCGCGGGTTGCACAGAATAAGTTGTACGTTGCGCTTTTGTAATAGCAAGTTAGATAATTGTAACTTGCTATTTTCTTTACAAATACAGCATTAATATGCTGTATATTATTGATTTAATTTTTATTTATTTATTTGTTTGCATTAGGCAACAGACAGGCAACATATTTATGAAATGTTACAAGAACAAACAGTATGCAGGTGATTTTGAGTACCCTGAAAATATTTTGATGTTAGAAAGTTCTTAATAATATAATAGACCCCACAAGAAAAACAGGTAATAATGAAAAAGTAAGTGTAATTTTTTAATCATATATTACCTTTTTATTTTGCTGGTGTTTACTATTCCGATTCCGTCATTAAAATATTGCCAGGCAGTTCAAAATCACCTTGTATACCTATCGGACTAACAAACATATATATATATATATGTTTGTTAGTCCGATAGGTTCAAAATCACCTTGTATACCTATCGGACTAACAAACATATATATATATATATATATATATGTTTGTTAGTCCGATAGGTATACAAGGTGATTTTGAACTGCCTGGCAATATTTTAATGAAGGAATCGGAATAGTAAACACCAGCAAAATAAAAAGGTAATATATGATTAAAAAATTACACTTACTTTTTCATTATTACCTGTTTTTCTTGTGGGGTCTATTATATTATTAAGAACTTTCTAACATCAAAATATTTTCAGGGTACTCAAAATCACCTGCATACTGTTTGTTCTTGTAACATTTTATAAATATGTTGCCTGTCTGTTGCCTAATGCAAACAAATAAATAAATTAAAATTAAATCAATAATATACAGCATATTAATGCTGTATTTGTAAAGAAAATAGCAAGTTACAATTATCTAACTTGCTATTACAAAAGCGCAACGTACAACTTATTCTGTGCAACCCGCGGGCGTTTTGCTGAATGCAACACAGCTGTGGATGCAAACCAGCAAAACGCTCAGAAAGGAGGATAAACACAGTTTTTTAGTCCCAGCTATCGTTAAGGCGCTGTGCATCAGAAGAATACCGTAAAACGTCTATTTTTTTGCTGCGCAGTTAGCCTTATTTTTCATGGAATACATTGCATGAAAAAACATGAAGTACAGTTCAAAGATCAAAATAAAAGATTACATTAAAATATTTTCAAAAAAATAATTAAAACCTAGCAAAATGAAATACCAAAAAAGCTTTACCTAGAAACAGATTCGTCGCAAATAACTTGATATTTTCAGCGACAACTACCAACTTTTTTACGTCCATAAAAAGTATAAGCTCCCGACCTGCTACTTGCTACCTATTTCCCAAAAATTCGAGTGAGTAATATTCCAATCCTTCATTCTCTTTCCTAATCCAACAAATTCCATTCCTTCCCCTAGCTTAGCAACAGCGTCAGAAGCCTAAGAAGCCAAAGAAATTGCGCTCGCCAACCCGCCTGCCAAGTGTGGTAAGATGGCAATATCCTTCCATGGAACAAAAAATCCTTGGAAGGGGCCTTTGTCTAACAAACATATATATATATATATATGTTTGTTAGTCCGATAGGTATACAAGGTGATTTTGAACTGCCTGGCAATATTTTAATGACGGAATCGGAATAGTAAACACCAGCAAAATAAAAAGGTAATATATGATTAAAAAATTACACTTACTTTTTCATTATTACCTGTTTTTCTTGTGGGGTCTATTATATTATTAAGAACTTTCTAACATCAAAATATTTTCAGGGTACTCAAAATCACCTGCATACTGTTTGTTCTTGTAACATTTCATAAATATGTTGCCTGTCTGTTGCCTAATGCAAACAAATAAATAAATAAAAATTAAATCAATAATATACAGCATATTAATGCTGTATTTGTAAAGAAAATAGCAAGTTACAATTATCTAACTTGCTATTACAAAAGCGCAACGTACAACTTATTCTGTGCAACCCGCGGGCGTTTTGCTGAATGCAACACAGCTGTGGATGCAAACCAGCAAAACGCTCAGAAAGGAGGATAAACACAGTTTTTTAGTCCCAGCTATCGTTAAGGCGCTGTGCATCAGAAGAATACCGTAAAACGTCTATTTTTTTGCTGCGCAGTTAGCCTTATTTTTCATGGAATACATTGCATGAAAAAACATGAAGTACAGTTCAAAGATCAAAATAAAAGATTACATTAAAATATTTTCAAAAAAATAATTAAAACCTAGCAAAATGAAATACCAAAAAAGCTTTACCTAGAAACAGATTCGTCGCAAATAACTTGATATTTTCAGCGACAACTACCAACTTTTTTACGTCCATAAAAAGTATAAGCTCCCGACCTGCTACTTGCTACCTATTTCCCAAAAATTCGAGTGAGTAATATTCCAATCCTTCATTCTCTTTCCTAATCCAACAAATTCCATTCCTTCCCCTAGCTTAGCAACAGCGTCAGAAGCCTAAGAAGCCAAAGAAATTGCGCTCGCCAACCCGCCTGCCAAGTGTGGTAAGATGGCAATATCCTTCCATGGAACAAAAAATCCTTGGAAGGGGCCTTTGTCCAGCAGTGGACTTCTTACGGCTGCATTGATGATGATAACATGCAATGTCAGTTACAAACTTATGACATATGTACGATGAGCTATAAGATTTCCCATACTCTTTGTCTAAGGTTAGTCACATCTAAAGTCATTTAAAGTGTCAAGGAACTGTGCTAAAATACGTCAATAGTTGTATAACAATTACACACGTTAAACCTAAGGTATTTATAAGTCCTATCTAAAAGCAAATACTAAGCAAGTGTAGATAATGAAAACACGGGTTAATATCGTGATCTCAATTTTTCTAAAATTACATATGAATGACACAATTTATATTGGCAATTTTACAAAATTTTGTTTTAATTAGTTTTATTTTCTTTCTGTTAAAACTGTTTTAACAGAAAGAGGTTGTTACCTCCAGAGGTAACAACCTGAAATTAAGTTGCATTTACCAAACTACTGATCCAATTTTTATGAAATTTAAATGGAGCCAATTCGAGAGTACGCATACCTTTCAAAATATTTTTTTTTTCTTCAAATGGGTTTATGAATGACGGAGTTTTGTGCTTACATATATATAAATTAATGAATCTGATATATTGACAACCTCTCTACATTTATTTATAAAAAAAACTGTCTGTCCGTATCTTTGTATTTCCTAACCTTTTATAAAACTTATTTACCGGATCTCTGTGGTGTGATGGTTGTGATGAGGATTGAACCACTGGAGAATAATTTGTCTTTGTGTATCAAAGAGTGGAGTTTGAGCTCAAGTGATTTGTAAATACAAATATATCCCATGATGAGTATTATCAGATAGGTTTATAAATCAGTTCACCATCAGGCAATCGAGTATAGTGAATTATGGCAGTATCGTTGAATGAACTAAGTACTCGTACCACTACGACAACTAGTAACCAAAGTCAATACAGGAAATAAAAAAAGCATCCTATGATCGTACATTTACAAAGAGGGGTTACCAGTTAAACAGGATTTTCGTAAATGAAAATACTTACACATAACCGTCATCCCATTCGAAGTTATCCATCAAACTCCACGCGAAGTAGCCTTTAACGTTGCTCTGGTCCTCATGGATAGCGTGAAGCAGTGCATTCAAGTAGTGGCTGTAGTACGACACGCGAGTGGAGTCGTCTATCCCACTGTAGTCCGCGTACCCATTCTCCGTCACGATTATGGGGTAATTGGGGTACTTCTTGGTTATGTAGTTTAGGAGTCTTCGGAAGCCTGATGGTACCACCTGTTTAAAAAGATTGTACATAGTTATATTGTTGAAAAGTTAGGTTTTTTTTTTCAATGTTTGCCAATGGAAAGAAACAATTGTCACTTGGTTTGCTAGCAAACCCAGTAACATTTGTTTCTTCGTTTTATTGCATTTTTCACGACTGCCCAAAAAAAGTATTATAAAGGTGCGGGAGAGACTGAGCAAGCGTCATTTTAGTAGTTAGCAAAAATTCTTAATCTTCTAAGAGAAACAGCGGACCTAGCTTTCTACTAATAACTTCTGATTGCGGAACTCAAGATAAAATTTCGTCCATTAAGTATTACACCTAAGTTTTTCACGCTCTTGCTATATAAGGTACAACTACATATTCCTTTTAAATTGGTTTCAGGCAGAGTTGACTACGAGAACTGCCGACTATTATTACTTGGGTTTTGAAAGGATTAACTTTTAAACGATCGAGAACGATCTAGAAAATAAATTAAAAATCTGTCAAAGAGCGATGGAGAGATCCATGATAGGAGCTAGAACAAAAGATAAAATCAGGAATACACACCTCAGATTAATGACAGGAGTAGAAGACGCTATAAAAGTAGCCAAGAGGCTTAAGTGGAACTGGGCAGGACACATCGGAAGAATGTCAAATAATAAATGGGCAAAAATGACCACAGAATGGACTCCAAGAGACAGGACCCGTAGAGTGGGTAGACCAAGAACGAGATGGAAAGATGATATCTCGAAATATACCAGCCAATGGTGGAGAAAGACTTGGGATAGAAAAATATGGGAAAAATTGGGGGAGGCCTTTTGCAATTAGCAGCATGCAGCAAAACTGATTTAGCACTTTAAATTTTTCATAAACAAATTGTAATAGTATACCTATTTACTGCATGAAATAAAGGCTATATTATTATTATTATTATTATTATTATAACTTTTAAACCGTGTTTGTTACCCCAGTTCGAAATTTGTAGCAAATTTAAGTTTGTTCGACCGCATCTGCAAGACTTGGTGTTTGGCAGTACATTTGAAGGTCGTCGGCATACTGCATAGAGGTGATAAGGAGAATTAAAGTCATCGTATGCCTGTTTGTCTACTTTGTTGTATAAAGAAAAGATAGGCGATAATTGGTAGAGAAGAATAAAAAATTCCGCCATATTTCGCTCTTTTCAGTGAATATTGGTGGTCTTGTTCGAGTGTAGTTCTCATTTTTAGGGTTCTGTAGCCAAATGGGAAAAAACGGAACCCTTATGGATTCGTCATGTTTCCGTCCGTATGTCACAGCCACTTTTTCCAAAACTATAGGTAAGAACTATAGGTACAGTTGAAACTTGGTAAGTAGATGTATTCTGTGAATCGCATTAAGATTTTCACACAAAAATGGAAAAATAACAATACATTTTGGGGGTTCCCCGTACTTAGAACTAAATCTCAAATTTGTGGGGTACCTATCTATGGATAGGTCTTCAAAAATGATATTGAGGTTTCTAATATAATTTTTTTCTAAACTGAATAGTTTGCGCGAGAGACCCTTTCAAAGTGGTAAAATGTGTGCCCCCTCCCCCTGTAACTTCTAAAATAAGAGAATGATAGAACTAAAAATAATATATGATGTACATTACCATGCAAACTTCCACCGAAAATTGGTTTGAACGAGATCTAGTAAGTTGTTTTTTTTAATACGTCATAAATCGTAAACCGCAATTTACCTTTCATTCAATCAACTCAAATGTAACAAGAACTTTTATATTATGTTACTTGCTGCTACAGAACCCTTCATGGGCAAGTCCGACTCGTAGTTGGCCACTTTCATTCATAGTTGTAAGAATGCTGTATATAATAAAGCAATGCATAGAACTAGGTGGAAAAGAACGGGAGTCTTTTTTCTAGCAGTGAGACCAAAACATCCAATAAAAAAAAATAAAGAAATGATGCTGTATTGCTGTAATAACGTAATAACGTCACCGACGGGAGTTCTTGGCGGGAATTTCCACGGACTGCACTGACTCTTTTGTTTTAGATTGTTTTGCAAATTGTTTCTAGTGAACTTTATAGGTAATGTGAAATCTATGTAATTTGGTGTAATAAATACCCATGTTTATGAACAAAGTGTAGAATAACTAAAATATAGTGTCATGGTGCGGCTGTAGTGAGATTTACATCGAGGGCTGGTGTTTGCTCGCCTCATTGCGACGTTTATGATCAAGCCATTCGAGAGAATTGTCGCCAGGGGCTCCATGGAAATCAGCGAAATGAATTACACCATCATTTCGTTGATACACAAGCAAGATTATCTCAAAAAATAACTAGACACTGGCTAAAATAAACTTGTGAATGAAGTTTGGTGGCCAAAAAGAAAAAAAGATGCTATGAAACCTCAGAATATGGAAGAAACGCGAAAGAAGACCGCGAATCTAGCGTAATTGCGTATATAGTGTATGAAAATCTCCTTTTTACACGACTGCACAAAGAAATAGTGGATTGTTTTCAGGGTTCAAGTATGCGAGTTCTTTTTTACCATAAATTCTAAATGACTACATAATCTAAATGATAATTTGGATACCTAATCGGGGTATCGTTTGATTCCTTACACCGTCGAGTAGCAAAGATTATATTTTGTTTTTGCTGAAAGTCCTGTTTTTTACCCCTAAACAAAAAGAGGCGTTAGACAAAATAAGTTTGAGAACCTCTGAGCTATGGCATCGTAGACTACAAATGGATGGACGGTTTAAAATCCTTTCTTTATCTAAAACTAAATAGCGTCCCAGATTCTTAGCTATATTTGAACTACCCTGAGAAGCTAAATAGAAAACATCTAATTGAACGTCTCCATTTAAGCATTACTTTTGGGATTAGATTATTAATATACATAAGTCATTTCTATATTTGCACGAGGTGTACGACCAGGTTAGATCGTCAAGGGTGGAATGATTTTTTTATTAAAGAAACTTATTTCTATTCGGACTTCGCTGTTTCTTTCCCTAAAGTATACAATATCATCGATCGAATATTAAGAAACTATGTTTTTTTTAATAAAATAAACTCCTTGTCTAAAACCATGGATAAGTGGGACCTATAATTTAAAAGCCAAAGATATCACCTGCTCCTCGAATGATATCCATCACATTTTCGTGAACCTGAGCATTCACATATCAGAGATTTGTAAAAATTTCATCGAAATTGTTGATGCCATTTACGAGACTCTTATTATATACATATAGGCATGTAACATCCTCGTCTTCATCGTCACTTACCATCAGGTGGGATGGGAGACAAATATTTAATTCAATACTTTAAAAAAATATATTTATACATATTCCCCATCAAAAAAATGTGTACATTCAGTCAAGAAGAAACGACATAATAGTCCATGAAGGATCCTGAACTCTAACTACACCAATATATATCATTCGCAGGTACTGCCCTCAATTCCTTATCAGCCAGACAATAGATAGTAGTATCAAGTCTCTTCGAGTAATGTAATGGTTTCAGCTGAAGAAATCAGCTGTTCTTCGAATGAAGTCAAGTTTGACAGAGCACTGATTTCAGTTTTCTTCATTACTTGTATCTCAAAAGTCATTGCACGCAAACGGAGGGAATAACCAAAGATGGGTTGTTCTTATCCTATACATATATATGTAGCGGATACAGGTATCCCCTTCTATTGGTTATGGTGAAAAAACCTGTGGAAACAACTAAAGAAATTATAATTGACTGATAAAAGACGAATAAAAAATTATATACCTTGAGCCATGACGAAGAGGACAAAGAAGGCCATGAAGGATCTTGAACCCGCACTACGCCAATATCGTTCTCGTGTGAAGGTATCGCTCCAACTTCCTTATCGGCCATAGACAATAGATAAGTGGTATAATGGTTTAAGCCGAAGAAATCAGCTGTTCCTCGAATGAAGTCCACCTCTTCTTTTGTGAACTCAGGCAGTCTTGAGTGAGTATAGTTCTGCTTTTTACTTTTAGCGTTGACTAAGTCTATGAGTTGTGGAGGATAGTTGCCAGCAGCGGAGTATACTGGATGCGCGTACCAACCCATCTGTGAATATTACATTTATAATTTTAATAACGTTAAAAAAGTTTTTAAATATTAGTTCAGGCAGGGATGTCATCCTCAGCTCCTTGGCCGGTGGTTGCAGGTAGGTATGGGATCGGATACACGCGCCCAACCTCCCGAGCTGCTTGCTACTTGCTTTTACTCCATTAATCCGAGTGAGTAGTATCTCAATAAGTACCTTCATTCCCTTCTCAAATCTAACAGATTTGAGAGGACACAACTGAATAGCATGGCTATAAATTACGCGAACGCAGTCGCGGAATAAAGCTTAACAAACAATATACTTACATGTGTGCTTAAATATAATTCTACAGCCTCACGATCTCTGGCTGTGTTAGATTTGGGTTCAGCCCAATTGGAGTCCAGCGACATGCCAAGTTTTCCTGAAAAATGAAAAATAAATATGTTTACAAATGAGTACTTTTTATCATATATATACGTTGGTAGTTTTGGAAACCTTATTTTTTTTTCTACCTTGCACTACCTGTTTTTATAAGCGATTTCTCAATCAAAAAGTTGCCTGGAAGACATTGCATTTTCCTAGTTTTATGATTTTTTAATTGTATATTTTTTCATTCTGTTTGCAATAAAGGATCTTCTATCTATCTTTATTTTAAATATTTATCTGTTTTCTCTTAGTTGCATACGGATGCAAGCGGCACTGATAGGTATTTCGAACCCGATTACATACACAGGTTGATCTCTTTATGGTTTTGATTTAACACCTTGTAATATTTAAATCATCACTGAGCAGACAAAAAAATACGATATAGAAATATGTATACCAGAAAAACTCAACGATTATACTATAATTGAATTTCAACGAATGGCCTAAGAATTTCGTATTTCACCTTATTTTCTTTCGATTTTGTATTCTATTTGTGATTCTGATTCCAAGATCAAGCTAGAGGTTTGAATCTACCAGTAATAAGATTTATAAATAAACTAGCTTTCGCCCGCGGCTCCTCCCGCGTCAATGTCGATCCCTCTTGCGGGAACTGTAGTTTATACTGGGATAAAATGTACCCTAACACCCGTATTCTAAAACATTACCTCAAAATTTCCTTGACTTGACTCAACCTTACTAGAACGATTTGGCATTCTTGGTCGGTAAAATCTTCCTCAAATCAAGGTAGAACCTTATTCAAGGCAAGGAAGCAAACGTCAAACATAAGGTAGGTCGCGAGGTACCTTAAGGATCCCTTGAACGCCATTAACGACGCTTTACGTGTCAGAAGTTGTTGTGGTTGTGAAACTTTGTAATAATGTCTTCGAATATGTTCGACTTTGAAGATTTTATGAATATGTTTACGATAATCGTTACGATTATGTATCCCGACGAAGATCAATTCCGTGATAGATTTCGCTTTAGGAAGAATGTTGTTCTTCACATAATTTAACAATTAAGTTGGAAGAGAATAATATTATATAATTGTATGACTCATATTGATTTTATTATTTTGACTTTTAGGGTTCTGTACCCAAAGGGTAAAAACGGGACCCTATTAATTTCGCTCCACTGTCCGTCTGTCTATCTGTCTGTCCATCTGTCACCAGGCTGTATCTCATGAACTGTAATAGGAAGACAGTTGAAATTTTCACAGATGATGTATTTCTATTGCCGCTATAACAACAAATACTAAAAAATAGTATAAAATTAATATTTAAGGGGACTCCCATACAACAAACGTGATTTTTTGCCTATTTTTGCTCGATATTGATAACGGCAACAAGTAGAAGCTTGAAATATTTACAGAATATTTAGTTATACATTCACTTAAAAATAAATAATTAAATAAAATTAATATAAAACAGGGATATATCCCATACAACAGACATGATTTTTTGCCGTTTTTATAGATAACGGAAGGAAACCCTTCGTGCACGAGTCCGAATCGCACATGGCCGGTTTTTTTTGTTACGATTATGTATAATTGTATTTATTTATAAGCCTGATTCCAAGTGTTTACGATATTTAAAAATTGCCAGGGTATTCAAAATCTTGCGGTATGTATGTGTGTATATTAGGTACTTTTACAAAAAAGTATAAATCAATTGAAGAAATCATCTCCAGCTCCAGCAGCTACATAGACATAAGTGGATCACCTTTGTTTCAAGTTTAACGTAGTTGACTGTAAAAAATATTTTGCTATGCAATATTCTATGTCATTGTTTATGTAACGTAGCATGTACTATTTTGTAAAAAAAATACTTCTAAATACACTTTTAATTTGCTTTCAATCACAAATTGAAGATAATTTGAAGACAATTTTTTAACAATGGCAACTTTTGTTTATATCTATCAAATATCTTGTTAAAAGGACTTCCATCCAGAGCCAAAGAGAAAATTAAAAAGTAAAATATTGCCTAGGTTGCCTAGGTGTGCAAACATAATAAAACGAAACAATGACGTCATTCCTCAAATTCAGCCTCACTGAAGGATCCTCAAGATAAGGTTGAGTATGCGACTGAGAATACAAATACAAAGGTGACACTGAGGATTTTCTTAAGGTAACCTTCAGTAAGTTTGAGTCAAGAGAATCATAAGGTAATGTTTAAGAATATAGGTGTAAGTCCTTCTTCGTACCCCAGACAACGTATATGAAAAATTTCATGATACTCGGTTCAGTAGTATTATTACTATACAGCGTGATTTTAAACCTCCTAACTATATTGAAATCTGGGAATCCGAATCCATAATGGAATCCAGAATTTAGAATTGCAAGAAAAAAAGGTAAAAAATGAAAAGAAAAACATTTGACCTTCCATAGAAATTCGTACAGCTGATCGGCGACTTTATATGGGAAACCTAATATTTTTTTGCAATCTGATTTTTTCTTGCAATTCTGTATTTCATTAGGCATTCTGATTCCGAGATTCCAGTATATGTGAAGTTCAAAGTCACATTGTATATAATTTATACAATTTTAATAACAGGACAAACCGTACCTGTCGCATATACTGAATGACCTAAGTTGATAGACACACAGGTACGTAATATTTGAGGTAATTAAACGTGTTTGAGGAAAACCGCAATACCTTTTAAGATTATTTAATATTCAGTTTTTCATTTTTCCATAGCTAATAGCTGTGGAAACCAACGTTGACTAAAATCCCCAACTTCTTATGTATAATAAATACTCGCTTATTGATCCTATCCGACCTAACTAATTTTATGAGTGCGAAACTTTGATCAAATATAATGGTAGATACTCGATTCGCGCTCGGAAAGTGGCACCGGCAAAACAGCGCACTAATCAAGTTTTGAAGCTGTTTTGTCCACAGCTTCAATTAACCGCGCTAGCACTCGCACCTCTCGGTATAGTGAAAAGATACAAAAACTATCAAAAATGAAAAAAGAGATGCGAGTTATACTTTCAATATATACCGTTTTTGCGTTTTTTTTAAGTACCTATGCATGATTTTTGACTCGGGGACATTATTAAGGTTTCATTTTGTATGAGACTGTGTGTATCTACCATTATATTTGATCAAAGGTGCGAAACATGGACATAGGGTACGAAAGCATCATGAAAATGTTTATACGCTTTGTCTGGGATACGGAAGAGGGTATAGGAGAGATCGAAGTAAACGCGAGCGTTTATTATTTTTTTAGATATTCATAATACTACAACAAGAACAACAACCAACAAAATACAATCATTTATTTTTAGGGTTCCGTACCCAAAGGGTAAAAACAGGACCCTATTAATATGGCTTCGCTGTCTGTCTGTCTGTCCGCCCGTCTGTCACCAAATTGTATCTCATGAACCGGGATTATTATTCAATATTATTATATTATTCAACAATTTATTAGGTATTGAATAATAATTATTAATATATTAATAGGGTAAATACCTAATAAATTGTAATAAGCTTGTGTTCCAAATCTAATGACATTTTCGAATAGGGCATAACATAAACACAAAATATATTTCTTTTCTGTATTCTGTGTCAAATAATACCTATTCCTGCCTGAGTAAAAAGGACCTATCTGATCATAGTTTAGCTAAAGAAAATTACCTCCAGTCTCGTTATAATTAGTCTTGAACGTATGGTATACATTAGCATGTGCCTTCAAAAGATTATGCGTGCAGAGGTACTCAGCAATCCCATGGCGATTCAGCGCTGGAGCCCTGTAGGTTCCTCCGTACCCTTCAAGGCAAGTCTGCATGGGCTCATTAAACGTCACCCAATACTTCACTTTATGAGCGAAATGTTTAAAGAGAACATTAGCATAGTCCGTATAGTAGTCCACGATCAAGGCATTCGTCCAACCTCCTATGTCCTGGAGTTTTTGAGGTAGGTCCCAATGGTAAATAGTGACCATTGGCGTTATATTGTACTTCAACAATTCGTTGATAAGATTATCATAATACGCTATGCCGAGTGGATTTATTTTGTTGACGAATCCAGTTGGTAATATTCGCGGCCAGGATATCGAGAACCGGTAGATGTTGACGCCGAGTTCGTGGACCATCTCCGCGTCCCTCTTGTAGAGATGGTAGGAGTCAGCAGCGACATCGGCATTGCTACCATCGCGGACGAAGGATTTGTTGGTGTGCACTAAGTGATCCCATATGCTTTCCGACTTTCCTGTAAACATAATTTTATTTTCATTTACTCCAAGCAAAGAAAACAAACATTGCTTAGTGCCTAAGGTTTCGATTATTTATGGTCTATGTAGTCGAAGTACTTTGAATACATAGGTAAAGTATATGTATTATAGGTATACAAACAAACGGAACTTAGCGCAAAAAAAAATCTATTTTTTTTTTCTTTTCTCATTTTCGATTTCGAATTGAAGCACTAAAATCATTCTTTTAATGTGTATTCCGCTTGAATTTCCAGGTGTTCAAGATAAAAATACTTATTCGTAAATGTCAAAATATCTAGAGAGCTGATACATCATTTGAGTAGATACTTCAGGCGCCTCATTGAATACTTTAGTAATGAACTTAAGGTACATCCTAAAAAAACATTTCGAGGTTCCATAAATAATCATGATATTCCAGCCAGATAAGTATAAACTAGTAGACCTAGACATCCTACAATATTGATTTATTACCTACTAGCTTTCGCCCGCGGCTCCGCCCGCGTCAATGTCGATCCCTCGGGAAAAGTACTTTTTCCCGGGATAAAAGGTAGCCTATGTCCTTCTCCGCACTCCAGAGAACTTGTATGCAAAATTTCATGATGATCGGATTAGTAGTTACGGCGTGAAAGCGTAACAAACAAACAAATAAACAAACTCACTTTCGCATTTATAATATTAGTTAGGATTAGGATACAAGCTTTTCCAGCTGCCTAAGAGACCTCCTCAAAATATTTATCAGCTGGACTTAAAAATATCAACATAATTTCAGTTCCATCGGTGAAGGGTAAGTGGTTTAAAAAAATTTCAAGATTTTACCTAAAACGAACTAACAAGGCACTAAATTAAAAGCTTGTAATAGTTGTAATAATTAATAGCCCTCGATACATGTTTACAATTTACTGTGTAGTGAAAATAGCTCGATCTGTGTGGATTATTTCTAGTACATGCAAAAAATACATAAGGTACTTGATACAAATAAGGCCTATGCTCAATTAAGTACATTAAAATATATTTATATCAAAAATAATTCACAATACATTAGACAACAACTTCATGGGTCGGCAAACAGTGCGCAAGCGGCCCGCTTGCGTTCACAGCAACGGTGGCGGCCGGTTGTTTGTAAAGATGGTCAAAGATGGTCGTTTTCATAGCGCGTTATTAATTTGCCGTAATTTCAGACAACTTTTAATTCGTTATTTTTTGAAGTTTTATTTTAAACAATCAAAAAAGATCATAATATAGAATGTGAATGTTAGTTTTTTTAATTTGCGAATTAAATACAAAATTAAACATTTATAAAGCACTAGCATTCGCCCGCGGCTCCGCCCGCGTCAATGTCGATCCCCCGGGAATAGTACTTTTTCCCGGGATAAAAGGTAGCCTATGTCCTTCTCCATACTCCAGAGAACTTGTATGTAAAATTTCATGATGATCGGTTAAGTAGTTACGGCGTGAAAGCGTAACAAACAAACAAACAAACAAACTCACTTTCGCATTTATAATTTAAGTTAGGATTAGGATAATGTACCTACTATATAAGGCCTAGCTTTTACAAAAGGCCTATTTGTGACCCTAGGTCTTAATGTATATCTATTGAATTTTAACTTTATTATGTTTATTTACAGATCGATTAACTTTGTTCTTCCAAGACCAAAACGAAATGAGCGGCAGTTAGTGATGCGCATTGTGACCGATTGTCGACTAACAAAGCTTTGGCGTAAAATGACGTAGGCCTTATTTAGTTTACCTTATTGAATGAACGCCTATAAAAGTAGTATTTCAAATCTGACTAGCAATTTAAGCATAATATGTAGTAAATAACATAGAAATGTATGCAATATCTCATGTAAATACTTTATAAAAGTCTGTCAAATACATATTTTTCTATAATGAATATCTACTCTATTTACTCTATATACTTGCCAATATTTAACAATTTAAGTATACATGCTTTGTTAAATAACTTTGTTTTAAAAAGGCTAGAATATGTTTTAATAATTACTTTAAATATGCCAACTAATAATAACCTAGCTTTAATTTTTGCCTTCTTTGAATATTTTTTAAGATATGTGTTGTAGATCTTTTTTGCCTTCTTTGAACATTTATTAAGACCTTATTTATATCATGTACTTTATTATCATGTCTTCAGTAAACAGTCGCTAAGCCAATGACGCAAAGGCCACATTAAGTATAGCAGTTGAGGTGTAAATACACTTTATCTACCTACATCTAAGCCAATTATTAGCCACTGTGACCCAATTCAAATCTATATACCTATCAATTAAATTGTGATTTGATGTCCACTCCTACGTTCAAACACCAACCAACACCCCTCTAACCCACCACGATGTCGGTAAGACATCCTAGGTCGTAGGTAGCTGAAGTTAATTTTTGTGTTATATTATATTCTTGCTAATTAATCATATAGAGTAATTAGCAAGAATGTAATATGATATAAATATGTAACGTACCTAAATGAACACGTTTTATTACGTACCATCTTCGTTCCAGGCGCCTTCGATTTGCACAGCTGCTGTCGACACCCCGAACAAGAAGTCTTTTGGAAAGGTGTAATTAGTCTTTTCTCCACCAGCTAAGCTGCTTATTTCCGCATATCTGGAAAAAGTAGAAAAATATGTTATTACGTCACCAATAATTAAAACTCACTTTCACAGCATAGTTCTAGCGTTATTTGAAGCAAGCAATCGACCACACAGACAGTCTACGAGGGGATATTAGGCGTGCCTACAGTTGCCATCAAGTTCGTGATATTCAAGGGTGTCGTCTACTCTCCGACCTCATCGCACTTACCATCGGAGTAGAGTGCATAGAGAGGGATTAGCTCCGATTACCGGTGACCGCCCGGCGATCCTGGGTGACTTGCACCCAGAATAGGCCCTTTGGCTTTTGCCATTGTAACTCAAATTAATTATTATTATTATTGTAATTATTAATATATTATAATTGATCTGTACACTGCATCCGAGAGTGGTGTCAGGGTCGCTATACAGCGTGATTTTGAACCCATGAACTATATTAAAATCCTGGAATCAGAATCCCTAAATGAATACAGAATTGTAAGAAAAAAAAGGTAAAAAACGAAAAATAAAATTTGACTTTCCATAGAAATTCGCCCAGCTGATCGAGAATTTTATATGGGAGGCCCAATTTTATTTATTTTTTTACCTGTTTTATTACAATTCTGTATTCAATTAGGGATTCTGATTCCAGGATTTTAATATAGTTCATAGGTATAAAATCACGCGGTATAGTTACTGGAGAGACAAAATCTAATACATTGAGCCATCGATACAAAAAGGAGAAGACTCAAATTGGCTTCAGGCTATGCATGCAAGACCCTTTGGTCATATTACCGGGCCGAAAAGAGGCGGGGGCGGGGACAAAAAAAGAAGAGAGGCGGAGACGGGCGACAAAAGCCGGAGGGGTTGTAATTATCGCTAGACTAAAGATACCTTCTTTCAGCAATGGTTGTCACATAGCAAATAGTACAATCAAACATTTTTTCAGATCCTGAGCCCCTAAGGGTAAACTCTCTCTCTCCTTTGCAACAATGGGCGGTCTTGGGTTGGTAATATGATAAAATTTCTCAATAAAATCCATGCTGCAACTATCTTCTTTGCTGGTCTGGGAGAAAAGAAAAAGCGTAGATGTACCAGCTGCATCTCTTCCCGTGCAGATCGTAAAAGCCGATCGAGGAATTGGACGGAAACGGTGGAATCATGTTAGTAGGCGATGCGGCTAGCAACCCATCACTATTTTGATTCTTTTTACCACCTACACGTCCACCAAAATGCTAAACGTAGCTTTTAGGTCTTATAGACCTAGGCTCTGTCTACCCCACAAGCGAAAAAGAGGTGATAGTATGTATGTAAAATCCGGAATAATATGGATTACTAAAAAAAATTATCACATAACATGAGTAACTATAATTATATATTATTTAAATGGTTTCGTAACAAAGTGAAATAGAGGTCATCAATACATATAATAAAAGAGTAAAAAAATGTGTCTGTACATTGAATATATTTCCAAAAAAATATATAGGGCGATAGAGGCATACTAATAGAATAAGAATTAAAAAAACCTGTCTGTTTATACACGCTAATCTCTGGAAATACTGAACGGGTTCGAATGAAACTTATTTCATTGTATAGCTATCAAGCCTGAGCAATATAAGGTATAATTTATTTTGAAACCTGGAACACCTGACAACTATAACGGTCCAGCTAAAATATTTATATTTCTTAAAATATAAAAATAACGCCTTAACAAAAGTTGTTTAGCCTGATGAGCATTTTCTACGGATTCGTTAAGTCCACGCGAACGAAGTCACGGGCATCAGCTAGTATTTAAATACGATTTCAGGGTAAATGTTTATACCAGCACCCGCAGCAACCGTGTATAGTATAACGCAAACAAAACGCAATTACCATTTACAGCATACTTATAAAACGCTTCTTCTTAATCAGTGGTACTTTCCACGACTTTGCATATCTGCCATAGGACATTTATTATACCTATAGAGTTACGTGTGTGCGCGTATATGCTGCTGTCTGCGTATCTTTAGCTAATATGACTGAATTATTCTAAAATACTCCGAAATATTCCTTATAGCTTGCCAAAGTGAAGTTTACTTATAATGGCGCAATAAATAGCCTGTGGCACAATAAAGCTGGCGTTCATTGGTCGTTTAGCACAATATGAGCACAAAAAATGTAAGAACCTGTGTTTCAAAATGAATAAAGTAATGCATCAACTTATTTCTGTATTTTATTTGTTCCGTAAACAAAAAGTGTTTGTTTTTATTGTTATCATTGTAACTACCGACCCGTACAATGCAAGAGTAAATAAAAATAATAAACCGGCCAAGTGCGAGTCGGACTCGCGCACTTAAATATAGTTTTATTATAAAATGTAACTCAAAATTTATGCTTTTCGCAAATTTTCCTTTTTCTGTATAAGACGTTGCTTCGTACCAAATTACAAGATTCTGAGTTCACGGGAAGTACCCTGTAGATTTTGATTCCCTTGCGAGTGTCTTATTAAAAATGTTTAAAAAAGAGAAAAATTATTAAAAAAAAAAATTATGACTAGCCTTCGCCCGCGGCTCCACCCGCTTCAATGTCTATCCCTCGGGACTGTTCCCTTTTCCCGGGATAAAATGTACCCTATGCCCTTCTCCGTACCCCAGATAACGTGTATGCAAAATTTCATGATCATCGGTTCAGTAGTTATAACGTGAAAGCGTAACAAATAAACAAAACAAACTCACTTTCGCATTTATAATATTAGTTAGTAGTAGGATGTAGGTAACTAAAAATTTATGCTTTCCGTTGCGAGTGTCAAAAAAACACGAAAATTTGCGGCGTAACCAGCTGTATCTTTTGATTGCGTTGGCTTAGTAGTTTGATTTTGTCACAGCTCCAAGGGACGTTAGACCTGAGTATTTGATATGAATTTCAGCCTGATCAGCAGACTGACCGACAGACAGACAGACAGACACCCAAGTGACCGTGTTTTCCTTTTGATGCACGGAACCCTAAAAAGAGATCAATTAAAGTAATCATTTTACTGACTTATGCTAAGTGGCATCGTCTGTATTTTTTTTCGCAAAGCAGCAACCTGTTTGAATTGAACAATAATAAGATTTTTGAGAGCCATAGAACAATGTTGCTAAGATTTTATGTCACGAAGTAAATTGATAAAATTATTTATTTATTTGCAAGCTCAGCAAAGGGCCACCAACGCGGGTTTTGTCGCCACCAGTCTAATTAATAATCTGTTACTATTTGTTTCTGTATAGTAATAGTAACGTAACAAGTAAACAACTCAAATACAAATTGTTACAATGTAACAATGTAGTAAGTAAATATAGTAAGTCCTCTGGCTGCTCTGGCCAAGTATGGCTCTAGTGGTGCAGAGAGGGTCGTGCTCCTGTAGTGGAGACTAAAAAGACCTGATGATGATGAAGTGAACAACGTCTTTTCCTGCTTATTTAGCTACTAGTTGACATTTTTTAGTACTCATTGTAATATGTATTGCTAAAAAATTATTTGTACACATTTTGAAAAGAGATGTCGAAATATTTTTCGACATATACAAAAATACATATAATCACGTCTTTTCGTTTTTTCTTAATTTTTATGATTTACTTTATTCTTAATTTGTTATGATTTCGCCGATATTCACAAAAAATATGTCGTTAAATGCTTTTATCGACGCGTCCTTCCGTAACCGAGCGCGCGGCAGACTAGTTCGCGAAAAAATCCACTTTTTAAGGCCCGTCCGCTTTGAGCTACTTTGCGTGGTATCAGTTTTTGAGCACAATTCTGCAAACACTGATTTTGATATATTTTTTTTGGCAGTCATGTAAAAAAGCCATAGAACTTAGAACAATCTATAAAACAATGACACTACAATACCGCATACCTATATAAATGTCGGTCACGTACACTACTCTCAAGACTATATAGCTATCATTATAAACAACAACGATTGTTCAACGACTTTTCATAGTTAGATTATACTTTTATACAAAAATAATTATTAATTTAATTTTCCGGTCGAATGTTATTAACTCTACGCGCATCGCAAATAAAGATTACCTACACTACACGCGTTCGCGTCGTCCTTTCGTTTACATACTTAGACTTACAAATGTCACGACAGGACATTCAAAACTTAAAAAATCATTTTTATTAAACTCGTAGAACAAACGTTGTTGTTTATGATGTTGGCTATCAAATCTTCGAGGTTATTAATGCTCTTCAAATATCTGTGACTAAAAACAACTAGTAGCTTTATCTTTAACAATCTATGTAGTCGTCGTCAGGCGGAATGTACGTAATTGATCGAACCACAATTTAGCACGATTTATAGTTTAATTGATACACGCGTATTTGTTTTCAATACCTTTATACATTGTTGCAACATGTTTTTTTATCTTGACAGAGATGAGAAAAGTAATCCCATAGATAAATTCATGATACACTTATTATACGGGTACGTATTTTGGCGTATCCTCATACTCAACGGGCTAACCTTGACACGATTTTACCTATTCAGTAGATTTGTATCAAAGCATTGGTGAAAACCAGTTCAGTGTTTCCTAATACTTTGTATTGTTTATGTTAATAAAGGTAGAGCTAGAAACATTAGGCTTAATAAATCAGTAGATACTTAAACTTTCATTAACATACACATAGTTCTAAGAGATTGTCCTAGTATCCCACTAATACTTAAAGTATGAAAATGAGGATTTCTGGATATGAATATTTGATAAATAAACAAACATATAGCGACAAATTACTACTAGCTAGCCCCACACTGAGTTGTGTAACTTGTGTCGTAGGGTACTAACTCAACGATAGTTGAATTTATAATAGACTACCGACTCGGACCCTGGCTTCGCACGGGTGCAATGTACATATATACCTTCCTCTTGAATCACTCTATCTATTAAACCGCATCAAAATCCGTTGCAAACAGACCACGGAGTAGATACAGAGTGGAGACGGCGTTAGCTACTGTGCACTGTGATTCCAACTAGGTCCTGACGTCATCACGTTAACATCGAGAGTAGGCGTGGCCTATTAGTCTGCTGTTGTAGCTGTCAATGTTCGTACGTGGTTCGTTCTGTGCACACAGTTAGATTTTCGGTCTTTTCTTGTTTTTTACGAAGAAAATCATGAAGTGTTGTATTATATCATGTAAAAACTACTCCGATAAACGTTCAGATGCTATGGAAGGAATCATATTTCATTTGTAAGTATATTAATTCGTAATTTACTTAAATTATTCTAGAAAAGTCTTTTGGCGACGTTCCGTGCTACTCATCGTTAGATGGCACCACTTTGCGTAATGGGACGTAACAACTATAAAAATATATTAAAGCTAATTATCGTAATAACTAATAACCATAAGTACTGAAATTTGTTCTAAATTTATACCTAAAGACTTTCACCTTGACAAAAAGATTATGTTTATGTAGTTTCATAATTCTCTATTCAGCAATGCGCCACCTGTCGTCAACGTTGAATAATAGCCATAAACATGGCAAAATGTCTAGGTTTGCCAACCACCTAGTTTTCGCTAGTTAATACTTTTTACTGTTTTATCAAAACAGTATACAAAATACTGTTTTCTCAACCGCTGGTAAAACTACTAATTTTGAAATTTTATAAAAAGTTACATGGAAGATGAGAGAATAATTATGTTTCTGAGCACCCCGAGAGCATTTTTCATCAAAGAAAACTACTTTCAGTGAACTTATTGCATTTAAATGTATAATAAAACTGTAAATTATATGTAGAACACATATAATAAATATAGATTTCCATCCACCTTTATTCTTAAGAAACAGTGGATTTCAAAAGTCAATAGAAATAACTGGACTACGACTAAATATACAAAGATCTGTTCTTCCCATTTTAACAGTTTGTATATTTTTTTGACATGTGGGTCGAGCATGTGGGTCAAAAAAATATACAAACTGGTGGCGGCGTCGAAGGCAGGCTTTGTTTTGTTTTGTTTATTGAGAAAACCAACAGCATTACAATTTCTTAACAATTAATATTAACTATTATAAAGCCAATAACAGGTTTCCCTAACTGTAACAATAGTGTAGTGCTATCGTAATTGGTGAAAAGAACGCTAAAAGTGATATATAACAATATTGTGAGTGTAAATTAACTCTATTCTATACTATACTATTTACTAAATAAACTAATGAATAAAGTAAACTTTACGCTTGTTGAAGACAAAATACAAAAGTCAAATTAATTATTTTAAGGTTTTGATAATCATTTAAAAGGTTCACGCTAAAATTTAATTTATGTGTATAAAGCGCGAAAGTTTATACACAATCAGCAGATTATTTAAGAAGTTCGGCAATTTGTAACTTAAATTTTGCTTTGGAGTTCGCAAAGATGTCGACGCTTTCAAATGACGTGTTGTAAGTGTGTACAATTCGAGCAGTTACCATATTCTGAGCATAGTTAGTTTTACAGAAGGGGACATGGAACAGAACAGTCTGTCGGGTACGACGCGAGGGTGTTCGGAAAAAGATATGCGAAACCAGGTCGGGGGAGTCCACTCGGCTGTGGAGGCTCAAATCACCTCTAGTATGGCTAAGTTTTGGGTGGCCCATGCGTCAACTCGTATGCTGCCTGGATTTTGACTACTCTTTTACATGATATGGTCACTGACACTATCGTTTTATTATGGAATTTGATTAATTATCTATGACAAAAAAAAAGGAAATAATTTACATAGAACATATTGATTCTTTGTTTTTGTGGCTGTGAAGGTGTAGTCTCCAAATAAACGACTGCTTTAAACAGGTACAGAACTATATTATATACTACAATATTATGTTATTTAAAATATTTTTGAAGAAATATTAATTTGTGCAAAATTTTAAATTTTTGTTATAATCATCTATGTGTTTCTAACCGTAGTTTTACCAGCGGTCGTGAAAACAGTGTTTTACAAACTCTCTTATAATAGAACAGTAAAAAACATTAACTAGCAAAAACAGTATTATACTGTTTTTAACAGTCTGGTTGGCAACCCTAATTACTCAGCTATCTGACACTAGATGTCAGTAGGTGTTAGGGACATCTAGTGACGGATAGATAAACTAAAAAGAAAGATCAACATCGAACTTATTAAGTAGTTGGGCTATTCGCCGGTAGATGGATATAAAGGAGGGAGTGAGACACAGAGCAAGTAGAGTGAGACAGATAATACTCCCCTCACCCCCTGTAAGTGCCACGCATTGTTTCATAGAAAATATTTCTTAGGGCAACTCCTCTCTGTATATGCTCCGTGAAACAGACAGACAGCGGGAAGTGACTTTATTTTAGTTTTATACTTATATTTGATCGAAGTTAGATACTTCGATCAAATATAATGGTAGATACACAATTCGCGCTCCCGCAAAACAGCGCACTAAACAAGTTTCGGAGCTGTTTTGCCCACAGTTAAAATAAACCGCACTAGCACTCACACGTCTCGTGATGACGAAAGTACAGTAAAAAGATGCGAAGAAAAATTACGCATCAAAAGTGAAAACAAAAAGATGGAGTTATACTTGTAGTATGTACCGTTTTTGTCGTTGTTTCTAAGTATGCATGATGTTTTGACTCGGGGACATTATTAAGGCTTTTGTGTGAGACTGTGTATCTACCATTATATTTGATCGAAGCTATGTAGTGATTAACATCAAAGACCTAGGGAAATCTGAATAACGTCGTTTTCTCTCATGACCTGGGGATTGTCCTCGAGACCCTGCGATTCAAAGACATTTGCGGCAGCGACAGAGATCGACAAAATGATAAAATTTAACAATGTTATTGCTTCTTCTAATATTATAATAGCACATACGTTATTTATAACGTATGTGCTATTCCGCTATATATATACGATTTATTCCGCGGCTTAAAAGCCGCGATTTATTCCGCGGCTTAAAAGCCGCGGAATAAATCGCCGGATGCTAGCCTTACATAACGATGCAAGCAAATTAGGTTGGTTTGAACATTAGCAAAAATACACACTGACTGACTGTAAAAGTTGTTATAGTCTTTTTTCGAAAGTAGACTTAATTATTACCATAATTCTTTTTCTGTTTGCCAGTACATTTAGCTCATGATCTTGACGACACTTGCAAGATTATGTAAGTCATTATGCAAGTTGGCTAAATATATTTCTAAAGGCTAGAAAGCTCAGTGCAAAAATGTTGCAATAATATTAATACTCGTAAACAAGTGGATTATTTCAAAAAATTAAATACCCAACTGCCTTTTTGACAGTTTAGATATAGAAATATAAACTTCTTGCTAAAGTCTCATAGCCTGACACTCTTGGGAAGATACGAATCTAATGAAACCTCGCACTTCAAAACCGGTCAAGCTGCTTAGATACATATAGGTATACGCGTTAAAAAAATATATCACTTCTTCTGGGTAGGTCAGTCGGGTGTGATCCTGTAAAATAAATATTCAGCGCCTACCAAGTACCTACATATATAACTACATTCGAGATTTTTTAAACATTCTGACTAAAACTCAAGAACATGACAACAGTATAATTATATAATTACCGATTGTCTCATAATGACTTGGAGGGCAAGGGCTCTTTATAAAAATGCAATGACCTTAAACCGTGTGCTTTTTTAAATTATTTATTGTACTTAGTTCTCAAGGTGCAGCAACTAACTGCCAAGGTTAAATTGCTGATTATGTCACAAAATTATCTTATTCGTAGAAAATATACTAAATGAATAGCCAATCGAGGCCAGTTTCAGGCTTAACTTGTTACCTATAAGTTATCAAAATAGAGTTATAGTTTTAATCTTTTTTAAACTTTCTCACTTTAAACACATCATTATGTAATAACCAAACTGGAGTCGTTGCAACCACGATGGATGTAACTCCATTGAAACTTCAACGGAAACAAATAATAAAAAGTTTCGTGCTAAGTCCTGTTTATATACATAATTAGGAGTAATAGTTCTGTCCTTTACGCGACAAGCACAGCCATGGTCCTACTTGCCAAAAAGGCCACGTCTTAGGTTTTTTAGATTTATAGGCGATCATGTTACACTTTAATAATAATTGTACACAGTTTAACCAACAAAACACTAATCCTACTGAGTACGAGACTCGTACTACGAGTAAGTGTAAAAACGTTTCTCACAAACGATTCTAAAAGTTTCATTAAAAATTTCAAACGGAATAATCTCTCTAACTTTTGACAACTATTATGTTCAACATTTTGATAGTCACTTCAACATCCATCACGGTTTATATTCCTTTAATAAGCGGCTAGCTTCGTGATGCAGCGGTCAACACGCCAGCCTGCGACACGAGAGTGCCCGGGTTCGATCCCCGGCCAGGTCAAGATGGAAAATGATCTTTTTCAGATTGGCCTGGGTTGTTATAAAATATAGTATCGTTGAGTTAGTATTCCATAACACAAGTCTCGAACTTACTTTGGGGCTAGCTCAATCTGTGTGATTTGTCCGTATATATATTTATTTATTTAATAAATATACTCAATCACACGAAAGCTGCAATGTATTTTGAAGTGACGATAAAACGTTGTTCACCATAGGTGTCAAAAGTTAGCGAGTAGGCCCGCAGACCATGTTCAGACTCTTTTTAAGTATTCTAAAATATAAAAACGCATAGTGCGGAAATACCCTGATCGTTAAATAATCATGTAATGAGGATGCTCATTAAAATATTTATATCTAGCAGCCCGCCCGGCTTCGCATATGTAGATCATCATCAGGTCTTTTTAGTCTCCACTTCAGGAGCATGTCCCTCTCTGTAGTACCGGAGCTATACTTGGCCAGAGCAGACAGAGGGTTTGGCCTACACTCTCCTCGCTGGCCAGATGGGTCTCATTGATGTTTATGAGCTTTGTTTAGCTTGTATTTCCTAAGTTCTGTTACCACCTCCATGGGAAGAATAGGAGTGGTCCTATTCTACTCTGCAGGAAACCACAGGGCTACAGGCACAGCACAGGTAGATATAGGTATTTAATTCTATAGCCTATGTTCATCAGGGATGACGTAGGATTCGAATGGTGAAAGATTTATTTAAATTGGTGCAATTGTTTCGGAGCCTATTCACCAAACAAACAAATATTATATTAGTGTATAATGTAGATAGAATTGATGATGAAGTGTAGAACTCTGTAGATTTCTTAGGTTAAACCTAAACACCTCCAAAAGAAGATAAATACTTATAATGCAAATTCTGTATTAAGACGTTCTTATGTTCTTTGTATTTCTTGCCTTTATGATAGGACAAAAGAATTCATCACGCGCTCGACATATGTCAACGCTCTGTTCATTTTGGCTAAACCACAGATATTATCTTATACCTTTAAACGAGCAATTCTTGTATATTAATATGTATTCATTTATTTCTATGATCTCGGAAACGGCTTTAACGATTTCGCAGAAATTTGGTCAAATATGGTCGCTAATTTCGTCCTGGCGGCCACTGTTCGTTTAGTCCAGCGGGTTTTAGACGCGGACAGCAAGTGAGACGGGTTCTCGCTCGGTGACTTTTTTTTATATATGTTAAAGTATATATATTTCTTTTTAATTTTTATTGTTTTTAGACAAATTTAAAAATAATATGAAACTAAAAGCAATACAATCAAATGCCTACAATATCCACTAAGTATTTTTGTTTGTTTGTGTAATAGGTACATAATGTAGGTAGACATTTTTAAATTAGTTAATTTTTTTTAATATCTCAATTTCGCAACAGAAACATTTCTTAAAAGGTATATACAGGGTGATTTTAAATTACCTGGCAACATTTCGATGTTGGAATCAGTATCCCTAATAGAATATCCGCAAGAAAAAAAATAGGTAATTTATGAAAAATCTTAGTTTTTCCATAGAAATTTAACCAGCTAATCGGTGAATTTGTTTAGGAGACTCAATTTTTTTTCCATAACTTTTACCTTTTTTTTTTTGCAGGTCAAAACACTGCCAGGTAATTAAAATCGTCTAGTATATTTTTCCCTAGGTCTACTTCAAACGACGTCACCAGGAGTGACGTGGTTACTTTATGTGCATTAACCCACATTACCATGCACGGCCACACTTGCGATCAGCTGACGACCACTTGTTCACCTTCCCAAGGCCGTAGGACGGAACATTGAACTAGTAGTCTAAAAGCCCGATGCAAGGTATCTAACCTCATCCAATGCAGGACAAGGACGGCCGCGTATTGAAATCAAGAAATATATTGGCCTGGAAAAATGACATAGGTTGACTATGAATCCGTGGCCAAATTTAAACCTTGTAATCACTAATAAAATTACAAAATTGTAAGGAAAAATCGGCAGTTCCGAAGAAATAGCATGTGAGTGACTCGTTTTAGGGTTCCACATGACCGAGTGACAAAACGGAACCGTTACAGGATTACTGTGTCTGTCTGATAGACTACTAGAACGATTAAATCGAAATTGGGTACACTTACTGATATATGTGAGTCAAACACAAACATATTGTGTTCATAAACAAATGTATATTGGGGCACTTTTGAGGGTCACGAATCAGAAAGTTAAAAAAGCAATGTTTAGCCAACTACACCATGTGCAATGTTACATTGCTTGTTAAGTATGTTACAGAGATCTCAAGTATATTTTATTCTTAATTTTACAATATTTAGTCTGAAGGTTATACAACAAAAATTGCCAATCTTTTGCCATTGCTACCTTATCTCCCAAACCGCTGGCCCACAAATATTGATAAATAATATATAGGTTTATATTTATATCCTTACTAATATTATAAATGCGAAAGTGAGTTTGTTTGTTTGTTTGTTTGTTTGTTTGTTTGTTTGTTTGTAACGCATTCACGCCGTAACTACTGAACCGACCATCATGAAATTTTGCATATAAGTTCTCTGGAGGACGGAGAAGGACATAGGCTACCTTTTATCCCGGGAAAAAGTACTGTTCCCGAGGGATCGACATTGACGCGGGCGGAGCCGCGGGCGAAAGCTAGTATTACATAAAGGGTACGTATAATTGAGGCATAGGATAGACATGCCTATCTCTTGGATAGGCATGTCACATCCTCGTCTTCATCGTCACTTACCATCAGGTGAGATGGGAGACAAATGCCTAATTCAATATTTTGTAAAATAAAAAAATAAAAAAAAAGGTCCAATTTAAAAAATTTAATTCATCGAATGGAACCCTCTCCACGCGAGTTCATTTGTCATCTTGAACTGGTAGTAGTCTTAACTTTATGAGGTAAAGTAAAACATTGTGGCACTACTTTGTAAGTAACGGAACAGGGAGCAGAATATGGAACGTGTCAAAAGGGGCGTGCATTTATTAGAGGTTGCTGTTCTAACAGCCAAATAAGATTACTTTTAACACTTTGTGGGGCCGCACATATATTTACGTGATATAGGGTACCTTACAGCAGTACTCTATACTATAGGTACATTTCGCAACAAGCTCTTGACACCGACAATACACGTCCGCACTCATCACTCGGAATGAGACATGAATAGACAGTAATCTGCAGCTATTGTTCCATACTTGACTCCAAATTGTCCGAGAGAGTCGCCAAATGTCACATTTGTACTTAGCCACTTAGGTACTACTGAAAACACATGACGTAATCAACAATATTAGTTTTTCTTTGTATTCTTCTGTCTGCCAGACTATATCCTTTACGAAACCTTATGTAGTAATTAATAAAAAAGGACGTTTTAAGGAGTTTAAAATTTTATTATATTCTACTAAGAGCTAATTGAAATCACCTGAAAGAATCGGACAATGAATGGAACGATAAAGCCAAAGTCAGAGACATTTGAAAGGAAAAAGTTGAAGCTACTAGCTAGGCTAAGCGGAGGCTGCCCAGCCTTGGCTAAGAAAAAAGGCGATTTTTCTTTTTATATAGGACGGCAAACAGGCACGAAGTTCACCTGATAGTAAGTGCCCATGGAGTTGTCGATTGTCCTTTTCCTTCTATGAAAAACTTAATTCAGGTATAAGAATTGTAAAAAGACGGTTATTGAAATAAACCAAAAACTATGATCTCCAAAAAAAAACCCGAGATTGTCTAATTTGATAATGGAATGGTTTAAGTATGTTGACATCAAGGACGTTTTATACTTACTCATTTAAATAGTAAGCGGTTTTTTCCTTCTACTATAGAACGTCCTTGTACTTAACTATATAGATGGTTGACATACGTAATACCATGATGGAGATCATACTTTTATGCGTAATACACATTGAATTGATCTTCCATGGGTTTTCGAAAAAGTCTTTATGTCAATTTCTCATACTGCTGGACTTGCCGGTCGCCTTTAATAACACAAAATTACTGCAGGGCAAAGGTGTCATATTCTTGCCGCTTATTTGACAATACCTTGATTAATGGCTCGATAACTTGATAATTTAGTTTGCCGAGTAATTCAAATTCAAGCAAGACTTTACAATGAGTATGATCCTCTCAGTTGGTTGAGTATCTCAACCGACTGGGATTCTAGGGATGGCTACAGAAAAAGAGGTCTTCCTCTACCAACAACGAGATGGTCAGATGACTTAAGAGCATTTAACAAGCACTAGAACTAGATGGAAAAGACCGATAGAGTTCAATGGAAGGGAAGAAGGGAGGCCTTTTTTCAGCAGTGGGATACTAATGGCTAATAAAAAAGAGATCCTCTCATACATTTTAATAATTATTTTTAATCGGAGTTTTAAATAAGACATTATCTATTTACTTATGGCATTTGATGCATATCAGCAATAGAGAAAGGCGATATTCAACTATCGTATTTGATTCGCAAATTAATAACTACGGTTTTTAATCAACACGCAATGACTACGCGTAATAGTTACAAATCAATCTCCTGCTTTATTTAGGTAACCTTTATTACTTATTACATAAGGCAATTATTTATGGTTTATACCTTACAAAAGAATCACTCAATAGGCTAGTTTCCTAAAAAAATATAATAAGTCCGTCAGTTCGATATCGTTTGTTACGTATTTTTTCTTTTGTCGATGAAACAAAATATGATAAAGATATAGCCCTTTGAAATGTGACGTCATAGTTTTTTAGCAAACTTTGACGTCGCAAACCCCCACTCTTGAACTTTGACGCGCTTTATCTTTATCATTTATTGTTTAATTATCAAAAGAATAAAAACGTGTCTGATATTTCTCTATTATGTAATAGACGGACTAATTTTAATTTTAATATTTTGACCCAGGAAGCCTACGCTATTATAAGCTAGACATTAGAAATGATATGTACCTGGCATGTGTATGGCAATAAATGGCTTATTATTATTTCAAGTTGTTAGTTTTTCTCCTCGTAAGAGGGTAAAATAAGCAACTAACGCTATTATTATGAGCAGGCCACGGTATGGTTGACAAACAGGAATAGCGCAATAGAGTTAGAAACGAACGCAACTACCTGAGACGACCCAGAACCGATTGGTCTGGAGAAGATAACGAGGTGAGCCGACCCCTAATACTAGGTTAAGGCTAAGAAGAGAGAGACTAAATTGTAGGTAAGTACTATTTGTTTCATGAGATGAAAGTTTAAATTTATTAATATGCAGGTAGGCAGGAATCACTTCCGTAAGGAAAACCTTCCGTTCTCACGCGTATAGTAACAAAGTTTCCTTCGCACGATACGCACGCGCATTTTTATAAGTACAGTATGGGTAATTATCGATTTGCCTTTTAGGTCATAAAACTCAAGGTTAGCAAAGGCGTTTATTACTAAATAATGATACATTTCTTGTTACAAAGTTGCGCTATATTTACACCCTAATGTTAAGGGTACTTTGATTAAAGCTAATGATACTGTACTTTGCATTTAATACAAGATAATCGGTACGCTCGTGACCTTACTTTCAGTATTTGCAAAAAAAACGGTATTTCTAATCTCTATATATAAAAAAATATCTGTGATCAAAATATAGATACTTTTGTAAAAATAGTGCACTTTATTTTTAAACCTCCGTGTGTATGTCTGTATGGCTGTCTGTATGTATGTATATGACACCGTAGCTCTAAAGTAGATGAATTTATTTGCATTTGGTTCTTAGAGATGTTTTATCAAATTCAGCCCAGCCGTTTACAAAATAGAAGGATGCTAGTATCGCCAAAGAATATATGTATCGCGGTTGCTTTAAAATCTCGAATAATTTTAAAATATATAATATAATATAAAAGTTTTATTTATTGTGTATTATTTATAATATAATGAATATTATTATTCATTATATTATAAATAATACACAATAAATAAAACTTTTGTTATTATTAACATTAACTCATAATTTTGTGAAACCGCTTTGCGTCATTAAAGATCATTAATGATTTTGCCACGCGGAAATCCCATTGGCGTATAACCAGAGCTGACCCCACATAATTGCATCCCAAGTACTGGCCCAGCAATTTCTTGTGCACTAAATCATTTGAGTAGTTTTCCTGACATGTGCGTTTTGAAATCTCTTGCATGAATAGTTACCTATTTATCGGTAAATCCCAATACAAGGAAACGTTTTAACTAATACATTACCGACTCATTCTAAGGTATGGTGTCAAGCCAACTTGCTTTAATATTTAGTTTTTACAAGCTTTTAGTTCACCTGTCCCGATGTTTGTCAGTAATAAGATCTTGCAAGTGAAATTTTATCCACTTTCCGGTTACCGAATTGACCTGAATTTTTGCATGTAAGTCGGATGACAATACAATATTATGGAATCGTTGCGCAGGTCTGATGATAGAGTCGGAAGGTGGCCATAGAAACTCTTAAACTAAACAACACCGATCATGTGTGGGCTCATTTGATTTGTCTTGGAAAACACTACAGTGTGGATTCGTTTATAATAAAAGCTAGTCACAAAAATGAAATTTATGCAAAAACCTTTCTTTTCGTTTCTTATTCACCTCTACCACGTATAAGTGTACCTATGTCCTTAAAGCATTTTCCTTAGACTCGCCCCGTGAAGACGTACCATCAAAAAGATATTTAAAATTTAACGATCCTTCAACTCTATATTGTAACCGGCTGGACCGATTTTGATAAAACATGTGTAAAATTGCTAGAAAACCTGCTAAAATATAAAAAAAACGCACCCAAATTGATTCACCCTTTCAAGAGCTATGGTGTCACAGACAGACACTTAAAATATCGCTGTTTTAAAGAAAAAGAAAATACTACAATATGATTTAGACAATCATTCCCCCTCGCGAAAATTGAACCATTCATTGAAATATTAAAGATACCCGAGTTAAATTAGTTTCTTTATACTTCAACCTTTCGACAACAATACAGTCGACTTCGACTGCAATTATTTAGTTTAATTCGTTCGTTTACATTCTTTGTAACCACGGTACCATTGGAAATAGTAGGTAGGTATAATTGCGATTTTTCTTTTCATTCGTAGTCAGCAGAAGGTCCAGCTTGCAGCTATCATGGTTCTAAAAGTCTGGTATTCTGGTGACAGAATCAACTAGTTTAGTCTATGGACCAGAGCAAATTCATACACACATATCCCCGTAAAGTCAGTTCTCTGGGACCCAAGCCACTCGATATTGGACGTTGAAATCGTCAAAAATAACTAACTCCGCTCTAGTGCTTTGTTAGTCGGCAGTTGCAGGTTGCGTGCTCACTTTACCGTGAATGAGATAGAGTCGGAATCACAGATATTCTGATATCTATGATCGGAATAAAATGGGCATGCAACGTCGATAAAGTATCATCATCATCATCACCGATAGCCTTCTATATCCCACTGCTGGGTATAGGCCTCTTTCAATGCACGCTATCCATCTCGGTCTTGTGCCTTACGAGCCGCGATTGTTCTAATATCATCGACCCACCTTGCTCTCGTGCGACCTACGCTTCGCTTGTCATTTATGGGCCACCATTCTGTCAAAACCCTACTCCACCTATCATCGCTTCGCCTTGCCAGGTGTCCTGCCCTAATCCACTTCAGTTCCATAATACGCTTTCCAGCATCTTGAACCTTCGATCATTTTCGGATCCCAATGTTAGGAACTCGTAAAGTATACCCATAGATAAAACTTATTAAAGTTCATCCAACTGCCATCGTGGTCAAGTGGTTAAGGCGCTTGCCTGTAAACCCAGGGGTCGTGGTTCGATTCACACGGGAAGCATACTTTTTTTTAGTAGTTTCCAGTTTGGTTAGGACCACGTTAGAACATAACAGGCTTGAATCACCTGATTGTCTGATAATTATGAGAATTCCGTGCTTCGGAAGGTATGTAAACGTTGGTCCCGACTGCCATTTGGTAGTCATTGAAGAAACCACGCGAACTCTGACACCAGCGTGTGCATGGTCGATTGACCGTGTCACCTACACGAAATGATAATGATTAAAGTTCATGTTATTCAATCGTTAACAGCATTACCCATGTAGTATATAATAATCTGAGGTATCTGTACATATTGTTTCCAACGCTTAGTTTCCGGAAGTACCGATTACAAGTCACGACAGCTTTAAAATTCTCAAGTTGTACTTCCAAGTTACCTTATGGCCTATCTTATTTCAATTCCTTTTTTCAATGCAATACGCAAGACCTCGCTTCTGTAAACTAAGGTCTCGCATTGCTACCCTGTTAATATCTACCTAGATTCCATTAATAGAGCAAGAACTGTATATACATACATTAAATAAAATAAATAGTATACAATCGTAATCTTTGATAGCAATGACCGAACGACTATTGGGTATTCGAGCCAGACCACTTTTTCCTTTAAGTTTTTTGTGGTCATATAAAATTAACATATCCAGTCTCAACTCAGAATGTAAAAATTGAAATCTATTTGTACCTATCATGGATAGGCAAAAACTACAATTCCTTTGAGCCCAACTTTGTGCATAATATACTTTAATAAGTATATTGCCTACAAAATTAATAATACACCCCTAACGGCAAAAGTTTACAATTTTTTTTTTTACATTGCCTGCCTATCTGACGCCAATCCGAGTTTTACATCAGATTTTGGTGCATTTGTTTATTCGCACCTTCCGACATCCCAGGAAGAGTCAGAGTCAAAAGTAGTATAAGTCTTAGCTCGAAACTACGCGGCATCACAAACGTCAGAAATGCTAAGTATGTATTTTTTTAAGCTGGATTTATTAATTGGATGGATTATATATAATTTCAGTGATTACTGATACCTTCAACAACCGTTTGTCGCAACTAAAAGTTGCTTATTATGTCATTATTCAAGTCCACGGAAATAGTATATTGTGTCACAAAGGACTAACATCATACTTTTTGGTGAGTGCATTATTTCGAATCCAGAATAAAACCTAGGAGACTAGCCTAGAAACCTGGGCGTAGCAAGGGATTCTAAAGCCTGACTTTGATTCTTCGGAAAAATATACCCGATAAAGCAGCTACTGCGCACGAATAAAACAAGCAAATCTACTTCATATAGTACTCCCAGTTCTTGAGTTTTTTTTTTGAATAATTGTAGCTGACAATTGCAACACATAAAAATAAGATTCAACCATTTCAACCTTTTTAGTTACGGAAAATTTCGAAACTATATTTATGTTCGCAATCATATTTTTTTTATCCCGGTTATAAAACGTATTTTGAAATGACAACCGTTCTTTGTTGTTCTAATGCATAAAAGAAGAAATTAAAAAGCAAATCAGAACACTTCATCTTACCTAAATAAATTTTGTCGCTAGTGCAAAGCGTATAGCTCAAAAAGTAGAATCTTAGTTCAGATCTCTTAAGATTAAGACATGTCTGGCACCTAGACGATGATTTTTTTTGTTTCTAGCCTAAGTAATCTGTCGGTACCTACCATACTACTACAGTTATATTCCTAATATTATACTAACTTAAAAATTATTGATAAAGATCTATTAAGATCTATCTATATGAATATTTAGTACATGTCATTGTAAGGTCATGTTTCTTTTTAATTTGCTTTTTGATTATTTTTGTATAAATTGAAGGCCAATGCACTCGAAAACCTTGTTGTTGAGTTCTTGATAGGTATTCAACGTGTTTCATAATTGCTATTTTATTATTCCATCTTGGAGTCATTATGATTTATCTATGTTAGGAATCGTATAATTGTTTAGTATATCAACATACTAAACTTAACTGTTTTTATTCTTTAATTATAAGTAGGTAGGTTAATTGTCTATATAATAATTGACTTTGTATACGTCTATAATGATTATTTTAGTGTTATGGGTAGATATGTTTCTGATATTTTTATGAAAACTAAGTTACAAGAAAAAGCACTTCTTCAGTCGAGTCTCTACCAATACCTTAGAATTTAATATTTTTAGGGTTCCGTATCTCAAAAGGTATACTGCTGGCTGTGAAAAATCAAAGTTCTAAGCCAGCGCAATCAAAAGATACAGCTGTTTATGCCACAAATTTTCTACATTTTCGACATATATGCGAATCAAAACCAACAGTTCCCGTGAACTCCCGTAAATCTTGAAATGTGGTACGAAGCAACGTCTTATTATAGCACCGATAAAGGAAAATTAACAAAAAGCATAAATTTTTTGATACATCTTATAAAAATATTTTTAATAATTTTAAACTTATTATAGATAATGGTACGGAGCACTTCTTGCGCGAGTCCGACTCGTACTTGGCCGGTTTTATTGTTTTTATCTGAGGCGTTCTTTTATAGTTACAAAATAATTTGAACAAATTACCCAAAGATCATTTCTAGGTCGAACAGACGTTGCGTTGCCCATTGAACATAAAGTCATTTTTCCTATTATACAGATAGCATTCTTCCTGGTTCTTGTCACTTTGTCATCAAGCAAAATATTGAGTATATTCCCCAATGAATGTAACAGTAAATAGAGTAGCAAAGACTTACCTAAATAACTTTTTCTAACGAAGATAAACTAAAACAGCAAAAACTTCTCATTTTAGCTTAAAATTTATACAACCAAAATAACTCACCCGTTTCTGAAAACTGCAAAAAGAAATACATATTTAACTAACTCCATTTTCTATTAACACTAGTACTATCACTTAATTAATATCACTTTAGGAATGTAGAGTAAAATTGTAATTGGTTTTAATTTGTTCTTAAATCACATCGCCACTGAGTAGCGTTGGAAGTAATGATTGGTGATTGTCGTGAACTATCGAAGGTCGAAGTAGAAGGTTTTATAGCCAAACGTGTGGTATGCGCGGTGTTCTACCGCGCACTGTGCTGGAAGCGCGAACGCAGCCTCTAGACGTGCATTAAATTGGTGATAAGATTCAGGACGGCTGTACGTCACTCTCAGACGTGCTGAAACACCTGAGGATTCCCCGTAATATTTTTTATAATGGCAACTATGAAATCTAGGGGATATTCCTGTGCCAGGAAACTAACACTTTCCTTCTGGAATCCCATTACCACTTTACTACTGGAAATAGTTCGGTCGGGTCTATCACATGAATGGCGGCGAAAGGATAGAACTCGATGATTATAAAGTGTAAGTATGTATCGATAACAGCTGCTATTTGTAGATTGAAACAAGTTTAAGAATACAATAGATTCACTAAAATAGTTTCTTTTTCAATTCTTCCTCGAGCAATATGGTAAGACATAACTAATCAGTAACTCAAAAATATATAGTCACTAAGATACTGTAAGTATATATACTTTGTATCTAACTTAGCAATTAATAAAAATAATATTATTTGAGAACTCCTGTGTAATTCGGCTGGCATGTTTGAAAAGAAAAGAAGAAAGAATACTCGTATGTTGATAAATAAGGATCGTAGCAAGTAGGAGTGCATAGTCACTGACCACAAGGGAAAAATGCATTACAACTGTACCTGTAACATGAGTTTGGTCAAACTATACTCACTTAATGGCTGTAGTAGGTGAATTAAGTGATTTTTTATATGAAACTTGGCTCAGCGTAGTTGCTGATCTAACATTGGTAGGTAGGGGCGCGAGGTTAGGAAGGGGCGCGCATGACACACACCGTCGCCGCCGCACGTCAAGGCAATAAAGTTGATGGAAGGCGGCAATGGAACGCCTATGGCCGACAAAATAATATCCTCCCCCCTCCCCCCCAGTTGTTGCACGCCAATTATGGAAGATAGGAGGCAGCAAGCTAGATGTATCGAATATCAAAGTCACAGGAAAAGTCACATTTAAAATCTAGCTGTTATAAATCATCATGACATGACCAATCGTTACCTAATGAGAACATTATGACCTAAAACTACAAGACTTCTTAGTACTTACAGCCAGCAGTTAATCTGAAATTATAGTAATTACTGCCTGTGTCACTTAGCGTGCCCCAACGCTGCTTTGATGAATTATTGTTAAAACATGTTGAACTAAAAACAGGCAATCAATTCTAATTAGTTATTCAGGCAGGCGATTGTGTTGAATTATGTCAAGAACAAAAATGTCAAGTTTGCAATAAATTGTTTCTTAAAATCTGTAGATGCATTCGGCAAATCGTGTATTTAGAAACATATTAGTATTGCGCAAGTTATTTGGTTTGCAAAACTTACTTTCTGAAGTATCAATTAGTGACATATAAGAGTAGATGTGCACCTATGCAATGTACACACATAGCGTACACTTGTTTCTGTATTTTGTCGTTATCCACTTGTTACTATTGTTTAAATTATACCTAGCGCCGACAGCAATAATGTAAGTGCAAGAAAAAGCCCGCTCGCTTTTAATGTGCTTGCCATCTTTCTGACCTATTGTCACCAGTATTGACCAAGCTCGAAACTCTCTTTGGAAAAAGAATTGCCCATCGCCACCTAATTTTATACCACCTCTGAGGAGCTTCCCCCCGACCACCAGCTACCATTGCTCACCAGGAAGAGTTTGAATAGACTCAGAACACAGGTAGGCCGGTCGAAATAAAACCTGGTGAAATGGCTTTTCGTTTGATCAGTTATGTGGAGACATTCAAACAATGAGCCACTTGTTATCTTGCTCTAAATACCCCAGCACCTGCACAATGGGTAACCTGATGGCTGCTAATGCAAGCGCCATTCAGATGGCTAAGTATTGGTAGGATATAATTTAATTTACGATTTTACGGTTTGCCACCGACTCGAAAAGAAAAAGGTCTGACAAACCCAAGATATCCTAAACAGTCAGATTGACATTGATCTTTACTTTGCATATATGTGTACATAATAACAAGTCTTATTTACGGTATATGCAGAGCCTAAGGCCATAAAACTCGCAGGTCTTCTTAAGGTTCTGACGATGAGCCTTAGGGACTCAGGTCCTGAGATCAATTAAGACCTTTGGGTCTTACGACTAGAGGCATGTGTTATTGATCTTCTTAAGTGTTTTCGTTTGACGGCAGACGAGCCATCTGATGGAAAGTGGTCACCGTCGCCCATGGACATCTGCAACACCAGAGAAGGTGCAGATGCGTTGCCGACTCTTAAGATATCAACTCTACGCTGCAATTGTTGCAAGGACATAATATACTACTGCATTTCGTCTCTTGCTTACATAAAATTATCACGTATCCCTTACGAGGTAAGAAGATGAACGTAGAGCTAGAAAACGATATAAAGATATTATTTAATGGGTTTCTAGCCACGTCGCCTATTACCATGATTTCGCCCATTCCCTTGGTCGGCTACTATAGGCATGTGGGATTGTGGGTAGAGTAGCTGATACCACTTTTTTTTTAATCTCCCAGACCAGCATGGAATCTTATCCATTGACGATTAGAATTGAGGTATCTACACAAAGAATGTTTTTTAAAAAAATGGCAGAATCGTGTAATTAGCACCATTGGTATCCGCCGTACGGTCGTAGCGCAGAGCTACGGCGTAGCTTGATCGTAGTAGTCGCGCGGCAATTTCAAAAATCGACCACTAACTACGTTCCAATTTATAGAATCCTGACTAATATTATAAATGCGAAAGTGAGTTAGTTTGTTTGTTTGTTACGCTTTCACGCCGTAACTACTGAACCGATCATCCTAACTAATATTATAAATGCGAAAGTGAGTTTGTTTGTTTGTTTGTTACGCTTTCACGCCGTAACTATCTACTAAACTGATCATCATGAAATTTTGCATACAAGTTCTCTGTTTTTCAGCTTTCGCCCGCGGCTCCGCCCGCGTTAATGTCGATCCCTCGGGAATAGTATTTTTCCCGGGATAAAAGGTAGCCTATGTCCTTCTCCGTACTCCATAGAACTTGTATGCAAAATTTCATAATGATCGGTTCAGAAGTAACGGTGTGAAAGCGTAACAAACAAACAAATAAACAAACAAACTCACTTTTGAATTTATAATATTAGTAAGGATATTCATAAGACCTAGAAATAAATGGTTTAAGAGGCCTATTGGAAATTTTAAGACATGATTTGTTATTGGCAGTAAATGTTAAACGTGCTAGTCACTCTGCTCTGCCCTCGCACACTTAAAAAGATGAATAAAGAAATATGACTACGAACTTGAGGATTATTATGGGGACCCTGATGGGGAATATACTAGCAATATTTTGTTTACTATCGCATGTAATATTCTTTGATGACACAAGTGACAAGAACTAGGAAGAATGCTATCGAATCTGTATAATGGGAAAAATAACTTTATTTTCAATAGGCAACGCAACGTCTGTTCGATCTAGAAATGATCTTTGGGTAATTTGTTTAAATTATTTTGTAACTATAAAAGGACGCCTCAGATAAAAAAAAAACGGGTTGCTCTCCGGGAGTGCTGGCAGAAGTGAAAACTCCGCGCGGTAGAAAGAAAGGGGAATATTACTTCCTATCATACGCCGCGCCGGCCATCGGTCTCAGGTCACGTGTCCGTCTTACGACTTTTCAATCAGATCAGGTCACTTGTCCTGACGCGAGTATAACATTTTTTACCCATCCCTAAAAGTGCAAAATGCCGCTAAAAAGTTTTCACTTTAGAAAATTTAAGCGCTACGTAGACACTTTTAACCGGTCAACTACCAAGCGCCACAATCAGGAATCATAACAAGAGATAATCAATTGTGTCTGCATTTCTCGCGATTGATGAGTTAAGGGGTTATGAAAAGAAAGTAGCTAATTCAAAAACTAATACTCGTACAACGTGGCAATGCTGGGTACATATTAAAATCCCAAAATACATAACACCTTTATTTAAAATGTACGAGCCCAAAATACCCGAATTCTAAATACCTTATATTTAAAATGCCAAGTGTTTAAAAAATAAAATATTTAAAATACCTTATGGTTGAATAGCTCAAGCACAAAACATCATATTACAGAATACCTTATCCAATAATACCTGACTTTAAAAAGACTTAACCTAATTTAACTGATTTTATAAATTCGAAGAAAAAACGGGCTGCTACACGAATATTAAGTTAGGTTAGGTGAGAACTTCGACCCCACCAGAAACCGAATTGCCGACAGAAACGAGCTGCTACCAGAATATTAGGTTAGGTTAGGTTAGTACTGCGATCCCAAAAGAAAACAAATCGCCGTCAGAAACGAGCTGCTACCAGAATATTAGTTAGGTTAGGTTACAACTCTGACCCACCAGAACACGAATCGCCGTCAGAAACGAGCTGCTACCAGACTATTTGGTTAGGTTAGGTTAGAACTGTGACCCACCAGAAAACGGATTGTCGTCAAAAACGAGTTGCTACCATCATCATCATTTGACGTGGTGGTGACGAGTTGCTACCAGAATAGTAGGTTAGAACTGCGACCCCACCAGAAAACTAATCGCCGTCAGTATCGAGCTGCTACCAGAATACGAGTATTAGGTTAGGTTGGGTTTTTTATTTTATGCATTTCATATTTTGGAATTTTAATGTACCTAAGGTTAATTAAAAATTTAATATTTTAAGGTTTGGTATTTTAAAAATCTGACATAATAATGTTTTAGTGTTTCGAATTCTGGCATTGTAAAGTAAGGTGTAATCGGTTCAGGTATTTTAAATCTTAAGGTATTTTGAGTTCGGGTATTTTGGGTTCGTAAATTTTAAATAAAGGTATTGTGTTTTTTGGGATTTTAATATGTACCCGGCAATGCTGCCAGCCTTCTGGGCACGCTACCTCGGTGTAATGAGCTGCCAGGGCATTGTTATTTGTAATTTTGTTTTCTAATTATAAGTACCTAGTTTTTAAGTTATTGTTATATTGATATTCTAAACGCTTTGTTTAAAACACCCATCAATACCCATAATAAATCTGTAAGGTCACGGAAAAAAAATACTCAACAAAAGTGTTAATTTTGTGCCAATAGGTCATTACGTAATGAAACGGCCAAACCACAAATTTTGACTAGTGTAAAGGTTAAAATCTTTTTTTTTATAACATAGAACGGCAAACGAGAAAGCAGATCCCCTGATCGTAAGTAATCACCGCGGCCCATGGACAACCGCAACACAGGAGCGTTCCAGACCTTTCAGCAAAACAAAGACGCATATTTTGTAGGTACCAAGGCACGATGTTTCTATTATATCGTACGGTGATTGACTCCCAGTTAGTGTCTAGAGATGTAAACACTCCTGCGAAATAATTAACAGAGAGTAGTAATCCACTAGGCGTTAATTTTGTACCAATTAAGGTTCTTGAGTAATGAAACGGTCAAGCTACACATTTTGAATCAGATTTAGGGTTTGTAGAACGCTATACGCTATGATGGCAAAGAAAGTGAGAAATTTTACCTTGACCTTTTACCTATGCATTTTACGGTGCAAACTACATGTGCTACGGAACTACGGAGTGCTATTTTAGAAATTTCGCCAAACATCGCTCGAATACGAGTGCTCATACTTTCAAAAATAGTACCCCAGGTTATATGTTGTCTTATCTTGGTGTTCCTTTACATGAAAATGTTTTTGTTGGGTTATCATTTCTTGGCAGAATGAAAACTCGCCTTTGCGGCGGTCTCAGGTCACGAATCCGTCTTATAAATTTTCGATCAGGTCACGTGTCCTGACGCGAGTTTACCATACATCCCAAAAAGTGCACAACGCCGCTAAAGAAGTTTTCATTTCACTGATTAAACCGTAACGGATCACTTCGGCGTCGAAATAAAATATATGCAGATAAAGTTGACGCGACCGCGGAGTTTCCGCCTTTCTTCTGCGCGTTGTATGACGCGAAATAAATAGATACAAGTAAATTTATTTATATTTCAAAAGGTCCAATTCCTAAAGTCACTTCCCTGGTTTCTTTCTCATCACATATTTTCTCATCGCCATATTTAACAAATACTTACATTCCAGGATGTACTAAAGAGATATGGAATTTCCTTGTCTACTAATCATTTGAGAAGGCTAAAACTGATCCAATGTTTTCCAAACATAGCTCGAATCATAGCATAAATCTAGTTTTAAATAAGGTAAACCACATAAAAATCCGCGAATAACTAAGAACTAAACTACACTTACAACGATTTTCTGTGAACGACTTTAAGCGTTTGACGATTTTCTTTGAATTCTATGGGATCTTCAAATCAAATCCTGGTTGTTGACATTGAGGACACTTTGTACATACCTGCCTTTTTAACAAAAATACATAATTATGTAGACCGTAAGAGAGTACAATATACTCTCTTTTGAAGTCGAGATCAAACTTAGATTGGATAATCATGATACTGCCTTTGCCAATCGAAAAAAATACAATCTGCCGCTGTCACTGTCAGTCTAGGTACCTACTGACATTTGTTGTACTCAGACCAAGATAACCCAGTAAAATTACAAAAGTTATAAATTTGTAGCTTTGTTTCTTTCTATCAAGGAAATATACAGGGCGTGCGAATGAAACAGCAAGTATTTGATATTACCACTAGAATTCACAAAGATTCAATGGATAATTAAGAAGATATTGTCATATTGAATTTTCACGAAAATACACTCGTAATAGTCGTAACGTAATTACATTTTGCTGATCTATCTATTTTTATTAATTTCCTGTGGTGTTCATTGAATGTAGTATTGCAATAATCTCGCTATTTAATCAATTATCTGTGTTTTAGTTCACGGTGTTTACATTTACGTACTTGTAATGTGATATTTATATTGCGAACTGAGTAGTTGCAGAAAACGAAAATGAATTTTCTAGTTTCCTTTGGTTTTTTACTGTACACGCTAGCAGTATGTCGGGGCTCAGGCACGGATATTGCCTTAGATGCCAAAGCCAGTTTGTTGCATCGCATAGATAGTTTGAATCTTCTAATTTATACATGTCTTCTCACCCTGACTGTGCTCACTATTTGGGTGTTCAAACATCGTCGCGTAAGCTGGATTCATGAAACAGGATTGGCCGTAATTTATGGTAAGAATACCTGTTTATTTGTATTCAATCTGCAATCAAAATTGCTGTTGAGTTGTTCATACGATACCTGTAATTACCTAGGTAGTTGTTTTCTCAAAACATCATGTGACACCAGACCTTGACAGTCTTCTTTTTTTGCTTATTCAACGTTTTTGTTTTTTTTTTTTAATCTTAATAATCCCCTCAACACAAAACCTGTATCAGTATCAAGCAAAAATTTAAAACAACTATTGTAATATACATATCCAGATCAAATGTGTCCTTGTTGTCTACACTGCTTGAAACAAATTAGGCCCCACCCCAATTTCTAGCTAAAATATTAGTATACAATACAATACTTACTGATAATATTTTCTTATGAATGTTTCAATTCAGTTCTAGAATGAAAAATCAATAAGTCAAGACTTCAAAAGATTATAAATGTAGTATTTCCTGACTGTTAGAGCCATAAAACCCTTTTGAATACAAGAACAAACATCAGATATTCATCCAAAGCTGGATTTTATAAGCTCAAATATATATATGGCATGGAAAAGGCTGTAGACATACCTTTATCAAGTTTTAAAAGTAACTTTTGCAAAAACCATATTTAAGTCTTAAACAATATTAGGAGTCAAATCTTTAACCATTATTAGAGCATTTTATCAATACATATAATAAAAGAGTAAAAAAAATGTGTCTGTATATTGAATATATTTACAAAAAAATTATATAAGGTGATGGAGACATACTATAAGAATTTAAAAAAAATGTCCATTCGTTTATACATGCTAATCTCTACAAATACTGGACGGATTCAAATAAAACTTTTTTCATTGTATACCTTCCTATCAAGCCTGTGTAACATATACGGTATAATTTATTTTGAAAACTGGAACACCTGATGCCGAACTATGACAGTCCAGCTAAACTATTGGAATATAAAAAAACTTAGCAAAAGTTGTTTAGCCTGATGAGCATTTTCTGCAGAGTCATAAAGTCTACTCGAAAGAAGGGGGGATTAGCTAGTAAAAAATAAAAATGCAATTTACCATACAATATGTAAATATACAAAGCCAAAACTTAAGTATGTTTTAGCACAAAATAGTGATGGGCCATATTTTGTTTTGAGTTGTGCACATTTCTTTTATTTTTGAAATGTTGTTTATGTAAGTTGTAGTACCAATGATGCATTATTAATAAGCTTAAATGTTTGGACAGGTCTGATAGTAGGGGCAATAATCAGATATGCAGGCACCACAAACCAGGTCACACGCATTAATGTGCATCCCGCACCAGACACAAAGTACAACCTGTCGGTGCCACCAGATATGCTGCGGTTTCATTTCCCAGATAAGATTCAGATCTCTTCTGGTGGTGAGTGAATTTAAATTACTGATTATCTTTACAATTGTGATGTAGAGTGTGTAAAAAGGTTAGACTTTGATAAAAAGAAATACAATATCTTTAACCCTTATGGAATAGCAAGAACCAAAGATTGCAAATCTAATCCATATTTTTTATTATAGAATATAAAGTAAGGCAAAAGTATAGTCCTGCCTTCACTAGCAATCTTAACATAAAACACTTCCACTACTCCATTCCACATTTCCCATAGGTACTTTTCATGTTTTGTGCAAAGTACTACACTCAAGATATGCAAATGTTCACATTGTAAATTATTCCTTTCTCTAGTATTGTAATTTGCAATTTTGTAAATATTAATCATGTAACACACTACCAGTGGCGGTCGACGTTAGCGACGTCGCCCACCGCCGACTTTTTCATCCATCCCCATCACAGGCTAGGTTTGCCAGGGGGCCAGCGCAAGCCAAATATTGCTAATTTAAGTGGCCGCAGTTGTTGACTGTGGATTTTTAACTGGAAAATGAAAATGACCTTGCAGAACAGTTTGATTCAGCACTGTTCACTCCTTAAGAATTTTTTAACACAAACTCTATTGTCTTTATGCCTTACAGTACCCTGTAACGCATAAAGAATCCTGTCTACCGACAGGGCCATGGCACTCAAAAGCTTAAAAAATATGGTTTTTGTTTCCTAATAATTAGGAATAGTGACAGATTGCTATTCCATTGATTATTTTGAAGAATAACTAGCTAGGGTCGTCTTGCTTTCTAAGTTACTTATATCAACATGTGGAAAAACAGCACCAATATAACAAACTATGTTTAGCTTCTCTAAAGTGGACATGGGCAGGACATGTTATTTGGATGAATCCGAAGCAGATGGGCCCGAAAGGCCTCTATTGGTACCAGAGGGGCATAGGAAGAGAGGCAGAACGAGAAGATGGCAAGACGATATAGAAGGCTTTTTATCTGGATGGCAGGAAGTAGCCCCAGTTCAGGAAGTTATATCTTCACAGAAAGGGGAGGCCTTAACCCAGAAGTGGGAAAAGACAGGCTAAAAAAATTTTGTTTCTTGATCTTAATTCTTAACCTTCCATCAAGTATGCAAAAACTAGATACACAACCTGCGAAAAAAAGCGTTCCTAATCATAAGCGAGCAATGGACATTTGGGTGCATATTTTCTGCTTACATTTGAATTGTTAATCTCGAAAGATGACGAGATCAGCTTTCGAAATTCGCATTTATGCTTCCAAATAAAGTTGGTTTTGCATTGATGTAGGTTAAAAACATTTATAATTATAATACAATAAATATTTAATTGTGGATGGGATGAAGCGTAATTTTTGTATGTTACTGTGTATCTAGTTTTTTATACTTGATAGAAGATCTTAAATTATAAAAATAAATAATTTATCATATGATTGCAGAAGGAAAAGTCTATGTTACGGTTAAACTAAACTTTTTTATGTTTTTAGAGGTGCCAGTACCAAATAAAACTTATGCCTACAGCTTCAGAGGAGAGATAGTAAATGTTGAACAAAATGAAATAGACCTTAAGGCTACATTTGATCCAGAGATATTTTTCAACATCATTTTACCACCTATCATCTTCCATGCCGGGTATTGCCTGAAAAGGGTAAGTTTACAAGATTTTTGTGTTTTTTTTTAAACTGTTGCTGTGACTAGTTTGCAGTTGCTTGAAGGTGTCATATTCGTATGTACTAGTAAATTTAATTTCTACTCTTTTTTGAAAAAAACAATGATGTATTGTGGCATTAGAACATAATACAGTATTACTTACTATTACGGATTTTCGAAATTAGAATTTCTGACATAAGAAATGATTTCTAAAATCCAAATAAATCCGAAAGAGAGTTGTTTTGTATATAACGCTTTGATGCTTTAACTTCTAAACTAATCGCCATAAAATTTTTCATGTATGTTGTCTGGGGTATGGAGAAGAACATGCTACTTTTCATCCCGGAAAAACTTACTGTTACTGGGGGGTCGATATAAATGCGTGCAGAGCCGGGCAGGAAATCTGGAACTATGAATACAAATTAAGAACTGAACAATAGGTAACAATAACAGGATCAGAATGTAAAATATTTAGTTTGTGAGATAAATACAAAATGCATATGTTTATTATCATTCATCTCTACTGTAATAAACGCGGATTAGAACCGAGGCCCTCACACCAGCAGAATCTCTGTTGAGTATACCAGAGAGATATGCAGATTCTACAACAATAAAATTGCTTTCAATTAGGTAAAGATGGATAAAATTGAGAATCACTATTGTAGTAGTAGACTTGCTTCAGTTGTTTATAGACAAGAGGTTCAATGCTTGCAAAGATCTTATTGGATCTAAGTACAGGTAAAAAGCGTAATACAAGTAGAGTGATGAAGCGTACAACAACAGACTTAACAAATGCATGCAATATATATCCTGTACTTATAGAAACGACGTTGGCATAAATATCTTTATAGTATAATTTCTTTGTTTATCTTGTGTGCAAGTGGCACACAATGGTGTCAGGTTCTTCAAACTGCCTAAAGGCAGCTGACATAGCTTTACGACTGCTGTCATTGATGACAGCCGGTACCAACAGTATAGTATAATAATAATTTTAATATACTAGCTTTTCCGCGGCTCCGTCCGCGCCAATGTCAATCATCGATTTACTACTTTTGACTGTGAACCGATCATCAAGAAATAATGATCGGTTCAATCGTAAAGGCGTGAAAGCGTAACAAACAAACAAACTAACTTTCGCATTTATAATATTAGTTAGGAATCAAGAAACCAAAATCAACTAAAATGTTTTTTCATACAAAATAATTCAGTTTCTTTAAAAAAGCATCACTATTACGGTTGCGTATTTTAGGTGCAGGTAGTGCGTGTAGGAAAATATGTAAACTTTATCCGGCCAAATGGATTGCGCTCTTTGTCAAGGCGATGTCGGCAGCCGACAAAAGAAGTGTCGGCGCTCGCCGTAGGCGCTATCTGCAGCTTCAAAGACTCGGAACGCGCTGTACAGACGCAGGAAACATTGATGCGTCGCGCGAAACGGATATTTAATTTTGTTACGTAGCGAATAAAATATACAATTCAAAATGTTTTTCGTCCTTGGGAAGATAAAGGCGGTTCTTAGCAAAATTTTTTTTTATTGTGTTGTATTAATAAAAAATATATTCCAAATTAAATAATTTTATTATTTTCATATACTTTCCATAATCTCTTGTACACCGCAAACCATTCGGGCGGATAGACTATAAAACCATATTTTCTGCAGCATATACTAAAAAGGTTCAAATCAGTAGATTTTCTCGAAAACCACTGGATGGATTTTAATGAGATTTTGCATACCATCATTATAGTATGCCAGGAGTATGTGGTTCTATTTATATCTTTGATCGTCTTATCCACGTTGTAGATATATGTTTATCTGTAGATGTGTTGATCAAGATCGACCAATCTTTATTCTACTACTGAGTTGTAGCCGTTGATTCGAAAATAATTTTAATAGATTCCACAATCAGTTTGAATTATTCATTTTCCTTCCCTATCCCTTATTGGAAGATTAAAGGGCAGTTACACTACGCTACGACCGACACTCCTCTTGCGAGCATCTTAGATTGGTTTAACACCTTAGACGCCGTGTCGGACAACAATGTCCAACAAACAATTGAAAAACTATTGTGTCTGCGATTCTGGCGTTCAAAGCGTTAAGATACTTGCACGAGGTCCGTGCAAAAAATAATAACAAATTAAATTTTCAGAAATACTTCTTCCGCAACCTCGGTGCGATATTAACATTCGCAATGGTGGGCACAGCGTTATCCGCGCTAGTCATCGGCTCCCTGATGTACGGATGCGTGCAGCTCATGCCAGCGTCCCTAGCTTCGAGCTTTACGTTCCTGGACACGCTGTACTTCGGTGCTTTGATCTCGCCGACAGATCCCCTCACAGTGCTTGCTATATTTTCCCAGTTAAAAGTAAGTATATTATATTTTCAACTAACTTTAAAAAAAGGAGGTTATATTATTTTTTTATGTTTGTTACCTTAGAACTCCGCCATTTATGAACCGACTTTAAATGTATTTTTTGTATGAAAGGTTTAAAGTTGGTTCCATTTATATTTCATTACATCAATAGATTATTTATTTACAATTTTCGGGTTGCGGACGGACGCCGTATATCTAGCCATCTAGATTAAACTGTACTCAATAACACAGTACGTTATTCACGATTGGCGGTATCTCCATTCGCGTCTAAAGTATTGTAACGTCCCTCTCCTCAGTGTCTGAAATTAGTAAAGTGTAATAGGCCTTCAACAGTAGAAATGCAGTAGGGAACAAATAGTGAAGAATCGTAATGATCATCAAACCGTCCCATTTACAACGTGCAACAAAATGGGGGTAACAATACTTTTAAGGGGCATGATCGGCCCATGATATTAAACAACTTTCCAAGGGGGACTAACCAACAAATACGAAGAAAGAACTTTCCATGGAAAGTATAGGTCAGCTGATTAATTGCAGATATGATCGTACCCCTTGGATATTGTTACCCCATTTTGTTACACGTTGTATATTCAATAGGAGTAAAGCAAGCAGGCGAAGTTTTGGCGACAGCCGTTTTATTACTATCACTACATAGTATTAAACAAAGTCGTTTTCCGCTATCTGTCCCTATGTATTCTTAGATCTTTAAAACTACGCAACGGATTTAGATACGGCATTTTTAATAGATAGTGATTCAAGAGGAAGGTTTATATGTACATTGCACCCGCGAAGTTGCGAACATTGTGAAGCCGGGGTCCGGGTCGCTAGCTGTCATAATAAACCTGAGCACCCTGGGAGGCACCTGCCCTGCCTGGTCTACTATGATAGACGCGTTGTCTTTACCTGTAGAGTGCAAAAGGTGTTAGGTACCCGAGCACATTCTGAGGGATCGTAACTTCGAGTTGAATTTACATATCGGGCTAGTTCAAAAGTCATCTTTAAATTTAACGATTTCCTATATGCAGGGAGGATGCAGGCTCATTTGCATTTGACGCTCACGATACGACAGACGGATATCATTGATACATATCCGCATAAATGATTTCTCTCAATCACCAAACAAAGGTTTAGAAGGATATACATTTCTTACATACATTTTACGTCTTTTTCCGGGGTAAGATCTAAAATCCACATTGAGCATGTTGTTAGGCGTTAGGTAGAAAATCTCTTACAATTGCAATAAACTAGTTCATCATATTTACCTTCATATCACCCATAAGCACATACATCAGATGATGTATAGTGACTTACAATATAATTAATAATCGTTTTTATTATGACCGATATAATTCGAACCTCTTCCGTTCCATATCCTGTACAGAAAATATTTATTTATCTGACAACATGTACTATTAATATTTGCTTAGTTGATTACATATTGTAATCATAAAATCGCGAATCGTGACAATACGATACAAATCTATCTCGTCACAGTTACTAGCCTGTCAAACAAATTATATATTGCGGAAACATGCAATATAGTTTTTCAAACAAGACTAGAATCAAGTCTGGCACTTAATTGGCTATTGTTGTACGTTATTGACATCAATTATAGATAAATAATGTGTCTAATAAAATAATATATATATATAAATAATCCTAACTAATATTATAAATGCGAAAGTGAGTTTGTTTCTTTGTTTGTTTGTTTGTTACGCTTTCACGATGTAACTACTGAACCGATCATCATGAAATTTTGCATACACGTTATCTGGGGTACGGAGAAGGACATAGGTATTTTATCCCGGAAAAAAGGACTGTTCCCGAGGGATCGACATTGACGCGGGCGGAGCCGCGGGCGAAAGCTAGTAATATATAAATAATCTCGGCTACTTAATTATAAGGCTGATTTTTATTTACGCGGATCCAGGTTTGGAATTCGATGATGAAATTATCAATATCTCAGCAGGCAGAGATCGTAGATATTTAAGAGACATAAGTAGAAAATAGCGCACGAAAATCTGACATTACTCAAATAGGCGCCGGAGCCTATCTTCTCTATATCTAAAAAACACTTGTGAGTAGTGCAAATGAAGCAATGAGGGGAGAGGAACAACAGTTCAGTAGTTTGAGATATTAAGATAAATGCTTGTGAGGTCCAATTTCGCGGGGAACTACTTGTATTTTATTGACACAATGCCTATTGGGTATTGTATATGCATGTGTATACACTATGCCTATATTGCATATTTATTATTCATATTGCTATGGAAAGACCTTCTACAAAATATAAACACAATAGAGAAAGAAATATTTTTTTTATACAGAAAACTAATTTTGAGAATTTCTAAAGTCACATAGTTTTAGACGTTTTGAAAACGTTTTGCCTATAAATTCGTGACTTCACGAGCATGCTGACAGGTACATAAGATACGGGTGGCATAAGAAGTTTTTGTGTTAGCTAGGTACATTCAATATTTATTTATTGTAATAGCTTCATAATAAAAGTTGCTATAAATTTAGTAGATCACCTTATGGAAAAAAATGTGTTTTAAGTATTTCAAACTTAAAAAAATTGGTAATGTCTACCTAACTATTAAGGTAATATAATAACGAATCCATATCAAATTAAAAGTGTTCTTGACAGTATTTTTACATAGATATCAGTAAGGCAAGTAAAAATAAGGCCAATGTTATGTCGTATAGAAGTAAAGCAGATAGCGGAGGATCGAGAAAGATGGAAAATACTCCACCGACAAAAACATAGCTCTTAAAATAATGATGATGATCAAACATGTTTATATATAATCTTACCATCAGTCCAATACCGTATTTGTTTATTTTCAGGTTGATGTTAATTTATACGCTATGATTTTCGGCGAGAGCGTGCTTAATGACGCGGTGGCGTTAGTACTTAGCGGGTACGTATATTACTTTTCATCACCATAATCATGTCAGCCGCAAGAAGTCCACTACAGGACTTAGGACTCCCCCAGGCTGACTACTCCAATTGTGGAGTCCAATAGCCCAGTGGGACTTAAGCATAATTAAACTACCTCCGTGTTCCAGTGGTTAAGGCGTTTGCCTGTTGACCCGGGGGTCGTGGGTTCGATTCCAATGGGAAGCATACTTTGTATAGTTGTTTCTAGTTTGGTTAAGACATTGCAGGCTTGAATCACCTGATTGTCTGATAATGATGATTCCGTGCTTCGGAAGGCACGTTAAGCCTTTGGTCCCGGTTGCCATCTGGTAGTCGTTAAAGGAATCACGTCAGAGGCCAAGAGGCGGTTCCGAAGAACTCTGACACCAGGGCGTGCATGGTCGATTGACCGTGTCACCTACACGAAATGATGATGAGCACTTACGCAGGTTAAGCAACCCTGGGAGCAGTCCCCACTGGCATGGATGACCGCAAGTGGCATAACAATATCTCGAGCTCCTCCGTGCTACCGTAGGCACGTTAAGCCGTTGATCCCGGCTGTGATTATTAATGGCAGTCGTTAAGCTATGTCAGATGCCTTTATGCAGCTAGTAAAATCAGACACCAGTGTTAGCCACTTACACGAAAACCAACAATTCCAACGGTTGGAAGTGGTCTGCAACCAGCGCGTGACCTGCGACCTTGGTCAGGTCTCCTGTTGTTACGTGGTCGCCACCCAAGAACCTTTCAGCCACATCGACTATCGGTGATTACTTTTATCGCTTATATAATAATATTCTAGGTAAGTAAGGTTTTTTTTTTTTTATGTATATCCGACGGCAAACGAGCAGACGAGCCACCTGATGGAAAGTGGTCACCGTCGCCCATGGACATCTGCAACACCAGAGGCTACTCTCAAATTGGTTGGAGGTTGTAAGGCTACTCTCAAATTCAACAAGGTTGTCCTAGTGTTGTCATTCTATAGTGTCAAACCAAATAGATCTCTATCATCAAACAATCTGAGCTCAATTCCGCTTGACACCTTAACGACGACTGGACTACACGTAGATTAGTATATTTCAGAGCATCATCTATATTTTAGAGTAAAAAATGGCTCAAACGAAATAATACCGACAAAGACAGTCGCTATCCTTATCAAAGTAGGTTAAAAAATTTAAGAAACAAAAAAGTGTTGTCCCCAAAAAATTATAGCCTACGTCACTCAGAATGTATGTAAATTCTAACGATACATACAAATCTTTCAGGCATGTAGAATTTAAAGTGGAATACAGAAGCACAATTTATACGAAAACATGACACTCCTTTTTCGGGTATAATATAGATATTAACATGTGAGAATTATGGTTTTAGACGTAAAGTTTACGAAGTTTTCGGAGAAACATGTTTTTAGATATCATTACATACATATATATATCGTTTTTAAATGTCATATATATCTGCTTTCTGTCATATTATCTCACACACACCCACACATACATCCACTCACAAACACTCACATACACATACACAAACAAGTACATCCTCAAACACACACACACACACACACACACACACACATACACGCATTTATTTTTATTTTATTTTTACTAAATATTTTCAGTTTTTGTATATAGTTCTATAGTATGATAATGATATGGAGGAGCGGAGTCTACTGGCACAAGCATCTCTATGCTTAAAAGTAGGCTCCAATAACAAATCGATAATTGTAGAACTTAGCTTACCCAATAAAGATCTGCTTCAAATTCCAACAAGAGGGCGATCTTGTGCTAAGATCGACCTGAATTATACAAATACTTATGATGTATTTAACTAGTTTAATTCATAGTACTAGTGATTTGAAAACACGTCAATTTCCACAGTTTCGTACAGTACCCTCTTAATAATACATTTCCAATGTATATAAATGTAGGTGACCTCAAATAAGGAAAAGGCGACGAGGAAGGTGAAGGTAAATGTTACATTATCGCTTCGAGGAATGTTGATATGTATACACATCAGTTCTTAAGTCAATGTAATAAGGTCTAAAACGGAATAGGTACAATTGTACATGTATCAATGCTTGTAACTGTACAACCCGAGGGAGCGAGTGTTTATTACCGCGATAATGATAAAGGATGTCTCAATACGAGTGCACGACTATCTCGTTTACAAATACAAACACGTATTTTTGAGACGTTGTGATATACATATATACAGCGTGTTAATAAACCTACCCTCGACGTTCCCTTAAAGGGGTGACTCAGACCATCAATATGAACAACTTTTCATATAGGATCAATGCTGGGAACTCAAAAAAAATATAAGCCCGGCCAATTTGTATGGGAATGTCGATTTTTTTGTTTTCCCAGCATTGTTCCCACAGAAAAAGTTGTTCATATTGATGGGCTGAGTCACCCCGTTAAGGGAACCGTCTAATTTTCACGCTGTATATATTGAATTATAAAGAAATCATGTTCCGATTATGTATAGAATATCCGGCAAATGGCCAACACGTATAGACCATTTCATTAAATCGCGATGACTTTCTAACAAATATGTGACTGTAACTCACTGATAACGCGTTGTAACTCGGTCTTGAGCTCACCCGTGACCCGTGATTCACGAAATTCAAAGAAAGAAATCGCACGGCGTTAAATTGGTCAAGTCAAGATGGAAAATGATCTTTTTACATTGTCCTGGGCCTAAACATCCAAATGTTTATCTATATATGTATTTGTTAAAAAATATAGTATCGTTGAGATAGTAACCCATGAAACAAGTCTCAAACTTAATTTGGGGCTAGCTCAATCTATGTGATTTGTCCATACATATTTATTTACTAAGCTATTTTATTTATATCGACCAAAACTTCCGTGAAGTTTCTGAGCGGATTTTTATAAATCGGAACAATTATCTTTAATTGTTCCTATTTATAAACGGTTATATTATAGGTAAACCTATAATTGTTGCGATTTATAACTACTGTTAAATTTCACAGTTGCCACTTATACAAATAAAATACACAAAAATAGTTTAACTAGTTATGATACTATATTTTACTGTTTTCCCTGTACTTAAAATATAATACAATATTTCCTTCCAGTGCTATTCAAAATTACGAAAAGCGGTACTCCAACGATGGTGGCTTTGAATTAACTGCGTTCCTGGCGGCGATTGGGGACTTCATCGGGATTTTCAGCCTCTCGCTGCTCGTTGGTGCCTTAATGGGATGCCTCACTGCATTGATATCCTTTTTAATAAATGCGTCATGTTTTTTTCGCAAACACTTATATCAAAACTTTATTCCATGTTGTTTTGGGAGATAAGAAAAAGTAAAGAATATAGCAACTGTTTCTCTTCTTGCCAAGATTGTAAATATCATTCAAGGAATTAGTTAAAGTTTGAGAAATCATGCCATATTCTTGACACCATGTTGTTACTTTTATAATTTTGGTATTACATACCAAAATTAGCTAGCTTATCGTGACCTTTGGGCGTTATAGCCCAAGGGCAAGGACAAAGACAAAACGAAGGCTTTGTCTACCCCGTTTTTAGTATGTATTTACAGTCTGATAACGACATGAATCTTAAATTTTCTAAAAATAGATAAGTAGGTACTATAATATTTACATGAAAATGTATATTCAGAAAATCTTCATTAAATTGTTTCCGAATATATATATTTATGTTATAGGATAGCAAACGAGTAAGCGAGTCACCTGACGGTAAGCGATCAACGCTGCCCATGGGCAGCTACAGGTGTGTGGTGGGGTGTGACAGGTAACGCTCCTGTCACAGGAGCGTTGCCGGCCTTTCAAAATTGGGGGAGACCTTTGGGGGGATGGAAGGGACGGGGAGGACGATGGGCCTCCGGGTCTCTCACTCACCAAACGAATGCCTCGTTTGGTGTAGAAGCGGTAAAACTTTTACTCAAACGTCGATTTTCTGTGAGTGTGGTACTTCCCCGGACGAGCCGGCCCATTCATGCTACTAGCAAAAATGAAGTTTGCCGGTATCGTGGCTCTACCACAACTAAATATATATTTTCATTTTTATATTATTTTTAGTTTAAGTAGAGCGCTTGGTCAGATATCTAAGAATTTGACTTTACAACGAAAAGAAGGTTTACAGACCTAGATAGACGAATAACGCAGTAAAAGTTAGTAGTAAGGATGAAAATGGCGCCAGAAAAAAAAAGGGGTTGGGTTAGACTGCTATTAATAAGGGTTTTCTGAATTAACACCAGATGGCAGCGCTGATTCGTAGGATCCGATCAGCGGCTGTCATTGGATAATATTTAACAAGCAGCAACAACTGACACATTGTTGACCAATAACAGGTTACGGACTTAGTGCTGTCGCCACTTCTTTTAATGAGATTTGGTATGGAGGTAGCTTCAAGCCAGGGGAAGGACATAGGATACCTGTTATCCCGGAAAAATACTGCTCTCGAGGAATCGACATTCATGCGAGCGGAGCCGTGGGTAAAAGCTAGTATTTATATTAAATTATATATTCTATAACCAGTAATAGTTATTTCCTTAACCAATGTGTACATGACAAAGTTCACCCACGTACGCGATTGGCCGCTGTTGGAGTCAGCGCTATTTGTGCTCATGTCCTATGCGGCTTTCCTCATAGCGGAGGTGTGCGAATTAACAGGTAAATAAACAATTTTTATCATCAGTTGTCGAAATGCGTGGAGCATATTTACCTAACCTTCATTCAACGTAACGTATGATACCGTCTGGAAGAAATTGTATTTAGCGATAAGGCCGCGTTTTGTTTTTCTAAACTCTCTAAAAACGTAAATATAATGTGTTAAGTAAACAATGTTTTCCTAACATTATTTTTATTTTTGTAGATATACTGTTAGATACTACGGTTATAAGCCTTTTTTCTTTGTATTTTTCCATGTGTATAGAATATGTTATGGTACTAACATGGATAATAAACTCAAGGAGAACCTGAATGATGTGTAGATTTAAAAAATGGTATAGTCTACATAAAAAGACTTATCATTCATCATAATCTCAGTAAAATCGCCGTTGATGCAAAGATTCATGTATAAACTATCAAAAATGGAGCTAAGTGACTCAACAGTGCTAGTTTATGGATGATTAGACTTTTATCAGTAAATAAACAGTTGTATTCAGATATAACTACTACTGACCTACTACAAATGTGATGGACTAATTTTCGAAAAATAGACACTATGATTTAAAAGTTATGGCTCAGATACTGATAGTCATACAGCGGAAGAAATACATGCGGTGTATATGTACGGCCCAAAAGTCAAATACGGAATCACTGACGTCAAACGAGTTCCAAATCCTTCAATCTACAAGCCCAGCGCTTATTTGAGTCGGTTCCTGAGGTATGGAACCGGCACGGGAGGTGTAACATGTGACGTATCCGAACTGTCTCGCTCTAAGCCCGACTTGCACGCGTCATTTGACTCACATATATACATTCCTATGCCACTACCCTTAGTAACAGACTCAGTAAAGCGCTATGTTTGTAGTATAAAACTACAACAATTTTCATGGTAGCATTTTCGTCTATAAGTACCTATATTTGCCGTTTATATGAGAGACAATGTCTGCCATAAAACAAATGCTTTCCTTTTAAATTAGAGTAAGCGGTACGAAATACTACTGACGTTTCTCTAATTTCATATTCAACTCATTTTAAGTCGAACAGGTATTTTCATGAACTCCATACAAATATTTACAGGAGTGGTAGCGGTGCTATTCTGCGGTATCTGCCAAGCTCACTACACATACAACAACCTGTCCTCGGACTCGCGGAACCGTACCAAGCAACTGTTCGAGCTGCTGAACTTCCTAGCCGAAAACTTCATATTCACCTACATCGGCGTGTCGATGTTCACTTTCCCGAAGCATCACTTCGATCCTTGGTTCATCATCGCGGGATTTGTATCCTTTTTTTTTAGAGCTTTAGAGCGAAATTTAGAGCTATTTGTACCGCATGATCTTCACTGCGTCTTTTAATATGTCCATACCATCTTTTAATGTGTCGATTTTCTGTCATTTTGTCTGTGATTGGTGCCACTTGAAAGCTACCGCGTATATGTTCATTTATGTGAAATCTAGAATCCTGCTTATCAATGTGTGTTCCTGGAACTTTTAACTTGCTTGGTGGATATTTGCATGATGTGAAATATCCACTAAGCACGTTAAAAATTCAACTTGCAGCAAAAAATCTCGACAAACTTTGTGCTTTAACTAATAAAAATATTTGTACTCGAAGAATTTGAAGAAAACCGTCTTCTTCTTCCTTCTTCTTTCGCTTCGCCTTTTCCCTATTTAGGGTCGGCTCTGAATGTCAACTCTCTCCAAGTTTTTCCATTTTCCACTATATCGGCACTAGCTCCCCGCTCTTGCATGTCAATGCTCACACATTCCCTCCACGACATTTTCGGCCTTCCCTTTCCTTTATATCCTGTTACATTGAAGCGGAGCATCTTTTTAGCCAGATGATCGAAGAAAACTGTCTGTGGGCCTTAATAAAAAATATATATTGAAATATTATTTCCTTAGCCAATGAAACAGGTAACGTCAACTCTAGGCCGGGCCGTGAACATTTATCCACTGTCGTTCCTGCTGAACTTGGGACGTAAACCACCCATACCAATGAACTTCCAACATATGCTGTTTTTCTCAGGTAAGAAACAAAACCTTCAAACATGAAAAATATAAAATAAGCAAAACATTGATATTTATATAAATGCAGATAGACTAACAAAGAAAATACAAGTATCATCTTTAACTATAGACCTAAACCAGAATGATCGATGTTATATCTTATCATCTCTCTCTCTCTCTCTCTTTCCCCGTCCATTTAAATCTACGATTTAAATACATCTGTCGGAGCACAAGCAAAAAAAACCTAATTCGTCCATTCTGTCATGTAGATTTTGTCTGGAATGTTCGAATGTGCGAGACAGTGTTTCGATTAGCGACCCAATTATTTATCGTAACATACATACATGGCATCACGTCTCCCTTACTTGCGGGATAGACAGAGCCCAGAGGTACTATTTTTGAAAGTGTGACCCTAGTCTTCGAGCGATTTTTGTTTGGAAAAATCGCTCGTTTACAAAGAGCACTCCGGGTCTTTAAGACCTAAATCTAAGATAATTTATTTTAAATCCATCCCTTTTCTCCTGCAGGGCTCCGCGGCGCGATGTCATTCGCCCTAGCCATACGTAACACGGTGTCAGACGCGCGGCAAGCTATGTTGACGACCACGTCGCTGATCGTGATCGCCACGGTAGTGCTGCAAGGCGGAGCCGCCACCCACGCACTCGCCTACCTACGTATACCCACCGGGTTTGTGTGGACTTTTGTGATTATTTTTGCGGCTTTTCACAACTTAGTTGTTTTAGTTACCTTCAAAATTGGTCTTTGTCACCGCCCGCAGTGCGAGTAGGACCGACCTATATACGTAAAAGAGAAGTTATAAGGAAAGAAATACAAATATTTTATTTGCGTTTGAATAGGGTGTCTATGTCTACACGGAATTTGAGATTTGTGGAAGTGTTTAGTGTTTCTCTTTTACGTATATAGGTCTGTTCTGGACGGACAGACGTCAAGTGCGGCACCGCAATGGAGGAAACCAAGGCATAACTGGAACTACGAGATTACGTTTTTGCACCAAGCTACATTGAAAATGGCCTCTCCACAATGTACTCTTATATGCTCCGAGAGGAAACCATAGCATTACAATGGTTGTGTGTGAGAGAACGAGCACATGCTATTATTTACACATCTTTCATTTTCAGACAAGGCCAAAATGACGAAAACGACGCCCTGCCTTATCGCGACGTCAGAAGTGTAAGTAGATAGATAAATATCTCACCCACTCCTAATTTATATTTCAGATTTACTTAGACCACTTTTTGTAGGAAGCAGATAAGGATTGACTTAACTAGTAAATAATTTTATTCAAAATTCAAATATTTTTCATTAGATTGGCTTCTATAATGGTGGAAATTCACGTTGTCTATGTTGCTTTTTCCCTTATGTTACTTCCACGCTAATAGTATAGATTTGCTTTCAGTTGAGTTGTAAGGAATTCTCAAAATACAAAACTTTTGAGAAGAGAGCACTTATTTAAAATCTTTTTAAGCTACACGCATTTCTCGATAATATCACTCGTAAGTGCTTAGGTTTTGTGAAATGACATACATGTAGGAATATCATTTTGCCCACAACCATTCAAATTCATTCATACCTACTGTTCGAACGAGTGTACAGCTTAAAGTGTCAATAACTTTGTAAATAGACCCCAAGTCTAACATAGTCCATTAAATGCAAAGATAAATACTAAATGCATGAATTTGTTACTAAGTCATTCGTTCGTGTACAGTCATTTGGCAAAGTGCACAAGGTTTAGGGAAATGCTGCTCCTGTAATTAATAAGACGTTGTTGTGGCAGCTCTACCAGGCCACGGACACTGGCGGATCGGTACGTACTGACTAGACACGATAACGCACTATTAACCGCTTTGATTGTAACTCCACGCTTCACATATCTATCTACAAATCTGCTTTTTTAATCCTTTTATGTGGGTTTATTTATACAAGTCTTGAAACATCTTAAAGGTACCAATTATAAGAATGGTAATACTTGAATGAACACAGGCCACAACAAAGCAGATTTGAATCACTTTAAATCATCATTTTTGTTACTTTTATCGTGACTCATTAACTGTATAATTTAATAACATACCCTATGTGTATAGAAGTGTGTAAGACAAAACAATAATCTGTAAACAGTACTTCTTATCTAGAAATGATCATTTAGTACCGTTTAATAAAGAAAGTACATACCTAAATAATATCTTTATTTGATAATACCTATTAAGTCATCTTAAAATTTTAACATAATTACAAATTTAACAATAAAAATTACAAATATAAAAGAGACTCCAACGCCTCGCCGCAAGGCAGGGTACCCAGAAGGCTGGCAGCATTACCCCTTTGCACCGCGATAGAAATTCTTTGTGCAAAATAACTGCCAGCCCTCGGATCGCACTTGTACACTTCATACATTTAATATCGTTCATGTAACTTCCCGTTAAAACTTTAAGACCTCTGTCTTAAAGGAGATCGGTTAGTCTAAGTTAGTCTAGATTTACTAATCCATATACTAAAACATGTTTGTTGTTCAGCCCGGAGATATAGGATTCGGGCTCCGTAATTTGGATTCCACGCAACCGGCCAGTTGCGACAGGGCAACAGTAAGACTAATAAATATCAATGCACGCATTTTTAATATAACGAATTAATTGCACGCGTATCACTTTTACTGGCTGTCTACTAACCGGTTGGGAACTGTACAGATAATTTCTAACAATTTGTTTCCAGTGAATTTTCTTATATAGGTACGCTTACTAATGCAAATTTAGGAAAATTATTTCATAATTGATAAAGGATATAATAATTTGAATTGTGCCATTGTATTCCATTTTACTGTCTGATGCTTTTGTTATAAATTTTCTGTACCTGAATCATTTAACACTGTTTAAAATAACAAGTATAATATACTGAATGCAAATATATAGTGATAGTACAGATCGGGCAATATTAAAGAACTTAACATTATTATAAGCAATTGCTGAAAATTAATATCATAATGTTACCTACGAAACTACAAACTGAAAATGAGCATATTTCCATTTCAATGCATCCAATTTTTACTTTAGTTTTTTCGTCACTGTTTCATACAACTTGATAATTTCATATAGTCTTTCTGGTTTTGAGAATATAATGCAAACTTCAATTTGTCCGAAAAACAATTGAAACTTTACAAGTTAAAGAAGCCAAGATTACCGGACTTCTACAACTCATAATTTTATCTTTACCAAGTGACAAAATTTTAGCAAATAAAACCGATGTTAGGATGCCATCACTGTTATTATAATACAAAATTGTGACATACGCTCACATATTCTTATAGACACGCCATTTTTTCATCTTATGCTTTTTGCTATTAGAAATATTTTTAACAAATATCTTAGAATGAATAGAGAAATGATTTAATTATGTTTGTTCATATGCGACAAACAAAATTTTGCACTGCTCTCTCACATTGAAGTACAATTTTAACAAAAAACAACTGTACTTATTTTAAAAACTCTTTCGCCTAAAGAAAGCCATATTATCAGCTAGTAGTATAGGTTACAAATAAGAAAAACAAGTTATTTTTACGAAGCAAAATATACACAAAATAATTTTACACAAACATGGTACATTTTGGCACAAATAAATTGTAAATATATCTTGTAATGTATGTCGCCCAAATCTGTATATCCTATTAGAGAAAATTTAAAATTTATAACATTCAATATTATACTTGTTTTTTTTTTGTTTTACAATCTTCAATATTTATTTGGTTCTTTTGCTTTTCTTTTCAATATTTAGAACGGCCGCATGGTAGTTAAGTGGGGCAAAGGAGATAATGCAGTGATAATGCCTTGGGAACTAAACTACGAAGTATGTTAATTATATTTTATTTATTATCATCTCACTTTCCATTATGTTACCGAACAAATATCAACTAAGCAACGCATGTTTTGCACGTGCATGCACTTTGATATGTAGTTTTAATGTTGTCCACATAAAAATCTTATTGTTCAAATTCTATCATTAAATATATGGTGTTTCTTTCGTTTATAAATCGTTGAGATTCCTTATAAATGTCTAGATATAAAGTAACTAAAAGTAAATTCAACTTAATATTGAAGTGTTACTTTTCGAGACCATTAAAATTAAAACACTTTTGAAACAAAACTTAGTAACGAACAATTCCGGATATTAACTTTTAATAATGATTATTATATGACAGGAAACGCCTCGTGAAGGCGGGGAGAAGGCCCGCTTAGCCAGATTGTGGGGGGCGGTGGACTCGAAACTGCTGAAGCCGCTGTTGACTCACGCGCGGCCGCCGCTCACGGACACGCTGCCGGCATTCATGAGGCCTATCGCGCGCGTGCTCACCACCACTCACCAGTACACGCAAGGGGTTAGTATATTTTTAAGTAAACAACCGCGTCGTAACCATTAATGTTCAAAAGCTAGACTACTATAGCGTTTCGGCCGACCACTGCAGAGAAGAAACGCCAACAGAAACTCTTTTCAACAGTATTGGTCGACTTGAAAACACCATAGGCAATACTTAGGACTAAAAAGGCTAACACATTTTTTTATTTGCGATCGTGAGTCGCACAAAATAAGTCTCGTTATTTTAGATGATTAAATTAATGTGTAGTAATTTCGTCTTCCAGGACAATAGTCTTCGTAGGACTGATTCCGATTCTGATCTCTGCATTGACGAACCCCAACCAGTACCAACTAGTATTGATCCACAGGTAAATATTACTTTCATTAGAACTGATGTTTGAGATACACGAGAACTAGTTTCGTACCTATGTAAAGTATTTATAAAGTTGACTTAGTGTCCAGACCACAAATATAGATTTACTAGCTTTCGCCCGCGGCTCCGCCCGCGTTAAGGTCGATCCCTCGGGAATAGTGCTTTTTCCCGGGATAAAAGGTAGCCTATGTCTTTCTCCGTACTCCAAAGAACTTGTATGCAAAATTTCATGATGATCGGTTCAGTAGTTACGGCGTGAAAGCGTAACAAACAAACTCACTTTCGCATTTATAATATTAGTAAGGATATAGATGACGCAAGTATCACGATTTGTTAAAAAGTCTGATAGTTAACATTTCCTTGCCTTAGGGTGCTTGCAATTTTGGCTGTTGCAGTTAATTATCACGCAACGAGGCATTTTAGTTTTCGCAGCCTGCCGGATGCAACAACAGACGCGCGCGGACTGTCAGTAGCCGCGGCCAATCATGACGCTTAGTCGGACACGCGAAATAGGCGCATTTACATCATCTATGTAACATCTATATCTGTGGTCCAGACCATGCCTCCAATTCTGAAAAATGTGTATCTTGAGCATACTTCGTTTTTGTAAGACTGCCTAAGTTGTTGACAAAACCTTTTTCATACATTGTAACTTTGAAACAAGCAACTTTTGATATGATAAAATGTAATTGTAATTCAGGAACTGAATAGAACAAGAGGCTATGTTTCTAATAAATCCATTGTTTTATTTGAGTCTTACATTATTTGTGTATTATATTGGATTTTCTTTTTTATTTCTTCTAAATATATTTATTTCTGTTTTGGTTGCAGCTATCAATTAATGTTCGGAACGGATATGGGCATGTCTAAGCTTTGTAACGTTAGTGACTATCGGCTGTGATATAAATTGATTAAGTTTGTAGCAAATTATTGAAATTATAAATGAAAATTTTGCCATTGCACGCAGCAATTGTGGCCTGGACACGTCGACACGCGGATCTCGGTGGAAGGTATCACAGGAAGTAACATATAAACTGCTTTCAATGAGACCTATTGTTCTAAGCTCTGTGTGCCACAGTTTGTATGTTTGTACGGCTAATAATTCAGTTAGCTTCTGTAAGGCCAGTGTTGTAATAAATACGTACATACAATGCAATTGTATGTAGGTACCTAACGTCTATATGTTAACATAAACAAAGCAGAAGCCACAAAGCCCTGAAATTTAGAATAACGAACTGCGCTAATTGGGTGTCTTTCATTATTGTACAATATATCTTATAAGCTGAGATCCGCATTTAATCCATTAGTAGTGCAAGCTGCTAACTACTACCAATTTACACGACACGACCTAACGTCGTCATAGACATCCTAGGAAGGTACTTGACGATCCCGATAATGCTATTGGCATCGCGCAATCGCACTCCGATCCCTCTCCGCTCCTCGGCTCAGAATAGACAAGGAATCCCGCTCTCCGAACTCCTCGCACTTGCCACCTGAAGTATAGAATAGGATTAGCTCCGATTACTGGTGACCGCGACGTAGCTCGACCCAACAGGATGTTAGTGCTCTCCAAAAGCTTTTGCCGTTGATTCTCATATCGGCACACATAAACATGCAATCGCGGCCCATCAGAAAATATTACTTTGCTGCAGCTCCCAAAGCCGAGATCTTTCCCCGTCTTTGGTGATGTTGCCTATGCAGGTTGAGGGTACTCTGCCTCAAACACCCGGTCAAGGCTCCCATTAAAGCGAAACCCTCCATACAAACGGCAAAAGGAACTCTCGGCGTTATTTGATAATATTGGTACAATTTTAAGAATTAAATCAATTTATGTCATCATAATCTATGTACGTTCCTATACAGCTTGATTAAAAAATCAATGGTTTCAAAAGAATAAACGTACATAGATTATGATGACATAAATTGATTTAATGCTTAAATCAATTTATGTCATCATAATCTATGTACGTTCCTATACAGCTTGATTAAAAAATCAATGGTTTCAAAAGAATAAACCTCTAAACATCGGTATTTTATTTAGCACAATTTTTAACCCATCTCTTTGGAGGTAAATCACATCACATTATAAACATAAAGCTTCTAATATTATTCACTCGCGTACATAGTTTGGTTACTCATAAGTTCTAAGATATTTCTCCCTAACTTTATGGAATAGTTTTCTCAAAATTCCTTGTATCCTAACGGAAGGCGCGTTAAATAATGCCAGGTTTTACGTAAAATCCTTGTCTCATCTCGCTCGCGCACGTGGCGTTCCTATTTGATACAGTACAGGTGAAATAGCAATTACCCGATAATATGTCAATAGCCGAGTTCGCGCGGCTATCCAGGTAACTCTTAAGAGGCGAAAGCCTCACTTGAAGCTAAGTACAGTCGGAGTAAAATCTGTTTCTACTGGGGTCAGTTTTATTTATGCCCTTGACCGTACATACTTAATCCGTTTAGAAAAAAAACAAGACGTGTTTTATTGGTCTTCGTAAATACATACTAATAAATAATTTAATTCGTTTATACGTAATTATCGCGTACGAGATTAATAAACTTGAACTTTGGGATCAAACTGGAGGAAGTAAGATGTGTAATTGTGATATAACATAATGTGCCGTATCATCATCATCAGGTCTTTCTAGTCTCCACTGCAGGAGCATGGCCCTCTCTATACTACCGAAGCCATACTTGGCCAGGGCTCAATAATAATAAAGCGCCGTATAATCTGTTACATTTATATATACTGCATGAGGCTTCTGTTTTGTTACGTATTTTATAGTTAAAGTTTTATAATCAGCATTAACTACATATTTATTACTTCAGAAAAATTGTGATATTTTTTTAAAACAAAGATTTCATTACTCTGGTGTAAATAAGTAGTGCATAGAATTATTCCCGGATGATTCCTTTTGAGTCCCTTTTTAATAATAGAATATAGGACAGCAGATAGTAGATAAAGATGTCGATGACACTAGATTTTAGTGATAATGCAAACTATGCATACCAACTGTCTAGCTAGAGTCTGGCCGCCGTTAGCCTACGTTTATATTTCGGCAAGTATGTATGAAGCTTTATGTCATTCTTGGCAGCCGCAGGCATCCATGTTACAATCTTTCATACTAACAATAGGTATACCAATTACACTAAGTTTTTTTAGTTCTCTTAGAATATTACATGACGTAAATTTTACATTTTAAATTCACAAACAGATTATAATATGGTTGCATAAATAAAGATGTGATGTATTTGTATTGAAACTCAGCTAAAGCGAGTGGCAAATTAACATGAAAATGTTATGAGTTTGGTTTGCTATTGCTGTGTCCTTAGATATTATATAGTATCAACTGATCTGATTACAGAAAAATATAAATGTTGTTTATTTTTTAGTACTTTTTAAATCTCATGACACTTGAAACAACAAATAGTTTCATGGCAAAAGTTATTTACATAATTTATAAGTAAATATTTTTTTCATCTCTATTCAAAAAACAAAGAATTTTATTTCTGATGGGCTAAAAAATTTTTTAATTCGCAATTCCAATTTTTTCAGTCCCGTGGGAATAAAAACAAAAATGGTTTTTCTCATAGAGGGAGATGAAAAGCAGAATGTGTCTTCTCAGGACTAATATAATACTTTACCTTACTCAACATACTCTGAATCACTTGCTTCAGTTAGAATACTTTGTTCCTCTGGATTCAAAATATTGCCCTCACCAAAAAGTATTATATTAAGCCCTTGTATCATAACATAATCCACCAATCCATCATATAATTTATTCTGAACAAGATCTAGTCCCATTCAAAATGCAAATGTGCTGTTCAGAGTTAATTTCGTCATATAAAAAGTGTATTTTAAAATTATAAATGAGAAAAAAATTAACCATCCAATGGTTCCTACTACTTAGGTTTATGTTGTCTTTTTTATTATTTGTTAAAATACTGTTATTGTCCCGACTATTAAAGGTTTGAGAAACCAATTGTATGTATTGTATTATTATATTACCTAAGAATTTCTTAAAATCTGACTTAATATTAGAAGTTAGTAAGTTATATCAATATGACTGTGTTATTATATCTATTTCAATTTCTGTAAAATTTTATAAATAGCTTTCTTCTATTCATGAACATGCTGTTTTACAATACATACACATAAAGAATGTATAAAAATAATGTGAGAAATTCATCACATTTTAAATTATGTTCATGTGTGATGGTGAATTTATTGGTTTTGCACTCTTTTATCTTTGTAAGCATCCATTTTAGTATTTTATGTGTCATTTTCACAGGGTTCTTTTATGTCTATATGTATTTGTAGTGTGTATGTACAAGAAATGCTTAGTTTGTAAAACAATGTAAACATGCCTTGTGCAACTGTAATTTTTATGCAATTGGTTCACTGTAATAAAATTTTAATTCTAACATTTGTTTGTTTTTAAATGATAACAATGTACTTAAAGCAACATATTTAATTATAAACTTTTTAGTTCTTGATTAATGGTGTGTCCTTTAGTTGAGCTTTTAATAACTCTCTGATTTTGTCAGTCACCTTAAATTTTTGTCCGTGGCCCGGTATGACCCAGTCTGCTAGCTCTGCCACCTGAGCTCTATGTTTCATCTGTTCAACTGGATCTTCACTTCCCGCTTCCAGCCATATATTTGGATTCTCAATATCTTCAAATTTTTCAAATAGGTCTCCTAGAGCATTACCAATGGATCAAAATAAGCTTAGTAGTAATAGGTTGATTGGGTTGAAAACAATTATTTCCCTACTAAATATTCAGCAAAACACTGTACAAAAATATTTACAACAAACAAGCATCAATTTCTTACTTACCAACTATAGCAACTGTTTCATTATCTTTGGACTCCACAAGAACTGTAACATCTGATAATGTATGGCCGGGAGTAGGTATGACTTTCACACTTTGATTTATTATGAATTCTTCACCTAATCAAAGAGAATTTATAAGATAATTTATAGTTTGTAAAGATACCGAATTTAATGAACAAGACATTACCTTTGTCAAATGCATGTGTATAATACTTATCCTTAAACGAAACACTAAATCCAACAATATGCTTGGCGTTCAAAAAAAGGTTGTTATTTCCTATGTGATCTGAATGGCCATGGGTAGATACAACAAAATGTATGTTGTCTGTAGCAAGGTTCAGATTATTCAAAGCTACGGAAAAACACGGTTGGTTAAAACAAACGAAATTTATAAGGCCTACAAGTAGTTATTATTTGGAACAATGTGAGAAATATGATATACATTATCGAAGGTCAATTGACTTGATAGCTCGATGGAATAAAGTAAAATAGCCAACTACAGTAATGCTGTACAATAGGATTAGTTCCTTACCATTCAAAATATTTTGAGAGTCCCAAGAAGTCATGGTATCCACAATGATATTATGATCTCCTCTCACTAAAGTGCAACTGCAGTTTGCAGCCATCTCATCTTTTCCGCTCATTATTGAATATCCTTCGTACAATACGATAATTTCGCTCATTTTGTACAAAAGTTGATTTCAGCTTTAACTTCAGTAAACAAAAACAACATTCTAACCTACAAATTCATGATAGTGACACTGACAGTTAAAATGATTTGGTTGTTTACACGGATATAGTAAATACCAATAGTAGATAATGTGATAAGGTACTAAGCAGGCAGCAAGCTGAGTGCAAAGTTTAAACAAAGAAACTCTTTTTTTTCTACAGATATAAGAAGAACATTACTTTTTTTTCACTCTATTTTTCCTACTTCAAAATGTATTATACCTACTCTATCTACTTTATTACTTATTCGTAGGACTCTACAAAAACAAGAAGTGAAAGGATTTATTAGGCGCTGGCGCTGCTGTTTCCCTCGTTGAATTGCAAAAGATTATTCGGCCCTTTTCGACAAGATTTAACTAAAAAAGTTCGGAAGAAGTCTAAAAGTACCCTTTGAATTTCTAAACTTGTCATCCATAAGCCGTAGCCATAGGTTTCCAGTTTCCAAACGATAATAGTTGCTCTCCCAAGTTCTCAGCTGTCTTCGCCGGTTATTTTTAGGTTAAATTCTAAAATAAATTCCGAAACCTGTGGTGGTACTTTCATGTAGGTTATTTTAAAATTTCAACGTGCGCCAAACCTTTATTAATGAAAATTGCGCATTTGGATCCTTGTTTCTCTCGTGCCGTTTCATTTGCAAGTTCATTGCATTGTGATTCCATTGTTTACTCAGGGTTATGAAACAATAAGCAAATCTCCGTCGCCTCCCGAGCGCCAGATCAAACTAAGCCATGTCAGGCGATGTACAACCAAGAAAACGCAAGGATAAAAAGAGGAAAAAAGGTGAGGAGATGTTAAATATTTATAGTAATTAATATGTAAACAGAACAGTATTATTAGGAACTTCTTTCTTCCTTTTGCAGATGAGTTAGGTGTAGAGGAGCCTCGCGGGACTGCTGCTGCGCTTGGAGAAGGCGATGTGTTTATGCACTCACAGCATGATCATGGCACCGGAGGACACTGGTGTGCAAAAATCATCTTCTTCTCTTTGCTTGCTGTACTTATCACTCTCATTGGATTGATCATACTGGAAAACCGAGGACTGAGTGATTGTGAGTATATATATTATTTAATTCAACACTTGTTTAACTTAATATATATTATTTTTTTATACATTTTGGTAAATTTATGTGGTAGTGAGAATAAATCAAACATCTTGTGTGATATTAGGTTATTAATTAAAATAATATTTCTACTAACAATAATCATTAAATCAAAATAAGTTAAAACCTATATAGTATGTTTATAGCCATCTCAAATAAACACCTTGTTCTGTTAAACAAATTTTCTTCAATTAAGGTCATTGACATTTGACACTGAAAGTTTAATTGTGTTATCTTGGGATGGAATTCCTTTGTTTGAACAATGTGTTTTTATTGAATAGTGGAAGCAAGTTCAGTGGAGTCCCGATACTCTGGTGTTCTGGAGGGCTGGCTGGAAGATGCACCTGAGGATGACCATCATGATGAACATACACTAGAACTGAACCATCCTGTGAGTTTAAAGAAATAATAGCTTTTTCCCCAACTTTTTGTTATTTTATAAACAGGGTGACTGGTAAATCACATCTATCTACAAACTTTCATATTCATTATATTAAGTGAAAAAAAAAATAGGTTAAACTTTTTCTAAAGTTATCTTATTATTAAGAGTAATGGTGTCTCAAAATTGCAGATACTTATGAGTGTGCTAAGCTATATGTGAATTTATGTAAAAAATAATAATTTTGATTATCAAAAATACAAGCAATCAAATGTTTTTGATTTTCAAACATTCAAAATTTTCATCATTGCCTATGCCTAGAATATTCAATGTTTAGATTACAAATGTTCTATCAAAAATGCTTCAAATATAGGATGAAGATGACCATGGTGATGAACATGGACATGAAGAACATGATGATGATAACGATGAACACGATGATGACGATGAGGATGAAATTGGTCATGACGATGAAGATGAAGAACATGACGATGAAGACGATGAGGATCACAGTGAAGATGATGAACAAAATAAAAGTGAAATCGATGATGATGAAGAACAGCAAGATATCGCCGACAGCCAAGAGGAAAACGACGAGGTGGGGAACAGTTTGAGGCATGATTCTGCATTAATTTAACTTTGTACAAAAAATATTTTATTTTCCGAAATTATAAAATTGAATTGCATAAAAAGTCATAATTGAATTGCATAATTAAAGCAGGAAGAAGAACACCATCGCTACAGGAGGTACTTAGATGATGATCAAGCTGATGATTCTGAAAATGACAATGATGATGATGACGACCTACAACAAGTAGATGAAGTTGAAGGCAGCAATGAAGATGAACAAAATGAGAGTGTTCAAAAAGACGATGATGATGAACAAAGCGAGGAACAAACGAATGACAAAGAAAGTACAGCAGATGATGAGGTGCTAAATTTACGAGTGATGCTTAGTGTGGAATACTAGATTTTTAAATTTTTATTGGCACTAACCACTTTAAAGCTTATTTTCTAAATTCTAAATTAATGCAGTGATTATGAGTGAATTATTTATTTAATAACTAAAATGCATGTAATAAAGTAATAATGAGGAGTGTATTGTAAGAAGTTCCACAAAGGGGGTATTACAAAAAATCTTTAAAAATTAGTTTAATGTATATTTAATATAACAATTGCATTATATGGAGAACACACATACATACGTCACAAGTATATAATTTATTGTTACTCACATTATCTGTTTTTCGATATATTTTTACAGCTGCTAGAAGTACCAAAATTACCCTAATTTTGGTAATTTTTTTAACAAGTCCCAACTTCCAAGTTGAATCTTGACTCCTTCTCAGCAAAAATATAGCTTAAAATGTCGATGCTTCGACTAATTCGTAATTAAATTGGTTTTCTTTTTTTTACTAGTCAAATTATTAAATCTATCCATAATCATTTGTCATTACAATTATTTCTGTAATATAAAATTAAAATATTAACTTAAAAATTTCCTTTAAGTATACCTACTTCATAGTATACCTACTCTAGATATTGTTTATATTTTTTATAACCAGTAGGTGGCCACGGTGATACCCTTGTCGTTCGCCTCATTTGTGCAGTTGGAGGGACAATTAGGACACGTCAATAGGTGAGCCATAGACTGAATGGCGCCGCAATTGCAAATGTTTTTGTTTTGAGAAACCCCACCTGACACGGTTTTCCTGGCATTTCCCTACACCAGGAGGTTCAGAGTTTTGAGGAGGTTGAGGTTCACCTACCTACAAATTAACTTGTAAAGGAACAGTTTACAAATCAAAAAATGTCAATTTTCAAAGACTTATTCTTAAATAAGACTGACATATTTTTAAAGCTATTTCTAAGGCCATGAGTATGGTTATTTTTTGAAAATAATACAACAAACGGAACACTATTTATGACTATGTAAAGAAAAAAATTATTATGTTTTATTAGGGTCGGGCCACACTGATCGACGGTTTGCTTACTCAAAATCAAAACTCGCGCAAAGTATGGAAATCCTTTCGCATCCGCGCGGCGAACGCGCCCTGACGACGAAACGTCACAAAAGGTGTAAATGAATTTGTAAAAATGTTTACAGGAAGAAGAACACGACGAAGAAGACGACGAAGGTACAGAAGTAGAAATCGAAAAGATCGAGAGAGAGATCGATCTGGAACCGATCTCTACAGAACTGCCCGCGCTGCCTGAGGAGGACGAGGACGATAATAAAAGCGAAGGTAAGTTTACTGCATTATTACTATGTTTATTATTAATTATTGGTCTTAGCCATCACTAGCATCTTTTTCCGTTTCGCTATCGGGACTTACCGCGATTGTGTTCGTGTTTATTCTTATACAAGCGACCCGGCTTCGCACGGGTGCGATAAATTATACATCAAACCTTCCTTTTGAATCACTTTATCTATTGCCTATAACTGCCTCCGTGATCTAGTGGTTAAGGCGTTTGCCTGTATACCCGGATGTCGTGGGTTGGATCCCCACGGGAAGCATACTTTCTTTAGTTGTTTCTAGTTTGGTTAGGACATTGCAGGCTTGCCCGTTAGTTCTCACATTACGCGTACTGAATGCAAAACTAGTAATGTCAAAGTCACTAGTCTGTAGTATTTTATTTTCAAAGTAATGTAGACCAAGACAAAGTATTGTGACTTTGTAACCTTAATATCTGTAGAATTTTGGGTAAGCAAGGTGTTTTATATGACTATATTTGAGAGGCCTTCCATAGCACGAAAAATGTGTGCAAACACCTCTGAACCTTTGCATACTTGTTAGATCGGTTGAGCTGTTCTGATGATGGGGTCGAAAGGTGACCTCATTGCGGTTTTCGGTAATTTGATTTGTCTTGGAAAGCATTTTACAGTTTTAACACACTCTCAATAAAAGCTCATTACAAAAAATATTTTTTTGAAAAATATATTCTTATAGAACAATCCACCGAAGTAGAAGCCCAAGATGAGGAAGACGAAGAAGATGGAGTGGCTCCCGAGGATCTGGAAGACGATGACTTCTTGGAGGACGACGGCGACGAGCCGCCCATTGAACATATCACCGCGCCGGTTGGAAAGCCTTTAGCTGAGGTACAATATTTTGTTATATTCTACGATACTACGTACAGGGTTTAAACCAGCGACCTGAGGTCTATGTACGATCTAAGGTCTGCCCGCGAATTTTTTCACCAAATTGTTCCCACTGGCGGCTTATTTCACGATGAAAAGACTTACGTCCTTTAAAGCCGTCCTCCTATGACCCCGAGTTCCGTTATGTGGTATCATTTCTAATAAACATAAATCGCCGCAGGTTGAAGAAGAAGATTCTTCTGAACAGCCTCCAGATACGCTCGCCGAGGAGGAGGAGTATGAGAAGCAACAGGAGGAAAAGCGGAAAGAGGAAGAGAAGTCGGGCCACAGTAAGTACAGGACCACTTAATTAGGCATGAAATCTATTAGTGCATGATAGCTTTTCTTACAGTTTAATTATTGCTAGACCTGCCGTGTCTTAAGGCCTCGGCGATAACATTAAACGTGTGCATGCAAAAGAAGTGTTCAGTTACTAACATTAGATGGAGATCTTATCTTCTTGAGACAGAAGGTCTCATATTAATATTCCAACATTTTTGATAACAGCCAATATAGTCGGTGCTGCCTCTCGATTTTACGCTTTATGATTGAATGTGAGTTACCTACATTGCGTTTCAAAAGCTTTTATTTTTAGCAGAGATTTTTTCTTTACCAATAAGCAAACTAGCGATGACTGTTGTGTGTTTTGATGATCAGATGTGTGCAAAAATATCAGTTTGTGCCATTGATCATTTAGAATAAGTACCTAGGGGAAAAAATATAATATGTAATACAATGCCACATAGTCTCTCTAACTGTAAGAACCCGTTGTTTTATTTTGAAGTATCTATGTACTCATCAACTTACCGTTGTAGTATTAATAATAATTTAGGAGAGGCAGCGTCAATAAAAATGAACCCTGTTGGGATTTCACATCTTGATGTTTTGCTAGTACAAGTATTTCTAATACCATCAAAAAATATATTTTCCACATAATTTGTCTTTTATTTCTTACCTTTCTCTTACTTCTTATTTGGCTTTACGTTCTTAGGAAACCTGCGTTGTTTTGAATGTGTGACGTAAGAATTATTGAATTAAGTTTACCTATGGAATCGGAGTTTGCTAAAGAGAATTCCTAATAAATAGAATTTTTCATAATCACGTTTTTAGTATCATTTCGGGTTTGATAAATTCATCTAAAGTAAAATTTTGCATATATTTACGGACAATAGGTAAGCTTGATTTACGCATTATAAAATTTGCAAAAAGTTAGAAAAGGAATAGATAAATGACGACATTTTTGATCAAAACATCTTCTGTAACGAGTTCTTTACATGAGCATTTTTCAATAATTAAATATAGAAAAACAAAAACATTAATGCTTCCAGAATTTTATTAATATAGTCTTCTTTCATCATCATCATCATCATCATCAGGTCCTTTTTAGTCTCCACTACAGGAGCACGACCCTCTCTGTACTAGGGCCATACTTGGCCGGAGCAGCCAGAGGACTTGGCCTACACTCTCCACGCTGGCCAGACGGGTTGGAGAGGGAGGGAGAGTCTTCTTTCAAGTTTATATAAAAGAAAATCTGTTTAACTTAAAATGGTAGTCATTCGAAACAAAAAGGCAAACGGAAAAAAACGCAATTTAATTAGTTAAGGACCCATTTAATAAAAATTGGGACGGGAAATTACAAAATTAATATTTAAGGACCGGCAGCTTAATTGTTTCGACTCTTTAAAATAGATAAACCTAGCAACCCAGTTTGGGTTACTAGTGTTAATTGATGTTGAATGAACCGATTCTCTTACACGGTATTATATTCAGTGATTATATCATACTGTCACAATGACAAATCCATAAGAACAGGTGTTATGATCGGCTTGCTCGTTGTATTTTATCAATGTCGCTATGTTTAATTTTAACACTGCTATGTCTAATATGAAACTGGAATGCCACGTGCTTGGCTAATGAATATTATAACTTTTAAATGTTTAAAAAGCCAATTCCGATGTAAAGTATTAAAGTGTCAAAATACTTTCCTAATTCTAGTCTAAAGTGCAAAGTTATTTTTCAAACTGCATTTTCATGTCTTTGAAAATAAACTTTGTTTTCAAAATTTTGTTGGAGGAGCTCATAGTTTTTGGTAAATTCCACTAATGGTAAAACATCAATCACATCATCCACAGTACCATACACACTTTGTAGCCAAAGCAATAGCATCTAATGGTAATCATTTGGCGGCAAAAATCTTAAATTCAACGCCGATGAATAGAGTGACTCAAATCAAACAGACAAATTGCAGCTCTTTGTGCGTGTTAATAAAGAATCAAACCCCACTAAAGCGGCCAAAGCTCCAAATGTATATCTTTTAGGATTTGCATCCCTTTTTTCACACCGTTGCTGTGTACATCGGCGCTGATAAAATTGGTTCGTCAATAAAACTCGCGACAATGTTCCAATCGAACCATTGTCTATTAATAGTCCGAGATCTGGCACCAATTTTTGGGTAGGTATTTAAGGCAAGCTGAAAACTTGTCACATATATAAACTGCAGACCTGGCTAGTGAGTCGCTGGTTAGTCCCGTTACACACCACCCAGGTCTGCAGTTCCGTGCATTTTTTAAATGATGGATATTAATGTTTAACCCGTCAATCGCGGAAACGCAGACACAATGGAGTTTTAATTGTTATGCGGCCAGATCTGGCCTCTTGGGGGCTGAAGGAAGAATAAAAATAATAAGCCGATAAAAAATATAGAAATTGCATATTACCTATATTTTTGAAAATAAAAAATAAAATTTTAAGAAATTTGGTTGATTTAGCTCCGCTACACCAGCCAGGTCTGCAGTTCCGTGTTAGGGTATTATAGGAGAGATATGTGACAAATTTTCAGCTTGCCTCAAATACCTACCCAAAAATTGGCACCAGCTCTCCTACTACGAGAATGCTAAGCGAACGCGTGTGTTGCAGTGTGGCTGAAGCTGACGGTGGGTGGCGCGCTGCTGGTAGCAACACACGCGGTTATCCGACGCGCCACTGCTCCGCGCGGTGCGTACCCGATTACCTTTTCACATCTCTCGCACAATTTCAAAAACATTACAGTAGTCGGCACGGAACTAGACTCTGCGCAGAAACGAAAAATAGGTGTCGTTGGAGGTACGGTTTGCGGGGGGAAACGGGAATGAATGAAAAGTATCGTAGTGTGCACTCGCGCGTACAAGCGCAGATTGGGTCTATTTCCGTGCCGATGTTTTAAATACAAGTATTTGGATATATCCGAGACGTGTGAAAAGGGAATATGTTGTAGATATGAACACATACAAGAGGCCCGTTATGAATCCTAAAATTTTTGAACTGTATCATGGGTAGGCCATGGGTACGGAATGATTACATGGTTACATAATTATTATTTAAGAAACTACCGCGTGGGTCTCGCTTTTGTCACACAGTCTATTACCAGCCCCCGGGTTCCGAAGCTTCTCAGGTGAGGATGTAACTCAAAACACGCTTAGATGATAGAGAAATCAATAGTTTTTGCATCGCTCGCCCAATAATGACGTTAATACGCAAATTCCGATATCTACATTGTAGTCATACACTACATTAATGCAATTTTCGTACGGAACAATAAGTTTTTGAAAATAAAGGGTAGCCTTTGTTAGTCGCTGATAATGTAGCTTATTATTTTGCAGAAATAATTTTATCAATTACAAGCAAAAACACAAATCTTGCCTCTTTATACCTAATATTAGTCTAGTCTAGATCACTTTTGCACCTTTACTAATTAGCAAACGAAGAATAGGTATATTGCAGACTACCTTTATAATTTGGATATGGAGTCGTTACCTTTTTGATTTAAAGTGACGCGAGATTCTTAAATTATTAATATATGAATTACGGATTAATGTCGTACAACGTCAGCTATAGGCCGACATGTTTCGACCTTTGTATATTAGTAACGACGTTTATATGTATATATGTAATACAGTTATTATCATATTATCACTTATTTACATCAGAGTAATAAAAAACAATTACCATTTCGACATAATAAAATGTGAGTGAAGCATCTTTATATGTGATATCAATTTGAGAATAATTTCAATAACAGAAGCGCCTGAGGAAGAACGAAGTGTTAGAGAAGAGACGCCGTTGATAGACCGCCGCATGACGTTGATTCCCGAAGAACCGATCCCTGGTATGCTTCGTTCAATTATTTTGTACATGCGTCAATGAATTGCTCGTCTCGTAAGGTTATAAAGTAAGGTTATAAACGTGAGCTATTTTGCACTCTAGCCCCGAGAGTCTCACCTCCGGCATATACCCCGCCCACGCCTAAGGAAGTAGTCGTCCAAAGAGCGCCAATCGTAACCCAAGCTTCTCCACCACCAGAAGAGGACGACGAAGAAGAAGAAGAAGAAGAAAAACAAATTGAAGATGAAGAGGTAAGTATAATATATACTCAAGTGTTCAAATGCTTTATTTGGCAACTGATAAGATTTTGTATTTTTTAGGAGATGGAAGTCGTACCTTCACCTCAAGAGACAGAAGGAAAAGAGTTGTACAGTGATGAGGAAGAAGTAGAAGAAGAAGAGGAAATTGAAGTTAAGAAGGAAGCTCCTAAACTAAGCGCACCCAAACCAGAAGAAAAAGTTGTTGCCAAACCGGAACCTGAACCAGAGCCTGAGGCTGATGATGACCCTGACGATGTGGAGATCATTGATGATGACCAACTCGAAGAAGAATTAGAAGAAGAGGAAGACGAAGATGATATATCGGACGTTGATGATGCAGAACTACTCAGTCGTTTGGAAGCCAAGTACGGCCGCCTACCCGAACCCGAGAGGCCTGGACAAAAGCACAGTAAAGAAGAAATAGTGGCGTTTGTGTGTCCCCTTTTAGCCGTTGCTGCATGAACTAATTAAAACATTAACATCCCGCTTGACTAATATGATGTGAGTGCAGTAATTGTTTTTCGTGTTGTGTTTTAGCGCACATGATTATTTTGATTGGCTATAAATAGGCCAATTCTGTTGCAGGCACAAGCGATTAACTGCTAAATAGTAGAATAAATCCATATTGTTAATTAAAACCACAAGCTTATCAGTCAGCTTTTATAAGCTAATAAGTGAATTTTTCTTTAACATTTTGTGATTTTTTTGAGTATTCAAAAGTATATAGAAGCAATGTTATAGTTAACGAGAGTGTTAGATGCATAGAGAAAAGAACTATAAATCAGGCTGAATTGTTGTAGCTTTGCACTAGCTTAATCGCTAAAGAAATGTGCTCCGACGTATCACAATTGCAGATGCAAACGAAAAAATGCTTCGATGAGAAGGGTTCTGTCGCAATGCAAAAGTTAATTCAAGATGTTATGTAATAAAACTGTGATGTATTTGTTTCTCCTACATATGATAAAATATAGTTCAACATATTAAGCTTGGCATTTGTTTGTCTAGAAGACGGCGGTAACAGTATAGAAGACGAGTGGCCGGGCGAGCCTAGCGATGCATTCTGGCGTCAGGAGCTAGATTCCGCGGAACGCGACCTGCGCCAGGTATTTATCATGAATTCATAACCTGGTATAAGGATTTGATAATCTTTTGGAAGACTTTTACGAGTTCTTTGGGGTTTTATTCCATGGTGGTCTGGGAGAAAAGAAAAAACGTAGAATGTACCAGCTGCTTCTCGACCCGCGCAGATCGAAAAGCCGAACGAGCGGGCAAAAATCCGTGGAATCTTGTTAATAGGTGTTGCGGCTAGCAACTCATCACTATTTTGATTCCGTTTTTCACCCTAATGCCCACCAACATGCTAAACGTGGCCTTGGGGTCTTATAGACCTATGCTCTGTCTACTCCACAAGGGAAAAAGACGTGATACAATATATGTATGTTCTGTGGGGTTTCTTTTGGCTCAAATAACAGAATCACGCACGTCGAGCTCCAGACAAAAAGTCAAAAGCCTAAAACTATTATTTCCGAGTTACAATGGCCGCGCTACACTGGATTGGCATGGGATGGCATAGGAAGCGACGCGTCAACAAAAATACGCTCATTTTCTGTCCTAAAGCACTACAACGTAATCTACTAGACTATTGGCACTGGAAACCGAAGCGTGTTGACATTTTTATTTATAATCACCTACCAACCAGAAAATTATCTACCTGAGCATATACAACACGCCATAATGTTGGTGTATTCCTAAAGATATATGGTGTATTTATAAAATCTTACTCGAGTTGCATTGCATGAAAATCTAACTAAGAAACTTGACTTGTTAGTCTGAAATTTAGTGACCTGCTCGGCTTCTTCCTGTGTGTAATACTAAATTCACGAACAGCGTTCCAACTAGTACAACCGAAACAGCTGTGTAACCTTTTAGTATTATTACCTTTTATTTATTTTTTTACATAGCTATGGAACTAAGAAATGACGTCTAAAAATCCTACACTTAGTTGAATTCAACTAAAGCAATTGCTTATCCTTACTAATATTATAAATGCGAAAGTGAGTTTTTTGTTTGTTTGTTAGCTTTCACGCCGTAACTACTGCACCGATCATCATGAAATTTTGCATACAAGTTCTCTGGAGTACGGAGAAGGACAAAGGCTACTTTTTATCCCGGGAAAAAGTACTATTCCCATTAACGCGGGCGGAGCCGCGGGCGAATGCTAGTTTATTATATTTTGGGAATACGCCAACATAGAAAATAAATGTTTTATTAACAAATAAATCGTATACGATTTTATTAAAATGTGTACTCGGTTCCAGGACTGGCTGGACTAACATTTTTTTTAAATATTTTCATTGCATCCATCCTTTGCTCGTTGTGCCATTTCCCCGCGTCGTCGGTGACGTTTCGGGTCGAGACCTGTGCCCGCACCCCGCGCATCTCTCCCCTGAGACCTCACCGACGCCATACCATTACCCCTTTAGATTAAGTATTTTATAAGTATGCCATGTTGTCCGAATTTCTATGATTATTAAATTTCAACGTGCTATATCGACGCAACATTATTAATATTAATATCACTGTGAATAAACTGCTAAATTTAATGAATGTAGACGGAAAAAGAATATAATAGAATATACTTTATTGCACAAATTTAGAAATGCAATAATAAAAAACATAGCTTGTCATGAGAAATTTGGATCGTGTTGACGCACGAGTGTGTAGTGTGTTCCGTGTGTGAGTGTGTACTAACGTGCGGAGGGCGCGTATTCTGCGGCGGCGGCGCGGGCAGCGGCTCCAGCGCTTCGGGACAGCGGCCGCGCGCGCTGGCTCGTCGCCAGGGCGACTGACCTCGAGGCCGAGGCGCGCCGCGACAACCGCCAGCTCAGCCGCGCCATCGCCGCCTACCTAGAGCTGCTGAAGATGAACGAGAGGATCTCGGACAGGAAGCTCAAGGAAGTTACCGCGAGGGCGCTCGACAGGATCATGTTTAGAGGTAAGCAGAAATAAAAGGAAGCAATAGCACACTATGAGCAACGTTTACGTTTAGTTATAGAAACGGTAATGTTTCTGAAGAAATTGAGGCTCCATTGTCCTTCACCATTGCGGCTCTGGGTATAAATCCCTACTTGGAGTCATCCATAAATTACGTCGCACGTCAACCGATTCGATGAGGATGGCACGAATGCGTGTCATCACCCCACAACCAGAAGTTTAAATGAAAATGGACGCCGCATTGAATCGGTTAAGGGAAATGGGTCAACGAAGTGTGACAGCGTGTGACAACGGGGAGAGGGGTTCAAGCTTTCATCATCATCATCATCATCAGGTCCTTTTTAGTCTCTACTACAGGAGCACGACAAGCTTTATTAAGTCCCATTAAAGATAAAAACAGTACCTATTAAGATATTGAAATAAAATATTCAAACTATACTATCACGCCAAACGTGGCCTTTGGGTCCTTATAACCTTAGCCTCTGTCTATCCCGTAAGGTATAAAGTCGCGATAGATCTATTTATACAAACAGTAACAACTGTTCCGCTGTTCTGTGCCCGCCCAGCCAGCGGTTAAGCTGCAAGAGCGTAGGATAGAGGTCCACCACGAAGAATGTGTAACTTAGCTCACGAACATGAGTTGCTATATGTATCTACTATGTACCTTTTTACTGACGTGTTATTCCTCCGTTTCAGGAAACTATTTAAGTGCCGAACCAGTATACAGACTACTTATACGCCGGTTTCCAGAGGAAGTTGCATATCGAAATAACCTGACGATATCTTTTCTCATGGCTAACAGGTACCACTTCACCAATACGTAGTAATAAATTGTTAAGTGATATCTAAGTAATAATTTAAAGCGTTCTGTTCACAGGGCTGATTTGGCAGAAAACGTACTAAAAGAGACACTAGAAAAGTGGCCAAACGATCGCGTTGCTTTAGCACATTACGGATTCGTGTTAAAGACCTTGAGAAACCGTTTCGAAGAAGCCGTAGAGTACTTTCAAAAGGCACTTGAAGGGGATACCGGGCCCGCGAACGAACCGCGGTTTTACTACCACTTGGGCGACGCGTTATTATTGTTGGGGAGACCAGCAGAAGCCCACGAAGTTCATAAAAGAGGAGCCAAACTAGGGCACTTCTTATCACCAATACAACGCTCGCTGTACAACGTGCCGCGACTAAAGAGCCGGCCGTGGTGGAACATAGACGAAACGCCATACGCGAAACTAGCGCGTGCTCTAGAAAAGTCCTGGAGAGAGATATTAAAAGAAGGGGAGGCGGCTAAAGCTCTTTACGAGAAAGAAAAAGAGGGATTAAAAGAGCGAGGCGATTGGACTCAGTTGGATTTGTTTGCGCGCGGGCAAGAAATACCTAATAGGTGTAAGAAAGCGCCAGTGACGTGCGGTATAGTGCGGTCGGAGGCAGCGGCGGCGGGCTGCCGGCGCGGGCAGATCAAGTTCAGCGCCATGCAGCCCGGGACGCACGTCCGCGCTCACGTCGGCCCCACCAACTGCCGGCTGCGGATGCATCTGGGGCTCAGCAATACCAAAGATACTTTTATAAGAGTGGATCACACTGTGAGGTAATTATACATAGATAGTATTGTTTTGTAGACAGATGATCCCAAATTCGTTTGAAAGGTCCCAACTGATATTTTAAAGGTAACGTCAACTAATGTCAGATTCTAGACATGTCGGGCGGGTTGGATAAACGCCAGATTCTATTAATGCCTAGTTCTTTAAATATATACCAGATTATATTAATGTCAGATTTTTCAATATTGTAGTCATTGAATTGAAAATATGCTAAAATCCTAATATTAATGTAAATTTTACAATAGTCTATTTTAATGTCCAAAACTAATAATATGAGGGTTCCTGAAATAAGTGGGGCAGCACACAAGCGACAGGTCCGGCAAACTGTTATTGGTCAACAATGTGTCAGTTGTTGCTGCTTAAACCAATAGGAGCAGTTAATCGGACCCGCCGCCATTTGGATCGCATTTCAAAAAACCCTATAACTAAACTATTTTTTATTTCTTCTTCTATCTTTTTCTATCATTGTGGATTTTTATCGCGTTATTTGACGAATAAGCCTACTTTAGTTAAATATCCATTAGTCACCAATTTTTAACACAAAAGCGCAATAAAAGTGTGTGATGTTTATAGAGTTCACGTAGACACTGTGTGAATTTACCTTCGATATTGCCCCGGCAACATGTATAATATTGCCGGCCGAACACTTTAATATGAAAAAGTAGTTTTTTTTTAATTCCCTAACATTGGTCCCGTTGGTTTTCATTTTGTAGGGCTGAATATTTTTATTGGCAGTGTCCACGTTTTTACTTTTCTTCCATACGATACAATATCTAAGTACAATAAGTACTTCCAATCCTAAATACCTATATCTTGAGTATTATTTTCGTGTTAGTGAGACTTATATTAAATATTTCACAGTGCCTAAAACTAATGGTATTTCAGACAGTGGGAAGTCGGCAAAGTATTCATGTTTGACGACAGCTTCGAGCACGAAGTATGGCACAACGGCACCGGCGCGCGACTGGTGCTGATCGTAGATGTGTGGCACCCGGAGCTGACGCCGCAAGAACGACGCACGCTGCCCGCGATATGATACCTGCCTTGGAGCATGCGTGTGCTGTGACTGTTTGAAGAATAACCCAATAGCAAAGAATATATACACTATGCGAAAAGAAATGACAATTAAGCATGTGTGCACGTAAAATCGCTTGCGGCTATGTGTGGGTGTCTAGATGTGCGTGGGGGCAACGAGATGCGAGCGGAGCATGGAACGGGCCTTCGCAGACTGAGAGGGCTGTGTGTGTTTGTGTTTTTTCGCTCGGCTCGCACAACCCTAGCGCTTATACGCCCCGGCTCAAGGTCACCGGTGCCCGAACTCTCACGTACAGGGAATGTTACCACTGTGCCAATAGTGAGTTGCAAGTGTATTTTCACCTTACATATGCGCGGCCCTGGTCATATTCTATGCAAACGCTCGAAAATCGCTGGTGTGGTATTAACTTTAGTTAATAAATCGTAAAGTTGCGATTGGTGCTCATAACGGTGTAGTTTAATAAGTAAAGAGCTTTACACTTAATTAAGACCTCTGGTTTCAAACCAATGAAAATTATTGGTTAATTCATACATAGGTACAAGTATAACAGTTTGTTAGCGCCTGGAACCTGGTGCTGTGATCTACTGTGAAGAAAAGTGAAATCACAAATCCGACAAGCCCTATATAGATCAAGTTTGCATGTCCTCTAAACCATCCATGTCGTGTTAAGGGGCTTTTTCTTCAAGCCCCTTTAGTACGAGTTGCACTTAAGTATTACATCTATTAATTGCATACATCAATAATGTACTTAAAGGCTCATCTCATTGTAGTGGTAAAAATATTTTAGAGTGCTTTTCTACTACTCCTGCATGGACTTTTGGATATGTTGTCTGTTAATGTTAATTTACCAATTATGTCTGATTCTGTTGTATAGCATAACAGCTTTATATTCCCTAATCTGTGAATAGTTTCTATCGGTCATGATTTTTGTCATTATAATTAATAAATACTCGTTGCTGATCTAAATAGAATAATTTATCGCCATACTCATTGAAATATCTTATTCCATTCCTTCACACCACACACGTTTAGACATATATTTTACAAAGGCCAAGTCCTACATCAGATATTTGTTATTGCATTTGTGTATAAAATAACCATTACTTAATTAAGATATTTGTGATATATTTTGAACGTGTATATGTCATTATATATTATGACAATTATGTCGGAGTGGAACTTCTAGTATTATTGTTATATAAATACAATTTTTATGCTCAATTAGACTCGTTTTTTCATTTTTAGAAAGATAGAAATTAAAGAAAATTGCAGTAAGTAGGTATATTTGGTATAAAATTTGTCAAAAGGTTGACTCAAATATAACCTTAGAAGTATAACCTATTTCTTAATCTAATAAAGCTCATGTTGTAGTAATTATAATAAGAAAATGATTAAAGTCAAAAATACTTCAAGTACATGAGATTTGAAATGTTTGAAGACATATTGAGTATATTTATGCTTACACTACCAGATCTTATTGGACGGAATACCTTCAGTTCATATAACATTACGATTCATACAACATTGTATGATAAGTACATCTAATAAAATTAAAAGTTGCGTTAAAATTAATTTACAAAAATAGTGACATTATATAAATCACAAACAAATTCGGAATGGGCATATACCGTCCGCTGCGACAAGCGGGTGACCGACGCGAACCGTCGCTTGCGGGTGTTTTGAAAAATAGTATGAGTGACTCTCCATAGCGCGGGCGACGAATTTACCGCGGCGATCTCACGACGCGAATGCTCGAAACGACCGGCTGCGAGCAGATTTGTATTAAGTCATCAGTTGAAAGTCAACGATTAAAGTGTATATGTTTATCGTATTTAAACAAATACACCTTATATATAATATAATTAATATATAATATTCATAGCGAAATACAAGAAACAATCACCCGTGCCGGCGCCCGTGTGATACAGCGGACGGCTGAAGAGTGTGCAAGTTTAAAATAATTAACTGTACAACACCTTTTCATACGTTGGCGCTTCTCCTACAACAAGTACGAGTTTTAAAATAAACGTAGTAAAAAAATACATTTTATATTAAAGCTAGGAAATACCTTAACAATATATAAAAAAGAGGAATGTATTTGATACATAAACAACAATAACATTGACTTACGGGATTCTTTAGTATTATTACGAATGCAAATAAACCAATACCAAAAAAGGATTATCTTTCTAAGGTACACTCCAAGTGTATAAAATTTAGATTCTAATTCCAAGTGTTTGGACAATCTAGTCTAGTAGCTAAGTAAATAGGTATGTATGATATGTTGAAGTCATAACCAATTTTTACTAAGACTTACATAGCGTATAGCAATCTGGTCCTGTTAAAGTGCCAATTAATAAATTGCACTAAGTTACGTCAAAAATATGGAGACTTATATTAAGCTATTCATTTCAACTCTCATTTACTTATTTCTGAATCATTATTCTCTTCCTGAATCATCTAATATCTAAGTTTCACTGGAATAAGGCACATGAATGTGGATCAGGTGGGTTAAGGCACGGCGTTGTAGGCGTCGCCGGCGGGCTGGTAGGCGGGCGGGCCCGGCGCCTGCGGCGTGGCGCGCGCGCAGTACGGCGGCGCGGGCGGCGGCACTTCCCACGCCGCGGCGCCGTACGCACTGCCATACTCTGACTCGCACGGCGATATAGTCTCCATTCGCGGATCGTAATTCGACGCAGACTCGTAACTACGCCCTATGTTATCATAAGACACCGCGTTAGTATCGTAATTTCTCGGCGGCGGATCGTAACCTCCACTGGGATCGTTGTAGGGTCCGGTGACGTCGTAACCTGAGCTCTTGCTGGCTCGTCGCACAGTGTCGAATCTGTTTGTATTTATAGGAACTGATTCAGAAACGGGATACTGTTGCGGCGGGTCGTACGCTTCCTGAGAACGGGACATAGTTTCCCTTTCTGGTGCATGATAAGAGGCCGGGCGAGCCCCATGGAAATTAGAATATGAGGAATGTGCTGAAGTAGGGCGTGAGCTTCTAGACTCGCGCTGCAAGGACGAGGCAGATGCGAGGTATCCTGCATTTCTGTAAGAGCGGCGCGACCTGCGGACGGAAGATCCCGCCCCTCGTGAGCCGGATCTGCGTTTCACTCTGCGAGGGGTCATTGGTTTCAATGAACCTTCACTCACTGTAGTTTCTGTTTGGCTCATTTCCATTGTATAAACGGTACGCCTTTGCAAAGTATCTTTATCTGAAACAAAACATGTTTGTGTGTTATAAATCACTTTAAAGTTACATTTTGTTATAAATCTTACAACTTGATCTGATTTGTTGTGTGCCAAGAGAAATTAAACAGATAGAACCAAAAAATTACCTTGACTTGGTTTACATTTTTTAAATGATTTGAAGGCCAAAATTATTGCTAATGGCAAGGCAGTGGCAGCGAGAATAGCTCCTAGAGAAGCCTGCCCCAATTCCACATGGTACCACGGCAGTAAACAGCCGTCTACTCTGACAGGCCTCCAGGTGCCAGGGGTCTCTTCACCCCACACTGGCTGGCATCCCCATCCATTGGTCTCCCACCAACTAACACTTTCAGTCCCCAGGGAAAGAAGGCCACTTTCCTGAAAATAAGATTCCAATATGAATGTTGAAATAAGTGTAAGCATTTTATTCTTTACAAGCTATAAGTAGCTTGTTCAGAATAAACTGCTTTCATTTAAAATATGTTAGCATATTTAACAATAAATAGGTCAGATAAAAAAATGTAAAAAAACCTGAACTAATATACAAGATCAGGCAGTCGAAATGAAATTGACTAAAACATGCACCCATGAGTTTTAAACAATAAAAAATATTTAAAATTTACTTACCCTGTTTAAGGAGCCTAAATTTAAGTAGTAACATATGAGAAAAGCATTCCATGTCAGCCACATAAAACTCCATATTGCATACTGTAAATTAAAATTTAATTATTTGATACTTCATATCTGAAGATTCTAAACTAACTAGCTTAACATTTTGCATGTCAGTGCTCATTTACATTAACATATGAGAAAAGCATTCCATGTCAGCCACATAAAACTCCATATTGCATACTGTAAATTAAAATTTAATTATTTGATACTTCATATCTGAAGATTCTAAACTAACTAGCTTAACATTTTGCATGTCAGTGCTCATTTACATTAACATATGAGAAAAGCATTCCATGTCAGCCACATAAAACTCCATATTGCATACTGTAAATTAAAATTTAATTATTTGATACTTCATATCTGAAGATTCTAAACTAACTAGCTTAACATTTTGCATGTCAGTGCTCATTTACATTACTTCACGCCCGACGCCTGGGTAGTCCAAATTGTAATAATTTTAGTTGTCAATGGTGCCTCAGTCACGCAACTGTATTGCAACTAAAGTAGTCAATGGTGCCCAAAAGTTTATCAAGATATAGATATTTTTTCAGCAAATAACAATACTATGTAAACGATAACATAAATAAACAAATTGAGGGCTTGATGAGAATGTAGTCCTGACCAGTATGTTGTAAAATTTTTGATTTTGAAGACTATTAGACTGATTTTTAATTGTTGTAATGATAAGAACCCAATCTAAGTATCTTTTGCTTGTTCTTTCTCTACAACTCATGGTTATGTGACAAACAAACTGAAGGTTGGTAATAAAGTGACAGAAAGGAACTGGTCTACAGAAACTAAGGGAAGGTTATGAAGGCGTCAATTATTATCTCCAATCACCCTTCTTATCAAATCAATATAATACAACAACTATCGCTATCCATATTAGTGGGGCAGTTATCAAACATGCAGATCGCTGATATATCACTCTTGGAGGTTCTCTACTTATAATTCACCATAATATGCATTAATTACAATTGCCAGTACAAAGTAATGGTTAAATCTGTATATTATCAAAATATTAGGAAGTTTTTTTTATTGAATTTTTAAGTATTTCGAATTACTTACAGCGATAAGATAATTTGTAATATACTGAACAATCCCAAATGATCCAAATATGATGAGCAACAAGTTCATAAAATTTGCAATAATTGGCAGCCACATATACCCTAAGAAGTCGAAAACTTGACGTTGCACAGTAACAATCTGAAAGAGGAAAAATGCAGTTTGTTAAAATGATTCACATTTCATTGATGATTCAATGCTATTAGATCGTAGGTAAAGTGAAATCGAAGGTTCTCATACCAAATCAAGAACGCAAACTATCAATAACGAAGTCCTAAGTCCACAAATAGCCATGTTTGAGAGCCTTTACAACTATAACACATTAACTCATTATCAAATTGAATTCAAAAGGTCAGGATCTTCATAGTAATGCATATTTTGGAGTGTATTTTTATAAATCTTTGTGAACTACAATCTACAATACGTTTGTTAGACAAAACGTTGAAATGTCATCTGTCCTGTCATGTCAAATCAAGCCAAACTCCTGTCAGTCAAAGTTGCTTTTTTTATATATTTGTTTTACGGCATTTGGCTTTCTATGCCTTTTAGCCCTTCATATTTTTCTACGAGTTATCAACGAAATGGTCGTGTAATTCATTTCGGTGATTCAATGGAGCCCCTGGTGACAATTCCCACGAATTCATTGGTTTGATCATAGACGCAGTAGCAGTAAGGCGAGGGAACACCAGCCCGCTATGTAAATCTCACTACAGCCGCACTATGACACTTTATTTTAGTTATTACACACATTGTTCATAAACATGGACATTTATAACACCAAATTACACCGATTTCACATTATAAAGTCCACTAGAAGCAATTTGCAAAACAATCCAAAACAAAAACCGTGCAATCCGCCGAAATTCCCGCCAAGAAGCAACCATTGCTACCCATAGAGATACCGAGGAGCAGCACCGGTAGCTGCTGCTGCTGTTAATTTCTGTGCATGCTGCCGGTGTTCATCAATTTATAAGACGTTATCATATCACGTATGTGATATGATGTACGTATGTGACGTATGTGAATCATATCACTGCCTCCGAGGTCCAGTAGTTAAGGCGTTTGCCTAAAGACCCGGGGGTCGTGGGTTCGATTCCCACGGGAAGCATATTTTTTTAGTTGTTTCTAGTTTGGTTAGGACATTGCAGGCTTGAATCACCTGATTGTCTGATAATAAAGATGATCTCGTGCTTCGGAAGGCACGTTAAGCCGTCGATCCGGGCTGCCAACTGACAGTCGTCGAAGGAACCACGTCAGAGGCCGAGAGGCGGTCCCGAAGGACTCTGACACCAGGGTGTGCATGGTCGATTGACCGTGACACCTACCCGAAATGAAATATCACGTCAAAAATGCAGTGCCAAATAGATTACAGCAACATTAGAGTTCAATCAATGTGACTTATGTGAATGTGAAACTAACAACCATCAAATGCCAGAGCAAGACGATTTTAATGGAAAATTGATCGAAGTTGAAAATATACAGTTTAATAAAATAAAAACAGCATAAATTCGAATAAAAGTTTTTATTTTCCTTCCATCTGGTTTGCTTTCTATATATCGACGGTTAAAAGGCTATTTGTGTTATGCGACATTTTGTAAAAGTTGAAAAACATGGATTCAAAGTTTATATTTTTCGAAAAAAAATCATTGCCTTAAAACTGCTTGAACGATTTTAATGCTTTTAATACTGAATATTTCTAATAATAAACAGTTCTTAAAGCAATTCTTTTTGTCACTAAATGAGCAGTATTTTATTGTTTTTATGTCTCTTAAATCAAAATGAATCGAATTCTAACTTAATTGGATTAAAGTAAAATGGGTCAAGGGTTTGAAGCGATTATATAATTTGAAGGAAAATGATTGAAGCGCCTATATCAATGCGAAACAAAACGAGTCATAAACGAAAAACCGCCATGTGTTTAATGGTTCGCAAATGTTATATTCGTTCAAGAGACAAGAAAATATTGAAATGAATTTGAATGAATAAGGCAAACAACAAGTGTCGTGCTGATAGGACGAACCAAAATCATTTTTGACTACAATTAAAATCAACCTAGGCTAGGTTCTTGAGCCATCGTTATTTTTACCTCATGATTACAATAATTGTCGAGAATTCTAATAGGTTTATTTTAAATAAAGAAATTCAGAAAAAAGAAAGTGTTTATTCAGAATATAATCAACAAATATAAAGATCTGAACACCAAAATATAGTGAGAAAGCAATAAATCCACATTTAAAAAAAAAGTTTGCTACATAATTATCAAATTTTTATTATGAAACGAAATCAAATCAATTTTTCCAAATTAAAAAATCACTTAATTATACACAATTTTTTCCACAACTTATTAAACTTATTAAAATAAGTTTGGCCCTATTTTTCTTACAGCATATTTTAACAATTATAATCATTCAATCAGGGAGGTACAGCTAATCGCTATCTACAGCATCTTCGATGTCTGTTTGGGGTAGAACGTCTCTACTGTTACGATGCGATAAACTTAAATATTCCCTATGAAATATGTGTGGTATAAATCCAATGTCGCATAATTTTTTTAGGTCTTTATATTTAGATGTCGTTATTGGCAAAACAGATTTATATTTATCATGAATTAATTTTGGCCTCGCAACGATTGCAATTTTTTCGTTCAAAGAATCCTCAGCCATACTGTATTTCACCGACATTACATTTGGAGAGGTTTTTAAAAGTTGCAACCCTTACTTTACTTATCAGGGCTGTTAAGTTGCCCTTAAAATATTTTTCAGAAAACTCTTCAAAGTTCTTAAAATCTTTATGAGTAAGGGTTTCTACATTATATGGGCCGGGTTCTTTACGAGCTAACTGGAAAACTGTTGACCATTGAGATGGTGCCCATATGATAGTATTTCTAACGGAGTTTTCAAATGTTGCATGAATACTATCTACAGTCATTTCCGTATGGCCTGGAAGAAGGTAATTCATTTGTATCGTTTCAATATGTTTTGCTTCTAATAAAGCATTATGAATGGCAGCTAGCACAATTTTGTTTTTGTTTTGACCTGGGGCTGAATCTGAGTATAGAATCAAATTGGTAACAGAACCACGCGAGTCAACTTCAGCAATATACTTGTGTACTATAGTTGCTATTTCATTACCACCTCTCTTTCCTTCAGATTCACCCCATGTATAGCAATAACCGTTTCTTGTCCCACTTTCATAAAAAATAAATTATAGACAGTATATTTTCTTGAATGAAATAGAAGCATACTCTCTCCGTGAGGTGTATTTAATACCTTTTGCAAGTCAAAAGAGGTACAAAGAATAGAATTATTCTTTTTATTAAGCTCTCGATGAAAAGCTAACCTTTTTTTAGAGGCTTCTTTTTCTTTCAAATGTTCTATCATTTTAGGATCTAATTCTCTATTTTGTCCCTCAGAGCGTAAACATATGACACATTTATCCTTTTTTGGGACATGAAACCCAATATTGAAGTCTTTGTTGAAAATTACACGAAAAACCTGTTCGCCAACAATATCACTACCCTGAGAAGTACGTGCTTCTTTGTAAATTCTATAAACATTCTTTATATTCTTGAATTCGGTAGGAAGATATAACCTGGTACTTTCTTTACGGCAATAGTGAGTAGGAACTGCTGGTAGACTCTTAATAAAGTTTATAGCTGCATCTTTTACAATTTGAGGATTTTTATTTTTAGGTACGGTTTTGCCTCTGTTATCTTCTTTGGACAAACCGTCAGCAGCATTGGCCAGTGTATATGTGATATAATTTTGTGAAACATCTAAAGTATTAATTATAAACTTCTTGCATACCTGTCGCCTACCTTCACCGTCGTTTATAAAGTAATTATATGTGTTGGTTCTATAGCTTGACTCTTTTGATCTTTTACGTTTGATCGGAGTTCTAGAAGTCATTGACACTAGCCAATCTTTTTTTCTTTGTGATGATAGACCCCAAAAGTAATCAAAAATACTTTTTCTCTTTTCCTCACATCATCATCAGGTCCTTTTTAGTCTCCACTACAGGAGCACATATCATTTACATTTTCCTCACATATCTCTTTGCAATTATTGAAACAATTCGTGTTTAAGCATGGGTTAGGTTTCAGTGATCTAGATCTTCCTAAAGACCCATCTTTTTTCAAATATTCTTGTCCCTTATCTCGCGCATTTTTTGCTATTTTTCTCTTATTGACTTTTTTCTTTCTTATTCCTAATTCACCTACTTTTCCATCATCTGAGCTTTTCTTTTTCTTCTTTTTTGGCTTATTAGTTTCGCTACAAGAAGTATCCTCTCCAGTGTCCTTCCAAGATGTTGAATCCCATACAAAGTCTTCTTCCTCAGACACAAAATCTATATAACTCTTTTTTATTTGGCTTCTTTTACATTTTTGATTTACTAATTGACTCTGATGATCAATTATATCAATGTTAATAGTATTGCTTATTGCTTCACTATTGTCATCTTCCTCAAGGGATTTGCGAATTAATTCCATTTCTTTCTCCTCTATAATTTCTGTGAATGTTGGTTGAAGCTCTCCACTTTCAGAATTATCCGCTATTTCTGTTTGGTTTTCTTCTACATGTTCATTGTCATTGATTTTTTTAGTTGTTTGGTCTCGTTTTCTCCACATTCTGTTTCTGCTTTTTCTTGATTACATTCTGTATTTTTTTCTTTATTGTCTTTTGTAGGCCATGGATTTTCCGTGTCATCAATCTGAGAAAAAATATATATAGTATCAAATAATTTACTTGTAGAATTGAATTATTAACTATAACTACCGATGTATTATAATAATAATACATACTTTCTCAAGTTCTATATCTATTCTTATTTCTTCAATAACTCCTTCGTAGTTATTTTGTTTTAATTGATCCTTATTTGTAATATCTTCTAATAAGTGTTCAGTTATATCGCGATCATGTTCTACCTGCAACGTAAAGGCAACAACAAAATAATTAACAGTAAATGGGTATGAATGTAACGAAATAATAAAATATATACATATACATGAAATTGAATACAATATTAATTACCTGTGGTTGAATATCGAGATCTAATGGGTCTTCGTTAAAGAAAAGTATTTGTTTATTTTGTTCCTGGTAAATTTGACTACCCAATAAAGTTACGGAATGGTCTTCTGCATTGTCTTCCTTATGACTATTCTCTTTTTTGCTTTGTTTAAATTGCTCTTCAAACATAACGTTTTTCATTATTTCTTTCTTAAAATACATCCGCCGTTTGGATTCTATAGTAGGTAGCTGAAAATAATAATACATTTTTTAGGATTTTCTCCATGTCAGACAGATTAATGATGCAACGTATATAACCTAATGTTACGAAAACAAAACTGTACTGTAGTTACTTTAACACAGCTAAATATATGAATAAACAATAATTTTATGTCTAGTTAACCTAAATTATAAGAAAAAGGTATAAAAGAAGTCATAGTAATTAGCCTGCCTAACGACTGACCATTGGTCGCTCGGCAACCATGGTCAAGTGCTATAATAGGTTTGTTTAATACTTGCACTTTATTATTTTCATAGTTATTCTGTTAATTGTGCAACATAAAAGTCCATTAGTAGTTAAACGAAGCAAATCGAAAAAAGGTACGTTTGTACTCACCGTAATATTGGTCTGCCGTTTTAAATTGCACACAACTTACTTCGCTCACTGTTGGCATATGACTGATCTGCCGTCGTCGGTAAATATCTCAGTAACATACACAAATATTAACATCGCGCAACAAATAAATATTATTGTAAGCGACAGGCTATAAGTTTTGCTATATAGTTTTTGGCAGCTCAAGTAACACAGTTCTATAAATGCGATTCGGTAAATTATTGCAGAAACCAAAGCAACAAATATCGAAGATAAGTAAAACGATTCAAGTAGCCCAAAATAAGCCAAAACATAATACAAAAAAGGTTAAATTACGAATTGCAAGATTATCCTAGAAATCAAAATGGGTGAAGCGACATTATCCTATATATAGTTAAAGGAAAAATTGAAGTAAGCGCCTCTGCCATTCCAATTAGAATAAATCAATTTGATTCATTAAAACTTGAATCGTAAAGATGAAAAAGGTGAAACGGTTTAAGTGACGGGGTCCACAAATTGGTCCAAATATAAGTCATTTCAATCAATGACCACCAAAATGGGACCTATTTTGCGGGGTGGCTCAAGCGCCAAAAAAATGCTCAGAAAAATTTGAAAGTTAGCTCAAAAGACGGAGAAAAATTAGCTGATTCCAAATATATATTATATTCTTTGACTATACTACATTAACATATAGGTATATTTTTTGCTATTATTGGTAGCATAGACTATTAGGCCCTTAAACTTCATTCAGAAGCAATTGGTGTAATTTATTTATTCGGCGGGCATCCACCAACCAGCTAAGTAAATCTCACCTCAAAAAACACACCAAGTGAATTTATTATAGTGCTATATTAAAAAAAGACGGTCCTTGTACGATGTACGAATTTCGGGAAAAATATTCCCCAACCTGACAACATAAGACTTGGCTGTCAACGTCATCAGTATTTGACAGATTGACAATGACATTGATATTATCTTGTTGTTAAGCATAGGAATATTGCTTTATAAATCCTACGTTTGGCATTTTTTTCAAAAATTCATAAAAAAATGAATTTTTCATAAAAAAAAATTAAAAAATTCTGGAAGTATTTACATTTAAGGTTCTTTCGATTGCGTAAATAAAAACCATCACTTCCGGTCTGTAGTATGTTGTCAATTTACAAAACAATCCAAAACACAAGCCGTGCAGCCCGCCAAAATTCCCGCCAAGAACTCCTCTACCTGGTTTTGTTGAGTCTGAGCTGGCAATGAAGACTAGGTTTTTTGTTTCATGTCTTCTATGCGTGAGATATTTAGCCAGTAACAAGTAAAGTTGAAGTTTACCGCACTTTTACTTAGGGTGACATCAGGCATTAGACAGACTGCATCACAGCAACCGCGAGAAAGAAGTATAAAAATAGGTATATAAGTTCTCGATAAAAAGTTATGTGCAGGTGAAAATGGGAGCCCCCCCCCCCCCCCCCCTCCCAGTTTGTACGTAACTTTTCTCATTTCTAGACTTAGAAGTATTATTTTATATTAATCATTACTATTTATTTATTCAGTAACATATACATAACTCTGTTTGTCTGTCTATCGTCTTTCCATGTTTCAACCATTGAACCGATTTGGATGAAATTTGGGAAGGACATAGGTTACCTTTCACTCCGGGAAATTCTACTGTTCCCGTAGCAACTAGAACCGCGGGCAATAGCTAGTATAATAATATAATAAGCACAAACTACGAAGAAGATACTATTACTAGTATCAGACGACCGACTGCCTTTTGTTTTCTCTAGGCAATAAAGACCATAGATATCACCTAGAGTTCCGTTAAGATGATTTGATATACAATTTTTTTAATAATTACCTTTTTGGAGCAAAACGTTAGCCTTATTTTTGATGTCAATAGAGGTAAAGACCTTGCATTTAGCAGCTGGATTAGCTTTTCCTGTTGGTACCTACTAGGTATTATTACTCAATGATATGAAAAAAACTAGATAGGTAGCTATATCAAATACTTATTTTTATTTACATAGGTAGGTACATTCACCAGTTACATTGAACACATTATGATTCGACATACTTCATCGAATTTTTGCATAAATCACAAGATATCCTCGCTAGGGAAAGGGAATATTTACTGCTTGTCAGTCGCTGCCTTTTTACTTTATTTGCGGCTTTGACTTGATCAAATTCAGTTAATTGATTTGTATACTCATTTCTTCATTAGAGTGATATATCATATTTTGCATCTGAAAGGAAACAAAATTATTTAATGAATCAAATAGGACACAATGAAATTTAATTCTACTAATAGGCCTACAATAACGTATTGTAAGGAAAAATTAAGTACCGACGTAACACAACAACGTAAGTGAAATATGTAAGATTCCATGAGTAATGTTGACTAAAAGCAGCTACGAGTACTAGGTATATGTACTACATTCCTTGATACTTAGGTCCTAATTATTTAAAGTCCACATAAAAGTTATGATTTCGGAGTTATAATAATTAGAAATACTGCTTAGTATTCTTCTCAATTAAAGAAAATCAATGTGGATAACATGATGATGTTTATTGAATAAAATAGGTACTTACGATTACGGGTCATTGTAATTTAAGATTCGCCATAATCAAATTCATATTGATTGTATTCTTATGTTTTTGTTTATTGTTATGTCAAAGACAGTTTTATTTTGTTATCCTCCAAAATTGACGGAAAATTAATTGAATTTAATAATTATCGTTAAATCCATGTAAAACTACAAAATTTAATTGACAGCAAGATGGCGCCAAAATTAACCAAATCCAACATGGCGTCGATTTTTTTTTTTAAATTTGATATTGAACTATTATCCCTCATTGACTTCTATGGCTGAATTCCCATAAAGCCAGATTTTCGGCAGTGATAATAAGTGCTCGCAACAAGTTCTTTTATTTGACACGTCGCCGTCGTCGGTTTGCAAAACTTTTTTTAATTGTCTCTTATTTGAAACCTCGAAAATCGCAAAAGCCCCTGGGGTACTATTTTTTAAAGGGTGACACTGCATAATTTCACAAATACGGCATAATTCAAAAATAGCACTCTTGAACTCATATGTTGCTTTTGTGTCGCGCGTGACATCTTTGTGTTTACGTCAGATAAACCTGTAAAAGTGTGTCTTTCAACCTCAGCTTTCAACTTAATCAGGGTGAATTCCCTCAGTGAATTCTCCATATGTCAGATGGACATACAGACACTTGAGTGATATTTTATAAGGGTTCCGTTTTGTTACTAGGTCATTTGGAACCCTAAAACCAGAGAAGGCAGGCACAAAGGCGAAAAAATCGGGTGGGGTTGTGTCGGTTCACACGGCCGTTGGTTATATCGTAAAACTCTCATATCAGCGTGTCACTAAGGGTTCCGTTTTGTTACTCGGTCATTTGGAACCCTAAAACAAGAGAAGGCAGGCACAAAGGTAAAAAATTTGGGTGAGGCTGTGTCGTTTCACACGGCCGTTGGTTATATCGTAAAACGTATATATCAGCGAGTCACATTTATCGTAAAGATTGTAAGAAAACAAGATTCCGCGATGCAAACTCAAGGTCTTAGCAGCTAGCTATATACGCTAAATAAGTCAATAAAATATGTTTCTACGATGAATAGTTTTATAGTTATTAAAACCTACGTGATTAAAACGGTATTGCACGAAATTGTGAAAATTGCGCTGAATTTATTGAATACATCAAAAGTATTTGTATAATTTAGGTCGATCCTTGAACAAGATCACACCCTTGTTGGAATTTGAAACAGATACCCAAAAAATTTTAAAATGATGTATATATAGCGATTTTTGTATGGAAAAATCGCTCGAAGACGAGTGTCACATACACTTTCAAAAATAGTACCCCAGTCCAAGGTTCAGTCATTCAGTCAGTATTTCAGTCAGTCACAATCACAACCACAGAGTACCATAGCGATTATATACTCTTTGCAGAGTACTTTTGACACTGAAAGACACAACACCTGTCTGTCACTCACATAGAAAAGAGAGAGAAAAAAAAGGTTTTCTGCGGCAGTGACTCGTAAATTTGTATCGATTTTCGGGGTTGTAATTTGTCTCCAATTAATTTACTTTGCATTCGTATTATCAAATAAGGTAATAATTTAAAGAATATGTATTGTGCTTTCTGCTGGTCTATAATATGCTGAACTAGACCGGTAACCTCAAACTTGATTAACATTTCATAAACCTGTAATTCTTTTATTTTAGGCGAAAATGGCGACTGAAACTCTTGTTCCCTTGGAGTCAAACCCCGAAGTTATGAATAAATTCCTACAGAAGCTGGGTGTTCCTAATAACTGGGCCCTTGTTGATGTCATGGGGCTTGATCCCGAAATGTTGTCATGGGTACCTCGCCCAGTGATTTCGGTCATGCTGTTGTTCCCGATTTCTGACAATTATGAGAATCACAAACAGAAGGAGGAGAGTGACATTTTATCAACTGGTCAAGAAGTCTCTAGCAACATTTTCTACATGAAACAAAATATCAGTAATGCTTGTGGGACTGTAGCCCTTGTGCATAGTGTAGCTAATAACTGTGATAAAATTCAACTTAATGATGGTCCCATGAAAAAATTCCTGGAAGATGCCAAAGGATTAGATGCTGCAGCTCGCGGTGCATTACTGGAAAAGACTGAAGCTATCATTAATGCTCATAAGGAACTGGCTCGAGAAGGTCAGACTAATACACCTAGTGCTGAAGACCCTGTAAATCATCATTTTATCACTTTTGTTCATAAAGATGGGGCTTTGTATGAATTAGATGGTCGCAAGGCATTCCCTGTGAACCACGGACCAACAACTCCAGACAGTTTGCTGGAAGATGCTGCTAAAGTTTGCAAGGAGTTCATGGCTCGTGATCCAAATGAAGTTCGCTTTACTGTTGTTGCTTTGGCAGCAGCTGATTAACTATCTACGATGAACATGGACTACAGCATATATTCTTATTATTAAAACTGTCTGTAGCCCAGATAAAGTGGATCAGCTATTTGCTTTAATTGTTCAAGCTTAATTTGTATATGATACAAAAAGCGCAATGCAGGGCAAGCTTTTGTGATACAATAAAGTATTTATTATAGAAAAGTTTATTATTTTATTTTGCTGTTATTATATATTGCTGTTACTGGTTGAACTAATAAGCTGCTTCCAGATGACAGTTCAGCAGTACCTATGTAAAAAGTAACCGTTTTGTTTTTTTTTTAATATGTTGTCATGTTATATATTCTCTTTATGTGGTTTCTGTTGAGACTTTGTTATTTGGAATGTGTCCATAAGAAAAATATAGCAGGCATAGATTTATAATTTTTCCATTGTTCTTATTTATTCATCTATATCATATAAAAGGAGAAGCTGACTGACTGACTGACTGACATATCAACGCAGAGCCTAAATTATAAGGGTTAGAAATTTGAAATTTTGCACAGGGGTTGCTTTTGTAACGTAGGTGAGCACTAAGAAAAGATTTTTGTAACACAAAAGATGTAAAACGGGGGTGCAGTTAGTATGAAACTTTGCCGGTTATTGAAGTTATTCAAATGAAATTCGGCATGATGGTTCTTTACTAAAAGGCATGAAACACGAGTAAAATATTTTCTCAAAAATCATCCTTTAGGGGGATAAAACGGGGATGCAAACTTGTATGGAACTTTCCGTTTTTGACCAGTGAACTAATTTGGATGAAATTTGGAATAGAGATAGTTCGAAGCCTGGGGAAAGACTTAAGGTACCTTTAATTCCGGAAAATTCTACTGTTTCCGAGGGATCGACATTAACGCGGGCAAAAAGCAAACCTAACATATATCAACGCACAGACTTTATTATTTATGATTCTTGTGTTATTATTCATGATTGATATATTCACAATAAAGATGTTTGAGTTTGATGTAAATGAGCACTAAGAAAGGATTTTTAGAAATTCAACCCCCAAGGGGGGTGAAATATGAGGTGAAGTTTGTATGGAAATTTTCTCATTTTTGGACTTAGATAGAAGTATAAAAATAACTATATAAGTTCTATATTACAATTAAATAGATCTGTGTAGGTAAAATGGACATTTTTTTTCCCCCTGACGAGTGCAAAATCTAACATTGGAGTTTGGAGTTCAATGTGACTTATGTGAATGTAAGACTACCAACCAGCAAATGCCAGAGCAAGAAGATTTTAATTGAAAAGTGTTGAAAATATACAGTTGAATAAAATAAAAACAGTATAGGTAAATTCGAGAGACACAATTTTTTTTTAAATTTATGATAAATTCGAATAACAGTTTCTTATCACCTTACCATCTGGTTTGCTTTCTATATGTATTGTTTGACTATACTACATAAACATATAGGTATATTTTTGCTATTATTGGTAACATAAGCTATTAGGCTTTCACACTTCATTCAGAAGCAATTGGCGCGGAGTTTGTTATAGTGCAGGATCAAAAAAAACGGTCCTTGTACTCCATACGAATTTCGGGAAAATATTCCCCTATCTGGCAACACATAAGACTTGGCAGTCAACGTCATCATTTTTGACAAATTGACAATGACATTGTCATGTTATGAAGTATGAGAATATTGCTTAAAAATCCTACATTTGAATTTAATTTTATTATGATATTTTTAAAAAATTCATAATAAAATGAATATTGGATAAAAAAAAAAAAAAATTCTAGAAGTATTTACATTTAAGCTACTTTTGATTGCATAAATAAAAAACATCACTTCCGGTTTGTAGCAAGTTGTCAAGTAAAGTCTGCAACATTAGAGACGACGACGGTCTAGTCTATGTATGTAAGAAAATAAAAAAAGACTTTTCAAATTGATATGTTTATTGCATTTAATATTATAGCATAATTTAACATTGATCTATCTGTCATATTCACAATACAATATTAATACACATTTATTCACTGAATGTCAGTTACTTACATAGGAACAAATATCAATAGATGCACAATATTTTTATAAATTACAAAAATTGTAGTACATACCTATTATAAATTATTAATTAAAATGTAATATCACTGAATTAAGGAGTACGAGACTGCCAATTGTAATTTCAGTAGGTGCCTATAAAAAATCTAAGTACTAATGTCTTCGAGCATTATAAAACATCTGCAGGGGTTGATATAGACGCATCTTCAGAGTTGATGGAAGCGTGTTCTGAAAATATATAGGTATTTTTTCTTATTAATATTTGTAACACGTATGGTTTCAATCCAAAACTCTTTATTTTTTAGTTTCAACTCTGATCGCCTATGGATATTTAGGAAGGTTTGCAAGATAGTGCTAAACATGCTAATATGTTTCGACCTATTGAACTTTGGAAAATGTCGCATACCGTGCTGAATGTTAGTCACACTACAGATTAATTACAACTGGACTAGAAACGGGACACAAAATTAAGCCTATTATTGGAATGACACGTAGTGCAAACGTGTACGTCAGAACCGCAGGTCAACAGTCGTATTTAACTGTGAAATTGTGCCTAAAAATTACTTATCAATTGCTTATATTTGCTTATCTTATTGACAGAATTGCTTATTTAGTAAATTAAAAGAATTCAAACAGTTAAGGTCCATTCTGATGTCAGAATGGCTGGACAATTGCTGTACAGTAGTAACAATGTGGAATAATTAAAATTTTCATAGGTCAAAAATTGCTTATTTCACAATGTATATACCAAGGCCACGTGTATACTTCCTATAGGGCTAGTCATGATTTTAAAGCCCTGCGCCTGTTAAAAAGTTAAAAGCAAAGTGACATTTGTTAGGAGTTGTCAATTTGCGATAAACCGGAAGTGATAGTTTTTATTTATGCAATCGAAAGAACCTTAAATGTAAATACTTACAGAATTTTTAAATTTTTTTAACAAGATTTTAATTTCTTAAGAATTTTTGAAAAAAAAATGCTAAATGTAGTGTTTATAAGCTATATTATATAAGCAATATTCCCATGCTTAATCACATGACAATGTCAATGTTATTGTCAACCTGTCAAATTATGACGTTGACTGCCAAGTGAGTTACCAGGTTGGGGAATATTTTCCCCAAAATTCGTACAGAGTACAAGGACCTTGTTTTTTATACTGCACTAATAATAAACTCCACTCAATGAAGTGACATTTACTTAGCGGGCTGGTGGTTGCCCGCCGAATGATTATTCATTCGGCGCCAATTGCTTCTGAATTAAGTTTGATGGCCTTATAGTTCAGCTTTTGGAAAAATGGATAAAATTGAAAAATCTGTAAGTATTTACATTAATAATTATGACTGATATGAACACACAGAATAATTTAAATATTTGATTTTAGAAGACAATAATAAATAATACAAAAGAGGTGTAAACATACCGCCCGCCATGGACAACTATGTCCATTACGACAAAAACAATATTAATCGTACAAAGATAGCGGCAGGCAGGTTGTGAATGCTTCTCATATTTAGCAGCGGACTGTAACGCTTGGTGATTAAAACATATTAGAGTAACATAAGAATAAACTTAGAAGCATGTTAACAAATCATCTCTTTTATATCATAGTACTAGACTTACAGCTACAGCAGTGTGTTATACTCACTAATTAATAAAAATAAAAAACAACTTTTTACAATTTTCCTTGCGTTAATCTTACACCACGAGTAATTTTGTCAAAATTTTCGCGTTTCCTACATTTGAATTTAATTTTATTATGATATTTTTAAAAAATTCATAATAAAATGAATATTGGATAAAAAAAAAAAAAAAATTCTAGAAGTATTTACATTTAAGCTACTTTTGATTGCATAAATAAAAAACATCACTTCCGGTTTGTAGCAAGTTGTCAAGTAAAGTCTGCAACATTAGAGACGACGACGGTCTAGTCTATGTATGTAAGAAAATAAAAAAAGACTTTTCAAATTGATATGTTTATTGCATTTAATATTATAGCATAATTTAACATTGATCTATCTGTCATATTCACAATACAATATTAATACACATTTATTCACTGAATGTCAGTTACTTACATAGGAACAAATATCAATAGATGCACAATATTTTTATAAATTACAAAAATTGTAGTACATACCTATTATAAATTATTAATTAAAATGTAATATCACTGAATTAAGGAGTACGAGACTGCCAATTGTAATTTCAGTAGGTGCCTATAAAAAATCTAAGTACTAATGTCTTCGAGCATTATAAAACATCTGCAGGGGTTGATATAGACGCATCTTCAGAGTTGATGGAAGCGTGTTCTGAAAATATATAGGTATTTTTTCTTATTAATATTTGTAACACGTATGGTTTCAATCCAAAACTCTTTATTTTTTAGTTTCAACTCTGATCGCCTATGGATATTTAGGAAGGTTTGCAAGATAGTGCTAAACATGCTAATATGTTTCGACCTATTGAACTTTGGAAAATGTCGCATACCGTGCTGAATGTTAGTCACACTACAGATTAATTACAACTGGACTAGAAACGGGACACAAAATTAAGCCTATTATTGGAATGACACGTAGTGCAAACGTGTACGTCAGAACCGCAGGTCAACAGTCGTATTTAACTGTGAAATTGTGCCTAAAAATTACTTATCAATTGCTTATATTTGCTTATCTTATTGACAGAATTGCTTATTTAGTAAATTAAAAGAATTCAAACAGTTAAGGTCCATTCTGATGTCAGAATGGCTGGACAATTGCTGTACAGTAGTAACAATGTGGAATAATTAAAATTTTCATAGGCCAAAAATTGCTTATTTCACAATGTATATACCAAGGCCACGTGTATACTTCCTATAGGGCTAGTCATGATTTTAAAGCCCTGCGCCTGTTAAAAAGTTAAAAGCAAAGTGACATTTGTTAGGAGTTGTCAATTTGCGATAAACCGGAAGTGATAGTTTTTATTTATGCAATCGAAAGAACCTTAAATGTAAATACTTACAGAATTTTTAAATTTTTTTAACAAGATTTTAATTTCTTAAGAATTTTTGAAAAAAAAATGCTAAATGTAGTGTTTATAAGCTATATTATATAAGCAATATTCCCATGCTTAATCACATGACAATGTCAATGTTATTGTCAACCTGTCAAATTATGACGTTGACTGCCAAGTGAGTTACCAGGTTGGGGAATATTTTCCCCAAAATTCGTACAGAGTACAAGGACCTTGTTTTTTATACTGCACTAATAATAAACTCCACTCAATGAAGTGACATTTACTTAGCGGGCTGGTGGTTGCCCGCCGAATGATTATTCATTCGGCGCCAATTGCTTCTGAATTAAGTTTGATGGCCTTATAGTTCAGCTTTTGGAAAAATGGATAAAATTGAAAAATCTGTAAGTATTTACATTAATAATTATGACTGATATGAACACACAGAATAATTTAAATATTTGATTTTAGAAGACAATAATAAATAATACAAAAGAGGTGTAAACATACCGCCCGCCATGGACAACTATGTCCATTACGACAAAAACAATATTAATCGTACAAAGATAGCGGCAGGCAGGTTGTGAATGCTTCTCATATTTAGCAGCGGACTGTAACGCTTGGTGATTAAAACATATTAGAGTAACATAAGAATAAACTTAGAAGCATGTTAACAAATCATCTCTTTTATATCATAGTACTAGACTTACAGCTACAGCAGTGTGTTATACTCACTAATTAATAAAAATAAAAAACAACTTTTTACAATTTTCCTTGCGTTAATCTTACACCACGAGTAATTTTGTCAAAATTTTCGCGTTTACCGGTCCAATGTAACAACTATTTAAATTTTTTCTGGTGTATGACTCGGGTTGAAGAGCAGAACAAGGTTGAAGAAGTATACCACAATGGGCATGCAAAGTAACAGCACTATGGCGATGCTCTACTGGGGTGTGCTGAATGCGACCAGATATGATCCACCCAATTTTTGTTTTTTGGGCTACTATCGATTTAGGTGATCCTTTTATCAGACCTTCTTGTAAGATCTGCCCATAAACTTCTGCACCCAATAGCAAATCTATTTTATTGGGTACATTGAAAGAAGGATCAGCAAGTTTTAATGTTGAAAACTCCTTGGACAATGGTACCGTGATTGTTTTTCCGGCAGACAGGTGGTTAGCTTCTTTAAAACATGAGCCTTGACGTTGACAACAAAGTTGGGGTCGTGAAGCGACTGAATCTTGAAATACACGACAGACTTGGATGCCAATGCCTGATCGCTACCCAGCCCTGATATTTCACTCTTGTTTGAATATTTTTTTATACCAAGAAGCTGTACCGCCGACTCGGTTATACTTGAGACCTGCGACCCCTGATCCAGTAATGATCGGAGGGTGATGTTAGTACCTGTCCTAGATGATACATTGACTAATGCTGTGGGCAATAGCACTTGGCTATGATATTTTGCAACATATGCTACAGCATTCCCAGATTCGCCTTGACTACCTCCAGTCGATTGATTTCTAGTTCCCAAGTTGTCGACTGGGTGGAGTACATTTTTAGGATGTAGTAAAGAGTGGTGACGTCTCGTGCAAATTCTGCAACGAGTGGTTTTGCGACAATAATACGCGGAGTGGTTGTGACCTAAACAATTAAAGCAGAGGCTATTTGATTGGACAAAATTACGGCGTGCGTCTGTCGTTTTTAGCAAATTTTTTACAATTGAACAATCGATGAGGTTCTGAACAAAAATCGCATTGGAATGAAGTAGACACATGGAGTGACTTTGTATTGGAAGTATAAGGTTGTTTATTAATTTTGACATCAAGGAATTCTAACGATCTGAATCTAGTTTCAAGAAATTCTTTAAATTGATCTAATGTGGGCAGGTCATCACAAATTTCACTAACCTTAACCTCCCATAGTTTTCGACTTTCTATATCTAATTTTAAACAAATAATATAAATAACCATTAAATCCCAAGATTGAACGTTAACTCCAATGTTTTCCAAAGCACTCAAACACTCAGTAGTAGTGTCTAACAGTTCCCTAATTGCATGAGCTGATTCAGATGTCAAATTCTTTTGGCTTAAATATCGTTTAAGTATACAATTGGCCAAAAAACGCTTGTTCTCATATCGTTTTTGTAAAAGTTCCCAACATTTCTTATAATTATTTTGAGTTATAGGAACATGCCTCAACAACTGTTCGGGTTCACCTTCAAGCAGACCTTTTAAATAATGAAGACGCTGAACATCGTCCAGCGACTAATTATTGTGAATTAGTGACTGAAATAGGTCTCTGAAAGTAAGCCAATCAGTGTAAAGGCCTGAAAAGACAGGTATTGAAAGCTTAGGAAGCTTTATGGGACAGGATTCAGATTGGTTTACAGTTTTTACCTGTATGTCAGACTTGATGTTTAATGCTCGCAAAGCTTCCATAAGTTCACTTTTGTACACAAGATAAGTCTCCTCTGCTACATCATAGAAGTCTGATGTAGAGTAAGCGGACTTTTGAAGTTCCACATAAGATGTTTCTTCAACGATAGTTGTATGAGTGTCGGTGAATTGTGACCATAGTTTCTCTAAATTCTCTAGTCTTGCCTTAATATAGGATATAGTAATGCTTTCCTTTGAATACTTTTTGAAATTCCCTTTCGTTTGCATAAATAAAAACCATCACTTCCGGTTTATCGCAAGTTATCAATTCATAACAAACGTCACTTTGCTTTCAACTTTTTAACAGGTGCAGGGCTTTAACATCATGGCTAGCCCAATAGGAAGAATACACATGACCTTGGTATATACATTGTGAAATAAGCAATTAATAAGCAATTTTTGGCCTATAAAAATTTGAATAATTCCACATAGTTACTACTGTACAGCAATTGTCCAGCCATTCTGACATCAGAATGGACCGTCAACCTTAAATGTTTGAATTCTTTTAATTTACGAAATAAGCAATTCTGTCAATATGATAAGCAAATATAGGCAATTGATAAGTAATTTTTAGGCACAATTTCACAGTTAAATACGACTGTTGACCTGCGGTTCTGACGTACACGTGCAAACACCCACACATCCACGTCGGCTTGTGATCAACGTAACCCACCATAGTTTTGCTTTAAGGATATATAGCAAAACTATGATGAGTCCTCTAGTTATGTCTTCCCTGGTCTCGAGAGATAGTAAAAACATACAACAAAAATAATTAATTGAAATCAATTACCTATTAAACGTGTTTCACCACGCGCGAATTTAGGCAAGATAAGTGTGAGAGCGAGGCCATAAACTGTGCTACCGCCACACACCCACGCCAACACTTCGCGGTAGTACGTAGCTTCGGAGCCATCTGCGCTGTAACAAATATGATAAGGTCAATTATTAAATAATGAATAATAGAATACAATAACTTGTTTACGATAAAATTACAATAAATCATAATAAACACCAAATGTATTACGTGATTAACTTTTACAGATGTGAATAATGGTTAGTAGGCGGTTAACGCAGGTCTACAAGTATATGTACCTACAATATAATATTTAGTACGGATTAGTAGCGAGTCGTCATAAACGCAATTCGTCCGCATCTTATACATATATTGCGATATGAAATTCAATTAGATGATTAATTATCATTGAAACTAACGTGAGATGCAGACATAATGTATTAAAAACGGACTTTCGGACTCGTCAGGAGCCGCGCGGCGGAGGATCCCGAACAGTTCGGGACCCTCCGCCGCGCGTCCCATACTCGCCTTGAAAATGGGTTTCTGTCGAGTCGAAACTATAGTCGGCAATCCCGACGAAATAGCACGTGAGTGACCAGTTTTTAATACCTACACAGTTCGATGACCTTATTATAGCAACTCTCTTCTAGGCAGAAAAAGAAATGAAAGTGTTTTTGCAGATAGTATCAGTTGTCCTATTGGACTAGTGAGACAAAATAATCCCACTTGTCCCATCATGGGACTGATTCAATGGGGAGTGAGTTCAATGGGATAATTTGGTTCAAGTAAAGTTTTCTACATACTAGCTTTGGCCCGCGGCTCCGCTCGCTTGATTGTAGACCTCACGGCCTCAAGTAGCGTGGGCCGGCTCGTCCGGGGAAATACCGCACTCTCACAGAAAATTGACGTTTGAGTTGGTTTCACCATCTCGGTCGGTTAGTGAGAGAGCCAGAGGCCCATCCTTGCTCATTCCCTCCACTCATGTCCTTTCTCCCATCAATTCCTTTAAAGACTGTCAACGCTCCTGTTACACTCTGGTGTTGCAGTTGTCCATGGGCAGTGCTGATCGCTAACCATCAGGTGACTCGCTTGCTCGTTTGCCATCTTAGGCGCAAAAAATATTGGTCTGGCGTCTGGAACGGACGTGGCAAGGGCATTTACTTTTCTATTTAAATACCGTACTAAATGTTTGGAAATAAAGTCGCAATTTGAACACACTTCAACGGGCATCATCGGACGCGCTAAAGCGCGCCACTTCGGCGCCCGCGCCAGTTGGCCCTCAGTATGGTGTCAGTTCGCAGTCAGCGGCATATGTCTTCTAGAGAAGCGATTATAGAAAATAAAAATGCGTGATGACATCGAGTTTAACATAGCATTCTGTGAATTAATAGAGAAACATCCAGTCATTTATGATCATACTCGCCATGATTATTGTAATAGAAACGTGCCATGCCTGCGCCCGATCAGAGCCATGTCCTTGCCCGATCTAAGCTATGTCCGTGCCCGACGCCAGATCAATGTGCTTTACGCCTTATACCATAAAACAAGAGACTAAGAGACCTTTATCACATTTCTGTTTGGGGTGGGATCTCTTGATTGATTTCCATGGAATTTACTTACTACATTTGTATGATCGCTATAGCAATACCGCAGGCGAGTTTATCAGTGAAGCTCATGAGGCCATACACGAAGGCGGAAGCCTCCGTCTGCGCACCGACCAGGTCAGCCGTGAGGGACAGGCTCGTCACCAACATGACAGCGCCGCCGAAACCTACAATACATGCTTAAGTTTAGACACTTCACACATCATATGGCTAGAAGCCATAGAAACACGTCAAACATTTTAGACAGTGCATTAATTTAAAATCTATAATCTATATTATGAATTAAACCACTTATAACTCAAGGGTGAACCTAAGTATTAAAATATAAAGGTGCTCCAACACAGCAGTTATAGGTAGGTATAACGTTGTAAAACAATGTGCAACGATAACATTCTATAACATCATAGATTATCAGGAATGTTATCGTGTTAGACATTGTTTCATAATTATAACGTTACTAGCTTTCGCCTGCGGCTCCGCCCGCGTCAATGTCGATCCCTCGGGAATAGTACTTTTTCCCGGGATGAAAGGTAGCCTATGTCCTTCTCCGTACTCCAGAGAACTTGTATGCAAAATTTCATGATGATCGGTTCAGTAGTTACGGCGTGAAATCGTAACAAACAAACTCACTTTCGCATTTATAATATTAGTAAGGATATAACCGAGTGTGGGAGCACCTTTAGAAATATTTACGACAAAAAAATGCGAAACGTACTTCGCCGGTACAGCAAATGGATATGGATTGGGAAATGCGATACTACTAGGTTCTGTTTTTATTTTCATGTTCTCAAGTCTCATTATTACCATGGATGGATAGGGAATATTGATATCTTATACAACAGCCAATTTGTTCTATAGAACATAATCTATTACTCCCGCAAGTTTATGAAAGTCTAGGTATTATGGAAGGATAAATATTTCATTTTCGGAAATTGCAAGCTCTCCCATTGTCTATTACGATCATCTTTATTTATTTATGGTCTCCCTTGATCTTTTTTTTACATTTGCGTAGAAGTATAAATGTTAGCATATTCAGTTTTTTTTTTTTCATTTTATTTATCAGTGCTAAACTGCTCTAAATCATAGTATTATTTATCATTCCTTAAGATTTCCGAATTGTTTATCTTTTTGAATAATCCAAATAGGATTAATTATTTTTAAGGAATCCGTGGTGAAGTGGTTAACCGCCAGCCTTCGACACGAGGTGCCCCGGTTTGATCACCGAAGATGGCAAATGATCTTTTTCAGATTGGCCTGCGTTTTGGATGTTTATCTATATGTATTTGTTATAAAATATAGTATCGTTGAGTTATATCCCGTAACACAAGTCTTAAACTTACTTCGGGGCCAGCTCAATCTGTGTGATTTGTCCGTATATATTTATTTATTTAGATATTGATTATTAAACTTCGCCCGCGCCGCGCCGTAAGCGTCGTGCGCCAAGCGCGCGTGATGTCACTCGCCTCGATAGATTGAGTGGCTTTTTATTTAAGTACTAGCTGATGCCCGCGACTTCGTCCGCGGCAATTTCTGTTATTATGATTAATTAGTATAGATGAATAATTTTCCCCGGTTTTCAAAACATTTTTTATTGATGCTTCGCTCCTTTTGGTCGCAGCGTGATGTTTTTTAGCCTAAAGCCTTCCTCAATAAATGGACTATCCAACACATAAAGAATTTTCCAATTTGAACCAGTAGTTCCTGAGATTAGCGCGTTCAAACAAACATACAAACAAACTCTTTAGCTTTATAATATTAAGTTTAGATTTGGAGATACGAGTTATTTGGATTAGTGGTATGCTGCCACATACCGCTAAGCGGACGGGGCGGAGCCAAGTTTAATACTCTATATCTCCCTACGTAATGATCAGATTTCGTTAAATCAAAAACATATAATTATAAAATCATAAAGAATAACGTAAATGCAAGAAACAATTATTTTTTTATTGATCCTCATTAAAAATATGTGATTTGCAACAATGACACAAATAATTCTAAAGAAACAAAGAGGGTATAAGTATGGCCAAAGGTATGACTCAACATTCAACATGCATATTACTTAATCATTATCAGTTTAGGTCATACTTGTTCAAACATTGGGAGTGAATAATAGTTCATACATTCTTTGTTATGATAATAAGGTTACATTCAACAGCACAAGCTATTCACAATGTGTTAGATTGTAAACTACATCTACAAGCAGGGTTCGATCCCCGGTCAGGAGAAGATGTAAAACGATCTTTTTCAGATTGACCCAAGTCTTGGATATCTAACATCTATTTTATTTATAAAGTATAGTTGTTAGTATCCAGTGGCGAAACTATACCATCTGGGGGCTTCTTGCCCGCCCCCCCCCCCCCCCCCCCCTTTACTTCTGTCCGGGGCCCCTTAGGACAGCACTGCCACCCTGCCTGTAGTTATGCCACTGTTAATATCCCACGACACAAGACAACTTACTGTGGGGCTGGCTCAATCTGTGTGATATGTCCTTATACTTATTTTTTTAACACGAAGCTTTGTCAGTTCGTTCGTTCAAGAGTTAGCGCAAAAAGCGACAGCGCAATACGTTCTGTTAAACAAATCACATCTCTCATTCTCGTGAACGCTTAGTCCGTCCGATATTAAAAGGGGCTTGGCTCTCGGTGTCTCTGTGTGGAAAGAAATGCACACAATGACTAATTTGGTAGAAATAATCGAGTGGTATGCCATAGCCTTCTCCATTTCTCATACTGATAAATTCATTGAGATGTTTTCCTTCATCGGGAGCAGGTGGTGGTTGATGAAAATGACCGTACTTGAATGAGATCAGACTACAAATTCGACGATATAATTTAAATTAAATCACATAATACGGTTTTATCGCGTTTATTACATTTTTAGACACCGTGAGCCAATACTGCGTACATCCGGAACGTTATTAATAAATATTGTAGGCGGTATTTATAAAACCGTATTAAGTGATTTAACTTAAATATGTAACAATCGCGAAAACATTATCAAAGATACAAGACCGTATGGGCGGGTTTGAACTTGGGACTTTTCGCTTATAGCATATCGCACACTTCGACCACTACCGCTTCATGAGCCACTAAGGATTCGCCGACAAATACATGTTCATAATAGAAATAAAATAGGCCTTAGGGTTAGGAAGCTGCAAAAAAAGAAAGCAAAATTTTGGAAATTATGGGCTGCTGCCCTATACCAACCTATGAGTACAGCAACTAAATATATGAAATAGGTTTTATAATTATCATCTGAGGGTACATGAATCCACACAAAACCGGCAAGGGCACATGCAGATCCCAACAAGTAGTTTAGCTTTCGACTGAAGGACCTTGGGGCCAGCCGCTGCGCACCAGCCGCCGCCAGACTGCCGAGGTACATCGCCAGAGGCACCACGGCCAGAGCTCGAGCCGCCAGGCCCAATGTCCGATGCAGATACAAAGGAATCAGTACCTGAGACACATTTACTACTAGTCTTGTACTCATGTACACTCCAGCTACCTAAAACAAAATAAATAAATGACAGCTACTGTGAAGATAGATGGACGAATACGATTAATAAAATTAAGCCGCTTTTTAGGTCACAAACGGACATATATATTTTTTACTCTAGGGAAGAATACAAATTGAATGATACCTCGCACTTCTAAATCAGTCAAGCCGTTTAAGATACAGGAGATGACAATGGAACAGACATACATACATAGCGAAAAACATACAAGGAAACTAAAAATAAAAGTACCATTCTTCTTCTATCGAGTCGTAAAGGGGCTATTCATACATATTAAATGAGTTTCGACAAGCCGGCTTATTTGCTCAGTGTACAACGTTTTGATAGTCATTTCCAAATATATTAAGATTTATATATCTTACTTAAATGAAAATTCAATGTGGTTGTCCGACGCTGTGGTCTGCTGGTATGTGGTCGGTATGTATTCAAACCCTTCGGCCCCCTTCTGCCCAATCTGCTAAGCTATGGTCCAGGGGTTGGAATACCGGTAAAATGCATTACCGGTACATCTATGAAACGACAGTACCGGTAATTGGATTGGTACCGGTACATTTGGTAACGGTAAAAATCAAGTACCGGTACCTCTTTAATACAACGGTACCGGTAATTGGATTGGTACCGGTACCCCAATAAAACGAAGGTACCGGTAATTGAATTGGTATCAATAAGTTTAATAACAGAAGTACCTGTACTAAATACCGGTAAACAGTACCGGTACTCGTATCGGGAATTTTCATTTTGTTAATGTGTGTCATTGCCGTGTTGTGCATGTGCGGCGTGAGGCGGGGGCCAACAATGGGGCGGCACTTTTACAGTGAAGCGAGTCCCATGCGGCGGAAGGCAACAATGCGTAGGTACCGGTAAAATTAACGCAATTTTAATACCGTTAAAATTTGACAGAATAGAGGTACCGGTACTTACCGGTACTTATAATGTGAATTTGGTACCGGTAACAAGTAGCAGTAAAATTACCGTTAACTGGTAACAATATTATTACCGTTAAATACTAGATTACCGGTACCCCATATTAACGTTAAAATTTTAACAGAATAGTAATACCGGTACTTACCGGTACTTATAATGGGAATTTGGTACCGGTAACAAGCCCTGCATGGTCTACTAAGTATAGAAGTCTATTATATCAAACATATTACAGCATGAATGCTGTCATAATAGCAGACCCTAGGCTCCAACGCATCATAGCTGAGGTCACATTAAAACACTTGGATGATGATATTTAGCAAACTCTGTACATAGTTGGAAAATGTTAGCCGAGTTCTTAAGTCTTTATTTTGTCTTCATTGAAAAGCTTGTTAATTTAGGAAAATTTGATATAACCCAAGCATACCTGATACAGTAGAGGTTTACGTAGAAATTCACAATGTGTTCCTATGCCTTGAGACTCATTATTGTCATAATCAATTAGATGTTCTGGCCGTCTATTGCCCCGTCGTTCAGTTACTGACAGGTGAAATATTACAGAGGCAATGGTCCCCACACCTAGCACTATATACACAACTTGACGAAATTTCCATACGTCAGCTGGGCCAACTTGCTGCAAAAAAATTGTGTGTATGAAAACAAGGCAAGCAAATGTTCATTGTAAATTTGAAAATGCATGCATTTATTGTAATAGTGAAAGTGTAATTTTAAAATTACTTATTAACAGTGTAATTTTAAAATGCATACATTTTAAAATTACACTATGACGAAGTGTTTGTAATATCAGTAATCTGATAGGCGATGCGGCTAGCAACCCATCACTATTTTGATTTTGTTAAACCTACATGCCCACCAACATGTTAAATGTGGCTTTTAGATCTTATGGACCTGGGCTCTGTCTACCCCAAAAGACATGATGGTATGTATATAATAGTAATAGCAGTAGTACCTACATGAAGTTATTGTCTTAAGTTTTATTTTGAACCACATACCTGTTTATCACATTCTCCAGTCACATGCAGAACAACCCAGGTGATGATGTAAACAAACAAATTAGAAAAAACAGTGAATCCATACCTAAAAGAAATTACATAATTATTTCTACATTTTTATGACATTTGTAAACAGTATTTTATAACTACCAGCAATATATAACATGTTTTTGCGATTGTTACACATTTTAATAAAATCACTTTAATACGGTATTATCTATATTACATTATTTTTACACCGAATGTTTAGAAAACTTTACAGTTTTCATGGTTGCAGGTAGAAGTAAGATATGCGATAATACCATATTAAAGTGATTTTATTAAAAAAAATATATAACAGTTTATTTCTTAATTTATTATGAGAGTATTCTCATAAAAAATTAAAAAATATATATAACAGTTTTAATTGTATGTTATATGGGCCATTCATTTATTACATACGACGATATAGGGGGAGGGGGGCCAACCATGACATATTTGTTTTAACAAGAGGGTATTGTTTGTTTGTAAAGCACTCTACTAAAGATTTCCTGTAGCACATTTACTTTTCAAGTAGGTATTGAGCCTTTGGACTGATCAAAATCTTATGTATGTGCCTACAAATAAGTATGAAAATAAAAAATCCTTGAAATTATTTCTGTGAAAAATATATATATTAAAACAAATCTAATGTAATAAATGCAGGCCCCCAATGTAAGAAGAGAGTAAATAATTATTTTAAATGTACCTCACAGCTGTAAGATGAGCTCTAGTGTGATCATCGTCTGAGAGTTCTGGGATCAAGCTCAAGTGGGAAATCTGAACAGCAGCCCATCCAATTTGAAATATTATTATAAAAGACGCAAAGTAAAACATTTGGGCCCATTTGTGAGTCATTGAACATCCTATGCAATGTGAGAAAATAAATGGAAATGATGCTAATACACACACAGTACCTGCAATATAAAATAAAAATCTGGTATCTAAAAGAAATTTATGCACAAATTGAGAATAAAATATAAACATATACAAACCAAAGAGATGCCAAAGTTGCCTCCGCCCATATCTGGCACTTACTGAATTATCAGTATGATCGGAATGATATCCCACAAAAGGCGTAGCTAGAGCATCTACAACTTGTCCTATGAGCATTAAATTACCAGCTTGGCTAGCGCTAAATTCAAGCACTAAATGAAAAAACACTAAGAAATAAGTAAACCATAAACTCGCACATACATCATTTAGTATGTGACCAATACCATACCCTAGCTGAAGTTTTAAACTCGTCGAAATATCTACGAGTTCATTATCCATGACTAAGTATTTTTTTAAACTATATATTAACTTTAATTTGTCAAATACAACTCTGGCAAAATAGTCTACACTTTGAGATCGTTCGTTTTGTTTCTTTATTTCTTCACATTTCAAACCTAACAAGTAGTCAACTGCAAAAATTAATATGTACACTTAGTTATTGTTCTGAGATGTACACCTTTTCACCCCGACAGTGACACACAATTACAACAATGGAATAAAAACATTAAAGTTTTCAATTCTTGTCGTTTGTTATTTTATTTGTGTTGTGAATGAAACACATGACACCACTGATTTGAGAAAATACGAGTGAAGTGAAGCCAGCAAGCGTGCGCGTGACGCGTGAAGTGGTGCACAGATTAGATTAGGTATGTCAGTGAAGTTCTCTAAATAAGGAAACGTCAAGTTTAATTTCAATGACGTGACGTTACATTGACAGTTTCGGTAAATTGCAGGAGAGCTATTTTTGAAATGATGCCGATCGTAAACGAGTGATTTCCATTAAAAAATCTCTCCAAGACGAGTGTCACACTCACACACACTAGGTCACACCACAAACTACTAAGAGATACTACGTCACACTTTCAAAACATAGTACCCCTGAGCTGCTGGGGTACTATTATAGAAATTTTGACACTCGTTTGCAAGCGATTTAAGTATGGAAAAATCGCTCGTTTACGAACGGTGTCATTTCAAAAATAGCACCCCTGATGATAGTACAGAGTGTCCGCTGGCAGAATTGACACATAGTACAGACCGGGAATGATGGTTTTTATTTACGCAATCGAAAGTACCTTAAATGTAAACACTTCCAGAATTTTTTCAAATTTTTATATCCAAAATTCAATTTTTTATGAATTTTTGAAAAAAAATCGAAATGTAGAATTTATAAGCAACTAGCTTTCGCCCGCGGCTCCACCCGCGTCAATGTCGATCCCTCGGGAATAGTACTTTTTCCCGGGATGAAAAGTAGCTTATGTCCTTCTCCGTACTCCAGAGAACCTGTATGCAAAATTTAATGATGATCGGTTCAGTAGTTACGGCGTGAAAGCGTAACAAACAAACAAACTCACTTTCGCATTTATAATATTAGTAAGGATAAGGATATTCCCATGCTTCATCACATTGAAAATGTCAATGTCATTGTCAAAAAGTTATGACGTTGACTGCCAAGTCTTATGAGTTGCCAGGTTGGGCAATATTTTCCCCGAAATTTGGAAGTGTACATGGACTGTTTTTTTTTGTGATACTGCTTAGCTTCTATTGTTGTAAAAGAATCATGGCGAACGCCGAAATACATCGAATGTACAGAAAAATAAATAAAAAAAGAGAAGATGAATTATATAGCAGTATTGAGGTTTCCTTAATAGTAACATGTCAGCATACTAGAAATATTTTTAAACCCCCGTTTATATAAAATATTTCACAATTAAAGTTATAGCCTTACTGCCTATTTTCATTTGCCTAAAAAGTTCACAATGGTTGTCAAACTGACTGTTTGTTGTAGATCTGTCACTCAGAACTGTCAAGTCAATGAGAAAATGTCAGTCAGATTGACAGATTTTTTTTTTATTTTAGCGGATGGTTGCCTGCTTGCGTGGTGTTGTCATAAATTAATATATTTTAACGTGTCAGTTGCAGGTAGTGTTCGGATATTAACTCAAAAATTATTAATATGCGTTCGGATATCGAATAAAAAATCAGTATTTAAATAAATAAATATCTTTCTTTCCCCGTCTTTAAAAAATATTCTGATTAATTCAAGTTGTTGACCAGAGCCGTAGTAATCATATAAAAAATATTTCACCTTCTCTTTTTTTAAATTTAATTTGTACAAATTTCGCCATGATTCTTTATTTTACTATTGAATACCTACCTCTACTATTTGCCATATTGAGGGTTTTCTGAGATATCGCTAACCAGGCTCTCAGCACTGACAGGGTCAGTTCAGACAACTGTTAAAAGTATACATACGACACACAACGGGCTCCAGCTCCAGCTGCAGCGGCAGCAGCACCAGTAGCTGCTGCTGCTGTTTATTTCTGTGCATGCTGCGAGTGTGCATCGATTTATAAGACGTTATCATATCACTTGAGTGATATGATGTACGTATGTGAATCATATCACTCTATCAGTGGTTAAGGCGTTTGCCTATAGACCCGGATCCGGGAGTGGTGGGTTCGATTCCCACTTTGTTTCGTTGTGAAACTAACAACCATCAAATAGAGCAAGAAGATTTTAATGGAAAATTGATCGAAGTTGAAAATATACAGTTTAATAAAATAAAAGCAGCATAAATTCGAATAAAAGTTTTGATGTCCCTTCCGTCTGGTTTGCTTTCTATATATATTCTTTGACTATGTCAATTAACATATAGGTATATATTTTGCTATTATTGGTAGCATAAACTATTAGGCCCTCAAACTTCTTTCAGAAGCAATTGGCGTAATTTATTCATTCGGCGGGCAACCACCAGCCCGCTAAGTAAATCTCACTTCAACAAACACTTGGTGTGTTTACTTAGCGGGCTGGTGAATTTATTATAGTGCAGTATCAAAAAAAGACGGTCCTTGTACGCTGTACGAATTTCGGGAAATGTATTCCCCAACCTGGCAACTCATAAGACTTGGCTGTCAACGTCATCATTATTTGACAGATTGACAATAACATTCACATTGTCATGTGGCATGGGAATATTGCTTAATAAATCCTTCATTAGGGTTTTTTTACAGAGATTAAAAAAAAAATTAATTTTGGATAAAAAAAATTGGAAAAATTCTGGAAGTACTTTCGATTGCGTAAACAAAAACCATCACTTCCGGTCTGTAGTATGTTGTCAATTTACAGTTTAAAAAAGAAAATATGAATAAAATAAAGGTTATGTATTTAGTTTTTCGAAATTCACTTTTAAAAACCACTCCACTTAAACGAAATTTACTTTTTAAAAATCACTCCCCTTAAATGTCCTTCTTGCCGCAAACATTCTTGCAATCTTTTTTTCATATTGGCGAAAACTCTTTTGCACAGTTCTGGACTGATAGCCTCAATTTCGCGTCGGATATTTTCTTGTAAAGCCTCTATTGTTGATGGCGAATTAATGTATACGCGAGATTTGAGATATCCCTACAGAAAAAAATTGCAAGGAGTTAGATCTGGTGATCTAGGGGGCCAGGCTATATCGCCGAAGCGATATATCAATTTTCCAGGAAAAAGCTTTCCCACTTTAATCATTGAGTTCCGGGCGGTGTGTGCCGTGGCCCCATCCTGCTAAAAATAAGTTCTGTTATTGTAGCCAACATGACGATGCAGCTCGGGTATAAAAAAAAGTCCAGCATCGCGCGGTACCGTTGTGCGTTAACAGTTTCACCTCTGCTAAAAAAATAAGGATTTTGCAAAATTTCCCTTCGCACAAGTTCTGCGTTTTCAAATTTCAAATTCAAAACGTTTATTCAATATAGGTTTCTTTGAACACTTATTAATTGTCATATTTCACTTCTCAACAATTGTTGACGTCAAAAATTTACTTATCAAACTGCACAGCGCATTTTCTCCAAGGACGACAACTCACAATTTTTGAAAACCTTAGAAATTAGATATGTGGACTGAGTATACATTGGTTTATTTAAATGTCATGTTCGAATTGAATTTAAATATAATGTCATATTATTGAAATTAATAATACCGAAATAAAAAAAATAAAAAAATGTCAAATTAAGTACCTACTAAAATTAAAATAAAAAAAGTAATCTTTAAAAATATAACGTACAGAATGTACCACACATTAGTCATATAAATACAGAATTACGAGGCGTCCGCGCCAAGCTCAAGCCAAACATTCTTATCATTAATAAAATCTTCGGTCCTATAATATGCCTTTTTACAAAGTAATGGTTTTACATAACTTTTGAATATTCTATCAGGCATATCAAGGACCGATTTTGGCAATTTGTTGTAGTAGCGTATACAGTTTCCCATGAAAGACTCGCTAACTCTGCTTAGCCGATATCGCGGAAAAAATAATTTATGATTGTTACGCAAGGGTCTATTTATTAAATCACTAACTTTTTTGAACGACAAAATATTTTTCCTTGCATACATTATATTCTCGAATATATACTGTGAAGCTACAGTTAAGATATTAATTTCTTTAAACAACTGTCTGAGTGAGTCCCTCGCGCCCAGGCCGTAGATGGCACGAATTGCTGTTTTTTGTAGAATAAAGATAGTCTGGATGTCGGCTGCATCGCCCCACAGAAGTAATCCGTACGACATTAAACAATGAAAATAACTAAAGTATACAAGCCTAGCAGTGGACTCATCTGTCAGTTGTCTAATCCTTCTAACAGCGTATGCTGCGGAACTAAGCCTATTAGAAAGTTTAGAAATATGGGCGCCCCATTGTAGTTTTGAGTCGATTGTGATCCCTAGGAAAGTAGTATCATTGACGAAACCTAGTTTTTGACCATCTATTAAAATGTCAACATCGGTCTGCCTCCCGTTCGGGAGAGTAAATTTAACGCATTGAGTCTTTTGGGCGTTTAGCAATAGGTTGTTAGCTGAAAACCAGTTTGAAATTTTTGCTAATATGCTATTTACCGCGGTAACGTCTTCACTTTGACGGTCCATCTTGAATATGAGACGTGTCATCGGCAAACAGCACTATGCCCGCTTCATTTTCAACCATATAGGGCAGGTCATTGACGTACGCTAGGAAAAGAAACGGGCCTAAGATTGAGCCTTGAGGCACGCCAATTTTTTAATTAGTACCATTTGATTTGACACCGTTAATATCTACTGTCTGAAGCCTATTTGTCAAGTACGATTCTATTAATTCTAATGACTTATTTTCAAACCCGTATTGTCGGAGTTTGAGCAAAAGTGTTTGATGATCAACGCAATCAAATGCTTTAGAGAGATCACAAAACACTCCAATGGCGTCCTGTGAATCCTCCCAAGCGTTGTAAATATGAGTAATCAGAGCTACTCCCGCATCGGTGGTCGATTTTCCACCAGTAAAGCCAAATTGTTGGTTATGGAAAAGGTTGTTAGTCTTAAAATGGAATTGCATCTGGTTCAGCATTATCTTTTCAAACACCTTGCTCAAAACCGGTAAGATAGAAATAGGCCTATAATTACCAGGGTCTGATTTTTCTCCTTTTTTAAATAGTGGTATTAACTTACTACACTTTATTAAATTAGGAAATATGCCTTCATCAATGCATTCATTAAATATATAAGCTAAATCAGCAGCAATAATATTTATAATGTGACTCACTACACTAACAGACATACCCCAGTGGTCCTCCGATTTTTTAAAGTTTAGCTGTTTAAATGCATCAATAATGTCACTGGGGTTAATATGATTATATTTAAATTTAGAATTACAAGGAGGAATATTATTTTTTTGTAAGTCTTCGGCACAATTTAAACTAGAGTTAATGTTTGACGTTAGAACTAAAGGAATGTTTGTAAAAAAATCCTCAAATGTATTTACGATTTCTTTAGTTGTGGTATAAGTTTTGTCTTCGCATTTAATTTGAGTAATGTTGTGTCTAGGTTTAATTTTACCGGTTTCTTTGTTTATGACATTCCAAGTTTCCTTAATTTTGTTTGGTGCGTCATTTATTTTTCTATTAATGTGATTGGCCTTAGCTTGTTTACAAACTCTCTTAAATATTTTAGAATAATTTCGAACATACTCAATAAAATGTATGTCAAAATTATACTGCTTCTGGGCATACAGTTCAAATAACTTTTCTCTACTTTTATAGATGCCAGTGGTAGCCCATTCACTAAAAGTTAATTTATTACAAACCATTACTTGTTTTTGTTTTAATGATTTAGCATATTCAGTAGAGACTGCATTGAATAATTTGTCATAGTGGTCACTCGGGTTATTTCCTGAATACACAACCGAACATAGTTTGTTTTCAATATTACTTTTGAGTTTACTTATATTAGGTTATATTAGGTTTCAGGGGTAGTAACCACGGAGCAAATACAAAGAGAAGTTGCCCTAAGGAATATTTTCTATGAAACAATGCGTGGCACTTACAGGGGGTGAGGGGGGGTATTATCTGTCTCACTCTACTTGCTCTGTGTCTCACTCCCTCCTTTATATCCATCTAGCGGCGATAGCCCAACTACTTAATAAGTTCGATGTCGATCTTTTTTTTAGTTTATATATCCGTCACTAGATGTTGAGGTTGAGAGATGTCCCTACACCTACTGACATCTAGTTTCGGATAGCTAAGTAATTAGGGTTGCCAACCAGACTGTTAAAAACAGTATTATACTGTTTTTGCAAGTTAATTCTTTTTACTGTTCTATTAAAAGAGAGTTTATAAAATACTGTTTTCACGACCGCTGGTAAAACTACGGTTAGAAACACATATAACAAAAAAATTTAAATTTTGCACAAATTAATATCTTTTAAAAATAATTTTAACAACATAATATTGTAGTATATAATATAGTTATGTACCTGTTCTAAGTCGAAGCAATCGTTTATTCGAAGACTACACCTTCACAGGCACAACAACAAAGAATCTATATGTTTTATGTAAATTATTTCCTTTCTGTATTTTGTCATAGAAAATTAATCACATTCCATAATAAAAGTGACCATATCATGTAAAAGAGTAGTCAAAATCCAGGCAGCATACGAGTTGACGCACGGGTCACCCAAAACTTAGCCATACTAGAGGTGACTTGAGCCTGCCTTCGCCGCTGCCACCAGTTTGTATATTTTTTTGACATGCTTGACCCGCATGTCAAAAAAATATACAAACTGGTGGATTCATCTTTTGTTGATCGTTAGTTCGTCGTTAGAACACATATCATTTACAGTTTTATTTAAATGCAATTAAATGCAATAAGTTCACTGAAAGTACTTTTCTTTGATGAAAAATGCTCTCGGGGTGCCGAGAAACATCATTATTCTCTCATCTTCCATGTAACCTTTTATAAAATTTCAAAATTCAATCGTTTTTTTACCAGCGGTTGAGAAAACTTATTATTATTTTGATAAAACAGTAAAAAGTATTAAGTAGCGAAAACTAGGTGGTTAGCAACCCTAGACATTTTGCTATGCTTATGGCGTATTACTCAACGTTGACGACAGGTGGCGCATTGCTGAAAAAAGAATTATGAAACTACATAAACATAATCTTTTTGTCAAGGTAAACGTCTTTAGGTATAAATTTGAGGTATAAATTGGAGCTGGAGGCCGTTATATGTCGTATGTATACTTTTGACAGTTGTCTGAACTGAACTTCTCAGTGCTGCCGCCTGGTTAGCGACATTTCAGAAAACCCTCAATATGGCAAATAGTAGAAGTGGGTATTCAAAAATAAAATAAATTTTACAAAAATAGAAGCTAAGCAATATCACAAAAAAAAAAGTCCATGTACACTTCGAAATTTCGGGAAAAATATTCCCCAACCTGGCAGCTCATAAGTCTTTGCAGTCAACGTCATCAAATATTGACAGATGGACAATGACAATGACACTGTCAATGTGATGAAGCATGGGAATATTGCTTATAAATCCTACATTGGGATTTTTTTCAAAAATTCATAAAAAAATGAATTAGGTTAAAAAAATCTGGAATTATTTACATTTAAGGTACTTTCGATTGCGTAAAAAAAACCATCACTTCCGGTCTGTAGTATGCATACAGCTAAAGTCGTAGAGCATTTTTTTCTGAAACCGATTTGGCACTCATCGAATATTTTATATATTTCAATTTATAAATACGGTCACAGATTATTTTTTCAAATATTTTTGAGTCTGTTGGTAGTAGGGCAATAGGCCGGTAGTTGTTAAGATTAGTTTTTTCGTCTTTTTTGTAAACTGGCTTTATTATAGTTCTTTTAAGTAAGCTGGGAAAGACATCTTGATTATATAATTGATCTATTGGAACCGTAAGTGGAAATGTTAGTTCCTCTGCGCATTCTCTACATAGACTAGGAGGTACTTCATATATTCCGAAACTTTTTATTTTTTAAGTTTTTTATAATTTTGTTAAATAAATCTCACTTCAACAAACATACCATGAACACTATTTTTGAAAGTATGACACTCGAATTCGAGCGATTTTTCCATACAAAAATCGCTCGAAGATGAGTGTTACACTTTCAAAAATACTACCCCGAGTGAAGTTGTACGCTGTACTAATTTCTGGAAAAATATTCCCCAACCTGGCAACTCATAAGATTTGGCTGTCAACGTCATCATTATTTGCCAGTGACATTGACATTGTCATGTGGTTATGCATGGGAATAATGCTTTATAAATCCAACATTTGGTTTTTTTTTTAAATTCATAAGAAAATAATTTCGGATAAAAAAAATTAAAAACATTCTGGAATTATTTACATTTAAGGTACTTTCGATTACCATAACTTCTGGTTTGTAGTAAGTTGTCATTTCAAAAATATTACTCCAGCCATAAAGGTCCTTTAGGACATACTCTTTCAAATCTGTGCAAGGCCTATTTCGTATACGTAGTATCTCTTAGTAGTTTGTGGCCTATTTATTTTGCAGATAATAGGTTAGCCTGGCAAAAAGGCAAAATCAGTTAGGTACCTACATTACTGTTGCTAGGCTCAAGTGGAATAATAATTTTGCACAAGAACAGTCATTGAACTGTTGTTAAAAAAAAATCTTTGTCAAAACTATTTTCCCTTTATTTTCTATCTGTTTGTGAAACCGAAACCGAAAACGATCGAAAAATGTTGTTAAATAAAAATAATTAGTTATTGGTGGTTTTAAACTTGAAGAACGTTTTTTCTATTATATAAAACAACTGATTTAAACTATAAGAAATATTAAATATGTATTTCATTACTCGTATCGTCGTTTTTATGGTGACTGTAATTGTTGCTCAAAGTGATGATTTTCAAGAAGAAATATTTATAAAACCTTTGCCTCCAACCCATCTTTATACATATTTCCAATTTATAACGTCAGTAAGCAATCAGACCTCATGTAAGTATAGTTTTTTTTATGCCGAAACTAAGATAAGATCTTTTCTTCTATCTATTCATCTTTTGCTACAAATGGCCTTATTTTTCAGTTCAACATGCTCACCTATCACCAAGATCTCTTAGTGAAGTAATATCACGTTTTCAAGTTGAAGAATTACATCTAACTTTAACAGAAGGACAATGGAGACACCATCAGTGGGGTTATCCTGTGTTGGATGCGGCTCCTGGCGCGGAACTCTATGCATGGTTTGAACCGGAGGTGACGGATGTAGATGCACAATGGAGAAAATTAAGTGCCAGTTTGTCAGGAATATTTTGTGCTTCACTGAATTTTATAGATAATTTCAATACTGTTGTGCCTCAAATGGCGTTATGGCCAACTGGTGCAGTCAGGTTAACACAAAATGTGACATCACAACTGCGATATGCTTCTTTGCCTAGAGAAATAGTTTGTACTGAGAATTTAACACCTTGGAAGAAATTGTTACCATGTGAATCTAGTCGTGGATTTTCCTCTCTTCTTAATTCAAGATTAATACACAATACCAACTATCATTCCATTGGGGTCCATGTAAGAAAAGTCTGCACAACTGAAGATTGTGCTGCAACTCACCTCGAAATCAAACAAACTGTGGCACTTGTTTATGATTCCAAGATCATAAATAGTGTGGATTGGTCATTCAGGAAACTATTTGGCCAGGGTCTGCCTGGAGCCTGTCCCCTTTCCTCTTCTAGCACTGTATATGTAGATATTACTACAAATGAAACACAATCATTTAAATTGACCCCTCCTCCTGATAAAATAGTTTTCTCGCAAAGAGGGGGCAGTGACACCAAGTTGGCTATTTATAATATAGAATCTAATGGCCAAATGATTAATATCGGAGCGAGGTATGATTTGACAAATAGTTTAATGGTAACTTTACCACCTCCATTACACTTCAATCGTTATATATTAGGATATGGCAAAGAATTTGGAGGGATTGTTACAGAATTAGTGAATAATTATTGGACTGCAATCAATGTCGTATTGTTAGAAAATGCTCCCTGGTGGTTGCCAATACAGCTCAGCTCCTTGAGAGTGAATGGGGAGGCAGAGAGTAAGTTAATATTGGCACAATACTATGCACCAGGTCGGAGCCGCCAGAAACCTTACCATTTAGAATTGATGCTGAAGTTGCCACCAAGATCTACAACAACAATTACAATTGATTTTGAGTTTGTCTTTCTGAAATGGCAAGAATACCCACCAGATGCCAACCATGGATTCTATATTGGCTCAGCTCTTATATCTGCCAACCTGCCTACAGCCAAGAACTATACAAGTCTCCCCATCACAGGGACCACTTATGATTCTACTTTCAATGCTTCAAAACCTTGTAAGTATAAATTGTCATCAGCAAGCAGATAAAGAAATTAATATATCAATACTTTTGTTTCCCAATGCCAGTTATTTCATTGAAACATAGCTATAATTTATGACATAGCTATCAAGTGACTTGTGTTTCTGATTTTGATGTATCAATTGCATCATTATCTAAACAAATACAAAATTATTACTGCTGTTCATGTTAGAGTCAAATCCAACAAATATTAATTTCTTGAGATGTAAATGGTATATTTAAATGGCGAATTCCAATCTGTTTCCCGGATGTTGTTAATGCTAATAAATTGTATGTATTGACATCATTCCCCACATTCTTTTACTTTGTGTTCCAGGGTATCCAGCTGTCTTCAGAACAAATGGAGGCATGGTTTCACTACCAACACCAGATTTCAGTATGCCTTATAATGTGATTTGTCTTGCTTGTACAGTAGTGGCTCTAGCTTTTGGGCCACTGCATAACATTTGTACCAAAGAATTAATTCTTAAGCCCATTGGTTTACCCTTATCTTTTTCACAAAAAATTATGAATTTGCTAAAAAGAAAGAAGGATTAGCATTTTAAGGTAATAGAAATGGTTATTGAATTGTGTTCAAATGTTATAGAAAGTCCATTGTTGTGATTTTTAGTTTAAAAAAGCATTTATTTTTAAGGCACCAAACACATGAGCGACACTTTGCAGTCAAGTGCAAGCAGTCGACGGATACAACTGCACCTGTCGAAAAAGCCAACAACAGCTCGAGTCGACAATTTACAGTTGACTGGTTGACCGCAAAGTGCTGCTGTCGGCACTGTTCGGCAGCAGTGTCGATCGGTCGACATGTCAAATTCTGCTGCCGAACAGTGTCGACACTTGCAGCTTGCTCTGTCGACAGCTGCAGTTGGCTTTTTCGACAGCTGCAGAAGCATCTGTCGACAGCTTGCAGTTGACTGGTTGACAGCAAAGTGCTGCTCGTCTGTTTGGTGCCTATGTGGTGTCAAAACCTAATTTATATATATTTATATTTGTTAATCTAAAGACACTGTTGTGGAATGGCATGCATAGTGCCATGTTAGCCACAAGTGATCCCAGAAAAGAATAGAAATGTTAGTACAATAAATTTTCACTTAACTATGAATCATCATCATTTCGAGTAGGTGTCACGGTCTATCGACCATGCACACCCTGGTGTCAGTGTTCTACTAACTATGAATAAGAACGGGACTTAACCTGAACCTTTTAATTATTTAGGCTTACTCATACTAATTGCCAGACTGCATGGGAATGTAAAAAAAAAACACATTCTCAACATTTGTCCCATGGGGAAAGTTGTTCTATTGATGGACTGAGTCTCCCCTTCAAGGATATGTAATTTACACGCGGCATGTATAAAACGCAACAATTTAAAAAATCGGCCAAGTGTTATTCTCATTTGTTTTAGTTAAGGTGTTTATATAGGTGAAAATTGTACGACGGATACCATCGTACAATATTAACCGATAGAAATAGGGTCCCGTTTTTACTCTTTGGGTATGGAACCCTAAAAAGGACTACATATTGCATTTTTCTCTGCCCATTACAGAAATATCTCTGGGCATATGCCATTTATTCCATAATTGATTTAAAGGCTGTATTTTTTTATTAATTTTATACTTTTAATTAATTTTTATTATCACCGGAAAGTATTGTAGACTGTAATAAACAATTTAAATTGAACTATTTCTTTTTCTTAAAACCGATATATGTTGTGATTTTTGTGGCAAGGTTGCAAATGATAAGTACAGTCAAAATTTTGTGCCCGATCGAGTTATAGTAGCATTACATCTGCCTAAAAGTTATCTATTAAATCTGCCTAAGAGTTCGTTCGTCATATCATAACGGGATGCAGTCATGTGACGCTTGCTTAACATAATAATCTTTCATATAAAAAAAAACCTACTACAATGAAACTACTGAACCGATTGTGATAGAATTTAAATGGGACCAACTTGAAAGCAAAACCTTCTGAATAAAAGGAATTTATAAAATCGGTTTCTGTAATTATTTTGTAAATCGGAGCTCTACCTGTACCTACCAAACAAAAATAACGTCATTTTTGTAATCTTCACCCAAAGAAATCTAGAAAAAGACACCCATGTCGATTATTCATTAAAAGTCATGCCTGCCATTTTAGATTTCAAAAGTGACGTCATTTTCAAGAGCATTCCCCCAAAAAAAAACCTAGGAAACGACACCCATGACGATTTTTCATGAAAAGGCCAAACTAATTCGACCTAGGCCGAACTATTTTATCCTAACGTGCTTAGGACAAACTAGTTTGTCCTGAAATCAGGCTTTGCCGCTAACTTAATATAATATAAAACAATCACAAATCTTAGAATGGAAAGGTATACTCGTAAATGTATTGAACCGATCTGCGTATGCCCTTCGCCCTTTTTTCGACTTTCTACACAGTTTTTATAGTAAAAAAAAATATATATACATATATACAACGTGATTTTGAACCCCCTAGCTATATTGAAATCTGGGAATCAGAATCCCTAATGGAACACAGAATTGCAAGAAAAAAGGCGAAAAACGAAAAATAAAATTAGGTTTCCCATACAACGTCGTCGATCAGCTGGACGAATTTCTATGAAAGGTTAAATTTATTTTTTCGTTTTTTACCTTTTTTTCTTACAATTCTGTATTCCATTAGGGATTCTGATTCCCAGATTTAAATATAGCTAGGGGGTTCAAAATCACGTATATATACGGACTAATCACACAGATTGAGCTAGCCCCAAGGTAAGTTCGAGACTTGTGCTATGGGATACTAACTCAACGATACTATATTTTATAACAAATACATATGTGAAGGCTCGGCCGTCCCGACGCTCAAGCCGAGTTCCACATATAAAGATGGTAGGGAGAGCACAAGACGAACACACAGAACACAGCTAATAACTTTATAATAATCTTTGCTTTTATAACTTCAATAAATAATTATCAGAGACTTATGCTCAAGGATATGGTAGTAGACTCAATGAGTGATAGACTGAAAGATGTTAACCGATTGAGAGGTGGTAGCAGACTGAGGAATGATCGAAGAATGAGTGATGAGAGAGAGAGAAAGTAATCTAAAAATGGAATGAAATTTGAATTAAAAATGAAATTTGAATTAAAATAAGGAATGAAAAATGGACAGGATGAGAGAAATGAGGTTGGATGAGATGCAGCATGCAGGTAGCATGCTGCAACGTTACACATATATAGATAAACATCCAAGACCCAGGCCAATCTGAAAAAGATCGTTTTCCATCTTGACCTGGCCGGGGATTGAACCCGGGCACTCCGTGTCGCAGGCTGGCGTGTTAACCACTGCGCCACGGAGCTGTCAATCTTTAATTTTTTGATTATAATTACCAGTAGGTAATTATAATCAAAAAATTAATGTACTAAGTATGGGTTCGTCTCAGCATCAGCCTTACCTCGCATTACAATAAGTATTTTCTTTCAATAAGTTGATGTTCCGCGCCATTCTTACTATTGACCAGCTATTTACCATGTGCTAGTTAAAGCAAATTCCGAAATAGTATAATTTTTGGAGAGGCATCAGTTACCATTACAACTTATGCAAAGCATATGTTTTGTAAAAGGGTGTGTATTTATGTAGTTACATCTATGGTTCGGATTTCATCATGGGAATCATGCAAGGTTCTATTTTGTGCAAGACACATTTTCAAAACCTAGCGATACTCACTATGCCTTGCCTTTATGATTTATAACTCTGGACAGCAGAGAAAATAATGCATGTGAAAATACGAGGCGTAAAGATCCCCAGCGGAAAATGATACATAGACTCAATATAGTACAACATTCTGCTGGGTAGTGGGTATCAGGCTGTCCGGATGTTAAGTATTTTTATTTATTTATTTATGCTCAATACTCAATACTCAATACTCAATATTTATTGCAAACCATATAGACATAGGATGACAAATTACAAAGTAAGACCATATATGGCCCCTGTCTTTATTGTGCTTTATTGTACACACATACAAAATGTAACAAGTACAAAAGGTGGACTTAACGCTAAACAGCATTCTCTACCAGTCAAACCTTTGGGTTGTTCAGAGAGTTTTATGTGGGTGTAAAATCAAAATAAAGTAAGTGTTAAGATAAGACTAATTATAAATATATATACATACCTATATATTTATGATAAATAGGTACATACGATACTATACAATATATATAATATACATAAAATAAATACATACAACACTATAATAATAAGTCATGTTGGCAATCAAGCTTGACCTGCTTGACTCTTCAGGCGTTCGTGGAAGTACCTGAGAACTCTAATTTTAAAGGATTCACGGCTATAGGGCCGCCTCTAACGGAAACGGGGAGCGCATTCCAGAGTCGCACAGCAGTCACAGAGAAAGGGTTATCGAAAAAACCTTTACGGTGAGAGGGGGTAGCAAGGGTTAGGGTGTTAGAGGAACGCAGAAGCCTTCGTGAGTAGAACTTAAAAGTTGGAAGCATGATTTTAGATATTTAGGGCATTTGGGATTATTGAGAACATTAAATAATTGACAAAGAATATGTAGACTCCTGCGTTGACGGATTGGTAGCCAGTACCTAGCTACCGATCGAGTATAATGCATACACAAGTTTCAAGCTTTTAAAGACCACATTAGGGAGATTTTGTTGAACAAATGTTATTATAGCAAAGAGGAATTTCTCAATGATAAGAATTTATTTTGGTTGTTATTATAAGTGTAGGATGTAACAAATTAATATACAATGTAAGTATATTGTTTTCAGGATATAAAGAACATGATACATTCCAGCATCCAACTATGTAGTAATCTGTGCTCTCACCGCCTTCAAATCTTTCTTTACGCTATTCCACCACACCTGTTTATGGAATTTCTTCGTCTACACTAGTGGTCGTCAAATTGCGGCCCGGGGGCCGCATGCGGCCCCGTGGGCGTTATTTGTGCGGCCCGCGGCAAAGTAACTATTCGAATAACCAAGGGTGTAGAATCTACACCCTTGGTCTAAACCAATAATCTGACATCGAAACAAAATCAATGTTCACGTTATTGTTGCTCAGGTTTGTCCAACTTCTAAGAACCTTTATTGACTATGAAACCTAGCTCGTTATATAAAAAAAATAAAGAAAACTGCATTTAAACCCGTTCACTGGTTTAGATTAACGGCTAATTATCATATAATTATATCTATATGGGGAAAACACTCAGAACAATAAATTCTTCTGAAGGAAAACCTGGGAAAACATATCAATTCACAGGCAAACAGATGAAAAAGTTTCATTATTAAATACCTACAAAGAGTCCCACCTCCCACATCAAAGTCGGTTTGACTTGACGTAAAATTGGACATTATTGTGATTATTATTGTATAAGGTCTTTGTTATTGTGCTAATATTTTATCATTGTTCTCACTGTATTGTGTTAATAATTTATATACTGGTATTTGGTATAAGCTTTTACAAGTGTTTCAGGATTTTTGTACAAAAATGGCGATGTCGCCAGAAAATCGGTAAGTACTTAACTTTTTTTATTTACTATTACCTAATTTGTTACTGGGGCATGGGGTCGGACCTTAGCTGATAACAAAAATGAAGTAGCCAAGCGATTTGACTTAAACCGCTTGGCTGCTACTCTTATACTGACATGTTTGAATACTTAGGACAAGTGTAACTTAAATTTGCATGGTTTCATCCGCAAACTAATAGTTACTCAAAATTCTCCATCTGCTGCGTAATACTTTAAGCGGCCGGAACTTAGCAATCGTTAGGATGTTTTTTAACAATTATGGTTGATAATTGTTAAAAATCATCCTAATGTTATAAGTTGTTATAAATTATCCTAATGTAAGAGCTCGCCACATCACTGGCGTCTCGATGTTGAGCGAGCCTAAGACGTCAACTCTCCTTAGTCAATACAAATACAACAAACGGTATCGCTCACGTATTCTTAGTTCGAGAAGGTTGGACCTAACGTACGACGATCATTTAAACTTGACACCAAAACAACGATACCTGCCCTGTGCATAGGTACGATTAAGCCACAGTTCCAAAAGGCATTAGATGAGGAAGTACGACCAGCCACAACATCTTCGGGGGCATTTGACCCCCTGCTCAACGCACCGACGCGAGCGCTTCCGCCGCGGAAGAGGTGGGCGACTCGGCGGCGAAGCTTTGTGTTCGAGAGACTGCCGTGTTATACTTGTAAAGTCCTTTACGTTCGCCCTGAAGATGGCCATATTAATTGGCTGAAACTCGTCGGCGATACCGACTAAAATACGTGAGTGAAACCGTTGTTGTAATAGTGATTTTTCTCGCATAACTTTTATAATGATATACCTAGTACAATAAATCAAATTAAATATGCAAATCACACAAAGCTAGCCCTACTACACTAGCTTGTGAACTTGTGGCAAAGATACTATATTTTTATTAGATATTTATATAGATAAGCAACCAAGACCCAGGCCAATCTGAAGAAGATCGTTTTCCATCATGACCTGACCGGGAATCGAACCCCTTGAGCTTTAAAGGTACATCTGAGCCTCAGGGGTAGTCTTAGGTATGATTTTGCATGAGATGTATTTTTATCCGTTCATCGCCTCCTACGGCAACCATAGAAGACAAAGTGGTCCTGTTCCAAGCAGAAAACTACTCGGCAATTGCCATATTGTAGATATTTAATTAAATGCAAATATTTTTTAGAATGAAGACTGGAACTTGCCCATGTTGTAGAGAATGTAAGAATTGTCCGGGATTTCAGAAGCTATTAGACCGCCCAAAGTCTGGCTATATTCTTTACAGACACGTCACCCATGTGGAAGATGTGAGTAAAATTATAAATGTGTAATGTCCATGTAACTGCAATGGTCCGATTAATTGATAGGTATATATTATAACTAGCTGTTGCCCGCGACTTCGTCCGCGGCAATTTCTGTTATTATGATTAGGTAATTAGTATAGATTGATGCTTCGCTCCTATTGGTCGCAGAATATTAGTATAGATATATTCCATAATTTTATTCCTTTTTTAGATTAATAAAAAAACTGGTATTATTGAAGCAACTACTGAGACAATAGACGATGTATATATAATAGAAAACACACAAGACGCTGAATTGAAGAAGATAGATTTTACTCCGGAAATAGGTTATTATTTTTAATTTTATACTTTCGACGGTGTAAATGTGTATGCAAGTTAATAAGTATTTTTTTCATTATCTTCAGATCGAAATCAAATAAAATGTCCAAGGTGTGCCAAGATATTAAAACATGCTCAAAGCTTGTTTCATAATCAAGAAATTGGTAAAAGCGATGTAATTGGAGTTTGTTCGCATTGTCGAAAAAGAAGTCAAGGGGAAAGATCATGTCTGAAGTGTGATGAAATCGTGGAAAAGTTTCAGCTAAGCAAAAGTGAAAAAAGTGAAAGAAAACAGACTCACGCTCATCGAGTCAAAACTTGGCTTACAAAAATACAACAGCTAATAACAGTAGCCCTTGATGAAGGAAAAGACAAAAAAACAGGCAGCTCAATAAGGCGTGGGCATTCAGACATAGATATCAATAAATTATTAAGAAAGGTTCCGAAAAGTGACCACGAACCAGAAATAGAAGATCTTTTTTTGCAGAAAATTCGTGGACTACAGACTTCTATGAAGGGTCCCGTCAGTGAACGATCGTATTTTCCAGGAGCTATCAGAGAAGTAGCATTTTACGAACCAGGCGAAACAAAACCGAAATATGGCACACCCGAGGATGTAGAAGTCTTTCAACCTTTATTACACTCACAATCTAATGCGACACTGACAGGAGATGAATTAGAAAAAGATTTTATCCGAAGATATGGAAAAAGTTATAAAGAAAGAAGATCATTCGAAGATCCAACAGCTAAAGTTCGTTATGTCGATGAAAAGTATAACGAGCTAATTCCATCTGCTAGTAAAAGTTATGGTGATGAGGATGGTAAGCATTACGACGTACGTGGAAGAAAGAGAGAGAATATTCAGGACTCAGATTCACGTCATGGAGGAATCAAAGGAAAAGGTCACGAAAATGAGTACATTCCGGATTCTGACATGCGTCTCGAAGGTGTAAGAAGAAAAAAGCCTATTACAGACTCTGATTCACGGCATGGAGGAATTAAAGGAAAAGGTCACGAAGATGAGTACATTCCGGATTCTGACATGCGTCTCGAAGGTATAAGAAGAAAAAAGCCTATTACAGACTCTGATTCACGTCATGGAGGGATTAAAGGAAAAGGTCACGAAGATGAGTACATTCCGGATTCTGACATGCGTCTCGAAGGTGTAAGAAGAAAAAAGCCTATTACAGACTCTGATTCACGTCATGGAGGAATCAAAGGAAAGGGTCACGAAAATGAGTACATTCCGGATTCTGACATGCGTCTCGAAGGTGTAAGAAGAAAAATGCCTATTACAGACTTTGATTCACGTCACGAAGGTGTAAGACGAAAGGAGCTTGTTAAAGAATCTGATTCGCTTCATGAAGGTGCAAGAAGAAAGGAGCTAGGTCCAGCAGCTAGCAAATATCGCGAAGACAAGGACTTAATTCCAGCTCCTAAAACTCGCCATGAAGAGGAAAAGAAAAAGGCTGGTATACGGCATGATGAAGAGACCCCAGATGAAATTAAAAAGCGTGTTACTCGAGACGCCAAAAAGGACGATTTTATTACAGTAATAGGAAAACGTTTTGAAGAAGAAATCGAGGCAAAAGGTTTAACTTTGGCTCCCAAAAAATCTCATGAAGCAAAGAAAATGAAGGATTTAACTACAGCGTCTGAAACTCGATTGCAACGTGACAAACCAAAAGATATGATTTCAACAGATAAAGATCACAAAATAGGAAAAAAAGCGAAGTCTGGTACCAAAATATTATATGAGTCCCCATCACACATAAAAAAATATCATTCAGACGAATCGCTAATAGCTGGTATAAGTAAAATGAAAGAAGAAGTGAATAAACAAAAAACTTTTGATGTTTATTTTCCTGAAAAACCAGGGGGTCGTAAGAAAAAGCCGAAAGTTGGCAGTGTAGTTAGCTCCGAAGAATTACTTAAAGATACTATAGATAAATTGCAAACAAAATCAAGTAAGGCGAAAAGCGAGAAAGAAAAGGCTGATAAAATGAAAGAAGAACGTGACAAAAAGCTAGAGGAAGAAAAGTTAGACAGAGAAAAACTACTCGCTGAAAAATTGGCTGCCAAATTGGCGAGAGATGCAGAGAAAGAACAAAGAGAAAAAGAAAAAGGTGGGTAACGATTTTGGTTTTAGCGGAAATATATTTATCATTTATTTTTCGGCTGTCTTTGTGATCTAGTAAGACAATATTTATTTTATTTTCAGATAAAGAAATGGCATCAGAACAACAAGATACATCAAAAAAAGATCAAGACGCATCTAATAAAGATCAGGGTACATTGAAAAAAGAGCAAGAAGCATCCAAAAAAGATCGGGATGCATTAAAAAAAGATAAAGATGCATCCAAGAAAAAACCTGATGATGAAATTATAAAAGAAAAAACAGGTAAAGAAAAGATGGACAAAGAGAGAGGAAAGGCCGATAAAAAAGAAAAGGAGGTAGAAGTTGATATTGCTAAGATCAAGATTGAAAAGGAGAAGGAAACCAAATCGAAAGATGACGTTCCATTTATAGCTGCCAAAAACAAAGCTAAAGAAGAAAAAAATATCGAAGATAAAACAAAAGATAAGAAAGTTAAAGGTAAAGAAGTCGATATTACACAAAAAAAAGGTAAAGAAGAAAAGCTTAAAGAAGAAAAGCTTAAAGAAGAAAAGATTAAAGAAGAAAAGCCTAAAGAAGGAACTGCTGACAAGCAGACGCTAACTACAAACAAACGTGACCCCGAGGCAGAAAAATTACTGAAACAGCTAGAGCAAGAAATAAAGGATAGAGAAAAAATGCAGAACGAATTAAGAAAGCAAAAAGAAGAAGAAAAACGAATGAAATTAGCCGCCGCAGAAAAGGCTAAAGAATCCGCCAGTCAGCCGCCAGGAATTACCAGAAAACGGTCAAAAGCTAAAATTCTTGATTTGATCAAACTATCTAAAAGGCCTAGAGAAATAAAAAAAATAACGGACATAACTCCCGTTGAAATAAAGGCGCACAAAGGTCATCGTTATATCAAGAACAAGAAATGCGACATATGCCTTGATTCAGATATGGAACTCGATCTTCAAAGTTTACTGAGGCAAAAGCAAGAAGCGCTTAAAAAGAAAGACGCGAAGGAAGCGGTAATTGGCGAAGCAATTCATAAATTTAAGACACACATGCCCGAACCTAACGTAAAAGAAGAGATCAAACCCGCACTTTTCCAAAAACAATTTGAAACGTTTGGGCAGGAATTGGACTCTAAACATAATCTTGTGCAGCCGGGACCAGAAGTAAAAAAAATAAATAAAGGCGTAAGTTACCATTAAACATATGTAGTACATATCCATACTTACTGTTATATATGAAATTTGAAAACGATTAAACATAATTAATAACAACATAAAAATAAAAATTATAAATAACTTACAAATAAAAAACTTCTTCCAACGCACCACATCGAGGCAAAGTACCCAAAATGCTGGCAGCATTTCCCCGTTGCACAGCGAGTCCGATACGTTGTGCAAAAAAACTGCCAGCTCTTGGATCACCAGTTGCCTCGATGAGACGTGTTGTCAATTCCTTATAGAATTTTTTGGCTTCAGTGCCCCAGGGACCCAAAGTTTCTACAGCAAAAGGCAAGAATATAAAGCTGTCGGTCAATCCCGCGTATTTTCGCTTTTTGCTAGCTTCAGCAGCACAGGCAGCTGCTCCGCCTTGGCTGGAAGTAGCTGGTATGTGGGATGGAGCTAAAGTATCTACACAAGTGGCATCCCAAACTAGACATTTGCCTTGCCGCCACGGGATTAAAGAAAGACCATCTGGTCGCTTGCCATCGGTGCGGAAGATTCCATTTGGTTCCAAAACTGACGGAACATTGACAGTTGCTAAAGTTCTACGAATTATGTCGTTTAGTGAGGCATGACGTGGAATTCGGCCAGCACTTTTGATGCAAGCAAGACCATGATGACCCAAACCATCCACAGCTGTACCACAGTGACATAAATGTGGTTGAGTTATTTTTACACCCAAACGGAGGTCAATGGCGAGTGTAAAAGTGCAATTATCTAGAAGGGAGCCAACATGTGCAGAAGGAAGTGCTTGTAACCATACTTACTTATCCTAACATTATAAATGCGAAAGTGAGTTTGTTACGCTTTCACGTTGTAACTACTGAACCGATCATCATGAAATTGTGTATAGGTACACGTCATCTGGGGTACGGAGAAGGATATAGGGTACATTTTTTTCGAAAATTTACCCTATATAGGCGGGCGAAAGCTAGTCCTTACTATCCTTACTAATATTATAAATGCGAAAGTGAGTTTGTTTGTTTGTTTGTTTGTTTATTTGTTTGTTTGTTTGTTACGCTTTCACGCCGTAACTACTGAACCGATCATCATGAAATTTTGCATACAAGTTCTCTGGAGTACGGAGAAGGACATAGGCTACCTTTTATCCCGGAAAAAAGTACTATTCCCGAGGGATCGACATTGACGCGGGCGGAGCCGCGGGCGAAAGCTAGTAATATTATAAATGCGAAAGTGAGTTTGTTTGTTACGCTTTCACGCCGTAATTACTGAATCAATCATCATGAAATTTTGCATAGGTACCCGTTGTCGGGGGTACGGACGGAGAAGGACGTAGGGTATACTTTGTTCCAGGAAAAAGTACTGTCTTCCACATTGACGCGAGCGGAGCCGCGGGCAAAAGCTAGTCTTTAATAATTTTGATCCATAGCATATGAGATTCGTCTGCAATAGCCAAATCCAGAATAGGTAAATAAAATTAAATTATAGTAGGATAACCTGAAACGGTTTGTTCCCATCCCATTACAAATGGAAGAGGAAAAATAAATTACGAGCGATCTGAGGTCGGAAAGTGGGGGGTGAGGGGTTTTATGTAATATATATTTATTTCACTTTTTTGACTTAAATATCGAAAAAGCACCCTAATATTCAATCGAAAATTCTGGCGTCAAAATATCTGTTTTTTTTTAAACGTTGGGATAGATGAGAAAAAAAAATACTCCCACAATACTTGTATGGGAGTTACAGTAAAAAAAAATTTTTTCAAAATTTTACTTTACCTCTCTTTTGCTATGATCAATAATACATATCCATAGCAAATTATAGCTTTCTAGTACTAATAGTCTCTAAGTAAAACCGTGGACGGTGGACGGACAGACATGGCGAAACTATAAGGGTTCCTTGTTTACTACGGAACCCTAAAAATAAGAAAGGGGGCGACCTCTGAGATGTAAATATAAATATTGTCATGTGAGAATTATTGTTTTAGACGTAAAATTTACAAACATTTCGAAGAAAAATGTTTTTACATATCATAACATAATAATATCGTTTTTAAATTTCATATCTAATACCAAATTAGAACATGGGGGCGATCTTGTGCAAGGAACGATCTATAATAAACAAATACTTTTGATGTATTTAAGTTTTGGGCTAACTCCGTGGCGCAGCGGTCAACACGCTAGCCTGCGACACGAGAGTGCCCCCGGGCACTCTCATATCGCAGGCTAGCGTTCGATCCCCGGCCAGGTCAAGATGGAATATGATCTTTTCCAGATTGTCCTGGGTCTTGGATGTTTATCTATAAATGTATTGGTTATAAAATATAGTATCGTTGAGTTAGTATCCCATAACACAAGTCTCGAACTTACTTTGGGGCTAGCTCAATCTGTGTGATTTGTCCTTATATATTTATTTATTATTCAAGTTGCCATTGTTTAATTTTTTCTTAACGTGGTTTCTAAATGTTTATTCAGTAGTTGTTTTACGTAACTAACAACTGTCTTAATTAATTTTCAATTCAATTTGTATAAAATTTTACTTTTATATAATAATAATAATACCTGAATTAATAGCAATGTGTTTACGTTCGAATGCGCACGGCGCTTGGCGAAACGATACTAGGCCGCTTGGTCCCTGCCTACTGCAGAGTAATATACCTACAAAATCTTGTTTCCAGCCTTTGCCTCTACTCAAGGTGGAACTAAATGAATAGTTTTTTTTTTTTCTAATTTCTCTTGTGAAGTAGGATTGTATAACTCTTTCTTCAGTAACCACCGTTTTTTTATGGGCTCGTTTTTAGACGTTAGATAATGGTACGGAACCATTCGTGCGCGAGTCCGACTCGCACTTGGCCGGTTTTTCTTAATATGTGCAATGAAGTTTAAATAAATAAATAAATACACGCATTACGCACCTAAAGATTATGATATAATACAAGAAAAAAAATATTCATTTTGAGTACCACCACGAGTAGAGGCTAGCGCTGATAACAAGATTTCGTAGGTATATTACCTACTTTGATTCCCGATTGCAATAGGTACAGAGCGGCCTCCTATCGTTCCGCCAAGCACCGCGTGCTGTCGGACGTCAACACATTGCTATTATTTTAGGTATTATTATTTTATTAAAGCTGCTATGATTTTATATTTTCTTGACTTTACGTGATTCGTAATTTATATTCAGTAGTTGTTTTACGTAACTAATAACTGTCTTATCTAATTATTAATTCAATTTGTATGAAATGTTACTTTACCGAGTACATTTATAAGTTGGTCGACTATAACTCTTTAATTTATAAACTCTACTTAGCTCCGATAGTTTTCCTTAAAACTTCGTTATATGTATATACTACTGCCGTGAATTATTTCACATGTTCATATACAACCATTTAGTAAATAGAAGGCGGGGGGACACTGGACTCTAACAAAAATTTGGACCATAAAACCAAATATTTCCGAAACGGATAAGTGAATCGAAAAATGATGTTCACAAGTTCACAATATTTTTAAAAGACCTATTCAACAATACGCCAAATGTTGGGTTAGCCGCGAAAACAAATTTACCCCCCTTTTGTTACTTGTATGGGAGATACCCTAAAAAATATTTTTCAAAATTTTATTTTACCTTTTTTTCGGCATGATTAATATGCATATCCATACCAATTACAGCTTCCTAGTACTTATAGTATCTAAGTAACGGACAGACAGACAGACAGACATGGCGAAACTATAAGGGTTCCTTGTTCGGAACCCTAAAAAAGCACAACAAAACACTTACACACACGAAAAACAAAAGTATTTTTGAGATTATAATCACAATCAGCAATCGTTACGTTGCTTCTTCGCTGGGATCGTAGAAATTCGCGACTTTGTATGAGCGAAATGAAAGTTGAGTGCGCAAGACAGATAATGTGTATAGGTGAGTTAGACATTATTTGGAAAAGTTCTAGCCTACGCAGTTTTAAAATATCAACAAAATTATTAATGCCTGTGGATTTTACTGGAGAAACAGCAGCCCCCTTTTTAATTCACCGCACCGGTACTTTTAAATAAACTACGTATAGAAAACGTCTATGACATGTTTTTCTCGAAAGAACTGAACTATTTTGTAGAGAAGACCACTTTGAATTATTTTTCCTTTGCTGTGTCAAGTGTCATCGTGATTTTTGACGTTGTTATTGAATTTGTGACTTTATTTCACAGCCCTTTTTAATTTTGTATATTTTTCGTTTGTTAAGTAATATTATTTTTGAAACAAATGTCGAAATCTAAAAAGACGGAAACTGTACGGTATACCTATTGTAGATAAACTTTACAAGAAAATGTTGAAATCTGTTTTTGTACCAAGCACTGAATTGTTTGCAGGTTGATCAAGATTTTGGTAAGGGCGTTGTGCGATATGCGCTATCCGATCGTACGTTCATTGAAAAGGGTTGGACAATGCTACCTACTGAGAAAGTTGTGCGGAAGGTAAGTAGACCGAGATTCGTAAGGTTTTTGCGTCATCAGTGTCCCTAATGCGGCGAAGTGCACTAACCCCTCCACCTAGAATTCCTCAGATGTTTAATGCTTTTATTCTGTAAACGTTTCAACAATAAGTTCAACATATATAGCCTTGTGACGGACGGAGAGCGGAGGCTTAGTAATAGGGTCGCGTTGTTACCCATTGGGTACTGAACAGGCATGACAAGAAATCCTGTTTAACATGCATAATATCTTGAAAAGGCAGTTCAATAGTAGGTACGTATGACCATTAACTGCACTTACTATTTTTGTGAGGAAATAACAAAACTTCTTTTTAAAGGAATTAGTGAATTAGTAGACATTTTAGTGTATGTTGGGCTTGTATGTTGGCTCGCAGGTTTGCGCGGTGCTCTGACAAGGTAAAGATTACTTTGTTCAGAGCGTACTGCACATCGCTGTACACGTGCAGCCTGCGGACCACATACTCGCAGACCGCCTACAGCGCTCTTCGATTCTTAGGGCAGTGCTGGGGCTGCCTCGCTTATGTAGCGCATCAGGGATGTTTGCAGACGCGCATACTGACTGTTTCCACGCTAATTCGCAAACGCGACGCGTCCCTGGTGCGCAGGGTGCGAGCCAGCTCCAATACAGTCTTGGCGGCGATAGCCGAGAGACGGGATTGTCCCTACTTGCGACACTGCAGTAACAGGCACCTGCCACGCCGCTCTTTTGAAAGGCATTTATAAAAAAATATTTTAAAATTTATTTACATTTTAAATTTTATGTTGTCTTGTGTATTTAATTGAATTATTTTTTATATGTAAGCGAATTGTATTTATTTTTTTCTTCGAGCGACTGTAATTTAGTCATTTACTATTTTACATTGTTTTATGGGTCAAAAAGTTACCCGAAATAAATGAATTTTATTTATTTATTTATGGAAGAAGTGGAGGGAGGCCTTTGCCCAGCAGTGGAATACATGATGAAATAATTTATTTATTTATTTAGGGTGCCGTAGCCGAATGGCAAGAAATGGAACTCTTCTAGGTACTTAGATTCGTCATCTGTCTGTCTGTCTGCCCGTCCGTATGTCACAGTCTGATATTCCGAAACAATTAGGACTACATTCTGTAAACAGTTAAACGATTTTTATAGAAAATTTTTAATAAAAGATTATGTAGGTGTCTTGAAGTTATTTCCTCGGTCACAACATTAAAACTTCAATGTAATTTGTGTATTATATTTCACTTTATACTTACTTGATATAAAAAAATTATAAGTAGGTATATAAAAAACCGTTACTTCACCATTTGCAATCACATCTGTACCTAAAATAAAACTCCTAAAGTACAATTACTTCAAACACCAACAGCAAATCCCAAATCGATTTTTCAAATTTCAAATACTATTTATTTTTCTTTTCACAACCATGATCCATGCGTCAACTCGTGAATGGGTGCTGACTGCTGCGGGGTGGGGTGGGACAGGTCTAGGGCATGGATACCGGTATACCGAAACACCGGTATACTGGTAAAAAAAATCGGTATTTTGATACCGGTATTTGAGGATGAAATACCGGTATTTCGGTATTTTGAAATTTTTGATTTATTTCTGCAAGTGTATTTAAAGCATATGAAGAACGTTCGATTTCTATGGTTCATAGTCATTTTCATACTGCTGATGAGTTTTCATATGCATGAATCTTGAATAATCTCAGTTATAAAAATATCCCAACAAAATCAACTACTCAAGACACTGCATGTTATGAGACCATTGACATGCATATCCTCCCCAATGACATCAAGCCAGCACTTCTTGGGTGTCTCCCTTCTGCCGGGACTCGGTGGAGCCGGCATGGCCAGACAATTGTTCCCTATGTAATTCCCTGATTTCCGCAAAACATGACCGTACCAGCGTAGGCGGCTATGCAGGAGAGTTGTCTGCTATATGACGGACATGGAGGCTGCCGCGAATGTGTGAGTTCCTTATGCGGCTCTTTTGCAAAACTCTATACATCCAGCATATCCCTCTTGACCCGCTCACGTAGCCTGTGCATCACTTCCATATAAAAGGACAAGTCTAAAATGCAGTTTAACCGACATTTTTGGGTTACAAATGACACCAGTCACCACGCGCCTCTTTGTCCACACTGTTGTTATGCAAGCTTTGATATCTCCGCTCGCGTAAAGGTCAGATCCCTCCCAGGTATTTAACCTGGTCAGTACGCTCGGCCTCGTTTCCGCCTATGCGTATGCGTACAGGTACGGAATCTGTAACGTTGCAATCCATGTACTCAGTCTTCGCCACATTTAGTTTCAAGCCGCCCTTCTCAAGTGAATCCTTGCGTCGCACACGTCTTCCCCTTTCCGCATCTGCCAGTGCGATTTCGTCGGTATACATACATGAGCAGCCACGGAGGTAGCTCATGTGTATTTGCCTTTTGACACTTCTAATATCGCACGGAACAAGAAGGGGCTGAGAAACCGAGCCTTGGTGGACTCCAACTGTGACGGTTCACCAACAGCAATTCTAACTCTGGAATCGGAGTCACGGTACATGTCGCAGATAATGTCAATACTTCAATGCGCACCAGATCATCCCTCGTACATACAGAAACAGGAAGTGGAGAGGCGTGTTCTTCCGTCTAAATTTCTCCATGAAGACCCTTAGGGCAAAGTGTTTTCTAATCATTAGAGAGTAAAACTAATATTAATATATGTTTGGTTGTGATATTTGTGGCAAGGAAACAATTTAAATAATTCTTAGATCAAATAACGTATTTTCTTTACTATTCTTGATTACCTGTATTAATTTTGTGGTTTCTAAGGAGTTGATAAATAGTTTCAGTGTTTCTACCATAAAGCCTAGAATACTACTTTAATCGCTCTCCGGAAACAAGACTTACCAATCGCTTTTGGAATAATTTAAACAGTAATTAGCAGTATTTAAAAAAATTACCGAAAAAATACCGAAATTTCGGTATACCGGTATTTGAAATGTCAATACCGGTATCAATACTGGTATGAAAATCATTTCGGTATTCCATGCCCTAGATAGGTCTGCTCTGTATCTTTGAAACTTCTATCTTTTATCTTATAGTTGTTGTTGCACGCTCGATCTTTAACAAAACGTGTTCCACAAAATCATGTGAATTGAAATTGTATATAACATGCAATTAGAAAAAAAGAAAAGATGAAAATATTACACAAAGCCTTTATACTGTTGAAAAGAGTTTCTTTCGGCGTCTTCTTCTCTGCAGTCTGTGCTTGTTATCAGCAGCAGTATGCAGATCTCAATTAAAATTCCTCAACCATAAAATAGTCAGCAGTTTTTGAGGCATTACACATTTTAGAAAAGGCGCAAATATAACTGTCATTTAAGTATACACACAGTGAAAAACAGTACATAGATGTGTATTTTTTTGCTGGCGATAAACTATAGTGATATTTTGGCTAGGTGATACCCTAGTGTCAGTTCGTTAATATTATTAGCTATGCTTGCTACTACGGAACCCTTAATTGGCGAGTCCGACTGGCACTTGGCCCCTTTTTTTTTTCAAATTACTTTATTAATTTAGATGAATGTGTACCGTATGCGACCGGCTCACCCTGAATTCGACTGGTTCGAACACAACAAAAAGAAAGGCATGCTGGAATACGACACCGGCGAGAAGCTGGCGGAATTCGACGACAAGGGGCGCGGACGTTGGTATTACAGGAATGGAAAGCTGGCCCTCGATTATTACGACGCTGAAGGTAGTTTACCTCAATAAAAACGTATAAAATTAAGTAAATGTGAAATGACCTAGCTAGATCAAAGATGTTGTTTTTTTTGTGCGTTTGATTTATTCATTACTTTAGCTTCTCTCGAGCCCTTCACTACTTCACTTGATTTATGACATCAGGGCTACTGCTGATTGGGTAATCAGTGGATAATGAAACGAAGTTAATTAGTTATAAATGAAATATATTTAATTTATAACTACAAAAACAGTTTAGCAATTTGAAGAGGTTTTACTCTTCAACACTCCTCCCTTAATTTAATTTCTCTTTGTCACTCAACCAATCACCCATCATCGCTCAGCCATCCATATTCCATCAAGCACGCAACTCCCATATTCTGTACGCACCATTTAAATTTTCCTTTCAAAAAAAGAGGCTTGGTTAATGCATCAGCAAACATTGGTGTTGTCTCTACATACTCATCAACCGCTTCTCGTACAAAATGAAGGCGTACATCAATGTGATTTAATCGTTGATGGTGCCCAAGATTCTGTGCAATCGCAATCGCAGACTGACTGTCACTGTAGATCTTCAATGGCTCTTGAGTAGTGTCAGTAATTCCAGCAATAAATCTACTTAGAAAGATAGCCTCTCTTGCTGCCTCGGATAGTGCAATACTCAGCCTCAGCTGTTGAAAGGGCTACAGTTCAGTGCTTTTTGCATTTCCATGACACTGCAGCTCCTCCTGTCCATTTGAAAATCTGTCCACTTAATGACTTTCGGTCATACGTGGTTGCATGGCTCGCATCTGCAAAACCCAACACCTTTTCCTTTCCTGAAGCCTGGTACTACAAAACAAGAGTTTTAGTACCGTTCAAGTATCTCAGTACTCTTTTAGCAGCTGACCAATGTTGTTCTGTATAACAGCTGTTAAAGTGGCTAAGATTGGTCTCAGTACTCTCAGGTCTCGTAGCTTATGTTATGCCTCGTGCATACGGATAAATTCATTAGTGACCTAGATTAGTAGGTTTTGGTAAGGAATCCTTGGATCCGGTTTATATTGTGGTCCTGGTTTCTCTAATTTTTCACCAAGTACCGATGGCATTGATGCACTCTTGCAGTCAGCCATTCCAAACAGGTCTAGAATCTTCTCAATATATTCATGTTGATTCACTTTGATTCCATCTTGATCCTGAAAAATTTGCATAACAAGAATAAGGTTTGCTTTTCCATCATTTTTCATTTCAAATGTGGACATAAGGTCCTTCTTAACGCTTTGCATCGCATTTGCATCGTTCCAAAAAATCAGCATATCATCTACGTATACTGCCAATATGACAACCTTTTTGCCTTTAGACCTACTGTAAACGCATGGTTAATTTCTGGACCGTTTAAACCCTAGCAATAACAGTTCCTTGTTATTGTTAAGCTTTCGATTCCAGGCTCTAGGAGCCAGCTTTAACCCGTAAAGAGGACATAGTCTTTTACAGACCTGTGTAATGTTCCACCCATCTTGCCATTTGCCTCAGATTATCTGTTATAACAGTACCATCAGCTTCTTTTAGAGGGGCTGTCTTCTTAATTACTGGTCCTAAGGCAGTTTTAATTCCTCCTATTGACTCCGCCAAAGTTACCCGTGTCTGCGCAAGACTGAATGCTGTTACAGAGGTCATTCCAGTAAGCGTTAACAAAGTATCGTGTGCTACGTTGCAGGTCTGCTATCACAATTCTTAGCTCTTCGCGCGATTTTGGACAGGGACTCTTGACAGTAATTTAGGGCAGCTTGACGCTTGGAGTTCAGCAGAGGTTGAAGTTGCTCAATGTTACCAGTAAACCAATCCTGTGACTTAGTATTCTGATGTCCAAATGCTTCACAGGCTGTTGTTGTTAGGAGTTGTTTGACTTTATTCCATTCTTCGTCCGCGGACGCAAACACATCCCAAGATGCGGTTTCGCGGCAAACCAACGTCTCAAATTTTTTGACCATCTCATCATCTCTGCTTTTTTGGTTTTTTGAAGAGCAATTCATCTTCTACCCGAGGGCCTGAATGACTGGATCTTTTTTTGTACGCCGACAATGCGCGCCACAACGAGGGAGTGGTCGGTGTTGCATTCGGCGCTGTGAAAGGGGTCTACGTGTGTGGAGCGTTTTGCCAAGGTTTTTTTTCTGGTTAGTATAAGGTCGAGTTGATGCCAATGACCAGAGCGTGGATGTCTCCAGGAAACCTTACTTTATGGATTGCCCTTGAAGTAGGTATTGGTAACGCAGAGTGAGTGTCTTGAACAGAATTCAAGCAAGCGCTGCCCATTTAATAAAATAGGTACCGTCAAACATTATACTTGCCGCATTTCCACGTTGTACCTATAGAGATGGCCTTCGGGCATACATAACTACTTTGTACATAATATTATATAGCGTGGGATATTACATAATATCATATAGTTGCATCCTCAACAATGTTGCGTCAGATGTTCGCTGTTATGACAGCATTCATTTTGTAATATGATTAGGCAAAGTTTTGTCCTACTACTTACCTACTTGACGCCAACACAAGGAGTGTTGGCGTCAGGTATGTCAAAGCAGCAGGGAATAAAATAATCAACCGATTATCAGACATTAGGTACCTATATGTTACAGAATTGAACGCTCAGCAGCGTTTCGTCATATACAGCAGTGGAGAACCAGACGAACGCGGTAGGACTCACCCGAGGACAGTGATGGCCACTTTTGACTACCTGGGAAATGGATGCGTGTTTGATCACGCCGGAAAAATAAGGTGAAGATTTGCAGCAAATTCCGATACCTATTTTATTCCATATTCTACAAAGATATTACAGATATTGATTTGTAATGGTAATTTTCGGTACATGTGGATCGACTTTTATAATTATTTATAACTAGCTTTTGCCCGCGGCGATATAGGAGTCTTTTTCCCGGGATAAAAGGTAGCCTATGTCCTTCTCCGTACTCCAAAGAACTTGTATGCAAAATTTCATGATGATCGGTTCAGTAGTTACGGCGTGAAAGCGTAATAAACAAACAAACTCACTTTCGCATTTATAATATTAGTAAGGATAGTCAAGTCAGTTCGGGGCACCTTGTTAGGCGCCCCTGAACTGACTTGACTATTCGAGTATTCACATATCTTTATATGAAGTCACTGCACGTTATTGGCCGACGCTTTTGTTCGTGTCAGATATAGGGCGGTTTACTCGTCAACATAGGCGGTGCTCGTTGGACAGACGGACGGACGATATCAGACGACACTATTCTTCAAAGTGAAAAAGTAGACTTGAGACCTCAAATGGCATTTGAAGTCTCATGTCTACTTTTTATAATACTTTGTCAAATAAGAAGGGACTGAGACAAGAAGCGCTGCAAAGACAAACAAACAGGCCGGTCCCGCCATCATCGCTGTTAAATTGTGTTGTGACCTTTGATAATGATTCCATGTAATGAGTATGAATTCATTTCAGATTAAAATACAATCAAACCGAAGGAATAGTACTAGACCGTACCTTGGGTCCAGTCTCTCACTGGAAGTGGCACACGTTGAATGATCCTCCAGTTTTGCAACAGGTAATGATCGACACACAAATGGCTCATAAAGATCCTCAAATTCTGAAACTTGGAGGACCTGCAGATAACAAACCGCGTCCTGATGATGAAGAAATGCTAGCGATAGAGTTCGATAACTTTATTAAAGAGAAGAGCGCCAAATTATCTCAATCGTTCAAGCCCTTTCAAATCAAGATGAAAGCCTTGAAGATCAATGAATACTTCTCTTTGCGAGTGTTAGATCAAGCAACTGTTTATTTGCTATACAGGGACGGATCGACTAACATAAAACTAAATATTGGTATGATATTAGACCACAAAGAAATTGTTGACACTGATACTGCAGAAGTGGGGGAAGTTTCGGTTAATGTGGAACGTCTGCCGGCTCGCACTGATAGTTTAGCAGAACTACAACGTAATGTAGCTAATGCGCAAAGAATAGAAAGATCTCGATCTGAAAGAGAACGACGTCTTCGTCGTCCCGAGCCGTGCGCTAGTGCAGATCTCCTGACAGCTGCTGCAGCTCGTCCACTGAAACTGCCGCTGCGGACAGTGGACTCTATGTCGACGGTAGGAGAAACCAATTCGTATTGCAATTGCAGAAAGCCTTCAGCTTGCAATGTTTATTACGATACTAGTCTTATATAATTTTTATTTCATCATTAATCAGTATTTAGTACTATACTAAGATTTTAGTTTGTTTACAATATTTGATATCCAGTTAAACGGGCGTTTTTTTTTTTATTTTATTGTCTCGATAACGAAAAAGGTACCTTCCTATTAAACATCGTTAGTAACTCTGTATTTTTTATTTGCATAGCAATGAATTAGAAACCATAGGTATGTATAACATGCATTTAAAAAATAATACCTATTATTAGAAATTCCATTTATCGCTTACACAATCTAAATATATATTACTTCTATTCTGACTGTTTTATCTCATCCATACCTCGCTGGACATAGTATTTAAGTACCTAATATGTGTAACACATAATGGAACCCGCATGAGCAGATACAGATATTATCGCCAAAATTTTAAGCCGGATATTGAGAGCATCTAGAAAGTATCCAGATGCTTTTGATGCAGCTCATAATGTGTTATATTAAAATAAGGTTATGTAATAAGAGCAAACTCAAAGATAGACTTAATGCTTTTAATCAGGTGATGCTTCATGGTTTCCTCGTGGACCAACTGATATACACAACTAGTTGTCATTAAGAATATTTTTTCCAAATAATTCCCATAGGCACAACCAGATACTTTCCATTTAATTTGGCTTATGTTTAACTAACCACCAGGGGCGATTCTCGCATGCTCGACATGGAGTCGAAGTCGATATATAACGAAAAAAATAAAAAATAATAACGAAAAAACATGGTATCGATTGTGCTATTCTCACTATATCACAACACAACTGATATTTATCGACTTCCAGCGTTCGATATACATCGGTATCGAGTGGTCGGCAGCACTCGACAAAAATGTCTCATTTATGCAATAACTTTGAACTTTTCACGATTGTTAGGTTAGGTTTCGTAGAAATATATACCTATATTAATTTTATATAATAATATAGTATTGTTTTTAAATAAAATATCTCATATATAGGTATTCAACATTTTATTTTTAATCCACATTTCACTACGTCAGTTTTTGCTCATTTATTGTTGTTCCAAATTGTTTTGTCTTATTTTCAAGTCGTCTTTCGCCGTTAGAACCTGAAAATAAAAAAGGATAATCCAATCAAAATATATATAAAGTATAATAATATAATATAAAGACTAATTATTGTGTCCCAAAATAAGTACAGCTTTACCTATGAATTATTTTTTATTGTAATGAGTAGTAATAACTATCTACTAAGTATTGTTAATTTTTAGCTATGAGACCAACCATAGGACAAATAAGAGTAGGAGCTTCAAACTGTATGATCTAATTGATTGAATCTTTAATCAAATACATATGCCGATGTGGGTTTGTAATTTTTGATCATCAAATCCGATATTACTGGGGTGCTCGAAGCAGTGAGATTAGGCAATTTAAAACATTTCTGAGGGAGTTTTAAACATAAACAGATACCTATTAGGATAAATATGCTTACCTTTGGTTACAAAATTCATAATTTCAAAGTTCGTTTATCAAATTAATCGCCAGAGACTGCTATTTTCTCCATGAAAGAAGAGTAATACCTATTTGTTCCAAAAAGGTATGGTCCCGTCGTGACTCGTCTCACTTGCACGTTTTTGCAAGCCCCATATGTATAAGTTCATAAATTATAAAAGTCATCATAATGAATAACAAGAAAAATACATTTACACACACATTTAAGTCAAAAATTTAAATAATTTATTTATTTACAAGATAGATGGGTGTGCATGTTCAATTGGCCGTGACACCTACTCGAAATGATGATGACAAGATAGATTTTACAAATAATTCTAATTTCTATTATATCGTAGTATTTTGACAAAAAACACAAAGCGCGCGCTTCAATGACCGCAAAGATTATTTCGAATCCGAAACAACCTGTTAAATATTTTTCTTCATAAACTATAATAATAATAATGTAGGGGATAATTGGTCAAGCGAGAAAATGTTGTCTACTGGTCAAGCGGTTTTTAACCGTTCCTACCATTCATTCATCATTTTCGAGTAGGTGTCACGGTCAATCGACCATGCACACCCTGGTGTCAGAGTTCTTCGGAACCGCCTCTCGGCCTCTGACGTGGTTCCAAAACCGTTACCAAATAAATAAAGAGAATAATAATAATTTATTTATTAACTTAGAACAATAAAACAATTTAAACCAGTTTGACATGACCAAATCTCTTAAAGTATTGTAATATTTATAAATATGTTTATCATTTACTAGCTTTCGCCCGCGGCTCCGCCTGCGTTAATGTCGATTCCTCGGGAATAGTACTTTTTTCCGGGATAAAAGGTAGCCTTTGTCCTTCTCCGTACTCCAGAGAACTTGCATGCAAAATTTCATGATGATCGGTTTAGTAGTTACGGCGTGAAAGCGTAACAAACAAACAAACTCACTTTCGCATTTATAATATTAGTTAGGATAATAAATAAAACATAATATATCTGTATACAGGCTGAAATTTCATTCATTAGCAAACGTTTAAGGAGTGACTCAGACCACGAATTTGAACAACTTTCATTATGGGACCAACTTCGACATCGCGAAAAAAATATCTGCTCTTTCATACATAAGCTGAATATCTACCTACTTGGCTAAGATCTATGGAACAGCAGATTTTTTTTTGCCATGTTTGCAAAAACTAATCTATTGTCACTGAACAAATGTGTTTTACCTTTTTTTAACTAAATGTCAAATGATTTATTTTTAGGTTTTAACTAGCTGTAGCCGCGACTTCGTACGCGCATTTGTTAAGTAACATTTTTATTAATGTGTACATAGTGTAGAATGAGTGTAGAGAATAGAATTTAAACTATACTTATTTTAACTATAATTATCATTAATATTATTAAATATTTTACCTGATTATTTTTTAGTTTTCCTATGTCACACACATCCATCATTGAGATTCTTTTCATATTGAAATTTGCAGTGCTATTCCAGCAATATTTTATTTGGTATACTTGGGTACTGCAAATTTTGCGACGAAAAGATATACTTAAAGCTTACTACCTATGTAATATCTTAGGCGTAAAACACACACAAACGGTATAAGGTGAAGATGCGGAGCAGACGTGGCGCAGTTACGATGTCGCTTTAAAAAGTTTTCATACAAAATGTATGAAAGCGACGTGCGATGTTAATTATACTGAAGCGACGCGGCGCAGGCGCGGCATAGGCGTGCCTTATGCCGCTTGGTCGCCTGCCTGTGTCCCGCGCCGTAAGCAGTATCCTTGGATCCCTATTTAGTTTGTGTAAGCAGTCACGATCACAAACGTCACGATTGAAGCGGCGGACAAGCAGCACGTCCTTTGTAATTATACAGTACGAATACAAAATGCGTGACGATATTGAATTCAATATCCAGTTCTACGAAATAATTGAACAATATCCGGCTTTATACGACTATACCAAGCTGGAGTATTCTAATAAAATGTACAGAATAAAATATGGAGGGGAAATAGGATTAAAAGTCGACAATTGCTACACAGTACCCGTACCATGACACGCGCGACAATCGCCGTCTTGTTTTCCGTAGTATCAAAAAGCGGGATGGGAATAGCTTATTACGCGATATAAACGGCGTCGCGGGTGCCATGCTACGGGTACAGGTACAGAATGCACCCAATATCTTCTGTACTTCTGCATATTAACGAGTTGCAACAAAGCAAGCGCTTCGTCTTCTTCTGAAGACATCTTATCGCAATAAAGTCAACCTGTATAATGAGGCATCGTACCGTCTCGTCGCCTCTTCTGTATCGCGTCTGTGCCTTATTCATCCCACGCCTGCACCGCGCCTTGGCCGTATCTTCACCGTACGCCGTCTCTGTGTGTTTTACGCCTTATGATTGGATTATTTACTTGTTACCCTCAGAACAATAATTGTTCTGAGTTGTTACCATTATCTCTATGCTTGTTACACGACTGCCAAAAAGAAGTGATTTGTTTATAACCGACTTTAAAATGGAGGTTATAATGACGTCATAATTAGTATTTGACCCGATTTTTAACAAATCCGTTTGATAGGGGGGTATGCTTTCAAATTGGTCCCATTTAAATTTTATCAAAATCGGTTCAGTAGTTTGAAGTCGGTTCTTATATGAAAGATTAATTAGAGTTCATTTATGTAGGTATGTGTCTTTATTCCACCTTCTTAATATTTTAACAGACTAGGACGTATGGAGTATCACTACAATCCTAACCTCCTTCCAAGTGACCTAGGCTATGCATGTTTTTTCCAAGGCAGTAGTGTTTTTTTCTATTTGTCTTGGTAACTTTCCGTTCTCCGTGTGGGGACGGAGTAGAATACCATTCATGTGCGTAACCCCAACAGGAAAGTGCCTCATGGAGTAATATGAGTAGGGCAAATAATTAGTGCCCAATATGCTGTAAATGTGCCCTGAATAAAAAAATTGTGCCCTTTGTAATTTTGGAAAAAAATGGAAAAAACCATTCCTGCTGGGGTAACGTTGCTCCAGCAGGAAGATTCTAAACAAATAATCGGAGCGAGAAACAGTGTGCATGGGCAGATAGTTTATATTTGTGCATGAATATGGGCCGAAAATATAATTTATGCCTATTCAGGTATTCAAGATAGTTTCCTGCTGGAGTAACGTTTTGCAAAATCGTGGATCTAGAAAACCATTACATGTGCGCTTGTGAAAAAAATATACACGTAAAGCTCTTGATTTGTGCTCATTTGTGACCTATCTAGCCTTTTTAAAAATGTAAAAAAAAAACCCGAGCCTTAACGAAAATACCTATCACTTCACTGAAACGTCTATTCAATGCTTCTCGACACTCTTAATAATTATAAAAATATTCAAAAGGGTACTTACATGCGTTGTTGAGTAATGTTACTGAAAGTCAACATAACTGTATCACAACTTTGACGTCAAAATACGAAAAATGGGGCCATCCCATGATGTGGATGAGTAGACCAAAAATCAGTTCCTTTAATCAACTATCATAGTGCAAAGTGAATCAACTATCATAGTGAAAAAAAAACAGCCTCCGTGGTCCAGTGGTTAAGGCGTTTGCCTGTTGACCCGGGGGTCGTGGGTTCGATTCCCACCGGAAGCATACTTTGTTTAGTTGTTTCCAATTTGGTTAGGACATTGCAGGCTTGAATCACCTGATTGTCTGATAATAAAGATGATTCCGTGCTTCGGAAGGCACGTTAAGCCGGTGGCCCCAGCTGCCTTCTGGTAGTCGTTGAAGGAACCACGTCAGAGGCCGAGAGGCGGTTACGGAGAACTCTGACACCAGGGTGTGCATGGTCGTTTGACCGTGACACCTACTCGAAATGATGATGATAGTGCAAAGTTTCAGCTTGGAATCTTTCGCACATAAAAAAATATAATCAAAAATCCAGAAAATGATAATAACGCTGGTTATCCGACTAAATTCAAGAGACTACAAAAAAGCGGCTGATTCATACATATCGATGACCTTCTTAACTTTTTTGATTTATTTGTTGAAATAAGTAAAAAACAAAAAGCAAAAAAAATTATTATATTGTACTAGGTGTTTCTGTGACTTTGACTTAAGCCTAAGTGTTTTGTTTATTTCCAATTTTATTATTTAAATATATATATAATTTAAATATACATGTACATAATGAAATTTGTTTCTATGCATATACATTTTTTATTTGGGTTGCGGTTGCCGCGCTGCGCCTATTGTAATATGGTGGCATTTAGGTGATAATCATATTTATGAGAAATATACAAGTCCATTTAAATTAAGCGCAAATATTTTAAGGGCAGGGTCCCATAGGTCAAAAAAACGCTTTAGTAGCAAATTTTAAGAAATCGACACGCTAGGTTTTTTAAAAACTTTGCATTCAAAATAATTATTGTTTTTTTATTAAAATCGATAATTCAGCTGTTTTGACGTCGAGATCTGTGACCTTGTACCCATAGTAGATAATAGTAAAAAGTTGTTGACTAAGAAAGTGTTTATTTGACACAGGGTTCTTTTTTTCAATTTTTTACTTTAAATGTTCAGGTCCAGATATCTCAAAAGCGCGCCGAATTTATTATTTTCTTCTAAAGCATTTTTCTAGCCGATGGGAGTAAGCCTTTAAAATATTTGCGCTTAATTTAAATCAAGTTAGGTCACAAATGAGCACAAATCAAGAGCTTTATGTGTATATTTTTTTCACAAGCGCACATGTCATGGTTTTCTAGATCTACGATTTTGCAAAACGTCACTCCAGCAGGAAACTCAATATCTTGAAAACCTGAATAGGCACAAATTTTCGGCCTATACACCAGCACAAATATAAGCTATCTGCCCATGCACACTGTTTCTCGCTCCGATTATTCGTTTAGAATCTTCCTGCTGGAGCATGGGTACCCCAGCAGGAATGGTTTTTTCCATATTTTTCCAAAACTACAAAGGGCACAGATTTTTTATTCAGGGCACAATTACAGCATATTGGGAACTAATTATTTGTCCTACTCATATTACTCTACGAGGTACTTTCCTGCTGGGGTTACGCACACATACCTTTCCCCAGAATACCATTTAGTACCATTTACCAGAATAGCAGTCAGGTTGGCTTCTCGTAAGAGGCGACAAAATGGGTACATATTAGAATCCCAAAAAACATAACACCTTTATTTAAAATGTACGAGCCCAAAATAACCGAATTCTAAATACCATATATTTAAAATACCAAGTATTTAAAAAATAAAATATTTAAATTACCTTATGGTTGAATAGCTCAAGCTCAAATCATTTTATTACGGAATACCTTATCCATAAATACCTCACTTTAAAAAGACAACCTACTATTTTACTGATTTTATAAGTTCGAAGAAGAAACGAGCTGTTACCAGAATATTAGGTTAGGTTGGGTTAGTACTGCGATCTCAACAGAAAATGAATCGCCGTCAGAAACGAGCTGCTACCAGAATATTCGGTTAGGTTAGGTTAGAACTGTGACCCACCAGAAAACGGATTGTCGTCAGAAACGAGTTGCTACCATCATCATTATTTCGTGTAGGTAACATGGTCAATCAACCATACACACCCTGGTGTCAGAGTTCTTCGAAACCGCCTCTCGACCTCTGACGTCGTGGTGACGAGTTGCTACCAGAATAGTAGGTTAGGTTGGGTTAGAACTGTGACCCCACCAGAAAACGAATCGCTGTCAGTATCGAGCTGCTACCAGAATACGAGTATTAGGTTAGGTTGGGTTATTTCATATTTTGGAATTATAATGTAAGGTTAATTGAAAATTGAATATTTAAAGGTTTGGTATTTTAAAATCTGACTGAATAATGTTTTAGTGTTTCGAATTCTGGTTACAGTAAGGTGTAATCGGTTCAGGTATTTTAAATCTTAAGGTATTTTGAGTTCGGGTATTTTGGGCTCGTACATTTTAAATAAAGGTGTTATGTTTTTTGGGATTTTAATATGTACCCGACAAAATACCCGACATGCTCGGTGGTAGGACCTCGTAGGGTCTGACTGGCTGGCGACTACCCTCTTGCCGAAATGTGTCGTGGAGCATCGTTGGGTGCTTTTCACTGTTGCGTGTGAGAGCTAATCTCCATTACCGATTCCTATAGTTCCGACAGTATATGGTCCCTTAAGAACTGGAGTCTTGCACTGTCTGATTGGAGGTGCGACGTTGGCGCGGGGGCTAGGGAGACCCGATGAAACGTTGGGACGTAAAGGACCCGAACCCTGGCTGTCCCGGCTAGGGAGACTGTCCTGCCACCAGTGTCAAAAGCTCGTGATTGGTCGTCGTGCCGGACTGGGAGACAGGAGTGGAACACGGCGGCTGATCATTATGTTGGATCGGGGGCCCTTCCGTCCCCCGTGCCGACAGCGCACTTCTCTTGTCATTCATTGCAGGCCATCATTCCTTACCTTTGCCTTTGTAACTGTCGTAACTACGGCACTCCTTAATTTTCCCTGATAACCACCTTTTTTATGGCCAGGACAAATAGAAAACATGTTTCTACAGCGGCACCCCCTTCCACATTGAATGTAGACTTCTTCAATGTCAGAGGACTTCATTCGAACCTCAATGTCGTCCATAATCACCTGGAGACGACTAAGCCGGCTCTATTTTTCCTGACTGAGACACAAATATCCTCCCCGACCGACGTTACATATTTCTTGTATTTACCATTTCAGTTTCAGCTTGGAGCACAAGTTTATGCCCCATGCTGGGAGGTGTATGTACGTACGGGAGGATGTATGTTGTCGACGTCTCAGCAGCCTTGAAGACAGAGACCTGTCATTGTTATGGGCGCGCGTAGATCACAATGACCGCATCCGATTCTATGCGTGCCTTTACAGGTCTCATAGCGGTGATGCCGAAACAGACCGACTTCTCGGGCATGTCCAGTACCCTACATAGACAAAATTCTCCAGCGGCACCCATCGGTGGAGGTGATCCTAGGTGACTTTAACGCTCACCACTTTATTAGGATCACCGAGGACCGATTACGCTGGGAAGGCTGCATACAACTTAGCTGTGACGAATGACCTCAATCAGTTAGTTGATGGTCCTGCCAGACTACCTGACATTGAAGGACACCACCCTGCTTTGTTGGATCTCGTGGTTGGATCTTCTACTGACCTCACATCCGAACGATTACCAGATATTTCGTGATGCCTCTGGGAACCTCGGGTCATTGCCTGGTACGTTCTGTGGTTCCATCCGGTCAGACCACGCAATCCCGACCACATGGTATGCGTCGTGTGTGGCATTATAAGTCAGCAGATTGGGATGGATTGTGAAAATTGTATACATCCTACCCTACCATTGAAATGAAATGAAATGAAATGAAAAAATGAAAAAGGCCACTGGAGACAGTTGTGCTTCTCATCAGAAAATCCTGACATTTGTGCCGGTAAAAATATACCGATAATATACCGGTTGGCAATGGTGTTTGAAGTCTATGAAGAACGTTCGGTTTCTATGGTTATTAGTATTGTTCATACTGCTGACGAGATTTCATATTTATTTATTTAATCGTATGGCAGTCCATTGAATAGATTTCATATGAATAATCTCGATTATAAAAAAAATCACCACAAAATCAACTACTCAAGACTGCATGTTATGAGACTATTGGCACGCATATTCTCCCCAATTACATCAAGCCAGCACTTCTTGGGTTTCTACCTTCTGCCAGGACTCGGTGGATGCAGACAATTGTTCCCTATGTAATTTCCTGGTTTTCGCAAAACATGACCATACCAGCGTAGGCGGCTCTGCAGTAGAGTTGTCTGCTATTTGCCAGACATGGAGGCTGCCGCGAATGTAGGAGTTCGTTATGCGGCCCTTTCGCGAAACTACACATCCAGCGCTTTATATCCATTTCCGTGATACGCAACTCCCTCTTGAGCTGCTCAAGTAGCCTGTGCTTCACTTCCATTTAAAAGAACAGGTCTTAAATGTCCTGTCCTTTTAGTTTAACCGACATTTTTGGGTCACAAATGACACTAGTCACCACGCGCCACGGACCTTCGGACGCGTGAAGTGCAGATCCCAGGTATTTATACTGGTCAGTACGCGAATCTGTAACATTGCAATCCATGTCGTCGTCGAAACTCAGTCTTCGCCGCATTTAGTTTCAAGTCGCCGTTCTTAAGCGACCACTTCCACATATTTACGCGTCGCGCACGTTTTCCCCTTTCTACATCTGCCAGTGCGACATATCGTCAGTATACATGCATGTGCAGCCACGGAGGTAGCTCATGTGTACCTATTTCTGATGCCTTTTGACACTTCTTCTAATATTGCACTGAACAAGAAGGGGCTGAGAACCGAGCCTTGGTGGACTCCAACTGTGACGGTTCACCAACAGCAATCCTAAATCTGAAAGAGTCACGGTACATGTCGCAGATAATATCAATACTTCAATGCCTTTCAATGCCCACCAGATCATCCCTCGAGTAACACAGTCGAAAGCTTTCTTCATATACAGAAACAGGAAGTGGAGACGCGTGTTCTTTCATCTGTATTTGTGTGTTTTTTCTTATCATTAGAGAGTAACACTAATTTTAATATATATTTGACTGTGATATTTGTGCCAAGGTAGTAAGTAAATACGTTATTTGATCCAACAATTTAAATAATTCTTGGATCAAATAACGTAGGTATTTACTTTAGTATTCTTAATTACCTTTATTCATTTTGTGGTTTCTAAGGAGTTGATAAATAGTTTCAGTGTTTCTACCACATAGCCTAGTCGCGTAATAAATAATTTAATAATACGGTGTCAATACCGGTATTTAAATCATTTCGGTATTCCATGCCCTACGCGCGGCGCGAGGCTCTGGACTGTCTGGCACTTGATCTGACTGGCACAGATCTTTTTGAATCCAAACGCTTGCAATGTACCTATTTTAACTATGTTGGTTCTGGTGGAATCTTGCAACTCAATTTTGAAGCAGATATCTTCCACCGATTGCGCTGTAGTTTTGTATACTCGTTTAGTTTGGATGACAATGCATGGTTAGCTGTCTAGCGTCATTCTAAATCCAACATGGCGGAATACCCGAGATGGCGAACTAGCTATTTTTGATGCACTCCGACAATAAGGGCTAGCTAAAAATAACTCTAAAAATGAAATGATGTACTACATAAAAACTTGTTTATAGGGATCCAAAAATCCGAGGGTATCCAAAGAGTAAAAACGGGGCCCTATTCATATGGCTCCGCTTTCCGTTTGTCGCTCCGTCTGTCCCCAGGCTGTATCTCCATGGACCGTAATAGACAGTTGAAATTGCCACAGAATAAAATAAATATTTAAGGGGGCGGCTCCCATACAACGAACTTGTTTTTTTTTGCTCGATATTGATAACGAACGGCGGCAACAGGCAAAATATTTACAAAATATTAGATTTTATTGTATTCACTTTTAATATAATTTGAAATTAAGGGGGCTCCCAATTTTTTTGACGTTTCTATAGTGGTACCTACGGAACCTTTCGTGCGCGAGTCAGACTCGCGCTTGGCTGGCTTTTAAAAAGTTTTTTAGTTAGGTAGGTAGTATTTAATTTATTCCTGGATATACCCCTTCAACCACCTTATCGTGTTTGAGTAAGACACCAAACACAGGAGCAGCACTTTGCTGTTGACCACCCAACAGCAAACTGCAGCTGTCGCTGCAGGAAACTGCAGCTGTCGACGCAGCGAACTGCTGGCGGCTAAGGTTGCAAACCATCAACGTCGACAGCTGTACATTTGTTATAGTACGGGAGACACTAACAAACGTAAAAGACGAAATCGGGGTCGACGAAATATTGGCATTAAAGTGATTTCTGTACATTATCCACTTTACGAAAAAATTACGAAAGTTTTTAAATAATTTTCGAATGTCTATTGCTTCATTTGACTAGTCGATTGCCTCATAGGTAACTCGCAAAGATATTGTAATGTGGAAAAGTATTTCAGCTGAGGGAAAGATTGCCTTGACAATCAGGGAAGTAAGTAATTTCGCAAATTAAATATCTTTCTTGTTTTATTTTTTGATGAGATCAACAAAAATCACTTCCTATAATCTGGTACTTTCTACTACTATACTCATACGAGTATTTCTTAACCGATGCAATTAACAGGTCTACAATAATAACGTGGTCTATTTGTACTCGACTGACGAGACGAAACGTCGACGCTCGCTGCGATGCGCAGTTAAAGCTGCCTATGCGTCGCAAAACTTAAGTCGACAGCTGCAGTTTGCTGCGTCGACAGCTTGCAGTTGGATAGTCGACAGCAAAGGATTGTCGACAGCAAAGTGCTGCTTGTGCTCGTTTGGTGCCTAACAAACATTCCAATGCTACACAGTTTAAATAGGTATAACGTTGTTAGTTAGTATACGTAGTATGTTTTCCTCTATGGTATTAAATTGTCTAAATAGTACGTAACGTGAGGAACAATCCATTTGTCCGTTGATAAAGATTGGATTTGTGAGATAATAATTGTAGTTGTTGCAATATCGGTTTCGGCTCGAGGATGAAAACACGCCAGCGAAACTACCTACGCTATTTCATAAAAGATAGTTTTTTGCTGTGCAATAAATGGTAAAAAAAATATATTTTGAAATCATTTTTCGATTTTGAAATCATTTTTCGATTTTAATATTAAACCGAGCATTGTAATGCTATTAATATAATTAATTGAGAAAGCTTTCTCCACTTTAATCAACTTTCAATTTATCTGATATGAATTAAGTTGGATACCACTCTTCTAAATAGTGGGTAGTAATGGAGATTACGCATGCTTCGAATGCGTGTACCTATAACATGTGATGAACAAATTCGCCGCGGTGATTTGAAGCTACGGCAGCTCAGTCGTTGAGAGCATCGACGGGCTAGCCCGTCGAAGTCAAGACAGACAGAAAGACAGAAATGTCGAAGGTTTGTGAGTTCAAATCCTACCTGTGGCGAAATTTTTTCATCACATATTGTCGATATTAATATTTTTAAAATCGTTTTAACAACTTAACAACATTTATTATTCACAATCAGAAATCTACTAATATTTGTTTACCAACGGACAGGCGAAGTAAAAGCCGTGTGGTGTCCGGCAGAGTAGAATAGGACCACTCCTAGTCTTCCCATGGAGGAGGCGACTTAGGCAATACAAGCTAAACAAAGTTCATAAACACCAACCCGTCTGGTCAGCGAGGACAGTGTAGGCCAAATCCTCTGGCTCTGGCCAAGTATGGCTCCGGTAGTACAGTACAGAGAGGGTCATGCTCCTGTAGTGGAGACTAAAAAGACCTGATGATGATGATGGCCAGACGGAGTACGTAACGGACATACTGTCTAATCTGTGACTTAGATGAAAGTATCGGCTTTTGGATTATTTTGCAAATTGCTTCTAATGGACTTTAATGTAAAATCGATGTAATTTTATGACAAAAGTACCCATATTTATGAACAATGTGTGGAATAACTAAAATAATCAGGGTGCGGGCGGCTGTAGATTTATTTAGCGGGTGGGTGTCAGCCTTGTTGCGTCGTCGTCTGTGCTGTGTGTGATCAAGCCAGTGGATTCGTGAATTGTCGCCAGTGGCTCCGTAAAATCACCGAAATAACTACACCATCATTTCGTTGATTAACAAGGCTTAGAAAAGGCGCGACATTCGAATCTTGAAATTTGGAATGCTATTTTTGGAATGACGCCATTCGTAATGGAATGATTTTTCCATACAATAATCGCTCGAAGACGAGACACACTTTCAAAAATAGTGCCCTTGGTGCGCAGCAACGTCGTATAGCACAGATAAAGGGAAAATTGAAAATATCAATTTTTAGTTGCATCATTTAATAAAAATATTTTTTAACTTATCATAGACTAGCTTTCGCCCGCGGCTCCGCCCGTGTCAATGTCGATTCCTCGGGAATAGAACTTTTTCCCGGGATAAAAGGTAGCCTATGTCCTTCTCCGCACTCCAGAGAACTTGTATGCAAAATATCATGATGATTGGTTTAGTAGTTACGGAGTGAAAGCGTAACAAACAAACAAACAAACTCACTTTCGCATTTATAATATTAGTAAGGATAACGGTACGGAACCCTTCGTGCGCGAGTCGGACTCGTACTTGACCGGTTTTTTATTTGGAAATATCGCTCGTTTATAGCACTTCGGGAGTGCCACAGAAATGAAAACTTGCCTTTGCGGCGGTCTCAGGTCACTTGACTGTCTTACAATCGATTTTTTCGATCAGGAGTACTATTTTTGAAAGTGTGTCACTCGTCTTCGAGCGATTTTTGCTTCGATCATTAATACCAACTAGATAACGCATTACCTACAAAATTGTAGCAAAATTCTGTCCGCTCGAACATATAGCTATACATCTACATTGACTTACTAATAAACAGAGACTAAAGTTTTAAAACCATTTTAATATCAAGATATTTCAGACCATATCACCTTACAATAAAGTCGCTTTTTTTAAAACAATTACCTTATGCTTACGATTATTCGTCACGAAGACTAGCAAAGTAATAAATAACACCTGTCACTTAGAAACGAAGAATCATTTTGTCTAAGAACATCCTTATTGCACTAATCATAAAGTACTTTTCTCGTTGATTACATTGCGAGTTACGTCGTTTTGTTTCGTTTCTGTTTGCTTCTTCAAATGTTTGTGCGGATGTTGGCTAGCTTGGCCAAACATTTCTTGCCGTGGTTGAAAATCGGCAACTATTATTTAAAATATTTATTATTAGTTAAAAGGTAAAATGTATAAAATAGTTAATTTACCTACCGAAAATAAGATACTCCGGACGAAAAATTCTTTTTTCGGCCATTATTTCGACAAGTTTTTAGTGCACACTGCGGCATCGTGACACTTCGTTACGTTGGCTGTGTTTGGACCGAACTAAATAAAATAGCCCCACACTGCTTGAGTGAGAAGCTATTTGCCGAGCCGTTTTTTATGCGCTGACCCGACATCTAGTTGGTATTAATGATCGAAGGATTTTTGTGTGGAAAAATCGCTCGTTTACGAATGGCATAATTTCAAAAATAGCACTCCTAGCCTAGTCACGTATCCTGAGTCCTGTCGCGAGTTTAACATTTTTGCCCATCCCAAAAAGTGCACAACGAAGAAGTTTTCATTTCAAAAACCCTCAATGGAATTCTTGGCGGAAACTTTCGCGGACTACCCACACGGTACCTATTTGTTTTAAATTATTTTGCAAAATAGTGGTTTCGGGAGCTAAATATCGACAAAGCTAAAGAGGAAATACGTTTTTCCGTTCCGCCTAATATCTCGGACAGACACAGAACATAGAAAGATATGACATCTTGTGGGCGGGACAGACGCGCAACAACTATGAGCAAACGCTCATCATCATACCTTTACGCCCGATCCCGTTGTTTAGTGATTACGAACTCCTACATTGTAAGTAGGTAGGTACCTACTGTAAAACGCAGAGACTAAATTTATTGAAAATTGTCTTCTTGTGATGTTATTACTTGCAAAGCAAGAAGTTAAATGCCGAGTGTAGCCAAAGGACTGTTCCTTTGGCTACACTCGGCATTTAACTTCTTGCTTTGCGTATTCTTTGCTTGATGTTTGTTGTAGTTATTAAAATCATTTTTCGTAACTTTCTATTGAGTAGGTAATAATTGTCTTATTGGTGTAATTGATAAATGTAAAACTTTTCGTAGTATATAGTAGTTGTGAATGTGTAATATAATGCTTTAAATATTTAAAAAAAAAAACACTTAGAAGCGTCATAAACATGGTAAAGGAAGGATTTATTTTTATCGGTAAGTGGTTATTAATTAAAAATCTCTAAAATTGTAAAAAATCAAAACCAAAAATCTATTCTACATTGCTGATAAAGTACGCATACTATTATTTTTGCGTCGTTTTAAGCACGTAATGTAAATAAGTGTTTATATTTTGCATTCACTATGCTATTTTGATATACTCTTATTATATTAAGAAATAAAATATAGTGAAAAAAATTTTCAAGTGGGTGGGATTTGAACCTGCGACCTTAAGTCTGTCGTACATAGACTTAAGGACGCAGGTTCAAATCGCAAACTTTAAATACCTACGTAGTGAAGTGAAGGTTTTTCGCACTACACTTGCAATATGTGAGGTGAGAGGCGACGTGGGTTCTCGTACAAAAAAAATGTCTTTCTGGGTTGTGTTGTGGTGTGGTTTATCAGGTTATGGTTTATCAGGTAGGGGTGGTTCTATAAATGACGTTTCGCATATACTGGACTACGAGACTGAGACTACTTATAATACTCTATGCTAGCGCCTGTGTCGGAAAATTCATACGCGATGGCGCGATATGTAGAGCCCTATTTGACTTTATAAATATAGAAAGAAAGGCTCTAAAGGACTCTTATCCGTGGCCGGTATACAATAAAAAAAAAATGCTTTGACGTACGAAACATAGACGTCACGCACGAGTCACGTCTGTCTGTCTGTCTGTGATTCCGTATTCTTTGCTTGATGTTTGTTGAAATTATTAAAATCATTTTTCGTAACTTTCTATTGAGTAGGTAATAATTGTCTTATTGGTGTAATTGATAAATGTAAAACTTTTCGTAGTATATAGTAGTTGTGAATGTGTAATATAATGCTTTAAATATTAAAAAAAAAACACTTAGAAGCGTTATAAACATGGTAAGTAGTCTGTTCAGTGGAATAACACTGTTCTTATCTCCTATTGGAATATGTCTCATTGTAATAAATTACATTTCGAATGATTCAGAGTTATCAAGACGAGCCGAGCTATGGAGGTTCCTTCCCTAAAGACTTTAGTTACGGGCCCTTCGAACAAAATGGGGAGGGAGACAACACGTCATTGCAAGAGGATCATAAACCAAGGATTCTGTTAATGGGCCTTAGAAGGTTTGAAGAATACCAGTGACTAGAATAGGTCCCAGCTAATCCATGATAGTTAACAACTTTTTATTGTAAAATTTAACCTTCCAAACAAAATGAGGTTTATTAGATTCTGGGAATCTTCCCAGAATAAGATTTTCATATGCAAATGTCTTTTATAACTTAACAAAATTACTTTTGGGAGGGCTTCACAAAAGTTTAACACGAATTTTGATATTCTGCATATTAAACAGGAGCAAGAGAGCATGAGGATGCTTGCTTGCTCTCAGTTAGGGCGACACCCTAAAAAAAGGATGCTATTTTGGTGCTATTTTATATTTAAATATAAATTGCATCTCTGCTCTTTAATATCATATTGTAAAAAAGAGCAAAGTGATAATATTAGAGACAATCATCAAATAATTTATTTACAAATCGTTTATTGTTTTTCAAAAATAATCTATTCTAAAGCTCACCCTTACTTTTTAGGGCTCTGTACCCAAAGGGTAAAAACGGGACCCTATTAATGTCGCCCAGCTGTCTGTCTGTCTGTCCGTCTGTCACCAGGCTGTATCTCATGAATCGTGATAGTTAGACAGCTGAAATTTTCACAGATGATGTATTTATGTTGCCGCTATAACAACAAATACTAAAAAATAGAATAAAATAAATATTAAAGGGGGCTCCCATACAACAAACGTGATAACTGTACAGAAACGTTCGTGCGCGAGTCCGACTCGTACTTGGTAGGTTTTTTTTTTTAATAGCATTATTGTAATTTACATTTATGACATTAGTTGTAAACCTACAATATTATCTATTTATATGTTTTTAATTATTTGAATTGTTCCATTCTAACTTTTTCTAGATCAGGCAAATCTTCAATTCAAAAAGTTGTATTTCATAAGATGTCCCCAAATGAGACCTTATTCTTGGAATCTACAAACAAGATTGTTAAGGATGACATAAATAACAGTAGCTTCGTGCAGTTTCAAATCTGGGACTTTCCAGGTCAAATAGATTTTTTTGATGCCACTTTTGATTCTGATACAATATTTGGTGGCTGTGGGGCTCTGGTATTTGTAATAGATGCACAGGTATGGCAACTTTATATTTATTATGAAATGTTATACACTCAAACTCCATATGAATAAATTACTTTTTGTTTGTAGGATGATTATCAAGATGCCTTGGACAAATTACAACTCACAGTTACCAAAGCGTATAGGGTAAACAATAACATCAAATTTGAAGTTTTTATACACAAGGTATGCAGTTTACTTTTTTAGCAAGTTGTAAAGTATTACTATTGTAAAGTAGCAAGAAGCATCAAGTTCAACAGTAAAGTTTTGATTGTTCATAACCCTTTTTGTATTTTTTATTATCTATACTAATATTATAAAGCTGAAGAGTTTGTTTGTTTGTTTGTTTGAATGCGCTAATCTCAGGAACTACTGGTTCAAATTAGAAAATTCTTTTTGTGTTGGATAGTCCATTTATTGAGGAGCGCTTTAGGCTATAAAACATCACGCTGCGACCAATAGGAGCGCAGCATTAATAAAAAATGTTTTGAAAATGGGGAAAAATTATTCATCTACGCTAATTAATCATAATAATAGAAATTGCCGCGGACGAAGTCGCGGGCAACAGCTAGTGATTTTATATAATGTGCAGTGCAGTCATTTTGTATTTGTAGATATAGAAGTTGAATTTTGACTAGCCAATAGTTAACTATTTTATTTATCCTAAGATATTTTAAATATAATTGGTGAACTTTTAACTTTGATTACACATTATTATTTATTTAAATTACAGCTATGTTAAGTGCACTTCCAAATTATTCAAATGGTTTGGAGTTGGTTCATCTAATAATACATTCATACATACATAGTATCTCATCTTTATCCCTTACAAGGCAAACAGAGTCTTAGTCCATAAAAGCCATGCTTAGCGGGTTGATGAGTGTATAGTATAGGTGGGAAACAGAATCTTATCATAAGATCATAAAAATAATTCCAGGTAGATGGGCTGAATGATGACTATAAGATGGAATCTCAGAGGGACATCCATCACCGCGCAAATGAGGATCTTGCTGAAGCCGGACTGGAACATGTACATTTGTCATTTCACCTGACATCTATCTATGACCATTCAATATTTGAAGCTTTTAGTAAAGTTGTCCAGAAGTTGATTCCACAGCTTCCAACTTTAGAAAATCTTCTTAATATACTTATATCAGTAAGTTCGCCTTCTTTCAATTCAAAATCAGTCATTAAAAGTTCCAATTATAATATTGTTTCAAACCATTTTCAGAATTCAGGCATAGAGAAGGCATTCCTTTTCGATGTGGTATCAAAAATATACATAGCAACTGATAGCTCCCCTGTTGATATGCAGAGTTATGAGCTCTGCTGTGATATGATTGATGTTGTCATAGACATATCATGTATTTATGGGTAAGTAATTAAGTATATTAATACATTGTTTTGTAAATGTATTTTGTGATAACGGATGAAATTATTATGTATTGAATATTATTCACTTAGTGGCACACAGCATTGTTGTAGTGCACATTCAATATTATCTCTTTTTAGTCTGCACAAGCACAACTAACAATAGCATATGAGTAATTTTTTGCTCTGTATGCCTATATTAATCACATCATACCCAAGATCGTATGACACCGTCGCGCGTTGCGATTGATTTCGGATAGATGATTTTCTTTCTGTACCAAATATACAACATTCATACTTCATGTTCCTTAATTTTCAAAATACCTCTTCTGGCAAGTGGCAATTATTAATAACAACATTCAGTTCTTCCTCATCCTAAAACTTTAAACAATCAAGCAGGTCAGGCCTCTATCATTCATGTAAGAATAAATCTTTTCAGGATGGTAGACGAGACGGAAGTAAATACTTTCAACAATCAGAGTTCTAGTCTCATCAAGCTAAATAACGGAACTGTTCTGTACTTGCGGGAAGTTAACAAATTCCTGGCGCTCGTGTGTATACTGCGGGAGGAAAATTTTCAGAAACAAGGTTTGTAGATGATCATATTTACTATTGTCTGCTACACAGATCAAATAAGGAGCCAATTGACAACATACTACACTCCGGAAGTGATGGTTTTTATTTACGCAATCGAAAGTACCTTAAATGTAAACATTTCCAGAATTTTTTCAATTTTTTTTATCCAAAATTCTATTTTTTATGAATTTTTGAAAATAAATCCAAACGTCGGACTTATCTATACATATAATAAAACAGTAAAAATATTTTGTCTGTACATTTCGAAGTTTTGACTGAAATGGATAGAGGGACGCTTAAAAAGAATAATAGAAAGCAAAAAAATTTTTTTGGAATTTTTTGTCTGTCTGTCTGTCTGTCTGTCTGTATGTATGATCACGATTATCTCCGAAAATACTGAACCGATTTACTTCAAACTTTCACCAATTGCTTTGTTTTAACTCAGCAAAACATCTAAAGTTTGTTTCATCAAAATCGGTTCATTAAAAAAAAAGTTATCGTCATTTGAATGAATTCAAAGCATTAGTTTGCCTGCCAATATACACGGTGAATTTTTTATCGTTTTGGACCTTTTAAGGGGTGACTCAGACCATCAAAATGAACAACTTTTCCTACGGGAACAATGCTGGGAACTCGACATTCCCATACAAACTGGCCGGGCGGCGGGACTCTTTTTTATGGAAATGACGAATTTTTTTTTGAGTTCCCAGCATTGGTCCCATAGAAAAAGTAGTTCATATCGATGACCTGAGTCACCCCTTTAAGGGTCCAAACTGTTCCTGAGGGATGGACACAAACGGCGGCGTCGTAGCCGCGGGCAAACGGCAAACCAACCGAAACTGCTGCGCCTAGAAACTTGAAATTTGGTACAGGGGTTCTTTTAATGATGTGAATGAGCGCTAAGAGAGGATTTTTAAGAAATTTAACTTTTTAAGGGGTAAAATTTATATGGAATTTTCTCATTTTTGGACTTAGAAGTATGAAAGTAGGTATATAAGTTCTTGATTAAAATTTAAAAAGATGTGTGTAGGTAGATGAAATTTGCATAATTCCCCCCTTAAGGGGTAAAATGGGGGTGGGTGGGTGGTATAAACTTTGTATGGAAATTTTCTCATTTCTGGACTTAAGACGTATGAAAATAAGTATATAAGTTGTAGGTTACAATTGAAAATATCTGTGTAGGTAAAATAGACGATATTTTCCCCTGAAGGGGTAAAATAGCGGGGTAAAGATTGTATAGGAATTTACTTATTTCTAGACTTAGAAGTATGAAAATAGGTAAATAGATTCACGATTACAATTGAAAAAGATCTGTATAGGTCAACAGGAAAAAATCCCCCAGAAGGGGGGTAAAATTTGTTTGGAAATTGGAAATTTTCTCATTTCTGGACTATAAAGTATGAAAATAAATAGGTATGTTCTAGATTACAATTTAAAAAGATATATGTGGGTTAAATGGACAAAATTTACCCCTAAAGGGGTAAAATGGGAGGGTAAAGGTTTTATGGAAATTTTCTCATTTCTGGACTTAGAAGTATAAATAATATCCATACTTCCATACTAATACTAATATTATAAATGCGAAAGTAACTTTGTTTGTCGTTTTTTTACGCTTCAACCATTGAACTGATTTGGATGAAATTTGGTATGGAGGTGAGGGCCCGAGGAAGGACATAGGGTATGTTTGATTCCGCGAAATTCTACTTCCCGAGGGATTAATTGTTCCCGAGGGATCGACACTAACGCGGGCGGAGCCGCGGGCAACAGCTAGTAAGCAATATTTCCATCAACGTGATGAAGCACATCACATTGACAATGTCAATGTCATTGTCAATCTGTCAAAAAGTGATGACGTTGACTGTCAAGTCTTATGAGTTGCCAGGTTGGGGAATATTTTCCCCGAAATTTGGAAGTGTACCTGGACTGTTTTTTTTTTGTGATACTGCTTAGCTCCTTTGTTGTAAAATTTATTTTACTATTGAATACCTACCTCTGCTATTTGCCATATTGAGGGTTTTCTGAAATGTCGCTAACCAGGCGGCAGTACTGAGAGGTTCAGTTCAGACAACTGTCAAAAGTATACATACGACAAATAACGACCTCCAACTCCAGCTGCAGCGGCAGCAGCACTAGCAGCTGCCGCTGCTGTTCATTTCTGTGCATGCTGCTGGTGTTCATCGATTTATAAGACGGTATCATATCACGAATGTGATATGATGTACGTCTGTGACGTATGTGAATCATATCACTCTATCAGTGGTTAAGGCGTTTGCCTATAGACCCGGACCCGGGAGTGGTGGGTTCGATTCCCACGGGAAGCACACTTTGTATAGTTGTTTCCAGTTTGGTTAGGATATTGCAGGCTTGAATCACCTGATTTTCTGATAATAAAGATGATTCCGTGTTTCGGAAGGCACGTTCAGCCGTTGGTCCTGGCTGCCAGCTGGTAGTCGTTAAAGGAACCACGTAAGAGGCAAAGAGGCGGTTCCGAAGAACTTTGACACCAGGGTGTGCATGGTCGATTGACCGTGACACCAACTCGAAATGAGATATCACGTCAAAAATGCAGTGCCAAATAAATTACAGCAACATTGAAGTTCAATTTTACTTATGTGAATGTGAAACTAACAACCATCAAATGCCAGAGCAAGAAGATTTTAATGGAAAATTGATCGAACTTGAAAATATACAGTTCAATAAAATAAAAGCGGCATAAATTATATAAGTTTTTATTTCCATTCCATCTGGTTTGCTTTCTATATATATATATTCTTTGACTATAATACATTAACATATAGGTATATTTTTTGCTATTATTGGTAGCATAAACTATTAGGCCCTCAAACTTCGTTCAGAAGCAATTGGCGTAATTTATTCATTCGGCGGGCAACCACCAGCCCGCTAAGTAAATCTCACTTCAACAAACACACCAAGTGAATTTATTATAGTGCAGTACCAAAAAATAAAGACAGTCCTTGTACGCTGTACGAATTTCGGGAAATATATTCCCCAACCTGGCAACTCATAAGACTTGGCTGTCAACGTCATCATTCTTTGACAGATTGACAATGACATTGTCATGTGGTTAAGCATGGGAATATTGCTTAATAAATCCTACATTTAAGATTATTTTCCAAAATTCATAAAAAATTGAATTATGTTTAAAAAAAAGAGAAAAAGATCTGGAAGTATTTATATTTAAGGTACTTTCGACTGCATAAATAAAAACCATCACTTCCGGTCTGTGCTATGTTGCCAATTACCAGTTACACTAGGGTTAATATTGCAATCAACCAACGAGTTATAATTATTACCAACACCTTCACATATAGAATATAGTAGGCCAATATTAATCCTTGTAGTTGGTTGGAAGCCAAAAGCATAGCACAGATTAGGCTACGTTTCCCCCCATCCATCAACTTGGGCAGCTTTGCTATGGGAATGTTGGTTCATGCAGATGGACTAATAAACGCACGTGGCATTTTTGTTTGCACCATGTGTTCGTTCGTAGCGTGCATTGGATTCTATAATACAGCCAAGCCACCCATGCTACCGGCTTCATTGGTGCGGTGCAAGCTACAAGCTAAGCCTATGTTTTAGATGTCATTTTGTGTGTAGCTTAATTTATCACCTTAAGAATAATATTAATACCAATAATGCATATATCCATTGTTGTTTTTAGGTGTCATAGACTACAACTTTCTGTGCTTCCGAGATGCGATAACTCAGGTTTTCGAGCTACGGAATAAGTGTCAAAACGCAATGGCCATGGCTAGAGCCAGGTCGGGCACGCCAGACCCGCTGCCCAATGGGGCTACCGTAGATTCAACAGAAAGTACGTCTGACCGCTCTCAAACCCAGCTTCCATAGCACTTTATCTACCATCACTGTATGCATATGTATCCAATATTAGAACCGTAAAAATTCAGTTATGTGAATACTGTTTATTTTAAAGTTTATATTGTAATTAATAAAATATAACTATGTTTCGTACTTCTTGTGTTATCTTTTTGTTGTATTTCTTGGTCCGGCGGTTGTAGATATAGCTACGCGCCCGGCTCCTCGAGCTGCTGCTCACTCATCCCCAAGTCATCCGAGTGAGTAGTATGCTAAATACTTTTATTCCATTCCCAAATCAACCAAACTCCTGTCCTTCCCATGCGTAAAATGCTTATGATGGGCAGCAGCGTCAGAATCACAATAAGCCAAAGTAACTGCGCTCGCCAAGAGTGGTGAGTATGGAAAAACCTTCCAATGGAAAGCAACAAAAAGACCAGGCTCCCAGTCTCCGGCCATCCAGCTATTCCTGGCTTTGGTACCGGTCATGGTAACGGCGGGGCAGGGTGTCCAAAGAATCCCTGGATACCACCCTCGACGACGATTGGACCTGGTAACACACAACATCGGTATGATGAGGCTTGGCGAAAAAGTCGAGGATGTGTGGAGAGAAAATGATCAGGTTACGATGGGACGTAGTAGGGTTGTCTGAAGTAAATAGAGAGGGAGAGGGCACGACAACACTTAAGACTGGTAACCTACTCTATCACCGGGAAGGTGACTTAATAAAGTCACAGCATGGTTTCGGGTTTCTCGTCCACAGGTCCCTCGTATACAGCGTCGTTAACCAACGATTGGTTAATAATGGTCGATTGGCCGTGTCACCTACTCGAAATGACGATGATGATGAACGAAAGTATTTCCAGCAGGGTGATATATACCTACTCAGATTTAAATAAATATATACGGACAAATCACACAGATTGAGCTAGCCCCAAAGTAAGTTCGAGACTTATGTTATGGGATTCTAACTCAACGATATATATTTTATAACAAATACATATATAGATACACATCCAAAACCCAGGCCAATCTGAAAAAGATCATTTTCCATCTTGGCCTGGCCGGGGATCGAACCCGGGCACTCCCGTGTCGCAGGCTGGCGTGTTTACCGCTGCGCCACGGAGCTAGCCAGATTATCTAAAAGATATTCGCTGAAGGTAAAATTGTTTGAGAAATTGTGTGATATTTTGATTTTTTTATATTACTTGACATCTACACTAATATTATAACAGAGTAAGAATAAAGATTTATAGCAGAGTAAAACGCTGAAGGTTTAATCGTCACTTACCATCTGGTGAGTTGGGAGACAAATGCCTAATCCAATATTTACTAAAAAGAAAAAAAAATTATAAATGTGTACATGCCGACCGGGACATACTCGGATGAAGAGATGGAATTGGTGTATGAGGACATTAGTAGGGCCATACACGCTTCTAAGACCTATTTTACGGTGGTTATAGTCTTTAACGCAAGACTGGGTAATGGAGCGACGGGGACTTCAGCGTGGGACAATTTGGATATGGGAAACGAAATGAAAGGGGCCATATGCTGGCTGACTTTTTGGAGAAAGAGGGACTCTTTGCGATGAACTCTTTCTTCAAAAAACCACCTCAAAGGAAATGGACCTAGATAGGTCCTGGAAAGGGCCAAGCTCCAGTGAAACAGGAGATAGACTTCATCATGTCGACCAGAAGAGAGATATTCAATGATGTCTCAGTGATCAGCAAGATAAAAATGATGGCGGAGTGATTATCCATGGCGCTGCAGACCTCCGAAGATGCTGACGCACATCGGCGGCTCAGAGCTCAGAAATCTCTGCGGCACGCGCGGCACGACGTTCGTTACTTTAATACCGAGCTTATAAAGGAGACGATTGAACAGAACAGAAGCTCCAATGTGTATGCAAGAGTGGCGACTATTGGGCAGAGCTGATTGTCTATGCTGAAGACGGAGGACGGCAAAATGGCTTCGACGAAGACCGAGGTACTAAGAGAGATAGAGAGGTTTTGCGGACAGCTCTCTCACTTCAGTTCCCAAACCCAACGAAGGCCTAGCTAAAGACACGAGAGCCAAGCTAACCCTAGATACTATACCATAGATATCCCGGACATCAGTCTGTACGAGATTAGGTGCTCTCAAACCGCTGAAAAACAACAAAGAGCCGGGCGAGGACGGAATCACAGCAGAGCTTCTGAAAGCGGGCGGAACGCCGGTACTGAAAGTCCTTCAGAGGATCTTTAATTCCGTTCTGCTCGAGAGCGTGACGCCTGAACGTGGAATAGGGGCGTGCTAGTTTTGTTTTTCAAAAAGGGTGACAATACCCTACTGTAGAACTATAGGCCTATCACGCTTCTAAGCCACGTCTAGCTGTTTTCGAGAGTAATCACGAATCGTCTCGCGAACAGGCTTGATGCCTTCCCGAACAAGCCGGTTTCCGAATAGGCTACCGTACCATTGACCACATCCATACGCTACGGCAGGTTATACAGAAGACTAAAGAGTATAACCGGCCATTACGCTTGGCGTTTGTGGAGGAGGCCTTTGATTCGATCGGAACATGGGCCGTGCTTCTGTTTCTCCTGCGGTGCCGCACTGGCCATCGGTATATCGAAGTGTTAGTGTTTATGTTTATACAGGAATGCTAATATGTCTGTCCCAGTACAGGAACAGAATACAAGGTGTATTGCACTGCAGAGAGGGGTGAGACCGTGAGACAGAGAGACCTTATTTCTCCAAAACTGTTCACCACTGCTCTGAAAGATGCCTTCAAACACCTGGAATGGAAAGGATTTGACAACAACGTCAATTGCGAATATATCACCTTCGATTTGCCGATGATACCGTTGTCATAGCGGAATCGGTGGACGACTCAAGCACCATGCTCAATGACCTCAATGGAGTTTCACAGCAAGCGAGCCTTAAAATGAATATTAACAAAACAAAGATCTTGACAAATGTCCATGTTGCGCCGTCACCGGTTAAGATGAGAAGGATGAGGTCTTCGGCGAGCCGAGTCTGATCTAATCAGCGCGCTCTTTTCGTCCAAAATAGCTCAGTACCTAGAAACAAAAGTCGTCAATCAATGTGTGTTACCAACTTACCAGTGATGACTTACGGCTCAGAAACGTGGTCCCTCACTATGGGTCTCTAAGAAAGTTCAAGGTCGCTCAAAGTTTGAGCGACCTGCTTGAACTCTCTAGCATAGCATAGCATATAGCATTACTTTCTATCTAGCATATCTAGCCCTCGCCATTTCTCTTTGAGCCTCAAAGAGCAGTGGCGAGGGCTAGATATGCTCGGTGTTTCTCTGCGTTACCGAATCAGAAATGAAGATATCCGTAGAGGAACGAAAGTCACCGACATAGCTCAGCGGATAAGCTCTTTGGAGTGGCAGTGGGCGGGGTACATAACGCATAGAACCGATTGCCGATGGGGTAAAAAGGTTTTTGAATGGCAACCACACGTACCAGCAAGGGCAGCGTCGGACACCCACCTACCAGGTGATCGAACGACCTGACCAAGATCGCAGGGCAACGCTGGATGCAAGCCGCTTCCAAACGGTGATTTTGGAAATCTTTGGGAGAGGCCTATGTCTAGCTGTGGACTTCTTGCGGCTTATATGATGATAAACCACCTCACGACAAAATCTACTTAGGTAATTAGCTAATCATTTGATTTTTGTAAGTAATAAAATTTGGAAAATACACAAGATGAAAAAAAAACGGATTTGACTCTCACTGCACCGAGGTGAGGTCAATTGTGGTCACCCTGAGGGCAAATAGAGTCAAAGAAAATCTAGCATAAATCGCAAACAAAACTTTTGGCAGACTCAACTTTTGGTAATTCTAAACAAAAATAAAAACAGTAGGTATAAATTATTTTTCAGTACCTACCTAATTAATCAAGATGCATATTAATTTGTGGGTAATGGTAAACGGGTAAGTAATATAACATATAAACACAAAAAATATATAATTTAAGATAAATATCAACGAAACATATAATTTTGTTCAGTATAATTATCAAGTAAGATAAAAATCTAAAGAAATAAGTTTAAAAAAACTATAATCTTTAATTATAACAATCATTCAACATATCAAACCTTTATTATACCGTTTTATTATTATAAACAATCAATTAGTTGTTATGTATAATAAACTTTATATATACATATTAGTACGGATAATAATCATTGGTTATACGAATTCATTGGTAGAAGATTCTCAATACATACATAATAATAAAATTAAAAAAAAACCTAACTCAATTTAATTTTACGAGTTTCTTCCATATCTCCAAAGTTCTTCATTATATCTTCACCAAATAAAAATGGGACCAACTTAGTAGTAGAGGCTTTTAAATAAAAAAGAAATATCAAAATCGGTTCACAATTGGTGAAGATATCGTATAACAAACATACATAAAAAAAATAAAAATGAAAACAATGTCGAATTGATAATCTCCTCTCTCCTTCTCCTCCTTTTTTGAAGCCGTCTAATAAATTATCTTATTTCTTTTTATAGAACACCTAGCCGAAAATTAATAGCCACCTGACGATCTCGTAAACGCAAAAAAATTTTTTTTGTATACCTATTTTTCTTATTTTTTGGTTATTTCTTGGTCAGGGGGTGTCATTCTCAACTGCCTGTCTGGTGGTAGAAGATATGACTTCGGGTACGCGCGCCCGGCTCCCCGAGCTGCTGCTTGCTCATCCTCAATTCATCCGAGTGAGTAGTATCCCATCAACCTTCTCCCGCTCCCCTATCCTAATAATATCCTACCCTTCCCACGCTTAAAAGTGGTGTTGATGGGCAGCAGCATGGGAACCTAGATTAGCCAAATAACTGCGCTCACCAACCCGTTTGCCAAGCGTGGTGAGTATGGCAAAAACCCCTCATGAAGATGGATAACACACCAAGGCCCCCAGTCCCCGGCGGCCCCGCTATTCCTGACTACGGTAGCGGTCATGGTAACGGCGGGGCAGGGGGTGCGAAAAATCTCCGGAAGAGATCCGGCTACCACCCCAAACAGAGACTGGCCCTGGTGACACACAATATCCGCACAATGAGGTTGGACGAGAAGGTCGAGGAAGTGGAAGAGAAAATGAGTAGGTTACGATGGGACATAGTTGGGTTGTCTGAAGTCCGAAGAGAGGGAGAGGGCACGACAACCCTGAAGTCTGGTAACCTGTACTCTATCACCGGGAGGGTGACTTTAAGAAGTCACAGCATGGTGTCGGGTTTCTCGTCCACAGGTCCCTCATCAACAACGTCATAACCATCGAAAGTGTTTCCAGCAGGGTAATATACCTGATACTCAGAGTATCTAAAAGATACTCGTTGAAGGTAATACAGGTATATATGCCGACCGGGAAACACTCAGATGAAGAGGTGGAAGTAGTGTATGAGGACATTCGTAGGGCCATACACGCTTCGGAACCCTATTTCACGATTGTTATGGGGGACTTCAACGCAATACTGGGCAAGCGACGCGATAGAGAGTCCAGAGTCGGGCAGTTTGGATATGGGGAACGGAACGACAGGGGTCATAGGTTGGCTGATTTTCTGGAGGAAGAGGGACTCTTTGCGATGAACTCTTTCTTCAAGAAGCCACCTAATAGAAAATGGACCTGGATGGGTCCTAGCAGAAAGGACCAACCCGCTGTCAAAAATGAGATAGACTTCATCATGTCGACGAGGAGAGAGATATTCAACGATGTCTCTGTGATCAATAGGATTAAGATCGGTAGTGATCACCGAATCGTGCGAGGCATCGTGAATATCAATCTCAGACGAGAGAGGACTCGCTTGATGAAGTCTACGCTCCGACCATCAACGACCCATGTCCAAAATGTCGACAGTTTCCAACTGGAACTCTCAAATCGCTTCGATTGCCTGAAGGATTGCGTTTTAGTGGACGAGTTAAATAATGGGTTTGTAAAGACTGTCCAGAAGGTGGAATCGAAGTTCTTTAGATCCCGCCCCAAACACAAGCCTCAAAAGATCTCACCTCAGACCCTGAACTTAATGGCTACGTGACGATCCACGCCACTGCAGACCTCCGAAGACGCGGACGTGCATCGGCAGCTCAATAGACAATTCCAAAAGTCCTTGCGGCACGACATTCGCTCCTATAATACCGAGTGTATTAAGGAGACGATAGAGCAAAACAAAGGCTCCAAAGTGTTCGCAAGAGTGGTGTCTATTGGGCAGAGTCGACTGACAAAGCTGAAAATGGAGGACGGCAGCGTGGCGTCGACAAGGGCCGAGGTGCTGTGGGAGATTGAGAGGTTTTATGGACGGCTTTACACCTCAGTAGCCAAACCCACTGTCGGCTCAACCAGAGATCCCAGAGCCAAGTTAACCCGACACTATACCGAAGATATCCCGGACATCAGCCTGTACGAGATTAGGATTGCCCTCAAACAGCTTAAAAACAACAAGGCGCCGGGCGAAGACGGAATCACAGCAGAGCTTCTGAAAGCGGGCGGAACGCCGGTACTGAAAGTCCTTCAGAAGCTCTTTAATTCCGTTTTGCTCGAGGGCGTTACGCCAGAGGCGTGGAACAGGGGTGTGGTCGTTTTGTTCTTCAAAAAGGGTGATAATACTCTACTGAAGAATTACAGACCCATTACGCTCCTGAGCCACGTCTATAAGCTGTTTTCGAGGGTGATCACGAATCGTATCATGAACAGGCTTGATGCCTTCCAGCCTCCCGAACAAGCCGGTTTCCGAAAAGGTTACAGTACCATAGACCACATCCATACGCTGCGGCAGGTTATACAGAAGACTAAAGAGTATAACCGGCCATTATGCTTAGCGTTTGTGGACTATGAGAAAGCCTTTGATTCGGTCGAAACATGGGCCGTACTTCAGTCCCTCCAGCGATGCCGCATCGACCATCGTTACATCGAAGTGTTGAAGTGCTTATACAGAAACGCCACCATGTCAGTTCGAGTACAGGAGCAGAGCACGAAGGCTATACCATTACAGAGAGGCGTGAGACAGGGAGACGTGATATCTCCGAAACTGTTCACGGCTGGTCTGGAGGATGCCTTCAAGCTCCTGGAATGGGAAGGACTTGGCATCAACATCAACGGCGAGTATATCACTCACCTTCTATTTGCTAATGACATCGTCGTTATGGCGGAGTCGCTGGAGGACTTAAGTACCATGCTCAATGACCTTAATGGAGTTTCCCAACAGGTGGGCCTTACAATGAACATGGACAAGACGAAAATAATGTCCAATGTCCATTTTGTGCCTTCACTGGTATTTGTTGGGAACTCCGTCCTTGAAGCTGTGGACCAATATGTCTACTTGGGTCAATTGATCCAGGTTGGCAGTTCCAGCTTCGAGGACGAGGTGTTTCGACGAATCCGACTCGGTTGGGCAGCGTTCGGGAAGCTCCGCCATGTCTTCTCGTCCAAAATACCTCAGTGCCTAAAGACGAAAGTCTATAATCAATGTGTGTTACCAGTGATGACTTACGGGTCCGAAACGTGGTCCCTTACTATGGGCCTCATAAGAAAGCTCAAGGTCGCTCAAAGAGCTATGGAGAGGGCTATGCTCGGTGTTTCTCTGCGAGATCGAATCAGAAATGAAGATATCCGTAGAGGAACGAAAGTCACCGACATAGCTCAGCGGATAAGCTCTTTGGAGTGGCAGTGGGCAGGGTACATAACGCATAGAACCGATTGCCGATGGGGTAAAAAGGTTTTTGAATGGCAACCACACGTACCAGCAAGGGCAGCGTCGGACACCCACCTACCAGGTGATCGAACGACCTGACCAAGATCGCAGGGCAACGCTGGATGCAAGCCGCTTCCAAACGGTGATTTTGGAAATCTTTGCCTATTATATATATATATATATATATATATATATATATATATAATAGGCCTATATATAGGTATTCGACGTGTTAGAAGACCAGTCAGGCAGGTGTCAGTTTTGGGATTCCGTAGTGAAAAAAATCCCTCTAAACAGTTTGATATTTTACTCCAACTCCCGAACCCCAACCCATGGATCTAAGGCCCAACCACGTAACAGTATTATACCTTTTCGTATATTGTAAATGGGAGGCACAATATTTCCCAGGTTATGAAAACCGCTTGTCTCGTGGTCAACAAACAATTTAAACATTATCTAAACAAAAATAACCATGATGACTCCAAAAGAAGAAAACGCAACCTATCTAATAAAATATTTATTTGTATAGAAAGTTTGCGCTATGCATAACCACAGAGTACTTTTGCATAACAAAAATTGACATTGTAAAGGATATACTTTTTCATTTTATATGAAAATTAATAAAGTCATTTTGTTGAAAGTTTCAGTACTCATATTGGTAATAATACAAAAAATATTTTTGAATAGACTTTCAGTCAGCCTAGTAATAAAAGTTATTTTTATGGAAAATTTTCTTCGTGAAAAATATTACGGTTTTTATCTAGTCGCCCCTTCGAAAATAGCATTCCTTGTTCTTGAATTTAAAAGAAAATCAAACAAATGTCAAATTGACAGCTTGCTAATGACATTTGTTTCCAAAAATTGTATGATGTGATGTGAAAAATGGAAGAAAGCACAAACCAGTGAATATTTTTGCTAAATAAAAGTCTAATTTTATCTCTATCGCATCAGTTTAAAGGAATCTTGTGGTCATCGTACTGAGTACAGTAAGCAATTTTATATTATAATATAGGTATTGTTATAATTACGAATAAAACACAAAACGCTATTTAGCTGCTGATTGATAAATAATGTAATTCTTTGTTTTAATATGTGATGATGGTGATAGGGACACTAGTCTCTTATTTCTTTTATCATACGTTTATGCACTCGTCCTCATCATATAAAGACTAGGTTTTTCTTAAAAACCTCTTAAGGGCCCGTACTACCTCACACTGTTTTGCATAATTGACTGTTATATCAATAATAATTAAATACTCAAGTTGAAATAAAAATGAAGCAAAGTTCAGGACTAACTCTGGTAACTATATGACTCAAAAACAAGATTGCGTTAAATTTTCTCGATAGAAAAAAATTGCAAAGTTGCCTCCAAATCACGTCTAATTTACTCGGTATATAGCATTATTCACCAAATACATTAAAATTAACCTTGAAACGTTTGATTATTATTGCATTACAGATAAGGCAGCCATCATATGTTTTTCTTTTTCGAATAACCCTTGAATATTCCTAAAAAACGAAAATATCCAAAGTAGCCAACGCGTTTAGACCATCCGCGTTTGTATCGCCACGCCGCCTGGCATATGTCGGGCTCTTAATGTGTTGCCTTTGTTGTGCTCTATCTATTCGATTCATTCTAATATCACGTTCGTGAAATTTATATTACATGGCAAAATAAAACAGGAAAGCGGGAATCTGCAGTGTTAATCACGTCTTAAGATAGAGCCTAGGTATGTTTGACCAAAGGGCCATGTTTAAAATGATAGTGAATGTGAAGCTGGTAGATATAGTAATAATAGTCATAATAGTGAGCCGAATCACCTAATGATTTGATTCTTCGGATTTTCGCCAATTCCCTTGATTGGATCTAACAATCTACTTGGGAAGGTAAATCTTCCCCCAGACAAGTCTGAAAGAAATGCTAAAATACATGTTACAAAAATTGATATTTACATAATCTTGTGTACCTCACAATAATAAACATAGGTTGAACCCCAAACAAAAAATGTGAAATTATAAAAATTATCAAGAAACCAACATGAATCAAAATGTAATTTTCATTAAAGTAATTTACTAAACTGTATAAAATAACAACCAGTACCTAACTGCAGTTATGTATAGTACCAAGTTGAATTGAAGAGTTATTGAACCTGTAACACTATATTTTCTATAGTATGTCAATATGATTTATATCTTCCATGTTGGTCTTGGAGAAAAGAAAAAACTTAGAATGTGTCAGCTACCTTTCTCCCCGCACAGCCTGTAGATAACTTATTATTTTGATTCTGTTTTCCGACCCACCAACATGCTAAACATGGCCTTTTATTCTCATGAATCTAGGCTCTGTCTACCCCGTAAGGGATAAAGATGTGATAATATGTATGTATGATTTATATTACAAATCAATCTTATGTACATTATGTGCCTCAATTTTGGTCTTCTCAAATACCTTTAAACTATCAGTTACTTTCTCAATAACAATTGTTTAATAATGGATGCAATGCCCAATTGGGCATCTTTGTAGTTGACAGGTTAATGTATTTTTTACTTTTATTATTTTCCAACTTATTTTGTACTAGCTTCTGACTGCAATACCTTCACTTCAATGTCGATCCCTCGGGAACAATACTTTTTTTTTAAATGAAAGGTACTCTTTGTCCTTTTCTGTATTCCAGAGAATGTGTATGCCAATTTTAAAATGATCAGTTCAGTCGTTATGGTGGGAAAAAGTAACAAACAAAAAGAAACAAATAAATGCACCTTTTCATTTATAATATTTTTTAGGATTTTATTAATCTAATATATGTATTTCATTATGATTTGCAATTTAATGTAACTACACTTATTAATATGAAATAACGCATTCTTTTAATGCTGCAAATAATCAAAAGAAAACATGGAATATCAAGAAAATTTCTCTTTCTTCTTGCTCCTATAATCAGAGAATCAATCAAACAAACAAAAAAAGGTTAAAATGAATGGTAACTTTGTTATAAAAATGGGAATTAAATGTTGTCATGATCAATTGTAATATAGGTAATAGCTTTCAGTAACTGCATATTTTAACCCTCCATTGTATAGAGTAAGGTTTTTTTTGTCACTTTGTGTGTAGAATGTTTTCCATATTTTCAACTTATTTTATAATAACTTTGATTTTGTTGAAAGCACTCTCGTGTCTGTTTAGTCAAGGCAGTTGCTATTTGGCAAAAATATAATTTAATCAGTGCTGGCTTAAGCTTGACAGTAGATTTATACCTACCACACATGGTTTTAGGAACTTCAATGTTTTTTTAAGACCTATCTATAGACACCTCGCACATAAAGGTATGTATGATGAAAAATGTATGGGGATCAAGCCATAATCAGTTCACAGACTATATCTATCTTCCAAGTTTCAAATGTGTAGTCGTAATAGTTTCAGAATAAAGTGGCTGTGACATACAGATGGACAGACAGACATGACGAATCTATAACAGTTTCGTTTTTTTTTTCGATTCGGCTACGGAACCCTGGAAAGGGTGCAAGGTCAGAAACAAAATAATTTGATATAGGAAAGTTACATTACATATAATTAGCAATTAATCAAAGGTTCAAGTGAAGAAGGAGAGTTCGGCAAAACAATAGCAATAAAACAATTTAAAAAGCCCTTACACAAAAATAGAAAATAAAAGAAAAAAAAGCACCGGGTTAACATGACCGTATTGCAAGACCCTGCAAGAAATTTACTCATTAAAACTAATATATTGATTCCAAACACGATGTTTGCTGTAAGTAAAAGAGTTAGGTTCTCTGGAGTCCATTCTGGTTGCAGCATCAGATCGAAGTTATCAATTAATTGTCATTTAACGATTATACTGGCGCGCGGGAAACATTTAATTTAGCAATCATATGCCATTACATCATTTTGGGAAAGAGCTGATACTCTTACACTGCTGGACCAATATTAACCAAACATAGCTGAGAACAACCGCAAGGAAACTGTCTTTCAAATTAAAGAAAAACGCATAAAAATTTATTCATCTATTTGAGAGCTATGGTGCCACAGACAGACACACACACAGACATCGGCGTCAAACTTATAACCCTCTTTTTGCGTCGGGGGTTAAAAATGCCTCAGTCAGGCAAATAATATCAAGCACCTATTAAACCATCCTGAATTTAGAATCCCATGAGAGAGACTCCCCTATACGTTAGAAACGATGCGAGATATCTCCAATCGCATCGCACGTATAGTGGCATCCCTCTAATCGGATCCGATTTAGGATGCGATTCAGGATTGTATAATACCCCCTTTATACTTCCCCAGTCCCTACCCCATCCTCAGACAGACGTGTGAAACCCACATGTACAAAAAATTATTAAGTAAAGGCTTATGTTTAAACGCATGCCAAAAGGGTACCTACCAAATAAAATTCCAAATGCTTACCAAAACGGATAAATGAGCGCCAAATTGTATTTCTTAAAAAATGGATCTAATTTATATTTGTATTTAATGCCTTAAATATTTATGAATACCTTTTAATTCATTTCAGATCAAATATGTTATATTGTCACCAAATGTTGTTGTGTTACCAATATTTTATATCATGAGTTTCGATTGTGTAATTTTTGCTGAGGTAAAAAAGCTAATCGATTAAATATTTTTTTAAATTATTGCGTAAAATATTTAAATTAAAATATTGCGGTTCCAAACATATCTCTACTTTATTGTTATATGAAATTAATTAAAATATGATAGTATATTTCTTTCTCAATTCCACAAAAAAAAACCAGCCAAGTGCGAGTCGGACTCGCGCACTAAGGGTTCCATACATTATATATAATAAGTTTGAATGTTTTTTTATGATGTAACTCAAAATTTGTTTTACGCAAGTTTTCCTTTATCTGTGCTAGAAGACGTTGCTTTGCTTCGTACCAAATTTCAAGATTCTGTGTTCATGGGAAGTACCCTTTAGGTTTTGATTCTCTTGCGAACGTCGAAAAAACACGAAAAATTGTGACATAACCTGTATCTTTTGATTGCGTTAGTTCAGAAGCTTGATTTTTTTACAACTGCAAGGGACAGAAGACCTGAGTATTTGATATGAATTTCAGCTTGATACCTCTACGCGTTCCTGACATTTGGAGTAATAATTATGTTATTATATGTCATAATCTGTTTTGTGTGTCAATAAATAAATAAATAAAAGGGTCTTGACAGACTGACACACAGACAGACAGACAACCGAGTGATCCTATAAGGGTTCCGTTTTTTCCTTTTGAGGTACGGAACCCTAAAAAGGTAAAATGAAAATATTACAATATTTTTATTATATTATACTTCTAATTCTAACATTAATTTGTCAATGGCACTATAAAGAACACAATAGTTATAATCAGTCAATCATGGACACTGACGAGAGCTTTTTTGATTTAACTGGATCATTCTCTCTTTCTTTTCTCGGCAATAGAGATATTCCTGGGTTTATGAGGTTGATTCACGTACATGTATACTTCAGTTTGATTGCTAAACCCAGTAAATATTTACAGGTACCTCACAAAACGTAAAACAGTATATACATGTATATACTGTTTTCATATATACATATGTACATATACATATACTGGTTTAAGAATGTAGGACAGTTACACTTACTGGCTAACCAATTATCACTTGATTGATATCATTACTTTCCATTCACTAAAAAACTGTTAAAAACTTAGTAATTTGGGTTCAAAGAGTTTTGCATGCCAGTCAAACTAATTTGAAGTAAGGTTTTTGGTAGTAATATTAAGACATAATTTTCATTTATCCATTATGGTAAGCAAAAAGAATATTTGTACAAAACATGCAATTAGTTTGATGTATGTTTATTTATCATGGCCTATAATATGGTATATTTTAGGACTCCTTTTTATAAAGCAATTTATTTTTTTGGAGTAATTATATTATTTGGTATTTAGGCTGATCTTCTGGTTAAGTTTAGTTCTGGTGATTGTTTAAGTTATACCCTTTTGTAAATGTGAAAACTCGGTCCCGCTACTGTTTTATTATACATACATATATAATATTATGGATATATATATATATACATATATCTAATCTTTGAAGCAGTACATTCTTTTACAATTATTTATCCGAAAATATGCATTATATAATCTTATAACGTCTCTGATAGTAAGAATTTGCAAAACATGTTTTTGTTTTTCTGCGTGCATGAGTTTTTACGCGCATTAGTATTCGCGAAGGCCAAATGAACGATAACGCTTGTTTATGCGCACACGCATACCGCTTTCATATTGACCGAACATGTATCAATCTAGTATTTATAGGCTTAGCCATACAGTTGAAAATAGGTCGACCCGGTATTGTTTTTCGCATCGGGAACTAAAAGACCTTGTGTGTTTAAATAATACACAACAGGTATAGAGCGCTGCGTCGCCACCACACCACATTTTGCAAATCGTAATATTACGTCATGGACACACCCATTCTTAGACTAATATGGTGGCAGTATACTATTACAGCAATCCAACGGTGAAATTTTAGTGATTAATTAATAACTATTAGGTTCACTAAATCATAACTAATCATCGTACAAAGAATATAACTAAGATTACCCTTATGTTTTTTTAATGTTGAAGTCTATGTATCAAAACGTACTTTCTAAACAGACTTCAAAAAAGGTTTTTTTTACCTCAGGGCTCCGTCATTTATAAACCGATTAGATTTTTTTTATTAAATAACTGAATTTTGTGAAACATGGTAGATACACATTTTACTATATTTTTCTCCGGTTATGATAAGACGTGGTATGAAACAAATGTACGCGAACGGAGTCGTGGGACTTATTATATCTACGTACAGCCGAAACTACTGTACCTAGAAACTTAAGTTTGTATGGAAGTTGCTCATTTCTGGCATTTATTTTATTTTATTTATTAATTTTAAATAAACGTGTATAAATGGTGGACTTAATGCCTTATGGCATTCTCTGCCAGTCAACCATAGGACTAACCGGAGAAATTAAGTTTGGGTGGTGCGATGGAGTGCTTTAGACATTACTTACAAGTACATATAGAAATATTTTAATAATAAAAAAATTATTAAAATATTAGGCATTAGCAGTGAAAATCAAATACTGACTTCGAACATAAGTTCAGTAGCAAAGACGGTTCTCCTAAACTAAAGTGACTAATATTATGAGTAAACATCAGTCATTACCTTGTTGATGTTTCTAATTTACTTCTGAACTGAACAAACAAATGGCGCCACAAAACAAATATCGTTGCCAATATTGTTTTAAAGTCTAATATTTAGTCATCTTGTTCCTGCTTCTATTTAGCGGTGTCCAAGAAGTTCTTCATTGTCCTTAAGATTGACCCTATTTATATTAGTAATATTTTTGATTTTTGTTGAAATTTATCCTAAATACTTTTGGTAATTTAATACTAGATTAACATACATTATAGCTTTTGTTGTCTCGTCACAAAATCTGTACCATTAAACAATTATCAATGTTCATATCCATCTAAACAATGATAACATTTCAGTAATGTCAAATCACCTTATCATCCAAGACAGAATAGAAAGGTACAAGTTGTTTAAGGGTCGTTATTACATTCAATATCCGACTTTGCGTGTCAGACTTTCGCAAGTGGCACGATATCACGCCATGCCGCGCGATCCTCTGTCATGCTGCGGTGTGGTCGAGCTGGTTGCGCGGTGAGTGAGGGCGCACGTGGTGGCGACGGCGTGTATATGTGTGGTGTAGCTGTGTGCTGTTCGATATACCATGCTGTCGTATGAACATCCGTTGTGCTGGCGACGTCACGCGACGTCAACCGGCCGATTGCTCAGCTCATAACAACAGTACAGTGGTAGAATCGGCGCGGATAACACGCGTCGAAATCTTGCCAACCGGTTCGGTGTGAATCGCGGTTTTACAGCTTACAGCTGATACACGTTGAAGTTATAATTAAATTGTGCTTGAAGAGGATTTAATCAAATCTAGGAATTAAAATATTTTATACATCCAGCCGAGTTCGTAAGGTTAGTTCGTGGTTTTCTGAGAATTTGGACAAAGTTACTTTTCTTTTAGTTATCTACATACGTATTTGGTATAATTAGTTTTATACTTGCACGCCAACTACATTTCTAAAACCACTAAGGCTTTATAAATTGCCAACTTACCTGCCAGGCTTTTTATAAAGCTGCAATGTCGTTGGATTCAGGTGGCAAAAAACTATGTTCTTTGTGACCAGCTGCTTCAGGTTCGTCGGTCCGTTAGTAATAGAAATGAATTGATGAGATTATGATTGTGGCAGTAGCTACTTGCTTATCTCAATTTCCAGCATTACCATTTATTAACTAGACATCTAACAGAGATTTATCATATTGTGAGTAAAAACACAATCTAAATTCAGACTGTTGTACAACATCATCATTTATTCATGCGTTTTTCACTGCTTCTTTATTTTCACTTTTTTATCTGCTGCAGTGTGTAATTTGTACCAGCCTATTGTTGTGTTAATAAAGCCATCGAGGCGTTAGTATTTGATCAACAATTCGATTCTTCTTGCCGCTCGATCTTTGTTTCGATCCTTCCTGTAAAAGCGCTGCATGTTTTGTATCAACAAGCCACTGTTGTTCAATGTCTTTTCCTGATATTCGTATTAGTTATTCACTACATTGCCAAGGAACATATTTTCGCATTCGTACCTTTTTCCTTATCCTTTTTGTTTTTTAATTGTTGAACTAGGCACAAGCGATTGTTTCAAAATAAGCTTTTAATTTCACCTGTCCCGGTGCATGAGCTGAAATGTTATGTACCATTAAAATCATATGAAAATGCAATAAAATGATAACAACCAGCTGTTTTGACGATAAATAAGTCTTTGCTGAATATATAGGAAATGTTTGAACTAATTAAGTTTGTCTATACATATAGAGATATTTATGTATGTAATGCGAATAAAAATAAGTCATAGTTATACGTAAGTACCTACATTGTATTAATCAATTCCCACTTTTATTGTTGACAATGTGCAAATTAAACTTCACCTTGAAGGGATTCCATATGTACCTACTAAGAAACTAGTTGTTCGACGATTGGAAAAACGGACACTATTCAAGTTTATTTGTTAACATAGCATCGTTTGTTAACTTAGATAGAATTCAAGCTTAGATATATGTTCTTAATTAATAAAAATTTTATTAGTCACTGAATGAGCCACTGTTTTAAATTATATATGTAGACATCAGTCATTTATGAGACCCAACGTCTTCATAATTTTATTAGTTCTTTTCCTATACTTATTTCCTACAGTTTTTAATGCGAAAAAGTGTTAGATTATATATTTTTTTTAATATATTAGCTATTCTAATCCTTCCAGTAATTACATTGCCTTACCCTTGATCGTATGTAAAGACACGTGAAGATCTAAACAACCTTTGTTGACTACATGAGACAGTATCATAAGGTTTCAACTATACACATATTCATTTCAAGGGGTATTGTGTTACTTAATTTTTGTTTCAAATGTATTTTTTTATTGGGCGTTGGCTGTGGCCCAATAAAAATTGGGTCGTTGTTTATCAAATACTTCAGATACCAACTGTAACAGTAAAATATAATGGTTTATTCTATTTCTTTTATTGAAGTAGGCAACATCTAGAACTTGTGTCAATTTCTTCCTGCTTGTCCAGTTCATTACACTGAATATCTACTATCCCTGATCGCGAAACATTAATTTGTTTCGTATTATGTAGCATACAAACATCAGCTGATTTATGAATTTGGTAATGTATGCAGACATTTACTACATAATTTTATTTCTTGATTTCACTAGAACTTATGCCAATATTAATATCTAAAAAACGATCAACGAGACCTATATCTTTATAATGTCAGTTGAAAATGTTGCCGATTACGATGACTTATCTGGTTTAAAGATTTTCCTTGGTAACTTAACTAATAAAGAACGTGCATATTTTTTTTTTTCGTTGTGTTATGTAAAACTTATATGTAACATGGCTTCATTATAAAATTTGAATATTCATACTTTTAAAATGGATTTTCTCAGCCAACTTTAACCTAACTTGACGTTCCAATGTCAAATTAAAAGTGTGCTTAGCAGTCTTTTAGGTAGACGCTTACGTAATAAGTAATCACCACTACTTTAAAAATAAACATATTTTCTATTATGATGATATTATTATGATAGATGATGATGATCTATTATAATAATAAATAAATAAAACTACTACTACCTTTCGCCCGCGTCTCCGTTCTCGTTAATGACGATCCCTAGGAAACAGTAATTGTAATCCTGACTAATATTATAAATACAAAAGTGAGTTTGTTTGTTTGTTACGCTTTCACGCCGTAACTACTGAACCGATTATGATGAAATTTTGCATACAAGTTCTCTGAAGTACGGAGAAGGACATAGGCTACCTTTTATACCGGGAAAAGTACTATTCCCGAGGGATCGACATTAACGCGCGCGGATCCGCGGGCGAAAGCTAGTATATATTAATTGTAATTAAGGTTCCATATGGTTTTTGTCCGAACCCGAAAATTCGCGATAATCGGTTCAGTAGCTAAGGAGTGAAAATGCGTTGCAAACAAATAATTAAATAAACAAACACTCGCATGTATAATATTAAATAATTATTAATTATGATTATCTTTCATGACCTCAATGTGACAGCGACAAACAGTCATTTGAATGATTTCACCGCGCAATTCGACCTAATTTTATCTCTGTCCACGTCATATGACGTTTATCTTCACTTCTGCGAATCCTGCTTCCGCATGAATGTAGATCAAATTCAAGCTTAATTTTATCAATATAAATAAAAGAAAATAATTTTTATTTGTAAATTAACTAGTAGTACCGTGAGCTGTAGACCTCGCGAGTAGCATTACAGCCGACTCCTTATGGTCCTAAGCGCCGTAGGCTCTTTTGATCCATTGAGCAAATTCAGCCATTTTGAAAAAAAAACAAAAACTGAATAGACAAAATCTATGTAATCATTGAATCTGCTCCAAATGTGCTCACACAATCTCACGAGAATCAAATCTGAAAAACTGTAGAGGACAACAACTGGACAAATAGCGTGAGAAACAATTTTTTGTCAAAGCTGAAGCAGAAGCTGACGGCTGAAGCTGAAAACGAAACGAACGAATGACAATAACAATATTCTTAATTTTATCCGTTGTATAACATATTTGAGACTCAATTCCAATCGATCTGACCGACAAGTTATCTTATCTGCGTTGTCTACTTCGACTCGTCCGATGTAACGAGATGAAAAAGTTTCTCTCCCACAGCGGTAATTACAATTGATGGGTTATCTATATCAATCTATATTGAAGTTATGATATTAATGACTTTAAGTCAGAATGCTTTATATGTATACTGTATGAAGTTTTGGACTGTTCATATTTTTAAACTAGGTATTTCAAATGTATGTCTCTGTTGTCAAATGTTTAAAAGTCAAATTACCATTCTATACACGGTGGTTTACCCCTACATATTTATGAGTTCGATTGCTAATTTATATATTTTCCAAATAGAAGAAAAATATTTTGTTTTTGTGCCAAATTCCTTTTGGTCTACTCGTTGTACGAGGAGGTTGATATATGGCTATTCTCGCGGATTAGTCACTGAAGTAAGTGTCGGGGCAGAGTCCCCGATGAGACTCGGCACGCACGCCATAGCCGCGTGGTGGCTATCGTTTTGCATATCTTGATTTCATAGCATTAAGTTTTCGCAAGGTGAATGAATTTGCCAAAATGAGTATTGTACTTATGTCTAATAGACATCATAATGTTGCTGTGCCACAGCTACTCATTATCTTTTGTTCTCTAACAAGCACTGTCAGTCAATGACCTGAATAATTCGATACGGCCACATGCCCACATTCGTACATTTTGCATTGCTCGTTATTTATGAAGTCCATGTTGTATTCTTGACTGTGCTGTGCAATGTTGAGAAATATCCTGCGCTTGCTGCTCCATAGTTCATCGACCTTATAACTAAAGTGATATTTGCTCTTACGTTGTATTGTACTTTTTCACTTCCTTGAAGTTGAATTATTTTTATTGCATTAACAAATAAAACTAAAGGGACAAATCCTCGTCTACGCTGTGAGGCTTGTTTCACACGTGCTATTTTATATAAAAATTAATTGACCACGTTTTGTTGTCATTATCAACTGCGTGTATGATACCAATGCAAATATGCAACCGCAAGAAGCCGCAGCTACACAATTCACACGTAACCACAGCTTGACCATTTTTTGTCGTGACTGCGTGGTGTGGTTTTGGTACGTGTGAAACAAGCCTAAGGGCTGATTCTGCTCCGTCTGATCAAGCTAGTTTTAATGTCAATTCAACCAACGTCAATTTTAAAGAGCCGAGCGAATCAGATTACATTGAATGTACTTACAAGAGGTACTTACCATACTTATGTAGATAAGTGTGACTAAAATCGATACACAGCGATTACCTAAGCAGGATTACGCGTGATGTCTTTATCATAACATTTTATTCTATTCTTTGTGTAGTTATTAACCGGATATGAATAATTGTCGTACAAAGTAACTCATTTTTTCCTTTGTTTCAGAACTGCGCTGAGCACGAGCGGGGCTTCTCGAAATATGGGTTAATAATAAAGATAGTTTAATTTCAAATAAACATTAATAAAACTTAAGTGTGAGTGTGTGTTCAAAGAAGGGGGTAGGATAAAACTTCAGCCATGTATTCTATGAACTACATTGGCAAGTTCATAGCGAACTTTCGCGAGTTCTACAACGAGATCAACGCGGCGACGCTCACCGGCGCCATCGACGTGGTGGTGGTGGAGCAACCTGATGGCAGTTTCACTTGCTCGCCTTTTCACGTCCGCTTTGGGAAGCTGGGTGTCCTACGATCTAGATTTAAAGTGGTAAGTTCTATTCAATTCTCTTAGGTACATTTTATGAATATGTCGTAGACTCAAAGTCATTTGTGTTTTGTTGATAAACACTACGCAATATGTTGTTAGTAGGTACATACATGCACGAATTACAATAAAGAACAAGTACATAGTGTCATGTGCCAAGTTGTTTACGATTACCGATTGAAAAACACATATAGCTAGAACCAGTTACGTCTTTGCTAATATCATTTTATTTTTACGGTCCATTACCCAAATTATTAACCTCCGTTGTATATCTGACTTACGCTTTTTTGAACCTTAAAAGGTAGAGGAGAAGTCAAATACTTACAGAATATGATATGTATTTCTTTTGCCGCAATGACAACAAAAAGCAAACGAAAATTAAAATATACAAGAGGATGGCCCTTGTATAACCAAAAATATTAATATGTCTCTACATATTAAGATATTTTTGGTGTGTTTTATATTGTACGGTGGTACGAAATCCCACTTGCACTTGGCCGTTTTTGTACTAATCTGATTAGCTAAATGAGGCCGAGAGGCGGTTCTGAAGAACTCTGACACCAAGGTGTGCATGGTCGATTGACCATGACACCTACTCGAAATGATGATGATGAGCTAAATGAAAGCAAGATTACTATAAAATAATGTTCTCATTTGTTTTAGAGCACAATTGGGTCCGTCCGATCTGTCATCCATATAAACTATCAGTTATACAATGGACGAAAATGTCCTATTTGATGTATCAATGGTTCAATATTTAACATAAGTAATAATATCTGTGTTTTTTATTGCCCTGGCTGATATAAAAGAAATGACAACCAGGAAATTGAATATTTCACATAACGTGTTTTGATTTGGTTCTAAATCAACAACAATATGAACAAACGTGAAGGCTAACAAGATTTTCCCTGTGCCGGTGTCAACACTTCTCAGTGTAGGTTGTGTTTGTGGCGTGGTTCAGACAACCCAATCGCCAGCCTCCTCCACTCTTTCGTAACTTATTGACCTTAATATGTGGGATCTTCAAATAACAGTTTAAACGCTTGATTTATGTTGAATCTTTGTTATCGTTATCATGAGCTTTGACGTCGATGACATGCTAACCTTATTTACCTACCTAGGGTTGCTGATACAAACGTGTGCGTGTGTGCCATAAATATTAAATAACATACCTATTATATTATTGATATATAAATATTTTATGAGTAGTATGTTGTTTATTTGAGTGATAAAAACCAGCCGTCTCAAATTAGAAATTGTTGTAAAATCATACGTACGTTATCGGTAATTTCGTCTTAAAATAATTCATTTTCGCCAAATTACGAATTAAGTCATCGCTATAAAAATACTACCATATATATAACAGATACTTCAACGACGATTACGCAAATGTAATGTCAACACTTCAAGAGTTAATATTAAAATCAAACTGTTTGAACAAACGTTTCAGCCAATCGAGAAAATAATGTACTGCGTCGTTTATAAGCAAAACAAAATTGTTTGCGTTCACAAGTTTGGTTTCAACAACTGTTGTATTTCAAACTTGCAAATGTCCGAATCTTGCCGTGGCCTTTTGCTTTGAATTGCATGCATAGCCTTAACATGTAGTAATTTAATTACTACATGTTTATTTTGATTCTCAGCGTAGATATCTTTTTCAGTATGTATGATGAACTCTGAGCCCTACACCACATAACCATCGCTACGCTTCTCAGCGGTCTTGCTCGTTTTTGCTAGATTTAATTTTTCGTCGTAATTTTCTTGGCGACAAAGAAACTGAAATAACAAAACATGACTACTTTTTTTATTTTACGAGTAATTTTACTTTGTTTATGAAGTGGTAGAACCAATGAATATACAAGTACTTGCACCAATGTTATACATTTTTATATGCATGAACATAATATGTATATGTATGTAGACCAGTATTTTTAGCAAAGTAGTGAAAATCACCACGCAAACATAGGGACGTCGCGAAAAAAATGTAGATCATTGAAAGAATTTGTGATTTCTCGACTGCTGCATGCCTGATCTTATTTATAGGAAGACGTTCAGTTAATGTGAAAATCCAGTCCACGTTCTATCTGTAGTACAAACGCTCGCAAAGCGTTATCCCATCCATTTATACGATGGACTATAAAGCTGTTTCCAAGGCCCGGTTTTGACTCATTCACGGACACCCAACCAGACAGTAGATTTACGTTTACCGATGGGAGTGTCCCGGAAAGTGTTAAAATCCTCCGCAGACTTTTTGCCTACAAAACTTGCTATTCGTCTGTTAGTTACCTCTTACTATAAATAAACGTCGCATGCATGGCAACAAACGACAAAGATGTAGTTCTTATACCGATAACCGATGTGATGTAAATGACGGTTCGCTGACGACAAGTATTATGGAATCTATAATCAGAGTAGAAAGGATCAAGGTCTTGATTGCCTCTAATCGCTGTAAATATTTAAGTATGTAAATTTATGTATTTGGAAATATATAGCGTCGGTCATTATTTTCGCGGTCGCTACCCGTTATCAGCTAGTGTTTATTTGTGCGATTAGTGTTTTATCGACCTTGTCTTACTATGGCATTGAATAAAAACTATATTACTTTTGGTAAACTTAATCAATAATTGAATGATTTTTATATCGATGTTTGTCACCATTTTGTATAGGTAGTAAGATTTTTATTGATGTAATAATTAAATATGTACAAAGGATCGCCAGAGACGACATCGTCACCAAATTACAAAGTTTACTTTGACGTAATGATTATGTTATGGCTCCGGCTGATAGGTATCTACGTAATTTTCTTCTTAGCAAAACATTCATTCGCTATTCAAATGTATTTATACATGCACTGGCTTTCACCCGCGGCTCCACCCGCGTCAATGTCGATCCCTCGGGAATAGTACTTTTTCCCGGAATAAAATGTACCCTATGTCCTTCTCCGTACCCCAAATAACGTGTATACAAAATTTTATGATGATCGGTTCAGTAGTTACAACGTGAAAGCGTAACAAATAAACAAACAAACTCACTTTCGCATTTATTATATTAGTTAATAATATTAGTTAGGACAAGACGGACTATATTTTTTTTAAACTTGGGATATACCCCGCTTTTGTAACGGCGCCAAAAGTCAGCCAGTTGTTAGATAGAACCTGAGAGATACCGCTCTAGAATGTTCTGGGCGTGTAACAGAAAGTTAACAATCTGATTGCAGACAGAAAACGTCATGCTCGACGTACTGTATGAATACGTTATGTAATAAAACTTACTAATTCTTAAAATGGCATATGACGAATTAATGATAATCAACAAGCTTAAAGAGTTAATAAATACTTATTTTATTCCATTTAAGAGCGCACCAATGCGACCCGGCTGAAGCCATTTCGCACCCCGCGCCCCGTGCGAAAGCAGGATAGATCTAATGACCGTAACGCGTAAAAAATGAGAAGAAGATAGTGGGTAGGCACAAGCGGGTGTCCTAGAATTAGCGGGCGTAAGCGCCAAATCACTTAATTGTTATTTAAAATAAAAGTACGATGTTAATGAGTAAAAAAACTTTGGCCAGATTTTAGAACTAGTTATTGCTAAGCTAGGAAACTAAAAATCATTTCTAAAGACCTTAGGGTTTCGCCGTTCTGACCACAAACATCAAATAAAGGGGCTATGTTTGCAAAATAAAAGTATCGAGGCTTTTGTTATTAATCGTGTTTTCAGGTTGGACAGTTTTAAGAAAATATGTTGAAGTTTTATATATAATAACTAACAGGCATGTAGTCGTTATAGATATAGACATCTAGACGAATGTTCATTGACAAGTTTCGCATTCGTGCCCTCTTAAGGTAACTAATCGAGAAGTCATTAGTAGAGATACCAGATGACCATTTATCTTGGTATATATAAGAAGACAAAACAGATCATCAGTCTTGATTCTATCTTAGAAAGGGACATTGCCAAAACAGACGAGAAAACTGCGTCTGATTCACTGTGAAAATTGGAATATTGCCAAATGTGGGCTTCAACCAACCCGACCAAGAAACGCGAGGAAAATTTGGCACAAATTGTTTTCTTCATCCGGCCACCTGTTTAATTTTTTACTCGCCGGCTGGGTATTGCTTTTTTTTATTATGACCCTGTATTGAGTGAACAACCTGTGCGGCCGTGGACTTTTTTCTGTAAAAATAAACATGGTCAATGCCAGGTTTGCTCGTACAATATGCGGACACTTTGAAGGATAAATTTTAAGTAATAAAACAAAATGATGAGTGAATCACTGTTCCAAATATACATTTTCAAGTTCCATATTGGACCGTTGCATACAAAGACAGAATCGATGCTTGATTGGTAACTGTTTTACCAGACTTTAGCTTAGCCAGGACTCACGCAATATTTTTTAAACCAGTGGAATGTTATTCTCCTATCCTGGATGCGTAATAGATAAAGACTTAATGTTTAAAGTGTTGTTTTTACACAGACTTAATGCTTTTTCTTGTATTTCTAGGTGGACTTAGAGCTAAATGGTGAGCCTTTGAACATCCACATGAAGCTGGGAGAGTCAGGCGAAGCGTTCTTTGTCGAGGAAGTAGGAGAGGACGAGGCGGAGTGCTCCGCTCATCTCGCCACCTCCCCCATTCCGGCTGCCCGCTTCGAGGATCTGTACGAGCCCCGCCGCAGGAACTCGCTGTCCGTCGTCGAACCAGACCATGGACAGGCCTCGGACTACACCAAGCGGAGGTAAATGAATAAGAAAATATAGCTAAATTCTAGAAAAATATTTTATACAAAGTATCCTTCACATTTTAAGTTAAACACTAGAAAGCGATAGTTCGATCGTAATCTACATTTTGCGTGTAATTTGAAAGCGAAACCGCAGGCGAAACTAAACAGAGCATTAGCATTTTTGTATTATCTACACGTTTTTTACATAATGCTTGAACAGAAACATACTTCGCTAGATGGCAGTTTCTTATTAGAGCTTACAATTTCAACTCATTCCAGATACACGGCTGATGGACAAACTATGCAGAAACCTAATTTAAGTAAACTAACAAAAAATACCAAAGAAGATACTGCTGCTAACAATAATAATGAAAATGACGCTCTATTTGAAATGGACGGACTGGACGAGCAAGGGACAGATTGGACTGACGGCCGCACGCCCAAGACCTTCGCAGCAACACAACTCGGCGAAGTCGAGACCGCCGCCCACCAGACAGTGCAGAAGATCAGTGCTCACAATGACTTCAGACCTATTGAAGCCATCCCGTCCAACATGGAGGAAGGCAAACAGAACGGCAATGGCAAGAAGAAGAAAAAGACAAGGAAAGTTAGTTCTAAGAAGAAGCATCAACGGAAATCCTCGACTAGTTCTATCTCCAGCCAGTCGGACCGCGCCGGGTCTGAGCACCGTGGCTCGCAGCCTACCGCCATTCCTAATACCACCGACATCAATTTCTTCAGTGACACTGAAATTAACTCCGCCGCACTTAGGTAAGTTCTATATTTATTTATCTTTGAAAGTATCACGCATGGTGACATGCTAATTCAAATTTTGCGTCATAGCTTACATACAAATAATACATGATAATTGGGATTATTTGTTACGTAGCCAGTCGTTGTTTGTGTCTATTTATTTTAACAACTAAATTTAATGTCTGCATAAAACGTCATCTCTCATCATGCGGTACATGAAGCAGGATATTATTATGATAACCACCAACTCTTCTCAAATAAAATCTCGAAAAAGAGAAGTAAACACTGTCCAATTTGTGTCGCCATTAAACTTATACATAATATAAAATAAAAAGGCTGTAGAGCTATTTCCTTCCTCTTCGTATTATAGGTATCTTAAATATATTATAATACGCGGCGCATCGACAACTTTTCAACAAGCTTACGTTTGCAAGAAATCGGCAAAAATATCGCATAACCAAACCAATGCACCGCTGAATGCAGTGGCGTGTACTGTACATATTTATTATCGTTGGACTAGTAATCTGTTGCGTGCTCCAAGTTCTAATAGACTCACGAACACAGTAGATAACTAGTTTATTTGTGATCTGAGTTACTAGATTTTAAATAATGTGTTTTGCTAAAAGTGGGATGAATATTGAGTCGCCTGGTTGCAGCGAAGAGATGTCCAACCTCAACTTGAAGGGCGACAACCGCATCCCGATGGCTTTGTCCGACACGGCGTTTGAGGTGCACGCCGCCTCGAGAAATGCGTAAACATTGATTATGATAATTCCAATCGCCACATCTTGCTTTCCATACTCACTAAATAATCGCCAGTTGGAGAGCCAATAGCGAACATTGACCTATATTTACTTGTCTCTGTCATGCTATAATGCCGGAATTTCCGAAGTTTATCAATGAATATTGTCGGGGATAGGTTGACAAAGGCTTGACATAACGCGAGCGACAGCTATAGTTAGTTACATATACAAAAAAAGGTTAATGTACGGTATTGACTCATTAATTTGCGATTAGTATAGCTCCATATAGATGTTGTGACGTACACTAATAGTATACTTTTTCTGTGGAATAGTAATTATTTAAAACACTATAGCAACCACGCTTATGTAAAGCAACAAAAGGTATCCGTAGAACAGCAGTACTTTCGACTCATCATCGCAAAACGATGACTACGCAAAATATATTCGGTTTCGATTTATTCATATTTGTATTAACATAACAAGTTAATTTAATTCAATAATGGTCGTTTGTTTAGGGTTCCGAACAACGCCCTAATAGTTTCGCCATGTCTGTCCGTCTATCCATCCGCGGTTTTACTCAGAAATTATAAGTAGTAGAGAGCTGTAATTTGGTATGGATATGTATATTAATCATGCCGAGACAATAGCAAACTAAAATTTTGAACAAATATTTTTTTAGGGTAGCTCTCGTACAAGTAAAAAGGGAGTCATATTTTCTTTCGCAGCTAACCCAACGTTTGGGTTGTTGTTGAATAGGTATTTTAAAAATATTGTGAGCTTGTGAACATCTTTTTTCGATTTACTTATCCGTTTCGGAAATATTTGGTTTTATAGTTCAAATTTTTGTAAGAGTCCAGTGTCCCCCCCTTTCTATCTACTAAATGGTTGTATATGAACACGTGAAAAAATTTACGGTAGTAATATATATAACGAAATTTAAAGAAAAACTATCAGAGCTAAGTAGAGTTTATAAATTAAAGAGTTATAATTGACCAACTTATAAATGTACTCGGTAAAGTAAAATTTAATACAAATTGAATTAAAAATTAGTTAAGTCAGTTGTTAATTACGTAAAACAACTACTGAATATAAATTATTGAACCACGTAAGGTCAAGTAAATATAAAATCATAGCAGCTTTAATAATAATAATACCTAAAGTAATAGCAATGTGTTTACGTTCGACAGCGCGCGGCACTTGGCGTAACGATAGGAGGCAGCTTAATACCTATTGCGCTTGGGAATCAAAGTAGGTAATATACCTACGAAATCTTGTTACCAGCGCTTGCCTCTCCTCGTGGTGGAAGTAGAACTTTATAAATCTTTCTCTAGTTACCACCGTCTGATGTGGACTCGTTTTTAGACGGTAGATAATGGTACGGAACCCTTCGTGCTCGAGTCCGACTCGCACCTGGCCGGTTTTTATTTAAATTATTGGTTTTTCGATGTGGTCGTTTGGTACATGTAGTAGTGTTGTATTTAAAGCAATATTGGTGTTTTCCTTATTTACACTTAATAACAACTGCCTGAAATCTTTTTAATTTTATATAACTTGTATAGTCACTTGTACAGTATATGTAAAGTCACAATACTATAGTTAGACACACTTGCTTATTTTAATTAAAATTCACCTTACAATGACAGCATTGTTAAACAAAGCTTAATTAATGTAATTTTTAATTTTGCTAATTGAAGTGACGATTTTGGTTGTATTTATCTTGTGTTAAGTTACTCATAGTTAAATAATTTCCAGAGGTTCTCGAGGTGGCACTCCTGTGCAATCCGACACGGAAGTTGAGTTGACTCGTACCACAAGTGGGGACAAGTCGTCACAATCGTGGCGCTGGGGTGAGCTGCCCGAGCCGCCAGTTCGCGGGGTGGAATCTCCCGCCTCCCCGGAATCCGTGCCCTCTCCCGACTCCCCAGCGAGCCCGGCGGAGCCTGCGTCCCCCACGGAGCCCCTCAGCTCTGACGAGGAGAGGCACGGTCGCCGCGGGGTGTTGAGCGGCATGTTCAGGTTCATATCGGCGCGGGACGCCAACAGCGGCATCACGGAGGGCGTCTATCTGGACGATCTCGACCGCGGGCAGGTCGACCCCGGCCTTTACTTCCCCAAACATCACGCCGATCGATATCGCTCAGGTGAGAAACATTAACCTTTTTTACCAGGAAAGTATTATATAGGCTTATAAAGAATCGCCAAACATACGTTTATTACAGTATTTTTAGATTATCTGTAGTATATATCTGGTAGTCCTTAAAGGAACTACGGCAGAGGCCGAGAGGCGGTTCCGAAGAACTCTGATACCAGGGTGTGCATAGTTGACTGACCGTGACACCTACACAAAATGATGATGATGATGGCAGTTAGTATATTTTGATAACGATACAAAAATGTATAAAAAATGTTATTCAACTGAATAAATATTCATTATTTTCCTAAATTCTTGAGCACAAATCACGGCCCCAGGCCGTCGCTCGTTATTAGCAAGGCTAGATTGTTGCGGCCCACAAGTTAAGTATGCGTTAGAGTGTGAAGCAAAGCATGCGGTCGAATTGCCATTCAGACGTTGACATACATTTATTTATAGATCCTTTGTTCTGTAACGATACATGCTAGTCATGTCGCTTGGCATAACGTCGCATGATCGAACACTCGTTCGCAGTGCTAGCCGTGCAGCTTTGGAACTCCCAGCCATCGGCGGGCCCTCGAGGTCCCGTAGTAGTCTGGCATTTAAAAATTCAGTATGCGCATATTTCTCTCACCATTTTAAATGAGCATGAAATATTTACGTAGTATATACATATATGTATCACTGTATTTTTATATATGTATTTTGGTATGTAAGTTTATATTTTATTTATTATTTAGTATATAATATATAACCATACATACATTTTTGTATGGCTTTTAATTAATATAATATTATTTTGCACTTACTTCTACTATATTTTATTCTCGGCATCACCTGTTGGTTATAAAAATAATAAAATCCTTTTATTTGCCAACACAATTCTGTTGTTGTCATCATATTATTCTGGAAAAATATATTCAACAACACACAACTATCCCGACCTGCTCGAAATCCCATCCCCGTTGACTGGTAGATAAAGCTTTTGGCTTTAAGTCCGCCAATTACATTGTTGTAATGAAGTTTTTAAGTAAACATACATACATTTATTATCACTTCTTTCCCATGGGGGTAGGCAGAGACTATGGATATCCACTTTCTACGATCCTTACAAATCTCTTTTGCTTCATCTACATCCATCACTCTTTTTATGCATGCTCGCCGGTTTTGGGTACTCCTTATTTCGCCTTTTGCTTTTTTTAATTAAATAAAAAGTAAATGATGCTTGGGCAGGCACCAGCAACCCGATCCCGTCGGTGGGCCCCACTGAGGAGGAGTACGAGTCGGGCAACGGGCCCTCGCTGCCGCAGTCGCCGGCCTCGCTCGACCCGCCGCAGCTCGACTCCGACGACGACGAAAAACTCCTTACCAAGTGAGTGGACATCAATAGCGAACCTATAAATACAGGGACTTAGCCTGACGCGGCCTAAAAATTCGTATAATGTAGTTTTATATAATTTTGCATGGCTTTTGTATAATAATATAATTTTATATAATTAATTTCGGCCTAAAAATTCGTATAATGTAGTTTTATATAATTTTGCATGGCTTTTGTATAATAATATAATTTTATATAATTAATTTTACGCGCGCGACACAGAAACATTGAAATTAGATGCTTATCTTTTGTAAAATAGAGTTCAAAATATTTCAACAGAAAATGCGTGCGCGACGCGATCGCGCGTACCTTATATCGAAATATTTTGAACTTTATTTTATAAATAAATATAAATATATACGAACAAATCACACAGATTGAGCTAGCCCCAAATTTTATATTTTATAAAAGATAAGCATCTAATTCTAATGTTTCTTACTGTGTCGCGCGCGTAGAAATAGCGTACGTGTGAACACGGCCTAAAGGTGACTTAAGTACATCAAGATTAACTACGTTTGGTGTATGGCTTTTTGTAATTCGATGTTTGATTTTTTCATACAATTTTTTTTTTATGTAAATTTTCAATTCTACTCATCTTAACTCTATGGCAATCAGCGCTTCGAGGTAATAATAGTAGGTACCTACGCTCACGTGGCACGCGGCCGGTGGCTGCTGGCTGTGCGCATACCTACAGCTACAGTACAGTAGAATTAAACATAGACTTAACGTTGTTAGTCATGATGTACCTAGGTCGTCTTTAGCAGGTTTTGCGTTAGTTAACTGTATAACCCTGTATAATTAAAAAGTATGGTGTAAAATTCCACGCGGGCGGGGTAGGAACCGGCGACCAGGTCTATGTACGACCTATTGAGCTACCGCGTGTTCTAACCTCGGCGTCGGAAATCTCCATCATATCCCATTCCCCTTCACCTAACACAACTACCCCATTTAGTGAGGTATTTGATTTAGGTGACGCAAGCCATAATGCGTATAAGGGGAATGGGATATGGTTGCAAAATAAGTACTAGTACTTATATACAGAAGTCACACTCTGCAAAGGTATTCAAAGAAATATCAACTCAATGTAGTTGGCGATACGGTGTAATTTAGCTCGTACGCAGCACCTTTTAATTGAGGTACCTACAGCAAGCCAATTTTATACTTATAGCTCTGAACATACGATTCCTAATTTGTTGAAGGGATTTGTTCGGATTTCACCTTCGAAGGTGTCACCGTGCGTAGATATGTTTCGATACCTACACGGGAAGTGAGACCTTTAAAATAAGGCCTTTAAATGGTGGAGATTTTCGACGCCGAGGTTGGAACATGCTTTAGATCAATAGGTCGACCCGAGGTCGCTGGTTCAAACTCCGCCCGCGTGGATTTTTTTCACCTATTTCTTAATTTAATAAGAATTATCAAAATAGCATTATGAATGCAAAATAAACACATTAAAACTATAAATAAACTTAGAAGAGAGAGTCGACGCCTGTCCTTGTATGATTTGTCAAAATTTTTATACACTTTTATACATTTATTTGAATTTATGCTAAATATTGCTAATATAGATTTCACACGTCGCCACCGGCGTGGAAATGTTTCTACTGAATACATGAATTCCAATCGTGTTCTATTGTTTTTAGTAGTAAAATAAGCATGGTTGTTATAATTTGAAAACATTATAACATTGTAAAAAATGATAACCGTTAGTCACGCTCACGCCACACATGTTAACATGTCAGAAGATATTTTTTAACGAGTATTGTTAATTTTTTGTTAATCTTACGTAGTAGATAAACATGATGTCAGTCAGAGCTACCGATTTTTGGTCATTAGATAAAAGAAGCTAAAAAGCTTCTATTGTGAAAGGTGTCGAAAACGACACCTTTCACAATAATACCGCTATTATTGTGTAAGGTGTCGAAAAAGAATTACATGCGTAGAAATAAAGTTTGTTTTATTAGTTTACATTTCAATCATATGTAATGCCTTTGTCTACATAATTTGTATGTATAACCTTAAAGTTTATATTATAAACTTAATATATTTATTAGAAATTTGGCAAATGGCCGCCCGTGCGCCTTTTTTCTTGTTTCTCAAGTTATTATATTTATTAAAGTTTAAAATCGTGTGACAGTTAAACCTGTCGGTGGTGTAACTCGGTGTGGTTTTGAGCACAGAAACATATCAAGATAAAACGGCGATGCCAGGATTTTGCTAAGGAAACCCGCGTGTCAGTTTTTGCATAATCCATGCCCCAAATTTGGCGTCATTACTATCGAAATAGTAATGTGAGATGCACAAAAATAAATAGCGTCATATCGATAAACAGGTTTTACAGTTTAAAACTGCGGAATGAACCGTGTGTTCAAGTCGGGACGTGCACGCTGACTGAATGAACGCACGCAAGAATCTTGCACGATCGTGCAAGATTGAGACACGCGTGTACCGCCCTCTAGGCCGTTCTATCTTGATATATTTCTGTGGTTTTGAGGCTAAAAGTAATGTAATCGCGGCAGGGGCCAAGTGGAGGTGTACGTGCGGGAGGAGATGGTGTCGCGCGCGCTGCCCTTTGAGGAGTTCTGCTCGCGCGGCGCGGCCTTGGCGGGCGAGGGCCGGCTGCTGGTTCGGCTCGGCGACCGGCTCATGCCGTGGCGCAGCGCCGGCCCGCTGCTGCTGTCGCTACTGGCCTACCGCCGGCCGCTGCCCAACGTGAGTCCCCGCCCTTACTAATATTACTAGCTGCGCTGGTGCGGCTGACGACCGCCCGCTGCTGCTGTCGCTACTGGCCTACCGCCGGCCGCTGCCCAACGTGAGTCCCCGCCCTTACTAATATTACTAGCTGCGCTGGTGCGGCTGACGACCGCCCGCTGTGCTGTCGCTACTGGCCTAGCGCCGGCCGCTGCCCAACGTGAGTCACCATCAATCATCATCATTATTCATCATTACAGCCGCAAAATGTCACTGCTGGATAAGGGCCTCTCCCAAGGATTTTTCGTTCCATGGGAGGATATTGCCATACTCACCACACTTGGCAGTTGGCAGGTGGGTTAGCGAGCGCATTTTCTTTGGCTTCTTGTGCTTCCGACGCTGCTAGCAATCGGAAGCATTATTAAGCTGGGGAAGGAAGGGAATTTGTTGGATTTGGGAAGGAATGAGGGAAAAGCAAGTAGCAGCTCGCGAGGCCGGGCTGGCGTATCCGGACCGGCAGTCGAGGATCACACCCCTGACCATACAACATCAATCAATTAATAAATCATTTATTCTAACAACCACAGTCCCTTATTGTTAGTAAAAATTCCAGCTTATACTTAAGTAAGTAGAATCGCATCTATATTCATTATAAAATAATTAAATAATAGATCTAAATTAATACATCGTCATCACATAAACAAAGCCTTGCACACGGCCAGTATTTTAGTAGTTACCCGTGTCCATTACATTTTAGTCAAGTAAATTATTAAACAATTTGGTCCATGATGTTCTATTTTTTTGGGCGAGTAATGCCATTCTGCCTTGCCCACTTGACCAAAGTTCATTGCAACACTGAAGAAACTAATCAGTACGGGTAAAAGTTATAAAAAAGATTTTGGGCAGTTGTGGACTAAAATACTTACTACACTTTTTTGTGTACTTGACTTTTTAGTTGAGTGCAACCTAGACTTTACAACGACTTCTGTCGTAATTTAACCTTTATCATTATCACACATATTCCTCGTGCAAAAAAATTATGCACAAGCTAAAAATCGCATAATTTATTTGAGTTGTTGATAAGAACTAATATTAATCGGCAACTTCGGCAGAGGACTTTTAGTGTAATGTGAAGGCCCCTAGGCTACGGAGCTGCGGCCTAGGGGCCTTGATATTCGTATATGCAAAATGTGTTTGGGAATTGGTCATGACCTAGTGACCGTCAAGTGCATGAGATTAACCTTGAACTTCTTTAATTATAGATATGCTATCTTAGATGATTTTTTTGTTTAGAAATGAATAATGATCATCTTTTGTCATTTAGTGACAAATGTTTTTTTATTTAAAAAAATAATGAATGTCAGAGTGTCACGTGGTTTTTTCCTCGTACAGCAAGATTGTGGTATGGACTCACACCCGAGGTTTTCCCTGTGTGCTATGACTTGAGGTCCTTCAAAAGGCGTGTTTACAGGTATCTTAAGAGTCGGCAACGCATCAGCACCTCCTCTGGTGTTGCTGATGTCCATGGGCGACGGTGACCACTTCCCATCAGGAGGCTAGTCTGCTCGTTTGCCGTCAAATATACATAAAAAATAAAAAAATGTATTCGTTCCGTATCCAGCGTATCCTGGAGTCGCTGGAGAAGGGGTCTGACAAGGAAGGTTCGGAGGCGGCGCGCTCGCCGCCCTCGGACGCCGCCAAGCCGCGCGGCTACTCGTGGTGGAGCTGGCGGCGCCCCGTCGAGGCCAAACGGTGAGCAGCACTTATTCTTCTTACTTAGCTCGAACCTTAGCTTTTATTTAGTTTCACCTGTCCCGATGTTTTATCATCATTATCATATCAGCCGTAAGAAGTCCACTGCTGGACATAGGCCTCCCCCAAGGATTTCCAATACGACCGGTTGGAAGCTGCCTGTATCCAGCGTCTTCCTGCGGCCTTAGTCAGGTTATCCGACCATCTGGTCAGTGGATGTCCGACGCTGCGCTTGCCGGTACGTGAAATTTTGCATGCATGTGTAAATCGGATGACAATACAATATTATAGAATCTGTGCGCTGGTCTGATGCTGGAGTTGGAAGGCAGCCATAGGAACCCTTAAACTGAACAAGGTACACCAATCGTGTTTGGGCTCATGGGATTTGTCGTGGATTCGTTTATTAATTAAAGCTTGTCACAAAAATGAAATTAATGCAAAAACACTTGTTTAAATAATAAAAAAGGTTCGCGCTATGTCCCCTTGATATACATCATTATGCACTTCTTCTTCCTTATCCCACTTTTACATGTGGGGTCGGCACTGTATGTCAGTTCTCTCCATTTTGTTCTGTACCTACCATACCCTTTGTCACTCCTTTCTTGTTCATGGATGGATTGTGTCAAAGAGCGTATGACTCTCCTTGACACATTCCATCCATCTTTTTTCGGGTGCTGTCTTATTACTTATTCGTAGGGTGCCGTTCATATTTTCAAATCGAATGCCTTTCTAATGATATGAGTTTCTTCTCTCCTCATCACATGCCCATGCCAACTCAGTCAAGCGGTGAGCTACAAAAAATCTAAATCCATTAGGATACATGTATCCACTGTAAGACCACTGTTGAGAAGAATACGCTGACAGATACTCTGTCCCGACAATTTTAAAATACAATCAGCCGATTTAAATAGTAGCAATATTCACGAAGAGGGATCTATAGACGTCGGATAGTTGATGGAGCACTTTTTTCAACATTTGCCACTTGTTAACTGATGATTACTATTGATGATGTTAGGTTTAAAAGGCTATCTACAAACGTTAAATTCTATCTCAATCTCTTTTAGCAATGAAACATCGCCAACGAAGGAGGAAGCACCAAAAGAAGCTAGTCTAAACGAGACTGAGAAGGTTGAAGAGAAGCCAGTAGATGCTCAAGTAGAAAAACCAGTGGAAGAGGCAGTAGAAGTTGCGAAAGCGGATGAGGTCACGGAGCCTACGGAACCAGTGCCAGAAGACTCGCCCAGCGCGGTCGAAGAAAGTAAAGCTCAAAGTATAGGTGAGAATACTTATTTATTTAATAATAGTACAATACTTCGTAAATTTCCTTCGGTATAAAATAGTCCATTATTGTATGTTTTTATGTAATCTTTACAATAGTGATACCTATTTCTTTTATTTGTCCGGTCAAATTAGACATTCAAAAGTACATAAATTCCGATCAAGCTGAAAATTAGTAAAATTGTTGAAAAGGTGGCACTTAGAAAAAAAGTGTCTATTAATATCTTTTTTGTAGATAATTTTATGATCTACAATTTTTGTCTGAGGTAACTTTGTGATAAAACTTACCGGTGAAATCTTTTCGGTGAAAATCGCGAAATGCCCAGTTTTTTACTCATACTAGTGTATACCTCCAGCCACGCCGCTAGCCGTGTGCAATATTGCTTATGTAGTGATAGGCGTTTTGCCCTTGAGGCAAGCCGAGGAACCCTGAAAAAGGGAGTATGCAAATCGAAACTTCTAACTAGCTATTTGCCGCCTCCCCTGGAGGAACATATGAACCCATAAGTGCCTGAAGTGCTATTAAAACTTCCGGCCAACTTTGCTCACCCGCATGAGGCGGGCATGTATACAGTGCTACCACTTTTATAAGTTATAGCGATATAACTGCGCAGAAATCAAATTTTTGCATGGCGCGAAAGTATCCGTCCGCTATTGGCTGATGTGTACGGGCCATGTCTGGAGTTCGCTGCAGCGCCGCGCAGTACAACTATTATGAGCGAGACTAAACGAGTCCTGTTTTTAGATTTCAAATCTTGTGTAGTAGCTATAAGTTCGTTATTTCACTGATATTTTAACTCGGTTTTATTCGGCGGTAGGTTTTGCTCTTGGACGAATTTTGCTATTCTGCGCCGCCGAACAAAGCCGATGCGACTTAATAAAGTGGTAGTTCTGTGCCTCGTCAAGAGCATTACGGCTTTTAAAAGTGTGACTGAAGATTGTATGTAACCCAGTGATCAGAGTGAAGTTAATAATATTGGCCGCGGGCTTCAGATGGTTCATCGTTTGTTCTTTGTTAATCACTAGGTGCAAAGTATAAAACATGTTGGACAAAATATAACCCATGTTTACATTTGGTACTTGCTAAGTTAAAGTTGTTATGTATTTGTTTTGTGCTGTCATGCTTATTAGCTATTAGCATACTTCGCTACTTATGCTGAACTATACCCAGTACAATTTTTTGGGTGTACTATGTTATTTTTATTTGAAGTGAAAACTTCATTAGGTAATTTTTTAACCGACTTCGAAAAAAAAGGAAGACGTTATTCAATCTGTTGTATTTTTTTTACCTCATAACTTTGTCATATAAGAACAGATTTTAAAAATTATTTTTTATTTGAAAGGGATACTTTCAAGTTGATCCCATTTAAATTTCACTACAATCGGTTCAATAGTTTGATTGAAGTCGGTTTTTTATATAATAAATACCTTTTATTTTTTCTCCAAAAAATCTCATACCTACGATAAGAAACGCGTGATACTATATGTGTGTGTTGTTTTCAATTTATTGTATAATTTCTTGTTTTCTTTACGCAGTATCTACGACCGCCTGTTTTTTTCTTTATGCTTAAGTTTATTGCGGCAAGTAAACAAAATGTTTCGTTTTATTTGTTACAGATCGTCAGGAACATAGTTCGTCAGACTCTGATCATGAGGGTCACGTCAGGCCGTCTCGCCGCCATTCAACATTCCGTAAAACACTCCGACTTTCGTCTGAACAAATTGTAAGTAGAATTTTCCCGATTACATTCTCTGTAATGTCTCAGCGCCCGGAATCCGTTATTCTGACATTCAATCATCATCATTGCTGTAAAAATACCCCTCCCAAGGACTGTTGTCCCATGGGAGGATGTAGCCATACTCACCACGCTTGGCAGGCGAGTTGGAGAACGCAGTTTCTTTGGCTTCTTGTGCTTCTGACGCTGCTGCCCATCGAAAGCATTATTAATCTGGGGAAGGATATGAATTTGTTGGATTTGGAAAGGAAATGAAGATATTGGGATACTACTCACTCGGATTAATGGGGAAAAAACAAGTAGCAGCTCGGGAAGCGGGGCGCGCGTACCCCTGACATATTCTGACAGTGTCAGCTGCCTAAAAGCATCCGACATAAATACATCTACCAATGATACCTGCAGTGGAGACTAAAAAGACCTGCTGATGATGATGACCCGCGGCTCCGCCCGCGTCAATGTTGATCCCTCAAGAACAGTACTTTTCATCGGGTTAAAAATGTACACTATGTCCTTCTCCATACCCTAGACAACGGTATGCAAAATTTTATGACGGTCGGTTCAGTAGATAGGACGTGAAAAAGCAACAAACAAACACTATTAGGGCGTGAAAGATTAACAAATCACTTTCGCATTTATAATATACTAGCTTTCGCCCGCGGCTCCGCCCGCGTCAATATCGATCCCTCGGGAATAGTACTTTTTCCCGGGATATACGGTAGCCTATGTCCTTCTCCGCACTCCAGAGAACTTGTATGCAAAATTTCATGATGATCGGTTCAGTAGTTACGACGTGAAAGCGTAACAAACAAATAAACAAACTCACTTTCGCATTTATAATATTAGTAAGGATAAGGATGGATTAGTATACGTTCCTGAAGAAAGCCATATAACCAGGCAGGTTCTGAATATGCATGTCAAAGGACATCGAAACAGAGGGAGACCAAAGAAACATTAGATGTCTTGTGTAAAGGAGGATATGAGTAGGAAGGGAGTGACGGACGAGGCGACTGGAGAAAGAAAGAAATGGAAAAAGCTTACGTGCTGTGCCGACCCCACATAAATAGTGGGATAAGGATAAGACAGAAGAAGATTAGTATGCGTTCCTGAATAAATAAATAACAATGTGTTTCCAGAAAAACCTGAATCTGCGCGAAGGTATGAACGAGATGGTGTTCAGCGTGACGACGGCGTACCAGGGCACGACCAAGTGCAAGTGCAACGTGTTCCGCTGGCGGTACGACGACAAGGTCGTCATCTCAGACATCGACGGCACCATCACCAAGTCAGTGCCTGCTTGCTACTTACTCCTTCATGCATTTTTTTTTCTTTTCATGTATTTGGCACTCGAACTTCATTCAGGAGCTTATTTTCGCCAGTGTCTAGTTAATCTTCGAGTTATTCTTGTGTATCATCGAAATGATAGTGTAATTATTTCGCTGATTCTATGGAGCCCCTGGCGACAATTCCCACGAATCCACTGATTTGATCATTTACGACGCAGCAAGGCGAGCAAACATCAGCCCTTTAATTAAATCTACAGCCGCACCATGACACTTTATTTCGGTTATTCCATATGTTGTTCATAAACATGGGCAGCTTTAACACCAAATTACACCGATTTCAAATTATTAACTCCACTAGAAACGATTTGCAAAACAATCCTTTTTGACTAGCTCCGTGGCGCAGCGGTCAACACGCCTGCCTGCGACACGGAGTGACCGGGTTCAATCCCCGGCCAGGTCAAGATGGAAAATGATCTTTTTCAGATTGGCCTGGGTCTTGGATGTGTATCTATATATGTATTTGTTATAAAATATAGTATCGTTGAGTTAGTATCCCATAACACAAGTCTCGAACTTACTTTGGGGCTAGCTTAATCTGTGTGATTTGTCCGTATATATTTATTTATTTATCCAAAACAAAAACCGTGCAGTTCCCTGAAATTCTCGCCAAGAAGAATTCGCTGAAATTCATGCAACTTGACAGATTACTGTTTTTTATGGTATAGGACGGCAAACGAGCAAGCGAGTGGTAAGCGATCAGCGCTTCCCATGGACAACTGCAACACCAAGGGAAGGACGGGCATCTGGCTCTCTTACTCGTCGAGGCATAGAAGTGTCAAAGCTTCTACTCAAACGTCGATTTTCTGTGAGAGTGTGGTACTTTCCCGGACGAGCCGGCCTATTTATGCACAAGCAAAAATGAATTTAGCCGGTACCGTGGCGATACCACGACTATAACTATGTTGTCTGGACTAATATTATAAAAAGGAATTATTTAATTGTGTTTGTAATGGATGCACTCGAAAACTATTAGACCGCTTATGAACTATTTTATAGAAAGTTACATTGCGTAATACATATAATTTACGCGCCAACGAATCGCAGAAAAACAGCTAGTCGGTACTAATATTATATAGAGGAATTAGACTGCGTTTTAAATTCTTTCACCAATAAAAAGCTTTATTAGCATAACATACGCGGGCGGAGTCGCAAGAAAAAGCTAGTCTACTACAAGTACATAGCGATTTTCTTATACAGTATTCATTAGTCGAATACAGCTTTTAAATTGGAAGTGAGCCAGCTACTTCTAAAACATCAAATAAAAGCCGTATTAGAGATCTAATTTTGGCATGTTACCTACCACCCACTATGGTAAGTGTCTCACCGCACTGCCAGATAAAAACACGTGCAGTACGCTCGTAATACATGCTTCTTGTATTAGACAATGGTTTACTTGGGAAACTAAAAGGACGGGCATATAATGCTATCGTTTCCTAGACCGTTTTTTTGGCGTGACGGTAGACTGTGGCAAAGACAATACATTACTCACTTATAGACGGCCGGCCTCATACAAAAATATTGGCTCAACTTAAAGCCTGCTGTAAGCACGTATAAGTGTTTAGTCGCATAATGGCCAATTTGAAAAATTGGCACCCTTGTCTCAAAAAGTCTGATTCGCGAAAAGGCTAATTTAACAAAAGAACTATTACGAATTGGTCTTTTGAAAAATTAGCCATTTCCCAAATTAGTCTTTTTGAGAATTATATTCAGTAACTAAATTGTGTGCCGGAATGAAAAAAGTACGTCCGCATATTTATATTCGTATGTTGACGGAAAGATAAGCTTAGTCGACGGGTGAACAGTGAGACTGTCCAATAAATTTATTTTTATTTGCAGATCGGATGTACTGGGTCACATTTTCCCACTGGTGGGCAAGGACTGGGCGCAGGCGGGCGTGGCGCAGCTGTTCACCAAAATCAAGAACAACGGCTACCAGCTACTCTACCTGTCGGCGCGCGCCATCGGCCAGGCCAGAGTGAGTGTTTACTCTAGGACAGTGATTCCAATTTTTTTTTAGTACGGTTACCCAAAGGACCTATTTCGGGAAAACAGGTTTCGATTTTAGACCCTAGAATATTTCACTAGAGATTATAGCAGACTAACTAAATCTCGTGAAAATAACCATTGAAATGTTTACGACTATATTCGACTATGGCGAGCTCCGTGGCGCAGTGGTCAACATGCCAGCCTGCGACACGACCGGTTTCGTTCCCCGGTCAGGTCATGATGGAAAACGATCTTTTTCAGATTGATCCGGGTCTTGGATGTCGTAGGATACTAACTCAACGAAATATATACATGTATCTATTATAAAATATAGTATGGTTGAGTTAGTATCCTACGACACAAGTCCACAACGTACTGTGGGGCTAGCTAAATTTGTGTGATATGTCCCTATATATTTCTTTATTTATATTTATTCTTGTTCTTATTCTTCTATTTATACTAGTACAGTCAGCCAACGATATACCTGACCCCGCCATCTTCCTATATCTTGAATTATCTCTTAAACTAAAAGCAATATTAACATGAAAATGTATATTCAGAGTCTTAATTAAAATCTTTCTGAATATATATTCTCATGTTGATATTATTTTTAGTTTAAGAGATAATTAATAATATAGGTAGATGGCAGGGTCAGGTATCTCGTTGGCTAACCGTAGTTACTCTGTGCGGCAGGTGACGCGCGAGTACCTGCGCTCCATCAAGCAGGGCGAGCTGTGCCTGCCGGACGGGCCGCTGCTGCTCAATCCCACGTCCCTGCTCCGTGCCTTCCACCGCGAGGTCATCGAGAAGAAGCCCGAGGAGTTCAAGATCCAGTGCCTCGCCGACATCAAGGCGCTGTTCCCGCACGGCTCCAACCCCTTCTATGCCGGCTACGGCAACCGGGTCAACGTGAGTGCTGCCATTACTTTTCACACTCAAAAATGAGGCAATCATAGGGACTGTCGATAGAAGTAAAAACCCACGCCACGCATCGCGAAAAAGCGCCTACCTGCCCGTCTAATGTTGAATAAATTCTAAGATCTACCCTATGCGAGTTACAAGGTATCACCGTGGCCACTTATTGGTTAAACTAGCTGTCGCCCGCGGCTTCGTTAAATGTTACCCCCTCGGGAACAGTACCTTTCCCGGGATAAGGTGTAGACTATGTACTTCTCCGTACCCCAGACAAAGGGTATGTAAAATTTCATGACGATCGGTTCAGTGGATAGGCTGTGAAGGCGTAACAAAAAACTTTCGCATTTATTACGTACTAGCTTTCGCTCGCGGCTCCGCCCGCGTCAATGTCGATCCCTCAGGAATAGTACTTTTTCCCGGAATAAAAGGTAGCCTTTGTCCGTACTCCAGAGAACTTGTATGCAAAATTTCATGATGATCGGTTCAGTAGTTAGGGCGTGAAAGTGTAACAAAGAAACAAAGTCCCTTTCGCATTTATAATATTAGTAAGGAAAGGATTAGTAAGGATAAGGATATTAGTAAGGAAACAATATCAACATTAAATAAATAAACATAATCATAACGACTCGAAAAGAAGAAGGTGATAACTTATACGCATCGCAAAATAAGACTCGCTGAATAAGTCTTCTTTTAAACTGGGCAGGGTTTAATTTATATAATTTCAAGACACCTCCACTTCCCCACCTTGCCCTTCTCGATGTTTCAAATTTAATATCTATCCACTGTTATCGTTCGGGAGAAAAACTACTGTCACTAATGCCTTAGTTTCTACCATTGCACTGCCGCAGGACAGACCTATATATGAGAATTGTATTTAAGGGTTTCGCTTTTACGTATATAGGTCTATCCTGCTAGATAGAAGTAGGCATTGAAATGGGAGAAACCAAGTCATAACTGTTATATTTTTCAGGACGTATGCGCATATCAAGCCGTCGGTATTCCTATCGTGAGAATATTCACAATCAACTACAAAGGCGAGCTGAAACACGAACTGACGCAGACATTCCAATCAACGTAAGTATCTCTTCCACGTCACCCTCTCGCCTATCGCTTTCCCAGACCACGTAACTAACAATCAAAATGTTATTATTTATACATAGCTTAACTGAGACCCTGCTCAGAATGTGGGAGGCCGCTTCCCGCTCTGCATTTTTCTGGCAGAGTTTCAGTTAAGCGAATTACCTATATGTACGTATATTTTTATTTCAGTTACCACGTGCAAAGTGACATGGTCGATGATTTATTCCCGCCACTGAAACGTGATAACGTTCTCATAATATAGCTCGAACTGTAGGTAGATAAATTAGTAAAAAGATTTGCAAGCACGCGACGTTGCCGGTAAGCCGTATGGCATGACTTGTAACGCTTGGTCACAGAGACCTCATCATCATTATAATATAATCGAAACCATATCGCTCGATAACTTCACATTGGCTAAGTGACTACTATACTAAAATAACAGAACTGTAATCATCGACATGTCATCTGTTCTGTCTTTATTTGTTTGTTTTGCCGTCTTGTGTGCTGCGCCTGCTTCTTTTACATTCTTGTTTACGCAATTACATTCTTTTAGATGGTGTCGGGTCCGACATCTTTCATTGTGTGATTTTATACGTTACATATTTCAGATTTCTCTTTTCTCCATTAATAAAACATTTATTTACATTACATACAATAACAACTACATTTGACCGATGTACTATATACTACCCGTTGTATTAAACTACTTGATAACACTTATACATTATTTTCCTATCTTAATTAATTAAAAACTAAAAAGCTGAGACAGTCTCACTTGATCAATATAAGCTATGTCAAGTAAGACAACCTTTCCTGATATGTGTTCTGAAAGTACTGCAACAGACGTGAAAGTATAGCTTTTATCTGACAAAAAAATATGTCAACACAGCTAACAAACATTTGTTAGAGACGTCATTATTATATAAAACCTGGGGTATCTACTATTTTTGAAAGTGTGACAATCGTCTTCGAGCGATTTTTGTTTAGAAAAATCGCTCAAAGACGTCATACTTTCAAAAATAGTGCCCCTGTTATTTCTATGCGTTTTTAAGTCACAGTTTTATCGCATTTAGTTAAGGTTAGCTGGAAGCGTCAGCCAACTAAGGTAATTTGTCGGCTTGCAGGTACTCGCACATGTCGGTGATGGTGGACCAGGTGTTCCCGCCCGCGCTATGCGAGCCCAGCGACGAGTATTCCAACACGGTGTACTGGCGCGAGCCGCTGCAAGATGTCGACTTGCCGCCTGTCACACCGCTCGCCACTAAACACTAAACCCCCAACAAAATCAGTATGGTAAACAATATGAAAAAATCATCATGGCAGTTTGATCCAGAGACGTGTGTTCTTCTTTGGGTCACAACCGCAGGCTGGCCCTTCCACACCGAACATATCCTACAAGAAATAATCATGACTGATATTGTTTTAGTGAACCGTGAACTAAATCAGATCATACAGCAAAGTTTGTGTACAGATGGGTTTTAGTTGAAACTGCAGCCCTTATAATCTGTAAAAGTTAAACCGACACTTTTAGGATTATTCACTAATGTTTTTGGGAAATCATATCGGCTATTGGTAATTTATTTTTATGGGCTGTGAGTTTTACGCAGATGAATTATAGTATGTTTTATATGTGTGTGCTCCCAAAGCCATTTAAAACATATTTAAAGATATTTGTATATAATAAAAATAATAAAGCCAAAGCATATATCTTGTACCGCCTTTAAATAATTTGATGTTTTGCTGTGTCTGTGTGACATTGAATTCTATTCTAGATTTGATTTCCTTTTAATACCCATTATTCGTTAGCGTGTATTTAACTTGAAATAGCTGTGACTCATGATTATGTATCGTCGAATATCTCTATCTATCCTCGAGGCAGGGGACAGTGTGATGATACTCCTTTGAGACGAAATTGCTTCAATACTGCTGTCAAGTATTACAACACGATATTTGGATAACGTCTAGTCTATGGATTTGAAAATATCTTATTACTTGTTCGTAGGATTTACGTACTATTTAGTGGTTGCAAGCCATACTTTACTAAAAACATTTACATGAACGAACCCATAATTAAATTAAAACCAGCAGAATCTTAAACTACTAGATAAATTTACTATATAGTAATAAGGTAGTATCTGTTACTGTGTGTGGTTATAAGCTGTATTTCGTGTATTGAGTGAATGTTTGTAACGTTAGTAGAGCCTAATTTTATGTAGACAATGAAGATATTCACAATGGGTAAAAGCATTCAGTTCGACAAAACTTCACAATCAACGCATGCCAATGTGGTACAGTGAATATGCTGTGATATACAATGATCTCACATTCACAGCTACTAGCCGATACTAATTACGCAACATTCAGATTTGTTCTGTCTGTAAATCTTTCCTCTTTGTAATATTAGTCTAGATATTTAATATTTCCTGACGTCAGATACTTGGTTAAAGGAATACACGCAACTTACAAATCATATACAATAATTTGTATAACTTGTCATGACATTTATGCTGCTTAATTTGAATGGTATATCTAATGTGGCTAGGATTGGTAGATGCTATTTTATAGAGCACGAGAGGTGAGAATCAAGAATTACTATGCATGCCTTGAATCTCCAGCTGACATTCAATAGTAGCACTAATGAATTTATCCATTAGCTTATATAAATGTGTATTAATAAAGACTGTACGTTCCACAGCTGTAATGACATTGTTTCTTAGATATTAGGTTCTTTGTATTGAAATAAGCAGTTCGTGGTTTGGTTTGCCGGAGGTATAAGCTGTGATGTTGACTGATATATCAATGCTTTATTTTTATACTGTGATTACTTGAATGTACTCGTATGCATGAGTTCTAAGTTATCATTACGCGACATTACATTCACATAATTATATTATTCATAATTTACACAGAGGCATGGCCTCTATAAGGTACCTAGTTTTGTTAATTTTATTTTTAAATGATTTTAGAGTATCGGATTAGTCAAATATTATTTCTTTATGATGTTTATAATAAGTTCATTGCAGATTCTTTATAAAATTTAGTGCAGGTCGTGTCCTGATTAATTTGGTATTTTTATAGAATAACTGTTTCTGTGATTGTTTTAATAAAAAGAGATGTACATGAATGTTGGTTTTTTACTCCCCTGATGGGATTACTTTTGTTTGCCCCCAAATTCATTTAAGATCCAGTGTTCAGAGCCAGAATTTATTATTTTCTTAGCCCGTTTAAAGAGACGCGGAACGGGACCAGGCGCGACGTGCGTCAAAGTATCTTCTAAAAACCAAAATCGTAATAAGGCCTGCTTGATATGGACTGCGGTGGCGTATTCACAATTACCTTCTTTTAGATGGTGTCGGACATCTTTCATTATGTTTTCTAGGTTAAATATTTTTGGTTCTATTTACATATTTATTTACATTTCATAAGTAAGCACAATAACAACTTTAAAACACAAAATTAAGTTCTTTCGTAATTAAGCCTGCTTGCTGTGGACTGCGATAGCGCGTACAGTATAGTATTGGCACAGTAATGAGAGTATTAGGGCCGCGCTACACTGGATTGGCATGGGATGGCATCATCGCAAGCGAGGCGTCATTTTAAAACAAGCTATTTATAACCTTTATGTCTAGTGAAATAAGATGGATAACCGCTTGAACGTGGCGAGCCGGCCGGCAGCCTGCCGCGCACTCGCGCGGACTACAACAGACGCCGCAAGCGCGCGACGGCTCAAGCAGAGTTGCAAAAATAAACCGATTCAAACAAAAATTCGTTTTAAATAAATTTAAAACGGTTTAAAACCGTGACTATTTTATTACTAGTTTATTAAAAATATATTATTTTTAAGTAAAAATATAAGATATGACGATTTACAATATTTATAGGATTTGACCGATTACCGGCCAAGTGCTACCTAGTCGGACCACATATAATAAGTTTTAAATTATTAAAAATATTTTTATTATATGATGTAACTAAAAATGTATGCTTTTCGCATTTTTAGGGTTCCGTTCCACAAAAGGTAAAACGGAACCCTTATAGGATCACTCGGTTGTCCGTCTGTCTGTCGCTCTGTCAAGACCCTTTTTCTCAGGATCGCGTTGAGGTATCAAGCTAACATTCATATCAAATACTCAGGTCTACTGTCCCTTGGAGCTGTGAAAAAATCAAACTTCTAAGCCAACGCAATCAAAAGATACAGCCGTTTATGCCGCAAATTTTCGTGTTTTTCGACATTCGCAAGGGAATCAAAACCTACAGGGTACCGTGAACTCTGTATCTTGAAATTTGCTATGAAGCGACGTCTTATAGCACAGATAAAGGAAAAATTGCGAAAAGTATAATTTTTTTGTTACATCATGTAATTATGTTTTTAATTTTAATGCCGCAATTTTCGACATTCGCAAAGCAATCAAAAACTATAGGGTACTTTCCGAGAACTCAGAATCTTGAAATTTGGTACGAAGCAACATCTTATAGCACAGATAAAGGAAAAATTGCGAAAGGCATACATTTTTGTAACATCATGTAATAATAATATTTTTAAAATTTATGGCGCAAATTTTTAACATTCGCCAGGGAATCAAAACCTACAGGGTACTTCCCGGGAACTCAGAAGGTACTCTGTGATCTAAATACAAATACGATATAAATACGTCCACTTAAGTCTGCCGCCCGAGTGCGCCGCCCGTTCTCGTGAACACATGGCGGCTTGCCTCTGCCGCATGCGCCTACCTCTCTGAAGCCGTCGCAGCCGCGAGTCGCTCGTACTCGTGGGCATGCGGAAATGCCTATTTCACTGGGCGTTTACTCTGTACTTAGAAAATGAACAATTTATCCAGAAAAAACAAGACTAGGTAAAATAAAGATAGTTTGTTATGCTCGACTGCCAAGGAAGAAGGGTTATGATTCGCATATCTGCCGGCCTATTTGCTCAGTGTACCACATTTTGTATATCTTTAATAAAAATAGTCAATCATAGGAAACCCGCAATGTATTTTGAAGTGACTATCAAAACGTTGGTCACTGAGTTAGCAAATAGGCCGGCTGGGTAGGTAATGTAACATCGCGCGTCAATGCAGTCTGATATTTTCTAATGTTGTATTACCAACGTTGTAGTAACATCTAGTATTACCTATGTATCTTGACGACCTTTGTAGCCTAGTGGTCATCATGCCAGGCTGTCATATCGGAGGTCCCGGATTTGATCGGAAATGATATTTTTCAATCTAACGAAGTCGTGGGAAACAGCTAAGTAGTAAGGTAATTTGTATATCATAGATCTAATAAAACAAAAGAATTAACACAAAACAATCATCTATTCACGTCTCATCCTCCATTTCTTCGTCTTCTAATACATTGTCATCATTGTCGCCTTCGTCATCACTGGGGACATCAAGATCTTTGTGGAAACCTTTGCCTTTCGTCCAGTGGCACTTTATAACCACTTTGAACTTGGCCATCTGAATGCCCAAAAGCTTAAGGATGCTGGCCTGTTCTGGGGTAAGTGCTGAGCCTTCTTTGCAAACCTGTAAATGTGTTATTACAAAATCAACACTACAAACGACTTATTATAGTGTTATTTTAGTTATGGTAACATGTGCGTGTGGTGTGAGTGATTCTTTGTAATAGTTCATTATATGTTTACAAAATCAAGGATATACTTAGGAAAAAATTGTAAAAATTCATGGTGTATGGGTTAACCACACATAAAGCTAAGATAATTAAATTAGTTGAGTTGAGCTGGAAGGGATGCTAGCTAGGCGGGAGGAACTCCGGAGAGAATATAACCAAACCCGTCGAGTGATTTATTTACACTAAATTTATTGATTTCACCTAAACGCTAATACCATTCGATTGACGTAATGACAAATACATGTTGCTTAATGGTAAGGCTGCTTATTCAGTAGTTTAAATGTAGGTTAAAATATTACTGCGTATGTAGGTATTGACTGTTAGCTAAACTGTATGAGATGATAGCTCATACATCTTGCCGACTCAAACAGGAGCAGCAACTAAATTCGATAATGATACCTACAATAGCAACTACAATCAAGCTGCAAAGTTAAGCTAAATGATATAAACAGTGTAGGTTGCGTTATAAGGTGAAAACAATTTTGACTAATACTAAGCTTAAGTAAGAGTCCATGACATAGACCCTATTTGACCTAGGTAGGTCTCACGAATTCCCCGTAGCTGTCCGTAGGAATAGGAATCGACACAAAACGCGATCGTTCCGACTGAGGCGGAGTGTTTTTTGCGCTCACTCTCACACATTTGTGACACTCACTACTTTCACAACACGAAACACGATTTTCACTAGTAAGCCCATGAACACTGACGTTCTGTTTACTCGTGGAGATTCCCGCCCTGCTTGTGGCAGGGAGGGCTTCTGCTACTGGACGCTGGCGGCTTCGTCTCCTCCTTCTTACAAGTATACATATTGCTACGATTCCCAAGGTTAGCAGTATTGCTAGACACACATAGCTAACGGCGTACTGGTGGAAGTCGTGGATAGTAAGATCAGGGTAAGACGCTTGCTTGAGATAGTCTATCTCGTCCTTAATCTGATGATAGATTTGCTCCTGGATACCTGCCACCTGCTCATGGATACAAGGTGATGTTATTTTTTCCACATTTATTAAAGTAAGATTGCAGATATGCTGTTGGAGATCTAAGTTATAATGTGCCTTGTCCAAACTACACATTAAATCTTCTTCCGTAATGTGCAGACAATGTTGCAGATCGAAGTTAGTGAGGAATACTACGTTTTCTCTATGAAGATTGAACGCTAAGTATGGGTATATAGGTAGTGTAATAAATGAATTTACTCCATCATTCTGAGGTACGCTAATGATTTTGTCGAGTTCATATTCTTCTTCACTAACGACAGGGATCCTTATTTCGATGATTAAGTAGTTTTTATGAACTTTTGCGAACACCTCAATTATTTTAAACAAGTCGCGAATATTTTCCTTTCCAACGGCTATTTTAAGATCATCCTATAACTGGTTAGAAATAAATTTAATTTGCTCTTCAAGTTGTTCTATTGATAGCAAATGGGTATCAAAGCTGCCGTGAGTAATGTCGGTGATAGTATTGATAAGCGAGACTTGCGTTCTTCTCAAGTGCTCGAGTATGATATTAGCGGCTAAAGCAGAAGATGTGAAATAAAGACCATGATTGACGTTAGATTGCAATTGGTTAATTTCAGAAGAGGTTTCTTGTAGATGTTCTTTGATGAGCGAGAATTGTTTATTCATTATCTGTTCGTTGCGCTTTACAATGTTTGATTCTGCTTCAATGACGAGCGTTTGGTTCCTAATCAGCTGCTGGAGATGATTTTCGTTAGAAGATATTTTTTCAATGTCTTTGGTGTATTGCTGGGCAATGTTATCGTCTAGTACGCCGAATAAGTAGTTGGCTACGCTACCAACCCCGTTTATTAATCCTCTTTTCTGACGTGTGTTGTTGGAACTTAAAAGTAGCTGATTGTAATGCTCAATTTCCATTAATTCATGTGCTAGTTGATCAGATATTCTTCGAAATGGAGAGCTGCATCTCATAGACATACCTATATCCGTTAGATTCTTTATGTATATATCCATGTCTTCAATAGCTTGGAAGTAGTTAGTTAGGTTGTAGTAAACAACTAGCTTCCATTCGTCCCGAATATATTTCATCTTTGAAATCTTATCGAAGTACAAGGAGTTGCCATCATTTAGCGATGTTGTTTCGATGCTCGACAAAACGTTATTTTGGGAAGACGGAGGTATAAAAGTAGCTAATAATAAAAGTGCAATGGTTATAAAGTTTGAAAATACTTTAGGATTTCTCCTTGCCCTTACAGATGTGGACGATTGTTCAAGCTCATCAGTTTGCTTTTGCTCTATAGTTTGTATAGGGCTGTTTGGAGAAATATCGTTTTCTTTATTTGCTACAGGCAGCAGTAAAAGTTTTGTTATAGGACGCTTAATGACGCCGCTTTTTGTTTTAAGGGATACCACCCGGACATATCCATCCTTGCCGGGGTGAAGCTCCTGGATTCTACCTAATGCCCATTTGCCGGGGGGCAGGTTGTCTTCTTTTATTAAGACTATGTCGTTAATTTCTAAGTTTTTAACGGGTTGCTTCCATTTAGACCGTTCTTGTAGGTGTTGAAGATAATCAGCTGACCATAATTTCCAAAATTGTTTATTCATGCTCTGCACGAGTTGCCACCGTGTTGGTAAACTGAGGTGGTCTGGGTCCATTTGAGGCCTTGACAGCAATGAGTCGCCTATTAAAAAATGTCCTGGTGTAAGGTAGGAGTCTTCAGGATTTTCTGTCAAAGGATATAGGTATGAATCCGGCTCGAAGGACCACTATGTATGGGTTAACCACACATAAAGCTAAGATAATTAAATTAGTTGAGTTGAGCTGGAAGGGATGCTAGCTAGGCGGGAGGAACTCCGGAGAGAATATAACCAAACCCGTCGAGTGATTTCTTTACACTAAATTTATTGATTTCACCTAAACGCTAAGACCATTCGATTGACGTAATGACAAATACATGTTGCTTAATGGTAAGGCTGCTTATTCAGTAGTTTAAATGTAGGTTAAAATATTACTGCGTATGTAGGTATTGACTGTTAGCTAAACTGTATGAGATGATAGCTCATACACATGGCATAGAAAAAAAATTGTGAAATCTATATTGAGTCAGTAGTGATCACTAAACTAAAACACAACTGTCAATCTGAAAAATCTATATCTAAAAATATGCTAGATTTATGCTTTATATTTTTATGTAGAATAATTGTAAAGAATTTGGAAGAACTTTTCACAATTACTTAATTGTTTTTAACATTTTACAAAGGTTTATTTGGAACACTCTTACGAGTGCAAACAGAGTTTTGCATAATTTTCCAACTAAGGTTAAATAAATTCTTATTTTCTTACTCTTTTTTACAATTATAATTCAGAGTCAATTTATGAAACAAAAGCCTTGACGTAAAACATAATATAATATTCAAAGAGTAAATACAAACAATATTTTCTGTCCAACGTCCCGTATGAGTGATCCATATTTTAACATTTTTTTACTTAATCTAAATTTATATACAAACTAAAGTCACATCAAAAATTGAGAAAATAGTATCACTAAAGTTTGAAACTGAGTTTCGGTCAATTGATATCAAATAAAATTTGTAATTTTAATCACCTGGTATTCTTTTATAAGATTTATGACACCTCTCTCTAGTGATGTGGGCAAGCCTAGTCTCCGAAGATGAGGTTCTATTGTGTGTGAAAACCCTTCCATAGGACCAGCTGGCAGTATAACATCATGGGTAGCTACAAATCCTGAACGAGCATACTCTGTTTCACGGAAGTCTTTGAACCACTGTAAGACATCTGGGACATCACGGTTTGTCATAAGTAATCCACATTGCCCTTTTAATTTTTTTGATAGCTGAAAACATAATTCAAATTGTCACATTATTTTTTTTATAATTGACTATCTAAATTATCCTATTACCTCCATTCAAACATGCTGATGGTAAACTGCCCTCTCTAATATGTTTTTAAGATCATCAAATTGAATTTTTTGATATTTCACAATGCCAGATGCACATTATTTACTTAAAACTCACCAGATTTAGCTGATCTTCAACTTCATCACTCTTTGTCCTCCCTAGTGCAATTGCCATAACTTTGTTTTTGCCAAAGAAGAATCTGGAGTCCTTCCAGTCATTCCTTAAATCTTTTAATTTTGTATTTCTCATGTTATCTACAGTAAATAAAAATACATGCTCATATTTTGTTAGTGAGTTTCTTATTTCTTCAATAATTTTCTGTTTTAACACAAGGCCTTTTTTGTTTGTTTTTGTTAGAGAAACTGCAACACAGAAATAAATATTTAATTACAAACAATTTATAATTCAATATCATAACAAGCATCCTATCTGGAGAAATAACATAATGTAATCAACCTCTCAAATGCGGCAATACCAGACACGTCAGTTAAACAATGCATTTTTGCACAGACCTGCACTCCCTATACAAGCAATTAATATAAGATAATAACATAATGCTATTTATATTCTAATTCAATCCATTATGTTGAATACATACAGAGATGTAAAACAGGTTACTAAAAAAAACGACTTTTGAATTTCCTACAGTATTGTTTTTACTTTACTGAAACAAATAGGTATATTTTGTAAGGATTAATATGAATGTATTTAAATATTGCCAACCTCTTTTAAATACAGGATTTTCTCACCTATATCATTAATTTTAACCAATAATCGATGTTATTTATAGCTATGATGTATAGTTATAAGATTCCTTTGATCCTGGCTGCTCAGAATGGTACAACTTCCACTAACTATACCTAGACTACTCAATCTATTTTCAGATACTGAAAATCACATTTAACCCATCAAGCGCGAGAAACGCAGACAATGGATTTTCTATTGTTATTGACCACTTGGTGGTTAATAGGTCAATCTATCACCAGTTTGGTGGCTATGATACCACAGAGTCACATACCCTCTGACGGAGAGACAATTGTGTGTATATGAATCTTAGAAAAACGAAATATACCTTTATTTGAATCTCAGACAGGAATTAGGACTAATAAATATTACAAATAGATTTATTATTCATTAGTAAAAACTTTAATTATCTAAGTATATTACAGACATACAGTCATACACTTAGGTTTAATATACATGGTTGTATTTGGAAATAACAATAAATATTAATAATAACATCAAATAAAAATAATTTATTTGATGGAAAATGCAAATATCCAAAATCTGTTAGACAAACACTTTCAATTTTATGAGATTTAACAGTGTTAATGTATCTTTGAAGGACTTTCACATTTTAGGTTATATTTATAAATTCAATTATTTAAACATACCTTTCTTATCCCTTTTAGATTTCGGCATGGTAACGACAAGTGTCTATATTATCACTTTTTCAAATACCTATATAAAATAATGTCGAAACGAAAAAGTTGATGTTTTCGTATGTAGAATACAAATCACATGTGCGCGCCGCGCGAAACGATTAGGGCAGACAGACAGATTAGTTAATTATTTAGAAGTCGATCGACTCGACTGCACGAGAAATGTCAATGTCATCGCGCATCGCGTCGAATGAGTTGCGTCCACGGTCCACGTTGCGTCGAGCAAGCGTCAATCCCACGGAGCAAGTACAACGTTAATTTGTACTTGCTCCGTCCGTGGTCAATCCACAGGGGTACGGGAGTGCTATTTTTGAAATGATGCCGATCATAAACGAGCGATTTTTCCATACAAAAATCGCTTAAGACGAGTTTCACACTTTCAAAAATAGTACCCCTTGGACGGACCGTCCGTCTGTCTGTCCTTCCGGGCTCGTACTCCGCCCATTCATTTTGTTTAGCCCATTCATTTAGCCCATTTCATCCCCATTCATTTTTCGACAGTTTTGTACGTTTTCGTTTTTAAAAATAGAAATATGAATTATTCATTGAGATTTGAGATGATAATATTGGGAGTTATTATATTATAGAAAATGTTCTAAAAATTTTTGTACAAAAAGTTTGTGCGCCAATGTATATTAGGAGTATAAAAAAATAGGAGAACCAATATAGACCCGCGACCGTGAATTTTATATGGAAAATCTTTCGTTTAGGGATGTCTTGTTGTAGTGTATAGGTAGGCACGTCCCACTCTGTTGAATGGGAAATTGAATCGTCTGTAGGCTGTTTATACAAACGACTCGACAAGATACTACCTACCTTAGCGATGTCTTTACTTCAAAGAAACCGCCATTTTTCTCACTTCCTTTGATAGTGATGTGCCAGTTACTAATATTTGCGACTAGACTAAATATTTCAACGATTTTGATACTAGACGTAGTAAAAATTCAATCACCTGTTGTATTCGTTGGTAACTTTAAAGTAATTGCACTGCAGTCGCATTCATATTTTCATCCGTAGTATTTTTAATTCATATGTTTACTCTAATTATTTTATTTATTATTTTCTTTTTATTATATCTGTGACCGTGAGTGTCTCACAAAATGGCCGTATTGATTTGAGAACCCTGTTCCGGTTTTTGTTTCCCCTCTGGCCCCGCTGCCGTCAGTGTAGTGTATCGTTCACCGCAAGAGAAAAACTGAATATTATATAGCAATTTGCTGGTTCTATTACTTTTTTTCCCTTCCAACAAGTAAGTGCATAGTAATTCCATCAAGTGAATATGATTTCATGTGTTTAACCTAATGTGTTTACCTGTAAAAACTGAATTTCCATAAATCTGTGACTGTGACGCATAGAAGGAGTGCCCTTTCAGCAGCCATTTTGCCTGTGCCGGCGACACATTTCGCGGCGCGGTTAGCTATTATTCCAAAATTTTCGTTTAATAGGATAAAATGTTGTTTTAAATTCGCCGTACATCGATTTCTATAAATCTGTAGTTTTTTTAGTACATACCATCACGTTAGTCACATCGGAATTTCGTGAGTATTGCAAGTTGAATTTTTTTAGCTCTAATTTCATTTCCTTCATGCCATGATTGTATTTCGGGATGAATATCGATCAAAGATATCTATTCAAAAAGTCCGTATATCGTTAAGTGCTTTTAAATTGTAGAAATGCGTGGGCCTGTATAATATTCGGCCTACCTATTCGTAGGGTTAACGAGCAATCACTTTAGTGCGTCGTAATTTTGCCTTGCGTAGTTATGCCGTTATCTCGGTCGATAACGATTAATATCATTGAGGTTGATGTCTTAGTTTCAAAAAAATAGATATCCTGTAGTGTAAACTTGTAAATAGTTATTTCCTTTTCAGACTGCTTATGACTCAATTGATGAATTTCCGTTGTGTAACTAACTCGCTAAACATGGGACATTTAATTGAATAGGCAGGGCACTCGTTGCTAGTCTCGAAGTCACATATATTTTCACGAAATAACTGCGGCTGTGATATCTTTACGCCTTTCAACGAGATGGGCACGTGCGTGACATTGAATTGGTAGCACACCTACTTTATCATCATACTTTGCTGTCTTTGCCAATTCATTACCTACTTTTCAAAATAATGAATCTGTATAATTAGCTTGTTTTACCCTTACACCTGTCACTGTTGGATAATAAATTAGTAAAGTGTGATCTGATAAATACATGTTTTAGTAAAAAAAAAAAGCCATATACCTAGCTACATCATCTGTAATCTGAGGTATATTTGAATCTTGAAGATTTTCTAAACAATTAATTGCTCTGCCCTGCATACAAAATTATGTTCTAAGGTCACACTTGTATCATGCTATGTTTGACTATTTGAAGCTGCTTGTCTGAACAAATGATTTTTCCCAAATTAAATCTGGTATCAGTTAATTCCATTCCTAATTGTATACAATAATTTAATGTAAGAGGAAGGCTGTGGCACATTCTTTTTGCTATTACAGGTGACTCATGTGTTGCTGTTAAATACTTAATAAAACTTATCTGAAATTATAGCTATATGAAAAATAATTAACACATATTATATGCTGTGTGGGTCACCTGATGTCCGACAAACAATTGAAAAACTTGCATCTGCAATTCCGACATTCAGTGTTAAAGAACAATTGATAACTTGGTTTAATGATTTCCTAGAAATACTACATTAGATTGTTTTTACAAAAATGAAAACCCAATCTCAATTATTTACCAATCTGTATCTTAGGAAATGCTCTTTTAAGTAATCAAAAATTGTGACAAAATAATTAAAAGATTCCAAATAAATCCCCTTGGTTAGTATTAGACCATTGCCATGATAGGCTTTGCAAGATTTTTGATATCTGCAATAATTTTCCTTTTCAGATTATGGATATAACTAGTTCTCATAAATTTTACTTACCTAATTTAATGTTTTTATGTAATAAATAAAATTATATAGAAACATTAAATTTTCTCTCAACTATTCACCAAAATAAAATGTTACGTGGTTGTTATGTTCATAATATTGAATTTGTCTGATATCCATCAATTTCAGCCAACCTGCTGGCTAGTATAGAATGTTTAATTGTTGCTTCAAAACGAAGTGACTATCCAAATGTTAGATACCATAGTTAGCAAGCTCAAAAGTTAGCGAGTGCATTAGGCCGGCAGCTGTGCTAAATCTGCCTAGTTGATTTTCAAAAAAGCATTTTACTATTTTGGCAGTTTATAACGTCATTTACAGAAATACTCATGAAATTTATGGACCTGAAACTAGGTCTCGTCTTGCACTCAGGCATAAAAAAAACCAAGGGCAGCAAAATGTTTAAAAAAAATTAAAAGCAATTGAGATTCATAATAATGTTTTTAGTAAAGTTAGATTACATTAAAGTATGCTAAGAGAAAAATAAAATCTTATAAATCTCTTGTGCAAATATTATTATTTTTCTAAGTCCTAAACACTATAGTTTTCATTCTTCAAGAAGTTAAGTCTAGGTAAGAATACAGTATCTTGTAATTTTCTCCCAGTAAGAGTACCTGGTACAGAGAGGGTCATGCTCCTTCAGTGGAGACTATAGACATTTTCAATTTTTTTTCCAATCCTTTATTTTACAATACAGCTTTTACAATTTACATGATGTTGATGATAAGAGTACTTAGTAATTTTTTTCTTTGATATCGATTTTTGTGTCATTTGATATGAGAAGAACATTCAAGGAAAGAATAAGTGAGGTTCGGCTTCTTTGTATTTTTTTATTTTCTCAGTAATAGGGAAGAAAAGATGGATGAAGTGGGTGAAGGTGAGGAAAGAAAGTAATGAAAGAGATGCTTGGAAAATGAAAATGTCCCTATCCCACATAGTGGGATGAGGAGAGTAAGAAGAAGTAGGTATTTTTTCTGTGTTAAAACACTAAAGTGGGTTCTTGATTCTCTTGAGATATTTTTATTATATATTTATTTTTATCATAAAAGTACCTGAATCTTTATCTTAACAAAAGTAAAGAATTTCTAATTTAAATATTGATAAAACAAAAAAAAATATTTTTATTATGCTGTTACTTAAAGAGCATATTAATAAAAATGCGCTAGAACACCCCCAATTGAATGATTTTTGCCCTGAGTGTATATTAAATTTATTTATTTGATCATTCCCCCTAACTTATCTCTGAAAGTTATAAGAAATGTGTTTTATCGTACAGAAAACTCTTTTCATGTGAATTTGACTCGAACTTAGCCGGGTTTTGCTTTTCTCTAAATTTAGGCAAAATTATTGTTAATAAAAACTAGAGGCCTATTACCTTAACACTTGACTGCCGTAATCGCTGACACAATGTACTAGACTTTTAATAGTTTGTTGGTCACACGGTGACTGACTGGCGTTTAAGGGTTAAGTATACATCAGAGGGAATATTTTTTGCATTGCGTGGGTGACCTGAAATTCGCTTTTGAGTGAACAAAGGTGGAAGAGTGGCTTTTTGCTTGTCCAACCAGTCATCACATTCAGTGTTTTTTTTTTTCATGGAATGTTAGTCGGTTTTGCTTTTCTAAATATCGAAATACAAAAATAAAGCAGTTCTTTAGCTTTGATTTAAAATTTCAGTGTTGCAAGCACTGTGCTGTTTATATTATACTAGCATTCGCCCGCGGCCCCGCCCGCGTCAATGTCGATCCCTCGGGAACAGTACTTTTTCCCGGGATAAAAGGTAGCCTATGTCCTTCTCCGTACCCCAGATAACGTGTATACAAAATTTCATGATGATCGGTTCAGTAGTTACGACGTGAAAGCGTAACAAACAAACAAATAAACAAACAAACTCACTTTCGCATTTATAATATTAGTTAGGATTAGGATTTACAGTGCAAAGTAAGTCAAATTTTGGGCAAGCGATTTCAATGGATCGATAGGGAGTTGACACATGTTTAACACCTACAGGCTGCTACTGAACAATGTGCCGCTATAAACACGAAGGCCTTTACGCGATGCCCATAGTGTTTGAAAAGACCGCCGACGTTTTAATGTCTGTTAAAAACAGTCCAAAACTATCTGTCAAGGTAGCGAATTTACTCTTAGGGTTATCTAGGAAATCAGTCCGCATAACGCAATTTTATCTTCAAAAAATACACAATCTAAAATTTTAAGTTGACGGGTTATTTGAAAACAATTGTTTGGTACTTGAATATGTTACTGTGAATTCGCGGTGGATAAATATTTTTATTTTACAATCTGACACGAAATTGTTGGTAAAGTAAGTAACCTTCCTTACCGACAAATTCGTTAAATGGTATACCTAATATGAATTTCTAAGTGCGTTTTACTCTTACCACAATATGTTTATTGAAAAGGAGATCACGGCGTAACGAATCGTGTATGGTGTGTATGGTAACGAAGCGCGTGTGTGATGATGGGAATACACATCCGATTTTATCATCAGACAATCTCCGGCCGTTTTAGAATTTAGTATATTAAAGAAAAGAATTTGAGAACTTCTCTATTCGTAGTCTTCTTTCGCAGAAAAAAAAATGTAAATTGTGAAAGAAGATGAAGCCATACACGAAGATCCCTTTCAGATAAAAGCGTTATGGAAATTTAATAGCAGACAACAAAACAATATTTCTACATTACGCTCTAAATAATTTATTCAAATAAAAGTACGGGATATCAAGAATTTTTATTGCAATTTTTCTGAAATCTTGGTGAAATTCTATCATGCAGATTAAGGGAGATTCTTATTTTTTTAAAGGTAACATTGAGATTGGATTGGAACAAAATCGGACATCTATTGCCACCTATAATATTACAAATTGAAATTATTCATTTTACAATCACCATATCGTAATCTGAGACGGGGAACTACGCAGTAATTTTTTAAGGAATTTAATATACCTAATTATTTTAAAAGCGCGAGCGAATATTGCATAGTACGCCGTTCTGCGTTCAGCCTCTGGCAATATCTGACGTCATCACGTGTGGAGCGCCCGACTGCGTTATTTTGGGCTGTCAACAGAAAATGCGTTCAGAACTTAATATTTTTCGGCAATATTTGAAGATATTAAATCAAATTTACATTATATGATACCCTTTATGATATCTTCCTATATCCGAAAGTTTCGTAAGTCCGGATTCCGTGCTACCGTGACTGTAGCACAATGTGACCGGATTCCGTGCTACCGTACTGTAGTACAAAGGGACTCTTCCCTATACTCTTTCGCACTCGCTCGCTCTAGGTGAAACTGTTTAGTAATATTTTTTAACGTTTTTGCGCTTGTTACACATATAAATTAAATCACTTATACGGTTTCATCGCGTTTATCCCATTATTATTGGTATCCCGTTATTATTATTACACCTAACGTTTCTAAAACTGTTCATGGTCGCAGGTAGACCAAGTTGACACTTTATATTATGTTATGGTGTAATAATAATGTAATAAACGTGCTAATAAAACATTACTTAGTGATTTAATTAAAAAAAATAAGTTAAGTTGGTGTTTAGTAAAATACTTAAGAAATTTCAAGGCATTAAAACGTTATAAATAAAAAAATATAATATCTATCTCATAAATTTGTTGCATGAATAAGTTTAAGTACTTCATCATCTTCATCGTCAGCTTTCCACGATCCACTGCTGGGTGGGTATAAGCCTCTTTTTGTCCCAGCTCTTACCAGCAATCTGCTTTAAGTACCTGTTTCTGCCATTCTTCTGTTGAAGCCATTGTTTTAATCATAGCTAAGATGGTAATGGTATTTAGCACAATTTTTTTAATAAATAAATGTATTGGTGCACATGATAGCTTAGCAACAGGGGATGGCCGTAGTACGTTATAGGTAGGTGGATAAGGGTAGCGTGAGGTAGGCGCCGGGCCGACGGGCGCGGTGCAGGCGGGCAGGGTGGCAGGGTGCGGGGCGTGTGCAAGCGTCGCGCTAGTCGTATTTCGTCTGGAGTGTTTATCCCGCGTCGGCGGATCAATACCGGTGGCGCAGTGGCGGTGACCAAGCGGCGGCGCGGCGACTCGGCGCGTGCCTCGCCAGCCAGTGGCTAGAGTCTGTGAGATGCTGTCAATCCGATCGGACGCCGCGTCGATGTCGCGTTTGGCGTGAGGGTCGCTCTTTGAGCTTCGTTGAGTTTTCACTTTGCGCCATTGCGCTCGTGAGCCTCGATCTAAGGTGCGCCGTTTTACATGATGAAAAATTACCCAAGTTGGATTCGCTTTGGTGAATGTGACGCCTAACGATTAGTCTTTCTGAGGAAACGAAGCAGAAGGGTTTGTTCTTTTTAAATGAGATCAGATTCATGATCCGTGCATTACTATTTATTTCAGGGGCATCAGTAAAATAATCCTCTCCCATCGTCCACGATGTCCGTCGACAAGGAGGAACTGGTGCAACGCGCCAAACTGGCAGAGCAGGCTGAACGATATGACGACATGGCGGCCGCGATGAAGGAAGTCACGGAAACCGGCGTCGAGCTCAGCAACGAGGAAAGAAACCTTCTTTCTGTTGCTTACAAGAATGTGGTCGGCGCAAGACGATCGTCATGGCGTGTCATTTCCTCAATCGAACAGAAAACCGAAGGATCGGAAAGAAAACAACAGATGGCAAAAGAATATAGGGTTAAAGTAGAAAAGGAGCTCAGAGAAATCTGCTACGACGTTTTGGTAAGATTTTTATCTGCTTTAAAATTAGAATTAAGGCTTTAGTCACATTGGCCTCGGTTATCGCCTTCCTACGCGGATGACGTCATGTTTGCGTATCGCCTCTTCGAGGGATGATGCAAGTGTATGGTCATCGTGATTATATTACGATGACCATTTCTTAGAGTAATGAAGGGCGTTATTTTATAACACGTGAGAGCATGCAAGGGCGCGGTGCGGCGTTTCCATGGGAGGGGGCGGGCGTGACGTAGTGCGCCGCGTCACTGCGCGCGCTTCCATCCCGTTCTCGTTCGTTGCCCTGTCTCTGGATGTTACCTATATTCATCACTTATTTATGATTTTCATCCTAGTAGTAATAGTTTTTAGCTAACGTTCTTTAAATTATTACATCATTTATAATTTTGATTTGAACAGAAAACTGGGCGTGTCTTAATTAGTTAAATACTTCGTAACTTTATTTTGTAAAATAAATATTTCAAATGTATTTATCGTTGTTTCAGGGTTTACTCGACAAGCACCTTATTCCTAAAGCTAGTAATCCAGAAAGTAAAGTATTTTACCTTAAAATGAAGGGAGATTACTACAGGTACCTTGCAGAAGTGGCCACAGGAGAAACCAGAAATTGTAAGTACTCAAAAATAAATTGAACAAATGTACACATGTAATAATTTAGTTTTTGTTTGTATTCATATGACTGAGTATTGTCTCTTAACCCCCTTTATATTACAGCTGTTGTAGAGGACTCACAGAAAGCATACCAAGATGCTTTCGAGATCAGCAAGGCAAAAATGCAACCCACACACCCAATCAGGCTGGGTCTGGCGTTAAATTTCTCCGTCTTCTATTATGAGATATTAAATTCACCAGATAAGGCGTGTCAGCTCGCCAAACAGGTCATTACTTGTGTCATTTATGCATAGGCTCTGAGCTGGCTGGCACGAGAGAATAGTCTCGGATCGCGTAATAATGTGCTCGCTTGTCCCCAGCCGTCGTGGAGGACTCGCAGAAGGCCTACCAGGAGGCGTTTGACATCGCTAAGGCCAAAATGCAACCAACCCACCCCATCAGACTTGGTCTAGCGCTCAACTTTTCCGTCTTTTATTACGAGATTATCAACTCCCCTGCGCGAGCGTGCCATTTAGCTAAACAGGTTCTCAATTGCGCAATTGGTCTGCAGTGTGCTGATGTTGAATTTGAACACCCATACTAACTGACAGATTTGCCTCAGTTTTAAAATAGTGCATGAACAAATTATACTATCAAATTTTTATCAAAACAAACCTTTACTAATAAATATTTAGCATGGCCAAGCGATTAACCCTCTAATCCTCGATCCAGCCAGTATCAGAGTGTTTTAACTTACTGTTTTAATTATAGTCATAATTATTATTAGTTTTTTGATAAAATAATGAAAAATGCATTTTGAATATGATTTATTCAGTTTGATATTGGTAAATGTGAAATATAAATTCTCATTGAAGCATTTGAAAATTTGCAGGCGTTCGATGACGCGATCGCGGAATTAGACACACTGAACGAGGACTCGTACAAAGACTCGACGCTGATCATGCAGCTGCTGCGAGACAACCTGACGCTGTGGACGTCGGACACGCAGGGCGACGGCGACGAGCCCGCCGAGGGTGGCGACAACTAGGGCCGCCGCCGCACCCAGCACACGCATTTGTTCTCATCGGTGTTTTATAAGAAAACGAGTAACATTCGAGAACGCCGCGCGGCGCCGGTCACCCGCCGCTGTTGCGAGCCGTCGCTTGTAAAAAATGTTAAAAATGTCGTTCGCAGCGGACCTTCACGTTCCGTCTAAAATTAAATGTTATGTGTCATCTTTGACGGTTTTTGTATTTCTGTATTTACACTGGATTACAGATATCGAGCTGACCTGATGGATATAAATATTTATAACTTAAGTTATTAAAATTACGGTTTCTTAAGTTAAAAGTGTTTTCCTTTCATAATTAGAATAATAACTTCAAAGCCTGGTCGGCCCCTAAGTAACATTCCTTTCGCCGCATGTCCGCAGTGAAATGGAGATCATGATGGTGAATATTGTTTTTAAATTATGGAATTATATAACCAGAATTTTGTTAAAAGTGCGCCCTACCCTATGAAATTTAGATTTTCATAAATAATAACCCACTGTAATGGCTGTATCAAATTAGGGCACAAAAAACTTGTTAGTGTCTTTTATGTGGTTTTTGTGATGTCCTGTAAAATTTTTGAATATTACCAAAGGGAAACTTATTGTTGACATGACATTAACCATTTTGTTGTGCCCATCACATACATAATAGCATTCTGATTTTTTCAGGCATTTATTATCAAAATAGTTTTTGTGATGGACAAATTAATATTGTAACATTTCTGCTGCATTTTATCAGCCATTAATCTATTATATTTTTCATGTTTTCACCAATAAAACTTTTGTATTAAATACAATTTTTAGTTTTAGAATCAATATTTGAATAAACCGCCACCTATTAACCCCAAAAAGATGTTTGTCTAAATCTGCTAATAGGAGTGGCAACGCAAAGCTAATTGGAGATGTCGCTTCCTACGATCGTTCCTAACAAAAATAGGAATAGTTTAGGCTCTTTGTTTGAGCTTTTTACGTAATTTTAGGTACGCGATGTATAAGATTGTGAAAGCAATACATTTTGGCTTTTTAGAAAATGTGTTAAAACTCATTTGTTCTCTTAACAATAGATTTTTAAGTATTGCAAACATAACTATTACATAAGATATTTTTTTGTTCAAATCTGAATATGTCAGTATTACGGAACCTGCCCAAGAACATATTAATAGTTCATTTCACAAAAGGTTGGTTAAAAAAGGAAAATGTTTTTGAAGTCGTCCATTCATTTTGTTTCGAGCAATCGTAAACAATGCCACTCAAGGCAGTTGCCACCCCTATTGTTTGGAAATTCCTAATCGATGATGATTATTAAAATAAATGCCTTTTAGAGGCAAAGTGCGAACCTACTACAATAAAAAATGGTAGGTACATGCTCAGACTGGGAGCGTCAGTCCGAGAAAAAAATGCTCATTGTTGCGTTTGACAGGAAGTGAGTGATAGGTTTTATTTATGTAAACGAAAATGCCTTTTGTTCTATATTCCCAGAAAATTGTGCATTTTTAATGTGCTGTTGTGTGATCCTTTTAGTTCATTATATGTTACAAAATCAAGGACATATTTAGGAAAAATGTCTGGCAACCTGAAAAACCGATATCTCAAAATATAGGTATTAGATTTATGTTTTACATAGGTATTTATATGAAATTGCTTTCGTCCGCGGCGCCGCCCGCGTCAATGTCGATCCCTCGGTGATTGTACTTTTTCTCCCGGAATAAAAGGTAGCCCATGTCCTTTCTCCGTACTTCAGAGAAGTTGTATGCAAAATTTCATGTTGATCGGTTCAGTAGTTACGGCGTGAAATCCTAACAAACAAATTCACATTTATAATACTAGTTAGGATAATTGTATTAGAAACCTTTTCATCACAAACTCAAATTTTATCGTTTTATTTGGGTTTTACAAAGATTTATTTAGAAGACTCAATCCTCTAAAGAGCGCAAACAGCGTTTTTTTGTAATATTTTCCAACTTTGGTTAAATAAATTTTTAATATTCTTAAAACTGTTGTACTACATATTGTAATGCAGAGTAAATTTGTGAAACAAAAGCGTTGACGTAAAATATCATATTATTACTCTCTAAATATTATACCTAATATTTAGAGAGTAATCAAAAATATTTTATTATAACGGTAAAATGGAGGAAGAAAATCAAGATATTTTTTAACCAAAGTTGGAATTTTTTTTGTAAAACTGCGGGCTGTTTTGAATAAATCTTTGTAAATCCCAAATAAAACGTTAAAATCAATTGAGTACATAATTGTGAACAGAACAATTGAAATTCATTACAATTATTCCGCATAACTGCGCGTTCACTGGATCGGAATCTGAGCGGACGGATTTGTTGCTTTGTATGGCACTGCGTGCACTGCACCGGCATTTCCGTGCCGGAGACCGGTATTTCTGCCGATGACGTCATCGGCATTGGCAGTCGTCAGTGTTGCCGTTCATAATAAGAGCTACCCCTTATGGTAGAACTTTTTATATTAGATTATTATAACAGCGGATATTAGGAACCTCATTTCGTAGGAATTCGATTTGGATGTACTCATCCATACATTTAAAATCCATAATTTTCGAATTTATACCCAATCGTCCCATTTCTATAGTCAAGGCACAACCATCATATCTGAGAAAATGTTCTTATACTGTTAGAATCATCATTTGGCTTATGTTTCATATTATGAGCAATTGAAATACACATATTACAGAAAATGTACGTATATAGTAACCATAATGTATGCAGCATTGTACCTCCTCTTCTGGAAAAATACAGATAATAACAAAAATATCTTCATCACTATCCTCCATAACGCTAAGCATGTGACAGCTATGACGATTGCTTTAAAAATACCGATATCGCCGATGCGGAGTCCGAATGCAGTGGACGCACCCCATCGGCATTTTGTAAATGATGACCGACGCTACGATTCCGATGCAGTGAACGCGCAACTTAAACGTTCCAGGTTACGTAATAATAAGAAATGACCGGACTCACAAGGGATTAGGGGGTGTTGCTATTTACTTACGAACTTGTAAGTTTGCTAGCTCAAACACCTTCGCATCTGCAGAATATTTATGTTTTTGGAGATCGTTGTGAATAGATGAATGTCAAGATGACGGGACTCCGCCCGGTTTTGCGAATATGATGTGACTAGGATGTAGTACCATATTAGTGCTATTTTATACTTACATAATAAAATTGTACACTTAAATGATTTCAAGATAGTCAACAAAGAAAGTGGTCCCGCTATTATGATATCAAAATGGCGGGACCACAATTCAGTTCTTAAAAAACAAATGCTTTCGTCGTAAATCGAACTCGCCAAACTTTAATACGATATTGTACAGTCGGCCAAGCAGATACCTGACCCCCTGACTTTTAAAACGTAAATTCACACTTTGCTGTGAAGCGCCACCTACCATGATTTTTGGCAAGTAGACAGACAACTGCTAGTATAAACTGGTTTCTGATAACCTGCTCAGTTGCAAACTTTGTATTTCTAATAATCTCAGCTAATAATTCAAGTAATCATCAATGGTAAGAACAAGAAAGAATCAAAAACAATCCTACGTAAAGTTCGATTCGAACCATGGACCTACGACTTGAGAAGCTAGCGCTCATCTCAATACGCCAACCGTCGATATGACGTCTCGGGCGAAATTGGCTATCTATTTCTACTGCTATGACATCATTGTCACCAACTGCAACGCATTGCTTTAACAAATAAATTGAGGGTAATCTATCAGATTTATTTATACCTGATACCAACTAATCAAAAATATTGTTCACTCGCGTCACAATTCCATTCAAGATACTGCGATTACTGTGTAGTGATCCAAAACCCCACCAGTTATTAGGCATCCCGTTTCATCTCATATAGCAGATTTTGTGAAAGCTAATATTGTATTGTGAAGACAACCACAGTATTTAAAGTATCTATATCTAGAGAGTTAGGTATCGCGGTAAGTAGAAATTATAAGTATTTAATATACTTACTTAATTGTCACATAATTTTTGTTCCGTAAAACATAGGGTTTGTGATAAATGTCTAAGATAAATATATCTCTTACAGAGAAACACCGTCCGTTTGTGGATTCGGAGATTTAAGAAGACTCGATCAACTGCAATTGAAACAGTGAGGAAACATTTAACAAGAACGAGATCGTATTTTATTCTGATGAAAAAAGTTTTAAGTCTGATGATGATGGCAGAAAAATATTGCGGAGAAGACATGGCCAGCGTATAGCCATCAAAATAATTTGCCTTTGAGAACAGTGGCAGGATAACATTAGGTAAAAATATTCATTAAATAGTTAAGTAAAATAATAATAATATTTAATACCTAGTGTATGACGCAGTGTAGATTATTAGGTAACTGATCGTATTATTGTTTTGCAGGTTATTGGGGACAGATGTCTTCAATGGGCCCAGGGAAGCTGGTAGAATTCGGCGGCCGGATGAATAAAGAAAAATACTTGGATTTTATGAGATGTGGTGATTCATTGTGCAATGTAGAATATATTTTATTTAAGACCATTGTTCTGTGATCTAACTGTTATTGAGTGACCAATTAAAATCCCAGATTGTAGGGTCAAATAGTGCTTAACTGGGACACAAGACATGAGTAAAGTTTGAACTTAAATCAATTTAGACAAAGAGGTTATACTAAATTAATAAATATGCGCATAAGTGATATGTGATCTGATCTAACATGGTAAGTGAAATGACAAATAGACTTGAACAAAAGCTACAAAATGGGGGTCACCCTCTCCCATATTAAAATTCATTTTATGCCATAGGTTTACATATTCATTCTTATACTATTATCGAAGCAAAGTTATTCACATAGCACTATTTGACCCTACACATTTAAAAAAATATAATACTATGATTAAAAAAAAGTTGAGAGATGTATATTGTTACTTATTAAGTAACATGTTGGTTCTCTCTACAGAAGATTAATCATAGTTTGAATTATGTAGGCAGGTATTTATTTCACTGTTAAATTTTTTTGATGTAATAAAGTAATTAAAAATTTAAAATGCTTTTTATTAACAGTAATTAGCTCGGTAACATTATGTTAAAACAACCAAAATTACACCAACATCACAATACGAAGTTGGTGATATTTGTAAAAAATAAAAAGCTTTGGAGGATTTGAACCTGTTTCCTCATAAACACACTAACTATTAAACCGTAGTGCCTACCACTTGCGCCACATCTAACTATTGAAGTATTTTTGAAATAAGCGTATCGTATGCTAGGGCTCGTTTTATTTATCAAAAATCGAATAGATGGCATTAGTCATCAAGGGTATCAGATTTCTGCTTATTAACCTTATTTGTTCATTCACAATTCAATAGATGGCACTAGTCGCAAAGGATATTACACTTGTATATTTTTATCTTTGGGTTTAATCACGGATGATTCTTTAGTTTGCGAAAAATGGCGCTGTTGTCGGGGGTCAGATATCTCCTTGGCTGACTGTACGACAAAGTTCCGATTGTTATTTATCATTTTAAATAAATATTTCAATAAAAAAACAAATTGTAAGCGGATCGCAGAGTGTGGTATGAAATGACACACAGGGTGGTACAGATGGCAGCACCAGTGTATTATATTCTTGTATTTACAGCGTACAAGTGGGATTTCGGAAAGGGGCCAGCAGGCCTATTTGCTAACTCAGTGTACAACGATTTGATAGTCATTTCAAAGTACATTACGTTTTATATATCTTTAATAAAAATAGTCAATGATAGGAAACCCGCAATGTATTTTGAAGTGACTATAAAAACGTTGGTCACTGAGTTAGCAAATAGGCCGGCAGATGGTTGCGACCGTGTATACGTTCAATCAACCAGCTGTCCGATTTCTTCAGTTTCGATTTAACGCTTAGTAGAAGGCCCAAGAGATATGTTCACATCTACCAAGTGCGTAACCGAAGGAAGAATGCCAATACAATTTTACAAACCCGAGGTCATAATATTCGAAAAAACTATGATAGCGCGTTGCAGGATTTGAGAAAACAGATTAGCGCCATCTAGTGGTGGGCGTGTTCAACTTAGCTTGTTTGATTCAATTTATCAGTTTTGATACCCGTAGCGCCATCTATGATCGAGTGGCAGAAGCTATCGTCGTATTACAATCTCCCCCTCTGATCCCGAAGACGTCCCGACGAGAGGATCAGTAAAATACGGTGACTTAGGCCTTATTCTTTCTAGGGCGACCTCGACGTCGCGTCTCTTTGATCTCTTCTACCGGGTTCACTTTCTTTGGTCGTCCTCTCCTTTTTATGGGCTTCACAGGAGACGGTAGACAACTGCTATCTCCATGATATGGTGTAATAGCGGAGGTGTGGTATACTCCGATCTGTGTTTCGGGATCTTCCGGTTTTGACAACGCGTAAGTAGCAGCACCCAATACATTCTTTATCATATAGGGACCGTCATGTCGCGGAGCAAATTTGGCGCTAACTCCCTGTCCAGCCTTGCTTACTGCATTGACTTTATCAAGTACCAGATCCCCAACAGTATACTTGGGGTCGGGTCGACGTTTCTTATCTGCGTAGCCCTCCTTTGTTCCTCTTGGCTTTCTCGCCTCTCACGGGCTTTTTCGAGTACGGTAGCTAGAGATAAGAGCTTTGGAGTAATTTCCGGAATAAAATTTTCTGAAATTATGATTTGCCTGAAATCGTGCATATTATCATCGGGTGTCCTTAGTTCCCGGGCAAATGTCAGATAAGCCGGCGTATATCCGGTTACCTGACTGGTCGCAGTGTTCATTGCAAATCGTATGTAGGGCAATTTATCTTCCCAAGAACGATGATTGTCTTGCACAAGCATAGCTAACTGAGTTTTCATATCCCGATTCTTTCTTTCCACTGGGTTAGCACTGGGATGGTAGACAGGCGTAAACGTCTGGTTAATTCGAAGGCAATGTGTAACTTGCTGCATAACAGCACTGACAAATTGTGATCCGTTGTCACTGTGGATTCGTCTCGGTATTCCATATCGCAGGAATACTTCATCAATCAGCAGATTGGCACATGTTTCAGCAGTGGCTACAGTGAGTGCGAAAAGTTCCACCCACCCGGTGGCAATATCTTCCACTATCAAGATCCAATTTTTCCCCGATTCAGTGGTAGGCAATTGACCAAACAAATCAAAAGAAAGGACTTCAAATCGCTGATTGATTGACGTCGTTTGCAACAGTCCGGCGGGCTTTAGATTGGAGGGTTTGTATCTCGGACATTTTATGCAGTTTTTGACGTATGCCTCAATATATTGTCGCATGCCCTTCCAATAGTACCTACTTGCTATTCGCTGGTACGTTTTCTCAGCTCCATAATGACCAGCCAAGGGATCGTCATGATAGGTAGATAATATATTGGCCCATTCATGTTGTGGTACAACTAGCTGAGCTTCTTCTCTCGTTTCGTCAGAAGTGTAAAGATATAGGAGCCCATTGTTCATTATATATCCCTTATTACTCCAATAGATTGCATTTTCACTGCCTTCTGATTCGAGAGCTTGAAGGACTTTAGAAATATGTTCGTCTTTTAGCTGTTCGACGCGGACGCTAGCAGGACTCTTGGTTGGCATGTCGACCATTACGCTGCAGATTCCACAAGAGCTTGTAGTATCTTCCTTGCAGTTTGGCCGGGATAGGGCATCCGCGACAACATTTGTCCTGCCAGGCATATATTTTACAGTTATATCAAATGACTGAATCAGAAGAGCCCATCGTGCGAGTCTACCAGTTGACGTCTTCAAACTCATGAGCCACTTTAAGGCCTGGTGATCGGTGACTACTGTGACAGGCGTCCCTTCAATATACCCTCTGAACTTTGTAAGGGCCCAAACAACTGCGAGTGCCTCCCGCTCAGTTGTTGTGTAGTTTCGCTCTGCCGGAATTAGCAACCGACTCGCATATTCAACAGGGTGTTCTTCTGCACCCTCCCCCTGCACCAAAACTGCCCCGAGTGCGTAGCCACTCGCATCTGTTTTTATAATGTAAGGTTTGCTTGCATCAGCTTGCCTTAATATTGGTGCAGAGGTAAGACATCCTTTAAGGGTTTCGAAAGCGTTTTTTTGTTCGTCACCCCACTTCCAGACTACTCCTTTCTTGGTGAGACGCGTCAAGGGCTCGCTTATTTTCGAGAAATTTTCAATGAAACGCCGATACCATGAGCAAGTTTGTAGAAAGGAAAGTAGATGCTTAAGATTAATAGGTGGCGGCTGTTCGGTTATTGCTGAGACTTTGTCTGGGTCGACCTGCAAGCCTTTTGGGGTTATGTAGTGCCCAAGATATTTAATTGTGGAGCAACAGAAACGGCATTTTGCGAGATTTACGGCTAGGTTATTCCTTTTCAGGGTTTTCAACACCTTTTCTAGATCTGTCAAATGGCTATCAAATGAGCTAGACAGAATGATTAAATCATCAAGGTAAGCCATCGTCTTCACGTCACTCACACTGACCTTTACTCGATCAATCAGTCTTTGGAAGGTAGCAGGGGCATTCCTTAATCCGAACGCCATTCTTTTAAACCTGTAAATTCCGGACGGCGTAATAAACGCAGTTTTATCCTGATCCGCTTCCCGGACCTTCACTTGCCAGTATCCTGCTCGCACATCAAGCGTAGACATAAATGGTGTTGGCTTAGCTTCATGAAGGAGATCATCTATTCGGGGCATTGGATACATATCTGGGACTGTAATAGCGTTTAGCCTCCGGTAGTCTACGCACAGCCTTATCGAGCCATCCTTCTTTGGAACCATTACGACTGGTGCAGACCACGGTGAAGAACAGAGCTCGATTATCCCCTCAGTCAGCATCTTAGTGAGCTCTTTTTCTAACACTGCGCGTCGTGGAGGTGATAATCGGTAAGGTGGCACCGAAATTGGGCCGTGTTCTCCCGTGTCAATACTATGCTCTGCCAAATTCGTTGGCTCTGGGCTGGGCTCGAAAACACTCTGGTTTTCGTTGAGCAGTGACGACAAGCGATTCCTTTGGTCAGTCTCCACAGTACCAATATTTACAGTATCAATGGCTATCGCGTCTATCTGTATGTCGTCGCCCACATATCCAGGGAACAATGATGTAGCATGTGGGGACAACGTCACCTCTGCTGATTCTATGGCGTCCCGTGCATCGGCGTACATAAAATCAGCGAACTGTGGGCAGTATCCGTCGAACAATGGTTTAGAGCGCTTGCATGGACTCGCTTCTTCGATTGGTATCAACTGATACAGTAGGCTGCCTATTCTAGGATCAGACGGTTGATAATGCTCCTTGAATTTTGGAGCTACTGGTATGCTCGCGTTAACCTGGGTGAAATACGGAGACGACATGCACTCGATCGTCGCCATTGATGTGCCGTCCAAGGTTTCTTCGCGTAGATCATAAATTTTACTAGGCCTATCGGTAAAATGCCACGTCATTTGGGGCACATCCAGAACCATTCTTGCATCGTGCAAGAATCCTACGCCTAACAAAGTTTTTGTGTCTTTGGCATCAGGCAATACTATAAACGTGGTAGGTACTACGCGACCACAAAGGCTAACTGGTACCCTTGTAGTTAAAATGTTCCTCTTTTTCTTTATGCCGTCTGCCAGAGTTACATCTACGGCCTTCTGATCAAATTTGCAGCCCTGCTTCTTGAGGAACCCGAACAGTTCGAATGATGCCACACTGCATTTCGCACAAGTGTCTATGTACGCTGTCCCTACGACATTGTATATTCCTATGCCTATGACTGGTCTTCGACGGGCATCAGTGTCGACGTTATGGGCGCAAAAGTCGACTTTTTCAGTTTTGGGCTGAGAGGATAAAGCAGCCGCTTTGCATTTGGGGTATTTACTCCTTACCACGCCAGGAGTACCGCATCCGTAACAACAAAATACATGGGGTGAAGGCGAAGGCACTTGGGTTGCAGCTGTTTCTGTAGCTGTGCTACGCTGTTCCTTCTGTTGCTCTGCCCTTAGCCTCTTGCGACAATCTTCTACTGTATGGCCCATAACACGACAGTATAGGCACCTAATTTTCTTTTTCTCTCCTGGTTCCCGTGCTTCCTTAATAGGGATTGACTCGGCCAGCAGTTGTTCAGCGCCCCGCGCTGATTTGAGGAGGTCATCGAATGATGAGATTGAGTCCCTGGGGACCTTTTCGCGAATGCGTTTGTGCAGTAAGCCATATACTATGTCTAGTTGGTGCACCTCTGCCAGAGGTGGATCGGGAAGCTGGGACATAAGAGCTCGATTTTTGGCCACGAACGATTCGGTTAGCATATCTGCTGCTTGTTTTTGGCTGAAAATTTCCTGGAAAATTAGGTAGCCAGGTTTCAATGGAGCAAACGCATGACGTAGCCGGCTCTCGAACTCAGTCCATGATTTGATAGTGCCTTTTTCCCCTTGCCACCACGTCATCGCATCGCCCTTCAAAATAAGGGGCAGCGTTTTTAAGGCATCACTATCAGAAATGCTCTGCGCCTTCTTGAAGATGGACGCGGTGGTGAGAAATTCCTCGACACGTTCAGACTGCCGCGTGCCGTTATATGCGAAATTTGCGTTTACAAATGACGCCGAAGTTGGATTAATAGTACTCTGGAGGGCGTTGATGGTGGCCGTCGTGATTGACGAAACCATCTCGCGTAACTGCTCCGGTGACATATTGACCGACGTCATCACTGCCGCTTTTCGTCCTTCCCGGTGTGGTTTCTGCCGCAACTCCAGGATTTCGAGTAGTAACTTCAATTTTCCGGCCCCACGTTGGGCGCCAATATGTAAGCGGATCGCAGAGTGTGGTATGAAATGACACACAGGGTGGTACAGATGGCAGCAGCAGTGTATTATATTCTTGTATTTACAGCGTACAAGTGGGATTTCGGAAAGGGGCCAGATGGTTGCGACCGTGTATACGTTCAATCAACCAGCTGTCCGATTTCTTCAGTTTCGATTTAACGCTTAGTAGAAGGCCCAAGAGATATGTTCACATCTACCAAGTGCGTAACCGAAGGAAGAATGCCAATACAATTTTACAAACCCGAGGTCATAATATTCGAAAAAACTATGATAGCGCGTTGCAGGATTTGAGAAATCAGATTACAGCCATCTAGTGGTGGGCGTGTTCAACTTAGCTTGTTTGATTCAATTTATCAGTTTTGATACCCGTAGCGCCATCTATGATCGAGTGGCAGAAGCTATCGTCGTATTACAAAATTATATTTTTGTTAAAAAATCTCCTAAAGGAAAAGTGAAATTTTAACATAAGTACAAGAATATTGCTATTCAAATTTGTTTAGGCGTTAAACTTTAAGGCGGCATAAAGTTTGCAATATTTTATACACTTTACAAAGACATTGGTATTTAATACAGTTATTTTTGGTACTTAAAACTAAACACACAGTTTTACAATAAACACACATCAAGTTTTCACGTATGACCCTACATAACTATATTTTTTAATTATGACTGCAGCGGGTAAGTTTAAAACAAATATCTGACAAATATTAAGTTGCATTGTATTGGCAACAAGAAGTGTCTATATAATTTTTTCTTTACTTAGTATCGTGGTAGTGTTCAACAACATTTATAATAGTAATTATCTAATCTGTGTTTGTTACAAAATAATGAAAAGAGGAAGAAAATCCGCGGTTCCTATAGATCAACAAAAAAACGTTTTTCTAAAGTACACAGATGTATTTAGAAATCGTCGTTATCCTTCTAGCAGTGATCAAGTTTTTTAGCCAGATCAGTAAAGAACTGAATTATCATATGACGCCGGAAAGTTTGTATATATCACTTAAAAAAACTTACGAATATTTTATAAGGGTGATTCTGCGACATCTGAAGATATTGAATGTATACATATCTGTAAAAATTTCAACTCTCTAGCTATCACGGTTCATGAGGTGACAGACGGACCGACAGACAGACAGACCGACAGTGGAGCGATATTAATAGGGTCCCGTTTTTACCCTTGGGGTACGGAACCCTAAAAACGGCAAAAAATTATGTCTGTTGTATGGAAGCCCCCTTACATATAAATTTTATTTAATTGAATTATTCATTTTTAAGGTGAATATACAACTAAATATTCTGTGATTATTTCAAGCGTCTACCTGTTGCCGTTATCAATATCGAGCAAAAAAAGTCACGTTTGTTGTATGGTGGCAACAGAAATACATTATTTGTGAAAATTTAATAACTTTCAAGGTGATATAGCCTGGTGACAGACGGACGGACAGACAGACAGACGGACAGCGGAGCGATATTAATCGGGTCCCGTTTTTTACCCTTTGGTTACGGGACCCTAAAAACGTAGAATGCTTCTCTTCCTGTATTTCTATGTTACGCCGGTCAAAAGAATGGGCGATAATCCCCCTCAACCGCCCAACAGACATCTGCTGTCTGCGGACAAAATGACCGTCAACGGCCCCGCGAACACGACGTGTCTGCTCTCGACCGCGGGTAAAAATCTGCGTATTTGCCGGTTTAAAATTGCTAGGATCGGCCTAAAAAAGGAACAAACCGCTTCTATAATAGCAAAAGAATAAAACCAAAGCTTAAGCAGGTTACCCGACCATAGATTTTTTTTATGTAATTGTTTACTTTCGTGGACTGCGTAAGGGGCGTGTCAAAAGCTTTTTCAAGTGGTGGCAATGGTGTTATTTTTAAAGTGGTTTTTGTGATTGTTAAGGAGTTTGCCTTAAAATAACGATAAACAGATGTGTTCTGAATAGTTTATTATGCGTTATACAATTTTTAAAAGATTTCGTTATAAAATTTGATACTTAAAGTTGTATGTGCTCCATTTTTTTTTAACTGCCACCATACATGTTATTTTTCTCATTTATTATAAATATTGGCTTAATATTGGTATATATTTATGATAATGCATATAAAAGACGTAAATACATATTCGATTTTAACAGCCGTATCTAAAAAAAAATAAAATAAAAAAATATAAAAAATAATAAAAATATTATTTTTTTTTACATTTTTTAGAAGTACCTTAGGAAATATTTTTGTATAAAAGCTATATATTTTTTTAAATTTCTTGTATAGTATATGTGTTCTCAATATGGGATTATTGCAATAATTTGACAAAAAGTAGCTTTAAATGACTTCTACAATACAAAGTGTGCTACGACCTAAAATGGCACTAGTTTTCGTGTGTCTTAAATATTTGGCTTAATTTTTTTTTATTTAAGGGTTCGAAGATCACAATACTTTGTTTTTAATTAGCTAATAAGTTACTAATCAATAAAAAAATATAGTTCAAATACAATTGTGACTTATTTCGGTCTAAATATAGCTCTAAATCTGAACCTATTTCTTGCCCGAAGGCTGCCGCGTACGATTTCGCACGGAATGTTCTCATGCTCCTCATGTAAAAAAAAATTATGAATACATGCCGTATGACATTTATTTATTGTAAAATTATGTATTGTCTTTTGAAATATACAATTATTTCTTTTAAAGATATTTAATATGATATTCAATTGGGTATTAATACAAAAAAACCGGAAAAAAAATCAATTAACCAAGTTTAGCTAGCGATTGTAAACATTTCAAAGTATCTATTGTTAATATTATTCAACAAAGAGTTTGCTTATTTAACGGCAATTGCGGCGGTATGCGTATCATGTATATAAACATCGTAGTTCCCGAGAAGTCCTTCATTGTGTAACCGGAGACGTGACGGCCGCGGCGCGCGCGAAAGCTGTTGGCTGTTCGCGCCATTTTGAATATTTGACGTTGACACTTGAGAGGTTAAGAAGTATGTTCTGTTTTTCACCTTTACGCCCGCCGGCATGCTAGGCGTGGCTTTTAGGTCTCATAAACCTGGGCTCTGTCTACCCCGTAAGGGAAATAGAAGTGATAATATGTATGTATGTTTTAACATTTTGGCTTTGCATTAAAATCACTTAATTTTTAGGTAAAGGTAAATTAAAACAAATTCAATGTAGAATAACCCTCCATACTAAAACTGTCAAACGAACGCCTAAGCAAATTGTAAGAGCAGTATAATGCTACTTGGCTTTGAAATTCACTTTTTTTCAGGTTTTTCGTTGAAAATATTTTTTTATTTTTACTATTGAAATTATTCTTTTAAAAGATAAACTACAATCGTAACTTCGTCGTACTATATCGTATTAAAGTTTGGTGAGTTCGGTTTACGACGACGGCATTTGTTTTTTAAGAACTGAATTGTGGTCGCGCCATTTACATATCATAATAGCGGGACCACTTTCTTTGTTGAATATCTTGAAATCATTTGAGTGTACAATTTTATTACGTAAGTATAAAATAGCACTTTACGTTTGATCGCATCCGATTTAGGACGTATTCAGGATGGCTTAGTCAGGCAGGACAGTCACGGCACGGTAAAGATATCTAACAGTATTCCGTCTTTATACAAACGGTCGAAACTCGCGCTTCGAGGTCATTACACACTCTAGTACATTATTGGTACGCAACCAGCGATTCGCAGTCAAGGATGCGCTGTAGTCGGTGACGGACGAACGAGTATGTGATTGTTTCAAAGTTTATTAGTAGACTAGCTATTGCCCGCGACTTCGTCCGCGGAAATTTCTGTTATAAGGTATAGATAAATAATTTTCCCCCGTTTTCAAAACATTTTTTATTGATGCTTCGCTCCTATTGGTCACATCGTGATGTTTTATAGCCTAAAGCCTTCCTCAATAAATGGACTATCCAACACAAAAAGAATTTTTCAATTTGAACCAGTAGTTTCTGAGATTAGCGCGTTCAAACAAACAAACAAACAAACTCTTCAGCACATCCATTTTGGTGTAAGAATAAAATGGTTAAATATAGATTATATTGTGCTGTTTTTGGTTGCGTAAATTCATCATTAAGCCACCCATTATAAAAAATCCTCAAATTACCTGCAATCACCGAAAAGTAAGATTATAAAATACAAAGTAGGTACATATAATCTCCTTCTTGTATCAACAAACTTATCAATTTCTATTCGTGTGTCCAACTGAAACTCGGGAACGGCTTGACCGATTTAGCTAAATTTAGTTTTTATATAACTATTTGGGGAAGTCTAGGGTAGGTTTATATGGTAAGAAAACATGGAAAATTTAACGGTTATACGAAGTACACCGAGTCGGCTAGTCATAAATAAATAAGTGGAAGAGATAAAAACAAGTGACACGATAAAAAAAAACTGGAAGTTTCCTAGGCTATATAGATACCAACTAACTGCCTCCTCGTGTAGTGGTTAGAGCGTTTGGCTTACACTACGGAGGTCACGGGTTCGATTCCCGGCGGGGGCAACGACTTTGCGCGTTGTTGTTGTTCCAGTTTGGTTATACATTGCAGGCTGATCACCGGTTAGTCTGATAAGAAAGAGGATCCGTGTTTCGGAGGGCACGTTAAGCCGTCGGTCCCGGTCGCTGCCTTTGACAGCCGTTGTTACACAAAACCAAGTCAGAGGTCTATAATGCGGTTCAAAAATTCTGACACCAGTGTTAGTCATTAACACACACGATAAGAAAGATAGATACTTAATAATTTACCGCTACTTACATATAATATTGAAATACGCGAAATATCATTATGAAATGGTTATACTAGTAATTATTGCTAGTTAACTACCTAGAAGATATGTGATGACTTCCATGCTAGTCTGGGATAAAAGGAAAACACACTGTAGACTGTAGGGTAGCCCTAGCGCGTGTTTATGTACCGCGCGGCGGTAGGCATTTATTTCAAGAACAGGCCCGAGTTACAATACTGTTAGATATCTTTACCGTGGTCACGGGAAGCATACTTTGTTGTGTTGCTTTCAGTTTGGTTAGGACATTGCAGGCTTGAATCACCTGATTGTCTGATAATAAAGATGATTCCGTGCTTCGGAAGGCACGTTAAGCCGGTGGTCCCGGCTGCCATCTGGTAGTCGTTAAAGGAACCACGTCAGAGGCTGAGAGGCGGTTCCGAAGAACTCTGACACCAGGGTGTGCATGGTCGATTGACCGTTGACCTACTCGAAATGATGATGATCTATAGTCAGCCAGCTCAGTCTCCGTTCGACTACCGTCGCGTACGCACGTATTGTTTGTTTTAGCGCAGCGTGTGTGTGCGAACGCAAAATTTCGGCAGAAAGGGTATCTCCCTTTCTGCCGACATTATAGGCATGTTTCCTAAAAAAAAATACAATTTGTCCGTTTTATAGATTATCGAAAAATATTAGAAAGGTATTTTTTCTTTTTTCATTCAAACAAAAATTTATAAAGTTATAGCTCGTTAAATTTCCGCGTGACCTCACTATCCGGTACACTTTTTACCGGCTTGTTGCGTCATGAGCCCCTACTCCTGAACTTTGATGCGCTTTATCTTTATCATCTTAAGTTTGATTGAAAACAGAAAAAATACGTATCTAATATTTTTCGATAACCTATAAGACAGACTAATTGTATTTTTTTAGGAAACATGCGTATTATGGATGTTTTAGTTTTATGCAAAACTTTTGTTTTACAAAGGTATGGCATCCTTTGGGAGAATAATGACGAGAATATATAGATATATAAGAAACGATGGCTACAATAGATTCTAACGAAGTAATAAATTTTCTTTAACACATTTCTTCCTTTTTTTCTTAATTTCAATGCAGTCAACCGCTACGGCTACGGCAATACCAATTTTTTGGTTTTTTTGATAATGATGGAGCCATAACTTATTTGCTCGACACGTCTTTCTCTTGTCGCTCGTCGTTTCATCTGATTCAGGACGCGTTCAGGACGGTGTAATCAGGAGCTCCGACGACTGAATATCGTGTCCTAAATCGGATTCTGAATTTAGTATAATACCCCCTAAACACTTTTAAAGAACGATAATCGTGCCTCGAAACATTACCAAGTCTGTCAACCTATCGATTTTCCCGTTTGGAGTCTGAACCTACTCATCATACTAGCTAGAATTGATACTTACAGCTTCGGAAAATCTTATATAGCCAGCCATTGTCAATATACTGCTCCCGGTTTCTCACCATGACCTTAGTAACTGGGCAACCGAGCTTTGCTCGTTTGACCCCTACTTGGTTAGTCCAAATGAGGTAAATCAATTTGACAATGCACTAAAGTTTATTTTGGAAGAAATAGGTACTAACTTAAAATTTCACGTATTTCAATGGGTCCAGGCCACAATGCCAATACGTCACGGAGGTCTCGGTATCCGACAAATTTCGGAAATTTCTCTGCCGGCTTTCCTGGCGTCCTCGTAAGGGGCAGTCAATTTAGTTGCTAAGATACTCAACATTGATGGTAACGGATTGATCCTGCCCCATATGAGTGACGCCTTGGCAGCTTGGTCTGAGAGGTGTCCGATTTCACCTATTCCAGACAGACCGGAAGTACAGAGGCCCTGAGACGAGACAAGAGCGCGAGTCATTTTGGGGGAGTTAGTGCGTTTGTGCACTACACGGAATTTTACTGTCCGGAAGTCCGATTTTTTACGGTCCGATCTGGCATGAAAAAAACGGATGATGAGCTTGTGCACTACACGGAATTTTACGAGCGCTTGTCCGTAATAATACGGAGGTGCAGCGCAGTAAAGAGTAGCTAGCTCTGTTTAAAACTCAGGCCACACACATAAATACTCTAAAAACTGCGTTTCTTTGAACGTCGGTAGTTACTTGCTTTATTAATTATTTTTTTCCCCGAGCGACTGTAATTTATTATTTTGCATTGTTTTATGGGTCAGGAAGGTTCCCCAAATTAATGAATTTTATTTATTTATTTATTCCTCTAAGCTAAGTGCGAAGTCGTAGAAGACAAAAATAATTTTGGGATCTTAAGATTCAACAAGTTCAATTAGCGTAAAAGTGTCGTACTCGTACATGACTGTGAACTCGATCACGCCTGTTTGAATGAAATGAGAGAGAATAATTAATATCTGATCATAATGTCTCAAATCTGATGACAAATGCACGTAAAATTCCGTGTAGTGCACAAACGCACTTAGAGAATCGGACGGATGGCTATGCTCATTCAGCAAGAATTAGGCCCCAACCTTACCGGAATCTAGTGTGTGGCTGCACGCTGTGCCGTCTCCTCATATGGGCACACACTATTCGATTACGATTCTCTTAAAAGTGGCTGTGGCATTGAGGTTGTGCTGGGCAGTGTGTGAGCCACATCGCTGCATCTGTGGTGAGATGGTTGAAGCTGACGGGCACCATGCACTTGGCTGTGAAAGATGTGCTGGTCGTTTATCGCGACATCATGCTCTAAAGGACATTGTGCATAGGGCACTTATTTCAGCGAATGTTCCGTGTCAGCTGGAACCACCAGGACTCTCACGTACGGATGGGAAACGCTCCGACGGTATTACATTAATATCTTGGCAGAGAGGACGATGCCTTCTTTGGGACGCAACATGTGTAAGTAAGTACCTATGCGGCGTCCTATCTCACTTTACGCGCTCCGGGTGGTACCTGATTCAAAGAATTTCCATAGCTATTCAGAGAGGAAAATTCATAATGCTAGCTGCGTTCCCAGAACGCAGCTAGCATTATGGGAACCTTTGAACCGAGCTTATCCTTATTAGTGCTTCTAATTGACCTTAAAAAACGCTTACGATGGGGTTAGTCGAATGTTGTATATACAAATTTCATTTTGCGGTTGACTCCATAGATTTTGTTCGGCCGACTGTAACTACATAAGTTGGTCGAGTTGTGTAAAAATAACTATGCTATAGTTTTAATTGAAAGTACATACTTTGAGGTATATACCACATTTTTTTAAGAATTATTTTAGTAATATTTCAAGTTTCGGTGGGGGACACCTCAAATTTTAACTTTGTACCTATTAGATTATCTCAAGACTAGGGGGTTTGATCTACATAGTTTCAAAGTTGCAGTCAGTTATTGTTGCATTAAAACCTTTTCAACGATACGTTGGGGTAAGTCCAACTTAATTTCGTTATGGGAGAGTGGCTGAAAAATAATAATTCTTTCATAATTATTAAAACCAAGTTTTGGAACTTCAATATCTATCTCTCCACCAATTTTCATGGTAATCGGTGCATTAGCGGCGGAGTACGAGCCGACGGACAGACAGACGGACGGACGGACGGACATGACGAAACTATAAGGGTTCCTTGTGGACTACGGAACCCTAAAAAGTCAAGTCACCGAACGGGATATTTATTAAAGATATAGCTTATCTTATAAGATTTTTATTAAAAATATATAAAACGTAATGACTATCAAAACGTTGTACACTGAGTTAACAAGTAGGCCGGCAGAACTGAGATTAGGTAATAAGTCGTTTTGCAGAACAATCACTAGTTAATGTTTGGGCACTGTAGGTACATCAGAAGGATACCGTAAAACGTATGTATATTTTTTCGTCGCGCAGTTAGCCTTATTTTTCATGGAATAAGTAGGTAGTAGCATGAACAAAATATGAAGTACGATTCAAAAATCAAAATAAATTATAACATTAAAATATTTTCAAAAAAATATTTAATACCTACCTAGCAAAATAAAATAGCCATAAAGCTATATCCAGAAAAAGTTTCGTCGCGAATTACTTGATATCTTCAGCGACAACTACCAAATTTTTACGTCCAAAAAGTACCTATAACTAAATGTGCAAGATATTATAATTATTGAATTATTAAATTAAAAGTTTAAGTTAACACGGAAATGGCAGACACGCGTTTAAAATGAGACTGGTGAACCGGTATCGCCACTTTCAACCTTATTTCATTACGAGTAGGTATAGCGTGATTTCCTTTACAAACGGTTAAAGTAGGTATACAGCGCCTTAAATTAATTTGTCGTGTCAACTGGAATAAAATATTTACTGCCATTTTCCCCAAGACATGCATTTGCAAGAGGCGACTTTCTGCAATAATAACTTTTAAAACTACACATCTTCGCAGATTTCAAGTCGGAAGACGATTTGAGACTGCAGTTGATTAATATATCACCAGATTTTTCAGAGGTGTGCAAAGAAAAATGTGCACTGCACATCTATACTTACTAATATTATAAAGCTGAAGAGTTTTATTATATTAGGGGAAAATATTATCTACACTAATAAATATTCATCTACAATAAGAAAAACAAATTAAACATAATAACAGAAATTTCCGCGGACGAAGTCGCGGGCAACAGCTAGTATACTATATGATGACAATTTTAGCAAAATTTTGACGATCAATTAATTAGGGATGAGTTACATTTTAAACATGCTGAGTTAAAAAAATAGAAGCTAAATAAATATATTTATCGATGCCAAATATTAGTAATATATTATAATAAAATACTAATATTGCAAGTTAGAAATTTAGATGCTAAATAATAACCAGAGTTGTATTTAGAGTGGCTTACATAGAAGATAACTAGTGGCTAAGAGAGTATTATTTGGATGCTCGTTAATTGTGGCTGACTTAATAATTTAGAAGGCAACTTACATTATTAAAAAGTAGCCTGTTAAATTAGCACCCTTTAAATTTTATTAAATCGGTTTATTAGTTTGTTTAAGTCGGTTTTTTAAAATGAAAGTATGAAAGATTAATCTCAATAATCGGTTTTACAATACAACTTAGAACCCCTGTCCTCATTTCTCTATTTTGCCACCTCTTTCGCGCGGCTCGTTGTCCAACGAAACGCAAGACGGACGTATGGGGTGAATTTCTATGAGGAGTAGGTAGGTTAAATTTATTTTCAATTTTTACCTTTTTTCAGAATCAGCCTGTATGTTACATCTCTTTATCTCATTACTTACAAGCGTCAGGCACGGTGTGTCAGGATATTTTTATTTTTTCCGTACGGGTGCCATGACCTATGGAGAGGACTAGCATGAAACCCGTTATCTCTATGCATGAAACCGACTACATGCATCCGTTTTTCTCTATCCGGAAAAAGAACTCTATTATGGATAGGCGCCCTCCGGACGGAAGAATTTCTGAAGCACCCTGACGCTTAGTCCGAGGCTAAAATTTCTCCACTGACCCATCTCGTTGAGAATTTTTATTCGAGAATATGTACTAAGTTTTATAATAACTTATTATTTCACATCACGGTAACATTTGCGTATGTTTTATTAAGTAAGTAGTAAATCTACTTTTCACAAAAATAGAATGGTAATCAATAAAATTAATTTTTGCTTATTGTCTCTTAAGTTTCGCTTTCTCACTTCTTACAGACTAGCTTATCAAGTTGTATCACACATTATCGATATGATTATCGTCTCTTGAGCCACATATCACTTTCTTCAGCCGAGGTAACAAAAATATACACAGTACAGGTCGAACAATAGTCGCAGCTAGATATGCAGCAGTGCAGCCTAAGTTTACCATTGCAATTTTATATGTTTGCGGAGTTAAATTAATTGGAAATACTTCACCTCCAGTAGGTGACGTTGAGTACACATGATAAACAGAGGATATCGACCGTGGTGCACAAAAAACCACATACATTACTATTAGCCAAATAGATAATTTTAAAGCGGCTCTTGACTCACTGTTCCACATTTCTAATATTCGTCTCTTAGTCTTAAGTTTTATTATAACCAAAATACTCGCGACTGTCATTATCATGATTGGTAAAAATAGTTCGAATATTGCCAGCAATGTGTGCATATTTACTTGGTGATTGGTGTCTACTGATGTGCATTGGACGTTCTCGCGATCCATGTGAACTACAGTCGCGAGCACAAATTCAGGTATACTAAGAGAGGTCGCCAGCACCCAAACAAAAGTAGTAGGAGGTGCCACCGGCACGTCCGTGTCTGAAAGGCGATAGTCCACATTCATGGTTCGCGGTGGAGTAGAGGAGTCACTGTTAGCAACTAGGCTATGTCTAGATGATCTCATTTCTTCGTCTTCATCTTGCAGATTTATTTTATTCCTTTTTATAGCTGCCTTTTCCTCAAGATTGATTGTAGCCAGGGTATGTAATGCTACCGTGACTATCAAATAGGAAGACGCGGTTGATGCGAATACACGGAGACCTTGATAAGCTGAACAAGCTCCACTTCCGAATTGCCAAGTCTTAGCATTAATGGACCACAATTCTGGTGCTAAAGACGTTGTAATGATGATGAAGTCGGTGATTGACAATTGTATAATGATGAAATACACCCCTGAAATAAAACATAACGATGTTCATTATTCATACAGTCTATTACCACATTCTCATAAACGAGTACCTACCTTATTTAGAGGTAAGGCTTATTATCGAATGTTGTGGGCGGTCCGTTAGGGCAGCGTTAGATTTATCTTTTGAACAATACTCAAAGACATTTTTTATCGTTTTTGATATTAAAATATTTTTGTTAAATATTTAGTGCCTATTTAGATTTATACATATACAGTATTTGTTATCTGCAATATCTATTGCCGATTCCAAGTAACGGTGGTTTTTTTGCCCTGTCTTATATGGGAATCAAATGTTTCCAATGTTTGAAAGTAAGTTCAAAATTATATAGTAATAATGAAATTGTTATCTATATTCAGTCTGTCGGTATGAACAACTTTTCCTATAGGTCCAATGCTGGAAATTCAAAAAGAAAGTGGACATTTCCATACGAAATTGTAAGTCCGCCCGTAGATCTTACAACTGTAGGGCAATGTCAAGAAAAAAAAAAAAACTGCTGAATCACCCCTTATGGGTCCAAAACGATTAAAATATCACCATGTATATCGACGATGCTTACTTATTTTGAACTGACTTGGTAGTTTTTGTAATTCAATTTTGTTGGAGGTAAGCACTGAACCTTTATAAAGGATATAAAGGAGTACCTAGGACCTGTTTACAATTCAGATTTGACATGGCTACGACAAATGCGCGCGCGTTTAGTTTGCGATTTGCACCCACTGGTAGGCAAATAGATATCAAGCACGTATCTCGCAATATAGGTACTTACTATTTGACAAAAATGTAACAATCTACACCTACTTATTTAATTTTAGAAATAAATTTTACCGTTTCTTGCTGATTTTAGGAGAGCAGCTAAAAGTGTGCAGTTAGCAAATGCGCCAGCGCCACCAACGCACGCAATATACACAGCAAGGGCCAGCGCAGGGACGAGCGGCTCGGAATACGGGGACTCCGGTGGCGGCTGCGGCATGGCGCGCGAATGTCGGCCGCCGGGAACGTCTCGGGATCAATGACTCTCGGACACTGCGTCACTCGCGTTCTCCGCCGTCCCTCGCCTTGTATTTTTTTCTCCCAATGGTGATTCACCGCCTCGACATGTGCACACGCGGGAACACAAACTTCAGTCTTGTGCTCGGTGCTATAGGTACCATTCATTTCTTGTTGTCAAGTTACGGATTCGATAAATTAGGTCTCAGTCGAATAACATGTAGCGTGCGAAACGTCTTTGCAAAAGAAATTGTGGCCGTGGAATAAAAGTGCTCGTTCAGGATGCGTGTGACTGATAGGTGCTTATACTTATTATAAGACATATTTATGGAAGGGCTGTCTGTATAGCTGTTTTTGCTCATTACTATTCAATGGATGTAAGTTAGCCGGACGACGCCGACGATTGCATTGATGTGGTCGTTTGCAAATTAACTTTACTAAACCCTACAGTAGTTGGTAGGGAAGATAGCAAACATATATATGTTTTTCAATTAACATATTGTATATAAGTACCTACTCGTACTCTCGGTATCAGTTCGTACTTAGTACTGTTTAGCGTTAAAGTGTATTTTAAAGGGTGAACAATACAACCTATCTTGCTCTCTTATTGTTTGCAAAAACAGTTTACTTATTCGCCAAACGCATCATAGTTCCGACCACTTAGTTACTATTAATTTATTAAGTATTAGAAATTGAAATCTTATGCGAATCTAATAACTTAACACGTCTCCGGACAGTGTCAAGATTTGAAAATTGATTTGGCGACTCAATTTATGGGGAATAGGTACTTGTACTACCTACCTACAAACTCTCTGGTGTTAAGAAGGTGCTGCAAGAAATTGTGGGATACAACGTATTTTTAAATTACTTAACGTATTTTTTATTCGCTGGATTAATTAAATACATCAAAATTGTTTATATTTTGATCAAAATTGTTATATTATATCCTTGCCTTGTTGGAATTTGAAACAGATTGTACTTATGAAATTTTAAAACGAAACATGATATTATGATATCTAAAAACATTTTCCGTCGAAAACTTTATTAAATTTTACGTCTAAAACAATAATTCTCACATGAAAATATTTATATTTACATGTCGCAGGTCGGCCCTTTCTTAATTTTTTAAAATAAATATAAATATCAAAACACATATTGAGACTTTAAATTTTTTTACATAATCGCCTAATAGTTTTGCGCAGCCATGGCTTGCGCAGAACTCACGTTCTTCGTTCGCGTGGTACACTCTCTAAGAGATACGAATGCTAAATGCTACTACCACAATGGCACTAGTTATTTTTATTATTTATATTGTTACACGTTCCGGAGCAGAAGCAGCAGCTGAATGTGCAGAAGTGGCAGTAGCAGCAGTAGCAGCAGCAGCAGTAGTAGTAGTAGCAGCAGCAGTAATAGCAGCAGCAGTAACAGTAGCAGCAGCAGAAGCAGCAGCAGTAGTAGTAGCAGCAGCAGCAGCAGTAGTAGCAGCAGCAGTAGTAACAGCAGCTTTAGATACATGCGTGAGATACTGCTGCTGCTCGCATGTATCTCTCACAGATATCACGTAAAATTATAGTCCGTAAATCGACTTTACAGACAACCAACTTTTTTTATAATTTAAGAAATATCGTTTTAAAGCAGTTGCGTAACTATATCGTCATCTGGCCCAAGGCAAACTCATTAAATGGGGCCCATGAGAGTTTGAGTTCAACGAATGCCTTGCGAAAATTTACCATTTCCACTATACCTACGTTATCTCTGAAACCAGTGATCCTCAAGTTTTAGTAAAATTACTTAATATAGGTTTTTACTGAAAGGTTATAAGAAAACCTATAAGAAACCTTTGATTACAGGGGGTACAAATGGAGAAAAATAAATTTATCATACGGAACCCTTTACATACGAGTTAACTTGCACTTGGCTGGTTCTTTTTTAAAGCGATTTAAAAAAGAATTCTTCGGCGGCATGCTTCACCTCACCACGCTAGGTATATGATAGTATACTTACTATGGTATGTGTAATGTGCAAAATAATTCGATATTTCACATCTGCCAGCAGTCCCGTGAAGGCTAACTATTTTTTACTATCTGAACCTGCTTGATTCAAGCTTCAAAATCTTAATAAAATATAAGCATTATTTATATTTCAAATTATAGTTCACGCGGACGAAGTTGCGCTCTTGATCTTCCTCAATACTCCTTGTGAAAAGTTCAATATTGTGGATATACTCTAGAAACTTTTTACTTTGCTATAGTTTGATTAACATTATACTTTTGTTCGTAGCTTTTTCTCGCGACTTCGTCGTCTTAAATTGCAGTAGGTATTATTATTTTCTTCTGTTATCATGCCACAATCAATTTGTACATGTAACGTAGAACTAACATCTTTGAAACTATCCTCACAAACGTTCACATTTATTATTATTAAGAAATATATCGGCCTCAAATTTTTAAAACCTCAAATTATGAAGCAACAAAAACTGGTTAAAATATTAAAGCTTCCACGAAAGACCGCAGGGTATTTCGTCTTAGTCATCAAACTTCAGACAATGCAGGAAATACAAAGAACAAATATGGCAAGGGATATCGCTCCGTTATTCCAATTCACGACTCGCTTCTAAGGAGTTTTGTTTCACATTCTTTGAAAACGTATATAATATGTACCTTCTTAAGTAATTATTAGGGACATAGCGGCACTTCCACAAAGGTTTTTTGTGCGTAGTTTGGCGCATCCACATTGCAGTTACAAAACTTTTACAAATGTTATCAAATGTTTGTTATTTATTAAACATAATCTAACTGCGACAAATGTAAACAAACGATATCATATATATGAAACTTTGTGTACAATTATTTATTCGAACACCTACCTAAGTACTGACAAAACGAAACAATTGATACAAAATGTTGCGTAATGGTAGGAATGGTAAATGGTAGTGCATGTTCCGATATCACTGTCTGTGTTCCATGTCAATATTGAAATATGTCTAAAATAACACCAGTTTTGATTAAGTTCTACTCGTATCAAATGAGCTTAAGGAATAGTTAATTCGCTTTATTAGATTTTCAATGCAATAGATTTTACCCTACAGCCTTGCGCCCTATCTTGTCTGTCTAATCATGGCATATATACGGAATTTAAAACCCCCTGGGTTTTATATACCATTATGGCATAGGTACATTAGACATTTCTACGACAGTGGCGAGGCTATCCTGGCTGGCTCTAGGCAGTTCTGCTCATCCTAAACATTTTAATTTTCTTATGGACTAATCTAGCACTGGTAATTATATATATTTTTTATAGGGACTTAGATAAAATAATAATGTTTATTTCTCTCCACAAACAAGGTACTTACAGAAAAATGAAAAAAAAAAAATAAATGAAAAAATCTTTATTTCCAAGCCTTAATTTATAAAAATACATATTTCAGGGACCCACCTAGTAAGCTTAGTAAACTTACAGAGTAATATAACAATCAAATCAAATTAAATACCTTTAGGCCCCGCCTCTAAAGTTATTTAATATTATAAGTACTAACAAAAATAAATTATTACAACAATTTTGAGTGTTAGGTACAATGAAACTAAAGAAATTATGACAAACCAAAAATGAGACCAAAGAAAGAAAAGTTCTTGAAGGAATATGTATGGGTAGTCATGTATTTATTTGTGTGGGGCTGTGGGGTGTGGATGTGTATATAAGGTCAATTTAAATTAAGCGCAAATATTTCAAAGGCTGACTCCCATAAGCTAGAAAAATGCTTTAGAAGCAAAATTAAAAAAAAATGACCTAGCCCCACAGTACCTGAGTTGTGAACTTGTGTCGTAGGATACTAACCCCACTTAACTATATGATTGATTTTGTTATTTGATTTGTGTTCAGTCTAGACTCTAGATTAATGACTGCGCCAGTAAGTATAACCTTATTGTTATATTTTGACCAAATATCATAATGTGCAGGTTTTTTAAAATAATTTCTGATCATGTGTCTTCTTGAAAGTAATGTTATGCACACTTTTAATTTGATATTGGTACGTTAAGTTTGGTTAAAGTTGGTTGGGCAAGTTCATAACGAAAAGTTATTTTTAGAATTTAAAAAAATATATAGCTAGCCTTAAGATATAGCTTAAGATGTATAACAACTTTTATTATGAGACCATTATCCCATAAAAGCAATATTTAACATAGCTGCCGAACAAACTTCTCATGTTACCCATATAAAAGCGACATGTGTGTCGTCAAGGCGCTGTTGGATTCTCCTAAAATATGAGACTTTGCTAACAATATCAAAAGGAGTTTTTGGATTATTAGGTTATTTTTCTACTGCGTATACAGTATGACCTCCCAAAAATAGGCATTTTTGGAAGATAATTCCTTTCTATTCTTGTACAAAATTGTTTGTCTGTAAAATCGGTTTACGGACGATAATATTATGTAATAAATAACGATCGAAGAGAGATACAACATGCGTCACATGCCGAACGCTTAGGCCGATCGCTCCTCTCTATCGCTTGTTCCGGGCTTTCCCTTGAAGATGGAACGTGACAATTTTTCGTGCGTGCAGCTGGCGTTCATCAATTTATGTTTAAGACGTTATCACGTTAAAAATATGTGCATTTTGTGGACTGAAAGTCAAATCGATGATGCGGGTGCATCCTTAGATATCTTAGGAGCCTTCGTTTAATTTATGATAAGATATAAGTACTTATTCGTTTTTAAGGTAAGAATGTCTGGGTGACATCCGGCCATCAAAATGGGGTTGTTAACTTGTTTGTATTTTTGATGTACCTATCTTATAGCATCTTTACATTAACCCGAGTGTCATCCATGCTAATTATAGATCCGGAAGTAACTCTGTCTGTGGTCTGTCTGATACCTCTTCACTCTTCAATCTCTGAACCGATTTAGATGAAATTTGGTACGGAGATAGTTTGAACCTCATGGGAGGACATAGGGTAACATTCAACCTGGAATAGGGGTATTGTTTTCGATGGCTCTACCTTATCGAGTGCTAAGCCGCGTGCAAAACCTAGGTGGCTAAGTTTTTTGTGGATATGCATTCATTTTTTAGTTTTTTAGTCAAATAACTTGGTATTACTATTAGTCTAGGTGACTTTTAATAGTTTGGATACTGAAGTTACTATCTAGATAGGTACTGTTTTCAATGTAGTTTGCTATCAACAACGTTGCTAAGCGTCGTTTAGCCAGTCTATATTAGGAATGCCACCAATGAGCTGTGTACATCCGAATAGTTACGGCAAATGCACAAAGTAAGCGTGTGATCTATTAGTGAATTTTCGCATAACGTTAGTAGCAAATTTAACGAGTTCTGTAATGAGATTACATTTTTAAAATGATTGGGCTTTCGTGTCGTACGTAGTGACGGTTGCGGCTATGTGTCGATGATGCATGCGGCATGCGGGTCCGGCAGTCGGCGGGCTGTAGCGCGGTATCTGCGACGATTGATTGAGCCTCGATATTGTTAATTTGTTTTGATTAGTGGAAGCCGGCATGGTGGTGGCGGTCGGGCTTCGCTGATGGATGACTCGCGACAATGCTCCTCCGGGGCGCGTGTGGGCGGTGTCTTGACAGCCAAAATCTGCACTTTCCTTCGACTTTCTCTCCGAGGTGCGAAAGGTGTTCATTCGGGGGCTCGCGATGCTTATTCGGTAGCTGGCGCCGCATAAGTGTACGCGTTCTAATCGTGCAACAACACGAGCCCGCTCGCGCTCGGTGCATCGCGGCTCTGATATTCAAAGCACCTGCATGCGACTTCCGAGATAGCCCTTATAAAGTAGTGCGTCGAGTGAGAAGCGACGATTCGCCTTGTGCCCGGTGCAGTGCGATGTGAGAAAACAGCCATGACCGTGAGAACCGATATAGTGACTGTAGCGCTGCTTTTCGTGCTACGAGTCGGCGCGCCTGCAAGTTTTCCCGTAAGTACGCCTGGGCGGTGCGATAGGCGGGCGGAATTCTGCGCTCTATACAAACTTTTTAATTATTATTTTTTATCTATTTTGTCGGAAACGTAACGAAGATATTTTGTTGTCTATATTGATATTATAAAAAGATTTAATTGTTTATTTGTTGTGAATAGACTCCAAAACTGCATCACGATTAAAACATTTTTTATTCTCTATTAGAATTACATTACCCCTGATGAACATAATTATTATAAATAGCTTTATCTACTCATGCGAAGCCGGGGTGGGCTATTAGTTCTATATATATTTACACCTTTTTTGCATCCTTTCTCCATAATTAAAAAACATTACATTTCGAAAATATTATAAAGTAAGGTGACGACGTTATACAATGATCATTATAATTACGTATTAAATTAAAATATATAAATATTTTTACCATTTAATGTACCAAAAACAAAAACATATTTGTTTAGTTGATGAATATTATTTTTCATCAACTGATGAATATTATTATTCACCCATTAAACAAAAATGTTTTTGATAGACCCACACCACTAGTTACATACAAGCTGAGCCTATTTATTTTACAGACAGCTGTGGCGTAAGAAAGTTTAATGGGAAGTTTGAAAAACATAATATTACATATATACCTACAATAATAATATTTACTTGATACCTAATTCAGATAATGATGACAAAGCTCAAATCATTTTAATTTACCAATTTGACAGCCTTCCTTAGAAACTTATTAATTACTAGTAACTTCAATTCGCTATTATTTTTTGTCGTAAATATTTCTTATATCTTATAGTTATTCTGCTATTCAGATATATAGGGTGATAACAAGACAAACAAAGATTATACAAATCGGTTCACCAGTTCTTAAGTTATAAGTGTTCGAACAAACCCGGCTTTGTTTTATATTTAGATTAAATATTTGCAAAGACATAAAATCATGTGTGAGGACATGTATGGGGTCGCTGTTACGTGTGTTAGTCATATCGTTTACACACATGTAATGTTAACAAAATACTCAGCGGCCGAGGATACCGCAAGTTCGCAACGATTGACCAAGTACTTGACCTACATGATTTATTTAACTTTTGTGAAGACGTGCCTCATCAAGACAACTTGAAAGATTTGTTTAAAATAATGGGTCTTTACATAAGGAATTGGTGATTTTTTTTCGCTTGCCATTTTGTTCCTAATGACTATGATTTTCAGTTATTTTTTATTCAAACTTGAAAGTTGACTATATTATAAACAACATTAAATAACATTAAATTTTGTGTTTTTCTGAATTGCTCATGAAAAGAACTCGTTTCAGATGTCCGTTTTAATAAAATAATATCGTTATTTTTCTGTTTATTTATCTTTTTTTAGCTTTTTGTAAATTTTATAATGCGTAAATTAAGCTTACTATTGTAGTATTGTCCGTAAATACATGTAAAATTTTACTTTAGTTGAATTTATCAAACCCGAAATGATACTAAAAACGTGAGTATGAAAAATTAAATTTATACGAAATTCCCTATAGAAAACGCCAATTTCATAGGTACAGACCCGATATATTTTGAACAAGAAAAATTCTTAATCTTCATTCCCTGTTTATAGGGCAGGCAGGTTATCACATTACCGATTCTAATTACCTATGAAATTGTTTTTTCCGCTTGCCACTTTGTTGCTAATGAATAAAAAAAATTAAATAAATAAAACAATAAATAATTACAAAAATACATACAAAGCATTCTTAATACTAATTTAACAGGTTCCCTGTCCCATGAATCATATATGAACATTTCAATTGTTTTACTATTGTGTCTCGTTTATAGACACAGGTTCCCGAAACCTGTTAAAATATATAATTAATTGATGAACTAGTGACTATGATTTTCAGTTAAACGCCAATTTCATAGGTAGAAAGACAAAAAAAGATATATGATAATTACAAAGGTGACTAACAATATGATAGGCAATGACACAATATAGAACCTGTAATATCTATAGAAACTTTATTTGCAGCTTTCTATGAGTTACTGCGGTAAACTGGGTGGAAAACTGCAAATAAATTAAGTAGAAATACCCAGCGTGAGAATTTTCCTTAAGAATTTTGTACAATATGATTTACAGGTTGTTGTTCAGTATTAACAATATCAAATTCAAATTCAAAACGTTTATTCAATATAGGTTTCTTTGAACACTTATTAATTGTCATATTTCACTTCTCAACAATTGTTGACGTCAAAAATTTACTTATGGCTAAGTTTAATGCCGCTTCCAAAGCGGAGTGCAGAAGAAGCGGCAACAAACTGCACAGCTAGGGCATGGAATACCGAAAAGATTTTCATACCGGTATTGATACCGGTATTGAAATTTCGAAAACCGGTATTCCGGTAATTTCGGTATTTTTTCGGTATTTATTTAAAATACTGCTAATTACTGTTTAAATTATATATATTGGTATATATTATTATATACATTTTTTTTGATCGAAAACAGTTTATTTAACACACACAGAATTCACAACAGTTTCGTCAATATTACAGCTACATTTAAATCAGTCAAAAATACCACCCCGAATCGTACCCGGTTCAAAGGTATCCATTATGCTTGCCGCGTTTCCTCTTTGGATTGCTATGGACAGCCTTTGAACCAGATACCATCCAGAGCGGTGGTCATATCCACAGGACTTTAATCGCCGTCCTATCTCACTAACAAAGTGCTTCGCTTCCAAACACCACGGTCCAGCTGTTTCTACGGCAACCGGAACGAATTCATACTAATTAGACAAAACCGAGTATTTGGTAATTTTTTGTCCAGCTGCCACCTTTGCAGCCGCACCAGGTGATCGCATAGTGTTAGTGAGGTAGGAGGCCGCATACGTGCTGACGTATGTTGCATCCCATAATAGGCAACGACCCCTCCGCCATGGTATCAATGTCAGTCCGTCCGGTCGTTGTCCGTCTGTGCGTGACAGTCCAGGAGGTTCCAACTGACAGGGTATATTTGCGTCGTTCAGGGAATGAAGACGAGACAAAGACCCGCACATCTAGCACACCCAAGAGCATGGTGTCCATCGGCCTCCACCATCTTCCCACAAATGCAGCGATGAGGTTCACATACGTCGCAACCCAACCTCAAAGCCACGGCCACCCTCAGGGAATCATTGTCCAATAATGTTCCCATGTGAGGGGATGGGACAGCGTGTAACCAAGCCCCAGACTCCGGTTCCATTATTATATATACCAATAGCGATTGGTAAGTCTTGTTTCCGGAGAGCGATTAAAGTAGTTTCTAGGCTATGTGATAGAAACACTGAAACCTTTTATGAACTCCTCAGAAACCACAAAATGAATAAAGGTAATAAAGAATACTAAAGAAAATGCGTTATTTGATCCAAGAATTATTTAAATTGTTTCCTTGGCACAAATATCACAATCAAATAAATATTAAAATTAGTTTTACTCTCTAATGATAAGAAAACACTTTGCCCTAAGGGTCTTCATGGAGAAATACAGACGGAAAACACGTCTCTACACTTCCTGTTTCTGTATGTACGAGGGATGATCTGGTGGGCATTGAAGTATTGACATTATCTGCGACATGTACCATGACTCCGATTCCAGAGTTAAAGTAAAAGTAAAAAGTAATTTATTTCCTCCACACAATACATAGTTAGGATTGCTGTTGGTGAACCGTCACAGTTGGAGTCCACCAAGGCTCGGTTCTCAGCTCCTTCTTGTTTAGTGCGATATTAGAAGAAGTGTCAAAACGCACAGAAATACACATGAGCTTCCTCCGTGGCTGCTCATGCATGTATACTGACGATATCGCACTGGCAGATGCGGAAAGGGGAAGACGTGTGCGACGAGTGAATATGTGGAAGGAGTCGCTTGAGAACGGCGGCTTGAAACTAAATGTGGCGAAGACTGAGTACAGGGATTGCAACGTTACAGATTTCGTGCCTTTACTCATAGGCGGAAACGTAGTCGAGCGTACTTACCAGTTTAAATACCTGGAATCCGGCCTTTACGCGTCCAGAGATATCAAAACTTGCATAATGTGACTGGTATCATTTGTGACCCAAAAATGTATTTTAAACTAAAAGGACAGGACATTTTTGACCTGTCCTGTCCAAGGAAGTGAAGCACAGGCTACGTGAGCGGCTCAAGAGGGAGCTGCGTGTCACGGAAATGGATATGCAGCATTGGATGTGTAAAGTTTCGCGAAAGGGCCGCATAAGGAACTCACACATTCGCGGTAGCCTCCATGTCCGACACATAGCAGGCAACTCTCCTGCAAGGCCGCCTACGCTGGTACAGTCATGTTTTGCGAAAACCAGGAAATTACATAGGGAACAATTGTCTGGCCACGTTCACCGAGTCCCGACAGAAGGGAGAAACCCAAGAAGTGCTGGGTTGATGTAATTGGGGAAGATATGCGTGCAATGGCCTCATAACATGCAGTTTCTTGAGTAGTTGATTTTGATGTGATATTTTATAATCGAGATTATTCATAATTCATGCATATAAAAACTCATCAGCAGTATGAACAACACTATGAACCACCGAAATCGAACGTTCTTCTTAACCTTGCAGAAATAAATCAAATTTTTCGAAATACCGAAATACCGGTATTTTATCCTCAAATACCGGTATCAAAATACCGAAATTTTTTACCGGTATTCCGGTATTTCGGTATACCGGTATACCGGTATCCATGCCCTATGCACAGCGCATTTTCTCCAAGGACGACAACTCACAATTTTTGAAAACCTTAAAAATTAGGTATGTGGACTGAGTATACACTGGTTTATTTAAATGTCATGTTCGAATTGAATTTAAAAAGTAATGTCATATTATTGAAATTAATAAGACCGAAATAAAAAAAAATGTTAAATTAAGTACCTACTAAAATTAAAATAAAAAAAGTCATCTTTAAAAATATCACGTACAGAATGTACCACATAAATTTTTATAGTCATATAAATAAATACAGAATTACGAGGCGTCCGCGCCAAGCTCAAGCCAAACATTCTTATCATTAATAAAATCTTCGGTCCTATAATATGCCTTTTTACAAAGTAATTGTTTTACATAACTTTTGAATATTCTATCAGGCATATCAAGGACCGATTTTGGCAATTTGTTGTAGTAGCGTATACAGTTTCCCATGAACGACTAGAGATGTAAAGAACTCGAGTCTTTTGAGTCCTAAATTTTAGGCTCGGCTGACATATTGCACAGTTCGACTCGTTACAACAAGACCCCGAGACTAGAGCACTTAAGTCTACATAAAGACTGAAGCGCAACATGGCGCTCAGGTCTTGATTCGCGCTCGAGTCGTTTTACGCGACGAGTCGCGCTCAAGTTCTTTTCCATTTGGAGTTCCTTCCTTTATAAATAAAAAGGGAATAAAATATGTAATTTTTGTGAGATATAATAGTAATTTAGTTATTTTTGTAAAGTCGTACTCTTAGCTTAAAATACTCTTAAAATAAAAAGCAATAAAATTGATCCGTACCCACATAATAAATAGTGTAACGTTTTTATCCCTCTTGAGGTACACAGAACCTAATAATGCCATGCCTAAAGGCTACATTTAGCATGTTGCCACATAAATGTATTTTTAAATAAATCAACCTTGATACGCTCAAGACTCGATACACTCGAGATCTTTTTAAGACTCGAGTTCTTTTTGAGATGTGAGCTTCTTTTTAAGACTCAAGCTCTTTTTGAAATACAAGTTCTATTTTGGCGCTCGAGTTTTTGAGAAAGGACTGGAGCTCGGCTCGACTCAAGGCTCTGAGTTTTGTTAGTACACTGAGTCTTGTAAAATTGAGCCGAGTCTATAGAATTAAGACTCAAAGAGTCGAGTTCTTTACATCACTATGAACGACTCGCTAACTCTGCTTAGCCGATATCGCGGAAGAAATAATTTATGATTGTAACGCAAGGGTTTATTTATTAAATCACTAACTTTTTTGAACGACAAAATATTTTTCCTTGCATACATTATATTCTCGAATATATACTGTGAAGCTACAGTTAAGATATTAATTTCTTTAAACAACTGTCTGAGTGAGTCCCTCGCGCCCAGGCCGTAGATGGCACGAATTGCTCTTTTTTGTAGAATAAAGATAGTCTGGAAAATGAAAATGAAAATGAATAATTTTTATTCAAAGTAGGATACATGTATCGCTTTTTGAACGTCATATGTTTCTGTTGTTTATTTTTCTTTCTTTTATGTTTGTAAAATCGAAAAACTACTAGCGTTTCGGAATGACCACTGCTGAGAAGAATACGCCGAAATAAACTCAGTCCAGTCTTGGTCTCTATGTGCCTGAAGGGCTCGAATAGAACAATATATTTTACAAAAATTAAATTTAACTACATTAATATATACATTTAAATTATTACCAAGCATTTTTATCGAATAAATAATCTTTTATACAATAATAAGCCCTTTTAAGTAAATGATTTTTTACAGCCGTTTTAAATTGAATTAATGGCAGACCTAATATTTCTGCGGGAATTCTATTATAGAAGCGTACTCCAAGACCCAAAAAAGAATCCATAGTTTTCTGCAATCGCAATGCTGGTGTAAATAATTTATTTTTATTTCTAGTGTTTCTGCTATGTATATCACAGTTTTTTTTATATAAATGAATGTTATGGCGCACAAACATAATATTAGAAAAGATATACTGTGAAGGGAGTGTCAGACTATTAATATTTTTGAATAACTCTCTAAGAGATTCTCTGGCGCCTAATTTATATATTGATCTAATAGCGCGTTTCTGTAGAACAAATATGGTATTTACATCTGCAGCGTTTCCCCATAGTAATATTCCATACGACATAAGACTATGAAAGTAACTAAAATATACCAAACGCGCAGTATCAACATCAGTTAGTTGTCTTATCCTCCTAACCGCGTAAGCCGCAGAGCTAAGTTTCCCTGCCAATTTTTCAATATGGGCACCCCATTGAAGCCCAGCATCAACAGTTATTCCAAGAAAAGTTGCTCTGTCTACCAATCCTACTGTTTCATTATTGACGACTATACTTGTTGAAACTTTTGCAACATTTGGTAAGCAAAATTTAATACATTTAGTTTTACTAGCGTTCAACAAAAGATTGTTCGCAGTAAACCAGTCCAACACTTGAGCTAATGTACTATTAACCTCGTCAGAAGAGTCAGTATTCCTATCTACTCGGAAGATGAGAGATGTATCATCGGCAAATAGTACAGCCTTGCATGTGTTAATATAGTACGGTAAATCATTAATGTATATAAGGAACAGAAGAGGCCCTAGGATAGAGCCCTGAGGTACACCCATCCTAATACATGATCCGGAAGATTGAACCCCATCTAAACTAACTTTTTGAATTCGGCTACTCAAGTACGATTTGATTAAGTCGAGAGATTTACCTTTGATTCCATAGTGTTTCAGCTTGGATATAAGGGTATTGTGATCTACGCAGTCAAATGCTTTAGAAAGATCACAAAAAGCACCAATAGCATTCTGTTTTCCCTCCCAAGCTTCATAGATATGTTTTAAAAGAGCTACACCCGCGTCAGTTGTTGACCGACCCTTAGTAAATCCATACTGTTTACTATGAAAATGATCATTTTTATTAAAAAAAGACAATAATTGATTGAAAATCAATTTTTCAAATATTTTACTGAGAACTGGTAGAATGGAAATAGGCCGGTAGTTTGTGGGATTACTTTTATCCCCTGATTTATATAATGGTATAACTTTACTCAGCTTCATCAAGGCTGGAAAAGTACCGGTATTTAAACATTTATTAAAAATAGAAGCTAAGTAAGGTGCTATTACATTAATGATATTACTTATGACGGATACCGAGATGTCCCACAAATCTCCAGTTTTTTTAATATTTAAGCTTTTAAATGTATCAATGATTGTGAGCGGAATCACATGTTGAAATATTAAATTATTTTTACATTAGGGTATACAACTTGTTAATAATTTTTTAGATTCATCTGTCGATGAACATAAGGAGGCAGTGGTGTTTATGGGAATGTTAGTGAAAAAGTCCTCAAAATATTGGGCAACGTCTGCCTTACTGCTGAGAACATTATTATTTATTTTTAATTCTACTTTATTGTCACGCTGTTTATTCTTACCAGTTTCTGTGTTAATAATTTTCCATGTTGTCTTTATTTTATCTTGAGAATTTAAGATAGTATGTCTAGTATATAATAATTTGGCATGCATACATACCTTTTTAAAAACTTTTGAATAATTTCTAACATAGTTAATAAATTCAGGATCCTGGTTATATGCCTTCATAGCCAGTAATTCGTATATCCTATTTCTACTGATGTAGATACCTGTAGTAGCCCATTCACAAATTTTTTTACGATTACGTCTGGTACAAGTTTTAACTTGGAAGGAATTATTGAATTCAGTTTCTATGACATTAAACATTTTATTGTAAAGGGCATCCGGATCATCTCTCGTTTCTTCGATTAGGGGCATTTTTTCTGATATATTTTCCTTGAATACCTTGATTTTGCCTTTGGTTATAGGTCTATACCTTATCTTTGGTAAGTCTACCTCTACTTGATTTACTAATTTGACAAACTGACCAAAATGATCAGAAGTGAGATTTTTAATTATGTATTTATCAAGAGCACTACAATTGCAGAAAATATTATCTATACATGTTGCAGAATCACCATTAACTCTAGTTGGTTCTAAAAATAAATTAAATAAATTAAACGACTTAAATACATTCAACAAGCCAACACTTTCAGTTGTAGTTACTAATAAATCAACATTAAAGTCACCGCACACTATGATATTTTTGGGACTACAGGATAGTTTCCTCAAAATATCTTCAATTACTAATTCCAAAGTATTATAATTTGACTTAGGGGGTCTGTATACGCATACTATAATAGATTCCTCAAGTTCAATACATGACAATTCAACATTACATTCTACCGAAAGACTGACGATATCTTTGCGTTCTCTACATTTGACATTGTTTCGCGTTAAAATTAAACTGCCTCCTTTCTCTTTAGTCTTTCTGGTATATGAGCTTGCCACTGAATAATTATCTATATTAAATTGTTGCTGATGGGGCTGTAGAAAATGTTCAGTAAGGCATACTACATGTAAATCTATATGATTTATGAATAATTCTAATTGTAATAATTTGCTAGTCAAACCTTGAATGTTCTGGTGAATGATATTTAATTCTTTGGCCTTGACTGTTGTCTTATTACTCAGTTTAAATCAGAGTGAGAGTTATATATTACAGGTATAATACTACCTTGAACGTTACTATTAGATTTACCTATGTCAAAAGACATAGCAGTTTTACTACTTTTTACAGGACTAAGTAAATTAAAAGCTACAAGTGAAGCTATTTTTCGCTTAAAATGTAATGGAAGATACATAGTATCTTGTGTCAACTTAAACCTAGATATAAACTTATTTAAATCTAAATAGAAAATAAAATCGCCATGACAACGGGCCATGTTGTACATATGTACATTTAAATTATGTATGTGTATATTTCTGTCTTTATCAAGTGATTCCGAATACGGAAAAGCACTTATCATAAACTTACACCTAGTTTTTAAATTCAAATTATTTAAAATGTCAATACTTTGCTTTATGTTCCTTTTTGTAACAGAGGAACTGTCACCAAACAATATTAATATTGTTGTGTTTTCATCTATATTACTACTGTCAATGTTATCAATTAAATTTGAAAAAGATACCCCGGGTGTACATGTGTTTAGTACAGTACAATCATGATTTATACATTTCGAAAAAATACTACTAAAGCCTTGACCCAGCTCGTCTGAATAAACTAATAATTTGTTAGAGGAAAATTTCTTATTAATACTGTTATCAATAGTACCTATCTTCATTTGCAAGTCGCATTTTGTACTTGTATCAAGTTCTTGAGCAATTTCAGATGACATTGTAATTGCCACCTGTGTACTATGTTGCTCATTATTACAGTGAGATGACTCAGTGTGTTTTTTAACCGCTATCATATTTTCATACAATTGTTTTTGGCATATTTCATAATTATTAGTCAATTTTTTTAAAGACTCATGTTGTTTTGATATTTGAGATTGCAACTCATGAATCTCCGTGTCATAAATTCGGCTAGCCATATAAAGGTCATCTTTGCATGATTTAAATTGGTTAAATAGATTTAATTTTTCTTTACGTAGCTGAGTCAGGCTTTTACAATTTTTTTGTTTTGAAATTAATTTCTTGGTGCGCTTTATCATCCTACTTATTTTTACATACTTTTTTATTTTATTATGTGTGTTTAATATGAAGTATTGAGACTGTGGAGTACTTGCAGGTATTTCCACGACCGGTCCCGAGCCACACTCCATGAGTTCACTGTACAAATGCAAGGTGTTGTTTCATAATTCAATCTCTTTTTGTTTTTCAATTTCTAAGGCAGATCTGTGTGCCTCATGTAGGCATTGTTCCAACTCAGTAATGCGACTAAGGGCTCGTTCGTGTACCATACTGCATTCAGTAGTTTGCGCTAAACAATCTTTGGATGTCGGCTGCATCGCCCCACAGAAGTAATCCGTATCCATATCAATACTAATAGGTACTAATAATAAACCTGTAAGGGTTGCTCATGGACTAGGTTACTTTGTTTTCAGAGACATCGTGTTTATAAGCTCTATACATGATACTGAAACTAAATTGGCGATTTTTATATTTTTTTCTGTATGTATGTATGTATGTCTTCATAAATCTTAAATAAATTAACATAATTTTATGAAACTTGGTAAATAAACGTTTAGGACACCGGATAGGCTACTTATTTTTTTTCTCCAGCTATGATAAGACGTGACCTCCATACAAATGTACGCAAACGGATGCTCGGACACAGCTAGTGGTCAATAAAATTGAATTCTTGTGCTAGTCTGAGTCGCTACTCAGACTAGCACATAACATCTCGTATTTAGAAGGTGAGTTAGCGAACTCACCTTCTAAATACGAGATGTTAACGACGTAGTAGTAGTAGGTAAAGTCCCTAAGGTATCTTCTAATTTTAGGTAGGAGAAATAGTATTCATATTTGTATTCTCTTCCATGCTTGTCTGGAAGAAAAGTAAAAACGTAGAATTTACCAGCTGCTTCTCTTCCTTGTTGCCATGTTAATAGGCGATGCGGCCTATTAACATGGAAAACGTAATCAAAACAGCGATGGGTTGCTAGCAACTCATCACTATTTTGATAAAACGGGCTAATGCCCACCAACATGCTAAACATGGCCTTCAGGCTCTGTCTGCAAGGGAAAAAGACGTAATACTATGTATGTGCTTGAACTAATTCTCTTATTAGCTTGAACTAAGTTCATGCTATTCTTAATGGTATTTACAGTATGTCCATCAACACGAAAATTATGTTTTTATCTATTATGCTTCAGAAATTTCTTCGTTCATTTCATACATTTTATTAGACAATATCTACAGTTAAAATGGCGGGAAAATATTTTGTTCCTTTATATGTTTCTTTAAACTTTACCTTTTTAATGGTATCCAGTCAGGTAATACAAAATAACAGAAGAATATGGTATTATAAGCCGGGTACATAGCACATAGAACCGATGGCCAATGGGGCAGAAAGGTTCTAGAATGGCGACCACGTACCGGCAAGCGCAGCGGTGGACATGGACACCCACCGACCAGCCGGCCTATTTGCTAACTTAGATAGTCACTTCAAAATACATTACGTCTTGTATATCTTAAATAAAAATAGTCAATCATACGAAAGCCGCAATGTATTTTGAAGTGGCTATCAAAACGTTGTACACTAAATTAGCCAATAGGCCAGTAGGTGGTCGGACGACCTGACTAAGATCGCAGGAAGACGCTGGATGCAGGCGCCTCCAACGGATCGTATTGGAAATCCTTGGGGACGCCCATGTCCAGCAGTGGACTTCTTGTCGCTGAGATGATGATGATATTTTTACACTTTACATCATGGCTTTACACATACACCACGCGAAATTATTTTTTCCCCAATCTAATACGAGTATTACACAGTTACCGACTAACCCGCCGGAAATCAATGTGTCCGTGTTCTGACGGAAAGGGATAGGGAGAGTAAGGTTTTTATTCTGCGGTAGCATTCTTAATATTAGTCCTACCATTTTGAAATATCAATACTGTTCGGTATTTGTATACAGTATCTAGTTTAGAATAATGAAAAAAGTATAGATAGTGTAATTTGTTTATAATACCGGGTGTAAATTTACATTCCCTTAAAGCGGTGACTCAGCCCGTCAATATGACATTTTTTTCCTATGGGACTATTTATGGGAACACAAGGATCTGAATGAGGCGGACGACAAGGGTATCACCGTGGCCACTGGTTAAAAACAATATAAACAATATCTAAACAAATATAACTATGACGACTGGAGAAGAAGATGATTTATGAAAAACTTTAAAGGGTTTTTAAAATTTACAGCCGGCTGAATACTTTTGTATGACAATGACAAAAAACCGGCCAAGTGCGAGTCGGACTTATATATATTTAAAGTGAATATATAACTAAATATTCTGTGAATATTTCAAGCGTCTACCTGTTGCCATTATCAAAACTTATTCAAATCTGTGAATAATAATAATTAAAAGTATAGAGAAGAGTTAAAGCATCAACAAAGTCAACATTTCATATGAAGTATAGGCCTACTACTAGACAGTAGACTGTAAACACGCGTGTCACTCACGACACCTATTCAGCTCAGCTAAACACGTGAGTTTCAGCGAAGGCGAAGCTTCGGCCAATTTTATGCCGAAACTGAACCTATTTCCGAAATCCAATTATTCTGCCGAAAGCGAAATCGAATTCTAAGTCAGCCTTTTCTGTATACATATAAGTTTTTTATAATAAGTATACGATTTTTTTAAAGTATATGCTGTTCACACATATCTTCTAAATATATAAAAGGCAAACCTGACTGACTCATCTATCAGCGCCCAGCCGAAACTACTGAACGGATTTCGCTGAAATTTGGCATACAGATAGTTGTAGTGACGTAGGCATGCGCAAAAGAAAGGATTTTTAAAAATTCGCCACCTAGAAGGTGTTAAAATTTTGTATGAAAGTCCGTCATTTTTAGAGCTAGAGCCTGAACTTTGTTAACGATTATAAATAAAGGTTACATGTCCTAGAGTTTTTGAAAATTCAACTCCTAAGGGGGTGAAAAAGGGCTTGAAACTAAATTTTGAAACAAGATTAGTTAAACTATTTTATTCGAAACTTCACCTTCTTTCAAAATTCAACCCCTAAAAGGTGGAAAAGGATTGACAAATTCTGAAAATCAACATGGGTATCGTTTTTAAGGTTTATCGGGTCGCTGATTACGAAAAAAACAACAACTATTTCACAAAAACATAAAACAAAATAGACAAGAAGATTTATACAAAAATGTGGTGCAGGAAGTTTTGTAGTTTACTAGCTTTTGGCTGCGACTCGTCCGTGCAATTCTACTTCCTTTCTTAGCGCTCGCCTACGCTACGTTACGCTACGATATAACCGAACTCCACGCGTACGAAGTGGCGTGCAAAAGCTAGTCATAGGATAAAACAATTACGCACTATATAAATAATATATTTTTTACACAAGTAGGTATGTAAAGATAATTTCAAAATAATCAATGTATGCACGAACTGAAACTCGTAGAACGTAGAAGAAGTAGTGGAAATTCGTAGAACAAAAGAGTTCAACGTGTTTCGTAGCGACCGTAGCAATTTTCCAGTGTCCACCTTGCTTAGAAGTTCCTAGTTCCTACATTAAAAACATGTTGTATCATATTAACAAAAAGTTAATTTGGGTTGATGATGTGTATGTAAGTAGAATGTAAGCTTAAGTAATTGCAGCAAAAGAAGTCCAACGAAGAAATCAGTTGTCAAACATCTCAAGTAACAAACAAACTAAAAAAAAAGTCTTCATTCAGAAAAATATAACTAGGGCAAGTCCGTGTAAAGCCGACCGCGTGCTATCCACTATTACGACATAAACAATACGATATTATGTCATAGCAGAATCATTCTGTTGATTAATGATAATTATGCTACTGGTAAAGTAAGTAATAAAACTTTCACAAAATTCTTGTACGTATGTCTAAGTATATAATTTTATTTTGTCAATTATATTACATAATAATAAAGTTTGGAGCTTTACCGCACCAGATCACGTAGCAGGTTACACAAGACCAAACCTCACGTAGAGTTTTAGAATCGCGCGGATGATTCATATGGCGCAGGCGCGCAGCACAATGCAGCGGCGCGGGCGCCGGACGTGATCGCCGCTCCACGTAATGTACCCGCAGCCAATAACTTTCATCATCGTCACATGCAGACGTAACACCCAAATTGTTTAAAATTAATGACTCCGGCAATTGTACAGCACTCGTCGGCCACCGTAATTCACTGGAACTCACATTGTCTCGTCGAAGAAATGGAAAAACAAATAGTTTTACTTTCCCCTTTATTTCGCTCGCATCCGCTAATGTCGAACTTACACTTAGCTGACTCACGTGGTGTTGATTTCGGTTTCACTCGTCTCCATCGGCCACACTGACTTGCCAAAAGTCGTACATTAGTACCTATACACGTACAATGAGCCCAACAAACAACTTACATTTTCATTCAATGGCTTTTTGACGCAGATCATCAATCTTGTTCTTTTCCGAAAAATAAAAGCATAGTATTATGAAAGCTCATTTGCGGTAACAAAGGTTTTATTGCTGTGCTCGCTCTTCATTATTACAAGTAAATAGGTAGCTACTGGCTACAGCACAGAACAACTATATATTTGTTGTACTGTGGGCTACAGCGACACATACAACTACACAATAGGTGTTTACATCAATTTACAAAAAGGGAGAGCTTCGTGACTATGCACGATTAATAACATAGATACTAAAATAATTTAAAACTTTAGCTACTTTCTTTCTGTTCTAACAAAAAACAAACAATATTATTATTTTTTTGGTCGGAACAGACAGTATCGATTATCATAATTTGAAAATGACCATGTGAAATGCCATTACTGATCGTGATAAGGCATATATATAAGAAGAAAAGAAGATACCACAAGCATACTAATTAAAGTTTCAAAAACTTTGGGAAAAATTAAGAAAAATCTGTGGGTAGTCCAGGGTTCGTCTTAAAGAGAGTTGTTTTCATTGACGAAGTAATATATGTTGCGGTGTATAATATTTTATGAATATTTATGTATTTTCCGAAGAAACCGTTGGAAAGCTCCTCGGTGGTTAGATACCCAACCATTTCAATAAATGTCTTGCGATTAATTAAGAAACAATGGCCGTGGGAACGCGCGACAATGGTGCGAAAGCGCCGAGATGTCGCGAGCGCGGTCATACGCCTCGAGCGCCTCCTCGCCACTCGTCACCCAGATGTCCTCGTCCCGACCCGGTTCTGCTTAGCATTTATCATCTCGTCGAGTTCATTTTGACGCGTTCCTGATACCCACATTGATTACATTGTCAAACAGAGACGACAAATACTAGAGTTGCTGAGTAATCCGCGGCTTAACCGGTCAAGCTCAGCTGACATATCTGCGAGTATTAGAAATTTTATGCGTCATCCACTGTTTGCGGAATCCTTGATTTCAATTACTAACATTATGTAGGTGGTGAGATTTTAGGTCGTGTCAAACTTTATAGTAGAGGATACTATTACTTATACATATGTATAGCATGGAGTTATGCTACTTGTTTGCGTAACGAGTTAGGAGATCAAAATATCGTAGTTTGTGTGCAGGGCTGGTGGAGCAATGATGCACGAGGGCGGGAGGTCGAGCCGCAGGAGAGCGCAGACGTGCAGGTGGTGTACCTGCCCGCGCTGCTGCCGCGGGAGGCGCAGTCCGCCGCCGACCGGCCCCACGATGACATCCCGCTGCCGTACAACTTTGACGCGTTCGGCCGGTGAGTCACATTGTTTTGTATTGTTCCACTTCACGCTTAACCTAATTGTCTCTATTGCGGACGGATGGAAAATATTCAAGGGCAGAGAGAGACGGTCTCCGTGGCGCAGCGCTAACCTGCATACGAGGCGCACGCACCCGGTTTAGGCAAATACTTGTACTTCATTTTTACAGGTATTTGTCCGCGGAGGCATCCTTGAAAAACTTTGAGAAACTAAAAGTACCTACAGCTTGAAAGCTGACTTAATAAGGACCCCGGGGTCCGACGCACGCACCTGAGGATGTATGTAACTGGGAAAATCAGCAGATAACGAGAGAGCATTTTCAAGCGATAAGGGTGCATTCCCATTGAAGCAGGGCTGTGCGGAGCTGAGCTAAGCCAAACACAATATTATACTGGCTGAGCTGAGTCGTGTCAAGAGGTAAGTGTTGCTATTAAAGCGGGGCTGTGCGGAGCTGAGCTGAGCTGTGTAAATGGAAGCTGATGGGCCGAGTGGGACTATCAAATATAGATAAATGTATTGGAGCTGAGTGGACTGGACTTGTACAGCGAAGATGAGCTGAGCGGAGCTGTGAATATATTTTGCGCACAACACCGCTCTTACTCCGCATCCCATACATTATAATGTTATTCTTCGCAGTTCCGTTAATACTCTAATCTAATATTGTCTGTATTGTAATTCTTCTCAGTTCCGCTAATACTTTTTTTAATTTGATGAGGCATTTATGCATGCCTGTTTTAGGATTATAAACTGGATCGACTCAGTTTGTGTACACGTTTTGTTTTTTTATTTTTGTTCGTAATTTGTTTGTTTAGGTATTCTATCTGTTGTTATTATAAAATAAAAAAAAAACAGTTTCCACTGAAGCGTAGTTGCGTTGAGAATGAGACATGTATTTTGAGCAATGCGAATGGTAAATTTTTTGAAGTCTCTGATCAGCTCCGCACTGCCCTGCTTTAATGGGAACGCACCCTAAGACTACTAGCAAAAAGTGACTTGCGCTAGTGTCGTATATTATCATTTATCTTAAACCGCGCTTTGCCGTACAAAGTGTTTGTCTCGTATATGCAAATTGTATCTACGTATTTGTTCTATTTTTCGACGGTCTTCTAAAATCCTTAACCTTACATTAACAGATAATTAAAAGAGTACTTATTTCCTATCAGTGTATGGATTTACTTGCTTGATGACTCCTATTATTCTGATCTTAAGCAGACAGGGCCGAATTTAGGGGAGGGCAACTGAGGCTACAGCCCCGGGGCCTCCACAAAAGTGACTTGTAAACAACCTTTCCCTTAATATTTTTTTCGCGTTTTACCTTTACTTACATTACTTTGCACAAACAAAATAATGAAAATAAGCTATAGGTACTTGGTTTCACAATAAATTATTATTGGAAAACGCGACAGAAAAAAATTTAACATTGTATTTGGGAAATAAATTAATACCAGCCTTCTTTGTTGCCACTAGGCCTCCAGACCTCTTAATGCAGCATTGAAAGCAGAGTTTTTTTTTAAATTTAAGATATTCACAATCTAAGAACCCTAAGTTATACTGATTTTAAAACGAGTAGGAAGGCTCTTATTTATTTATTTTGTCAGTTTGTCTTTGCTTGCTTGATGACTCCTGCTATTATTCTGATCTTAAGTAGAGTTTTCTTTAATGTAAGATATGCACTCTAAGAAACCGACGAGGCTTGATCGCCAGTCTTTCAGTCAGACTTATATATGTTCCTTGTGCGTTCCAGGAGTTTCGAGCTCCAGCTGGTGCCCAACCGGCGGCTGGTGGCGCCGCAGTTCGGCGTGTGGTCGGAGCGCGGGCAGGAGCGGCCGCTGTCTGCGGTCGACGTCTCGTGCCACTTCCTGCACGCGGGCCCCGATGCCGTCGCCGCCTTCTCCGCCTGCAAAGATCATACTCTGGTAAACGACGAACAGTCCAAAACTAAAACACTAATTTTGTCCAAATCCATCAAATATTTGTATTCAACCTTTAAGTTAATAAAGTACACCAGCATGTATGCTGCCTAACAACACAGTTTCCGGATATTTTACGTCGAGAAAAGTTGTGTGTGTCTTTAATGTATAAAATATCTCTGTAGTTAGTAATTGTTCAGCCAATTAATTAACATTTGAATTTGCAGAAAACTAATTACTGACTGACCTCTTAACTATTTTTTAAATTGGTTTAATTGTCGTTGCAAAATTGTCTGTGAAGGTCCTTCGCTTAATTGTCTAATTCAAAGCAAATACATCTTTCTAAATTAGAAACCGAGAGTACTCAAATGTCATTTATCACCAACATTGTAGTTACTTTATTTTGTGACCTCAATCGTGCAGCAAAGTACAAGTAATGATACCTACGTAGATTCTGTGATTGATCACTTTGTTTCGCAGTAATAATTTTTTTTACGAACGTTCACTATAATGATATTATTATATATCTTGAATGTATGATGTGCCAGTCGATAGAGAACCTTAGGTCAAGTTATGCCATTTTCCTGACAAACCGATATTTTTTTTTCATATTACCTGGTTAGGATTAATTCGTGCCACTTCCTGAGTTTGCTTAATTATTTTAAACCTGAGTTGCCATATTCAATAGATTTTATACTTTTTTTTTCCAGCACGGTTTAATCGTTGTCGACAATTCGACATATGAGGTGCGGCCCCTACCAAACGGGGCGGGTCGTGCGGAAAATGGTGACCGCACTGCACACATGATCAGGCGGGCTCCGCCGCCACCCGCACCTCTCGACGACGCGCGTCCGCTCAGACCACGTCCACGAAGACCACGCAGGCAGTACCTGCCGAAGGCCAGGCAGAAGCCGGGACCACCTAACTATACCATAGAAATCGCCCTCTTTTTGGATGAAGCTGCTTACAAAATATTCTACCCGTTCCTGAACTACAATGAGGCTGATCTTCGAGATATGCTACTGGCTTATATCAACGGGGTAAGTGTCTTATACTTATTATGGGAATATATAATTTTCTCTAGAAGAAAAGATTCTCGCAAGGGCGCGTGTAATTATTGATGATATAAATGTTGTTGTTGCAAAATTCTTTAGAATTCATTGTTCCTTGTAGCATTACCTATTATTTCCGTGTAAATTAACGCTCCACGTAGTTTGGTTTCAAGTTTCAAGATATTACTTCACATTCTTCCAGGTGCAAGCTTTGTATCAGCACTCGTCCCTCGGCACGCACATCCAGCTGTCCCTGGTGCGGCTGACGTTCCTCCGCAGCCAGCCCAGCGCGCTCCCTGCCCATGCTGAGCGTGGACGTCTGCTAGATGCTTTCTGCGCTTATCAACGCTCTCAGAATGTGGAGGACGACGACGATCCTCAGCATTGGGACATGGCCCTCCTTTTATCCGGGTAAGAAGACGCTTCACTATAATGCTTTTATCGATCGTTTAAGTTCGTCTCGAATAGCTATAAAAGTGATAACGAGCTGCCGGTTAACGCTGATGGCAGATGCATATTGTGTGTCTATCAGTGTTTAGGTATCAATGTGGAAGGCGATCAGTACCTCCGTTATGAAGGATATGCGTTGCGGATGCTTAGGAGATTCCGGACTCCAATCCGAGCTCCTTCAAGTTCCGAGGAACCACAGCTGACAATGCAACCGGGAATCACACACAGAGAGAGGGAGATGGAGAGAGATAGAGCATTAATTACGTATCAGTGTAAAACGTATGTGGCTATTCTGACACCAGAGTCGCCACATATTGGAGAGACAAAATATAATGCCTTGAGCCATCGACACGAAAAGAAGAAGTGTAAAACTTTTTAATGTGATGTTGACTGTGTCACTATGCATGATTACAGGTTGGATTTCTACTCGGAAGAGGGCGGACGGCGTAACGGTGTGACGATGGGGCTGGCGCCGGTGGGCGGCGTGTGCCTGGCGCCGCACGCCTGCGTGGTGGCGGAGTTCGGCGCCAACGACGTGCTGGGCCGGCCCTACCCGTCCGCCGGCTTCACCTCCGTCTACATCCTCGCGCACGAGATTGGACACAAGTCGGTCTATTCATTCTAGATTTCAATTTCTCTAACGTGGTCTTGAATTATCTCATTTTAATCACTTTGCCGCGCATGGTTTATGGTATAATTTGGTTTTTTTCGCCACATAGTTCCTTTTATGCTTGACATGATGTACATGACTGGCACTGGCATCTAGATAAGTACCTAGACCTAGATGCCAGTGATGCGACTGGGCAAGGGGTCATATTACTCTCATATGAACAAAATCTAAAGAAATTTGTTTGAAAAATATATCTTATTAAATTAATATACTCTCTTCCTGTTCTTGTCACAAGAAGTTGACCTCTCCACCACCAAGCAGTCCAATGAGGACGCATAACAATAAAAAATCCATTGTGTTTGCGTTTCTCGCGCTTGAAGGGTTAATACATGCTACAGAAATGAATTAAAAAAAGATAAACAGCTGCATGCATCCAGCATAGCAACTGGGTTGAATGTATTAACGATCCTTCAAAACTACGAATGGTTAAAATAGTGTGAACTACCTATATACCTACGTACATTTTGTTGTCCGCAGCCTGGGCATGCACCACGACGGCACAGGCAACACGTGCGCGCGCGACGGTTACATCATGTCTCCCTCGCGCGGCACCAGCGGCGAGGCCACCTGGTCGGCCTGCAGCGCGCAGGTGGTCGCTGATCTGCAGTGAGTTACTAAAACACTAGCGACCCGCCCCGGCTTCGCACGGGTGCGATAAATTATACATATAAACCTCCCTCTTGAATCACTCTATCTATTTTTAAAAAAAGCATTAAAATCGGTTGCGTAGTTTTAAACATCTAAGCATACATTGCGATAGACAAAGGGAAGCGACTTTGTTTTATACTATAAATAAAAAGTGATTACTATACAGTTTTGGATCTTGTTGAGGCATGCCTAATCCGCAATTGATTACGGTCGGCGACAACTACAATAGTTCCATACTATTGAACAAAACATCTCGTATCCGTATGTTTTATCTTCGTGACTTAACATGTGGCCCCAGTGGAGGGTAATTAATTGCCCCTCTCATAGAGCGCAATTACTTGGTGGAGCTACTACAGTTTGGTAACTCTACCAAACTGTGTAAGTGCATTACCAAATTGTAGACGAATTGTAGAGAAGTTGTAAGACATTTCAAAGCCACACAGTAAACTTTAGGCTTTAATAAATCTTTCCCTAAACTCTTAAGATAACATTTCCAGGTGGGCCACATGCTTGCAAGATGGCGGGGACGACCTGGACGCGCCAGATGAGTTGCGACACGAGAAGTTTGGCGGAGCGCCTGGCGCGTTATGGGGAGCTAAGCGGCAGTGTGAGGTAACAGTACTTAGCCTTAACGAATTTCAATAATATGACGTCTGAGGGCCCTTATACCAAGGCGCCATTCATATATTACGTAAGAAGCGAAATGGGTGGCTTATTTTAATGACATGATGGACGACGGGGAGGGGTAATGCAAGGTGATGATGATAACAATATTTTGCAAAATAGATAAACATATCCTGTGAAAATGTATACCATAGTTTATATACCAAAGTTTTCAGACACTTGGCGGAAGGGGGATGAGCTTTTCTTACTTTTGCTTACAAGAGGGGCGAGGACGTCAAACATAGAGCTGACATGCAGCTTACCTAATCCTTGAACAGCTGCATATCCCAATCTGCAGTATCTTTAATCTTTATCTCTTTCTGCTAGTGTCCTTTAAATATAGTCTATTTAAAGGAAGACGCTGGATGCAGGCCGCTTCCAACCGATCATATTGGAAATCCTTGGGAGAGGCCTATGTCCAGCAGTGGACTTCTTGCGGCTGAGATGATGATGATGATGATGATAGTCTATTTAGTCACCACGATGCATTTGATTGTCGGTGCCATTCTCATAGATAGACTGGGTCTTGCTGACCATTTCACAATTTCCAAACACGCAAAAGGTGCTGTATATTTTCTTACATTTGAATACGGTATCCTAATACTATACCTATATGTTTGAATTAGGCTCTCTTGAGGTACGATGATTGAGATAAAGAGACAGGCGTAACATATTGCCTTTTAGTTCGTTCATTTAAAAATACCGTGGCCGTGTGGTATCCGGCAGAGTAGAATAGGACCACTCCAAGTCTTCCCGTGGATGTCGTAGAAGGCGACTTAGGAAATATAGCTTAAACATCTAAGAGACCTCTCCAACCCGTCTGGCCAGCGTGGAGAGTGTAGGCCAAGTCACCTGGCTGCTCTGGCCAAGTATGGCCCTAGTAGTACAGAGAGGGTCGAGCTCCTGTAGTGGTGACTAAAAAGGACCTGATGATGATGATTTAAAAATATATACGTGGTTAACCTACAACTGCTAGTATTTTTAATAATGTAGGTGTTCTTGCGGGATGCGGACGCAGCAGTGGTCCCGACGCTAGCGGCGGCGGAGCACTGCGCGCAGCTGGCGTGCCGAACGCCGCACCGCGCTGGCTTCTACTACGCGGGGCCTGCGCTGCCCGGCACCCCCTGCGGACCACGCATGGTACGTTACTGCCACCCATCACTGTCATAACATCCATACTTCTTCCAAACCCTCTTTGTTTTGATTCCATCAATCTCATGGTTCATACTCAAATCTAACCTCTACTTAAATAGTAAGATATGCGCTATGCATTTAACGAAATGCTGCTTCGTGCGTATCGTGCGTGACGAGACATTCGTTGACTATCTAACCCCTTAGGCACAAGATCAAGTAAAACAAGAAATTAATGTCTACTAAGAACTAAAATAATTTTTCAGTGGTGTCAAGGCGGCGAATGCGTGCCATCCCACGACCTACCTACCTCGACGACGAGTAAACCGGCGGTCGACAACAATAACAGTGTCAGCAATCAGAGCAGCGCAACAGTCGGAGCGGGCGGCTGGGGCACTTGGCGAGACGCAAGCTGCCAGTCAGGCTGTACTCTGCGTTCCCGAGGCTTCAGAGAACGAAGACGCACTTGCCAAAAGCCCGCTGGATGTGAAGGAACGGCTTATGATGTCGCACTCTGCGATGATGCCAAGGTGTGTATTATCCATTTAATTGTGCGGAGTGTTGATGAAAGTTGGGATACTAAGATAGGCATGACCTGATTCTACCTCCAGGATTAGATGAGTGAATCCTTCCACAGTGTCATGCAATAGACATGAAATTAGACATATTTGCTGTATTTATTTGATGATAATCCTACATTGTAGTTGTAGACACTGTTATTAAGATATAAAATATGGTGAAAAAATTTCATGCTGGCGGGGCTTGAACCAGCGACCTTAGGTCTTTGTACGACCTTGAGGTTAAAACATGCAGTAGCTCAGTTGGTAGAGCGTAGTTTCAAGCCCTGCCGGCATGATATTTTTCACCATATTTTATTTCTTAACTTAATAAGCTATATCAAAATAGCATTGTGAATGCAATTTTTTTTACAAACAAGTATTTTTTAACTGTCTGGTCCGAATCCCACTCAAAAATAAATAAATAAATATATACGGACAAATCACACAGATTGAGCTAGCCCCAAAGTAAGTTCGAGACTTGTGTTATGGGATACTAACTCAACGATACTATATTTTATAACAAATACATATATAGATAAATATCCAAGATCCAGGCCAATCTGAAAAAGATCATTTTCCATCTTGTCCTGGCCGGGGATCGAACCCGGGCACTCCGTGTCGCAGTCTGGCGTGTTGACCGCTGCTCCACGGAGCTAGCCAACACAGGGAATATTTCATGATGGTCATATTTCTCTCTGAGTTTTTATGTACTTATTACAGGTGTGCGGCAAAAAGACTCGTTTGTCAGTCGGTGAGCTGGCGTCGCGCAAGTGCGGCGAATACGCGGCCCGGGTGTCCACGCTAGACCCTCGCGGCGGAGGCCTGCAGGCCCCTCACGACCCCAGTCAGTAATCATATCAACACAATGTTATATGCTGGAATTACATATTCACTAGTTTGAGGGCGGGATCATTATATTTAGTTATTCTGACAAAATAGTTTCTTATCACTATTATCAAAATACCTTTGATTGATTACATATAAAAAGTCTCCATACAGGCATTCCATTTTAATAATAATAATTCCAAACATATGGAAAAAGTAGGGTTCTTGACAGAATGATAAAATATTGTGAGAAGAATGATAAATTTGACATAATAATACATTTCTGCAATAGATGCAATAGTCCCTGCTCCGGCCAGGACCTGTTCAAGAACATATCACATATTGGTTGCCAGGAACACGTTCTGGCAGGAGACCATATTACATCATGACAATATTACATCAACGTCTCCAAAGAGCCTAGGTCTAGGTCAAAGGACCGGGGTAACTCTCGTGACCCGTAAAGAGGTATAAATATACCATACGTTACCCATATATTTTACAAATGTTACTTAGTTCATCATCATCAGGTTTTTTTAGTCTTCACTGCAGGAGCATGACCCTCTCTGTACTACCGGAGCCATACTTGGCCAGAGCAGACAGATTATTTGGCCTACACTCTCCTCGCTGGCCAGACGAGTTGGAGAGGTCTCATTGATGTTTATAAGCTTTGTTTAGCTTGTATTTCCTCAGTCGCCTCTTACGTCATTCATGGGGAGACTTGGAGTGGTCCTATTCTACTCTGCCAGAAACCACACGGCTAGTTAATAGGTTACTTAGTTATTGTGGGCACAAAGAGTTCCTTCCACAAATACACTTTGAAATTATTTTATTACAGATAGCCTACTAAATCTGGATGCTCCGTCAATAAAGCTATTGCCGCTCACATTATAAATAGATCGATATATATACGTAACACACATAGAAAACGTCCGGTGAAGTAGCGAAAGCTCACTTGGAGCTAGCTACATAGTCCTTCCAAAAAAAGAACTCTCATAGAATTCGCATTTCAAAAGGCCTGTAAATATTCCAAAGATTCTGTATGTAGAGCAACTTGTGTTGTGCATTAAAAATAACTAGCGGCCCACTGAAGTTGTGACTATAGTGGTGGAGATTATGCAATCTAAAAATTAACGCCGCTGCGTTTATTTTCTCTTCTTCAATTCATTTATACATTATAAATGATCTTGTTTTTAGGACCTCTTTATGAAATTTTATAATAAAATAAATACCTTATAACTAACATAAATAATATAATATATCCTATCCTATATCACACGTAGTGCCGGCGACGTGTGATGCGCGGTGACGTCAGGCAGCCGACCTCGGAACCTCCGAAACACGACTCCCTGCGGCCAAAAGTCCTCCTTCATGAAGGTTGGCAGATGATGCGTCGGCACTCTCACCACATAAGAATTGAAGTTCGCTTTGTGGCGAGACTGCAGACGTTCAGAGAATCCGGTCCGGTCGGCGCCGTTCCGCAGTGGTTGCAGCTTGCGGGCTTCCTCTTCTTCCTTTCCACCTTAATGAAGCCCTCTTCGTCGCGCTGGTTCCTCTCGGGACCCGGTGGTGGCAACGACTTGGTGGGAGCTGGCTTACGCCGTCTCCCTGTTTTCCCCTGTGCCGAAGGCCGCTTCGTGGTCTCGGCGGGGGCGGCGGCGGGCGCGGGCGCAGCGGCTGCCGCGGCATAGGCACGTGGCGGCGGCGCACTCGGGCTCGACGTCACCGGGGCGGGTGCGGGGGAGCGGGCGGCGGGCTGTGTAGCGCGCACAACAACAGGCGGCGACGGCAAACTGCTGATGGAGACATTTTGCGCGCCACCTCGTCGCGTGTTTACGTTAGCGGTCTCAGGTGACCTACTCACCGAATCACTACTTTTCAAAGTTAATAATTCGGTACGTAACTCACCGATGGTGGATTCAGAGACCCCTAACCTAAACTGAACTTCGGCCAGGCTTGCTTTCAGGGCGGTGATGTCCTTCAGCAACCTGGTGACGTCGACGTGGTCAAATGTGACGGGAGGCAGCTTATCCAGCCGCTTCGCCACGAATGTGGGCACGTCGTCCGGGTCAGTCACCTTCAGCAGGTTGATGACATCCTGCAGACTCCTCTCACCCCTTTCATCCCTTCTGCGGGACGGCATTCGATCAGCCATGCCGAGACTCCTGTACAGCAGCTCCTTGCCACTGCAAATCTCCTCTTCCTTGAAGTTAGACTTGCAGATCTGCAAGATGCTGATCTCGTCCATGGTGTCGATGGCGTGTTGGATGAACGCCAACAGTTCGTTCGCTATGAGTGTTTCGGAACTCATAGCGATATCAGGCAGCGGCTGAGCCGCGCAATTCGCGAATTAATATTCGTGACAGTGCAATGCGGCGGTACGCGACTGTTGCCGAGCGCGTATCGCTGAGCACTGTCTTATGTTTATATATGTATGTCTGGACCGTAGTCAAAACTTTTTGCCGACCTCAGGCTTATGTTAAAAAGTTTATAGTATAACTGCTCTTGTAGTAACTAGCATCACCATGAATCTGTTAGATTGGTAATTATCGACTTCCACGAAAAGTGACATTCGCTTTATGTCGCAGCTTTCACATTTGTCCTTTTAACTCAATTTCCTCCCGGCTTAATACGATTTTCCTGACAGGCGGAGTGGCCTTCAAGGCTCGAACAGGTTTTAATTATCATATTGTACGCAATTGTAGCACTTTTCGTAGCTAATCGTAGCAACTGCTACGACATTTTAGGGTAACTTTTGCCGCTTTTTTCCTTATTTATTTCATTTTAATAATTGTGCTATACTGAGTATGTACTTACATACAACTACTCTAAGTTACTATTTACATAGAGCGATAGCTTTTCCTCCATATTTTAAAAGATATTTCTTTCTATAAAGGGGCCATGCTGGCGTAGCCTTTGTCGTAGTACCTCGTAGCATTCGCTACGAAATATTGGGGTAGTTTGTTAGCAGCTAAGATAAGGCTTATGTTTTCCTGCAGCTCGCATGTGGATGGGATGTGCCGTGTTTTGCCGGCGCGCGTCGGGCGGAGGCTTCTACGCGCCGCGGGTGGAGCTCAACGACGCGGGCCTCGACCCCTACTTCCCGGACGGAACCTGGTGTCACCACGACGGAGCACAAGACTACTACTGCTTGCAGCACCACTGCTTACCAGAGGCAAGGATGTCATTTATCTCTATTTGTTTAGTAAGATCGTGTGAGGGACGCCAGACTCGAAACCTACTTTTCTGATGGCTTCCACCACTGCACACAAATCTGTTCCTTCCAGCAGAACCAATATTTTTCCAAAACAAATATGATTGGCGTGACTGAGGTGTATGGCCATTTTATTGAATCTTACTTTGGTGGATGCAAAAAATTGTAATAACCTCAAGCAGACGGAGCCCAGATACTATCATGAGGAATACTTATTCTTCACCTACCTCCGTGGTCCAGTGGTTAAAGCGTTTGCATGTAGACCCGGGGGTCGTGGGTTCGATTCCCACGGGAAGCATACTTTGTTTAGTTGTTTCCAGTTTGGTTAGGACACTGCAGGCGTGAATCACTTGTCCTTACTAATATTATAAATGCGAAAGTGAGTTTGTTTATTTGTTTGTTACACTTTCACGCCGTAAATACTGAACCGATCATCATGAAATTTTGCATACAAGTTCTCTGGAGTACGGAGAAGGACATAGGCTACCTTTCATTCCGGGAAATAGTACTATTCCCGAGGGATCGACATTGACGCGGGCGGAGCCGCGGGCGAAAGCTAGTTGATTATAAAGATGATTCCGTGCTTCGGAAGGCACGTTAAGCTGTTGGTCCCGGCTGCCATCTGGTAGTCGTTAAAGGAACCGTCAGAGGCGGTTCCGAAGAACTCTGACACCAGTGTGTGCATTGTCGATTGAACATGACACCTACTCGAAATAATGATGACATAGCATCAGGCTTATTAGGCTTAAAGGAATGTGGGAGGTATTTTCGTACAATTCTATAAGAAATGTATTTTTTGTATGATACGAGTATTACTATAGATACTCTTAAATGGTAGTAGAATATCGGTATAACATTTTCAATTTCTTGCTTTGGTTTTTTGGCAAACTCCGTTTTAGTTTTATAACATAAAATATGTTTTAAACAAGCTCAACTGCTTTTTGCTACCATATTTGAATCAGATTAGGCATTAATTGCAATAATATTTACTTTAAACAAGACAGTAGGTACTTCATTTTATTTATATTTACGAATACATTATTTTATCGAGCGGTTATCGCGGCGTACTAATGACCACGCGAATGATTTACGCAGGAACATGTAAGCTCGGACAACTATAGTGGTTGACCGAGCTTACATGTCCTGTTTGTCGAAGATTACCTATCTCCGCCTACGGAAACATGTGATCTCGGCAGAGATTTTACTCAATATAAATAATATTTTTTTAACGAACGAACGTTTATTTAGAAAATCAGCCTTAGCAGGCACTTTTTCATATCAGTTAAAGTACAGTTTTAATGGGTTCTTGTAAATTAGGTACTTCAGAATCATTGTCGGTTCTCAAGATTTTTATGATTAAATTCTTGCATTTTAAATTCGTCACCATGGTTTTTACAGACGGCAACAAAATTACCGATAAGAATAAAATAATAATATATTTTTATAATTACAGCTATAGATAAACATATATAATGCACAGTCGGGGGCAGATAAAGATGTCAGTATACCCAGCAGGACCCTGCGCATAATTGAATGGACAGTTATATGTTTACATTCACAGCATTTCGTACCTCATGAATAGGTAGGTATAGAAAATACTAGTACCTCAATGGTTATAAAAAAAACTAGAAATATTTTCCCGCAGGACCCTCCTCAGTTTGCAGGTGTTCAGACCAGTAGTATATATGTCCGTAAAGGGATGTATTGGTACCTCAGAAATTTTTACCATTTTATGTATATATTAATTTAAGAGAAATGCGTTTACAAATCTTTTATTATGCCAGCAGGACCCTTTTTTATCGGGTCTTACAGTCAGTTTTCTTTTCATTCCAGGTTATCATATTTTTACTAGCAGTCTAGTGGTACGTTTCTTCAAAAATGGCGTGATAACATTTTTTCAGAGTAGGCAACGCACAAGTGGCATCTTTGGTGTTGCAGGCATGCTTAGACTCCGGTAACGCTTTCCATCGAGTGGGCCGTACGCCTGTTTACCTACTTGGTAGTATCAAAAATTATGATATTTTAGACAGCTGATCGATAAATACGTAGGGAGGTCAATTTTATTTAATCTTTTATTCTCAAGATTTATATTCTAAATTATTCCGAGATTTAAACATTGCCAAGGGTACAAAACCAACCTAGATATACACATTAACCCCCTCAAACAAATAATAGTACAGAGAAAAAACCTGTAAACCCGTGGATTTCTTCTGGTTTACCTTCAAAGGGTCAGATTCATAATTAGGCCATGGGTTATGCAGTGGGACTTACTTGCCATTTTCTTTGTAACAGTGGGTTTAGTTCTGTTGTTTTACCTAATGCTTATTTACCGTGCTATATAGTGTGGAATGAAAGGAATGGGTAATAATTAATCCTTCGAGGTTTTTCTTTATTAAAACGTGACAGATGGAAAAGGCATAAAAATGATGTTCTAAATGAAAATCATTTAGATTAAAACAATAAATAAATATATAAGGACGAATCACACAGTTTGAGCTAGCCCCACAGTAAGTTGTGAACTTGTGTCGTGGGATACTAATACAACGAATGAAAAACTTTTCCTATGGGAACAATGCTGGGAACTCAAAAAGAAATTCGACATTCCCATACAAACTGGCCGGGCGGCGGAACTCTTTTGTATGGAAATCGGATTTTTTTTTGAATTCCCAGCATTGGTCCCATATAAAAAGTTGTTCAGATTAATAGTCTGAGTCACCCCTTTAAGCGTCCAAAACGATATAAATTTCACCATGTGTAACAGATACTTACATATAAAATTAAATATCCAAGACCTACGAATATTTGAAAAAGATAGTTTTTCATCTTGCTCTGACCTGCGATTCAATAAGAAGAACAGGATGCCTGCGATTCAAAGGTACCACTGAGCCACAGAGATCGATAATTTATACAGTCAATTATAGATTTTTATGATTTAAACAGAACAATCACACTAAGAATAATAGTGGTTGCGTCTACGATTGTTTGCTAATAGAATGAGTTATAAAAGCTGCCTAATCCCATTGTTTTATCAGAAGTCACGTCACGTCACGTGCTACGTCTTTCCGTCAAAATAGCCTCATAAAACATTGCGCTGCGGTGACTACCTATCTATCAGCTAGCCGGCAATAGAACCTATGCACACGTGCGTCATTGAATTAGATTATATTTGCTAATTTGCCGTAAATCAGTCGGTGATTTGTCACGATATGAAGATGTCTTGAATGGGCCATGATAAATTGTTTTTTACGAAAATCTGACGCGTGAAGTCACTGTTTGCAGGAGATAATGTGATAAGTAAACACACACAACAAGCTTATTTTTCAACTCCTTGTTTGGGGACCATAACGAACTTTTCCTTGCTTAGATTTATTGGTCGTATTTTGCATTTATCGTTTGGCAAAGGTTTTAGGAAATAATTGTAGAGCCTTAACAATAAAGCTCGTCAGTACAGCAACTCACCTACGCATAATTATGTTCATCATCAATTACATTAAACGGACAAATCACACAGATTGAGCTAGCCACAATGTATGTTCGATACTTCTGCTATGTATGAGTTAGTAAACTCAACAATACTAGGTATATTTAATAACAAATACATAAATAGATAACCAATCTGAAAAAGATAATTTACTATCTTGACCTGACCGGGGATCGTATCCTGGACTTTTCGGTTTCGGCATAAAAACGGCTGAATCTTCGGCCTCGCCGAAACTTACGTGTTCAGGTAAATTAGTGTCGCGACACGCGCGTCATATACCCACTAATAGACTGGGCTAACAGCCCAATCTATTAGTGGGTCTATGACTTTATTTGAAAGTGTTGACATTGATGATTTTTTCATTAACATGATTTGTCTTTTTGTACAAATAAAAAATAAAGTGGATTTTAGTACATAATAATATGAATGACCGTGATTATTCACAATTTTCACATAAGTTTCATTTTTGGCTTCTCATTCAGACGAAACCGAGACCCAAACCGAAGGTTCGTTTTCGAATTCTGCAGAATTTCCTGTTTTGGGCGGTCTTGAACCTTCACCCACTTCACAACCTTTTTCTTGCGGAAAGATTAAGATTCCGAGCTTAAAATATTTCCAGGGGATCAGAATCAGCCTGTACTGATTTAAAGTGTAAGAAAAATCAAGGAAGTAATTTCCAAAGAATATATAATTAGTTCGTCCAGTTAGATAATAAAAAAATATTCGATACGTATTTTTTCTTTTGTTGATTAAATAAAAAAATATTGTCCCTTTGATATTCCGTGTGACATCATATAGTACAGGATCCGGCTGCAAAATCAGTACGTTTATAGTGTGGTTAATCAAACTATTTTTCTTACATATTTACATGAATAGGAGAATACACTTTCAACAAGGTGCCAGTCAAAAAGTGCCCGCAAGTACTTTTAATTAAAATAATGAAAATTTATTACTGACATAAAATTTCATTCACATAATTGTTCAATAAAATATTATCCATTAGACAGCAGTATACGTAAAGACTTTGAAAACCTATGGTTGCCGTGGCCCTTTCGGCCGCAACCTCTTCGCAGCATGAAATAAACAGGTACCATTTTGTTATAATTATTCGTTCATGACGTATATCGATCTTATTTATATGAAATTGAAGCTTATTTTTTTCTAAGTGTGATGTTATAAGGTTGCCATTGAAAAATTGGCCGCAAATAGGAGGTGCCAACGATTAAAGATTCTATATTTTAAAAATAAAGTGAAAGAGAGTGAGCGCGCAGCGTTGCTTGTCAGACAAGATTGGCGACTGTCAGCTGTTTGAGATTTCGAATCCATTGCGCATGCCTTGACAGATTCGGTTAATTTTCCATTTTATGACGTTGATTTGAGTATTGATAATTTTTAAAAATGAGAAATTGCTTTTTGTGTACAAAACCAAAAAATCTACTTGACTTTAAAGATGTATCATTCAAAAAGTGTTTCTCAATGTTGATGTTTCGTCAGAAAAAGAATATTATTATGATATTATTTTAATAATGAAATCAACTGAAATGTATGGGTATCATGCAGAATGTTTTAAAAAAGTTACAGTATTTAAAAAAGGTACATATTTTAAAAAAGTTAACTAAGTTAGTTTTTTAAAAAAGTTACATATTTTACCGTGTTGGAAATCATCAAAGCAAAAAATTTTGCGGACAATTTTTGTTAATTCAATGTGGCTTAATGCCACCGATTCGGATTGTATAAAGTTTAGCGCAGAAAACAATGGCTGGTTACTACTAGACGGCTTGCTCAAACATGACATGGTTTTTAGGAGACTCCACGCTAACATGGAGAATGTTTTATGTAATAATAAAAGCAAATCTTTTGACAATGACTCTGACAGTTGGAGTGATGGAACTGATAGCATCGATGATAGTGAAAATGACGATGACTCTGAATTGGAAATAAGAATAGACGGTTACAAAATATTAAATAGATTTTGTTGATGTCACTGTTTGCACATTTGTCTTTTTTAATGTAAACTACTGCTTATCTGTTAATGACTGTAATTATTTTGTATCTCACGATTATATTGACATAAGTAACCCAGGTATTCTTTTTCATAAGTACTTATATCTGTTAGTTTGTATTTCATAAATACAGCTGTATAAACTAAACTGTAATAGTTACGTTGTCTGTCAAAGTTGAAAACCTTATCTGTCGAGGCATACGCAATGGCTTCGAAAACATGTACAGTTGGCAGCGTAGGCTGGCATTCGCCAATTTAGTCTGACAGGCAACGCTGCGCGCTCACTCTCTTTCACTTTATTTTTAAAATATAGCATCTTTAATCGTTGGCACCTCCTATTTGCGGCCAATTTTTCAATAGCAACCTTATAACATCACACTTAAAAAAAAATAAGCTTCAATTTCATATAAATAAGATCGATATACGTCATGAACGAATAATTATAACAAAATGGTACCTGTTTACTCCTGGCTGCGAAGAGGTTGCGGCCGAAAGGGCAACGGCAACCATAGTTTTTCAAAGTCTTTACGTATACTGCTGTCTAATGGATAATATTTTATTGAACAATTAAGTGAATGAAATTTAATGTCAGTAATAAATTTTCAGTATTTTAATTAAAAGTACTTGCGGGCACTTTTTGACTGGCACCTTGTTGAAAGTGTATTCTCCTATTCATGTCGATATGTAAAAAAATTTGTTTGATGAACCACATGATGAACGTACTGATTTTGCAGCCGGATCTTAGACTAATAGTTTGCTACACTTTTTAGCAAACATAATTTATTGTTTATTAGACAAAAGAAAAAACACGTGACCAATATTTTTTTAATAATTTATTTGACGGACTAATTTTAAGGTTATTATTTTGACCCAGGAAACCAGCCTATTATGTTGGATGTTATTTGCGACCTGTGTATTAAAATCGTGCTATTTCATAAACACTATTTAAATAAACCCCAGCGAGTCATGCATGATCTTGAGGCTGTAAACCATAAGCGGAAGTATACAAGGACAGTGCAGTATCGAGTTATTGTGGTTATTGTCAAGGCATGCATCCACTTTTAACATAAGTACCTACTTACTCTATGTTTAAGGAAACTATCTTTATGTATACGTGGTCGAGTTGTCGATGATGTAAAAAAAACTCATAACTACTGTTACCACTAAGGGTTTACAGAATGGCGCCGGTTATAAAAAAAAAAACAAAGAATAAGTACTAATATGTCGATAAACACTTAAAATGTCAACAACATAATAATATATACAATAGATATGTAAATAAAACCCTGTTCGATCCTTGAAGGGGTGATTCAGCCCAAAAATATAGACTTTTCAAACAAAAATGATCGCCCGCCCGGTGGGAAATGGAAACGTCAATAAATGTTTTGGGTTCCCAGCTTTGATCCATATTCAGTAATATTATAGTACCCCTTATAATACATCTGAAGTACTACATACGTACGTATTTTTGGCTTAGTTTTTTTTAAATGCAGAATAAGTACTAGCACTCAAAAGTTATTAAAGACGTACGGAGATTGATACTCTCACAAATATATCGAGTATTTATTGCACGACTGAAAAATACAATTGTGCACATCTACAAGTTTTAACGACTTCCCCCTATGTTTTTGATTTTAAGTTTGTCATACATACGCTAAATAAAAATAATACGAGCATGTTGTAGTGAGTGTGCTTTGAAATAGTACTGACATACCTTCATGTAAGGACAGTATAATCTGATTGTTATATACTTACATACCTACTAATACATTAAAGATTTTTTATTTGACTATAGGTTTCCTACAACATTTAAATTGCCATATTTGACTTCACAATAATTGTTGACGTCAGTAAAATACGTATAACAAAGTTTAACGCCGCTTCCAAAGCGCAAAAGTGCCGAAAAACCGGCAACAAACTGCACTGCAGCATTTTCTCCAAGAGGTTTTCTTTCTTTATTATTATTGTAAAAATATGTACAAAAAGGCCAATCGCTAATAGTAAATAAGTATACTGGTTTACTATACCTATTAGCCATATACAGAAAGTTAAATAAAAATTCAATAGCAGAATCTGATCGTATAAATTGGAGTATCGTTTATACTTTTCCCTCTGTGGTAATAGTATCTACAATTGAATTATCCAATTATGATTTACAATTAATTTAGATTGCAAAAGTTCTAGTCCACTTCTAATTTTCCTACTTTCCATCTTATATGACGGCTATGTCTGTACTATCCACCTTCATTTAGCACTTATGCATTTTATCATTTATATAATTTTTCTTTTCAATCCACTAATGCCAATCTCATGAAAGAGCGGTAGGTATACATGAACCTTTTCGATGGGACTCACTGCATTATATGTTCCTTAAAGATGATAATCTTCGTTTGATTGTGTATGCATACACACTCATAAAAAAATGAATGGCAATTTTCTTCGGTTCAACCTGTTCCTGCCTGCTTTGAAATGTCCTTGTTTTAAACCTTTGTACAGCGTGCTCCAATGTTATGTTTTGAAAATAAATAGTAAAATCGCATTTTCCTTCATTTAGACTTTCAAATTAAAATGTTGTCCCCTCCTTGACAGTCGTGTTTTATATGTGCAAATGTTTTTATATATATATATATATATATTTATTATTCTTTATATTGTAGATTACTTAACATTTATCTATTTTGTAATTTATAAATTGCCTCAAAATACATGAATTTTGATCATTATTAGACATGCTTTTTGAGTGAGTTCACCAGGATCTCCTTGTTTATAAACTCAGAGGTTGAAGTCGTGCCAACTGGGTTGGGTGCTTTGCACTTCAGGTTAAGTATGTACCATCACTGTGATTCACATATTGACCACCGCCGCTCGTTTCTATGTAATAAAAACAATATATCTACAATTTTCTTATTACAGAATAATGAAGCCATTTGTCTGTGATATTTTTAGCGTGAAGCTTTGTTAGCCATCGCCGTCATAGTAATTAGCGCCGAAACACGGATATTTTGTAAAGAAAATGTTAGGCATTCACATTTAAATCATACTTAGCAACTAAACAATGTTGCTGTCATTACGTTAATATGTAACTGCCATAGACCATTTTAAACTGTAATACATTTTTTATGCAAAACTCGTGAAACATATTCTGTCATTAAAATGCGCTTTGCATAGTCATTGTTGTTCTAACTATGAGTAATTATGTATGTTTTGTAGAATTTCAAGATGACGGCACAATGGCATATCTGGGAGCTACCGAGTGACGACATAGGCGGGCCGTTCAATGCAAGGGCGCGACAGACGCCGGAGGACGGATCTGCGGCCATGCGCGCCTACCTCTCTCTCAATGATGAAGGGGTGCCCATCGTGCGAGCCGCCCTACCGCCTTATTTCCCCGAGGAACCGGAGAGCAATTGGGAAGTCATAGACTACGTAGATATTCCTTCCAACGAGACCTCGAAATCATGAAGAGCCGCGAGCATTTTAGCGTAAGTCACGTGTAGTACGTAAGACGAATACGGGATATCTTGCCAAAATGTTGTACTTTAATTATCTTGTTAGTCTATAAATAAGGTTAATCTTTTTTACACAAGTATGTGTACATAGAAGCGAAAAGAAAATCTTGAAAATCGTGTTACGCAGAGGAAAGCATTTATTAGCATAAGTGAGAGGTAATTATTTTTCCAGTATTATGTTAGCACTTAGGGATTTATCACACTAGCGAGTTGCGAGCAAGCTGAAAGCAGGGCGAGTGCGTAGCGAGTTCGCCGCGAGTTGGCAACGTGTGCGCGGCGAACACGCGGATCGCACGACGCGAACTGGCTGCGCACCCGCGGCTTCTTCGCGCCGAGCTCGCTGCGCACACGCGACGTCTTCGCAGCGAATTCGCTGCGCACTCGCCCCGCTTTCAACTCGCTCACAACTCACTAGTGTGATAAGGCCCTTACGAGTAAGTATGATTTGTAAGATATTTCATGTCCTTATATGTTCCTGTTTGTTAATTGAAAAAAGATATTATCTTCTTTTAAGTGTTAGGTGTCCACAATAAAATTTATATGTACTGTACCTACACAAATAACTAAGCTAATTTAATGTGAATTTTACGTTATATAATCTATTTATTAAATCTGTTTTGTAAAACAAAGGGGCACCTACACATTGCGCGGGTAATATATGTAACACAAATGCAAAGAGATTCAATATAGGTATGTATAAACAATCTCTTTGCTCAAATGCTAGTCTGACAATGTTATAGTAATTATTTAAGTAATTTACTTGTTAAGTTAGCGCGGCTATGTAATTAGATTAAAAATAATTTTATATCACTTATTGTTATATTATTTTCTTATGTAGATGTCTTTACCCAAGTTAATGAACAGTTATTCACTTTTTTACTTTATACACATCATAGTGTAAAAAAATGAAAAAACTGTTAAAATCATCTATTTTGGACAGTTTCCGGGGCCAAATCCGCCCATTTCAATGCAGATCATGAGCTTTTAATGCCAGAGGTATTGACAGGAAAATTAATAGTAGTGAGTGCGTACCGATCGCCATATTTTATCAATAGAGATATAAATCACAATAATTTATTAGACAATGGGGATTTAAAAGCCAATCGTAATATCCGCATTAGCTTTGCTTGGCTGATAGATGTAGATATGTGGTGTAGCATACATGATGTGTTGATTATCATATTAACGTTAAACTTTGCTATTAGCATGCACACATGACTTTTACATGTATGTTACGTTAAATATAATAAATCAAATAACGACGTGGACAGGCTGTTCACATAGAGCTCGTGGGCTCCCATTTATATAAACTCCAAATGTGTTTAATAGTTTAATCAAATATTCCAACTTCTTCGTATTCGAATATAACGAAAACTTCGAGAAATTTCGTTATATTCGAATACTTCCTTACATAGCCGTGTGGTTTCCGGCAGAGTAGATTAGGACAACTTCAAGTCTTCCCATTGATGTCGTAAGAGGCGACTTAGGAAATACAAGCAACAAAGCTCATAAACATCAATAAGACCTCTCCAATCCGTCTGGCCAGCGAGGAGAGTGTAGGCCAAATCCTCTGTCTGCTCTGGCCAAGTATGGCTCTGGTAGTACACTGAGGGTCATGCTCTTGCAGTGGAGACTAAAAAGACCTGATGATGATGACTTCCTTACACCACTCCCCTGGACTGGAAGCCAGAGCTATGACTACCGAGGCTTCTGATGCATCAGGGGAGTTCAAGATGCCTCTACATCTATGATGTCGTTGGAACATTTGATTAGTCTGTCCCGGTCTCAAAAGATAAAATTGGATGTTTAACAGTACCTTATCTATTCAAATAAAGAGCAAGTACTTACAAAAGAAAGGAAAACTATAATTCTATACCTATAGGTAACGTATTGTTATAAAAACAATGAATCGATTGCTATTCGATTGAATTCCATTAATCGATTTTGGTAGTGGCATCTCGTTGAATTATCACACAATGCTACATACATTTGTTAAGGCAGTAACATACCTACGTACAATATCAATCCCTAACCATGTGTTAGGTTTAGTATCACGATTTAATACATAACGTTTTTCGAAAACATTAGACCTTACCTACCTACATGAGCAGCCTATTTACAATGTAAATAGGTAAAACGTGCTTCGTGAGTGCATGTTTGATAAAAAGTTTAGAGGTAAATTTAAATTAAATTATGAAATTGTCTGGTATCAACTAAAACGTGCCCAAACAATAAGTGTGCCTACGGACTATATAGGCGCACCTGCTCCCAGCTTGGCTTCATCCTGAAATTTAACATGTGTAGTAGGTACTTAAACGGGACATTTACTGCTAGGCTGGTATTGCACATGTACTACCGGTCAACTACCAAGCGCCCCAATCGGGCAACATAACAATAGATAATCAATTGTGTCTGCATTTCTCGCGATTGATCAGTTAATATATATTTATATGAGTACCTATAAAGTCCAGTTTCTTGGATCATATCAGCAATTCGAAATTTATAATTTAGATACTGATAACAAACTGACGGACCTAAGCAATAAGCAAACTCAGAGTCATTTTTATAAGTGTTTTTTGCATTTACAATGCTGTTCTAATATACTCTAATTAATAAAATTAAGAAATAATACGGATGACAAAATTCCACTCGAGCGGGGTTTTAATCTCAGACCTTAGGTTTAACGCCGGGATAAGGTTGGAGATTTTCGGCGCCGAGGTTTGAACACGCGGTACCACAAATGGTAAAGTATAGGTCGTACAGAGACCGCAGGTCGCAGGTTCAAACCCCGCCCGCGTGAAAATTTTTTACCATATTTTGATTGTAAATTTTATTTAATTAGAGTAATGTAGAGTTATATAAAAAAATAATGCCCACTCCTTTTGTAAACAACTCAGGAGACACTTGGGTTTTTAAGACAACCCTAACGATACGAAAAGTGGAGGTAATAAACAAATTTACAAACATACAAGAAACGCACTAAACACATACGATGTAACCCTTCTTTCGCAGTCGGGTAAGAAGAATATGAAAAAAGAGACACGTACCCATGAAGCTAATGCACGTACCTATGACATATTTGACTTTAATTATATTCTAAACCCTTTAGTTATGTATGCCAAAGAGTTCTGAATACCATCAACGGACCCCGAGCTCCAAAGCACTGTGCCGCAACCGAGAAAACGGTGATGGTCTCTGATGAGAGATAGAGGGTTCTGCTATAACAATAGAGCTCGGAAACTTTCTGAGATATTCTAGAACAATAAAGATCTTGGTTACTGTTTGTTTAGCACAAACACAAAGGACGATAAATAAATCGCTTTTACGCTGCATTCTCGTTAATCCGCACTGTTTACTCAAAATACGCGCGAAATAAATTGACATAAGAAAGTGGAGCACTTTCTCTGGATTACTTCCAATAGTATTTTTAGACGCTTAAAATTCCTTTATTATTTTTTGCATAAAATTAAGTAAGTTTTAAAAATCCACATTAACTTATAAATGCGGAAGTAAGTTTGTTTGTTTATTCGTTTGATACGCTTTCAAGTATTAACTGAACAGATCATCATTAAATTTTGCAAAAATATTGTCTGAGATACGGCGAAGGATATAAAAGTACCTTTCATCTCGGAAAAAAGTACTGATCCCAAGGTTATATTAATGCGAGCAGAGCCACGTTTAAACATATGTCGGATAAAATTAATTTCCCTTTCTTCATATCGAATGCTTTCAGCTTTAATCAAAGTAAATATATGTAGTTTTAAATGGCTATGGTAATTATTGCTTAGGAATAACACGCTTGGATAATTTTATTTTATTTATTAGAAATATTATAAACTTACTATAAGAATACCATTAAACCTAAAAAAACTTACATTGTCATTTTCTAATCTCCTATAGATTAGAAAATGACAATGTAAGTTTTTTTACTGCCGTTTTAGCTTACTATTTGGCGACATCGTTCCGAAAATGCTATTTTTAATGATCGCCCTGATTGAGCTCCCTCTAGGGTCAAAAGACATCAACGCGCAATCAAAGCTGAGGTCACTTTCTAAATTTTGCAATAAGTTTTGAACATATGAAAAACAATGTTCTTAAATAATTATTCTTTCAGTTATTTCCTTTAAACATTACAGTCACAATAAAGAAAAAAAATTGGCAGGCAATATTAGTCTCAATTTTCTTTTCAAATACAATACAAACTCAAATACAATTAACAAAAAAATATATAACGAAAATTCTTAGGTAAATTAAAGTGTTTTAAGTCCTCACTTGCAAAGTTATCCAACCCCTTTGCCTGCATAACCGGTTTAATCAAGTGTTGCTAGTTTTACTCCCTCACCAACTTATTGACAGTCATTTTCCACTTTCTTATGGAGTTTCCATCGAGCAGTTACTAGCCGGGGACGAGGCTAAGCGTATTACATCGATCAATTGCAATAAAATGATTAATTCTTATATACTATTTTGAATCTACTTATTACTAGCATCAAGATAATGAGTTTCCTAGAAATAGTCGATTTTTGCCTCAGAATAAGGAATTTCCGCTGTTGTTATCATGTGACATAAAAATATGTTTTAATTAACAGCAATTTTTGAACCTAAAAAATTCAATATACATATTTTTTTAATCTCTGTTGTAGATAATCATAATTCTCCGATTATCTACAAATGAGGCGAGCTCCGTGGCGCCTGCGACACGAGGGCTCCGGGTTCGATCCCCGGTCAGGTCAAGATGAGAAACGATCATTTTCAGATTGGGTCTTGGATATTTATCTATATATGTATTTGTTATAAAATATAGTATCGTTGAGTTAGTACCATAACACAAGTCTCGAACTTACCTTGGAGCTAGCTCAATCTGTGTGGCTCCGGGTTCGATCCCCGGTCAGGTCAAGATGAGAAACGATCATTTTCAGATTGGGTCTTGGATATTTATCTATATATGTATTTGTTATAAAATATAGTATCGTTGAGTTAGTACCATAACACAAGTCTCGAACTTACCTTGGAGCTAGCTCAATCTGTGTGATTTGTCCGTATATATTTAAAAAAATATATTTAAATTCTATGGTTATAGCACAAGTCTCAAGTTGAAATCGAGAAAAATTCTATTGAGATAACGACACAGCAAAATTTCAGAATTCAGAATCAAAATATATTGTAAACGGCAAAATCCATTTGTTTCTCATATTGACTCAAACCTGGTTGAGACTTAAGGAAAAAAATTTATAAAGCCTGTTTTAAAGACGCTAACTCATAAACCGCATGTTGGTGTTTTGATTTGTGGGTTTTTAACAGGAAAGAGGTAAAACACGAACTAGAGACTTGTAGTAAAAAAACATAGTATGTATTTACATGGTAATAAAATTAATAACAAAATTTTTACCTGGTAGTCTCCATGGTTACAACCTCATCATCATCATCATCCACTGCTAGACATAGGCCTCGCCCAAGGATTTTCAATACGACCGGTTGGAAGCGGCCTGCATCCAGCGTCTTCCTGCGACCTTAGTCAGGTCGCCTGACTAAGGTCGGTGGGTCACTACCTACTCTACACAATAACTTTCGTTTCAACGTGACATCAGCTTTAAAATAGATATATGATATTGGCGTAGCGTCGCGTCGCTACCAAAGGCGCGTGCCGGCACCTGTTTTGATTCGTTTGAAAACACACCGAATTGTAGAAAATATAACTATGAGTATTCCATTTTGACCCCGCTCCTACTAGAGGGCGCCAGGGTTCTGTACTGGATGCACAGGGGCGCCACAAGGGCTAGGGCCGCCTTTGCTAGTAATTATTCTAAGGGTAGGGGTAGACTAAGCTCCGCGGCATACGTCGTTTGACAAATAAGATCATTGGCAGATGTCGCAACAGCGGGTATTGTTTATTTTGTTTGAGTCTCAGAACAAGGTGAGTAAATGTTTGGTTATCTTTGAATATCGGCAGCGACGACCGGCGGCAGCGGCAAGGGTCGCGCTGTACCTGTCATGGCGGCCGGCAACACTACTAACTGTTACTATACATAGAAGTATGAAGTCTCATTTTTTTTAAATCTATTTTAGTATATATTTGTATATGGAATGACTGCAGTTCGACGACAGGCGGCAGCGGCAGCTATCATAGCAGCCCGCGACTCACGTTGCTCTCCGAGTGCTTCAGTAAATAAAAAAACCGGTCTAGTGGGAGTCGGACTCGCGTACGAAAGGTTCCGTACCCTTATCTATAATAAGTTAAAAATTATTAAAAATATTTTTATTATATGATGTAACTAAACACTTATGCATTACGCAATTTTTTCTTTATTGTGCTATAATACGTTGTTTCGTACCAAATTTCACAATTATAAGTTCACGGCAAGTAGGTACCCTGTAGGTTTTGATTCCCTTGCGAATGTAGAAATAAAAGAAAATTAGCTGCATTAACGGCTGAATCTTTTGATTGCGTTGGCTTAGAAGTTTGATTTTTTCACAGCTCCAAGGGACAGTACACCTGAGTATTTGATATTAATTTTAGCTAGATACCTCCACGCGTTTCTGAGAAAAAGGATCTTGACAGACCAACAGACAGACAGACAGACAGACGGACAACAAAGTGATCCTTTAAGGGTTCCTTTTTACCTACTGAGGTACGGAACCCTAAAAATCAAGGCAAATAAATCATTTTGGTGATGAAATAATGTTGCAGGCAAAGTTGACGCGACCGGGAAGTAGTTTTCGGCAGCAGCAGGTCGCGGCGACAGCGGTCGCTCACAGTCAACCTAGGAGGAAATGGTGAAAACATCAAAAGCATTTTTATTCTGCAAAAGCGTGCTAATCGATCAATCCATAAATTTCGGGCTGGGGTTTCTCTTAGAGAGTTCTTCAAAGAAATTTGAATTTAATTGCATCACAGTACATTCTTGCATACATCGAAGTATTCACATTTATGTTAAAATTGATATTCTCATCACCCAATATCTAAAACAACAAAACAGTATTGACAAAACTATCGACAATTACGTATACCTTTTGTGACAAGGCTTTCGAGTTCGTGAAAGTCATAGTGCTCACTAAAATGTTCGAACTGGTGGCGGCGTCAAAACGCTAGTACCTACTTAAGTAGCTTTTGAACACTACTATACAATTGAAAAATATTCTAAATCAACAACGAATTCGGACGTAAGTATGGGGTATCGTTAGAATCCTTACACCTTGCCGAGTGACATAGGTCGTATAATTTCCTGCCGAGGCAGTCGTTTCTAGTTTTATTTTTTTACCCATATCCTCCGTTTATTAGTCTATTGTATCAATTTCCTGAAAAGCCTTGCACATTTAATGTTAGCCTGCGTTACATCAAAAAGATCCTAAAACTAAAATAAAGTTTGATTGTACGCCATTACAGCGCCTACGCGATAGTCCCATATCGTGTTTGGTTGGAAGCTGGGTCGATATTTTTCAGTCAATAAAACATGCTGCGTTTTTATTTGAAGAACAAGAAAGACTTAACCACATAGAGAGAGTGGTTTTACTTCCATTTAGTAATATTCTTCTATGATACTACCTATTTTACGTTAGCGATTCTTGTTTATTATATGTATAAGTATGTCACAAGAATAAGTTTATCTTTTATATTCGGGTATAAATACATACATATATATGTTGATGTAATTTAGCAATTTCAGCGTAAAAATATAGCTGGAAGTAGATAAGTACTCCTCTAACTAGTTTCTAAGATGAAAACTAACCGACATACAGAATGTATTAGTAGGTAGGTGGCGACAGAGTTATGTGGTGTTTGGTGTTTAGCAGGTACGAGTCCCACATAACCGTTCCGTACCCCGTAGGATAAAGCATTTTCCATATGTAAAAAACCCGTGTAATGTAGGTACCTACACGAAACTATCTTAAATGATATTTTAGTTTTTAAACTTAACAAATTAACCAGTTAGACCAGTTTGGGCGTCATGGACTTTCGTGTCTCAAAAGTGCAGGTCGCATGGCGCGCCATGCCACCATTAATAACATAATCCAAAGGGCTCTTGTCACCATTCACGTGCCAGCTGTTTTAGAACCAAATGGCCTGGTGCGTGAGGATGGCAAGAGGCCGGACGGAATGACCCTTGTGCCGTGGAGGATGGGAAGGCCACTTGTTTGGGATGCCACGTGTGTCGACACATTCGCGCCTTCCCACCTCCCCAGCACTGGGTCTAAGGCAGGCATGGCTGCAGCCAATGCCGAGTCTCTCAAACGGCGCAAATATGCCTGCATCGGCAACGGTTTCATTTTTGAGCCGTTTGGGGTGGAGACACTTGGTCCATGGGGCCCGTCGGCTCATAATCTATTTAAGTCATTAAGCCAAAAGCTGGTTGAGGTGTCGGGTGACCAGAGGGCTGGCAATTTTCTAGGACAAAGAATAAGCATTGCCATCCAACGTGGCAATGCTGTCAGCCTTCTAGGTACTCTTCCGCGTGACAACGAACTGCGGGACATTTTTTATATATAATGGTTATTTTTAATTATGTAGGTTAGGCTATTTTATTTTTAGTTAGTTTTCGTTTAAATAATTAATGTTATTGATTCTATTAAAAAAACAAATTAATAATAAAAAATATAAAAAAAAACTCTAAATTGGTAACACGCAAAATATAACTGAAACTAGCAAAGTAATATAAATTAGAATAAATAATAAGTATTTTTTTATAGAGATAGATTTAAGTTATTTATATCGCCTATAACAGCGCCTTATAGCACAAATCAAGAAATAAAAATATGACGTTCAAAAAGAGATACATGTATCCAATTTTGAATAAAAATCTTTGACTTTTGACTTGACTTTTGACTTTTGAAACAGTCTAAAGCACCTTTTATTGTCATCTACAAAAGTGGACCATATTGATGTTGGCCTGACTAGAGACATTACTCTGTAATAAATCATAAAATAAAATTGCATTGTTGCACTTGACGTGTACCCGATTGTACACATTTTTAACGACTTAAAAAAGGGAGGTGGTTCTTAATTTGGTTCTATGTTTTTGTTTTAATGTTTGTTACCTCATAACGCTCTCATTTGTGAACCGATTTGGAAAAAAATACTTTTTAGGGTTCCGTACCACAAAAGGTAAAAAGGAACCCTTATAGGATCAGTCTCAGATCAGTCAGTCTGTCAAGACCCTTTTTCTCAGGGACGCGTTGAGGTATCAAGCTAAAATTCATATCAAATACTTAGGTCTACTGTCCCTTGGTGCTGTGAAAAAATCAAACTGTATCTTTCGGCTGTATCTTTTGATTGCGTTGCCTTAAAGGCAATGCAATCAAAAGATACAGCCGTTTATGCCGCAAATTTTCTCGACTTCTTCAAGTTTTTTCGACATTCGCAAGGGAATCAAAACCTACAGGGTACTTCCCGTGAAGTCAGAATCTTGAAATTTGGTATGAAGCAACGCCTTATAGCACAAATCAAGGAAAAATTATGAAAAGTATACATTTTTAGTTACATCATATAATAAAAATATTTTTAATAATTTTCGACATTCGCAAGGGAATCAAAACCTACAGGGTACTTCCCGTGAACTCAGAATCTTGAAATTTGGTATGAATCAACGTCTTATAGCACAGATCAAGGAAAAATTGCCAAAAGCATACATTTTTTGTTCCATCATGTAATGAAAATATTTTTAATTTTTATGCCGCAAATTTTCGAAATTCGTAAGGGAATCAAAACCTACAGGGTACTTCCAGTGAACTCAGAATCTTGAAATTTGGTATGAAGCAACGTCTTATAACACAGATAAAGGAAAAAATGCGAAAAGCATAAAGTTTTAGCTACATCAAATAATAAAAATATTTTTAATAAATCAATTTTATTATATATAATGTACGGAACCCTTTGTGCGCGAGTCCGAACCGTACTTATCCAGTTTTTTTACATGAAAGGTCATTTTAAACTGCAATAACGAAACCGCATTCCATCCTCGTTGACATCAAATAAATTGGCGACACGCGATCTATTTTATCAGCGTATCGCATAACCCGATTATAATTTCCTATCAACTGACTCCATTGCTCTCCTGTTATCGCATAAAACGTTATATCTACTTCCATGTATTTTGGATATAGGCCAATCATCTGCGAAAAGTAAGAGTGCATTACGACCGTTCTCTTTATTGTTATTATCTGGGCGGCAGTCCATAAACATCTTGTTGTTTATTGGTATGGCTAGGTATACAAATACTATCATCGGTCATGCATTGTCGTGAGCTATTTATGTAGGAGCACTCGGAGTGCACGCCTTATCAGTAGGGTCAACGAAGTAAATGTACGCATAATGCAGTTGATGTATCTGGGCGAGTGATAAAAGGCAGATCAGTACCCAGCCCACGAGAACCTTATGTACTTACTTTCTATTTGTTTTGAAAACAAAATAAATTTTTGAAGTACCCACGTATGATTAATATGAGAATGAAACTACAACTGAAATATATATTTGTTATAAAATATAGTATCGTTGAGTTAGTACCATAACACAAGTCTCGAACTTACCTTGGAGCTAGCTCAATCTGTGTGATTTGTCCGTATATATTTAAAAAAATATATTTAAATTCTATGGTTATAGCACAAGTCTCAAGTTGAAATCGAGAAAAATTCTATTGAGATAACGACACAGCAAAATTTCAGAATTCAGAATCAAAATATATTGTAAACGGCAAAATCCATTTGTTTCTCATATTGACTCAAACCTGGTTGAGACTTAAGGAAAATAATTTATAAAGCCTGTTTTAAAGACGCTAACTCATAAACCGCATGTTGGTGTTTTGATTTGTGGGTTTTTAAAAGGAAAGAGGTAAAACACGAACTAGAGACTTGTAGTAAAAAAACATAGTATGTATTTACATGGTAATAAAATTAATAACAAAATTTTTACCTGGTAGTCTCCATGGTTACAACCTCATCATCATCATCATCCACTGCTAGACATAGGCCTCGCCCAAGGATTTTCAATACGACCGGTTGGAAGCGGCCTGCATCCAGCGTCTTCCTGCGACCTTAGTCAGGTCGCCTGACTAAGGTCGGTGGGTCACTACCTACTCTACACAATAACTTTCGTTTCAACGTGACATCAGCTTTAAAATAGATATATGATATTGGCGTAGCGTCGCGTCGCTACCAAAGGCGCGTGCCGGCACCTGTTTTGATTCGTTTGAAAACACACCGAATTGTAGAAAATATAACTATGAGTATTCCATTTTGACCCCGCTCCTACTAGAGGGCGCCAGGGTTCTGTACTGGATGCACAGGGGCGCCACAAGGGCTAGGGCCGCCTTTGCTAGTAATTATTCTAAGGGTAGGGGTAGACTAAGCTCCGCGGCATACGTCGTTTGACAAATAAGATCATTGGCAGATGTCGCAACAGCGGGTATTGTTTATTTTGTTTGAGTCTCAGAACAAGGTGAGTAAATGTTTGGTTATCTTTGAATATCGGCAGCGACGACCGGCGGCAGCGGCAAGGGTCGCGCTGTACCTGTCATGGCGGCCGGCAACACTACTAACTGTTACTATACATAGAAGTATGAAGTCTCATTTTTTTTAAATCTATTTTAGTATATATTTGTATATGGAATGACTGCAGTTCGACGACAGGCGGCAGCGGCAGCTATCATAGCAGCCCGCGACTCACGTTGCTCTCCGAGTGCTTCAGTAAATAAAAAAACCGGTCTAGTGGGAGTCGGACTCGCGTACGAAAGGTTCCGTACCCTTATCTATAATAAGTTAAAAATTATTAAAAATATTTTTATTATATGATGTAACTAAACACTTATGCATTACGCAATTTTTTCTTTATTGTGCTATAATACGTTGTTTCGTACCAAATTTCACAATTATAAGTTCACGGCAAGTAGGTACCCTGTAGGTTTTGATTCCCTTGCGAATGTAGAAATAAAAGAAAATTAGCTGCATTAACGGCTGAATCTTTTGATTGCGTTGGCTTAGAAGTTTGATTTTTTCACAGCTCCAAGGGACAGTACACCTGAGTATTTGATATTAATTTTAGCTAGATACCTCCACGCGTTTCTGAGAAAAAGGATCTTGACAGACCAACAGACAGACAGACAGACAGACGGACAACAAAGTGATCCTTTAAGGGTTCCTTTTTACCTACTGAGGTACGGAACCCTAAAAATCAAGGCAAATAAATCATTTTGGTGATGAAATAATGTTGCAGGCAAAGTTGACGCGACCGGGAAGTAGTTTTCGGCAGCAGCAGGTCGCGGCGACAGCGGTCGCTCACAGTCAACCTAGGAGGAAATGGTGAAAACATCAAAAGCATTTTTATTCTGCAAAAGCGTGCTAATCGATCAATCCATAAATTTCGGGCTGGGGTTTCTCTTAGAGAGTTCTTCAAAGAAATTTGAATTTAATTGCATCACAGTACATTCTTGCATACATCGAAGTATTCACATTTATGTTAAAATTGATATTCTCATCACCCAATATCTAAAACAACAAAACAGTATTGACAAAACTATCGACAATTACGTATACCTTTTGTGACAAGGCTTTCGAGTTCGTGAAAGTCATAGTGCTCACTAAAATGTTCGAACTGGTGGCGGCGTCAAAACGCTAGTACCTACTTAAGTAGCTTTTGAACACTACTATACAATTGAAAAATATTCTAAATCAACAACGAATTCGGACGTAAGTATGGGGTATCGTTAGAATCCTTACACCTTGCCGAGTGACATAGGTCGTATAATTTCCTGCCGAGGCAGTCGTTTCTAGTTTTATTTTTTTACCCATATCCTCCGTTTATTAGTCTATTGTATCAATTTCCTGAAAAGCCTTGCACATTTAATGTTAGCCTGCGTTACATCAAAAAGATCCTAAAACTAAAATAAAGTTTGATTGTACGCCATTACAGCGCCTACGCGATAGTCCCATATCGTGTTTGGTTGGAAGCTGGGTCGATATTTTTCAGTCAATAAAACATGCTGCGTTTTTATTTGAAGAACAAGAAAGACTTAACCACATAGAGAGAGTGGTTTTACTTCCATTTAGTAATATTCTTCTATGATACTACCTATTTTACGTTAGCGATTCTTGTTTATTATATGTATAAGTATGTCACAAGAATAAGTTTATCTTTTATATTCGGGTATAAATACATACATATATATGTTGATGTAATTTAGCAATTTCAGCGTAAAAATATAGCTGGAAGTAGATAAGTACTCCTCTAACTAGTTTCTAAGATGAAAACTAACCGACATACAGAATGTATTAGTAGGTAGGTGGCGACAGAGTTATGTGGTGTTTGGTGTTTAGCAGGTACGAGTCCCACATAACCGTTCCGTACCCCGTAGGATAAAGCATTTTCCATATGTAAAAAACCCGTGTAATGTAGGTACCTACACGAAACTATCTTAAATGATATTTTAGTTTTTAAACTTAACAAATTAATAATAAAAAATATAAAAAAAAAACTCTAAATTGGTAACACGCAAAATATAACTGAAACTAGCAAAGTAATATAAATTAGAATAAATAATAAGTATTTTTTTATAGAGATAGATTTAAGTTATTTATATCGCCTATAACAGCGCCTTATAGCACAAATCAAGAAATAAAAATATGACGTTCAAAAAGAGATACATGTATCCAATTTTGAATAAAAATCTTTGACTTTTGACTTGACTTTTGACTTTTGAAACAGTCTAAAGCACCTTTTATTGTCATCTACAAAAGTGGACCATATTGATGTTGGCCTGACTAGAGACATTACTCTGTAATAAATCATAAAATAAAATTGCATTGTTGCACTTGACGTGTACCCGATTGTACACATTTTTAACGACTTAAAAAAGGGAGGTGGTTCTTAATTTGGTTCTATGTTTTTGTTTTAATGTTTGTTACCTCATAACGCTCTCATTTGTGAACCGATTTGGAAAAAAATACTTTTTAGGGTTCCGTACCACAAAAGGTAAAAAGGAACCCTTATAGGATCAGTCTCAGATCAGTCAGTCTGTCAAGACCCTTTTTCTCAGGGACGCGTTGAGGTATCAAGCTAAAATTCATATCAAATACTTAGGTCTACTGTCCCTTGGTGCTGTGAAAAACTCAAACTGTATCTTTCGGCTGTATCTTTTGATTGCGTTGCCTTAAAGGCAATGCAATCAAAAGATACAGCCGTTTATGCCGCAAATTTTCTCGACTTCTTCAAGTTTTTTCGACATTCGCAAGGGAATCAAAACCTACAGGGTACTTCCCGTGAAGTCAGAATCTTGAAATTTGGTATGAAGCAACGCCTTATAGCACAAATCAAGGAAAAATTATGAAAAGTATACATTTTTAGTTACATCATATAATAAAAATATTTTTAATAATTTTCGACATTCGCAAGGGAATCAAAACCTACAGGGTACTTCCCGTGAACTCAGAATCTTGAAATTTGGTATGAAGCAACGTCTTATAGCACAGATCAAGGAAAAATTGCCAAAAGCATACATTTTTTGTTCCATCATGTAATGAAAATATTTTTAATTTTTATGCCGCAAATTTTCGAAATTCGTAAGGGAATCAAAACCTACAGGGTACTTCCAGTGAACTCAGAATCTTGAAATTTGGTATGAAGCAACGTCTTATAACACAGATAAAGGAAAAAATGCGAAAAGCATAAAGTTTTAGCTACATCAAATAATAAAAATATTTTTAATAATTTCAAATTTATTATATATAATGTACGGAACCCTTTGTGCGCGAGTCCGAACCGTACTTATCCAGTTTTTTTTACATGAAAGGTCATTTTAAACTGCAATAACGAAACCGCATTCCATCCTCGTTGACATCAAATAAATTGGCGACACGCGATCTATTTTATCAGCGTATCGCATAACCCGATTATAATTTCCTATCAACTGACTCCATTGCTCTCCTGTTATCGCATAAAACGTTATATCTACTTCCATGTATTTTGGATATAGGCCAATCATCTGCGAAAAGTAAGAGTGCATTACGACCGTTCTCTTTATTGTTATTATCTGGGCGGCAGTCCATAAACATCTTGTTGTTTATTGGTATGGCTAGGTATACAAATACTATCATCGGTCATGCATTGTCGTGAGCTATTTATGTAGGAGCACTCGGAGTGCACGCCTTATCAGTAGGGTCAACGAAGTAAATGTACGCATAATGCAGTTGATGTATCTGGGCGAGTGATAAAAGGCAGATCAGTACCCAGCCCACGAGAACCTTATGTACTTACTTTCTATTTGTTTTGAAAACAAAATAAATTTTTGAAGTACCCACGTATGATTAATATGAGAATGAAACTACAACTGAAATATAACTACAGGTTACCTTAAAACTGTCTTCAAACATTACAATCATGCTAGAAAACATCAGGCACTTGATCTTAAACAACTACTCTTTGTAAAAATCATCAAATAAATCTTGTCTGTTCAGCGACCAGTCACCAGTTTAACATGCCGTTCTGAGTTTCGAAGATTGAGACAGATACAATCATTATAATTACACCTGAAGGCACATCAGCCCGAGAGTTGTCGACATCCACGTTTATTACAAGCTTATAAATACCTTGCAATTGTCGTGCTCCTGTAGTGGAGACTAAAAAGGACCTGATGATGAATGATGATGATGATGATGTATCCTTCCTGTTTGCTTGGGTCAAATCCTGCAACTTAATTTTAAAGCCCTTATCCTTAACCGATAATCTGAAATGTTGTTGGATTATGTATTTATGTAAGTTGGATGACAATCAATTGCAAAAAAAAGTAATGAACATATATAAACCCATCCCGTCTTATTATAAATCGCGCAAGCGTTTATGATCATATAAATTGTATATAATGAGGTTACAACAAGTTGATAGTTACAATTTTTAGGGAAAAAATATTCTTTTATTTTTAGAGCGTTTAGCTTAAAAGTAAGTTTAAATAAAAGCTTTTTTAAAAAAGATTTGTTTCCTTTTGAGTTATATATATACATATTTATATAACACAAAAGCCTTTAAAAAAATTGGTTCCCTGTAAAGTCGATTTACGAACGATAATTTTACGTGATAACGGTGGAAGAGAGATAGATACGTCGCCGAATCGCCGACAAGCCGAATTATTGTTAATTGATCTATCCAATAGACGTCAAAAATTTTTCAATTCTTAATTTTCATATTTTATAAGAAATATTTATTTTGGGTAAGAAGTAAGAAAAGTAAAGAAGTAAGGCGTGGCCTGCGCAAGCCGTTATCAGGCGTAATTTCAATCCTCTGGAAAAATTATAAATATTGGTCCTACAGTTTCTCTCTCAATTCGGTTGTATGTTTTTCTTTTACGTTTGTTACCAAGTTGGTACCTCATAACTCTGTAATTTATGAACCGATTTGAAAAAAAACTTTAACCTTATTTGAAAGGATATGCTTTTAGCCAGTGTGAATGGGAATAATGTTCAGGGTCGACCTCGTCGAACATACTGCGATCAGATTGCAGACGTTCTTAAAAAAGGAGCTGTTCGAAGTACCCGAAACCGTAGAGCATGTATGAGGAGAGTAATGAGTGTAGAAGAAGCTAGAGATATTATGTCAGGATCGTACCAAGTGGAGATCCATAGTCTCTGCCTACCCCCATGGGAAACAGGCGTGATAATATGTATGTATGTATGCTTTTAGATTGGTCCAATTTAAATTTCAACAAGTCGTTTCCATAGTTTCTTTGAAGACTTTTTTATTTAAGGCAGATTATGACATAAAATAATTTTCATCGAGTATACTAATACAGATGGGTGAATCTCCTTTTTCGTCTCTTCTACTGAAAGTCATCCGACATGGCTTTGATTGCCATCTAATGACTGCCGTTTGTTCCAGCCAACCACTCCCGTCCCGTAGTAGATCATGCGTATCGCTACTTTTATCCGACTTCAAAAAAGGGAGGAGATTCTCAATTCGGTTGCATGTTTTTTTAATGTTTATGACATCATAAATCCGTCATTTACGAACCGATTCGAAATTGTATGCTTTGCAAAAGTGTGACACTTTTGAATTTTATCAAAATCGGCTCAGTAGTTTTGTTCAAGTTGGATTTTTATACGGAAGAATATTATAAACCCGAAAGTGTGTGTGGCACACCTGTCAGCTGTATCTAGTCGTAGTAAAAGTAGGCAACCGTGATTTCCGCAAAAGATATTAAGACTTTTCTAATGTTCTCATAAGGTACTTGATACAAATAAGGCCTACCTAATTTCAAACACTTACAAACCTAATAAAGTATTTCACACTTACAATTACAAACTTAATTAAGTTAAGGGTCACAAATAAAACCTTTTTTAAAATCTAGCCTTATTTACATCATACTCTTGGACGAATAAATCATACTCCATAGATGATAAATTCTGTAAAATATCGCAAATTTAAAAAAACGTGCCAAGTGCGAGTCGGACTCGCGCACGAATGGTTCCGTACCGTTATCTATAAAAACGGCAAAATAATCATGACTGTTGTATGGGAGCCCCCCTTTAATATTAATATTATTTATATTTTATTATCAAAGTGAAACTAAATATTCTGTGAATACTTCAAGCGTGTACCTGTTGCCGTTATCAATATCGAGCAAAAATAAGCAAAAAATCGCGCATTGTATGGGAGCCCTCTTAAATATTTATTTTATTCTATTTTTTAGTATTTTTTGTTATAGCGGTAACAGAAATACATCATCTGTGAAAATTTCAACTGTCTAACTATCACGATTTATGAGATACAGCCTGGTGACAGACGGACATATAGACAGATGGACAGCGGAGCAAAATTAATAGGGTTCCGTTTTTCCCCTTTGGGTACGGAACCCTAAAAACGGCAAAAAAAACATGTCAGTTGTATGGTAGCTCCCCTTTAATATTAATTTTATTTTTAATTAATTATTTTTTTTGAAGTAAATATATAACTGAATATTCTATGAATATTTCAAGAGTCTACCTGTTGCCGTTATAAATATCGAGCACAAACAAGCAAAAAAATCACGTTTGTTGTATGGGAGCCCCCTTAAATAATTATTTTATTCTATTATTTAGTATTTTTTGTTATAGCGGCAACAGAAATACATCATCTGTGAAAATTTCAACTGTCTAACTATCACGGTTAATGAGATACAGCCTGGTGACAGACGGACAGCGAAGCGAACTTAATAGGGTCCCGTTTTTACCCTTTGGGTACGGAGCCCTAAAAACGAACAATCAGATTCATAGGTACTTTAATAGTGTGCTTGTGCTATATTATGATCCTTATTTGAAATAAAACTTCAAAAAATAACGTAAGTATTAATTTTTTTTGCAGATCCGTGGAGTTGTTGTCTAATGCATGTGTAAAAGTATTTTTGATATAAATATATTTTAATGTACTTTTCGGCTTTATAGGCCTTAATTGAGCATAGCCTTATTTGTATCAAGTACCATATATGACCAGCACGAGGGCGCAGATAACCTTTTTAAAAGCTTCTATTTAACCTAAATATACATATAAACGGGACTTGGACGGAACCTTTTGTTTATTTGTTTCCGTTGACGTTTGTATGGAGTCATCCATTGTGGTCACAACGAGACGATGGATGTAATTCCATTGGATGTCAATTAAATCATAAACAAATTAAATCCGACTACTAATATTTCTGGGCATATTTTGAAGTTTCAAGGGAGAATGATGTTGTATAATAAAATTATCAACTTATAAGTTACATATTTTGTAATACACACACTACATAACACTATAATTTGAATACATTATATAAACATTTATATCAAAAACATTTTTTTTTTAATTTCGCGATTTTGTATTCTGACTCGCACTTGGCTGATTTTTATTATATGAAAGATAGGCTGGTCGAGACGTGGCTGGAGATTTTTAACTTTTTTCATCTAAATCGGTTCAGTAGCTCTTTCGAAAAAACTACACGTCCTCCACCATGCTGAAAGTGGCCATAAGGTCTTATAGACCTAGGCTCTGTCTACCCCACACGGTAAAAAGACGTGATACTATGTATGTGTTATTTAAAAAAAACAATGCATATGTAAACTTTCGTTCGCATTTTGTATGAAATGACCAGCAACAAACGTTGCATCGCGCGAGCGCTGTAATTTTTTTTTAATTTTTTAATTTATTTTCTTTATTATGAAGTTACTAAAAATGCGCGACACCTCCGGTGCAAGTTGCATCAGAACCTCAGTTTTAGAACTGTTTGAAGTACTACTTAGTGTTAAGATTATGGATTTGAAACTAAATTGGAGTAACTTTAATTATTAGTAAGCAATTTCATTTAGATAATATTTTTTTTGAAAAGTTCCTTACGGTTGCATAATAAAATTACGTCGGTTACGTCTTCGGATTAGCTGTAAGCCCTGTAAAGATTTGCATTCCTCTATCAAACACCCTGTGTAAATAGTAATACAGTAATCGTAATATATAAATCAAACATTGGCATGAGAAAGACCATCTTAGTCAATAACATTAACGTTTTAATTAAGTAAATAACTATCATAATTACAAAGTAGAAAGCCGCGATTATGTGTAGAGGGGCTTAGCGAGGTATAGCGAGCGCCGCGAACGCAGTGGTTCGGTGGAGCGCGCGCGATTGGCAGTGTAGCGTGTTCCTATCCGCGTCGACTGCGCCGCCCGGCCCGCGCCGCGCCCGTACATGCCGCCGCGCACGCCTCCTCTCCGCCCGTGCCGCCGCCTCAAGCGGCCCGCTGCTGCCTACGTATAAAGCGGAGGCGCCGGCAAACTCGCACGCAGTCACGATCAGGCCACGCTCTTCCGTGCACTCACGGGCCACGCGATACGGATAATTCGGCTACTAGTTAAACACATTCAGTTCTTCTCAGTGAAACCGACGGACGTACATATTTACGTGATAATGGCAGACGACTGGGGATACACTTGCGAAAACGGTGAGTTTACCTGTCGGCAGACCTGACTCATGAGTCAATGGCAGCGGCTGGAGTACCGGTTTGTTTACATCGCTGCACGTGACTTATCCCAAGTAAATAAAACTTGGAAGTAAATAAAGGTCATGGGCTTCAAGTTAAACGCAGCGATCGCAATATTATCGTATCACTTAGTGATATCAAATGCAAAGCAGCATACAGACCTCTACGTCATGTAAGTACAAGGTGCGAAACATTCACGATCACTATAAATTTAGTTTTACATTCTTAGGTACTCATATGCAAATGAACTTGAAAAATGTGTGGCGACGTATTTTCAGCAGTACAAGTTTCTTTTCGCAAATTTGTTAAGTAACATTCATTTCCATTCATTCATAGTTGGAGCACCTGTTGATATTCAGTATATATGAATTAAACACAGATGTGTACAGTTTTGTATATTCTAGTACCTATCGTGTACACTAATAAGAATAATAAGTATGAAGCTAGTGATGTGTCATTAGCATTATCTCGCTTTTACTAAATCCTCGTCAAATAATTACTCGTCACATCACTGAGTAATTTAAATTTTAAGTAAACTTTTAAATAGTGCGACTACGTAGCAAAATCCCTTCAATAAATTCACGATACAAATTCATGATTTCTGAATTATTATTATAATGATAAAGAATAAAAATATAATTTTGGTTCATTGGGTATTTATTATAGAAATGAAAAAACACACGAAGGGTATCGTTTCACTTAGAATATTTAACCATAAAACGCACAAAAACACATTTATTTAAAATTCAAAACGTTTGTTTTATATAGGTCATTGAACACTTAGTAATTGTCATAATATTTTCAACTGAGAATTGTTGACGTCAGTAATTTACTTATGGCTAAGTTTAGTGCCGCTTCCAAAGCGGAGTGCAGAAGAAGCGGCAACAAACTGTACAGCGCAGCGCATCTCCAATCGACGTCAGTTTTCAATTTTAATTTATCTTAAAAACTAGATATGTGGACAGAGTATTCATTGTCCTTATTAAAGACATTATAAATAAAATTTTAGAAATTATTATTATTGAAATATAGAAAAAAAAAACAAAATATTGAAATTATATAAATAAAATATAATCTTTAAAAATATTTTGTACCGAACGTGCAATACATGTATATGTATCCCGTTTTTATCCGTTGGGTATGTAACCCTAAAAAGTAAGTAATAAAAATCAAAGTAAAAATAGCTCGTCTGAGCTAACGGCAAAGTTCTAATCATCTCGCAGAATTATTTTTTGCCACTGATTCGATTTATGGGAAGATATTTAAGTTATTCTAAATCCTTTTAGTCCGACACAAACACCTACCTAACATAAATAATAGGAGCCACAATAACAAAGATTTCTTATTCGCGTGATAATCTAGGTAAGACCTCAGAATAGTGGGCAAAGTGCTGAAGAGTTGCGTGCAGCGATCGTTGGCCTAGTTAGCCAGTTCAAACCCGGCGGCGGATAAAACTTCCACTTGAGCTCTCCACCTACTGGCTCTTCAAAAGCAAGCAAAATAAACAAATGAAAATCATTAATTACCGACCCACACATGAATGTAAACTCCTAGTCGATGATCACGTTATTCTTTTTTTGTCTAACCATGTCGCATCGAAGTGTTAAATTATTGAAATGTTATAAGCACCACATGCGAATCCGGCTTTTTTTTCTCGCTAATATCCTTATTTGTCCAGAGTAGCATAAATACTGACTAACATATATATATTTACTTCTCAAAACCTTGTGCCCGACTGTAATATGGTAACATCTTAGTAACATCGACAAAATCGATTAATAAAAGACCTAGTTATTTGAATAACACATTTATATACAACTGTAATGGTGACGAAGAGTCTTGTTGTAGATTAACCAACCAAACAAAAACACCATTACATCATTATCATAAAAATCTAAATTTAAACAATACTAATCGTAGGGTATAATCATTTCTAAAATAAGTAGATATATTTTATAGGCCATAAAAATAATTAAAGTATGAAGATATTTCATCCATCCATCATCCGATGTGTACATAGGCTGATAAACACACAACACCACTCTAATTGCATGCTACCAGGTTCTCTATTCGATACGATAAGCCTCCTTATAAGTTACTTAACTATTGTAAAAAAAGACGTTAGCTATAAATACTTCAGGTATTATTTCAACGTTTTCCAAAACTATTAAATATAGTTAACGCTAACGAATATGAAACTGCTAAAATTTAATAAAATGTTCTTATTATTTATAAACAACCGAAATCAAGCTCAAACAAAATATGAATTGAAAACTATGAATTGCTGCTCTACGTACCTAGTTACCGAAGATTTAAGTAGGTACCAACTTATTTCCCCCTGAAACGCAATCTACTCTGATAAAATATTGAGGAAATGCCCTTCATAAAAACTCATGAAGCTTGAGGAAAATATCTGATAAAATCGCAGAATTGAAGCAATCCTAGACCTACCAAATTTTCAATCTACCTGCTTAGACACGAAAAGTGCTCGTTGTCTGACTCTCTTACTTCCTGATTTAAATAAAATACTTCTACGTTTTTCGCATTTTACAACAATTACTCATTAAATCACGAGGAAAAATCTATACTTAGTATTCTTAAAGAAGACTAAGTATAGATGAAGAACTAAATGTTTAAAGAAACATTTAGTTCTTGTAATCATATTTAAGAAAGCTCAAGATCACCCAAAGAGCTCTACGAGATTACATCAGAAATGAGGAGATCCGTAGAAGAACAAAAGTCACTGACATAGCTCAGCGGATTACCTCTTTGAAGTGGCAGTGAGCGGGGCATATAGCGCGTAGAACCGATGACCGATGGGGCGTATAGGTTCTGGAACTACGTACCGTCATTATATCCAGCAGTGGACTTCTTGCGGCTGATATGATGATGATTATTAGTTCTTAGCCTGGTTAAATACCATGGACCAGGACATGGTCCATACTGTATTTGTAACCTGTCACCGGCAGCTTAAAATATCTCGACATTCTTCTGCTGCAATCATTATGGAGCCGTTATGGTACATTTGTCAGCTGAACAACCTGACACAAGTGTTGGCTACAACATTACTAAGTAACAAAAGATGATACGAAACCACTTCAATCTCCGCGGCTGACTTACAAATTACAATAAGCCGGACTAATGATGTCTCAAAGAGCTCATTATTACTTCACTGCAAAACAGTCATGTGATAATTGACTATAAAGACTGCTAAGTTACTTATTTTTAGAACAGTTTTAATAATATTGCAGTCAGTCAGTATGCACTAATTAATTATGTAATAACAGGAATCTATAAAATGGGTTAGTCTCCCACACGATAGTGAATTAGTGACGTAGAAGGAAAAAAAACACTAGATTCTTTTTGGCATGTAGGATGGTTAAGAATGTTTATGGAATTCCGATTCCCGTTACTGCTTGTTTACGGTTCCAGGTTTTTATGGTTCCGTATGATCGAGTGACAAAAGACAAAACGAAATTCTTCAGGATCACTCGTGTGTCTGTCTGTCACAGCCGCCTTTTTTCCAAATCTACTGGAACGATTAAAATGAAATTTGGCACGCATGTACATAGATTTAAGAGTCCCAAAAAATGTACATAATATATATTTATAGTTTATGGCTAAGGCCTTTTAGGGGAACAAGCCAAAATTAAATTTAAAAAGTTTTGCAGACTGTACTATGTGACATATCAAATGAAAGGGCTTATTGAGAGTATATATTTTTTGTAGTATATTATTTTAGAATAAATCATTTAAAATTATTCAATACAATAGACAACCATTCCCCCTACCTTATCTCCGAAACCACCAATCCAAAAATTATAAAAAATGTACATATTATAGGTTTTTACTAATTGATTACAGGGAAATCTATATGTAGGTAATGTATGATTTAATTATGACACAATTAGGGTATAAATAAAAAAAAATACATTTTTCGTACTGAACCCTCTCCATGCGAGTTTGACTTGCACTTGACCGGTTTTTATTCAATTTTAAAAGGTACCGATTTAAGACTGAATCCTAGAAGAGAATATGGTGCGGAATAAGGTATTTTACTCAGTGTAATCTATACTATTATTATAAAGCTGAAGAGTTTGTTTGTTTCTTTGTTTGAACGCGCTAATCTCAGGAACTACTGGTTCAAATTGGAAAATTATTTTTGTGTTGGATAGTCCATTTATTGAGGAAGGCTTTAGGCTATAAAACATCACGCTGCGACCAACAGGAGCAAAGCATCAATTAAAAATGTTTTGAAAAGGGGAAAAATTATTCATTTATACTAATTAATCATAATAACAGAAATTGCCGCGGACGAAGTCGCTGGCAACAGCTAGTGTATACCTAAAAGTATAATATTTTACAGTTGTATGTAATGTTGATACACAATAGCCTTTAAATAGCTTTTACTTGAAAACAGACGTGCTCTCGCAGTCTTTACACGGCTGTAGACAGAAATAATGTACACAAATACTCAATGGGCTATTCAAAGAGTGCTGTTATGGATCATGCCATAGGTAGTGAGGACCTTGCACACAATTTCTTTTTTTCGTTGTCCTATTGAAGCTCTCAAAAATTGGCATAACAGTGAAAAAATTACCTTCATAACGCAAAAAACTCTTTGAGATAATAAGGTTACCAAGTGAAAATATTCCTCTTCGTCTAAATGTCGCTTAGAAAAAACAAAAGGTATTAAGATTCTGTACGCGTTATGTAAGAATTTATGTCAGAAACCACTACAGCTTTGGAGGAAGATGTATATACGAACAAACCTGGATAAAAGCTAATAGATCCCTACGGACTGGTCTGCACATTTCAACAGGTGGGTCACGAGGGGTTTTTCAAGTAATCGTCAGTAAAGCTAGAAAGAATTCGTATGTTTTTAATAAATAACATTCATCCATGTCCATGCTTATTAATATTATGAGTGCGAAAGTAACTCTGTCTGTCTGTTACCTCTTCTTCACACTTCAACCTACAACCATTGAACCAATTTGGATGAAATTTGGTATGGACATAGTTTGAGGCCCGAAGAAGGACATAATCCGGGAAATTGTATGTTCCCGTCCCGAGGGATCGACATTAACGCGGGAGGAGCCGCGTGCAAATTCTAGTCTTTCATAAATAAGACCTTTCCCTAATATTGAAAAATAATTAACTAATGTTATTACAATTTCATTAAAATTTTGTTCTTTAACGTGCAAAGGTTAATACACAATTTGACATTTACTTAGGTATTTATTTAGGTATCTGTCCTATGGACTGGTGGGCACACTGCTTACCCACAAACAGTGTGAAATCAAATTAAAAAGGCGGCCAAGTGCAAGTCGGACTCGCGCCGTACCGTTATTTATAAAAACGGCTAAAAAATCATGTCTGTTGTATGGGTATATAATAAAAATAAAAATAATATTAAAGGGGGGCTCCCTTAATTATTATTTTTATTTTTATTAAATTATTAACTTTTAAAGTGAATAATAACTAAATATATCACTAAATATTCTGTAAATATTTCAAGTGTCTACCTTTTGCCGTTATCAATATCGAGCATAAAATAAGCAAAATAATCACGTTTATTGTACGGGAGCCCCTTTAATTTTTTATTTTATTCTATTTTTTTGTATTTGTTGATATAGCGGCAACAGAAATACATCATTTGTGAAAATTTCAAAAGTAACATACAGCCTGGTGACAGACGGACAGCGATATTAATAGGGTTCCGTTTTTACCCCTTGCGTACGGAACCCTAAAAAATAGGAGATTTTTCTATCTTTTTTCGATCTAAATAAAGACAAAGTTTATTAATACTTGAATATTCATCAATGGATATATAGGGTAAAAAATAAGAAGTCAGACAGAAACATCTTCCTATCATTCAGATTAGGTACCTAACTACCAGGAGAGTTCAATTCATAGGACGTTAGGTATCTCTGTAAACAATGGTACTGCACAGATGCGATTATTTTATGAGACAAATACAGACAAACAATGCAAAATGTAATCTGTTTGCATACAAAGGAACATAATTGGCTCTCTTTGTGAGTAGAAGTACACTGGTAGACCTATTATTTAGATTGCTACTATTAATATATGTTTTTTGGCGTGGTATAGCAACTTACCATTAAAAAAACATTTTTATCCCATCTATTCATAAAACATAGAACATATTCAGGATCTGAAATTGGTATACGAAATTATCCCCGATGCGAGGGTCAAAACATTTTTTTCAAGTTTTTCTTATAGAGGGGGATTAAAAGCACAATAAACAAAAGTCTGCTCGGGACTAACTTTTACTTCGAGATAATCAAGAGTCTTTAGAATTACTCGCTACGTTCCGCTCTACCAAAAAGTATTATGTTAGCGTGCATCACAATCTACTATTTTGCTAGTAGCATGAATGAGCTGGCTCGTCCGGGGAAGTACCAGACTTTCACAGAAAATCTACGTTTCAGTAGATGCTTTCCGCTTCTATTTCTATGCTTCGTTCGGTGAGTGAAAGAGCCGGAGGCCCAGCCAAATCAAAACAAGTTGATCAAATAGCTAATATCGTTTTAGTTATTTAAAAAATATTTGAAGTAGGTACCAAATTATCTCTTAGACCATAATCACCGATTATCTTTGTAATTAGCTGCTTTTTGAAGCAATCTGAAGCAATGATAATTCCTATTCCAAATTAACTGACCTGTAACATGCTGGCACACTTACTCATGCGTTGATTAAGCCGCAAAACTTATATTGTACATCGAATGGTACATTTAGGTGTAATCGATACACGAGACCCATCCAATGAATAATACATTTAATAAAATAGTAAACACAATCCATCTCATCTAGGTACATGTGCCTCTCAAAGCGTATTCATCGCATTTGTACACGACTTACCTGCAAAGTACCTAGCCACATTATAATCGGAATTTCCATGAGGACAAAGACGAATAATACCTAACAATTTGTTAAAACACTTGAGGATATTTACATGCCGCATTGGGCGCGTTTCGCAGAAACACGAATATATGCAATCAGTAGAAATCTAAACTTTCGCATTTCGCTTTTTTGACATCATCATCATCATCAGGTCCTTTTTAGTCTCCACTACAGGAGCACGACCCTCTCTGTACTACTAGGGCCATACTTAAGTATAGTATGGCCCTAGTAGGCCACGTATTACAAAATTAATTTGGAATGAATAAGCCGTTTTTAAAGTCTATTACAAGTAAGATCATATTTTTAATGCCGCTGTCTTTGTTACCCACGTAGGCATTTAAATTATAAGGACAATAAGTATACCTAAATTAAAATTCATCCATTTCACAGATACCAAATACCTAGTTTCCATTTATATTACGTTAAAAAAGTCAAAAGTCAAAGATTTTTATTCAAAATTGGATACATGTATCTCTTTTTGAACGTCATATTTTTATTTCTTATATATTTTTTAATATATGCAAAATTGAAATACTACTAGCGTTTCGGAACGACCACTGGTGAGAAGAATACGCCGAAAGAAACTCAATCCAGACTTTATAATCACTAAGGCAGGGTAAGTATTAGCAGAGTTTACACCATCTTTCTAAACTGCTAAACTTATTTAGCAGTTTATAAAGATGGCGTCTTAACGCTAGAGATGCGTCGTATCATAAGGTCCTGGACCTAATGAATAATAACACGTGTCAATTGATCTTTAACTAGGAAGAAGCAATGATAAACGACCTTTGAAATTTTCCAACCGATTAAGGAGAGTATCCCTCAATTTCTCAAACTACTCTTAACAAGAGTCCTGAACCTCTAAAAGATTCGAGTGAACCTCCAAAATATTCGAGGCATTTTAATTGACAGTTGCAATTAGTTATCGAACACACGCCAATTAATGGCGTCCACGATTAGAGCGTAGATCCTTTCCTACATTTAAGTAGAAAAGCTATTATGATGAATTAACAAATCTTTAGAAATCGTAGCGGAGTGTCATTCGTTAACTCGGCTGGCAACGTGAATTATAAGTCACTGCACTTGGACCATAATTAGGTAACGATTAACTTTGTGATATGAGTAATGTTTAGTTTTGAGAAATTACTCTAAACGATATCATCATCAGGTCCTTTTTAGTCTCCACTACAGGAGCATGACCCTCTCTGTACTAGAGCCATACTTGGCCAGAGTAGCCAGAGGACTTGACCTACACTCACCACTCTCCACGCTGGCCAGACGGGTTGGAGAGGTCTCACAGATGTTTAAAAGCTTTGTTTAGCTTGTATTTCCTAAGTCGCCTTCTACGACATCCACGGGAAGACTTGGAGTGGTCCTATTCTACTCTGCCGGATACCACACGGCTTAAACAATATACCTACCCACAAAACCTAAAAATCATTAGAGCGTTTCATAATGCAAATCTGTGTCATCGTAAATTAATAGCAAATTGCATGTCTTAGAGCGTGTAATAACAGGTAGCAAACACAGAATCACTAAAAGATAAATCCCTTTGAAAATAATGAAACGTCTCTATTGAGATTTCCTGATGCTTTGTGCTTGCGTGACGATAATCACGGGTTATTAAAGTCGAGTACAGTACAGACAGACTATTGGACAATAATATAATGAGTAGGAGATTGCGGGCGCGTGGGCGTCGTCGCTTCCATCTAAAAACTACAATTGTGTCGTTTTTCTGGCAATCACTATTTAGGACCAAAACTCACATTTTTTGTGCTTGTGACTTCACTAAATGTTTATAACCTACTCACCTAAATGTGACTGCCTCTGTGGTCCAGTGGTTAAGGCTCTTGTCTGTAGACCCGGGGGTCGTGGTGAAGTTTGATTCCCACAGGGAGTATACTTTGTTTAGTTGTTTCACGTTTGGTTAGTACATTGCAGGCTTGAATCACCTGATTGTCTGATAATAAAGATGGTTCCGTTCGGAATCCGCTTCGGAAAGCACGTTAAGCCGTTGGTCCCGGCTACCATTTAGTAGTCGTTAAAGGAATGACGTCAGAGGCCGCAAGGCATTTCTGAAGAACTCTGACACCAGGGTGTGCATGGTCGGCTGACCGTGACACCTACTCGAAATGATGATGACCTAATATGAACCGTTAGAGTGCAAATCACAAAATATTCTAAATTAAGTAGGTGTGCTGAAATGCAATGCATATTCGTTTGCTGTATGTGTAGTCATATTAAAATATTTTGTATGAACACAACCTTTTTTTATTTAATTTTAACATTTATTTTATTATTTTCCGTGAATGCTATGTAGAAGAAATCGTTAAAAAAATTAAAACGACTACATGTCCTTTCGCTCTCAGCCTTGACCACAAGTTTACTGATATAGGTCGGTCAATTACCTCACTGAGTGTAATATTTACATACATGTAGGCTTCCCTTTAAATCATTAACGTTAAATGTTTATTGATGAGTTTGAGATTTTATAAAATTAATGACAGAATCCCAAGCCGGTGGTAACTGCCAACCATCCTCTCTATTGAAATTAGGATGTTTTTAGATTCAATTAACCCATTCTAATTGTGTGTGATTTGTCCGTATATATTAAAAAATTGTAGCTAACATCCTAGTCTTAGAATGTGCTAGATAAAAGAATAATATATACAAATCACACAGATTGAGGTAGGCCCCAAGTTCGAAACTTGTGTAATGGGATACTAAACGATACTATATTTATATAAGTGTTTTATTATGCATTCACTATGCTATTTTGATATACTTACCAGCGAATTTAGGTCTACGGTACGACCTATATCATCGAACATGAACATTTTTTCACCATATTTCATTTCTGAATGTAATAAGAGGATACTATATTTTATAACAAATACATACATAGATACAGATCCGAGATCCAGGCCTATCTAAAAAGATCATTTTCCATCTTGGCTTGATCAGTGATCGAACCCAGGACCTCCGGTGTTGCAGCCTGGCATGATCACGGATCTTGCTCATGGAAAAAAAATGTGCCTGAGAATCATATAAGCTAATTATAAAGGATACAGATGTAGGTACATAATAATGACATTTTAACGTGCTTGCAATTATTTGCTACTCGTAAACTATGCGACATTGCGATTACCTGACTGTACCTATGTAAACTTGAAGGATCCGTTTACAACGAAAGTGTTTGGGCTGAAAACGAACCGTTAACAGGCTGTAATGGCTTTTATAGTAAACAATGGTGTTGATTGTAAAAGAGTGTCCGCGTGGGCGCATTTGAGCTGCGCCGGCCGTCGGCGGGAGCGCGTCCTCGACGCGCCAGGCTCGGTCACTACCATTGACTCTACCACGAAGGTTATAACCATTTTGGCACAAATTACTAGCCATATGTTCATTCATATCCTTACCTAGTATTTGCTCTTGGCATATATAGGTACTTATATAAAAAAGACAAAAAATTGCTTGTCATTACATTACAAATATTTTAAGTGAACTCAACATATTAAGGTCAATTTAAATTAAGCGCATATATTTTACTTACATTTGTCCGTGAAAATAATTACGCAAGCCTTAACAAATCTAAAAGATTAGTTTATACGTTTTTAGATACCAAGTACTGAGCAGATCGCTATTTTCACGAGTCATCATGGAGTAGAACGCATTTGTTTGAAAACTTTTTTAGACAATGTAAATAATCTCAGAACAAACTGCGATAAACAAAACAAACGCGGTAACATGTAACTGAAAATATTTTTTCTTGGCCAACCATAAAGTATTCGCTGTGCCGTTTCTGATTGCTTCCTAACTTCCTACTTTAAAATGAGATCATTTATTTTTAGTATAAATATGACTGGACAAAGGTGTAAAAGAAATAATTTCAACGGACTTTAAAAAAGAGTAACTGTGTTCTTAGGTACCTAACCAAACATATGCGGCTGTTTTCTATTTTCATAAAAAATATATGAAAGGATTTTATAGGCATTCTAACTTAACTCTCTACATATCAGAAATATTGGGTATACCTACATGCAATCCACGTAGACTTGTAGAGTGTGATCTAATTTATTTTGATAATGATCAAATTAGGAAGTAAATATTATAACAGTATAAAAACGTGATAGTATACATAGGTACTATCAAGTTTTTATCCTATAAGGAAGAGTGCAGTCCTTTATGACCTGCCATGTTTAGCAAGTTAGTAGAAAAAAGTTATTTTTCAAACGTCAATTTGAAATTTATTTAAAGGGATCTTCATCAACATGAACGAAACCCCGAGCTAGTTCTGTATAATCGTCGAACTCTACCAATAAATATAAAATTGAACTTTTAACATTTTAATATAATCCAAAATATTAAATATGTTCTGAATATTGACAAATTAAATGAGGCCATCTGTTCCTGGCATATCTGGATGAATAAATCTGTGGTGGCAAGGCCGAGGCCGGCGCTATGGCCGCTGCACGAGGCGTGACCGCTCATTTCTTGCCGTTACCGTTTCAACGATTGATTAATCGTATTCGCATTTAATTACTTACTCAGTTTTGTAGAAAACTGTGTGAACTGGAACATTGTTGCGATGTACATGTACAAAAACTTGAGGGATCTTGGTATCTTGTAAGAACGTGGTATGAACTATATATATACCTAATTAGATACTATATAATAGATATATGAACAACTTTTCCTATGGGACCTATGAAATTAAAAAAAAAATGGGCAGTTCCATACAAACATTTTCGACCGACCAGTCAATTTGTAGGGAAGTGCCAAAAAAATTTTTGAGTTCCCAGCATTGGTCCTTTGGAAATTTTTTTCATATCGTCTTTCTTTTTTATAATTGGAAAAGTTGTTCATATCGACGTGCTGAATCATCCCTTTAAGAGTCCAGAACGATTTCACCGTGTATAGATATTTATTTCAAATTAAACTTTTTATAAGTTCGCGACTTTTTGTATTCATTTTGAATTTGGTGTGACGTCATTTAGCCTGTAATATAAATATATATAGAGATATATAATAGAGACATATCACCCAAATTGAGCTAGCCCCATAGTAAGTTGTGAACAGTGGCGTAGTATACTAACTCAACGATATTATATTTTATAATAGATATTTATATAGATAAACATCCAACCAAACACCAGGTCAATCTGAAAGAGATCGTTTTCCTTCATGACCTGACCGGGAAGCGAACCCGGCACCCTCGTGTCGCAGGCTGGCGTGTTTACCACTGCGCCACGCCATGGAGCTCACCTCTATAACCAGCGGGCGGTCAAAACGCTTCTTTGGGGATGTGTTTAAAGTGATGTGATATGTCTTAAATATATAATATACGTAATTTATGTTGAACAGTTTTGGAGATACGAGAGAACAAACGAACATGCACACCTATGTACATAGATACCTACATAGCGGCGAAATTCATACTCTCCTTTTGGCTTCACTGTAGTAGGGTAAAAAGTGGTATTGCACTATTTGATCCACGCTAACAGAGTCGTGTATAACTGCTAGTCTGCACTTAACATGGAAGCACAGCACCATGCTCTATATTACCCATTGCCTTAGTTAATTATCCTATTTGTCCGTTCACCGGAACCTGTGGCACCAAAATAATTTAGCTTAAAAATTGCTCTCTGTCGGTAGTTCATGCATGATGTATACTCGGATGAGTTTGATTTGAATTTTAGATTATATTTAATCCATACTAATATTATTTATTTATTTAAATCAATGCACATGTACATACAAAGCGATACGTGAAAAAAATTACTACCTACAACCAAAGAATATATACTTACACTACGCGCTACAACTAATTAACACTGATAAGCTTTTATTACTTAATTATTAACAATATGCTATTGCACATAAAACGAGTATAACAAATGCAAAAGAAATTCTGTCTGTCGGTCACCTTTTCAATCTTCAACGACTCAACCGATTTAGATGAAATTTAGAATGAAGGTAGTTTGAGTGCCGGGGCCTTGCCCGGGCCTCAAACTGCCGGCCTACTGGCTATATAACTTTGAACAACTACGGTGTACGACGTTTTGAAGGCCTTTTCGAAATACGTTGCGTCTTTCGTATAATTATTTAAGGCTAGCAATGCCCGCGACTCCGTTCGCGTACATTTTATATTATGTTTGTATGGGGGCCACGTCTTATCATAACCGGAGAAAAAAATTAAGTAGCCTATCCTATGTCCTGTACTGTTAAATGTTTATCTTACAAGTTTCATAAAATTCAGTCAATTCGTTCAAGAGTTATGGAGAACATACATACAGAAAAAAAATCTAAAAACCGGTCAAGTGCGAGTCGGACTCGCGCACGAAGGGTACCGTTATCTATTAAAACGGCAAAAAAATCATGTCTGTTGTATGGGAGCCCCCTTAAATATTTATTTTATTCTATTTTTTAGTATTAACAACAAATACTAAATAGCGGCAACAGAAATACATCATCTGTGAAAATTTCAACTGTCTAGCTATCACGGTTCATGAGATACAGCCTGGTGACAGACGGACAGACAGACAGACAGACAGACAGACAGACAGATAGACGACAGACAGATAGACAGACAGACAGACAGACAGACAGACAGACAGACAGACAGACAGACAGACAGATGGACAGCGGAGCGAAATTAATAGGGACCCGTATTTACCCTTTGGGTACGGAACCCTAAAAATCATCAATTTAGTATAGACCTTATAAACACGATATCTCTGAAAACAAAGTAACTTACTCTATGATCGACCCATTTAGATTTATTATTAGTATTGATTGATATAGTAACTATAAACTGTTATCGATGTTGAAGTGACAATCAAAACGTTGTACACAAACGTCATAAATTTACGAGTAGGCCTGCCATAGGTACCTTTACCTGACCTTTCAGCCCCGAAAAAGGTACTGTTCCAAAGCTTTCACTTGCGGCTCCGCTCGCGTAAATGCAGTTCATTTACGCGAGCGGAGCCGCAAGTGAAAGCTTGTCCTTACTAATATTATAAATGCGAAAGTGATTTTGTTTGTTTGTTACGCTTTCACGCCGTAACTACTGAACCGATCATCATGAAATTTTGCATACAAGTTCTCTGGAGTTCTACCTTTTGTCCTTACGGGAGAAAGCTAGTTTTAAATAATTTAGGTCTTAATTTACAACGAATTAGTTAACTAGAACAGCAAGGAAGTAGGAAAATGCGACTTAAACTGCTGTATCTAAAATATCCGTAATTTTAGTATTCAGATCGGAAGTAAATAATTCAGTCTTATTTCAATGATCTGGCTTGATTAACTGTATTTTGATTATGTAATGATAATCGTGTAAGGTGATATTCATTATGCAACATGATGATATCAATCAATAAGCTACTTATAAAGATTTTTGTGAAAGCACCTAAATAAATACTGAATGTAGGAAATATTATTGTGTTGTCAGTGAAAGAAAAAAAACATAGGATACATACTAAATCTCTATCATTATTGGCACCACGCAAAATTACAGCTCTTGATGAAGAAAAAGAACTAAAGAATGACTTAATTACTTTTTCTTTATTTATTTTTTTGAATTGACTGACATACCAATTCAAGAAACAGACAGACAAACAGACGGACAATCAAGATATCCTTCAAACGTTCCGTTTCTTCCTTTTGAGGTACGGAACCCTTAAAAAGAAAATAAAAAGTAACTAGCTTCAAGTGAGCTTTTGCTACTTCACCGGGCTATTGAGGCGAGGGCAGAGTGCCCGCAACCTATATAGACAACATCACCAAAGGGGCCCTAAAAGGGACGGACCTCGGCTTTGGGCGTTGCCTGTGTGCGCAAGGCTTGGAGAGTCAGCAAACTCACATGTTCCCTGATGGGCCGCGATTACGTGCATGCATAGCCTAAAAGGCCAAGCTGAAAATCTATGGCAAAAGCCTTTGGATAGCAGCAACTATCATCTTTTACCTTATGCGCCGAAACTTGTCACATTTAGTGCAGAGTTATATAAACATAGAATCGTGAACATAAAGGCGTTGATTCCCTGCGTCACAGCTTTTAAGAAAAGTCTAACCATTCATTGGGCTTCTATGATTTTTTCGTTCTCTGAATGTTGTACCTATGCTAACTACAATGCCTTTTTCCGTATGTTTATAAATACTTACATAGGTATATGTAAAAAAATATTTTGATGTGTACCTATTGAATTTTTAAATCAATAAATAACTGCTTCAAAGCAAACTAACTGCTTCAAAGCTATTTTGTTTGCCCATTAATAATGACGGGTGATAGACCACAGCCCTCAATTGCCTGAATTGACGACAGACTTTATTCGCACTTCATTTGATATTGATATAGAGACAATATTGTTTTTGGGACTACGAGTAATAGCGGTGCACTAAAAGCATTTGGGTCAACGGTTATTGCTATTTATTATTACTTCCTCAAAGCTAATAGATTTCTTATTTACATTTTAAATATATAAACTAGATATTTTAAAAATATATCGGCTAAAACATCAGTATAACTTACTCTTCTATTAAGAAAGGGGTCATGTATAGTATTGTATAGCCTCTCAAAGATTTTGGAGTGTACTCAATAGACAGTTAACATATGTTTAAGTATGACTTGAGGGGTAAAAGAATAAATTTACTAGCTCCGTGGCGCAGCGGTCAACACGCCAGCCTGCGACACGGAGTGACCGGGTTCGATCCCCGGCCAGGTCAAGATGGAAAATGATCTTTTTCAGATTGGTCTGGGTCTTGGATGTGTATCTATATATGTATTTGTTATAAAATATTGTATCGTTGAGTTAGTATCCCACAAATATAACACAAGTCTCGAACTTACTTTGGGGCTAGCTCAATCTGTGTGATTTGTCCGTATATACTTATTTATTTTTATTATTTAACTATTTAAGCAACCTTACAAATATTAACGACAGCAAAAGCAGGAACTAAACGAAAATTAATGAACGTGTATAATAACTGTAACGCGGCCTTAGCAATCGCAGTGAGGTGCAGGCAGGATACTGCTGATATTCGTTTATCTCGCCAAGGCTGCAACACGACGCAGCCGCCAGCCGCAACTGCGACACTCTTTTTTCAATATTAACAATGAAATTAACGTTCTTAGGGTTCGTTATTTCTAGACAGTCTTTATTTTAAAACAATCTCTAAAAGTAACTTCCAAGCTTGCATGTAAGTACTATTATAAGTACTTAAATCTATTGTTTTATCCAATACCTATCTGTACATAAATCTATTATAGTACCAAAAGTATAAAATATATTAAAAATCAACTGAATTGTTACGTTTATAGTTCGGTGGATGGTACCTAGGTATAATATATACATATAATGATAAAAAAACTACACACATAAATAAACATAATACACGAAATACTTACATTACAAACAATAATCCGACGTTAGGTATCCTTCATGTCATATCAGAACGTAGTAAAACATCTACTTATTTATATTCAAGTTAACGGTGTACCTTGTACATACCTACTAAACATCTGTTGTACTTATACATGGTGAAATTTTTATCGTTTTAAAAGTGTTGACACAGACCATCAATATGAACAACTTTTTCTATGGGAGCTGGGAACTCAAAAAAAAATTTCGTCATTTCCATACAAAAGAGTTCCGCCGCCCGGTCAGTTTGTATGAAAATGTCAAATTTTTTTTTGAGTTCCCAGCTTTGTGCACATAGGAAAAGTTGTTCATTTTGATGGTCTGAGTCACCCCTTAAGGGGTCCATAACTATAAAAATTTCACCATGTATATCTTAAAAATAAGCACCAAAGTCTTTTACTTGAAGAAAATGTCACATACTAACTTTGAACCGAGTGTTTGTTCGAGCGTCCATAATTTGTTCCAAATTGTACTAAGATGTTACTCAGAGAAGGAGTCTTTGATGCGCAGGTGTAAAATAAAATAGTTGATAATTCCATTCCCCCTCGGAAATATAACTTAGTTACTGACTGCAGTAATTATGAGAACTCCAATTGATTGCATTAATACTAGCTAATTATCCAATTATTTTCTTTATACTAAGTACACGAACTAATCTGAACACTACTTATTTGACTTATTTAGAACTACCAATTTAATAGGAAAGGTACGTACCTAGAAGGATCTCACCAAGAAATATATTATATCTTTTTATGTACATATATCTTTACTTCCCTGTCAATCTCTTTACACCATTTATTTTAAATAGACAGTATCTAATATGTAACTGGTCGGAAACGGAAGCAGCAGCAAGCCCACGTCCCACATCTTAATTGGATAATAACAGTTGTAGCTGTAGCAGCGGCAGCGAGCTGATGTGCATACAAACCTGTCGATGAAGTGATTGTCTAGCTGATAACGATAGACAAAAATACAAAATAATGAGTAAAGTAATACTTCCAAAAACTTTCTACTTACTTAACATAATGTAGTCCTATAAAGTCCATCAAGTCAATCAAGGAAATTGTTTAAATTTTTCCCCTAAATTTTAATTTCACCATCATGCTTGACTCTGTTTATTGCCGTTTAATAACCTTCTAATGCCACTTATTTGTGTTCATGTATCTATCTACGTATTCATAAAATTGAGCTAACGCTGGATCAGTTTGGATGCTGTACCGTCGTTTTCGGACTTCTCGATAAGATAACAAACTGTCACACAACACGCCTCCATCCTAGGGTTGGCAGATGGCTGGGATTCGCCGGGATTGTTTCTACATTTCATAAGATATCCAGAGTCCAACAAAATACTAATGGTTCCGAGTCCCGACAAATAACAAACTGTTTTATTTAAACTTTTTTAATACTCTTATCGTACTTAATGTATCAAATTGATGGAATACTTGTGGTGGCACAATAGAAAATAAATAAACGTTTTAATTGTCACTTATTTTGATCTAATATATTTCATCTGTCTCATGTCATAATTTGCCAAAAATAAGGTTTTTTTGATTTAAATCTCTGATTCTGATTTGAATCTGAATATTAAAAAATAACTTTCAAACGTAATATTTATTTATCCCGACTTTAATATCAAAATCCCGACATGAGAAATGTTACCTAGATATTTCGGCAACCCTACACCCAGTTTCCTCTGAGCCTGACTGATGTGTACGCAAATATGCCGCAAAAACTACCGGAGACACGCGGCCACTTTCGTTTTTGTTGATACTAGATATGATAAGTTTTTGTAACACTGGGCGCGCGCTACTTAATAAGTTAATAGAATCGTAGTAGCTTAGTATGAATTATAATTAGCAAAAAAGTACATTGATAAAAGAGCAATTATTTTACTAATGTTTAGATAAAATAATGACATACATATTAAGTGGTCTTCATTACATTCACGAACCCGTTAGATATTACTATAATTACCCATCGGCATTAATGTTATCTATATGTTTCTTTTTTATTAAATACTAGCTGTTGCCCGCGGCTCCGCCCGCGTTAGTGTCGATCCCTCGTGAACAATTAATTCCTCGGGAAGTAGAATTTCTCGGAATCAAACATACCCTATGTCCTTCCTCGGGCCTCACACCTCCATACCAAATTTCATCCAAATCAGTTCAATGGTTGAAGCGTAAAAAAACGACAGACAGAGTTACTTTCGCATTTATAATATTAGTATTAGTATGGAAGTATGGATATTATTTATACTTCTAAGTCCAGAAATGAGAAAACTTCCATAAAACCTTTACCCTCCCATTTTACCCCTTTTGGGGTGAATTTTGTCCATTTCACCCACATTTATCTTTTTTAATTGTAATCGAGAACATACCTATTTATTTTCATACTTCATAGTCCAGAAATGAGAAAATTTCCAATTTCCAAACAAACTTTACCCCCCTTCTGGGGGATTTTTTTCCAGTTGACCTACACAGATCTTTTTAAATTGTAATCGTGAATTTATTTACCTATTTTCATCCTTCTAAGTCTAGAAATAAGTAAATTCCTATACAATCTTTACCCCGCTATTTTACCCCAGGAAAAGATAATATTTCAGGGGAAAATATCGTCCATTTTACCTACACAGATATTTTTAATAGTAACCTAGAACTTATATACTTAAATTCATACGTCTAAGTCCAGAAATGAGAAAATGAGATATAAAGTTTATACCACCCACCCACCCCCATTTTACCCCTTAAGGGGGGGAATTTTGCAAATTTCATCTACCCACACACATTTTTTTTAATTTTAATCGAGAACTCACTCACATCATTAAAAGAACCCCTGTATCAAATTTCAAGTTTCTAGGCGCAGTAGTTTCGGTTGGTTTGCCGTTTGCCCGCGGCTACGACGCCGCCGATAGTGTCCATCCCTCAGGAACAGTTTGGACCCTAAAAGGGGTGACTCAGGTCATCAATATGAACAACTTTTTCTATGGGACGAATGCTGGGAACTCAAAAAAAAAATTCGTCATTTCCATAAAAAAGATTCCCGCCGCCCGGCCAGTTTGTATGGGAATGTCGAATTTTTTTTTGAGTTCCCAGCATTGTTCCCGTAGGAAAAGTTGTTTATTTTGATGGTTTGAGTCACCCCTATAAGGGTAACGATAAAAAAATCACCGTGTATATTTGCACGCAAACTAATGCTTTGAGTTCATTCAAATGACGATAACTTTTTTTTTAATGAACCGATTTTAATGAAACAAACTTTAAATGTTTTGCTGAGTTAAAACAAAGCAATTGGTGAAAGTTTGAAGTAAATCGGTTCAGTGTTTTCGGAGATAATCGTGATCATACATACAGACAGACAGACAGACAGACAGACAGACAGACAGACAGACAGACAGACAGACAGACAGACAGACAGACAGACAGACAGACAGACAGACAGACAGACAAAAAATTCGAAAAAATTTTTTTTGCTTTCTATTATTCTTTTTAAGTGTCCCTCTATCCATTTCAGTCAAAAATTCGAAATGTACAGACAAAATATTTTTACTGTTTTATTATATGTATAGATAACTAGGTACTTATATGGGTTAGTTATGTATGATTATACTAAACTTAACAATTGAGTATTAAAACCTAATATCATATGTCACTTTTAGCTTCATTGACCATCTAAAATCCGAAGATGGGTCGTACACCAACTTACGTGCCAATCCAAGAGAGACCTAACGGGATTATTTTGTCCCGACAGGCCTACATTCTCTTATGCTAGTGACTTCATACTTTTAAATCGATACAAACTTTAGTCGATAAACAAATAGATATAGTAAAGTGCAATTCTTATTACTTATTCGTAAATAGGTGCAATTATCAGAAAATAATGACCTTGACAGTATTTTTTACGCAACCCACTCGTGATATATTTTTTTACATAGGTATCTAGTCTGATGTAGAATGATTTCCATTTTTTCCTCCTTCGGGTTATCTACTATTACATCCAGAGCTGGATCCTAGGTAATTGTAACTTTTAAAGAGTTTATACGAATATAATAAGTAACTTACAGTAACGTATACTGTAATAACATGTGTCTTATCATCTGCAGGTCCAGCGACTTGGACAGAAAAGTTCCCTGAAGCGCGCGGGACACGGCAGAGCCCCGTAGATATCGACACCACCCGCGCCAGCAGCGGCGGTAGTGCTCCGCCCCTAGACTGGAAGTACTCCGTCAACCACACGCGCTCCGTCGTCAACCCGGGCTACTGCTGGCGAGTTGACGAGAATGGATACGATTCAGGTAACATATTAAAATGGTATTTACCCATAAACCATCTTGGGATGTCTTAGCCTGTCAATAAGCGATCATTATCAGCATATACGTCAGTAAAAATCAGTGTCGTAGATGGTATTACACACAAGGGCGACAAAGTGACTATTAGGTATTAGGTATTAGTGAGTATTAGGTAGGGAGGGTGAGAAAAAGAATAGATATTCTGGTTGCAAATAGAGACAAAGCAGATATGTTCTTATAGGCTGACCACGTACTGACCATGCTATATTGCAGAAAATCGCAATTTACGATAGCGTCATCCGAGAATGTAATAAACCTCGCGTGTAAATCCTCGAAGATCTATTTGACACCAAGGCACTGTATTTCATATAGACCATTACGTAGGTACATAGTCGTACGAGTTTAATGGCGGTAACCTGGGGACGGTGATATAGTAAAGGCGGAAGTCGGAGTAATGTGGTTCCTCGCGGTGCATGAGTGTCAATTTGCATTTCCATCCAATCGCGGCCCCTCGCCGGCCGGAGTCAGTGACTCATCGCCCTCGCCCCTGTCTCATGCCCAAATTATTCGCATTATTTTTTACCAAAACACAATTTCGTACAAGTTTCAGTTTACATAATTGACCTCTAGATAAAGATATCTCCGACATTCTATTTAAAACATGCCGAATTCTTCAGCCGGGTTGTATAGGTATAATCTACTCACTTGCATTCAAAATAAATTCAAAGCTGAAGACTGGTAAATAAGCTGATAACAGGAACGATTTATAATATTTTTTCTTCTTCAAGTCTTCAAGTTTCTAGCATTCACAAAAAACTTACTAAGATTAGCAACATAAGATCAGACCAACAGATATAACGGTTTTTAAGCATTTACAACCCTAAGACTAAGATCTGACCCAAGTTTAGTGGGTGGTTGAGGTATCATCATATTCGCTATAGGCATTTAATCATTAAAAAAAGTTACACCCATTAGACCAACAAGGCATTAGAACACCGCAATGAGCTATGGCACACTTTATCGCACGTAATACACAGTGAAATTTTGATCGTTCCCTCGTGAACCCTCAAATAGGTGATTCAGCCCGTGGATATGAACAGAACAACTTTTCCAATGGGACAAATGCTAGAATCTCAAAAAAAAAATTAGCCAGTTCAATACAAAAAATTTCGGCCGCCCGGTCAATTAGTATGGAAACGTCCAAAAAATTTTTGGGTTCCCAGCATTGGTCCCATATGAAAAGTTGTTTATATTAACGGGCTGAATCATCCTTTTAAGGGTCCAGAACGATCAAAATTTAACCGTGTATATTAATGCTGGCTACGCGGTTGTGTAGGTACTGTCCAATAGTTATCTCGGTAGCTTTCGCCTAACCCGTAAACTTGTAGGCTTTAAGTATCATTTAAATAACAAGTATTCTAACTAATATTATAAATGCGAAAGAGAGTTTGTTAGTTTATGTATTTGTTTGTTATGCTTTCACGTCTTAACTACTGAACCGATCGGTATAAAATTTTGAATATATATTATCTGAGTACCTACGTAAAATAGAGTATCTTTTATCCCGGAAAAAGTTCCTGAGGGTTCGACATAAACGCGAGCGGAACAGCGGGCAAAAGCTAGTGTAAAAGTAAAAATTTCTTCTAATTCTTGTTTATCTTTATACCATATCCTATGACGACACTTTATTGAGTAGACCCAACCACGGCCGTGATCGTAGTAAAACTCTATTATATCTATAGATTTATTATCGGTGTTAACCTTTCGCTTCGGTCGGTGTCGTGACGAGCCGATATTGGATAACTAACGACACAAACTTCAGATATCACACAGCTAATCTCCACGCTGCCTACTTAGAAAGTTTGTCATTACTTTACATTAGTATTGCAAACAAACTATTTACTCGAATAATCATCACTGTTACAATATATTAACCTACTTATAGATATACCTATCTAGTAATCGATAAATCGTTTTAATAATGAACATGTTCCAGCTCTACCCTATGATGTTTATCATCACGGCCTATTCTATATAGGACATTTCTATAAATCCTTACTAATATTTTAAATGCGAAAGTGAGTTTGTTCGTTTGTTTGTTTGTTACGCTTTCACGCCGTAACTACTGAACCGATCATTATGAAATTTTGCATACAAGTTCTCTGGAGTACGGAGAAGGACATAGGCTTTTACCTTTTATCCCGGGAAAAGTACTATTCCCGAGGGATCGACATTAATGCGGGAGGAGCCGCGGGCGAAAGCTAGTATTCATCATAAAGGGAAGACAGTTTTATTTACGCAGTTTTAGCTATCATATTTTCTTCCTGCAACTACTACGAAACGTACCCTAAACCTTATTTTTTTATCGCAGAACTACGAGGAGGACCCCTCGGCTCTGACGTGTATAAACTACAGCAATGGCATTGTCACTGGGGCGCAGTGAACGGAGAGGGCTCGGAGCACACCGTGGATGGCCGTTCTTTCTCTGGAGAACTGCACTTGGTGCACTGGAACACCAGCAAGTACCACAGCTTCACCGAGGCGGCGGGACAGGAGGACGGGCTCGCGGTGCTAGGAGTTTTACTCATGGTAAGAAACAGAATGTTTACGTAAAGTTTGACATACTTTTTATATTGGATAGACGATATTAAAGCATCCTGCATTCAAACAAATACAAAAATTTGGTAGTTCAAAATTACACCTAACTCTCTCTCTAATATTTATATATATATATATATATATATATATTCACATTTCAGGCAGTTTCAAATGTTTAATCAATAATCCTAAAGGTACCTACCTTGAAAGTAATGCATTAATAAAGAATTATTTATTTAGATAATAGAAAGGCAGGGATTAACTGAAATCAACTATATCATGGTCACGAGCTAATAAACACAATATTTACCCATAAAATATAATATTCTACGGCACGTTTACGAGTTCGAATGATATATTACTGCATGTACGTAGTCTCAGTACGATGACGTTAACTGAACGTTATGTTGATTGTGAATTTCCGCAACATGTTCAGATCAGAACTGTGCAAAACATGTAGGATGAGGCACTACCGATGACGATGATAATACAACAATTAGAATGACTCTCTCGCGGCTACGAGCCACTTTCTCTTTGTCCGGACCGCGGCACATGGATGCAGTGACAATGTAACTTTAGGCGGCGCATTTTCAATAACTGCCAAAAATAGGTTCCGATACGGCGGAGTGACGCTGCCAATGAAATTTGAACTCTCTCTTAATGTATTATGTTAACCTTTCATTTCTGATTATTATCAAACTTATGCACCTAACTTATAAAGTGCCTAACTGATAGTGCAAAAATATAATGAATAACAGGAATAATTAGATTATTATAGTTTCACCACTGCAATTCAATTGGATCATTGCCACTACTTATTTAGGTGAAAACGTTACCGTAATTGAAGCCTTGCAACGGAATCCTTTTAAGTGAACTGCACGTGTATATGCAGTTAGTTTCATAAGATATAGCACGGAGATATAGTTAATATGATCAAATCGTTTTAAAGATTTTTTTTACATTAAAAATGTAGTTGATCGGCCTCACAACAACGATTAGTGTTCTATCGGCTACATTGTTATAAGGTACTCACTTACCTAAAGTTACCTACCTACGCACTCAGCTGCGCGTATGTCCATACATATTTTCTCAACCAAGGTACACAAAAATGAAATATGAATACAATGCCTTGAACCTCACACTAATGTAAACGTTGCATATTCATTATTGTTTTACATTTAAGTAGCCACATTTATTGTACCTAGTTACTAAGAAGCGTCAAACCCAGCAAAACGATTATGTTCGATATAACGAGTTAATCTTCTTAATATACGTATCAGATGATAACAGAAATATTTTATTTCCAGGTCGGAAAAAAACACAACGAGCTGGACAAAGTGATCAAACTCCTACCGTTCATTACACACAAGGGCGACAAAGTGACTATGTCTGAGCCACTGGACCCAGCTAGACTTCTACCCAAGCGACAAGCCTACTGGACCTACCCGGGCTCTCTCACTACTCCGCCTTGCACAGAATCAGTCACGTGGATACTCTTCAAGGATCCCGTTGAAGTTTCTGCAGAACAGGTACCTAGACTAACTTAAATTATTATTTAGAAATAAACAAGCATAGTAAACAAGTATGTTTACAAAGCTAAACAGGCAAATAGTCAATTTGGAAATGAGCTAGCTATTAGGAGGATGAATCCAAATAAATTGATGACATCCAGCAAAACGCCGAACATTTCCCCAGCTGAATTTTGAATAAGTTTGGAGGCCTAATGACATACAAAATTCATTTGTTCATAAACATTTATTTCTTAGATAAACTTATTGCTCTACTAATTGAATTTTAGATTCCATACAAAATTCCGCCAGGGAAACGTTTCCCTGGCGGAATATCTTTTTTACGAATTTCTCAAAACATGCTGAATACACAAATTTAATTCATCGATAAGCATTTGAAGGCAGCTTTAAACTAAATATCTAGTATAGTACATTTATTATTCGACACTTTTCCGCTCGGGAAATGCACACGTAGAAACCCGTCAGCATAATATACCGGTTTCCAATTCGCATATGCAGGCTCGGCTTTCGAATTACTGGTTCAGAAGCAAGTATAGGTGAGGATCAATAAGATATTTTTTGACATACAACCATAAAAAGCGTCTTACTCAACGTCTGATTACGTTATGTTTTGAATCCGGTTTTGTCGAGCGTAAATTCAATGACACGTCCGAAAAACAAGACGACCATTTTTTCGGGGCTTCCAAAAAACAATCGCGATAACAGTTGTGATTGGTTCTGTTTCAGTTGGCGCTAATGCGGAAGCTGAGGTGTGGCGAAGCGTCATGCGGCGTCGAGGCCATGGAGCTGCTCCACAACTACCGACCGACGCTGCCGCTTGGCAATCGTGAGCTGCGCGACTACGGTGGCAACTAACCCAGCGCGCCTGACCTCTGACCACGCCGTGGCCACTCGTCGCAACCCCGAGCACTCGGCTGCTAGTAGACATACGGCGACACTCCAGATGTTGATATGCACATCACCATTTGCGAGTTTAAAGTCCTGCACATTACATGAATGACTTGCAACGATTGTTGTTGTCCGTGTGTACTGCATAATAGTACTTACAGATGCATGATATGAATTAAGACTTGAGTAGTATAAATAATCTATGATATTATCAATGTACTACATTCTGTAAGTCCGAATATTGATTGATATGCGTGCTTAGCTCTGTGTACAGCCCAGCTGTAAATGAAGATTAAACCTCAGACGTATAGGTTTAACTCACGTGCCTTAGGCCTGTATTTTCCTCGTAGAAATAAAATGATATTGGACGGTATTCTTTTCGCATATTTTGTGAATGACTATTTCTCATAATTTTGAGCCTTGACTGCACTAGATGGTTAAATTGTACTTTTGATACTGGATTGATAAATACCTTTATACGTAAATTCTTATGAAATGTAAGTTAAATACCCCAAGTGCAATACCGCAATCTCGGTAGGAATATTTAGTGTTTCTCCATATTACGAGTATGAATTTGGAGACTAGTAGTAAGTTCAAGCGTTGACCACGTTAACGAATTCGGATCTAAAAACGAAAAGGTATTACTTAATTGTTGAGGTAATAATATTATAAAAATATACCTACATGCTGAAATTTATTGGTTGATGAATATGTACCCGCTTACCTATACTTATTTTTTTTATTATATAATAAAGAACGCAATGTATTCTGCTTCCCTTTGTCTGATATACCTACCTACTAAGTGAATGTAGAATGTAGTCTTAACAAGTGCCTCGAATAGTAGACACAGTTATGTTAACTGTGTTTGTTACTGAAAGAGTATGTTAGTATCACTATAAACATGAACTGACGTTCAGCCTATTTATTAAATATAAGTATGTACTTAGAATAACATTCGTAACTGTACTGTATGCTTATGACGTTTTATTGTACACAAATACATGATGAAAACGTATTCCCTTTTTTTCTTTGTTACTTTTTTCCTCTCTTAGGCACATAACTAATAGTTGCCTTAGGTTAAATTTTTTTACTACCTAGGCATTTAACTGTGTTTAACCTCAGTATGGCACTCGCGACGATGTTTATTATCAACAACGTTAAAATATCTTCCTCTTTTATCAAATTTGAATTCATATTTAGTTAGTAATGAGCAATACATATATAGGCTCCTTTGCGATGCTCCCAACCATTTCAGATACTGGAACCTATTTATAAAATAAATAAATATAGTTATAGGTAGATACGGTCAAATCACACAGATTGGGCTAGCCCGAAAGTACCTATGTTCGAGACTTGTGGTATGGGATACTAACTCTACGATACCTACTCTATTTAATAACAAATACAATAGATAAATATCCAAGACCCTGGCCAATCTGAAAAAGATCATTTTCCATCTTGACCTGACCGAGGATCGAACCCGGGCACCTTTACTGGTGCCTAGAGACCTAGAAATGAATGTGCAAATTCGTTGGGAACTCAAGCATGATTGTCTATCCGTGAATGTTTCCGACTCGCGAGGCATTGCATAAAGATCACGACCAGTACTCAGTTGCGCTTCATTTCCTTCACTAGTCTCTACAAACCTAGAGATGGTAGCGAATATACGCTGAGGAGTCAATCGCACGTCACGTTCTTCACTGGTTTCTAGAGACGTAGAAATCAATGTTCAAAATAAACTGGGAACTCAAGCGCGATTCTGAATTTGTGAAACAGACAGACATTTTTACTTCTTTAACTAGCTTTCGCCCGCGGCTCCGCTCGCGTTAATGTCGATCCCTCGGGAATAGTACTTATTCCCGGGATAAAAGGTAGTCTATCTCCTTCTCCGTACTCCAGAGAACTTGTATGCAAAATTTCATGATGATCGGTTCAGTAGTTACGGTATGAAAACGTAACAAACAAACAAACTCTTCGCATTTATATAATATTAGTAAGGATAAGGATTCTTACTAATATATCTCCATCGCGATATATTGTTTTTTGTAAATATTTTTAATGTACAGACACATTTTTTTTACTCTTTTATTATATACTAGCGGCCCGTCCCGGCTTCGCACGGGAAGATATAGGTATTTAAATAGCCTATGTTCATCAGGGCTAATGTAGGATTCTAATGGAGAAAGAATTTTGCAAATCGGTCCAGTAGTTTCAGAGCCTATTCGAAGCAAACAAACAAACAATCAAATCTTTTCTCTTTATAATATTACACGGGAAACGGAAAGAGCGGGTTTTTAAATATATTATGCTTTTTTTTTATTTATTTTTTAGAAAAAAACGATGTTTATTATTTAATTTTATTTGTATTGTGTATTAATAAAGACGAAATATTTGATTGTTTTTCTTTATAATATTAGTATAAAAATAAAGATGTATTGATATTGACGATTGATAGATTATATGTATGTAATATTGATAGTGATGATTTATCTTTATACCTCAACAGAAAATGCTCATCAGGCTGAATCATTTTTGTTAGGGCGTAATTTTTATATTTCTTATAGTTTAGCTGGACCGTTATAGATCTGCAACAGGTCTTCCAGTTTCCAAAATAAATTATACCCTATATGTTACTCAGGCTTGATAGCTATATAATGAAACAAGTTTCATTCGAATCTGTTCAGTATTTCCGGAGATTAGCGTGAATAAACAGATAAACAGACAGTATTTTTTTAATTCTTACTCTCGGCCTATATATTTTTTTGAAAGTATATTCAATGTACAGAGTCTGTACATTGAATATTTTTTTTTGTCAGCCGTTTGTGTTCCACTGCTGGGCAAAGGACATACATTGAATATACTTTCAAAAAAATACAGACTTTTTTTTACTCTTTTATTATATGTATGTATTGATATTGATAATACGTGTACTGAGATAATGAATACGCAAAGCACAAAATAGGTGATTTAAACCATTCATGACTATTTATAAACTATAAAGTGGGCGCACTAAACAAAATCAGAGTTACGATATTGGTCATTTATTTCTTGCTGAATCATATATAAAAATAAGCACTTCACAAATAAAATAATCCAAACTAACCTTGTTTTTAAAGTTCAGGCACTATACATGGATTAGGTACAGATATTTAAACATCATGATCAACTTCCATTCAATTGTGTCTTTCATTATTCATTTATTTCACATATTAAATATTTGACTAGATTACATTTTATAACATAACAATGTGAGTGACACTTACATTGAATAATCTCATAATCACGCAAGAAGCCGGCAAATAGTAATATTATTTTAGTAATCAATACCTCAATACCTACATAGTATGTGTGTGTACCGTGTACCAAATGCCAGTTAGCTTGTCAATCGCTGTCACTGACTCGTATATCTACGTTGTTTAATTTCTTGCCGGCGAGTGTGTCGATAAATGCAAACAAAAAAGAGGCTTCCGAAGACTTATGAAAAATCCGCCAGGAGCGCCACTACCGGTAGGGCATAAAAATGATTAATTTTTCTTAACATCAGTGATAAACACTAGTTTTCACATTTATTTCCGTAAGTTGACTTAATAAAGTACAAGGCTCTCTTGTCCAAGGTAAAAACGATGGCTTGTTAAGTACTTTCCATTAATCCTTTCCAGAAAAAGTTTGTCTTATCAATAATTTCCTTTTCTCTCGGGAATTTGCCCGAATTTTGGGATGAATTATACACCACTTTTTAAGGTAATTAATTTAATTATATTATACTAAAAAGTAATTTCAATTGATTTAATGTAAAAGTAGTTTTAACACATCGCCGAACAATGTAAATTTGGGTTTCAATGATACGTCATTGATATATGTGCTGTGTAGTTTCCCGCTTTACTAGCACCACTCTTCTATGGACTTCGCAACAGAAGACTTGATAATCTCTAAAAAGCTACACATATATTTTTTTCGAAATTCCTACATTATCCTAAGAGATTATCAAAAAGCTGATTATGACTAAGCCCAGGAAAGGTTTAAAGAAAACCCCATGATATGCCGTCACTTTTGGTCCCATGTAAAATAGTCTTATACTTTTGCAAACCTGAACACCGCGTCAAAAGCATAATAATAATAATAAGGCTTTGAACCCCCTCAGCACCCTACTGAGGGATTCAAGACTAGGCTGCCGCCTCCGAAGTGATGGGGAGATTGTTTCTCACCTGTTATACATGGATGACTTAAAATTATTTGCACCAAATCCCTCTGACCTGGTGGAGCTATTGAAAATCACAGAAGATTTCAGTAGTTCTATCAGGATGGAGTTTGGTGTAGATTAATGTGCTGTCATGTATGTCGAACGGGGAAAAGTTGTAAATTCAACAAATTTACAACTTTCTGAGACAATGTCCGTCAAATCTCTCGCGGAGGCGGAAACTTACAAATATCTTGGTATCTCACAGTCTTTGAGTATTGTGGATGGGGACATAAAGCAGGCGGTGAAAGAGCGTTTCTTTTGTCGACTGACAAAAGTACTTAAAAGTCTTTTGTCAGGTGGTAATAAGGCGCGCGCTTTCAATGCTTGGGTAATGCCCCTACTCACTTACTCCTTTGGCATACTAAGATGGACCCAAACTGAGTTAGATGCCCTGGATAGGAAGGTCCGTCAACAGCTGACAGCGCATGGCATGCTTCACCCACGCTCATCTGTTATGAGACTGTACATCCCACGTAAGTGTGGAGGTCGTGGTTTTTTGAACGCCAAGACTCTCCATAACCGCGAGGTGTGCAGTCTTAGGGATTATTTCCTTAATAATGAGTGTGGGATGCATCGCGACGTTGTAGCAGTAGATAGGAGCTTCACGCCGCTCTCCTAAGCAAACGAGAATTGGCGCAGACCAACGGTGTTAAGCATCGAAGACCGCAAAAACATATGGAAGAGCAAGGAGCTGCATGGGCGGTTCTACCGGGCCCTAACTGGGCCCGATGTAGATCTGCTCGCGTCGGTAAACTGGCTACGATTCGGTGACCTCTTTGGAGAAACCGAAGGTTTTGTTTGTGCAATTGCAGACGAGGTCATGATGACGAACAACTATCGGAGATATATCCTGAAGGACGGTACGGTCGACATCTGTCGGGCATGCCGCCGTCCTGGCGAGTCACTCAGGCATATTATTTCCGGTTGTTCTCATCTGGCTAACGGAGAGTATTTGCACAGGCATAACCTTGTAGCCAGAATTATCCACCAGCAACTTGCTCTTCGATATGAGCTTGTGGAATCCGAGGTGCCGTACTATAAGTACACACCAGCGCCGGTTCTCGAAAATGGTCGTGCCACGCTGTATTGGGATCGATCTGTTATCACAGACAAGACTATTGTCGCAAATAAGCCTGACATCGTGCTGACAGATCGATCGACACGCCAAGCAGTGCTCGTTGAAATCACCATTCCACATGACGAAAACCTCGTGAAGGCCGAGAAGGACAAGCTTAGCAAGTACCTTGACTTGGCTCACGAGGTGACTGCCATGTGGGATGTAGATTCGACGGTCATTGTCCCGATAGTCGTGTCTGCAAACGGTCTTATAGCAAAGAGTCTCGACCAACATCTCAAGAGGCTCTCGCTAGATGGTTGGATCAAGGGCCAGATACAGAAGGCAGTACTCCTGGATACGGCACGAATAGTCAGAAGGTTTCTTTCTCTGGGGCCCTGACTGTCGGTAGCTTGAGCCCTGCCCCGCTGCTGACGGCACTCTAGGTTTAGGTTTTTATAATGTTTTTATGTTTTGTAATTTATTTTTATATTTTACTTTTATATAAATAATTTAAAAACCTAAATCTAAGAAATAAATTAAATAAAGCGAATAATAATAATATAATTAATAACACTAGAAAAATATTAAGCGATTCTGCCTCTATCAAAAATTTGAGCGTTTGGAGCCCACTAGTAGCCGACTAGTGGCGCTCCTCGGATTTTTCTTGGGTCCTCACGAGGAAATTACTAAATTCAACTATTAAGAGAGGAAAGGCACCGTACACATACAGGTGAGAATCCCGGCAATATTTTAATGTCAGTATTAGAATCCCATAAGAATATAAATAAATCCGCAAGAAAAAAAAGAGAAAGCTGAAAAAAATCTGTGTATCGGAGATCAAATTGCTTTCTTTTTATTTTTTTGCAGATTCGTTATTGCAATGCGCAAAAGTGTGCCGACATCAACGACCCTCTGAAGCTGTTAAAGAAATATATTTACAATAAAATTTCATACATTACAAGCGATAGAGAAAAAAATGAGAGCTAAGAATTTATAAAAAGTAACGTAATTTAAAAACAAAAAGTTAAGCTTCAATGTTAGGCAAGCAAATTTTAATTTGTTCAGGAAAAGTTTTACCTACATTTTCTATTTACACTATTATCGCATTTAAGAATAAGGCATAATACAAAGCATAATAATATACTAAACAGCTAGCTCATCCTATTGTTTGGGAACGTAAACAATTTTCCTAGCTGGGCAAGTACCTGGGCCCTATTATGATCTGTACAGCATGGTAGCAAAATGGTTATAAGTACGTGGGGCGTCGAACCTTGCTACTCGCTAACTTTTGACAATATCGGCGTACAACGTTTTGATCCTCATTTCAAAACACATTGCGGCTTTCGTATGGTTGACTATTTTTGTTTAAGATGTATAAACCATAATAGATGTAGAAGTAAACGTAGGCCAGCTGAGCCTGCACTGAACAACCGGCCTATTTGCTAACTCGTCATTTTTGTCAACGTTTAGATAGTCATTTTAAAATACATTACTTTTATATATCTTAAAGAAAAATAGTCAATCATACAAACACCCCAATGTGTTTTAAAGTGACTATCAAAACGTTGTACACTAGGTTAGCACATAGCCCGGCAGGTTAATTTTAAAACATTAATAACTTCTAAATAGCAGGCTCAATCCATGAAACTGATAAAATTTTCGAAAGACAAACATTTTATACAAATGAACGGTCTGATTTAGCATGGAACTGACCTTCCCATTTCGAATAATTTAAGATTTAATAATACCCTTCTATAAATAAATTATACAGATCTCCGTGATGGCCCAAAAGCGATCAATGTTCTCAGTGGACGGCGTCAAACACTCCATTAAGTTGGTGTATGAGCTAACATACCTTATGTTTACATATTACAATTACAACTATTTACAGTTGCATACAAAATATTGTAAGAAAATATATGATTAGATATAATTTCATAGTACAGCTTATGTTGTAATAGGAGTATACCAAGCTTATGCGCTTTCAACATACAAAAATGCAACATTGTCGAGACGAGAGAATTGGTACAATAGTTATAGGTGAAATAATGATTTGCCCAATAAGCGCGATATGTTCCAATTTATAACATAAATCTTACTACGTGTCTTTTATTATTTCTAGCTATAATACAGAAATTTCTAAAAGCCGCCGTTAGTCACTGTTTTATGCACCTGTATGCACCTCAAATGAATGCGAAAATGCATATATAGTGGAGCGCCGTAAGGCGTAAAAATAGTAAATCCTCGAAATTTAGGACCGGTCCATGAATTTTTATAAAAACTGTTGGACTGCATTGTTAAAAGCCCAAATAAAAAAAGGGTTAAAAAAGAAAAGTGTGCGCTATTGATTGCAACAATTTAAAATAAAAATTTACTGAAAAATGAGAGAAACAAGGGAAAAGAAATGTTAAAAATTTCAAAAGTTTAAATTCACTGACCGGCCCTGGATAGGAGGTAGGTATTTTTTTGTGGTAATATAAGACGGCAAGCAAGCCACCTGATGGTAAGCGATCAACGCCGCCTATGGACAACTGCAACACCAGGATGTAACAGGAGCGTTGCCGGACTTTCGAGGAGTTGGAGGAGGACATGGGGGAAGGCTGGCCTCCGGCTTTCTCACTCACCGAACGAAACATAGAAGTTTCTGTTTAAACGTCGAGCGTGTGGTACTTCCCCGGATGAGCCGGCCCATTCAAGCTACTAGCAAAAATTAATTTTGCCGGTAGCGTGGCTCTACCACAAATAAAATAAAATATAAGGTAATAAAAAATAGGGATCCGTCCGAAAATTGCATTAAAATAAGATGCAGGCCGCTTCCAACCGGTCGTATTGGAAATCCTTGGGGGACGCCTATGTCCAGCAGTGGACTTCTTGCGGCTGATATGATGATGATTGACCAAAGGTTTCGAAAATTTGCCTATACACCTCATGATTGGGCGATTACTGCGAAAAGTATTGGTGTCTCTGCCAGTGAAATAGGTAATAAATACTTTACCGAGTTTGTTGCTTCTCCAACATCCAAGCGTGTTCCGGGTCAAATACTCCCCTGAGGCCCTGGGGCCCAAATACACTTTGTGATAAAAGGATGTCTCTGTCACCTAAAGGTGTTTGCTTCGGAACATGGCTGGGGGTTGGCCCGAGGCCCGGAAGACTGTGTGATAAAACACGCAGACGAAGTCGCGGGAAACAACTAATAGGTATGTTAGTCCCCAAACACTATCTTATACAGACGTCGTAGACCTCAGACACCCCAACTTATTTTTATTAATAAAGAAAATACATTATTAAATTAAATTTTCGCGGATTATTTACGAAGATAATTAGGTTTTTTTGTTTTCTTGTTTTTTTTTTTAATATTAAAAAGTCTATGGTGATGACGTTGCCGCTTCGCGTGCCGCCGCTATAGTAATGATCAAACAGGCGTAATTAAACTATTTTTTTGATTAAAATTTGACCCCTTTTTTTTGTAATCAATTCTACTCTTGAGTTTGAACAAACTAATTTCAGGATTACTTGTTACACTTTTTCGTTAACACGTTGTATATTTTAAAAACTGGCTTTTTCGAAGACGAAAATTTTACCAAGGAATCGCGTTGTCCCATACAAACTTTGCTCCCCTTTTTCACCCCATACCAAATTTCTAGTTTTTAGGTAGGTATTTCTTTTTAGATATATAAATTAAAATTGCTGTTCGTTAATCTCGTTAAGACTCGACAACAGTTGGGCCAATTTGACCAAGTAGAGGGAAGGTTTATTTTTTTATATTATTATAATGAAACTTAATGTAACTCAACAACTAATAAAGGTCCCAACAACTATTAAATGCTCGACGAAACCTTAGTATTAGCCGATTCGGCCAATAATATACTTTCTCATTCATTATTAGCGACTGCGGTTTCTAGAGATTTCTGTATTCGGAGGATATACTGGCTGACCCGGTAAACTTCATTCCGCTAATACCTTAATGCTGTATACGGGCATGGATATTATAATTGTACAGGAATAGATATCTTATCTGGCGGTACGCTCTTTGGCATAGGCTCTGCCCCCGTGACATGGCAGGCGTGACAACGTCTATAGACTATCGCCATCTTGTTTTCCGTTATATTAAAGAGCGAGATGGGAATAGTTAGGTAATCGCGCGATATAAACTATGTCGCGGGTACGGGTACTGGTAGACTTAGTTCCAAAAGTCATCACTAGATAGCAGTAGGTTCACCTACTAAGCTAACTAGACTGATTAATAGTTTGAGGTGTAACTAAAATATCACGAATTTATCTACCTGACCAATGAAAACGCGGAGGACGCCGTGAGATATACATTCTTAACTACATTTTGCGGATGTCACATGGGTACGATTATGATATTAAGCTTTCGCGGTCACACTCCCACACCGGGATTTTCAGTATTACTACAACCTAATTTTAAATCCATCCTCCGCGATTACGATGCGACAAACAGGCATACAAACGGACAGCCTAAGACGTGAAACTTCCTCCCACCTCTTTTAAGGTCTGGTGCTATGTTTCGGCGCCAAGAGCGGATTAATTAATGTAAGGAAAAATCGCCGTCGATATACATACATAACATATGTATAATGTATGTGACGCACATACAATTTTATACAAGGTGGGATAAACAAACACTTAAATTAACTGCAGTTAAAACTTGATGAGATCTTCACTAGAGGTCTGAGGTTGTCTTTCCGTATCTTCTGCATTGGGTACTTCCAAATTTTTTGGTGAAACTTTACGTCTAGGGGGAACAGGTGCTTCATCTAAAATACCTGTAGTGCCTAAAAATTGGCTTTGTTCTGTGATCATCTTACCGACATGACTCGATTCAGATCGCGCACTGAAAGGCGACATTTTTTTTCTAACGGGTGGGCTGGGTGCTGCGCGTGAAAATGCCGGTCGGTTATCGAATATTGCCGGATTTGCAGGATTCGTACTGCCTGAAAATAATGCTGATGTCTTACTTCTCTCCAGGGCAAAGCTGTTAGAGGTCACAACGTTCTCTGGCTCGGAAGGTTTATCGTCGGTGTAGAATGTTGCTTTCTTGGTAAACTCTTCACGGAAATGGCGATGCGCTTGTACGTCTGATTTACTTCGTTCGAGCGTGAATCCGTTTGTGTGAAGGTGACAGCTGAAGGAGCTAGTGTTGATAGTGCAAGCTGGGGCTGTAGAGAAAGGCACAGAGGGCGCCCATAGACAAGCACCTTCATTCCTTGGTACCAACAACAAAGGATCCTGAAATTAAATAAAAGATTGATTAATAAACAAAAGCTTGTGAAGATTAATTTTAATTGTACAAATATACAAACTAAATTTAAAAACCTCATCTATAGTTAAATTATACCAAGCCCTTGAGGATGCATAATATGTTCAGTTTGCCAAAGAAATAGACATACACATTTGTTCTTCCTTGTGTTTCACCACTTTCTAATGTGGGGTTAGCAGCAGAAGACAGAAAAATAAGTATAACATCTGATAATATGATTTGTAATAGTAAAATTTTGAACTGTCAATGACGAACATAAATACAGAAGTACATTCATCTCCTTTGGTGTATGGGGTTGTAAAATACAGGCCAAACGTGGAGTTTTCTTATATCCACAAGACAAAAAGATTTTAAGGGGATGCCATTTCTTTTACCAGCAAGTTGCTGCTGAGATAAATTACATACCAGGAAGGATTGTAATTTATCTCAGCAGCAACTTACGATACAGCTTTTTATGGGTTTAATGGTGGTAAAAGATTAATCGTATTTTTTACTACTACAATTTTAATAATTTAAAGAGTCAAAACCGCTTTAAACACTAAATTCTTAATGATGCTTATGGAAATACAACCTTTCCAGTTATAGAGAAGATTTTTGATTGAAGTGTGTGAAGCCTGTTCCTTAAATATTCATAGGAACATTCTCGTAGCTTCATGACCCACTGCACCACATTGTCTTCAGCGCGAGCTGCAAATAAGTGCCGCTTCTCAGGTTCATCTCTGACAAATAAAATAATTGTACATTTATTGCATGGTTTCACATAAAAATAACTAGTATGAGTAGCAAATAATATACAAAAACAGCATTCATAAAAACAAACTCACATAAAAGATATAGAAAAAGAAAATGGTATGTTTTGACCATGTTCCATCTGAATTGAAGAGTTTTCCATAACAAACATACCAGCTGGATGCTTGGTATCGAATTTACCCATTTCACTTATTTTAAAATAAAATAAATAGTTATTGATCAGCCGAAACCATCTTTCTTTGAACACTGTAAAATAAATAAAACATAATAAAAATATTATTATAAAGGTAGCTGACACTGTCAGTGCCAGTGCGTCTTAGCCCTTGATAGTGTCAAACAAAATTGTCTTTTAGCACCCTGTGGTTGACTGTCTGGGGTGTACTGGACGACCAGAAGGTGCACACTCAAACATCCAACATGGGTTCCTTTACAACCTTTATCCCTTTATAGCAAACCCTTTTATGATATAATATAACTGTTACGGTAAATTTGATTAAATGAAAATTATTAATAATTTTATAACATTATTAATAATAACCTCGTGTTTTGTGAAAAGTGAATAAATAATTGAAATTTATTACTTTTGGTAGTTATTATTAATAATTCACTACACACATTGGTAAAAGTTATAAAAAAAAACCCAAAGTTTTTAGTCCAGCCGGTATTTATTTATAGTATGATATGGCACATAGTGCTTGTCTCAGATCACACAAACAAGGTTAGGTACTTGTACTTGTTTGAAAGAAACTGATAACAAAAATCACCTTTTAATCTGAACTCTAAATAAACAAAGTTAAAAGATTGAGGGAACAGCCTCTCGGCAGCGGTTATAGGGAGTAGCTATTGCTATCTTGAGGCACTGGAACAGAGTCCACGTTAACTCGAGACCTGTCATGTCAATGTAAAATAACTTTAGTTTTTAATATTTTTATTTGGCTCACTTTACCTACTAACCCTAGTTTAAAAGCTTATTTTTGGTACAAACCTATGTTATGGAAATTTATTTCTGAAATAAAACATTATTATTATTTATATCTCCTTTGCTTTCACGGGTGTTACCCCGGTCCTTTGGAAGCTTGCGTGGGGTATATCCAACACGTAGAGGCCCTTTGGAGAAGTTGATGTAATGTTGGTCTCCAGCCAAAACTCGTTACTGGAAATACCAATGTATGATATGTCCTTGAACAGGTCTAGGCTAGAGCAGAAACTATTGCATTATGATAGAGAAATTTGTGAGTCATGGGATTGAAATATGGCTGGACTTGTGCAAGGTTATTGCCAAGGATCGGACTCGTATCAAGAAGGCCTCTTGTGATCAAAGTATTAAAAAGGCCTCGGGATGTATCATAGTTATAAATTATTTTGCCTAAAACCATGGCAACAGGCGTGAAAATATGTAAATGTGTATTTAGGGGTAGATATCTTGAAAATGATGTCATTTTTGGAATCCATGATGGATGACGGGCGTGACTTTTAATGATAAACCAACATGAGTGTCGTTTTCTAGGTTTTTGGGGGTGTAGATGTCGTAAATGATGTCAGTTTTGGAATCCAAGATATCAAACGCGGCTTCTCATGAAAAATCAGCAAAAAGAGTCGTTTCTTGGCGATTTTTGAGGCGCCGATCTCGAAAATGACGTCGGTTGTGTAACCTAAGATGGCGGACGCGAATTTTCGTTATAAATCGACATGAGTGTCAATTTCTAGTTTTTATTCGGTGTAGATCTGGAAAATTACATCAGTTTTAAAATACATGAAGGCAAATCTTTGCGTGGCCTCCCGCACATCCCGCACGCCGCCCCTGCCCGCACCTCTGTTGTACGATTGAGAAAAAAAATTGCCAGTGTATATTTTTATCGGTAGTTATTACATTTATCGGTACTAAGATTGCATTATTAATAATCACCGACAAATGTAATTAATTTCTCACTTTTACCTTTACTTTCGGTAATTATTAATAATGATATTTTTATTTATTTTTTTTATTTAAAAACTTTATTGAGCCTTAAAAGCTACAATAGGTAGACTTAATGCTAAAAGCATTCTCTCCCAGTCAACCCTTGGGAAATGACAAACAGATAAAATAAATAGGTGCAAAATCAAAAGAAAGATATAAAGGAGATAGAAAGATACTAAGCAAATTTTATAAATACTTATATAAAATAACTATACTACACATATGAATAATATATACATAAATATAATATGTAACACATACAGTTAATAAAAATGATGAATCTGCTTGTAAATTATTCCAATAGAAAAGAATGAATTTTTTTCTTGAAGAGAAACCGGTTTGAGACTTGTTTAATGTCTTCGGGTAAGGCGTTCCAGAGTCGTATAGCTTGCATAGTGAAAGAATTGGACATGAAACCAGAACGAAATAGTGGAGTGTAAAGTTTAAGAGTATCAGAAGAGCGAAGTTGGCGTTCGTGAGTGCTCGTGAGATACTGAAATTTACATTTCAAGTACTCAGGATAATAAGGATTTTTAAGAATTGAAAATAGTGAGCATAGTAATCTCTGTTGTCTACGTTGGTTCGGAAAACAGAAATGTGGTCGTATTTACGCAGACAGAAGATGAAACGTATACAGTTATTGAGAAGCCGGTCAAGTTTATTGAGAAGATCTTCATTTAGATCTGGATAGCACACATCAGCATAGTCAATAATGGGGAAGATTAATGTTTGTATAAGTGTAACTTTTGTTTTCAAAGGGAGAAAATTCCTGAACCGATTTAAATATTGAAGAGAATATGTAACCGTACGACTAATCTCAGTAATTTGTTTAGTCCAATTTAGAGACGCGTCAACATAGAGACCAAGATTTTTTATCACCGATTTATAAGCAATTATAGTACTATCAAACATGACCGGGGATACGTGATTTAAATCAAATTTTGCTAGCTGTTTAGTGCTGCCCATTATCATAGCCTGACACATCTAAATGCATTAACCGAAATACCGAAATCTTGGGACCATAAGAAAATTTTCGATAAAGCAGCATTTATCTCAGAAACACCAGCATCAATATCTTCTACAGGTGTCTGGACGTAGATTTGGAGATCATCCGCGTAGAGATGATAAGAACAGTCAAGGGACGAAGACAGAAGAATAAATAAAGAAAACAATAAAGGCGAAAGAATCCCACCTTGTGGAACACCGGTAGCGAGATGATTCCATAGTGAAAGTTCACGGTCAATTCGAACCGCTTGCTGACGTCCACAGAGATAAGAGGAAAGCCAATCCAGTGCTGAGGATGAGAACTCAAGATGTTTAAGGATTGCAAGGAGAAAAATCATGATCTACCATGTTAAATGCATTAGAAAAATCACTAAGAACTATAATGGTGACCATTTTATGCTCCATGCCGTGACGCATATCTTCAGTGACCTTGAGAAGGGCAGTAGTAGTGCTATGTCCAGGGCGAAAACCAGACTGAAGTGGGGTGAGTAAATTATTATCATAAATATGGGAGGAAATTCGATTATGCGCAACTGCTTCAAGGATTTTGGACAGGAAAGGTAGGATTGATATAGGACGGAAATTGTTCACTGTTTGAGGGTTGGATATTTTTGGTAAAGGAAGGACAAATGCTTTTCGCCAAAGAACAGGGAATTCACCTGATAAAAGAGAAAAATTGATGATGTGAGTAATGATAGGCACAAGAACATTAAGTACAGTAATTATCATTTGCCTACTCGCATTATCACATCCTAAGGCTTTGGATTTAATGGAAAGGATTGTTTTTCGTATTTCATCCTCAGAAGCTGGAGAAAAAGAGAAAGAGTTAATAGAGAGATTTGGCAAGGAAGATATTTTCGATATAGTACACGACTTAACAGAACCATCAAGAATTTTTGCAGAGGAAAAATGATTATTAAAGTCATTAGGAGAAAAAAAAGAGTGAAATATGATGAATGATAAACAATTATTAATATTTTTGTATTAATCACTCTAACCGTAACATACTATACATAACAGCAGTGGCTTATTAATTTTGCAGAAAATCAATAGGCATACTCTCATTTATCATACATACAAAACTCATAATTTTGTGAAATTAATCATCATAACTTAAAGTTCACATCCTTAAAAGTGGAACTTTATATCGCAGAAATTCTCAGTCAGAATCAGTGGGATTTTGGTCACATCACAAGTAACCTAATGAACCTAATCTACCCACAGTGCAATTGCTTTTGATATTTTATGGGGTTCTGCCCTAGGTTGAGGATACCTCCAATCCAAATCTTGGGCTTGGTTTTCAAAGAAAATTAACCACCTGCGTCGAAGAGAAGAGAAGTTCTTCTACGGCGGCTATGGAGTGCTGACCAACTCAACATCGGACGACCCCAACCTCCACCTTCGCGGCGTCTGTCTTCGGGACTAAGGGCGGTACCTCTTATAGGACACGGCATAGGGCATAGAACCAACCCTGATTTTAAATTTTAATAAATATTTATTGTTGCTGACTAGGGCGTTTCTTTTATAAACCCCCTAACGTCACACTGGCTCTCAACAATCTCCAATTATTTTGGTTTTGCTATCATCAGGTGTATGATAATGAAGGTAAAAAGTCAAAATCTACAATTTTTTGTAGGATTATTTAGAAAAATGAATAAATACTGAAATACAATAAATCAAAAACATGTGATTAACTTGAACATTGTTTGTAAGAGTAACATGGGTCAATCAATGTCATAGCTAAAGCATTTTAATTTCTAACTGAAATGACCTCTATTCCCACTTCTATTAATAAAACCCTGTAAGTAGGTTTATAAAATATATAACTTTATATATTATAATAATATATACTATGTACTATTACGGCGAGGAGGATAACCACCAGCCCGCTAAGTAAATCTCACTACATCCGCATATAGATTTAAATAAACCTTATTTTCCTTTTTTTGTATTATTGAATAATTTGAATAATAATTATTTACACTAGGATATCTGAGACACTGGCTATGTGGAATACCTCCATAAGTAAAACATCTTTGCAGGATCTCCTGGTTGTCCAGGTTTCACTGTAAAATTATGATGTAAAAAAAAAACACTAACAGCGAAAAGTTTTTGCTCTGATAAGTTTGGTACAGTAAACTGTCTCCAGATTGTTTTAAGGCAAATTTTCCTCCTTAGTCACACTCTATTAATTATCTAGTGTTTAGTTTCAGTCCAGTCAGCTATTTCAGTAATATCCCTTGTTTATATGTTTTATTGTAGCTAAAATTACCTGTCTGGTTACGATATCCTCCATTAGATATCTTTTTATAGTTTAATCTTCCTTCAATAACACAAGGTTGATCACTCAAATGAGCAAGTTCACGAATATTACACTTCATTTCTAAGATTCAAACTGTTATTTTTGAATTACTCTTCTCATGGCGTTCTATGAAATAATAATGTCTCAAATACGTAGTTTATGAAGAACTGTAAACAATATATAATACAGAATCACTTTATTAATTACCTTGTAAATTAAATTTAACTTTAACTTCAATCACAAAACTGGTGCAATAACTAAAGGCTTATGTCCTTATGTCAGTGTCATGTTATTTTTTTTTTCTTTTAATTATGGCTTTCACGCGTTACGTATTTAGCCAGTGCCTATCAAGTCTAAATGCGTGTTCCCGCGCTTTTTCTAAGTCTTGTTATCAATGAAACGATGGTGTAGTTCATTTCGTTGATTCTACGGAGGCCCTGCGATAATTCCCACGAATCCACTGGCTTGAACACAGACGACGCAACGAGGCGAGGCGGATAACCACCAGCCCGCTAAGTAAATCTCGTGTAAATCTCACTACATCCGCACTGTGACTGTGACAGTTTATTTCAGTTATTCCATACTTTAATAGTAGATCTTTGTTCCATACATTGTTCATAAATATGGGCCTTTATAACACCAAATTACACCGATTTCACATTATTAAGTCCACTAGAAATAATTTACAAAACGATCCAAATAAAAGTCGTGCAGTCCGCCGATATTCCCACCAAGAAAAAGAAGTGAAGTGAAAGTGAGTTTCAGAGTAACAACCACTTTTAAAACAACTTATACCTACATACCTATAAGCTATAGTTTTCGAGTTTTCGTAAAAGCCAAAAAAAAAGAAAGAAGCTAGACACCAGACACCAAAGATTTGAAAGAGTACGCCCTAGACCGGCCATCGCAGTAGAGTGCGCAGTAGGTGGTTGTGGGATGAACAAGTTCTCTCATTCTCTGATCACTCCGGCTACGAATTGCCAGAGGAATCCCACTCTTCAACCCCATCGCATTAGCCACTCGAACGTATAGTAGTAGATAGGATGAGCTCCGATTACTGCTGACCGCCCGGCTGACCCAAGTGACTTGCACTCAGGTTTTTGGCCTAGTTGGCAACGTAGTTGGCAACTGTCTTAGGGCAAAAAAGGAAAGTTGCTGCTCTCCAAAGCTTTTGAAATTTCTAGGCCTATTACAAAATTATGAGAGTTTGCTGCCTCTCCAAGCCTTGCGCAAACAGGCAACGCCCAAAGCCGAGGTCCGTCACTTCTGCCGGCATATTTGCTAACTTAGTGTACAACGTTTTGATAGTCACATTACGTTGTATATATCTTAAATAAAAATAGTCACACGACAGCCGCAATCTATTATACTTTAAACTAATATTATAAAGCTGTAATATTATTCAAAAATTCAAAATTATTTATTCATCAAAAAGTTTTTCATTTAACAAAACATGCAGCAAGGGCTCACCAATTAAGTTTAAAGAAACCTGTATCTGGCGAGTCCCGCTCTTTCAAACAATTTCAATACATGCATTATAGAATAAATGTCACAAAATAATCAATTACATAAAAATAATGTTATACAATTTAAATTTTTATTCTCATGGAATAAAAATCCAATAGGTGAAATTATTACAATAGGAATATAATGTAGATTAATTACTAAATTAATATCTATTTATAAGTAGGTATAATCAATGTGTATGTTATTATATACTATATCATAATGTGTAAGTTATTTCATTAAATACAATCATATTATTTTGTTATTATGTAATCATTTTATAAATAATTATATATATATATATTATTAGATATATTAGATTGTTTTATTAATTTAATCGAGTTATCAATGACTCAGTTTCTTCATATGTCAGTTTCTGTAGCCAGGATGTTAATGCAACTTTACACTTGTATTGTATTTTGGTATAAATGTCTAACTTTTTATTTAACAATTTATATAGATGTGTGGACATTCTTAGATTCTGATTGGTTGCAAACGTAGTTTTAGCTGGTTGTTGGTGAATTATAATGTTCAGTCTTCTTTTATTAAGGTTAATTTTACTATAACTTACAGTCTTGTGTTCCCTTAAAACAGAGTGTAATATGTACAGCTGTCTAATTGTAAGTACATTGGCATCTGCATACAGCATGTGGGTGGGATAGCGATAGGGCTTGAAAAACATTAATTTAAGCAACGAACGTTGGGCTCGCTCTAATTCTAAAAGTTTAGTTTTTGCTGCACAGCCCCAAATAGGGATGCAATAAATGAGTATAGATTGGATGAGAGCGATGCAAATGTTGCGCAATAGTTTGGAGTTAGCAACGTGTCTTAGATTTTTAAAAATCCAGGTAAGCTTTCTAACTCGCGATGTAATCAGTTCAATATGAGAGTACCAATTTAGATTCTGATCTATAATTACACCTAGATATTTGGTTGTACTTACTCTGCTAATCATAAGACATTCACATTGCTCCTGCGGTCTTTGACAAGTATGAATTTTTAAAGTTAAATTTTGACACGGTTGAGTTGAATTTCGAATAGAAAAACTAATGTAATTCGTTTTTGCAATGTTTAAAGTGAGTAAATTAGATTTTAACCATAAGTGCGCTACTTGAAGTCCTCGTTCAGCCTTTTCAAAAACGTTATTCCAAGATTCACCCGAGAAAACTATGGCTGTATCATCCGCATAAGAAAACACTTGACCTCCCTCCATCTGCAAGTCACATAAACTATTTATATAAATTAAGAACAGGGTAGGACCAAGTACACTTCCTTGCGGAACTCCATAACTTACAGGTATATCGGTACTTGTGAAGTCACCTAACTCTCTGTTTCCTGTTATTGAGATAGTCGGAAAAGAGTTTAAGAGGTAAACCACGAATGCCAATTTGTTCTAGCCTATACACAAGAGCGGGAATAGAGACGGTATCAAAAGCATTTTTTAAGTCCAAAAACACAGATACACATTTTTAACCTGCATCTAGTTGGGATACTACTAAGTTTGTAAAGGCAACTACAGCGTCCTCAGTGCCCCTACCAGATCTAAATCCATATTGACGTGTAGAGAGAAGGTTGTATTTATTTAAATATTTAATCAATCTAGAATTCATTAATTTTTCCAATATTTTTGAAATGGCAGGAAGCACTGATATCTGTCTATAATTACTTACATCCTCTCTATTTCCAGTCTTGTACACGGGATGTATAAGAAAGAAAGAAAGAAAGAAGAAAGAAAGAAAATGGTTTATTTGGTACAGTATAACAACAATACAATTGACATGTAATAATAACATTGTGTACCAAAATGGTCTCCACTCAGCATGTGTCGTGCGTGACTTGCACCACGACGCTGGTCTTCCGTGGATGCCATGTGTGTATGTAGAAACACTTACATTGGTGGAAAGAATATACAAAAAAATAAAAAAAAACATTCTATAAAAACTAAATAAAATAAACGTTTTGCAGAACTATAATCATAGTAACAAATGAAAAACAATCAATCTGAAACAATTTTTCCATCTCACATAGCTTTTTCAGTAATAAAAAGTTATATGCTGTAACCTTATGATTTTTGGTTATTCAAGATGTGTATTTTTAATTTACTTTTGAAAGTTTTAACAGTCATTGAACTTTTTATAGGGGGTGGGATGTCGTTCCAGCATCTAGTCGCAGCATATTTAAAACTACCACGGAATGCAGCAGTTTTATGTGTAGGAAATATAAGACGATCAATACGTGTGTGTTTAGTGAAAATTAATTTATTAAATAGATATGAGGGGCTTTTATTTTTAATTATACCAAATAATAACACTGCAAAGTGTAGTGAGCGTCGGGATTCCATATTAAGTAAGTCGTGTCGGTTTAAGTAAGGAGTTATATGAGATCTACGGGGAATAGGGAAGCAAAATCTTGCACAAGAGTTTTGGACACGTTGAATTAGCTTTTTTGTGCGAGCTAACAGACAATTTCCTATAACAACATCCGCATAATTTAATTTAGACAATATGAGAGACTCTGTCAAATAAATTCTCGACTCTATGCTTAAATGTTCTCTTATTTGGTATAATATTTTTAGCCGGTAGTAGCAATTTCTCACAGTCTCGAGTACATGTTTCTCAAACTGTAAGTGACTATCCATCACAACGCCCAGATTTCTAGCTTCAGTTACCTGTTCTATTGCTTTGTCTCTTACTGTTATATTTGGTTCATGACTATTGATATTCTTAATTTGAGCTCTAGTACCAATGATAAGAAACTTGGTTTTGGATGGATTTAAAACTAGACTATTTGCGTCTGACCATTCAGCAACACGTTTAAGATCTTCATTTATATTTTTTACGATAGCGGTTGTGTTGCAAGGTTTAAAGTTTTGGTATATCTGTAGATCATCAGCGTATAAATGATGTTCAGTATTCTTTATACAATTAGTCAGATCTGCAGTATACAAAATGAAAAGTAGAGGGCCTAGTATTGAACCCTGTGGTACACCTTTTTTTGTGGGTAAAATTTCAGAATACAGTTTAGACCCATCATTGCAAGATACTTCAACCTGTTGACTTCGACCTGTTAGATAACCTACAAACCATTTCAGAGTAGGACCATCAAAACCATAATAGGTAAGTTTGGCCAAAAGTAAAGTTACATTAATAGTGTCAAATGCACGAGAGTAGTCTAACAAAATCAGAATGGAGCCCTTTCCCACGTCTCTTCCCGCTAAAATATCGTCTACTACATTAAGAAGTGCTGTAGTCGTGCTTCTGCCGGCTCGGAAACCACATTGCTTGGAAGGTAAAATATTATTTGCATTCAAGTATTGAACTAGTTGATTACATACTACTTTTTCTAAAATTTTGGACAAGAAAGGTAAAATACTAATGGGTCTGAGGTCTTTATATTCTTTAGGATTATTTACTTTAGGAAGCGGCTGAACGATAGCATTTTTCCATAAATCTGGAAAGACGCCGGTTCTGATGGACATATTCACAATTGCAGTAATAATATTTAATGTACGTGGTAGTGTAAGGACAATCATATTCAATGTTATGCCGTCGACACCTTGAGCATTAGTTGATATTTTCTTAATAATTTCAAAAACTGATGCTTCATCAACCGTTTGGAGACTAAATACTGATGGGCCAAATCGATTAAACCAAAAGTTCATTAATTGCGATACATCAACGCTAGAATTCCCGGGAACATGTAAAAAATGGCGATTAATATCATCAGGATTGTTGATATTATTCGGTAATTCATACTGATGTTTATTGAAATTAATATTCTGCTTAATATTCTTCCATAGAACGTGAGTATCATTTAAATTTTGATTTATTTTATGTCGGAAATATGCCGCTTTTTCGTTATTTAGAGCTACGTTAACAATTTTTTTTAGTTCTTTGTATGCGTCTTTATCTTTATCAAGCTTTGATGTACGAAATTTAAAATAGGCTTTGTCTCGTAATTTCATCATGTCTTTTATAGTTTGTGTTATCCAGGGTGGGCTATGTTCTTTAATATAAACTTTCTTAACAGGCGCATGAAGATCAAACAAAATTTTTATTTGTTCATTAAAATTTGCAAGTGAATCATTCACATTATCACATAGTAACTCTTCCCAGATTATAGAGTTCACGTCCTTATTAAAACTTTCAATATTAATGTCTTTAAGTGGTCTGTAAGTTATCCAACGAGGGTTAGGTTTAGGCTTTTTTATATTCAGTTCAAACGATACAAAGGCATGATGACTTAGATCTGGAATATAGTCTACAACAAGATTACAAACTTTTGTACTGCTACAAACAATATCCAGCAGTGTTCCTGAATTATCAGTGAAGTGTGTTGCCTCTTTTACATACTGAAGAAGGCTCATTGAATTTATAAAATTAATAAGTTTAATGGCATCACAGTCATTAGGTTTCAATAAGTCAATGTTAAAGTCACCGACTAAAACGATTTGATCAAACCCAGAGAAACAGCATACAGATTCAGTCATAGCGTCAATAAATGTATCAACATTCATCCACTGCGGGCGATAAGCAGTGCCTATGACGAGTTTATAGCCGTTTAGTTTCATACAAATCCACATCTGTTCGACGTGTAAGGCTGGTGGATGTTCTAGGACCCGCGCGCACACCCCACGCTTCAGGTAAAAGCCCACCCCACCACCACGAGAGCGTGGCGCATTTACAGAACGTGGCACGTGACGCAGCCGGTAGCCTGGTACTGTGGGCGCGCGTGCATCCTCTGCGTCCTGAAGCCACGTCTCATTGATAGCCATCACGTCCACTGCATGTCGTTCCATAGCAACTAAAAACTCGTCATGGCGACGCCGGTTACCAAGTGAGCAGGGATTTAAGAGACCTATACTTAAGTGTTTACGTTTAATAAATTGTATAACAAAACTAGATGAAATCTCTACATAAAAACAGCAAACAAGTAAAAATTTTAGAACTGTTATATGGCGCATACTAAGGTTGTAAATGATTAAAAAAACATTGAGCCATTTTTTTGACTTATATATTTTAGGTCTAGGGCGCGAAGAGAAAAGCTTAGGTATCAGAGCAAATCTAGGTAGTCTTATTGGATTGTTTTTTTGGTTTAAAATTATAAAGTAATATGCTGCGAAACTTTTACTGACGACATAAAATATTCTTTGTTTACATTCTGTAAAAAGAAACAGACCTGCGGTGAAGTTGATTACACACACATACATACATACATTACTATAGCAACGGCCCAGTATCAAGGAATCGTATATGTACATAATGTAATAAAGAACTTGTTTTACACTCATTACATTGTTCATACATTCTAAGGCCATATTCGTGTACAAGTATTTAAATATAGAGTTACGGTTCCATTTAATTTCCAATATGATAGATTCGACAGCAAAATATACACATAACACAATATCATCAGAAACAATAATAATTATTAGACATACGGGCAAGGCAGGCATACATAAACAAAATAGGTTGTTTTTTATTAAAAAAAATTGAAAATAAATGAAAATGCTAATGCTTATAGTATAAATAAATAGAAAAGTAACGTAGAAATAATATTTACGAGCAAACGTTATCAGAGCCCAAAAACATTTTTTAAATCTGGTTCATACCGTATCCGAAACCGAGGTGAGCCGTGCTCCTTACGAGCAAAAATTTTGCCGTCGCTTGTCCAAACATACTTCCATTGGACACGACGTGCGGCTTCACGGGCTTTATAAAATAAATTTCGATTCGTATGTGTCAGTCTTTCGTTAATATAAAAGCGACGGGGCTCCATGTTCAGTCCCAGGTCATCGCCGGTCACATCACGTCGTACACGAGCCGCAGCTAGGAGGTCTTCGCGGTGTGTGCGACGCCCCAATCGCACCACCAGGGGGCGTGGGCGAGGCGCGGTCACGGCGCCATCACGTGATGCCGTTCTCACAGGGCCGACACGTTCGACGCTTACAATGTCCTTCTCCTCCAGCCGAACGCCCAATTTCTGACTTATAGTTAGTATTAGATGAAGGCCACTTTCGTTTTTATCTTCTGCGATTCCCGCAATCTCAACATCATTACGGAGCAATTCTTGCTCGCGGTCATTAATATCCGACTTTAAATCAGCGATGGTTTGCTTCAATTCGGTTATATCATTAGTCTCGTCCTGCCGCTGGTCCTCCACAGCGCTTACACGCTCTGCCAGGTCATCAATTCTTTGGTTGCATCCCGCCACGGCCGAGGTGATAGAGCTGCGAAACTCACGCATTTCAGAACGTTGGGCGTTCACTTCTTCACGCAAGAGCCGCAACTCGTTGTACAAGAGTTCATTTGTTATAACTGTCTTACTCTCACCGTTGATGTCAGAGCGGGCAGTAGACGGGGATGGAGAAGGTGCTATGATGGGAAAACTATTACTCGTTGTGGCGCTCCTGCAAGCCGGTTCTTGTGGCTTTAATTGAGTGTCTGTCTGAGAGCTATTCTTTTTAGGCGCTTTCTTGCACTCCTGACACTGCCAATTGCTTTTATGCTCAATAGTCATTGTATTGTAGAACCTCTTCTCACTTATATTTACACATTTTAAATCAAACAGTTTCGTGCACATGCAACATTTTAGATATAAGCGTGTCTTTATAATTTGTAAACATGCAGCACACGGGCCATAATCCGGTACTCGTGGCGACATCTTTTGAAACTAAAGCAAATTTCTTTGTATAATCAATGACAGTAATAGCACCCACCACAATGCCAAATCAAACAAATTGCAAACAGTGCGAGAGTAACTTCTCAGGTTAGAAGATAGATGGCAGTGTTAATAATAAATAATGCAGTGCAGTATAAAAAGATGCGTAGTTGAAATAAATTCAACAAAAAATACTTGTGGACGGCACACACTTTTGCAAAACAATAGTTCTGTAATAAACACAGTTCAAAGTAGTTTTTATGCAAGGCTCAGGGCGTTTAACCAGGTTTGTAGCACAATGTTGTTATGAATGCTGTTTTATCATGTTTCCACCTTGTGGCCTACAATCCCACAATTCATCAAAATTAAAATCACAATTTTAGCTGTTTCACGCCAGAGTTCACTGTAAATAACGCTACCACTTATCGTAAACAATCCAATACACGGGCACTACTTAAATTCACGGCAAAACTTTGTATTATTTAATTAAAATATTTATTTTTCACGGAGGCGTCTTTGTATCCCGCGCTACTAGTTTTGAGACAACAGATAACAGAGCACTTTAAGGCTAACGGAAAGACACCGGTTTTAAAACATTGATTAAACAGATGGGTCAGTACTGGAGTCAAAATCAGGCTTGACAGTTTAAGGAATTTTGTAGAGATATTGTCCCATCCGGGGGCACTCGAAGTCTTCAAACTCATTATAATCTCATAGACCTCTTGACAGTCAGTATCAAAAAGGACAAATGAATGGATTTGTGACGCAGATCTAGAGTGTACGTCTGAAGTGTTCGAGGTGTCTATTTTTTCCGCCAAATTTTTACCAATGTTTGCAAAAAACCCGTTAACTTGTTGTACTGACTCTAATGGAGTCCGAGCTAAATGTAAGAGTTCAGTATTATTAGTTTTCGCTTTATTTAAATTATTGACTGATTTTATTTTTTCCCATAAGGTTTTAGGATTTTTAAGTGCTAGGTTTAATTGATCCCTATCGTATTGACGTTTTAGTTTTTTCAAGAGGTTGTTGAGATAGTTCCGGCACCTTCTGTAAGTTATTCTTATTATTTCATTGCCAGGATTTATCTTACTCTGTTTTTGTAGTTTGTTTCTATTTTTTATGCATCTAACTAAACCCTGCGTGATCCACGGCTTAATAGTTCTTTTACTTTTAGATATAGGTGCAGTATTAGAATTTTCGATAATCAAATGGGATATTTTTTCAAGTAGTTGCTCCGTTATTAAATTGGGATCAGTGAGTTGCATAATACTGTCAAAATTTTTATTTTCCAGTGATACTAGCGCATTTGATAGATCTGTGATTGTTTTGTATTTTTTACTCTTTGTGGTTTTACTATGATGTTTAGATAAATCAAAATATACTAGATTGTGGTCTGTGATAGTGTCATCAAGAACTACGATGCAGGCTGTCATTTGTTTATAATCATTTCTTAAAATCACATGGTCTAGACAATTGTCATTTCTAGTTGGAAAATAGTGACCAGGTATAAGACCATGTGCAGATAGCATGTTTAGGTATGCAGATCTGTTTGTTACAGTGTTGGTCGAATCAGTTGGCCTACTAATAATGTTAATATTGATATCACCCGTAATAAACACATTCTTGTATCTAGAAAGTAAACTAAGATGTAAACCGAGAGAGTTTACGAACGGTTCCGCCTTATTAAAAGACGGTGATCTATAGATACCCAATAAAATACAATCCCCAAGGTCTACTTGTAGACATGAAGCTTCAACCAGATCTTTTTATTTAATGACTGCATTTATTTCATTATTAATATAAATTACTACACCGTCATTTTGATTAATGCATCTATTTGTTTTATATGAATTAAATTTATCAAATTGTGGTAAAGGCTTTTTGGAATCTAATCTGCACTCAGTCAATATGATTATATCGATAGTGTTATTGATTCTAGAAATAACTGCTTCTAAATCAATAATGTTATTATATACGGTGCGAATGTTTTGTGTGATTATAGAGCAATCAATATTTCGTTCTTTATTATAGTCATTTAATTTATCAACTGTGCCAGCCATGGCGAATGCCGCCTCGATTTTATCTAATTCATTCAAAATATAAGGAGTATTATCCATAATCAAATATTAAGTAATAAAAGGCCTTAAAATTAAGTGCATAGCAAGAAATTGACTTAGATAAAATTCTAATGAGTATCAAAGCATTATTTTTATATATTTTACAAGACAATTTATATCCTAGCAAATTAAGGCAATTTAAAATGAATATAAAATCCATTACAAAAACTATTTTATAATTTAAAAAGTACATACTATTTGTGTTATGTAGTTTAGAGTTATAAACAGTGCCATTATTGGCTGCAAACATAATTAAGAAAGAAAACAAAAGTAATACAGCCGAATCTACTAGTCATACAGTAATTTTAGAAAGTGATTGTAGTTGAGCTTCACTAACCACCGTAATAATCGGTAAGGCATCATCTTTCCTTAGGTGCACCTTGCCAAATGCCGTCCAGCAGTATTTGAATAGTTTCCTCCTTGTAAGCTCTCTGGCCAGAAAATATAATCGCGATGCTTTTGCTGTTAGTTGCTCTGATACAAATATTGGGCTATCTCCATTCTTTTTGAACCCAAGGTGTTTTAGGCTTAATTTGGAGGACTTATTTTTATAATTATAGGTTTTGCATGCTTTTAGGAGATCGGTCTTTGTCAAGGCCGAGGTGAGCTCTACTACAAGTGCTTTGTTGTCCTTTTCCTTATTTTTCTTTACTCGGTAGATATCTTTAATATCGTTTTTAGTTAAAGTGGGGCAGCCAACAGTTTCTGACAGCGTGGACACCATAGCGATGAGGTCCTCTTTGGTCTCATTTTGTTTACCTTCTACGTTTCGTATTTCAATTGATGTTTTACGATTTAATCTCTGTAGCTCTTCTACCTGATTCTCGAGAAATACAATATGCTCCTGGTCCTTTTTTCTCTGGATTTCAATCGAGTCAAGTTTTTTCTGTAGGTTTTCATTTTGCGTTGTAACAAAAGAAACACTGGATTCTATTTTTTCAATAGTAGGGGAGAAAGGGGTAATGGGAGTCAGCGGGCAATCGGGGTCAGGTGCCTCTAAGCAAAACTACACGTTCGATATCTAGGTAAATGACATGTTCAGCTTGCTCTGTACCCGATGCCCATTGTACGAATGACTCGCGCTAGTAGCTCCACCCGTTTTTGAGTGACAATTATGTTTCGTTTTCACGCCTCGTCGGTGTAAATTTTCGTCAAAACAACATTAACGGTGAGTATAGACGTTGTAGCTGTACCAAATTAATGACTATGGATAGATTTATCTTTGATATTCAAAATTTAAATAAGCATATTAAATTGCGATTAAATTTACTTTGTGTTATTAAATTTTACAATTAACATGCAGTATAGGTTTTGGGTAATGGGAGCCAAAGAGCCCGCTAGTAATTACCATTACCCGCAAAAAATATTCTTATGTTTTTCGCTTATAGATGCCGATATTACAAGTCAGAAAAACCAAATAGGCTAGTTGATCAACTGGTGATTGCACTGGATGGTATACTGCCGAATGTAATGTCTGCGATTGTTTGACTCTGATTTCCCACATGTCTGATTCCCATTGTACTGAGGTTAGTGCAATGGGAGTCAAACTTGTTTTTTTTTTAAACGCGTATATATATCCAAAGTTGGTTCCCAAAGTGGTGAAAAGTGATAACAACTAGTAGATAAATAAGTAAAGTCTATTATTAGACAATTTTAATCACGATATTATTTCGAAATAAGCTTTTATTTGATAGCTCGCTTAAGCGACTCTCATTACCCCCTTCTCCCCTATGTCGCAACTCGTTTATGTTGTTATTAATCATACCATTACTTTTTTCGACTTTTTCGGTCAATTTTAATATCATAGATCTTAATTCCTCTTGGTAGGTTTCTGTGTCAGCGGCACGACAATGTGGGCTATTTTTCTTTCGCTTATTACGTGTTCCAACATAATTTGTCGGTGTAGCATCTCCTTTCGAAATACTGTTTGTGTCCGAAAGAGAACTGTCTTGCGTGTCCATTATTTTAGTAGGCCCAATCGAATCTAAATATTGCTAAGAATGACGTAAACAAAGCGTATTCAGAGTTAGTAGTTCGATTATGTGATTTGCCGCGATGCAACGCCACACAGGGCAAGCCGATCTAAGCGTTACACAAATATCACTCTTAGATGATTAATACATAAGAGTCAAACAATTATCTGAAGAGTTTGTTTGTTTCGACGCGCTAATCTCAGGAACTACTGGCTCAAATTAGAAAGTTATTTTTGTGTTGGATAGTCCATTTATTGATGACCAATAGAAGCGAAGCATCAATAAAAAATGCTTTGAAAACGGGGGAAAATTATTCATTTATACTACTAAAAAAACTAATAATTATAATAACCGAAATTGCCGCGGACGAAGTCGCGGGCGTGCAACAGCTGTTTATTGATATTGGGTTTAAAGATGTGAAACCGGACAAACAAACACATTGACAAATATATGTTAAGATCAGAACATTATAGTTTTCGTGGATTTCAGTTATTTATTATATAGTTAGTTAAACTAATAATTCAGCTAGGTACTCAAAACGTACATATTATTGTACGTACGACTTAAAATCATTGAGTAAAGTCCATCCGCGTAAAGTGGTCACTACGCCCCTACGGCGTGTAAATGTAGGTACCCTCGACGTTCTCTTAAAGGGGTGAAACTCAGACCATCAAAATGAACAACTTATCTATGGGACCAACGCTTAGAAGAACTCAATACCATTGTTCCCATAGGAAACGTTGTTCATTCATATTGATGAGGTAAGTCACCCTGATAAGCGAACGTCGAGGGTCAATTTACACGCTGTATTCGTATGTTGTTTTTAGATATTTTCTCTGATGAACTACCAAAACATAATCTTCGAAAAATATAACTTACATAAAATTATCTTTGAAATATTGCAATATTTATAATATATTTGAAATAAAAATATTTTGAAAGCCATAATAACGTCGAATGTATCAATTTCCGTCCTCGACATGCTTTCAGAAGGCTTGCTATGACTACGAGTCATAGCAAGCCTTCTGTTCCACACCGAAGGATTTTTTCTTAACCACAAGTCTTTGTATGGTAGTCGGTTACTGCAACCTATTAACGTTTGTAAATAAATTATATTAGAAAAAAGATAAGATACTGGTTTTCTTCACTTACACCTACTTCTTAGTACGATCTACGAACTCTTGCATGCATTGCAAATTTTACTAATTCTATTGCTTTAGTTATTCTTCTGAGAAAGTCCTACGTAATTTTCAAGTCTGGACATTTTTAGGGTTCCGTACCCAAAGGGTAAAAACGGGACTCTATTAATATCGTTCCGCTGTCCGTCTGTCTGTCCGTTTGTCACCAGGCTGTATCTCATGAACTGTGATAGACAGTTGAAATTTTCACGGATGATGTATTTCTGTTGCCGCTATAACAACAAATAATATAAAATATTTAAGGGGGCTCCCATACAACAAACGTGATTTTTTTGCTCGATATTGATAACGGCAACAGGTAGACGCTTGAAATATTCACAGAATATTTAGTTATATATTCACTTTAAAAAATAATTAAATAAAAATAAAATTAATATTAAAGGGGAGCTCCCATACAACAGAAATGATTTTTTTTTTGCCTTTTTTATAGATAACGGTACGGAACCCTTAGTGCGCGAGTCCGACCCGCGCTTAGCCGGTTTTTTAAATCCGGCTTGGCAACACTGTTGGACAAACAATGCTTTTATCCACATGTAACGTAACGTAATGATGTTTTTTATAGGAGTTGGAGGAAAAAGAAAACACCCACGCGAAGAAATAAGTATTATCGGATATTTACAAAGTATCATACTAACTACGAACAAAGAAAGACCCGTTTAAGTAATTACTCATTTATTTTAACTTTTAGTACAAAATAAAACTAGTACACAGGGATACATCTCAAACCTAGCATTTTCAATTGTTGAATAGTCCGAGGCTTACGACAATAAGTCTTCTCATTTGTACTATTTTAGACACTATAACGTCACACAGATTAGCTCATATTCCCCATCAAAAATAAAACTAAGTCAAAACTGAATAATGTAATCACTCTTCGAGTTAATCTTTCACAATATATGCCGTAATATACTAACTACTACCGGTACTTCGGAATCGAATTTATGCTTACTTAGAATACAAATACATAATTTTGAGGTTTGGAGCGGCATTGATGAGTTTTCAGGCACAATCAAACCAGTGGCACTCCAATGTTCATAATACAGCAAACGACCATGTCTGTTAGTTAAACACTACAAAAATTGAGTAATAAAAAATGAAAAGGTGATTGACCTTTTCATTTTTTCAAATCGCACACATTACTAAGATTTTTTTACTGGAGTAGTAGTTCAAACTATCGTGATTGGTCTATATGTACTTAGCCGTTTGTGTATTATAAACATTTAATAATCAAGAGTCCCTTTCTTAAAAAACATTACTTCTTCTGTTTCTAAGTATTAGCATTGCTCAAATTTAATCGACATGCAATTACACACTACAATTTACATGTATTTCACGTCAAATTCTTATCTACAAATATAAGTGCAAAAATTTAATAAAATAACATTTATTATGCATGATTGATTATACTTAATTAATATTTATGTCTGAAAACCTGCCTACCAAAATGCGAGCTTTTAAATTATATGAGCTATCATAATTTGGTTGTTGTTTACTGTAGCCGTCGCCAATAGAAATACATTTTAAAAAAATACCGAAATACAATAAATAAATAAAGATTTAAAGATACAATAGACGATGGGGATGGATGAAACATAAGGAAATTTATATACTTTTATTTCTTGAACTATTTATATATTTTACGGTTCCGTATCCAAAGGGTGAAAACAGGCTCCTATTATTAAGTATCCGTCCGTCCGTCTGTCACAGAGCTTATCTATTGAACCGTAACAGATAGACTTGAAAGTTTTACAGGGCGTACATGTTTATCTATTGCCGCTATAGCAACAAATAATAAAAACAAAATAAAATAAAAATGTTACCATACAATGAATGTGTTTTTTGAACGTTATTTGTAGTTAAATATTGTAAAGTGGTACGGAACCCTTGCGATAGTGCGATTACAACTCTCATTTGGCCGGTTTAATTTCTAATCAAAAAGCTACAACAACAACTATATAACTTAAGAGATGAAGTATTCCAACTGGCGGCAGCAACATAACTGATGATTACCTAACTACACTAAATGAACTGTGTAAGTAAGACTGATTAATAATGTAGCTGAAACTGACTGCACAAAATTACATGGGATATTCAAATATGACGGTCATACTTGGATCTAAAAGTCTACATGTATTGATATTTCAACTTAATTTTGTAACATCATAATATTTATAAACGGCTCATAATAAAACTGTTTTCTGGATCCTATTTTATGCTAGCTGTTTACTACTTATAGTTTAATACACGAACATATTGCGTTATTGCGCCGATATTTCATAAACCATAGAAAAGGCCACTATTACAAATACAGGCTAAAACACACATTATATTCACATTTCCTTTACCAATTACCTCATTCACCTCATGACATTTATCCACAAAATAAAGATAACTGTCTAAAATAGACAGAAAAATAAAAAAAATACGGATATTTCCACCAATGACAAGTTAGAAAAAATAATATTATGAGCGAATATACCTACAAATTACGCGTCTTTTAAAGTGAAAATAACATCAAGTACAAATGTATGTTCTCGCCATAATTTTGCAGTATCCCTCAAAGACTCAAGTCATTTAACATTCATGTTGGCATAGTGTGCTTTAAATTTTAAAATGAAGAATCATACTAATAGGCGGATTTATTCAATACACACATAAAATTCTTTGTATTGAAATTGCTTTGCCGAGAAAAGCGGAACACACTAAGTACTTTTATCAAATTGTTTCGAAATACTTAATCATTATTGCCAACATAAATATACAAATTATGTGAAGACCATGCAAGCATTCGTGCGAACGAGAATATCAATGCGTTATGCATGAAATAATGTTATAAATAAATACAACAGATATTATTTTAACCTCAACATTATGATACTATATTACTTGTTGTTGCAAAATAATATTTTAAATTACAAAGAGGATTTTGTAAAGTGTTTGGGTTGGATCATATGGCAGCACGGAATCGCATTTGCTGCGCATTCCGTCGCGTGCGGTCGTACTCCCGCTCTCGCTCTAATAAATGACGATTCTAAGGCCGGGACTCCACCAAAGCGGAGACGAGACGAGCGGAGAGGAGATGTTTTTTAAACAACCAATAGAATTGAGTTATTGACACGTCTCCTCTCCGCTCAGCTTCAGTGGAGATCGCTGTGCGGAGATGTGTAATATTTGTATGTCGCGATGGAAGCGGAGATGTGAGCTGTGCGCGGACGACGCGCAGTGGAGACGAGAGATATGAGCGGCGTGCAGTGAGCGATGTCACCCTCCACCCTCTCGCCCGCTAGCAACCCGCAGAACCCCGCGCGCGCGCCGGCCGGCCGGCCATCTTGCTAGTACCGTGCACGCGAGCACACGCTTTTATCGTGAATAATTCGTGCAGTTTGTATTTTTCAACGTAAACAATTAGTTAATTTAAATAAAACGTAATGGATGAACAATTTATTGAATCAGTAAAAAAATATCCATGTCTATGGAACACATCAATAGATACCTATAAACTTACTGACGTCAAAGATGCAGCTTGGGAGAACGTTTTGAAAGAAACTCAATTATCTGACGGTAAGTGCAATTTATTATACTAAGTATTTCGTTCAAGTAATATTGTAATACGAGTGTCTTGCCATGGAACGGCGCCCTCGTTGTTGAAATAACTACAGAATTTTTCTCGAACTTGATAGGCATCCATATTGTCATTCGATAATAGATTTTCCACGTTTGTGTCGTTAAACATAGTCGTGGCCAAACCCGTTTCATTATTATCTAGATAGCCAGGCATCTTGTCAATTAAAAAGTTGTGTAGAACACACGTTGCTTTTATCACTTTTTCCACTGTTTCTATTTTACATTCAAATTCTTTACGGTATACGTACCATTTCCGTGATAATACACCAAATGTAGCTTCCACAATACGACGAGCTCTTGAAAGTCTATAATTGTATGTTCGTTTTTCGTTATTTAAATTATCGCGTGGATATGGTCTCATTAAGTTAGGCATCAAAGGGAATGCTTCGTCTCCAATAAAAACAAACGGTACAGGTTCTCCATTTTGTTACAAGGGTTGTGGCTGTGGTAGATTTAGTCTGTTTTCTCTCAAACGAATTCCGAATATACTATCAGCAAAAATACCACCATCGCTGAACCTTCCCATTGAACCTATATCTACCATAATTATTCTTCGGGTAGCGTCGGCTACGCACATCATTACAGTTGAAAACCTGTGTTTATAACAGTAATATGAGGACCCAGATTTTGGGGGTGCAAACATGTACACATGCTTGCCATCAATGGCCCCGACGCAGTTTTTGAATTGCCAGATTTCTTCAAATTGCTTTGAAATTTTTTTCCAATCATTTTCATTAAGTTCTGGCATAACCAAAGGTTGTAATACTGTCCACAAGGCATCGCAGACATCTTCTATAATTCTTGGAACAGTCGATTTTCCAATCCTAAAATTTTCAGCTATTTGTGAAAATTTTGAACCAGTCGCCAAATACCTGTGATAATTATAATATAGATTTATATTTGTGTCGTGGTTTCAGTTAGAATAGAAGGGTCATTTCAAAATAATATCTTAATCAGTGTCGTGTTGTTTCCGGAACTATAAAAGATTAGGCATTACTGAAATTATGTATTTACAGAATTTTCACTCGTTCAAAAGTTATAGCCATTTTTAAATAATAGAAAATAAACAATTAAAAGTCTAAGATTCACACGAGCACAACACATTGAAATCAAACAAATAAAATGGATTTATCACTCGTTATTTATTAACATTTCAAATTTCGACGCCGCCGTCTGCCGCGACCACGTACGAGAGATACAATCCGTTTTGTATGTTTGATTTCAGATATTTTTATTTATAAATTGGTTTCCCTTGAAACTCTGGTATTTTTTAAATATTTATAATGGTTATAAATTCTGCATGAGTGATAATGCGGTAAGTATATTTTGACTATGGCAATGTCAACATTTAATATTTATAATGATTTCAATTATTTTTATTTCAGTAAAAACGGCTAAATCTAAGTGGAAAAAGTTGAGAGACAGCCACCGGGACGCATTAAAAAGGAAGAATGCCACTAGAAGTGGACAGAGTGGTAAACAAATTCGTGAATGGAAATATGAGAAGGTAATGGAATTTTTGATACCATATATGACGAATAGAAACAGGACTACAAATTATACCTCACAAACAAATATAAATGAACAGGAAACAAATTCATTGGAAAGTAATGTAACCGATGAGTTTTTTGAAACATCAAGCAATCATACAAGAAGCACTCCAGAAGATCGTCCATCTGTACAACATTCGCCGTCACCGACATCAAGCGTCTCAGCCTCGACATGCAGAAATGCAACAAGAAAATCAGATGAAATAAGTAATTTACTTATACAGCACCATGCAAACCGTGAAAGAATACGCCAAGAAAAACTAGAAATACAATCATTGATAGAGAAAAATAATACCCTTGACGAAATGGACACTTTTTTTCTGTCGATATCAAAAAGTGTAAAAAAACTTTCTCAATATATGCAGCTTCAGGCTAAACGTAAAATTTTCAATGTTCTTTTAGAATTGGAAGAACTTGAGCTACAAAACACATGGTATAACACAAATGAAAATAATTGGTATTCCCCCGGTTACACTTCAGCACCGGGTCCAAGTTCGACACCGGGTCCTAGCTCAACACAGGCACCGGTTCTTACATCAACACAGGCCGGTGGTCCTAACTCAACACAGGCACCGGTTCTTACATCAACACAGGCCGGTGGTCCTAACTCAACACAGGCACCGGTTCCTAGCTCAACACAAACACCGGGTCCAAGTTCGACACAGGCACCTGTTCCAAGCTTGGAAGATACGCACATGTCCGATGAACAGATAGAAGAAGCATTCAGAAACGAAGAAGACACATATGATAATTTGTAACTATATGGAAAAGAAAGCAATATGGCTCATGTGATTTACTGTTATAATTTTTTTGTACGTTATGTTTCTAATATAACCTTACGTTTTTTTTGCTACTCCCAGAACGGCAGTTGATTTTTTTGTTTTCTTTATGAATAAATAAGATAATATAAAAATATATTTGGTTTTTACATAATATGCATCACTCCAGTCTCCCGGAGGGGTAGAAAGAGACAACGGATCTCGATTTCTCGTAATCCTTACATACCTCAGTTTACATAATATTTTTGAATTATTCCCGCTGTGTCGATTTCACTATATGTCGAGTCCCACCACGTCGATTCTCGTAACGCCGCGTGCCCGCTTTTTATGCTAATTAGTTTCTTTACGTCGACTTTGTGACTTAGGCGTACAGTTTGCAAAAAACGAAATACGTCTGGTTGAAATAAATTTCGGTTGATTATTTTATTTTATTTTAAGAAGAGTTATAATCCTCCACGAAAGTTTACTGAATTTATTTTTGGGTCATATACTCATATCATAACTACGATGAGCTAACTGCGAGATCAAATAGGTACTTATACATAATTGCCGTGGAGCTACCCAAGGACGGTTAGCGTCAGGCAGGCGGTCGGCCGTAAAAAGATGACCGCCTTTATGTTTCACGTTGTATACCAGTTTATATATAGTGGCCAGGCGAAGCAGAAGATCAAGGCAAGTTGACAAAGGAAACTTTTTTGTTTTTCAATGGCGAACTCCGTGGCGGGCGCAGTTAACACGCCAGCCTGCGACACGAAGGAACCCGGGTTCGATCCCCGGTCAATCATGATGGAAAATGATCTTTTCCAGATTGACACGGGTCTTGGATGTTTATCTATATAAGTATCTATTATCTATCTATACATATTATTATATTATATTGTAATAATAAAACAGTAAAAATATTTTGTCTGTACATTTAGAATTTTTGACTGAAATGGATAGAGGGGCACTTAAAAAGAATAATAGAAAGCAAAGCAATTTTTTTCGAATTTTTTGTCTGTCTGTCTTTATGTATGATTACGATTATCTCCGAAAATACTGAACCGATTTACTTCAAACTTTCACCAATTGCTTTGTTTTAAATCAGCAAAACATCTAGATGTTGTTTCATCAAAATCGGTTCATTAAAAAAAGTTATCGTCATTTGAATGAACTCAAGGCATTAGTTTGCCTGCGAATATACACGGTCAATTTTTTATCGTTTTGGACCCTTAAAGGGGTGACTCAGACCATCAAAATGAACAACTTTTCCGATGGGAACAATGCTGGGAACTCAAAAAAAAATTCGACATCCCCACCCATACAAACTGGCCGGGCGGCGGGACTCTTTTGTATGGAAATGACGAATTCTTTTTTAGTTCCCAGCATTGGTCCCATATAAAAAGTTGTTCATATTGATGACCTGAGTCACCCCTTTAAGGGTCCAAAACGATCAAAATTACACCGTGTATAGCACTTAAATAGTAAGTGATTAAATATTAAGTGACATAAGAAAATTTAAATACAAAGTCAATTCATCATCAGCATGCATTATACCTATCCATACTAATATTATAAATGCGAAAGTAACTCGGTCTGTCTGTCTGTCTTCTTTTCACGCTTCAACCATTGAACCAATTTGGATGAAGTTTGAGACCCGGGAAAGGACATAGGGTACCTTTTGTTCCGGGAAATTCTACTGTTCCTGAGGGACGGACACTAACGGCGGCGGCGTAGCCGCGGCCAAACGGCAAACTAACCGAAACTGCTGCGCCTAGAAACTTGAAATTTGGTACAGGGGTTTTTAATGATGAGAGTGAGCGCTAAGAATGTATTTTTAAGAAATTTTACTTCTAAAGGGGTAAAATTTATATGGAATTTTCTCATTTCTGGACTTAGACGTGTGAAAATAAGTATATAAGTTCTAGGTTACAATTAAAAATATCTGTGTAGGTAAAATGGACGATATTTTCCCCTGAAGGAGTAAAATAGCGGGGTAAAGATAGTATAGGAATTTACTCATTTCTAGACTTAGAAGTATGAAAATAGGTAAATAAATTCACGATATCAATTGAAAAAGAAATATGTAGGTCAACTGGAAAAAATCTCCCAGAAGGGGGTAAAGTTTGTTTGGAAATTTTCTCATTCCTGGACTATGAAGTATGAAAATAAAAAGGGATGTAAGTTCTCGATTACAATTAAAGATATATGTGGGTGAAATGGACAAAATTCACTCCTCAAGGGTAAAGGTTTTATGTAAATATTCTCATTTCCGGACTTAGAAGTATAAATAATATCCATACTTCCATACTAATACTAATATTATAAATGCGAAAGTAGTTTTTTTACGCTTCAACCATTGAACTGATTTGGATGAAATTTGGTATAAAGAATATTTAGTTATATATTCACTTTAAAAATAAATAGTTAAATAAAACTTACATTAATATTAAAGGGGGGCTCCCATACAACAGATTTTTTTATATTAAGACTGATTTTTTATATTAAAGAGTATATTTAATTGTTGTCCATTTAAATGTTAAGAAGATACTTTGTTTGTTATTTTGAATTCATCTTTGATACTGTTGGATGCAACCGGTAACACGCTCTGATGAGGGATAGAGATTTTTCATTATTGTTATTTCTTTTCATAGATATAAGAATGCGACCAAAAATTATACAAATTTACCAAGACTGATTTTTATTTTATGTCAATAAGATAAATGTTTTATAAATACGTGTGTTTAAAGTGATTGCTTGTTACCCTTAACAAAAGTTATGAGAAAAATGTTAGTGTTAAATTGAGAATTTTCAATTTTTTTTTGTGGAATATGTTTTGATTGTTATTATTTGTGATTAAAATAAATCATTTTTTATATTATTCATTTGATGTTTTTAATTCTTTGCATTTAGCCAGAAAATATGAAATAACAATTTGTGCTTGCCTTGTGATGCTGGCTGTACTCGACATAACGAAACTCGGCGTAAAGTGCGGTCGACGTAGAGATATTCACTATAAGGAGATTCACCGTATAGTGAAATCGACATCGCGGGTATGATTCATATTTTTCATGTATTCTCGTACTTCTTGATTCTCGTTTTGAGTACTTCTCACTTAGCCCTTTTACAAAAAAAAAAAAAACAAACACTCAAAAAAGACTGATCACATTCAAACGCAGATAACACACATAAACACAAACACACATTAACAAAAAAATAATTAGGTAGGTACTTACTTCAAACATACTGCTAGCCGCTCTTGGGTGCAGATAGATCTCCTGTAGTTAGTATCTTGCTTAAATATATGCGGTTTAATTAAGTTATGTAGTTCATAGAATATATTCCTCGGTAGTCTGTAGGACTTGGTAAAACTTTCATCATCTAACTCATTAAACAGAGTAAAAAATTCTCCATGACTGGTATGGTAATACAAGTGACTTCTTTTCCAAAACCGATGTTTTCTTTTGTTTAGGTAGTATAAAGCTATCAATTCTGCCTCTTCAGACTGTAGTTCTTCTTCAAGTAAAAGAAGATACTTTTTTTGTAATAATAGCGACATCGTCTACCTTTCGTGTCAGAATGCGTACTGAGCACTCAACGCCTCGCACCCGAGCTGAAAAACATCTCTTCTCGCACAGCACACAGCACACCGCACACATCTCCGCTTTGGTGGAGTCCCGCGAGCTGAAAAACATCTCTTCTCGCACAGCACACAGCACACCGCACACATCTCCGCTTTGGTGGAGTCCCGGCCTTAGCGAGAGAAACAGATAGAAGCACAGGATAGTGCAATTCGGTGCGGCCAGATGTAGTAATCCTTGAGGCAGATAAAATTGTATGTATTATTTTAATTATACAATGAATACTTGACATTATATTCAAAATTTACTTTCAAAATGTTAATTATGATGAAGATTATTTTTAAAATAACATTTTAAGAAAATTTTCAATAAATTATTGTTATCTCCTCTCCAGCTATACATACTACAAACCAGAAGAAATTATAAAAGGTATGATGAACATATGTGCAAAGCCTATTTGTAAGCTACTGCTGAGCGTGTGTACCAACGTTGGTGGGCCAGCTGTTATTGGGGATCACTTTTCAAGCACGTGTCGATGGATTTTAAAATCAATATGTTGGCTTTACCTACATGTATAGGGCCAGGGCAGTCGAAAATGATAATGCACACTTACATAGTTTGCGTGATAAATGAGTAAAAGCACAACTTGTTGTGTGCAATCTGATCGTATATTACATATTACCACTGTAACAACTACAAAGAAAATACACAGTACAATTCTTCGGAGCGGAAACATCTACACTTATTTATAAAGAGGTATGGTCCCCATAACTTGTATTCATTTATAGAATATAAGTTATTGTTTGAATAAAAGGCAGATTTTATAAAAAAAAAAAACTTCACGGAAAGCAAACGCACAAACGTTATTGAGACTATTTAATTATTAAAGGCAGTGTTTTTTGCGTCTGAGCTATTACTCTACCACATTATTACTTTGGTGCATGGAACCATTGAACTTACTACACTAATTACTTTAGTGAATTAATATCGAGGCCTTAATATACATTTTATGGGAGCTCACAGAATATTGATGGCGTAGCAAGGCACGTTCGTAAAATAATTCAATTATTTAACACAAATGCAATTAAAATAATCATCATGCCGATCTATGTTGTATCTGTACAAAACTTGCACATCGTAATTAAGTAGTAATATACTAATTATTTTTAAAAACTGTTCATATCTAATTGATATTCTTCTAAAATTGCACTAAAGAAAACCCTTTGTGGTTCCAAAACGTCTGCGTCCAGGAAATAATCGTACATACACCAGAGATCGGCGTATGCTAGAACTTGAATAAACTTCGTTACCAAGACGTTGTTTTGTTTAACCCTTAATTTGCCACAAGAACAAATACAGAGTTACGACAATGAACCCTACGAGCTTCCACCGCCCGCAACATTCATATCAGTATCGGCAAACGAAAGAATGCTCGACAACTTGTAATTTTTTTTAAATTTATACTCAAATTTCAACAGAATATTTTTCGCACCGTTCTTATCCCGATGAATACCTTTACGACATACACTGCAGTATACGTAACGGTGTGGGGATTTGGATACTTGTAATCTTTGTTGTGACTCTTTATTTTCGTAACATTTACTGCAATTCTTGGTTGTAAACGCTTCGTTGATTATATACAATGACAAATTGTTACGTTGTTTTATTATTTTTAATATATCGTTGTGTCTGAATTTACGATGACCCTTGAAAGTACCCTTGTTCATGAAATCGAATCCGCTCCCGTAAACCACAAGAGTGTCTGGTTGTTTTCCAAAAAACTCGTCGACTATTTTGTTGTTGGTTTTTTGGTCACTCATAAACTTGTCAAATTTCAATCTTTGTAATTTTCTCTGTTCGTACAATTTTTGTTTTTCATCAAACCATTTCAGTTGAAATAAGGTGTAATCTTCAACTTTTGAATTTTTACAAGAGACACATAAACCCGTCTCTTTTTCTACACTTTCTCGATCTTTTTGAATTTTTAAATCGATATTTTTCACAAACTTTAATCGCTTCTTTTCCCGATGGTGTTCTTTCGTTTCGTACGTGACTCTTTGTTTCTTTAAAATTTTATATTCAAAAGAACCATCACTGCCGTTTCTGCTACATGTAACAATCGGTGTCTTTGCACCCGGATCGACTGCAATTATTTTGTTGTAATTTTTGTACAATTGTTTTTCATTTTCATTCGAAAGTTGTTCTCTTTTTAAACGTTTGTGTTTATATTTATCTTTTTTCGAAACCAATCTATTCATCGATAACGAAACACAAACCCCGTCCGTGCTAAAACTCCAACCGAAAGATTTTGGTATAGAAAAGTAACGTCTCCAATATTGCTTCGGATCATTTTGGGAAAATTGAACCCAAGCGGATGGTGTATTTTTCGCATCGATTCTACGCAAGAGTTCATGCAAGCATCTAGAGTCGTATGTGATGTGTTTCAAACCGTGTTTGTATATGGGGAAAACGTTGAAGGATTTGTTATTTTTTTCGTACAACTCGTGTTGAATTTCAACAAATAAAGGAATGTATTTCCAAAAATTCTCTTTAATTTCCTTTTCCGTAATTTCATTCAATGCACACCATTTTCCAATTTCATTGTCGTTGTGCTCGTTTTTATAAAACGAATTAAATGTATATTCGTGAATATGTGATTTTGTCAACTTTTCAGAAAACTTGTGATGCATGTATCTCTTTATACGTTTGAAAGCGTGAACAGTAACATTTGTCTCTAAAATTATCTTGTACTGGTTGGCGATTGAAATCAAATTGAAACTTCTAAAAGCGCCATTGTATGTGGTGTTTTTATTTAAAATTTTATACTCTTCAATAATATTGAGAGGGTCTTGCACTTTGTGATTTTTACCTTTGAGTATATAAGTAAATTGTAACGGATCAAATTTGGGAAACAGTTGATGAAAATCTTTGTGAGTGTAATAATTTTTGTAGAAATAATTGATCAAATATGACAATTCAATGCTGAGTCGTGACAAATCTTTTACATCCGCTCGTATTGTATCCAGCAATTCTTGTCTCTTTTCAGACAAGGGACACACGAAAGAACAGAGTCCTTTTTTTATACAAAAAACGGATATCTCTTGATCGTCTTCAAGTTCCGTTTCGCGAATTCTCCTTTTGCGTTTTTCACATTTTGAACTGGATGAACGCAAATGATCATCTTTGCCGCACGTTTTACATGGCATTGTGATAAAATTGTCATTATTGTTTTAATAATTCACAACCTGTAAAACAAATTTTATCGTCAAATACAAAATTTCGACAATATTGTTTAATTTCAAAGTTTCACAAAAAAATAAAAAAAAAAATTACTCAAACTTGGATAATAAAGCGCAGATACTGTTCACAAGGTTCATTTTCAAATGATGATGCATGTATACCATAGTTAACATTGACAAATAAAGGGAATATTCGAAAACACATTGCCTGGTACCTACTAAGCAGGGTATCTACCTATGTTTAACGCAAATTAATCAACCTAATTACATCGCTTAAAAATGTATCAACCCTTCATCACTCTTACTTATAGTTAGTATACGCAAGTTATAAGTACCAACTCGTGAGAACCTAGGTTTGAACTTAAAGCTATCTACTATAATTGCTACATAATTTTTAATCTTCTGAAAAAGCTTTATTAAATTGTTAACTTACCGATGTAGACCGAAGTTCTCCAATAATCTGTAAAAATTGTTGCTCAAACGAATCGAAATCGGAATTAATTCCCATTCTCAGGTAATTTAATTTTTTAAATATTTAGGGCCGGTTTTACTTTAAAAAGGCAATAAAGAAAGGTTACCTATGAACTTTAATTGCCACAAAACGCGCGGGAAATCGAACTGCCTGCATACATAGTTTTTTTTTTTGTTTAGGTAGGGCTGCCAGTATTTTAGTCTTTAACTATTTACCGGCCTTTATTCCTTTTTCAAAAATATAAAGCAGCTATTATAATATCTTCGTTGGTACAAGTACGGAATTTGTGAAGAGAGAAAAAAACTAAACTGATTACTTTACTGATTTAAAAATTAAACTGATTTAAAAATTAAACAGTTTAAAAATTAAACTGATTACTTTACTGATTCTGTTTACCAATTTACCAAATTTCAAAGTTTCACAAAAAAATCAAAAAAAAATTACTCAAATTTGGATAATAAAGCGCAGATACTGTTCACAAGGTTCATTTTCAAATGATGATGCATGTATACCATAGTTAACATTGACAAATAAAGGGTTAAAACAGGAAAATGAGAACTATTTTTTAACACCGTTTAAAGTGTCAAATTACTGTACAACTGTATTAGCGAGAACTCAAATAAATAGGTAGGTAGGTTCGAGAGCCCCTAGAATGAAACTGCTTCTTATCCGTGAATCGACTATACCCGTAAACCTATTAAGACAAAGTTACTTCTGTTTCAACCACTAAGTGTCAAATACCACAATAATCCAGTATAAAAATATGGGATTTGGCACTATGTAATTACTATTTTACAAATACATAATTATTTTTAATGATACATCTTGTTTACAAACTGCCCATTGAATTACTGTTATTTTTTTTGTCTTTCTCCTTAACTTATTTTTAAAGTGTACAAAAATACAGAAATCTAGCAATTACTGTATTTCGTCATAAACCTTTTTACATTTGACTGTACGTTGGTCTATTAAGCAAAATAAATATGTATCTATTTATTACAAATAGCTCGAGGTCCTTACGAAAAAAATCGTGTCAATGGCCGGATACACCGGATTTTATAGGCGTTAGTCATTAAAATCAGTCAAAATATGCAAATCGAAATAATATTTTTTGTAAGGTTTCTTACCATAAAATCTTCATAAATTCTACAATAACTGGTCAAATTTAAAATACCTAACAGAAGCCGGAGAGACTTTTCCTACGACGAGTAAACGGTCTCTAGTAAATATTGAAATTATTGGTTGTTACAAATTTTTGTTCTTATGTTACGCAAGCAAAAACTCAATTTTGAAAATAGAGTTGACCAAAATTTTTGTCACTCGTTTACAATTGCGAGGGATGAGCTGGAATAGACAAAATTTGAAACCTATTTCACCTGTTCCTGTTGCACCCAAATAATAGATTCATTAATTAGTTCCAACAGGCTGTTCCCTTGAAACATAATCCTAGTAAAACTGACTGTTAGTATGGTTCGAAACATACAACGAATTTATTCAATTATTACTTTGTAAATTTGTCTTAATTTTAATAATCTATTATAACAATGAATGCTTAAATGCAGAATTAAAGTATGTATGTTTATTATTTTGTTAGATTATTCGTCGTTTGTGGATGATTTGTTAATCAGAACAGGCAGTTTCAAAGAATAGGCAGATGGAACATAGTAATATCTTTTTCAAACTTCGTATGACCAAAGAAGAGCATGGTCCGTGTTCTGATTGGTTGCAAGCCAAAAATTTGGCCCAGCCGCAAAAAAACAAATGTAACTGGATCTATTTTCTTGGGATTGTAGAGCTGGGTCTAAGCTGTTTCGGCTTGAAACTGTGGCAAACCACTGATCCGATATATACGCCATTGGAATGTTTAAATTACGAATTTCTTTGTACGGGCCTGCTGTTCTAAGAAGATTTTTTTTATTCATCACCTTCATACTCACGGTGTCAATAAGTGCAAGCAAAGTGGGCTGGATGGTCTCTATTATACCTGCGTATTAGTATAGTATCTTCTTCATAGTTTGTGCCGCGGGCAAAGCATTTAGTTTTTTATAACGTAATGTATTGCGATGTGGTGTGATGTGGCACGTATGAGTGAAAAAATCTAATAGATATTCAAATATGGAAAAATTAATAAGCCCGATAAAAAATAATCTGGTGCTGAACTACTCAGCTAAACTGCAACAGTATGTCCTGCATTTGAATTTGGAGTTGTTAATGGTTGAGGATGGCCTATGCTTGGCTCTATGTATTCATCGGTCTTCGACTTTCACTTTCTGGATAAATTATCTATGGTATCCATCGATACATTTTGGTCACACTGCAGTTTTCCACCATATATTTTACTAGGTTTGATAAAAAACTGAATTGTGTTTCACGGGCTATTTAGACATTATAAACTCGAAGTCACTTGTTCGTTAAAACCTTTTTTACCGCCCTTCCTACACAATGTACTACTTACTTCATTTGAACCAGCACAGTCAAACCAAAATTCCTAGTTTGTAACAAGTTTTCAAGACTTCTATTGAAGATTACTACCTATTTTTTAGGTATTTTTACTTTATCATATATAATTTTTATGTACATTTCTTTTTACTAACTTCATCAATTTTCGGAGCGACCACGAGCTATTTTTTTATAATAAAAGTTAATAGTAGGACCGTCACGCATAAGGCGACAGCTATCCTTTACGGTAGCTGCACCTTTAAATATCTAAAATTAATTACACTACAACGTTTCATATTCCATGAAGACGCTCGATATAACCGTAATTTTTACAAACACGTTATAGATAAAAGCTATTCAAATTTTTAGACTTCTCAAAGAAATGATTAACATTATTCAGAGTCACCTTTCCATAACATCGTAAAACAAAACTCATAAAACAACAAACATTCATCAAACGACCGGCGTAAGAAAAATCCGCTGCGTCGTCACCGAATAATGTATTTCAAACTCTAACACCTAAATGAACACATGAAATACAAACCGCCGTGGCGCGATCGTTTTTCGGGGCGCCCCGACGAAACGGCGACATAACCTAATGTTAAATAATTACAAGTCTTAAACGTAAAATAAACTCAATAATATACATAATTACATTATATATTCGAAAAAATATATAACAAAAAAATCGACACGATCAACATACGAGGAGGGATCGGCTGCGATCGTGGCTCACGGCGCAAGAATAAGTACCAACAAATAAAGATTAATCACCAAACATCGATTCGTAGCACGTTCTAGCATGTATCAATTTTGGAACACAATAAGAATACCGAACGCTTTCGCCAAATTCCATGTGAAGGTAGAATTTTAGTTTGTATCATTACTCTCGTGCGCTAATAGTTATTCTTGCGAGCCCGCTTTCGCCGATCCATCTCTATTTACATAAAATACAATCGACCGTTCTGTTGCGTCGGCAGTGTTAGAAAATTACGCTAGTGCGACGGGCGCGGGTTGCGCGGGGTGCGCGGCGCTAGGAGCAGCGCTGGTGCGCGAAGCGGCACACGTCGCAGCGCTAGGTGCGCGGGCGCGGGCGTCACATCGCCGGCCGCTCCCAGTCCACGGCGGCCGGCGGCGGCGCGCCGCTCCACGCGCCCCAGCGCTCGCGCCGGAAGAACCGCTTCTTGAAGTGGTGCGCCGGCAGCGGGGACGGCGAGCGCGCCGCGCCGCCGCCGAGCGCTCGGGCCGGCGCCGCGCCGGCGCTCGTGCTCGCGCCCGCGCTGCCGATCCCCGAGTCCGGCGACGTGTTGCAGGCCTCGTCCGAGCGCCGCCGCTTGTCCTCCACGGCGGTCGACGCGAACGATATGATCTGGTCGAACCGGAACGCGATCCGGTCCTGCCACTTGCTCTCGTCGACTTCCTCGCCGCCCTCTGTTTCTGTAAATATTAATCATACGTTCATCATCATCATTTCGTGTAGGTCATGGTTAATCGCCCATGCACACCATGGTGTTCTTCGGAACCGCCTCTCGGCCTCTGACGTGGTTCCTTTAACGACTACTAGATGGCAGCCGGGACCAATAGCTTAACGTGCCTTCCGAGTTTCCGAAGCACGGAATCATCTTTATTATCAGACAATCAGATGATTCAAGCCTGCAATGCCCTAACCAAACGGGAATCGAACCCACGACCCCCAGGTTTACAGGCAAACGCCTTAACCACTAGACCACGGAGGCAGTTAATCATACGTTGAGATCAGATAACGAATAACCTACGTTTGTTAGTCGTGTTAGGGGCAAATCAGACTAGGCGGGAAAATGCTCGAACACTTTTAAAGTGGCAATTAAATACCTATCAACCTTATTTCATTCAATCAAAGCTAAAAATTGAGAAATTATAATTATTTTAATGTTGCGTACTACTTTCAGTTTTGTTAGAAAGGAATTAGGTATATTTAAATACCACTTAAAAAGTGCTCGAGCATTTTTCCGCCTAAAAGGAGTGCAAGGCGACAATTACCTGGCGGGCGAGCGCCGTCGGGCAACTCGTCGACGAGCGGGGTGGAAGTGTTGGAGTGCGGGTCGGGCGGCGGCGAGCGGCGCCGCGGGTCGTCGGGGTCGCCGCCCCCGTTGCGCCCGCGCCAGTACTCCGACGCCAGAACACGCGCTTGCAGGCACGCCGCCAGACCTGCATAAGGCCACAACGTATTAGCGAACCATATTACTTTGCCCTATTTTGCTACTAAGTATCGCGAGGACACGTGGTAAAAACTCACGAAGTCCATACGAAACCCGTTAACCGATTGGCGGTTGTCGCTATCGCTGCCGTCATGCCACATCTTTTGCATTCAGTAAAGTTTTTCGGTCTGACTGAGAATGTAAAGTACACAGGTATTAACAAGATAATATATATATATATATATAGTTAATAGACTCAGGTGTTACTTTGCGGAAGTCAAAGCTACATTTACTTTGAGACAATTTACTTTGCGTGCTTCCGCCACCAGTTAGTTCATGCAAACTATTGCTGGCCAGCGCCCACCCACTACTGTTAGTCCCTTCATACCCGCCACCAATAGTTGATGCATGCAACCCTGGTCGATACTGCTGCATCCGTTGAGGCTGCAGCAATGTCGGCCGTCGTGCTCGCGACACGTGTTTCGCCTCTACACGAGGCATCTTCAGGCAGTGAACCCTAGATGTTGATTCTTCGAATGACAAGCAACGAATGACAAAAATTACGCCGTATTGCCGCCTTTTATACTATCTGGGAGGGGGGAGGGGCTTGATCGTTATTTTGGTTTTGTATTGAAAATATATTTAATAATGGGGAATTATTCAAATCTATTTGTTTATTTATCAAAGTAATATTTGACCTTTTATGTTTATTTATTTCTAATTGCTCCCATATACTCATTTTTAATCCCTTATCCGCTGTATGTAATATTTTGTATGTGTGATTATTTAATAATGTGTGATTATTTTCCAATAGATGTTCTGCAAAATGTGATCGATCGGGGTGATTATTTTTAAACGCGTTGATATGTTCGTTATAACGAATTTTAAAATTACGTCCTGTCTGTCCAATATAAACTTGTTGACAATCATCGCAAGTTAATTTATATATACCGGATTTTTTATCTGATTGAATTTTGTCTTTAGTATTACAAAGTGATTTTAATGTTTTGTTTGTTTTGAGAGCAATATGAATATTGTTTTTTCTAAATATCTTAGCTATTTTATCTGTAATTTTACCGTAATAAGATAAACTCGCTGCATATCTTTGCGTTTTATCTTGTGGGACCGCATATAAAAGGTCTTTAATGGTGTTCTGTTTCCTTTTCAATATTATTTTATCAACGATTTTCTTACTATATCCATTCGATATAGCAATTTGATAAATAATTTGCAGTTCTTTTTTGTAATTTTTCTCATTTAAAGGAACGGTCATAAGTCTATGTATCATCGATCGATATGCAGCGAGTTTATGTTGCCATGGGTGGTTAGATGACGCGGGGATCGTTGTATCGGTGGAAAACATGAATTTTCAATATATCGTAAACCAACACACACCGATACAACGATCCCCGCGTCATCTAACCACCCATGGCAACATAAACTCGCTGCATATCGATCGATGATACATAGACTTATGACCGTTCCTTTAAATGAGAAAAATTACAAAAAAGAACTGCAAATTATTTATCAAATTGCTATATCGAATGGATATAGTAAGAAAATCGTTGATAAAATAATATTGAAAAGGAAACAGAACACCATTAAAGACCTTTTATATGCGGTCCCACAAGATAAAACGCAAAGATATGCAGCGAGTTTATCTTATTACGGTAAAATTACAGATAAAATAGCTAAGATATTTAGAAAAAACAATATTCATATTGCTCTCAAAACAAACAAAACATTAAAATCACTTTGTAATACTAAAGACAAAATTCAATCAGATAAAAAATCCGGTATATATAAATTAACTTGCGATGATTGTCAACAAGTTTATATTGGACAGACAGGACGTAATTTTAAAATTCGTTATAACGAACATATCAACGCGTTTAAAAATAATCACCCCGATCGATCACATTTTGCAGAACATCTATTGGAAAATAATCACACATTATTAAATAATCACACATACAAAATATTACATACAGCGGATAAGGGATTAAAAATGAGTATATGGGAGCAATTAGAAATAAATAAACATAAAAGGTCAAATATTACTTTGATAAATAAACAAATAGATTTGAATAATTCCCCATTATTAAATATATTTTCAATACAAAACCAAAATAACGATCAAGCCCCTCCCCCCTCCCAGATAGTATAAAAGGCGGCAATACGGCGTAATTTTTGTCATTCGTTGCTTGTCATTCGAAGGATCAACATCTAGGGTTCACTGCCTGAAGATGCCTCGTGTAGAGGCGAAACACGTGTCGCGAGCACGACGGCCGACATTGCTGCAGCCTCAACGGATGCAGCAGTATCGACCAGGGTTGCATGCATCAACTATTGGTGGCGGGTATGAAGGGACTAACAGTAGTGGGTGGGCGCTGGCCAGCAATAGTTTGCATGAACTAACTGGTGGCGGAAGCACGCAAAGTAAATTGTCTCAAAGTAAATATATATATATATATGAAGAAACTAAAGACTGGCTACTATTTGCTCTAAGAGCCTTCACAGAAAGAACATTTGTGGTGTACTTATTTTATTACCAGAATAATAGAAAGCTCAGATCATAAGAATTAAATTATCGTTTGACATTCAACCTCTTGTATTCCAGAATACAAGCCACTATAGTTAAACAATAATGCATTTTCAGATCTGTGCATCAGCGTACGAAAGGAAAAAGGCAAAAAACGTTAGACGCTCTGATAATTTTTGTACTACACTCAACACTTTGTGTATTTTATTTAAATAAGACTGAATACCACATATACTATAAATTTTCAATAAAGGTTTCAAGAAAAAATCAATCTTACACCTTTGTTCTATCGACTTTTGTAATACCTACAATAATATGCATACATACATACATATATCCTACTAGCTGACCCGACAGACGTTGTTCTGTCTTATCTATGGATAGACGCCATCTGTCAAACGACTGGCAATGCGATGCTAAGGTTACATTTCAAAAGTTTTCTCAATGTCGATAATTTTCCGCGCTGGTTTGAGAAAAAAGAAAAAAGTATTATGCACCAGCTGCTTCTCTTCCCGCGTAGACGGTAAAAGCCGGTCAAACGAATGGGCAAAAATCTAAATAATCATGACAATTGGCGATGCGACTAGCAACCCATCACAATTTTGATTCAGTTTTCCACCTTTAAGCCCACCGACCCGCTAAACGTGGCTTTTAGTCTCATGACCTAAGGCTCTGTCTACCCGATAAGGAACAAAGACGTAACATGTATGTATGTATTCCGAGCTATTTATAATATTTATTAAGAAAGTAGCTAATAATAGAAAATAATAAATAATAATAATAAGAAAATTCTTTGATAAGAACCTTCTCTTCTGAGAAAAACAAACAAAAAAGAATAATCCAATTCGGTCCAGCCGTTCACATGTGCACGAGACCAAGGGAAATAGGAATTCATTTTTATATATAGATTACGTCTTTTTCCCTTACGGGGTAGGACAGGAGCTACGGACAGGGCCTAAGACCATAATACCCGTAGGCCCCAGGTGCATAGGTAGAAAACGAAATCAAAAATAGTGATGGGTTACTGAGAAAAATACGTTTTCATTGAAGGGCTTAGATAAATTTTAAGTAGGCTGGCTTTTTATCTATCTTTCGCGTGAGCTCTAGATAGCAGCCATGCTACGGGGGCTGAAACTCAAATCATAACCCTCAGTCATCGACATACATGACATGAGAGATATGCAGAGATGATTGTTACCTTCAAGCGGTTGATGCGGCGAGCGGTGGTCGGGCTCGTGATACCGCGCGCTCATGTTGACGGCCGCGTTGATGATGCTCTGGTTGGAGATCTCCAGCGTGCGCTCGATCTCGCCGTTCACCAAGTCACCGATAGTGCGCGCAGGCGCCGCCAGCCGCTCCGCCGATAGATGCCGCCGGAGCGCGAGTTTTGCAGGGGACACCTGTCGTAAATGCATGTATTAAATGGAAAGAATCTTTCATATAAAAGAACAAATTTCATCAAACTATTTCAGCTACTAGTCGAACGTAAATAGCTTTACCGCTTGTATGCTTCGGTGAGTGAGAGCCGGGTGAGTGAAAGCCGGATTTTTTAACCCTTTTCGTCCCACTGTTGGGCAAAGGTCTCCCACCGTTACCTTCCACGCGTCTCTATTCAATGCCTTGTCGAATTTGCGAATATCATCACTCCATTGAGTTCTCGGACGGCCTCTTTTTCTGCATTCATCTTCGGGATACCATTTGGTGACGATATGAGCCTTTTTTTCTCCTGTCATGATAAGACGTGGCCCCCACACAAACATAACATAAAATGTAAGCGACCAAAGTCGCGGGCACTGCTAGTCGAAGTACAAAACACGGTACCTGCGTGTAGTCCGGCTGCGAAGGGTGCACGTGCGACGGGTGCGCGGCATGGTGGTGCGGGGCGCGGGGCGCGTCGCGGCGCTCGTACGGGTAGCGCTCGCGCCGGAGCTCGCGCGACGCCGGCCGCGCGTACGCCGCCGGCGCCGGCCCGCCCGCGCGCTGTGGAAACGCATGCGCGAGCGCCGCGCCGCTCGGCCGCACGTACCCGTTACTGTACGCGTGCGGCTGCGTAGGAGGCCGCGACGCCTTACGCTGCTCCTGGTCCTCGTTCAGCACCGATGTGATGATGCTCTTAAGCCGGTCCTCGAAGTTGATCACCTTGGGCGACTCTTGCACCTTGGAGACCACGTTGAGCGGCTTCTGCGGTTTGACGGGCGAGTGCTTGTGCGCGAGCGGCAGCTGCGCGCGCGCGGGCTGCGGCTGCGTGCGGTGCACGGGCGCCGCTTTCTGCTGCCGGTGCTGCTCCGCGTGCCGCTCGCTCTCGCGCACGTACCCGTTCACTATGACGTTCGGCTTGGCGATCTTCCCCGCCTCGATCTGTCTCCCGGTCTCTAGTATTTTCTGTGCCAGTATCTCGGGATTCTGCTCCTCGATTTTCCCGACGTCCGGGACATCGGGCCATTCCTGAGAACGCGACCTGTGCTCTCTCGACTTCCTCGGTTTAGAGTTGACCGTGTGGGGTTTCACCGTGGCGACCGGTACGCTCGGAGGGATAACCTTTTGATGCTCACTAGCTCTTTCCATTTGCACTATTTCGTTTTGAAGAAGACCTACTTGAGCGTGTAACCGTTTTCGATGGGCCAATGTTGCCGATATTTCTTTTAGTATGCAATCGTGAGCTATGGCTTGAGTGATTTCGACGTCAGGCGGTATGTGTCCCAGCTGGCGATATTTTTCCGTTATTTCAAACGTCCTTTGTTTCACGAGCATGGCCTGTTCGGCCTCGATGTTGTTCACTTGCGCCTGTAATTTGCTGGCTTTGCTCTGCAGCTCTTTGTGTCTGCCGACGATTTCCTTCGCTTTCGCGAGCAGGTCTACTGTGTTATTAGCGTGTATACCGAGCTCGCTCATTCGCGCTTTCAGTAACGCAACACTGTCACTGATGAGCACGCTGATCTGTTTGTCTAACTGTGAAGCCCTCGATTTTAGTTTCTGATTTCGCTCCTGAAAGAAATATATTTTGATATTTCATTATGGCATAATACAATCGAATATTATTTAACCGGCATCGGTATAATACAATGTATAAGTGACCTTTTCTTTGTCAATCTGGTGTCGTATCTCGTGCGCGTACTCGGGCGAGTTCATGCGGTTGATGAAGGCGAGGTACTGGTCGCGGAACATGTCGAGCAGCAGCTGCAGGCCGTAGGGCGTGTGCGGCGAGCGCGGGATGTCGAGCTCGGAGTGCAGGCGGTCCGTGGGCTGCAGCGCCACGCCCAGCGCCGACAGCCGCTGCTCCACGCAGCCCGGGGGCGGCGCCGTCACCTGCCACATCGCAACATTCACATACGTCAACCAACATACCTTGGAACAGTAATCAAACGATCCAGTTAACCAGATGGAAATTGAAGATCTCTAATCGAAGGGTTTGAGAAAAAAAAAAGGACTTACGGCGCCATTATGAAGCGTGGAAGCGAGTGTGGTAGAGTGCAGCAGGTCGAGGCCAGCGATGGAGGCGGGCGCTTGGCGACGTCGCTTGGCTCGCGCCGCGCGTCGCCGAGCGCCGCCCGCGCTCGCACTGCGCTTGCTGCCCGAGCGACGGGAACGGTCTGCCACACAAAATCCTTATTATTTCGGTGCCAAACTTTCAACAAGATTCTACTAAAAGCCATATTGTCGCTGACAGCTTGATTAACAACCGTCATGTGGTCAGGTAGTCCTACTTAGACAACACCGACATGGCAAGTAGCCTTATAGTAATGAAGCATCATCTGTTCTGCTCATAATTCCGTCTTACTCGTGCGGGCAGTAAATACTTACTCGAGTCGGAGGAGGAGGCCCAGGGCGCGCCCCATTCGCGCGGGGCAGGCTCCGGGCCGGGCGGCGCGTCGTCGGTGCCACTGGACTCCTCGTCGCTGTCGTCGCTGGAGCGCCGCGTGACGCGTCGCTTGGCCACCGCCGCACGCGCTCGAGTTCTGCCGTTATCACCCCTGCACAAAATTGTAGAATTTATCTGTGTCACATAATCACGCATTGATCAAAAATAAATTATGCTGCATTACACCCATATATAGAACATGAATATAATCGAAATCTCTTTGAATGTATAACAATAATGATTAAATCTCGATAAATATATTTGAGAACCTGACATGACATCTGAAATTTCAATGCACACATCAATCATATTCCATTATTTAACCCTTTACCAATAAATAAAAGGAAAAATACAGCGAGGCTTGGCGATGGAAGCTGTTTATTTGAAACGGATAGCGACCGCACCTGACAGGTCTGGAGCGGACGACCTTTTTCCTCCGCTCGGGCAGCGAGCCCGTGCTGTGGTTGCTGTTCCCGTTGAGGAGGTCCGGCGTGGGCTGGCGCGTCGGCGGGGCGCTTAAATGCCGCTTGCCGCTACTCTCGCCTTCCTCTATCCCATTCTGTGCACCCTGTGTACAAGCAAGTATGGTTGGAATTTACATTGAACACAAAAAAAAATATGACTGAACTCTTGGTACAATATCAATTTGGAACATTGTTTCATTTAATTTATAAAATACTCCCTCCCTCTCTTTTTATTTTTAACCCCCCATTATGAGAAGGTTGAAAGAATAACCTAAGAGTTCAGCCATTTATTTATTCACTAGATCGATAAATATTGCGCGGCGACTTTGGGCTGGCTACACGTACTTTATGTTCCAACCAAAAAAATCTCAATCTAAACTCTTTTCATAAGATTGTATGGGTAAATTTCAGTACGATTCTTGTTAAAATAGAAGTGTGCATAAAAATTGTTGATTGTCGAGTTACTTACTAAAAACAGGGTCGAGAAGTTTTGGTTGTGGGTTTTTTATTGGAACAATGCAGAAAGAAAACGAAGATCCTTGCAGGACTATACTTCTGTTTTGTAGTTATAATGTGGTTAAATTGTGAAACTAGACGACTACTCGGTAAATCGCAGTTTTCAATTATCTTTTTATAAAATAATTTATCTAGGGTATCACACGATAAAACATTAATTAATAACTCATATTTCTGTGATAATCGATTAGCCGTACTTGACCTAGAGTATGGCCTTAACTATCTAACATTTTAATAAGGAACATATGCAAGAAAATATCTGGAATCTGAAGCCCATGTTAGACAACAATTTTTTTCATTACCATCTACATCAATTTAAGATTTTTAGTCTTTAGTATTATTAAAGTTAGGTTTATTCATAAGTAGTTTTATTTAAGTTCTTTCTTTTATTTGTTATATCTAGCCTTTAATTAAATAATAAAATTGTGTTATTAAAAAAAAGCTAAATAGACTTATATTATACAGGTTACTTGATTTTAAGCATATTTTTATTCCCATGAAATAAATAGGTAGCAACTGCTTGGCCGGTGGTTGTAGGTATGGCATCGAGTACGCGCGCCCGGCCTCCCGAGCTGCTACTTGCTTTTCCCCCGTTCATCCGAATCAATAATCCCAATACCTTCATTCCCTTCCCAAATACAATAAATTCCTATCCTATCTCTACTTAAAAATGCTTCTAATGAATTGCCGCGTCGGAAGCACAAGAAGCCAAAATAACTGCGTTCGCTAACCCGCCTGCCAAGCGTGGTGAGTTTGGCAATATCCTCCCATTGAACGAAAAATCCTTGAGAGACGCTTTTGTCCAGCAGTGGACTATTACAGCTAAAATTATAATGATTATTACATAGGTATTTCGCTATAACGTTTATTACTATATAACATTTTCAGTAAATTATTTAAATTATATAATAAAATGTTTAATCATATAATTACCGATTGGTTAATTCTTCCCAAGATGAATAAACATTTTAGGGAATTACCTATTTATTTCCTGCGAAGAAATAATTTACTGAAAATGTTTATTACCAAATAAATAATATAGAAATGGTAATAACTCATTTTTTTACCATAATTGAAGGAAACACAAATATAGTGACTTGTGGCATTGTGTGTCGACTAGTGCAAACTTCAACTCCTAAATATTAAGGTAAACCTATATTCTTAGTAGTTTCCTCTATTTTTCATCCACTCTTGTTGGAGGTCACGTTATATTGACAGTTTAACAAGTTACTCAGTGGTTTTCTCACCTCTTTCAATTTTAATGAGTCAGGTTGAGTAGAGGCAGCCTAGAGGAAAGAACTTAGAATACAATGAAGACTATGAAAAATTTTAAATAAAAAAAATATTCCAAAAATCATATGCTAATATACAAGTGATTTTCATCAAAAATACGCCCGATAGAACCTTATACAGGTAAAAATTATTTAGTTTTAAATAATAACTTTTTACTGTACTCCCAATAAAAAAATTAAAATATATATGGGTGAGAAGCTATAATACCATTACATGAATAAAAATAAATAGAAACATTATGAATGGTAACATAATAATTATATTAATACTAGCATAATAAGATATAATAATATAATTAAATAGAAAGATGATGTGATTGGAAACCGACCCTTTTGCTGACCTTGAGTTTCGGATTTTTCAGTCTTTGAAAGTATCTCTCCAATTTGGTCCTATCTATAATATGTAAATAGTATGAGACTGGTTTTCCTGTCCAAGAGACGGACCCCTTCAGCGGTGACATTTCACTGACATGCATAATGGTCCCGATGTCGCTCAGGTTTCTATCCGTTATTCTGAAGTTCAATGGACAAAAACTCTTTGACGATACTATTTTAGCGCCATCCTTCAAGTCGGCGAACCTTTCCTTCAATTGGTGATCAACGTGAGGGCCAAACGCGAAGTTATTTACAAAGACGATGGTTGCTGCATTAATTTTTTCTCTGTGCTCATCCAGTAGGAAGTCGCCTTTTATCAATTTATACTCTCCATACTTTTTTCCATACCATTTCATCCAAGTTCTGAAGTATAAATCCATACTCTGTAAAAAAAAGTAAACGAAAATCTTTAAAAAGTTACCTTGAGACGTGAGCCTGACCACTATAATGCAAATGTGAGACAAATTAGTTAAAGAAAAGGGACTTTGGCATGTGATTAATCTTACTTATAATTAAAAATATGAAAGTTTGTATGTATTGAGGTTTGTTGTCGGTCAGTCACAACTAATCAGAATGAACCTTCGTACATAAGTAGACCATGACTGACGGAAAAAAGAAGTATAAAATAGCTTTCGCAGTCACAATTACAATTATTGTCACTAGTGCACTTACCGCAATTATTTTTGAGACTTGTCTGATATTTTGACACATTGCAGCTGCCATATTCACAGACTGACTAACAACCCGCGGTGGATGTAGGACCAAACAAGGGAAATTGTACCTACCCTCTCCGATTGCACTGACGGCGTCCGTTCGGGAACTGTTTTTTGACACAAAGAAAGAGGGCAGACCGATAATACGGTTTCCCTTGATAGTTCTAACGTCCCCCTCCCTCTTCAGTCAGTCTATGAAGATTGCAGCTGCAATGTTGCCGATTCAGAGAAATCTCAAAAATAATCACAGTGAGTCACGTAGTGACAGTAATTGTTATACGATACTTTTTATTCTTAAATTAGGTTTCTTAGTTCCATATATTTCTTACCTCAGCGTATTTACTAGGAACTTCGGCCTTCTCGACACCGAGACAGACTCGACATGGCGTCGCAGCGGCCATCTGTAGCACCACTTGGCCCACGCCTGAGCCCAAATCGACAAACACATCTTCGGATGTTATATCGATTTGGTCAATCATCTGAGAGATCAACTCGTACGATGTCTCTCCGTACACCTGCGATTTAAGATTAACACAAACATTTAATCATATTTTAGTAGTTATTGGTATCGAGAAAAAATTGCTTGCCTGTAAAGTCGGTTTACGGACGATAATTTTACGTGATAACGGTGAGAGATAGATGCGTGATAGATACTACTACCACTGCTGCTGCTCTGGAACGTGACATTTTTCGTGCGTGCAGCCGGTGTTCATCGATTAATCGATTTATAAGTTGTTGATTATTGATTTATAAAGGGATGTTGCAGATGCCGATTTTTTTTACATCCGCGTATGTGAATGTGGATGCCGAATTTTAAAAACTCACCTCACATCCGCGGATTCAAATGCGGATGCAGATGTTTAAGTTTAATACTTATTGTTAGTTTGAATAGACTCAGAACACAGGTAGGCGGATAAGAAAACCTGGTGAAATGGGGCTTTTCGGTCGATACTAATGGTCAGTTATGCCAATGTGGAGACATTCAAACAATGAGCCACTTGTTATCTTGCTCTTAATGCACCAGCACCTGCACAATGGGTGACCTGATGGCTGCTAATGCAAGCGCCATTCAGGTGGCTAAGTATTGGCAGGATATAATTTAATTTACGATTTGCCACCGACTCGAAAAGAAGAAGAATACTTATTGTTAACAAAGAATAAGGCAAAAGATTTCGCACCTCAGGAGAAAATGGTTCATATTGGTTTAACTTATCCGGGTCAGAAACTGCTTGGTTGTATGTCTGCTGAAGGATGTGCTTCAATAACCCTCTCGATGGGTATTTGTTTAGGCGGTGAGCTGGCAGTGATGTACCCTTTTCCTGCAAAATAAAAAATACAAAAATTACTTCACACTATAGTAAATAATAGTTCTTATAAATAAAGAAATAAACCTTTCGGGGCAACAACGTGATTTGACACTGCATGTCAATAGAATAAATATCACACAAATTGAGCTATACTGTGGGGCTAGTAAGTTGTGAACATGTGTCGTACGATACTGTCCCAACGATACTATATTTTATAACAAATATGTACATATATAGATAAAAATCCAAGACCCAGGTCAATCTGAAAAGATCGTTTTCCATCATGACCTGAACGGGGATCGAACCCGGGGACCCTCGTGTCGCAGGCTGGCGTGTTAACCACTGCGCCACGGAGCTCGCCACGACGCTGGACGACAATAAAACTTTTTTATTTTTCATTTAGTGTCCATTAAAGTATTAACATGGTACTCAAGATCTAGTGTAACCCACCAGTCATAAAATTAACCCATTCAAAAAATTTTGCTATGGAATATTTTTTATTGAACTCAAAATAAATTGGAGCCAGTTTGAAGAGTATCACCGATGGCATAATAAAAACCTGCATAATAAATCACTTAACTGCATATAAATGCAAAATGCTTATTTCGGCAACCTTGACATTGGCGATGTGATGAAATGACCGATCGATACAAGTACTACGTCATTTAAGAGCAATGTCGATGGCCTTGGATGCGATCTCGAATCAAGGTTCGATACAGCTAGTAAGCTACGAATAATAAGTGCCGCTCCAAACAGACAAGACAAGCGGTCATTAGCTTTGGCTATACATAGAAGAGCAAGGAGCACGCCACACTCGTGACGTGGGCACGTGTCTCGATCGGCCGCACTGTTCCACTCCACAGGAAGTACGGCCGGTTTTGTGCTTGCATCATCATGCCAGCGTTGTATGTATCCAATGAAACAATTTCGTATTGTGCAGTTACTAGATATACGAGTTACTATACAATCCATGTATCACGCGACATGCCTGGAGCGGTTCACACATCATGCCAACTAAGAAAAACCCGGCCAAGTGCTTCTATCTATAATAATTTTAAAATTATTAAAAATATTTTTATTTTATAATGTAATTAAAAATTTATGCATTTTGCAATTTTTCCTTTATTTGTGATATAAGACGTTGCTTCGTACCAAATTTCAAGATTCTGAGTTCACGGGAAGTACCCTGTAGGTTTTAATTCCCTTGCGAATGTCGAAAATTTGCGACATAATGGGCTGTATCTTTTGATTGCGTTGCTGTGAAAAAATCAAAGACGTTTGATTAATTGATATGAAGTTTAGCTTGATACCTCCACGCGTTCCTGAGAAAAAGGGTATTGACAGACAGACAAAAGTAATCCTAGGGTTCCGTTTTTTTCCTTTTGACGTACGGAACCTTAAAAACCGCCCAAGTGCCAAACCAAACCATTATATACAAAAACGACAAAAATATCATGTCTGTTGTATGGGAGCTCCATTTAAACATTAATTTTATTTATATTAAATTATTTATTCAATATTCTGTGAATATTTCAAGTGTCTACCTGTTGCCGTTATCAATATCGAGCAAAAAAATCACGTTTGACGTATGGGAGCCCCCTAAACCTCACTGATGATCATCAAAATCTATGTAGTACGCACTTTTTAGTGTGTAAGCTAGATTTTTCCAAAGAATATTGAAAAACTTCAGAAATTGAAAGCTTTCCCCATCATAATAGCCCATATGTAGGGTCCACATCGGTACGTCAAGGAAAACCTCACAAAATTAAAGCTAAACATGTGCTAGGCTTAGCGAATAAAGCTTGCCATCCTTAGCCATCATAAAATAAACCAAATCCCGCCAAAAACATTACATGTTAAGTTGGTTGCCAACACTCAAAGTTTATCAGCATTAATTGTCAAACAATTGTGAGATCTTTAGTAGAGCCTTGCATTAAGCAGAACTCAAATAGGTATATTCTGATCGATAAGACTAAAGTAAAAAGTAAAAAAAGTAAAAAAGTATTTATTTTCTCCAAAAAGACAACAAAACACATGCATATTTTTACAAGAAATTGTTGGAGACTGGTGTCTGTTGAAGGCTAGGCCTGTGTAACAGTACACCAGTGCTCTCACATCTGGATGTGACTAATAATAATAAAATATTTCATTATAATAACAAACGACATAAATGTTTATTTGTTTAAATCGTAATACATGATTCTAAAAGCTTATATTTTATCACTTACAAGCTACGCGTAGATGAATTAATATTTCCCATAATTGTGACATCATATATGGCTGCATAAAATATAGAAACTAGAGAAGTGTAATAGTTTAAGTGTGAGATTGTCGAATGGGTATAAATAGGTTCTAGTATGTAAGTCGAATGTATAATGTACTATTTTATTGGTCTTCATTTAAATGTGAGCAGTAGATTCTCAGTTTCGTCATAATTAAGAGAGAGCAAATAATTGAAAATGGATCTTTTACAAGAGAAGGATGAGAGAGATATCAAGAATATTTTTGAGTGGAGTTTATTATACAAGAAGGGACCTGTGAAGCAAAGGAATCTGTGTGTAAATTCTGTTGAGAAGCTAGTGGAGGTAGCCACCAGGTGGTTGCGTCTTAAAGAGTTTGGATTGTAAGGAGTGTTAGCATGTTGTTGTAAAATAGTTTGCATAATGTATAGTTGACGGACTGATAAAACTTCGCAAAATTGGTATAATTCAGATGTGGGATATAAAAATGGCTTGAAGGTACAGACTTTGAGCAGGGCTCTCTGTGCTCTTTCAAGTTTTATTAGAACGGATTTGCAGGCTCCACCCCAGGAGGTTATACAATAGGTAAGTAAAGACTGTCCCAAAGCAAGATACGCCATTTTAACAATATTTGGGGATGCCACATGTCGTAGTCTTTTGAAAATATAAATCAATTTGCGAATTCTTCCAGCCGTAACATTAATATGTGGACTGAAGTTTAAATTTTGATCTATAGTGATCCCTAGATATTTTACAGAAGTAGAAGGAACTAAAGGACTGCAAGAACAATTGGAATTATAATTTTGATGAGAGTGGGCTATAATAGATATGTTTGCTAGGATATTTCTATGGGAGACTAAATTGTAAATGGAGAAGTTTACAAGTTGGGTTTTGTTAATATTAAGTGTTAGAAGGTTAAGCTGGAGCCACCTGGAAACAGCGTCCATTCCAATTTGAGCATGGCGGTATGTCTCTTCCCAGGTTTTGGCAAAAAATAAGAGGGCTGTATCATCTGCATACGATATTATTTTACAGTTAGGGATATTCAGTGAAAAGAGGTCATTAATATAGACGAGGAATAGGGTAGGGCCCAAAATACTACCCTGAGGAACTCCATATTGAATGGGAAGATCAGAGCTTAGTTTTTTATTTATAGACACACATTGAGATCGATCCGCTAAATAGCTTTCGAATAGTTTCAGTTGAGTACCTCTTACACCCATAGCCTCAAGCTTCAATAGGAGGATAGGGATCGAAACAGTGTCAAAGGCCTTAGCGAAATCCAAAAACATGCCAACGCACTTATTCCCACTGTCCAGGTTCCGAACAATAGTATCCGTCAGGTTATGAACAGCATCATTTGTTGATCTTCCTGAGCGGAATCCATATTGATTGGGAGAGAGAATGGAGTGCGACTCAAGGTAGGATTTAAGCCGAATATTAATGAGGCGTTCTAAAATTTTAGAGAGGGCTGGGAGGATGGATATCGGTCGGTAGTTCTTCGGCAAATTTTTTTCACCATTTTTGTGGATGGGATGAATTAGGGCTTTCTTGAAAGCGGAGGGGAAAATACCCGAGGTTAATGATATATTGCAGATATGTGTGATGAGGGGAATCAATACATTTTTATATCGTTTTATAAATGCCGTCGAAAGATTATCCCATCCAACTGCACAATCATCTCTTAATGAATCTATAATATTACGCACTTCTTCTGTAGTGGTATCAAGAAGAACAAATGATCCAGGGAATGAACAGCTCTGATAATTATGGGAGGCTGAAGGAGGAGGAGAAGAGGCATTCTGTTTACTGATGTTTTCTGCGAGTGATTTACCGACATTGACAAAGTAAGAATTTACATAATCTAGGGAAATTTCAGGAGTGGGCTTACAGAAAAGTAGTTCATTGGCCGTGGAAGGTGACTTCTCTAAGTTTGTTATATTTTTGATAGCTTTCCATAGTGACTTCGAGTTATTACCTGCTTTTTTTAATAGACTCTTTATCGTACGCACTTTTTACTGATTTTATAGTGGAGTTACAGAATGAGCGATATCTTAAATAAGTTATGCGAAACGTCTCATTGGAGGGATCTTTTATGTGTTTTTTATGATCGATAAGACTGAATACAAACTCTAAACTTGGTATGTGGCTAATGCTTTAAATAAATTAATACCACAGCCGAGTCGATTCGTATCGCTATTATGTAAGCCATTGAATTCAAAAGTTGTTATTCAATAAAAAAATACATTCAATACTGTCAGTTATTTATTACCTATGGCCCTATGCCCTCAAAATGTCATGAGCAAACTTCTCTATTTAGAAGTTTGCTTCATAGCGAAAAAAGCAAACGGCTCGCTAAAGTTTGTGTAACCCGTATAATTGTAGCTATAGAGTTAGAAGGCTACTATATTTAGCCCGAAGTGAAAAATCAATAACGACCTCTATAAGGTGGCGGGCGAGTGCGGCACGCGCGTCCCACATCTCGCGGCACCCAAGCACCGCGGTGGTGTGGGGTGCGGCCGGCCATGCTGCCTCGCGACGCCGTCCGTTTGTTTACTATACGAACGCAATTCATTCAATGTCTTGTATAACATTGGATCGGCTTCCTATTTTTAAAATGTTTGTTTGCGCTTGGTTTCTGCCCTTTCATAAAACAAGTTTGGAAGCACACAGCAGGAGCTTTATTCGTTATTCTCGCGGGGTCAAACTACTCCTATCTAAGATTAAATAACAAATACGAAAATGATTTTCTTGATTAGGCTTAATTACTATGTACAATTATACATTATCTACTCATTCTGCCATAATGAATTTGTATTTGTGCATTACACGATATTATGGGTGCCATTTTCAGTTTTATGTAAGCCATTGAAATTAAAGAAATCATATATTATTTATTACCGCATAGTGAAAAATGTCTGTGGATCTCGTATCTTTAGTTTATTTTGGTATAATTACCTAACCCAAATTAAGCCTAAAGCCCTAAGCTCGGGCTTAGAATTTTTGTAATATTGTTTAAACTGTTCCTTACATGCTCTCAGCTATTGGAATCGTTCTTTTATCTTAAAAAAACTTTAGAGATATTTTGTTTGAACAAAATAAAGTTACCTCTACTATTGTATTTTCTCCCCTCGATTATGCGTAGCGTAACTGGGTTAGGGGAACCTGGCTACCCAGACAAATCAATATAACAATTCTCTCAGAGGAGTTTGGTCAGAAAGTTATAAAAAGAGATTCTTCGTTTCCTGTTAGTAGATAATACTAGTTATGTTTATTTTGCTCCGTAGTTTCGAAAAGAAATCATCAAATCAAGTAAAATCTTTAAGATACATAATAGGCTCGTTTCATTCATCAATCATATTAAAAGTAGTTCCTTAGTTAATAAAAATATATTGCACACATAGTTTTTTTGTCAATTAAGCAATAAAGAGCACGTTAAGTTCATGAGTGACGTCACAGTTTGCTAAAAAGTGTAGCAGACTGTGACGTCATACAGAATTTTAACGGGCTATATCTTTAAGCTTTATTTTATTTTGTTATACTTACTAGTACGTAACCATATTTTTTTCATTATCTAACTGACGGACTAATTATATTTTAATAGGAAAGTACCCCGATTATAATGCAGACGACTTCAAATTAAATGTTATTTATCATATAATTTCTTGATTTCTCTGAATATCGTGTTGGGCGTGGGGCTCTGGGACTAGCCCAACACAGCTATGTCAAGTCAATCATCGAACGGCGGCGGCGTACATCGTACGATGACGCAACAAACTTTCGTAGGGCCGTGCTGCTGCCTAAATAGCACATACAGTGCGATGTGTGTGTTGCATCACACGTACCACTACTGACGGGTTATTCACGAACTGGGCTTACAGATCTTTCTGTTTAGGTTTGTAATGATTTTATGAATAAGCCAACTGTATTGTCATTACATTTGTATTTAAGGAGTGTCAATATAAAGGATAATTCCGGTTATTGGAGCCCTTTTGTACACTGGGTTAGTGTACAAAAGGGCGCCAATAACCGTTCTTGTTCTAATAGACAATAGCATAATTGCTTGACCATTTGTTTATTATTTTTAGGGTTCCGTACGTCAAAAGGAAAAAACTGAACCCTTATAGGATCACTTTGATGTCTCTCTGTCTGTCCAGACCCTTTTTCTCAGGAACGCGTGGAGGTATCAAGCTGAAATTCAAATCAAATAGTCTACTGTGCCTTCGATCTGTTAAAAATCAAACGTCTAAGCCAACGCTATCGCTATATAATTTTCGACATTCGCAAGGGAATCCAAACCTACAGGGTACTTGCCGTTAACCCAGAATCTTGAAATTTGGTACGAAGCAACGTCTTATAGCATAGATAAAGGAAAAAAAACCGGGCAAGTGCGAGTTGGACTCGCGCACGATGGGTTCCGTACTGTTATTCCATAACAAGATAAAAATTATTAAAAATATTTTTATTATATAATGTAACTAAAAATTTATACTTTTCGCAATTTTTCCTTTATCTGTGCTATAAGACGTTGCTTCATACCAAATTTCAAGATTCTGGGTTAACGGCAAGTACCCTGTAGGTTTGGATTCCCTTGCGAATGTCGTAAAAACACGAAAATTTGTGGCATAAACTGCTGTATCTTTTGATTGCGTCGGCTTAGAAGTTTGATTTTTTCACAGCTCCAAGGGACAGTAGACCTGAGTATTTGATATGAATTTTAGCTTGATACATCAACGCGTTCCTGAGAAAAAGGGTCTTGACAGACCGACAGACAGACGGACAACCGAGTGATCCTATAAGGGTTCCTTTTTACTTTTTGAGGTACGGAACCCTAAAAAGCGAAAAGTTTATTTCGCATTTTTAGTTTTTAGTTACATCTATCTATATAAATAAAAGGAGAAGCTGACTGACTGAACGAATGACTGACTGACTGACATTTCAACGCAGGGCCTAAACTATAAGAGTTAGGAACTTGAAATATTGCACAAGCAAAAGAAGCAAAAGGAAAACCCCCTTTTATAACGTAGAGGAGCACTAAGAAAGGATTTTTGGAAATTCATCTCCTAAGCGGGTAAACGGGGGTACAAAGTCAGTATGAAACTTTGCCGTTTTTGAAGGTTTACGAATGAAATTCAGCATGAAGGTTCTTTACTGAAAGGCATAAAACATGAGTAAATTATTTTTTTCAAAATTTATCCCTTAGGGGGTTAAACGGGGGCGCAAAGTTTGTATGAAACTTTGCCGTTTTTGAAGTTATACGTATGAAATTCAGCATGAAGGTTCTTTATTAAAAGGCAAGAAACACGAGCAAAATATTTTTCTTAAAAATCATCCTTTAAGGGGGTAAAACGGGGATGCAAAGTTAGTACCTATAATTCGCGAATTTTTCTCATTTCTAAACTTCGACGTATGAGGATAAGTATATAAGTTCTCGATTACAATTTAAAAAATCAGATAAAAAAATGTCGCCGTAGTTTAATCACGATCATGATCAATACAATAACGAAGAAAAATAATTTTAGCTTGCACAAACTCATTAGTGTTTACCGGCATCGTCAAGTTTGGATTGGAACAGGTATAGATTCCAAAACATTTTTAGTTTCATGCATACGTGTGTCCAAATTCAGTATGTTTGATTAGTGAATAACCCGTACAGATGCATTTGGTGAAAATTAGAAAGCGTCCCTTCGCTTCCATTCAGACAGCGCAATACCACACGTTATGCCGCTTTATTGTAACGCAGTTCACTGTGCCACGTGTTCACTGACTTGATAAGAATTCGTCGCAATTGATAAGGAATGGACTCGAACTATTAATTACTTAATATTATATTAGTAAATTTCGTCACTTTTGACGATAAAGAACGCAAGAAAAACTTTGACTTTTAATTTGACATAACAATAATAATTTTCTTTTAGAATATGATTTAATTAGATACACAAAATCTCTAGTATATTTTTCTTATTTATTTTCCATAAACTCAAGAATCTTTCTTTAAGTTGATTGCATAATTTTACCGGAATAAATTGCACTTAAATTTACAATATTTTTAATGATATCTATGAAGAGATTGTAGAATTTTTACCCACAGTAATCGAAATCAATTTATTTGTGATCTTGCTTTAAAATTATTATAAATAAACTACGACCAGCGAAACAGGATATTGTGCCAAAACCGAAACTGAAAATGTAGTGTAAACTTAGTGTAAATCATAAAAATTACTTTTGTTATTATGTATTAAAATATATATTTGACACATAATAAGAGTTAAATCATATAAATAAAAGAAAACAACAACAAGTGATCATGTCATATAAAATTGTAGACCCACTACTAGACTGGGCTGACTGTTGTGTGTGACGCGCCTGTGGCGACAACAATTCAACCGAACAAGTAAGTTTCGGTAAGGCCGAACGTTGGCCGATTTTATGCCGAAACCGAAACTGTCGTCGAACAAAACTCTTATATGTAAACCAATATAAACCAATCTATTATTCAGGGCGAGCTAAGTGAGCTCTCACTATTCCACAATCTATGCATTATTGTGGTACACGTTATTCAGAAACTATGATACACCTAATTGGTTAAAGCTTCATTAAAATTGTTTCAATTCTTATCTATAATAAATTTATACTAAATGTGTTTATTTATCTATTATAAAATAGCGTGCTCTCATAAAAAGCACCCTTTTTGCTAATTTTCACTATTTATTTTTAAGTGTGATTCTACATAAAAATAAGCAACTGTATCTATCATGATTCGTGGTTGAGAACGAACGGACGCTGGCGCAGCCAAAAAAAGGTCATTAACACTACGTGAGACATTCGCGTTCGCTCAATATTGCGGTCAACGCCCGCACTCGCGGCCCGCACTGTACCAAAAATTGCGCCACAAGTCTCAAAGAATCAAATGAATATCAAACAACGTTATCTAAAAATCTATGCGAACTCATGGACGATCACGGCTATGAGACTATTACATATTGTACTGACAAAATAATGTCAAATAAAGTGGGAATAACAATATAGTCAGAAATAAAGAACACGCCTAAATGTGAGCGAATGACTTTTAAGGGTAAAACAAGGACAGAGGAGGCAGTGCACTGATAGAAGCCGTCTGTCTGCTTACTCAGGTCACTACACCTAACAAGTCAAGACATACTTGTAATAGTTTTATTTTGCGAAGAAGGAATGCGGATATTACTTACATATCTATTGAATGTCATAAGGTAACTTATTTTTGCTCACGCATTAGTCGTATCCCAGGGTAGTTTTGACCATGGAGAAATTCAATTAAATGAAGGTATGATTAAGAAACAGAAAGCTAATAAATGTTAACTGATACTCCACACATTACAGAACCTCAGCTGCAACTTGGACAAACTGTACCCGTCATGCTTCCCTTTAAGTTAAGATTACCAAAGAACCTTATTTAGCGTATGGCACTAACATTATAAATTCAACTTTGTAGGTTTAGTACGTTCGCTATGTTTCGTTCATCGCGTGAACATCAGGCGGAACAAAGGACAAACGATTTTATAAGTTATTTATTTATTGCATGAACAATACCTTGGTTTTATTGATCAAAAACTCACGCAGGCAGGACGCAATAATAATGTTATGGCTTATATCATTTGTCGCAAGTGAAACAGAAGCCACAACTTATTTACATTAATCGGTTCCTACTTGTAGCACCGGGGCTCCAAGGTTAAAACACGCTCTCACAGAATGCCGGTCATGACTGCCCTGCCATCAGTCTATCTGGTGACATCATTTGTTCGTTCGCCCTATGCAAATAACTTAAAACCTAGTTAAGCTTTTGCGTCATTCATTGTCTATCCAGTAAATTAAAATGTGTGTAGTAGTACTTAGTAGTAGTAGTATATGTAACAATTTAATTTTTTTTTTTATGGATCTTCGTGATGAAAAGCGAGGTTTTTAATATGTTAATATTAAATTAATTAATACTGTTCTGTACGTTGATTAACATATCTTACTTTTTTTATTTATTCATGTCGCAAGTAGATGTATTTGGCTATTCCTTGAATTTTAAAAGGCATATCCGAAAATTCCTGAACATCATTGGTATGGTACAAAAATTACCCTTATAAATAGTCAAGGTACCGATAATAATATTAAATTCAGCCAGACCTAATCTATTACGTTTATGTGCGTGTACAAATATTGTATTTTTATATCTGCCTGAGGGACCTACTGAAATTTTGTATCAGCTCTCCAACTACACACTATCGAGAGTTAAACGCCTCACAGATGTTGTATTCGATCTTGGTATTGCTTCGTTAGATACGAAAAAAGTCTGCATTTAAGAATCTGTCTGTGAAGAAGTCTGGATTGAGGAGGAAAAAAATTGGAGCATCTCGTAGTCCTGCAACAGAATTACGAAGAACTTGTTGACTTAAATTTAAATAGTATTTTTAAAATAGTGCTTTTAAAATGTATTGAAGTTACCTCAACAATATCACTATGTTAACACACTAATCAAAATCGGTTTAATGGTGAGGTAACGATATACATATAATCGCACGATCTAAGTTCGCGGCGAACTAGGTACTATGTTTTTATAAATAACACTTTCATAGCCGTTCAGGACCACATATATTATTCTCATATAAAATAATTGATAATCTTTCAGATATAAACCCGACTTCAAACTATCTAAACCCATTAAGTAGAAGTCATCTATACTAATATTATAAAGCTGAAGAGTTTGTTTGTTTGAACGCGCTAATCTCAGGAACTACTGGTTCAAATTGGAAAATTATTAATTGTGTTGGATAGTCCAATAATGGAGGAAGGCTTTAGGCTATAAAACATCACGCTGCGACCATTAGGAGCGAAGCATCAATAAAAATGTTTTAAAAACGGGGAAAAATTATTCATCTCTACTAATTTATCATAATAACAGAACAGCTAGTATAAAATATACATTAACGACGATACGATTTGTAGTAGTTTATTTACTTCAACGCAAGTTGCAAAACTGTAGTCGATTATAATAATAGTGATAAACTATCGCCATAGCAACAGGTGAAGCAGGTGCTTTAAGACCCACCTAACATTTTGTTATCTTGCATGTTGTTTAGACGCACCCCTCCTGGCCAAACTACCTGTACACAGCTGCCTTTTAAAAATTAAAATATCACTGTTACCAAAAATAGACCACATAATCTAGAAAACTGGGAAGAGATGTTTCTGTTATACATATTTTAGTGTGATCTACATACCTAGTTGCAGCAAATTCACCGCATCCTTGAGATACAAATTTAGAGGAAGCATAAATTTACATTTACGTGTTAGAATTTAGGGCAAAGTAGCTATAATAAATGTATGTAAATACTACAGTGAACATGCGTATTTGTCTAGTTCCTTTTGTATGAATTGCCTAATACGAGTCTAAGGTGAATAGATGTATATCCCTTATTTCCGATGTCATAATAAGAAACAGAAACAGCATGCAATGTGTATAAATAGGTAACCTCGTGCGGCGTCTGTGGACATCGATCGCTGCGTCCTCGCCGCCATCTTGGCCCTCGTGTCTCCCTCCTGCAGCTCGCGCCCCTCTCCCCTCTAATGCCCCTCACTGTCCCACATTTACCATTATCATCGTGTCCTATTCGCACATATCAGACACAAGGTAGTTGTGATTTCTGATGACCGCTGGACTAGATTGCGAATTGTATTGTACTCGAGTAGTGCTAAATTAGCAAGTACTCATGCTTACCTACGTACATATCAACCTACACTGCGTTAAAAATATCTTCAAGGAGAAATTGTTTTCCGTGTTTCCTATTATTGTTTGGACGTGTGCCTATTGACAAGAGAACATTTTACTGTTTGCCAACTGAGCCCCGTTACATAGAAAAACGTATCGTTGCGTCCCTAGATATCGGTGTATTAGAGTTGCGTCTTACCAATAAACATATTCAGTAAGAATGTTTGTATACATGCTAATAAATAATGACAAATATCACTGTTTAACCTATTCACAATTATAGATGTAGGAAGTTCTACAGATAGAAATAGATGAAGGTGACATTGAGGTTGTTTCCGTGAGAGTAAAGTATACCAAGTGGCAGACAGAAACTGTATGCAGCGACGCGTCACGTCACGCGTCACACACCAACAAGGCACGCAAACATATAATACAACCGACTACTAGTGCCACTAGAGATGCATTGTGAATGCAGTGCAGCGAATTCATGATACAATTAATACATAGTCACAATAATTATGCATAGTTTTAAATGGCATCAACAGGTTTCTATGTACCTTTATACTATCAATAAAAACACTATCAACAGTTAGCTCAGAGTATGAAAACATAGAGAAATGAACCTAAAATTACGATATAAAACACAAAAGTGTGGCATAATGCCTGTTTCAAACTAAGTACATAATGTACAATGGACCATTTGAAGGTGAACATCAGCGGAAAAGCGACCTTCCGAGATAAGAGGGCTAATAACTACGATAACAAGCCACAACACATGTTTAGATCACAAGTTACGTTCCTATTGTTCAAGAAATCTTTACACGATTACCAAAGGAAAATTGGTTCTAATATTGTGACATTATTTCCTATTCTAAATATTATAATACTGTCAGTTCTAAATAATTTAATAAGATAAGGATAACAGAACCTAGGCAACGGTTTGTGCTCGTAGTGAAATTCAGTGGATAAAAAGTGAACACGAAGAAATTCAATTTATTTTTAGGGTTCCGTACCTCAAAAGGAAAAAAACAGACCCCTTATAGGATCACTTGTCCGTTTGTCTGTCTCTCTGTCAAGACCCTTTTTCTTAGGAACGCGTAAAGATATATCAAATACTCAGGTCTACTGCCCCTCGGAGCTGTGAAAAAATCAAACTTCTAAGACAAGGGAAACAAAAGCTAAAGCTGGTTATGCCGCAAATTTTAGTGATTTTTCTGAGTTCATGGGAAGTATCCCGTGAACTCAAAATCTTGAAATTTGGTACGAAGTACCGTCTTATAGCACAGATAAAGGAAAAACTGCGAAAAGCATTAATTTTGAGTTACGTTAAGTTTGAAATTATTAAAAATATGTGTATGATACACATATTTTTAATAATTTCAAACTTATTATATGTAAAATGTACGGAACCCTTCGTGCGCGAGTCCGACTCGCAATTAGCCATATTTTTCTCTGCTAAAATCAAACGAGGTCATTGTTCTTAAACTAGGTTAACATTGTTATTCTTATGAATGTCTATAATACTCAAAGTTGACTTCCGGAGCAAATATCGCAAGAGAACAAAAAGTGGTAGCATTCAGTACGATGCAATACAAGAAATAGACCGTTCAACAAGATATAAACACATACAGTAGAATTATGTTTGTAGGTCCTTCGCCGCCAAAGAATATTTTCGCGTTAAATAGCTTTCAATGACTGATTACCATCCATCAAATTGGGCGCCCGCAACAACATGCCTGTTGAAATATGAATCAAGTGGCATGCGGATATAAAATGGGAGAAGGGCGATGGGAGTTGGGAGGTGGGAGGTGCGACGGGCGCAGCTCACAAGCCACCCGACCACTGGAATACACTCCGCACGGAGGTCAGGGCGCGAGTGACGCTGAGTAAGTATTCACGGCCGTCTACCTAAGTAATTATGAGTTTATGACATACTTTGCCACTATGTAGTAACAAAAATAATTGATTAGATGAAACACCAAATACTTGTAGTTGTAGCTTTGCTACTACACCAATTGAAATGGGACAAAAATTAATTAAGTATTCTTTTAGACTTGTAGGTAACAACTGGTTTGTATCAAAACAAATTCGTAAGTCAATAACCTCTCCGCCACCTTATCTTAAAATAAATATTACATTTGATTGTGTGTATCAGTGGTCTAAGTAACTAAACCAGAGGTCACTTGAAGTCACTTCCTAAGACAGTCAAATCTCAATGTCTTAAGCAATGCCCGCCGCACGCCACACGCAGCGCCGCGCCTCTTCTGTTAGTTTCTTGCCTTATAGTTTTTTTTTTAATATAGGTAGTTTACTACAACTACCTATATTAAAAAAAAATCTACATTATGATAATTATCAGATGAATTTTAAAGCTTTTTCTCCTAGGATTCACAAATTCCAATCCCGGTATTAAAGACAAGGGGTGCCTACAGGACCCTATATTTTGTACTATTACTATTTATCCATTCGTCTGTCTGTGACAGAGCTTAATTACCGCTTCGCAAGTTATATTTAAAAGTAACAAAATCAAGCAACCTCACACGGAAATTCCTCGTAAACGGCTAGAGGAGTTTTCAGAAAAAATGTCTAAGTCCCATCTCTAGAAAATTTAATTCAAATAAGAAAAATAAATAGGTTGTCGGTAAAGTCGGTTTACGGACGCAAATTTACGTGATAACTGATAACGATGGAGGAGAGATAGTCACAGCCGAATGCTTAGGTCGATCGTACCTCTCTATCGCTTGTTCCGCGCTTTCGCTTGCACACGGAACGTGACACTTTTTCGTGCGTGCAGCCGGCGTTTATCGATATATAAGACGTTATCACGTCTTAAACCGCATCCAAGGCACTTCAGCTTTTTCAGAGCTATGGTGCCTCAGACACACACATAGAGCGGTCAAACTCATAACATACCTAATATTACGTCGGGGCTTAAAAATTTAAATTAAAGTAGGCCCACACAACTACAAAGAGCAACAAACACCTGCGTTTGGTAAACAACTCGTGCATTGTGACTCACACATATTGTCATTCATTCATTCATTCAGCGAATATGTTGGGGTACCGTCTGTCACTTTATATTAACGAAGCAAAATGAATAAAAGAGTCATCATCATCATTTCAGTCGTAAAAAGTCCACTGCTCAGCAAAAAGCCTCTCCCAAGGATTCTTCGTTCAATGTGAGGATATTGCCATACTCAGCACACTTGGCAGGCGGGTTGGCGAGCGCAGTGTATTTGGCTTCTTGTGCTTCCGTTGCTGCTGCCCATTGAATGAATTTTTAAACTGGGGAAGGATATAAATTAATTGTATTTGGCAAAGGTATAAGGATATTGTGAGATTACTACTCATTTGGATGAATGGGGGAAAAGCAAGTAGCAGCTCGGGAAGCCAGGTGCGCGTACCCGATGCCATACCTGCGACCACCTGGCAAGCAGTTGAGGATGACACCCTGACTGCCCTGACCAGATTTTAGAGTAAGTTGATAGAAAGACTTCAGACTGTGCTAGTTATTTGTTATATGTAGGCTAAAAACCGTAACAGATACACATCGTTATGAGTATTGGCAGTTTTTGCTATTATATTTGCTATTAGGCATATTTAGTAACATAAATGTAACAAATCTTAGGCAGGAAACTAACAGATGCGGTGCGGCGGAGGCGCGGCCAAGAGGCGAAGAGTCAAAACAACAGAATATTAACCTTAATAGTATGTGGCATAAAGTCGTAGTAACATTTCTGTAGTGCGCCCGGCGCCATCATGCGGCGTGCGTCTTTTTGCGTCGCGCCGCCGCCGCTTGCGGCACGCCTCCGCTGCACCGCCGCCGCTTCGCGGCGCGCGGCACGTATTTTGAACAGTGTTGCCTGAAGGTTACATTTCTTACATTTTTCGTAACTTTTGACCTCCTCGCGTAACATGTAAGTAATTTTTATATTTAGGGCAATTTTCGTAACTTTTGAGAGCAACGAGATTTGTAATACTAGATTTTTATTGCAATTCAACGCATTCAATTTAAACTATAAACCATATTATCTTATCATCTAAATATCCTGTTAATACGTAATTTCGGCACTACAGCCAGAGTAATGATTACCCAGTAAAGTATCGATCTAGATCTTAGAATATTTTTTTTTGTATTTTGGTAAAGACAGACTTACATATGGCGCAGACTATAATAATGGGGCAGGGCAGGTTGGTACAGGGTAGGTGGTCTCTTCTCTATCACTATTATTATAAACGAAAATCACTGCCGGTATATGCGCGATATACTCGACCGATTAGATGCCGCAAAGCGTTATGCTATACGTTAGTGGTCACTTTATAGGATAGCGTTGTGTGGTGGGTTATACTCCGACCCCAAAAACACGTAAATTAAAAAAATTACAATAATGTAATTTTTGCTGCAAAAATGTAACATTTCAGGAAACGAAACGTAATATATATATATACAGGAGGCACAAACATGCGTGACGATGCTGAATTTAATATACAATTTTGCCAAATGGTAGAGCAGTATCCTGCTTTGTATGATTATACTAATACGAACTATAGTAACAGAAATGTGCAGGACACATTTTGGAGCATAATTTCAAAAAAAGTCGCAGCAACGGATAAGTTTCATTTATTTTCATACCTACATAAAAATACATACACAAATAATAAAGAAATTGTAACTTTACCTATGATTATTACAAATAATCATAGGTCAATAACCGCCGCTCGCGGCGCGCCACACGCCTCCGCCTCTTCAGTATAATTCACGAAGCGGCGCGGACATTTGCCGCGCCGCACTGAGATGCCCGCCGCACGCCACACGCAGCGGCGCGCCTCTCCTGTTAGAGTCAGAGTTAGTCTCCTGAAGAGGCGCGGCGCTTCATTACGTTTCGTTTCCTGAAATGTTACATTTTTGCAGCAAAAATTACATTATTGTAATTTTTTTAATTTACGTGTTTTTGGGGTCGGACGGAGTATAACCCACCACACAACGCTATCCTATAAAGTGACCACTAACGTATAGCATAACGCTTTGCGGCATCTAATCGGTCGAGTATATCGCGCATATACCGGCAGTGACTTTCGTTTATAATAATAGTGATAGAGAAGAGACCACCTAACCTACCCTGTACCAACCTGCCCTGCCCCATTATTATAGTCTGCGCCATATGTAAGTCTGTCTTTACCAAAATACAAAAAAAAATATTCTTAGATCTAGATCGATACTTTACTGGGTAATCATTACTCTGGCTGTAGTGCGGAAATTACGTATTAACAAGATATTTAGATGATAAGATAATATGGTTTATAGTTTAAATTGAATGCGTTGAATTGCAATAAAAATCTAGTATTACAAATCTCGTTGCTCTCAAAAGTTACGAAAATTGCCCTAAATATAAAAATTACTTACATGTTACGCGAGGAGGTCAAAAGTTACGAAAAATGTAAGAAATTTAACCTTCAGGCAACACTGTTCAAAATAAGTGCCGCGCGCCGCGAAGCGGCGGCGGTGCGGCGGCGGCGCAGCGGAGGCGTGCCGCAAGCGGCGGCGGCGCGACGCAAAAAGACGCACGCCGCATGATGGCGCCGGGCGCTCTACAAAAATCGACTTTATACCACATACTATTAAGGTTAATATTCTGTTGTTTTGACTCTTCGCCTCTTGGGCGCGCCTCCGCCGCACCGCATCTGTTAGTTTCCTGCCTTAGGAGTTGTGTTGAGTAGCTTATGTTGATCTAGTTATACTATTTAGTGAATCGTGTTAAATCTTGTAGTGTGTGATAAGATAACTGCGGATATTGGAAGATATACTAGGTTCTTAATAAGATAACTACGACTGACTGTAAGAACTGTGGAGGTATTTAAAAAGTGAAAGATTATTTTGACTATTTGTAATCCTAACTTCTTTATGCTTAGCTGCATCGGGGTGGCATGATTCTCGAGATATTCGCCCATTCCTTTGACCGGACTTTACTGGGCATCTATGTTTTCGATCGGTAGTCATATTGGACATGCAATATCATCTTATTACACTTACTAACAGTGAAGTTCTATTTACGATTATCAGTGAGCAAGAATATATTTACCAGTGCAACAACGGAGTCGATTGCGCGGTTGAAGCGGTCGCACAGTGCTCGCATACTCTCGTACGAGTGGGTGTCGTAGTCGCACAGGATGTTGTTCTCCAACGCCGCCTTCATCTCCGGCAGGTCGTCGCACACCCACCTGCGCAAGTTTAATTGATACTATACACACTTTCCCACAAACCGAACATGGATGCATTACATGAAATACGTCATACAAATATTACGTAAGCATGAAAGGGGGTGGGGCTAGGTTTGGCTTATTTTTTTGACATCGGGGACTGGAAGGTTTACATGGTGATGACGTCAGCAATATTTTGCAAAATAATCAAGATAAATCTGAGGGCAGATAAATCTGACGCCCTGCAATTTAAAATCTGTTTTTAGAGGGGTCAGTTTTACCTGCCCTCGACTGTACCAATGTTTACGTAAGCTTGGAAGGGGAAAGAGGTTTTCTTACTTTAGAAAGTCAGCTATTTTTAACCCTTTCCCCACCCTCCCTGGTAGGGAAATGATTAAAAATAGCTGATATTCTGCTTACATAATACTAGAACAACTCCATTATTATTCATAAAAGATTACAGTTATTTACACAATTTTTTTTTAATTAGACACGAAGTGTAGATAGTAGGCACGTTAAGCCGGTGGTCCCGGCTGTCATCTGGTAGTCGTTAAAGGAACCACGTCAGAGGCCGACAGGCGGTTCCGAAGGACTCTGACACCAGGGTGTGCATGGTCGATTGACCGTGACGCCTACTCGAAATGATGATGAGTAATTTTGTAACATTTAAGGAACGTTTTTTCGTTTACTGCAATAATAGGTAAATAATATGCTGCTATAGATCAGTGGACCAATCCTATGGTAAAAATACCCCCGTGATTTAGAACGAGAGTGAGCAGCCTATTTTATTATAATAGTCATCTTTTAGATGTAAGACTAACGAAAACCAAGTTAGCTCACACCGTTCTTCGAAACACAAAAATAAATTAGCAGTTTTGCACTTTTGGTGATACAATAGGATCTCATAATCGAGGGCAGTTTCAAGGCCATGGAGGGTGAGCGCGTCCGGTCGAGATGAGGTCGCGATGTCGGCTCTCGCAATCCGAAATGCTGAGGGACCGAACGGGTTAACCTGCCAAACTGGTTTCCGATTTATTTCCGACGTATGGGAACAGGTGAGCTAGGCGCACCCTGTAGTACTTTATGTCTTTTATTGAATTTGTTGATTTAATCGCAAACTCCAATAGTGAAGTGGAGGAATTCCTCATTTTGCTAATATTCTATATAATTTGAAAAGAACTGGCAAAAGGAAAAATTTCATCTCACCGACAAATAAATAAGTCACGAATATTTTCCTAATCCAATGAAATTAAATCTTCTTACTAGTAAGATTTTCAGGTATCGATATTTGCCTTGAAAAGTTACGATTTAATAATATCTAATATGAGGTTAATTGATCATTTTCTGTTTTATGTATAAGCAGCAAATTTTTATGCGCCTTTAATATTGGACAGTTTTTCTAAACAAATACGTGGCTGGTGGTTAATTATATTATAACTGAAGCTGTGGTTATGTTATGACATTGTTTCGAGTGTAGGTCGGGCAGTAGGGCGACATTGCAAGTACTCGCGAATGCGCGCGAAATTGCCTCGGTCATCGCTCCAACGTCCTTCACACTACACGCACGCAACTGATAGCAGCATATTTTACCGAATGAATACTTAGCTACTACACTAATACTTCTATTTCATTGTCATCATCATTGTAAGTTAGTTCTCAGCCCACTGCTGGTATAGGTCTTTTTTTATGTACACTACCTTAATTTTATTTTTTTAGTAGATTTTTGCTTTTATTTCTTAGGAAGTAGTGTTCATGATTGCTATCTAGGAATTCCAGTTTATACAACAACAGTTCCTTCTAGGTCCCTTCCGAAGAAATTATACACGAAGGAATTATTAACATTATTTAACAAACATACTCATCTATTTTTTTTTATATAACCGACTTTCGCGTTTTTTTACTAACGTTGTTATATTTTCTTAGATTATTTCGCGTGTGGTTATGTTTGTTATTAACATATAACTAATTATCTTGATTGTAGCATAATAATGCATTTTCTTAAATTATTTTGAGTGCGGCTATGAACTTACCGTATTGTTTCTACTATCTCCAAGGCCCCATCGTGTTTGTCCTGAAACAATAAAAATGGGTATTTAATCCTACTATAGGTAAATCATAACAACGTATTATTTAATCTTACTATAGGTAAATTACAACATTCAAAACGAGTAGCAAAAATACTGAAACTGCATACTAAAATGTACATTAAATTCCCGGTCCACGCCCGCAGGATCGACATTAAAAGCTAGTGAACCAATATCATTATCTAAAAACCGTTTATACAATACTTTGACAGCGGAGTATAGAATATAAATAGATTTGTGATAAATGTGTTGGACAAAACAAAAAAAAAAAAAACATATCTCTGGTTAGTTCAGAACATAATACCATAATAGAAGAAGTAGGTACATACGTAAGGACTGCACAGTTATTGCCGTGTTGTACGCGTTTCTTTTTATTACAATCTTTCTTGTGATTTGAGACCCTTAGTACTAATTCTTTTATGGGAGGACATATCAAGCTTGGACAATATTTTGGCTAATTAATTACTGTTAAAGATGACTCTTGGAGTTAGTGTAAAAAAAGAGTTCAATGGTATGTTACTTGGTCATGCAGCCCTACTATGTAGCACTTTGTCAAATTCTCATACACACAAGGCATGCAAATACCTCATCACTACAAGACGAATCTACAATAGTAAAAATAATGACTTGTTTGTGCAATAAATAGATAATTTCAATTGGAAAGATAATATCTTTAGATATAATGGAAAGGAAAATTTAAAAAAATACTATCGTTTGAATACCCCGCGAGTAGATGCAAGCGCTGGTAACGTAAGATTTCGTAGGTATATACTCCCTAGCGCAATACCTAGTTGGTTCTGTGGTATCGTTTCACCAAGCGGCGCGCGCCGTCGAACGTAAACATATTGCTATAAATTTAGGTATTATTATTAAAACTGCTATGATTTTATATTTTCTTAACTTAACGTGGTTCGTAAATTTCCCTGAATAGTGTAGACAATTTCAAATACCTCGGATCAATCGTGGCACCCAGAGCCAGCACAGCAGAAGACATACAGAACAGAATTGCGACAGCTTGGCTCAAATGGCGAGCAATGTCTGGCGTCCTCTGTGATTCTCGAATGCCAATCAAAACTAAAGGCAAAATTTATAAGCAGGCAATACGACCTGCCCTACTGTATAGTTCTGAATGCTGGCCGATGAGAAAAGAAGAGGAGCAAAAGCTTCACACCACGGAAATGAGAATGCTACGTTGGGCTGGGGGAGTGACAAGGTTGGACAAGGTTCGAAATGACCACATAAGGGGATCTTTCAAGGTTGCCAAAATAGAGGAGAAACTACGTGAAAATCGCTTGAAATGGTACGGTCACGTCATGAGAAGGGACGAGGATCACATGACAAGAGTGGTGATGCAAATACCAGACGGAAAACGAGGCCCTGGCCGACCTCCTACTACGTGGAGCCGTACTATTGGAAAAGACCTTAAGATGGCAGACGTCAACACAGAGACAGCACAAAATCGTATCTTGTGGCGAAAGCGTACGAGGAGGGCTGACCCCAAATGAAATGGGATAAACAGTCATGGGAGAAGAAGAACGTGGTTCGTAAATTTATATTTAGTAGTTGTTTTATGCAACTAACAATTGTCTACTGATTTTCAATTAAATTTGTATGAAATTGTTATTTTTCGAGCACATTTGTAACTTGGTCGACTATAATTCTTTAATTTGTAAATTCTACTTAGTTCTGATAGTTTTCCTCACTAGAGTAAAGCGGCTATTAAACCATCCTGAATTTAAGATCCGATGGGAGGGACGCCGCTATACATTAGAAACTATGCGACATATCTCCAATCGTATCGCACGCAGGATGGTTTAATCAGAGAACGCGATTTAGGATCCGTTTTCAGGACAGAATGATTTAATTTTGTGCAAGAACATACCATACCTTTGGGAGAATAGTGACCAATATTACATGAATAAAATAAAATATATAGAAATATATAAGAAACGATGGATACAATGTATTCTTACGAAGTAATAAATATTGTTTAAAACATTTATGCTTTTCTTTTCTTAATTTCAACGGAGCAAACCACTACGGCTACGGTAATACCAATTTTTTGGATTTTTGATATTGATGGAGCCATAACTTTTGTTTGCTCGACACGTCTATCTCTTGTCGCTCGTCGCTTGCATCTGATTCAGGACGGTGTAATCAGGAGCTCCGACGACTGAATTTCTTGTCCTTAATCGGATCCTGAATTTAGGATGGTATAATACCCCCCTTAAGGTTAATGGCATTCAGGATGGATCGGATCCTGAATTGTTTGTTTTAGCGCAGCGTGTTTGTGCGTACGCAAAATGTCGGTAGAAAGACAGATTAGTATAATAGATGTTTTAGTTTTGTACAAGGACATGCCATACCTCTGGGAAAATTACATGACAGACCGTTTATTACATGAATAAAATATATAGATATATAAGAAACGATGGATACAATAAATTGTTACGTAGTAATAAATATTCTTTTACACATTTCTTCCTTATCTTTTCTTAATTTCAATGAAGCCAACCTCTACGGCTACTGCAATACCAATTTTTTGGTTCTTTGATAAAGATGGAGCCATAACTTTTGTTTGCTCGACACGTCCGTCTCTTGTCGCTCGTCGCTCGCATCGCATCTGATTCAGGACGTGTGATTCAGGACACATTCGTTCAGGACGGTGTAATCAGGAGCTCCAACGACTGAATTTCTTTTCCTTCTTTCGGGAAAAATATTCTCCAACCTGGCAACTCATAATACTTGGCTGTCAACGTCATCATTATTTGACAGATTGACAATGCATTGACATTGTCATGTGGTTAAGCATGGGAATATTGCTTTATAGATCCTAAATTTGGGATTTTTTTCAAAAATTCATAAAAAATTGAAATGTGGATAAACAAAATTGAAAAAATCTGGAAGTATTTACATTTAAGGTACTTTCGATTGCATAAGCAAAAACCATCACTGCCGGTTTGTAGTAAGTTGTCAATTGTGAACCAAAAATTTATGTGAGTAAAAAGGCTGAATCATATTTTTAACAGTTTCACTGACCATTTTTATTAGTATACATAATATATAGTTTTAATAGTTACATTATTTGAAGAGAAAAAGTCAAGAAGGAGTATTTTATGATGCATGCCTGTTTTATCTGCACTCTGAAAGTGCTTTAACACAAGTCTCGAACTTACTTTGGGGCTCGCTGAATCTGTGTGATTTGTCCGTATATATTTATTTATTATTTTATTTTATTAGTGAATGTGTGGAGAAATTATGAGTGTTAATAATTATAGCATTTGATGTGTATCTATTGTGGTGTTGGCGATGTAAATTGATCTTGATAATTTGCATATTTGTATCGTTGGCGGCTGTTATAATAATGTTTACCTGAACTGCTGAACTGCTTTATCAGACATTTTAATGAAGGTGATAAATTTGTAAAAAATAAAGTTTCTTCATAAGAAATATTACTTAAACAGAATAATTTAGTTTATTTTTACTAATTAGTTTACATCATTTATACCTTTTTCATATTCAAATAATTCAATATTAGAAGTATCTTAGTTACAGTATTATTATTTTTTTCTCAAGGGAGATGAAGCAGAATGTGTCATCTCGGGATTAAAATAATACTTTATTTCGGACAACATACACTGAATCCCTCGCTTTACTCAGGAGTCTATTTTACTATGCTAGACTCCTTGTTCTATCCCTCCCCGCCGATTACGCCGATGACGCCGCCGCTGCCGGCAGTTTAGACACCAGAGGTCACTGCCGATCAAATGACCACTGGCGCACATGTCTAGTAGTGAACTAACCAATGCTTAGCTTTCTTTTTCATCTTTAGAAACAGACTATCTTGGTACCTCATTTTAGGAAGGTAATGCGGACAGAAGCTTTGTTGACATTGTAATGGGTTGGCGACCAATAGGAAAATCGGAATTTCTACCAGTAAGAAAACAGTTGGAAATAAAAGAGATATCACTAGAAAATGAGAAAGCAAATAATCCAAATTTTTTATTGGTAGGCTAACTCACGCACCTAGTATTCCAATGAATACTTGAAAACTAAATATGTAAATTAAAGGCCCGTATGTATGGAGGGCACAGTTTTTATTTGGTTCCAGTTCAGTGCAGTTCAGTCACGAGTTCAGTATACAGTGCAGTACACAGTGCTGAACACAGTGCGGGCCAGTAAATAGTGGAAAAAAAAACAGTGCAGTGTAAGTAAATCGACAGTGCAGTTTAATTAGTCAGTACAGTCTAATGGACAAGACAGTTGACTAACCAGTCTATGTACATTTTGGCTCGTAGTGCAGTGCAATATAGTTTTATTTAGACTATAATATAACTTAGTGATCAAGCTTTTTAAATAATAAAATCAGTGAAAGTAAAATCAGTGTTTTATAATACAGTCCTCAATAGATTTGTTTATTTAAATTCATATCAAATAGGTGTGTAGAATTATGGTTCCTTGATGCTGTGACAATTACCGGTTGTCGTGCTGAAACCCTAAAACATTGTCTGTATTATCAGAAATATCTTTTAATACAACACTATTTCTTAATTTGTAAAAAAATATATTTAAAGAATGTCTTCGCTTATTTGGTACTTTTTATGGTTCAGTAGAAAGTAAACAAGGAACCCTTATCCGTCATGTCTGTCCGTCCGTCCGCAGTTTTACTTAGAGCCTATAAGTACTAGGAAGCTGTAGTTTGGTATAGATATGTATATTAATCATGGCAAAAAAGGTGGAAAAATAAAATATTGACAAAAATCATTTTTAGGGTATCTTCCATACGAGTAAAGTGGGAGTACTTTTTTTTTCTCGCCTAATCTAGCATGTGGGTTGTTGTTAAATAGGTATTTAAAAAATATTGTGAGCTTCTGTCATTTTTCGATTTAAAATTTTTTGATAGAATTTAGTGTCCCGCCGCACAGTGGGACGAAAATCAGCTATCATAGACATAGGAATGTTAATTCTTAAATATCGCTGTTTTTGTTGGATATGGCTTTTGTTTATAGTAACTAAGCATAATATGTAAAAAAAAGTAATTGGGCATTTATGCGAATAATTTATATTTTTTTCGAGAAAAAATTGTATGGAGCTTTCTTGAAAAATCCGATTTTCTACGGACCTGCAAGTCAAACCGTAATATCCTTTTAGGGAGTGTTACTACTAATTATTTGTAATTTTTTGACATATCACATACAACGGTTGCTGCTGCAGATTTTTTTTTAAAAAATCGTTAAGTATAATGTACATTTTATTTAGTTTAAAGCTTAATTTTTCGGCATCATCTCTAAATACTCTCTAAATAAGTGATAAAAATTGTGTATTATCATTTTGTAATAGCATGCAACCCAGACACGTTGTAATAAAGTTAATAAGTTATGAGAAGTGAGAGCAGTAAATAATTATACTTTTGTTCATTTAAAAATATCATATGTTTATTTGTTGCTAGCTTATTAAATTATTTAAATGAGCTTAATTATCAAATACTATGACAAAAAAATATCAAAAATCTTTTTTAATTTTTTTAATAAGTAACACTTGTATTAAAAAAATTTAAAAAGTGTATACTATATAAAATACTATATAACATATTCCTATATAATATTCAAATAAAAATAAAGAACTAAATAAAAAACCAAACACTACTACTACACACTACTTATGTATGATAATACTATACAAAACAATACAAGAAATAAATAAATAAAAATGTAGGCTTCTTGAAGACTGTAACAACTTATAGACTACAAAATTAAGTCAAAACTGTATTTATCTGAAGGCATCGGTCAAAAACATTTTTTCCTGATTTTTACAGTCAAAAGTGATTTAGATCGATTATAAGTTTTGACTGTAACATATACAACGAATTAAAGGAATCCTATCAGAGCTAAATAGAGTTTACAAATGAAAGAGTTATAGTCGACCCACTTATACATATACTCGGAAAAGTAACATTTCATACCAATTTAATTGCAAAATTAGTTAACATAACTGGTAACAACTTGGTAACGTTAACCAACTACTGAATATAAATTTACGAACCACGTAAAGTTAAGAAAATATAAATTCATAGCAGCTTTAATAATCATCATCATCATCATAAGGTCTTTTTAGTCTCCACTGCAGGAGCATGACCCTTGCTTTAATAATAATAATACCTAAATTAATAGCAATGTGTTTACATTCGACGGCGCGCGGCGCTTGGCGGAACGATACGTTGGTGCGTACAAAGGGTTGGTGGTTGGGTGTCATAGTAACTATACCTACAAAATCTTGTTACCAGCAAGTGCCTCTATATGCAGTGGTATGCAATTAGATAATAGGGTCATTCCATGTAACGGGTGTAACAGGTTGTACACTTTCAACTGGTCATTTATTAATATTTTATATAGAAAGCATACTCATTTTATAACTTAATTAAGAGTTTTCTATAACTTCTTTTCAAGAAAAGCAACCACAAGTACCCATAACGGGCGTAATTGGATTTTACCTCGCACCTCCAGATAGCGCGACATTGTTGCAAAACTCTGCGAATTGCCCTAATTTTGTAAATAAAAATTAAAGTTGAGCTGAAGCCAAATAAACAATGCACCAACAAGCAGTAATTTTAAATTTATGTAATTATTTGTGCTTCACGGGTGTAACAGGCTTTAGTAACGGGTGTAAGGAGTATGAAAAAGAAACAAAACTAGAGGAAAAAATTGTTAGTTTCTAATCCATTTTGAAACGTAAAACATAGTAAATGAGAAGGGACTCAAGTAATGTAATAAAATGTTACATTTACAAGTTTACTTTTAAAAAATATCAACACTAATCAGAATTATAGTAGTTGCGGTTACCCTTGTTTTTAAGAATTGAATGCAGTAAAATTTTTGTAATATTTTCAAAAGGGACATCAGAAACCACTTTCTCATTGCTAATGAACACTTTTGCATTGTTATCAATTATTTTCAAGAACATACGCGAATTGTTCTTAGATCCATGATCATCACTAACAAAACTCGAGACAAATTGCAGAATAATTAAATTCAGTTCTTTTTTTACCCTCTGCAATTATTTTGACTAAGACAAACACTCCTGATTGAATTTTATTTACAGACACTGCAATGAGTTCTTGTGTCTCTTCTTCAGAATCGGTATATATATCACTGAAATGCAGTTTGTTCCGCTTTCCGCTCCAAAATTTAAAAAATTCAAAGTTTTGATAATTGTTACTAAAACCGGGTTTACTAACATGATGCCTTTAAAAAGAGTCAATTCTCACTGAACATCACTTAAAAGCCACATCACACAGCCTCTTCAAAACAATTTTACACCCGTTACGTAAGGGCGTACGTAACACAATTTGACTAACGAAATTATCATAATTTACAAAGCTCAGTATAATATCTTAAGACATTGGCTGTTTATAAACATAACTTTTTTAGTGCAATAAGTTAAGCTACAGATGAAACTTTTCCCTTATTTTCGTAACGGGTGTAACCATGCAATGTCCCTAATAAAAAAGTACTATAAACAAAGGACATTACAGATTTCCAGAAAATTTTACGTCATAACAAGCAGTTCAGGTATTACTACTCAAAATAGCGCGAAAGTAGCTTTAACAGTTAACGTCATTTTGATCTGGCCCACCTGACGAATATTTTCTCATACTTCAAGTCTTCAACACAAGAAAAAAATGGCAAATAAAATTTTTTGTTTACTTTTTCGGTCATTTTGTATGATTCAATATTATAAGGCTTACTTAAGCAGCTCCATATGATAAAAAGGCGTACTTTAAAAAAAAGTGGCGTAGTAGCGTTTGACATGGAATGACCCAATATTTCTTCTAATTTCACTTGTAGGAGTAGGATTTTATAACTCTTTCTGCAGTTACCACCATCCTATATGGGCTCGATTTTAGTCGTTAAACCATGAGGCGTGAACTCAAAGCTGGCATTCGCAACTACGGAATATACTGCGCGTGACCCGACGGTCGGTTTTTTCCTTTCGATAAAGTGTTAAAAGGTAAGTAGAACAAAGCAGTTAAACTTGAAAGACACAGTGACGGTCAGATGCCTCAAAATACAGCACATTATTTACGTAGTAACTATTTAGTAATGTGTGACATTATGCAGCATCCTAACTAATATTATAAATGCGAAAGTGAGTTTGTTTGTTATGCTTTCACGTTGTTACTACTGAACCGATCATCATTAAATTTTGCACACACATTATATGGGGTATGGAGAAGGACAATACACATTATCTGGGGTATGGAGAAGGACATAGGGTACATTTTACCCGGGAAAAAGTACTGTTTCCAACGGACCGACATTGACGCGGGCGAAGCCGCGGGTGAAAGCTAGTACATTTTAAAGAAAACAAGTTTGATAAATCTAAATCCAAGACTGGTTGTGGGTAGTCACAGTGTACAGTTTCAGGCTATTATATTAATTATAATATAATTACTTGACTATTTACTTTCAACTAACTAAATTATTTTTAAACAGATTTGAACAAATCGACTAAATCAATCTTATTAGGTATTTTAGTCAATTTATTTACAAAAACTATTGTTTCAATCAATTACAGTAAATTAGGTAATAATAAAATAGTCTCTGACCCTCAATATCATCACTTAGGTCTTATACCTATACTAAATTTTATTTTTGTTTTAACAGAAGTTTTATTGTTAGTAGCCACAACTTTTGAAGATTTTATCTAGTCCTGACTCATTACAAAATCAATTTAATAAGCAAAAGTTTGAGATGGATGTTGCAAATGCTCAATGTTTTGAAGATTTTTAAAGAATACTGGGGATTTATGGGATATTTTCGTTTCTTTTGTGTTTGTAATTTGAAACAGATACATATAAATTAAAAACAATACATTATATGTTATCTAAAAAAAGTTTTGTAAATTGTACGTCCAAAACAATAATTCTCAGATGAAAATATTTATATTTACATCTCGCAGGTTGCCCCATTTCGTATTTTTTTTTATAAAAATATAAATATGAAAATATTCAGAATTTTAAATTTTTTACATAATCGCCTAATGGTTTTGCGCAGCCAAATGGCTTGCGCAGTCGCGATGTTTTTTGTTCGCGCGGCACCCACTTAAAAATGTTCTTATTGATATTGTGTTTCTTAAACCTGTCATTACAAAAGTAGATGACAAAATATAGATGTTTGTTCCATTTTTGTGGTATGACGCAAGCTTTAGACTGTGTTGACTATAAAGTATATGTATCAAAATTAAAAGCTTATAGCGTCAGAAGTAATAACTTAAATTTAATAAAATTATATTTATATAACAAACAACAATATATAGTCAATTTAAACCATAAGACTATAAACTAAGTTTATGTATAAATCTAAAGAACGAACAATAAGATACGGTGTCCCCCAGGGTAGTGTTCTGGGGGACACCATAACTTAGGGTCCTTCAAAATGCGTGTTTACAGGTATCTTAAGAGTCGACAACGCATCAGCACCTCCTCTTGTTGCAGATGTCCATGGGCGACAGTGACCACTTTCCATCAGGTGGCTCGTCTGCTCGTTTGCCGTCAAATATAATAATAATAAAAAAACAAGGTTTCGTAGGTATATTACTTTGACTCCCGACCTCAGAAGTCACCAAGCGGCCTCGTATCGTTCCGCCAAGCACCGCGCGCCGTCGAACGTAAACACATTGCAATTAATTCAGATATTATTACTTAATAGTAATATGTGACGTTCCACTGGTATAAACGTACCTTATGGAGGTTGGTGGCTTATGACATTGTGTTTATTTATGATATTGCTTTTTATATACATCTTAAGCCTCCATAAGGTACCTTTACCTGTGGAATGTCACATATTTTCTTAATTTTACATGGTTCGTAAATGTATATTCAGTATTTGTTTTATGTAACTAACAACTGCCGTACTGCACGAAATTGTGGAAATTGACGTGTTTTCAAATCAGTAGTACTATGCGCTGAATTAATTATACATCAAAAGTATTTGTATAATTTAGGTCGACCCTTGCACAAGTTCGTTTCCTTGTTGGAATTTGAAACAGATACAGATATTATATATGTTATATTATGATATCTAAAATCATGTTTCTTCGAAAAGTTTGTAAATTTTACGTCTATAACAATAATTCTCACATGACAATATTTATATCTAGGAGGTCACCCCCTTTCTTATTTTTATTATAAAAATATAAATATGAAAATATTAAGACATTTCACCTTTTTTCCTAATCGCATAATGGTTCTGCGCAGCTTAATGGCTTGCGCAGTAGCAACGTTTTTCGTTCGCGCGGCACCCGCTTAACTAATTTTCAATTAAATTTGTATGAAATTTTCTTTTTAGAAATAAAAATCAGAAATTGAAAATTTTCATTACAAATACTACTGCCGCAAATTTTGTCACATGTTCATATAGGTAACAATCATTTAGTACATAGATGGGGCACTGGACAAAAATTTATTTGCACTATAAAACCAAGTGTTTCAGAATCAGACATAATTTTTGATTTTGAATATTACAAAATCGTAAAATTATATTTACAAGCCCTCAATTATATTTTGAATAAAAGACCTATTCAACAACATCCTACAAGTTATAGTCGAGAAAAAAAATGTTGTATGTTTACTGGTATGGGAGTCATAGCATAAGAAATTTCTTCAAGATTTGGCATGATTAAATTTTTATTATATTATATCCATATAAAAGACGGACAGGCAGACGAAGGACAGACATGGCGAAACTATAAGGGTTTCCTTGCTCACTACGAAACTCTAAAAAAGAGCGTTTTATTACAGGGTTCACATACCTATGTATGTGTTTTTTATTCCACCATAACTTCTAAATGCCTCAATGGATTTGGTTATATGCATGGTCTTTTAAAGATTGTTACACAGTTGTGTTTTAATATTTCATTAAAACCAAATATTTGTATATTATTTATAATGAATCAAATATGGTTAAATAGTGGCATCTGCATCATGCATGACAGCGGAACTAATTGCCATGGTAAGAAGCCTTGAAAGAAGCCAGATTTAGTGTGTTCAAATATTGTAATCCTCGTGGATGTAACAAGTGCTCTGCAACACTTGGTTCTGTGTACCTTGGACCGTGGAGTAATGCCGATAGCCTAAATAATGGGAATGGTGCTAAACAATCATGAAAATATAAGATTGCAGTGCGTGCCATCCCATGTAGGAATTAGAGGTAATGAAGTGGCAGATTCAGATACCTTTGAAGTCAAAAGGTATTTGGTACAAGACAAACCAAAACTCACCTAGTCTGGTACCTTGATTTAACTGTGCTAGTCTCTGCATTCAGGGTGAGATCTGGCCATGTTCCAGTTAGCAAATTCTTGTTATTGATTTGTGTGACCCAATCACACCTATGTAGTTTTTGTCATAAGCAGGACAATTTGTTACACATCTTGCTGGAATGTGGTCAGTATATTGCCTTGTGGGACAAATTCTTAGAGATACCTACAGAGAATGGATTGCTGAACAAGAAATGGTCAGAAAAGGTCAAGAAAGGTAGACAGACGTTTCTATGACATGGAAGAATTTTGACAATGAGATAGGCATAGTTTGTATTATTATTGTTTAAATTATTTATAGTTTTTCTATTTTAAGGTTTTATGGCCAACAAATGTATAGTTAAGCTAAAAATAATTCAATTAATAAGATGACAAATTTGTTAGTTATATAAAAAAAATATAATTTATTAGACATAAAACATAAATATTTACATGTCATCTTGATGGCGAAACATGCCAGACCCTGTTTTTTGTTGGTCACATTTTAACCATGTTTCAGGTAAATTAATAAATCATTTCATTTCATTACATAAACATAAACAAATATTTTTTTAAAAAGAGGGGTTTTCTCTTGTTTTATTTTTAGGATTAATACAGGATGATCCATTACTGGATTAATTATAAATAAAATATAATATGATGTTATTAATCAGTATTTCTTAATTAGGATTATGCCTAAACCTGACTTATTTATACTTCCTGACTCTAATAAAGCTTAAAACTAACTAAAACTTCTTAGAATCCTAGATACTATACTATTGTTTGGTTTATGTGAGTTTGTGGTATAGTATTATGTTCTTTCATAGTACATTGCATATATATATATATTATTTAAATTCATCTATATCCTAGTGACATTAGTAGAGATTATTTTAATTAATAATGAATGAAAAAGCATAACATATTAAAAGAAGCAAGAAGCTTTTCAATTTATTCATATTGTTATCTCAATTAACACAGAAAAATAGTACAAGAAACATGCCAATTAAAATGTTTGTTTATGTAATAGTGGGTTATTTTGTTTTTAACACTGAATCAAATATTATATAATGCAATAGCTTCATACTTGGATTCATTTGAAGTTTTCAGTTTCGTATATTCCAGGTTTTAAATATTTACTTGTTATGACATGAAAAGTATGATTATATTACTAAATGACGAGTGAAAACTGCGCAACGGTGTGTACATATCTAAAAAAAGCCGACACCTTGACAAAACACGAGGTCAATACTCTCTATTGCAAGACCCATGTGATATGTAGTCAAAAGTAGGTATTGATGGCTTTTTATCAATTGCAGTTTGTACTTCACAAATTTCTGGAATTATTGTGAAGATCAACAAAACAAATAGTTTTCTTGGCAATTATAATGATCCTATGTATAGTTTTCACAACGATTCTCAAAAGATTAGAAATTTTTAACTGTTTTGGCAATCAATGTATTCTAAGCATATCCCAATAACAAGATATGTAACTTTGACTTTGAAACTAACAATTTTAACCAATCTAATGCTCATGTAACAATACAACAACAATAAAATATACGATTTCCTTACCGAACCATGACCTGAAGTGAGGGGCCATGTATAAACAACAGGTTCCGCGCCTGCAGGAGAATGCAGGCGTAAATCCAATGCCATGATAGGAAAACGGCTGCATTAAAACACACACTTTTCACTTAAACACTAAAATTATCACTAAAAACACTAGATATCAACATAATTTCACTGCACTTTCACACACACACACTCCGAACAACCGGGCGCCATGTTGAAATTATTTCTAAATTCCAATCATGGCCGACAAAACAGTGTAGTTAACGAAAAAAAAATGCTAATAATGTTGCCACTTTTCTAACATTGCTGGAGTTGTATTTTTTTTGTACGGAACATGGTTAGGTACTTACCATTTTACAACACAATACAAAAATATGTACAGTATACAAAAATATGTACAGTATACAAAAACATTACATTACCAAGCAGAGTACGATCTATTTATGAAAAAAATGCTCAAAAAACACTGCTCATAAAACTCATATACGGATCATTTATCTAGCAATATATTCAATGTATTCAAGAGTGTAATGCCTAACCAAAAATAAAAAAAAACCACGCCATATTGCGGAAAGGATTGGAACCAATTTCCTTAACTGGCAACGTAATTCTAAGACCCTAGGACGTTCTATAGTAGAAGGACTGAGCTCTCTTAGTAACAATTGGAGCAGAAAGAGAAGACATACTTCGGAATTCTATCTCGCTCTAAAGTAGGGTGACCACCTATAGGATAGATTTTTGTACATGAAGTACTTAGGTAGGTTCCTATGTCGGTGTCATTAATAAGACCCATGCTATGATCATATATAAGTCTCTCTATCGCTTGTTCCACGCTCTTGCTTGAACACGGAACGTGAAACTTTTTCGTGCGTGCAGCCGGCGTTCGTCGATTTATAAGTCATCTCTAAAAAAAATAAGTACATATTATAATTCTCGTATATGCAAGGAAGATTAAATTAAAATTTGTTTATTGGGAAACTAGTAAATTACAATTAATATAGTTTGCTGGAGCCTTCTTTTAAGCAAAAATGTGCTTGTGCCAGGAAACTCCGCTCTTTCTTATCGCTAAGTATATATGTTCCTAATAAACAAGGTCTTACGATTAGACTATGTTTGTTTACATGTTGCAAAATTTAACATAATGACATTAAAATAATCTAAACTTAAATATAATAAGTATTTTTTTTTAGATAACAAGAATGATATATTTATATAAATATATCATTCTTGTTATCTATATATATATATATATTTACACTAATAGATATACACCGTGTAAATAGACCCTCGACATTTCCTTAACGGGGTGACTCAGCCCACCAATATGAACAACTTTTCCTATGGGAACAATGCTGGGAACTCAAAAAAAAATTCGACCTTCCCATACAAACTAGACGGGCGGCGGAACTCTTTTGTATGGAAATGACGAAATTTTTTTTGAGTTCCCAGCATTGGTCCCATAGGAAAAGTTGTTCATATTGATGGGCTGAGTCACCCCTTTAAGTAAATGTCGAGGGTACATTTACACACTGTATATATTTATTTAAGTTTATAATATCATAGATTTTGTTTATAGTAGGTATGTAATTGTATTATATTCATATTCATATGAAGATGTGTGTCTATGTATGTCTGTATGTATATACCTATATTTTTATATATAATTAATAATTATATTTAAAGTAAGTATATGAAGTATTTGTGTATAAAGATGATTATGTTTATAGAGGGGAAAAATTAACTTCGTCGTAACTTTCGACACCGTTTATACCCATTCACCTAATGATGAGAACCACCTTCTTTTTGCTCACTAGTTGGTGCTACCATTGAGTAAAGAACGGAAAAAAGATTTTTATTACACGCGTGGAAACAATTTTTCACCATTCAAATGATGTCTAATGTAAGGCATATATCTTCTAAGGTCTAACTTTTCTGCTCTACTTTTGATAATAGCAATTGTATAAGGAAATAGCAACAGATGAGTTTGGTTTGTCTTTGTCCTAACAAATGATCAGTAAGAGTACGCATGAGGGATCGAAACTTTATTTTATGTATGAAGTACCTATAAGTACACATACTGACAAATACACCTATAAATAAATAACTGATAAACCAGATTCAACAAACTCGGCAGATAAGATGGATACCCTAGCCAAGGCACAACACCTTATATATTAAAAACTTATAACGTGTATTACCTGTAAAAGGATATTCTACAATGCAGTGCGCTTTCGCTCCGACATCCTTTGATACAGCAAGTTTGAACCATATTTTAATATAATTTACTCGCTCAGTCTGCTTAAAAATTCGAAAGCTGCGGGATTTTTTTTCTATAATATGGCGCCAATGTTGAGATCATGCTAGGGTTGCTAGGCTAAATGTAAATTTAATACCATAGTAAGATTGATATATTATTTTCTTTATAAAAAAAAAATTAAAATTCGCTGTAAACATACAGTTTAGATAGTAAATTAATTATTCCATAAAAATAAAACAGGAATATTTCATTATTAATTAATTATTTATGTTTTGCTTTACTACCATTTTCTTCCATGATATTACATTTTTACACAATGGCAATGGTGCGAGAGGGACACCATCATCATCATCATCATCATAGTCAGCCTATCGTAGCCCATTTTTGGACAAAGGCCTCTCCCAGTTCCTTCCATTTCTTCTTGTCGTGTGTGTGTGTCTTCTCCATAACTTGCCAGCCACCTTTGAGATGTCATGTTCCCAGCGCGTCCTCGGTTTTCCCGGGTTTCTATACCCCATTCTTGGCCGCCAAACAGAAATTAGCTGACTCCATCTGTTATCTGCGCATCTCATAAGGTGTCCAGCCCATTGCCACTTAAGCCTGGCAATCCTCTCTCTAACGTCCACTACTCCAGATCGTTTCCTGATCTCTGCGTTTCGTATGCGGTCTCGGAGCGACACTCGCAGTATTGATCTCTCCATAGCCCTTTGAGCCACCTTCAGAGTGGACATATGTTTTTTAGTTAGTGCCCAAGTTTCGCATCCGTATGTCAATTTAGACAGAACGCACTGGTTAAATGTACGTCGTTTGAGGTACCGTGGCATGTTGGATTTGAAAATATGTTTCATAGAACCGAAACTTGCCCATGCTAACTTAATGCGCCTTATTATCTCTACCTCTATATCCTTACCCACGTGTATATTCTGCCCAAGATAAACATATTCATCGACAACCTCCAGCGATATTCCCTGTACCTTAATTTGATGGTCAATTGGTCTGTTAGCCATTATTTTTGTCTTGCCCAAGTTCATGTTTAGGCCAACTCGTCCACATGCCTTCTCTAGCTGTGTCACCATTAGCTGGAGGTCTTCAATATTATCTGCGCATATGACAATATCGTCAGCGAATCTCAGGTGCGAGAGGTATTTCCCATCGATATTTATACCAAGCTTATTCCAATCTAAGGTCTTAAAAGTATTTTCCAGTATGTTATTAAACAGTTTTGGCGAGATAGTGTCTCCTTGTCTTATGCCTCTTTTTATAGGTATAGGTTTAGTTCTACCTGCTATCTCTACTGTTATTGTCGCACTTTGGTATATATTTTTAATAACAGTGCTATATCGATAGTCGACTTGACACTAGGGCATGCAATACCGGAAAGTTATCAATACCGGAACTGATTTTCGGTACTAGAGACCTAATACCAGAATTCCGGTACTAGTTCCGGAATTGGCTATATGCCTATTTTATTTTAAGTTAACCGTAATATACGTAAAAAATTTTAGTAATAAGCTATAATCACTACATATTATAAAATAAAGTGGCTTCCCGCTGTGTAGTCTGTCTATCCTTATGTAAATGTATGCTTAGATCTTTAGATTCAACGGATTTTGATGCGGTTTTTCTTTTGATAGATAGAGTGATTCAAGGGGAAGGTTTACATGCATAATATAGTAGAGGGACACTGCTGATTTTAGAGGTTTCTAATGTAATGTCGTAAATATACACATTTTTTTGCGCTTACATTGCAAATGCTGACTGAACCCTACGATATAGATCAAAATAATGTACTACAGTATTGTACAATTTAAAAAGGTCCACAAAAATGTCCGCGAGCATATGTTTATCTCGTAAAGATAAAGCACTATACCCATTTCAATGCTTTAAAAAATGGGCAATTATAAAGCGGTAATGGGAAACCTATTTACACAAATACGGTATTAATCCTTATCATTTGAAATAGGTTTGTTAGCTAAAATTATTTTTCCCTTTTACACCATGCAAAATGAATACTTTAGGAGATATATCAAAATAATGAGCAACGAAATTAATTTCGTGTCGCCGTGATTCGCCGGGGCCGCGCGGGCGTTACGTGACTCGCGCCGCGCCTTTTAAGCCGAGGATCCGAAAGTTTATGTATGATGGAATTGTAAAAATGGACCTCTTGGTAAATTACTACAAGACACCTCATTGATTATTTAGGATGAATGCACCAGGAGCCATAGATCACAAATCGAGGCCGGGGACAGAACCGTAAAAGATCTTAGAAACTCCTTTTGTGTGTGGTTTGTGTGGGTGTGGGTTTGGGTATATGTGTGGTTGGTTTAGATACAATACATTTGATAAAAAAGTAAAACAAAAAATCATAGTAATACTAATATCTAAATTATCTTTATAATATACTATTTTTAATTAAGCTCCGAGAGAGGGGTGGTATAAGTTTTAAGTGTAGATCTATGTGTCTGTATGGGTATATGTTTGTGGATTGTTGCAAATAATTTTCATTATTTGTTTTGTCAAAAGCAGACTTCGTCGACTGTTTTAGGCATAGAAAGTGTATAAAGAGGGTGCTAAAACAAATATTATGTATATTGTATAACATTATATTATAAATATTAAAATTTTGTTGTTAAAACTTATAACCAACCGTGAGAAGTCGGTGCGGGCCGCTAGTTTTAACAATAAATAAAAATTCTGGCCGCCATTTTATCGATAATAGACGCGAAAGAAACAAGTAAATGGAAGCGCGGACGGTGGCGCGGTGCCCATAGGCGAACTGTTTATTTACTTTTAGAAATTTCCATAAATCACTTACACAGAATCAAAATAATTTATAACATAAAATATTCGCTTTCCAGTTATACAACAAGATATAAAAGTATTTACATTATATATTAACAGTCGTGCGAGTTATGCTCCACACTACACTGCATACGTGCACACTCGCTATAGATGGTTACGTACTTATATATGTATTTATATTTTTTCAATGAATACCGGTATTACGGTATTTGGCCCTTCAATTCCGGTATTGAAATATCGAAAAAATCTGTCCGAGATACCGGTATTACGATATTCCGGAATTCCGGTATGCATGCCCTACTTGACACCTCTGTAGCGCTTGTACTGTTGCCCAGATTTCAACAGAGTCAAAGGCCTTTTCGAAGTCTATAAATGCCATGTACAGTGCTAAGTTATACTCGTGGGAGTTTTGTATCAACTGTCGAACAGTGTGTATGTGATCGAGAGTGCTAAATCCTCTTCTAAACCGAGCTTGTTCTACTGGCTGTATCTCGTCTAGCCGTGTTGTCAATCTGTTGGTAATAATCTTCATAAATAATTTATAGACATGGGGCAGAAGTGACACTGGCCTATAGTTCCGGATGTCTGTGAGGGACACCAGCCCGAAGAATTTCCGTCTCATGTTACCCTATAAATGTTTATACAGCATTATGCTCTCTATTGTCTAAGCATTAAGGGTTAATATCGTATAACAAAAACTGAAACAGTTCTATCAGGGTACTAAAGAAAAAACCGCTTACTATAGATGTTAAGACCACATCAATGTCATCTGTTGATTGCTGTCAAAGTATGATATTGATTGTGCGTTGTCTATTTCTTGGATATTGTGAATGATTTTTACGTTAAAATTGCCGAAAACTATAAACATTTACTCATTTACATTATATCAAAGTATTTGTTGAACTGAAAGTCTGAAGAACTCTATTCCTATATATATATATAACATCACCAACCTTGTATTTAATATGACGGACCTTGTGTTGATAACTATAGCTAAAGTAGCGCCCCCAGGGCAGGATTTTTGTGTTTGGTCGAGCTTTACTATGTCTATAATTGATAACTTACTACAAACCGGAAGTGATGGTTTTTATTAATGCAATCTAAAGTATTTTAAATGTAAATACTTCCAGATTTTTTTCAATTGCATTTTATCCAAAATTAATTTTTTTATGAATTTTTGAAACCCAAATGTAGGATTTATAAAGCATTTACTATGCTTAACCACATGACAATGTCTATGTCATTGTCAGTCTATCAAATAATGACGACATTGACAGCCAGCTCTTATGAGTTGTCAGGTTGGGGAATAATTTCACCGAAATTCGTACAGCGTACAAGGACCTTTTTTTTGTTTGATACTGCACTTTAATAAACTTCACTTGGTGTGTTTGTTGAAATGAGATTTTCTTAGCGGGCTGGTGGTTGCCCGCCGAATGAATAAATTACGCCAATTGCTTTTGAATGAAGTTTAACGGCCTAATAGTTTATGTTACCAATAATAGCTATACCTATATGTTACTGTAGTATAGTCAAATAATATTATATAGAAAGCAAACCAGTTGGAAGGGAAATAAAAACTTTTATTCGAATTTATGCTGGTTTTACTTTATTAAATTGTATATTTTCAACTCCGATCAATTTTCCATAAAAATCTTCTTGCTCTGGCATTTGATGGTCGTTAGTTTCACATTCATATAAGTCACATTGAACTCCAATGTTGCTGTAATCTATTTGGCACTGCATTTGTGACGTGATAATGATAATGATAATGATAATGATAATGATAATGATAATGATAATGATAATGATAATGATAATGATAATGATAATGATAATGATAATGATAATGCTAATGATAATGATAATGATAATGATAATGATAATGATAATGATAATGATAATGATAATGATAATGATAATGATAATTATAATTATAATGATAATGATCATGATAATGATAATGATAATGATAATGATAATGATAATGATAAAAAAAAAAAAAAAAAAAAAAACCGCTGTCAAATTGAGTCTTGTTCTTCATTTTCAATTTTATTATTTAAGTTTTTGGATACATAATCGTTTTAATAATAGATAATAAACAGTGAACAGACATAATTATACATTAAAATATATATATTCACCCTCCAAAATGGCAGTTATCCTAATATTTTCTCAAAAAAGAAAACTGCAAATACAATTAATCTGTCATGACATAATTGTCATTGTCATTGACACAAGAAAACACACATAAATTGTAAAATGATAACAAGATCCAAGAAAAATCGAGCGGAAAAAGTCGCACGCCCTCCACCTCCACCCGCGTCGTCGTCCAGCTCCTCGCCAACATCGTCGGGTGACGAGTTCGCCACGGCGCCCGGCACCAGCGAGTCGAGCGACGACGAGCGCGGGCCGTCGGCCGCGCCGCCGCCGCCACCTGCGCGACGTGGACGACCCCCGCTGCCGGCACGCTTGGGGCCTGCGAGGCAACCTGCCCCGCGCCCGGCTCCCGCTACCGGTGGTGTAGTGCGTCGCATGCGATGGACTCAACAAAATAATGAGAACTGCATGCGCGCCTATTATGAGGCTACAGAGGGGGAAACCAACATGACGGCGTATCGTGACCGGATGCTGACTTTGTTTCAGGTCCTTGAACCGGCCATCACCGTTTCTGCACAGCGACTGTCGGATCAAGTGCGGGTCATTCAACGCTGCAAACGTTTGGATGATTCCGTACTTGATCGGCTACGATTGGAGGCGCTACCTGCTCGCACGGCTGCCACCATGACACGAGACCCGCCAGCGACATTGGTGGGTCCAGCTATTCGGACACCAGAGGCTTATGTCCATAGTGTTGATGATGGGAGCGGTGTGACCATAGACGTAAGTACCCAGGCTCATGAGCAATTGAGGAGGGCTTTGGAGGAAGCGATTGGACAGTATAGATCCACACCCGAGTCTAGGCCGCGATTACCTCGTCTGCCTACGAATAGACGTAATTTAGCATTAATGGGAGCCCTAAATGATTTGCTAACCCCGTACTTTGAGGCTAGCGAAGGTCTGGTCGATACGCATTCAATCATGTACTGTGGGGCCATAGCGGCGTGTCGTGTTGCTCGTGTCAAGTTTCCGGACTCTGATCGTGCACCACGACCCGCTGGTGATGCCCCCGCGTGGCAAGTACGGATTGAACGGCGTATTGACACGTTTAGGACTCTCATTGCAAAGCTCATCTGCTTCAGAGGGGGCAACAATCGCCCCCGAGTCATGCGTTTTGTGAATCAGGCCTTCGCGGGTACTGGTATAAGGCCCCGCGATTACATGGCCTCAGTCACGGAACGTATTGACTTCCTGAAGCAGAAAGTCTATGCGTGGGCAGGGCGTATTCGTCGTTACAGAGTGCGTGTGGATCGATTCCGGCAAAATCGTCTCTTTCAAAGCGACCAAAGGAAGGTGTATAGAAAGTGGGAGGGAGCTGACCAGCATGTGATCGACGGGCAACTACCAGATTCTACTGCTATGATCAATTTCTGGCGTAGTATTTGGTCAGTGCCAGTCGTGCACACCGAGGGTGGTTGGATGAGTGTAATTGAGCGCGAGTGTGTGGCTATCGAATCCATGGGGGCTGTAACTATCAGCCCCGATGACATAAGTTGTGCGATTCGTACGGCACAGAACTGGAAAAGTCCTGGGCCGGATGGATTGCACAACTTTTGGATAAAGTGGATTCGAAGCTCACACGAGGGCTTAGCGACACAATTTCAACAAGCCCTCGATCTTGGTTCCCTTCCAGCTTTCCTAACTACAGGACACACCTTCCTGCTCTACAAGTCCGGTAGTACCACGGATCCTAAAAACTTCAGACCCATAACATGCTTACCAACATTGTACAAGCTACTTACATCCATTTTGAGAGCGAAGATCAATACACACATCGATGCGAACAAGATCATGGCTCCCTCTCAAAATGGATGTAGGATTGGGTCCCGTGGTACTAAAGAGCTTCTCCTCATGGACATGACCATTTGCAAGCAAGTCCAACGGAACAAGGCAGCTCTCTCTACTGCATGGATTGATTATAAAAAGGCCTATGATTCGGTGCCTCATTCATGGTTGGAGAGGATCTTAGAGTTGTACAAAGTTAATACAACTTTAAGATCTTTTCTCGGCATGTGTATGAGACAGTGGACCACAGTCCTTCGTCAACCAGGTGGTGGAGATGGTCCCTTGGATCCGATGGACTTTATAAGGATAGAGCGAGGCATTTTCCAGGGTGACAGTTTGAGTCCCTTGTGGTTTTGCCTAGCTTTGAATCCTCTCAGCACCCTGCTGAGCGATTCGGGGCTGGGCTGCCGCCTTCAAAGAGACGGGGAGATAATTTCCCATCTGTTATACATGGATGACTTGAAATTGTTTGCACCGTAACGCCCTGACCTGGTGAAGTTACTAAAAATCACACAAGATTTCAGTAATTCCATCAGGATGGAGTTCGGTGTAGATAAGTGTGCGGTTATGCATGTTCAACGGGGGAAAGTTGTAAATTCAACAAATTTGCAACTTTCTGAGATAATGTCTCTCAGGTCTCTTTCGGAGTCAGAAACGTACAAGTATCTTGGTATGTCACAGTCTCTGAGTATTCAGGATGGGGACATCAAACAGGCGGTGAAGGAGCGTTTTTTTTGGCGTCTGACAAAAGTGCTTAAAAGCCTTTTGTCAGGGGGCAATAAGGTGCGCGCATTCAACGCTTGGGTGATGCCCCTCCTCACATACTCCTTTGGCATACTAAGATGGACACAAACTGAGTTAGACGCTCTGGATAGGAGAGTCCGTCAACAGGTCACAATGCATCGCATGCTTCACCCACGCTCATCCGTTATGAGACTGTACATTCCACGTAAGTGTGGAGGTCGTGGCTTTTTAAACGCCAAGACTCTTCATAACCGTGAGGTGTGCAGTCTTAGGGATTACTTCCTTAACAATGAGTGTGGGTTGCACCGCGACATTGTAGTTGTAGATAGGAGTCTCACGCCGCTCTCCTTGGCAAACGAGAACTGGCGTAGACCATCCGTGCTGAGCACCGAAGACCGCAAGAACATATGGAAGAGTAAGGAGCTCCACGGGCGGTTCTACCGGGCCTTAACAGGGCCTGATGTAGATCTGCTCGCGTCGGTAAACTGGCTACGGTTCGGCGACCTCTTCGGGGAAACCGAGGGTTTTGTTTGTGCAATTGCTGACGAAGTCATGATGACGAACAATTATAGGAGATATATCCTGAAGGACGGTACGGTCGACATATGTCGGGCATGCCGCCGTCCCGGTGAGTCACTCAGGCATATTATTTCCGGTTGTTCTCATCTGGCCAACGGTGAGTACTTGCACAGACATAACCTTGTAGCCAGAATTATCCATCAGCAACTCGCTCTTCGATATGGTCTTGTGGAATCCGAGGTACCGTACTATAAGTACGCGCCGGCGCCAGTTCTCGAAAATGGTCATGCCACGCTCTACTGGGATCGATCTGTTATTACGGACAGGACTATTGTTGCCAATAAGCCTGATATCGTGTTGACAGAGCGATCGACGCGCCAGGCAATGCTCATCGATATCACCATCCCGCATGACGAGAACCTCGTGAAAGCCGAGAAGGACAAGCTCAGCAAGTACCTTGACTTGGCCCACGAGGTGACTGCTATGTGGGATGTGGATTCGACGATCATTGTCCCGATAGTTGTATCTGCAAACGGCCTTATAGCGAAGAGTCTCGACCAACACCTTAAGAGACTCTCGCTGGATGGCTGGATCAAGGGCCAGATACAGAAGGCAGCACTCCTGGACACGTCACGCATAGTCAGGAGGTTTCTTTCTCTGCAGCCTTAACCGCCGGTAGCTTGAGCCCTGCCCCGCTGCTGACGGCACTCTAGGTTTAGGTTTTTATAATGTTTTTATGTTTTGTAATTTATTTTTATATTTTACTTTTATAGTAATATTTTAAAAGCCTAAATCTAAGAAACAAATTAAATAAAGAGAAAATGATAATGATAATGATAATGATAATTTATTCACATAAAATAGAGTACATTAGATCTTAAATAATAAACATATCCTTAAATCTATTTTGCTTATTTTTAACAAGCATGTGAAATGATTTTGTTCAATAATTGAATAAAAAAAGATTGTGAGGCACGATGTATAAATAAGTCATAATTAATAATTCTCGAAAATGTCGTCAATTTTATAATAAGTTTTGTCAATGAGCCACAACTTTATTTTTTTCTTAAAAGCGGGCATTGGAAGTACCTTTATATCTGTAGGCAATTTATTATATACCTTTACACACATTGCCATGCAATTATTTTGATATAAGGCTGTTCTTGGAACATCTGTTAAAACAAGCCTATCGCCGCGTCTAGTGTTACGAGGAAACAGTTCACTCGCTTTTTTAAATAAATTTAAATGTGTTTTTACAAATACACCAACTTCATAAATATACATACAAGGCACGGCATGCACAGAAATGAATAGCAGCAGCAGCTGCTGGTACTATAGAACTCTCAATATGGTAAATAGTAGAAGTAGGTATTCAATAGTAAAATAAAAAAATAATGTTACAACAATAGAAGCTAAGCAGTATCACAAAAAAAAACAGGTCATATTCTAGTAAGTTTTCAATTGACAACTTACTACAAATCGGAAGTGATGATTTTTATTTATGCAATTGAAAGTACCTTAACTGTAAATACTGGGAGGATTATTTCAATTTCTTTTATCCCAAATTAATTTTTTTATTAATTAAAATATCTAAATGTTGGATTTATAAGCAATATTCCCTTGCTTCATCACATGACAATACACATCACAGTCAATGTCATTGTCAATCTGTCAAAAAGTGATGACGTTGACTGCCAAGTCTTATGAGTTGCCAGGTTTACTAAATGTTGGATTAGGCATTGGTCTCCCATCTCACCTGATGGTAAGTGACGATGAATATATGTTGGGGAATATTTTCTCTGAAATTTGGTGTAAAGTGTATATAGACTGTTTTTTTGTGATACTGCTTAGCTTCTATTGCTGTAAAATTATTTTTTATTTTACTATTAAATACCTACCTCTACTATTTGCCATATGGAGGGTTTTCTGAAATGTCGCTAACAGGACAGGCGGCAGCGCAGTGCTGTATGTGACACTTTTGACAGTTCAGACAACTGTAAAAAGCGTGACATACAGCCTCCACACATCCGACACATAACGGCCTCCAGCTATAGCAGCAGCACCAGCTGCTGCTGTTCATTTATGTGCATGCTGTCGGTGTTCTTCGATTAAAATACGTTATCATATCACGTCAAAAAAGCAGTGCTAAATAGATTACAGCAACATTGGATTGATAATATATAACCACTAATAAATAACAGTCACGTCACGACGTGAAATTAATAAAACTGCAGTCACTTGGCAGCTTGTGCAGTCACTACTCCCATCTAGTAGATAGAGGCTTTTTCCTTGCTTTGTTTACTCCAGTGTGCAGGGGTACTATTTTTGAAAGTGTGTCACTCGTCCTCGTGTGATTTTTATATGGAAAAATCGCTCGTTTACGAACGGCATCATTTCAAAAACAGCACTCCTGGTGCAGTGTGACCAAAAGTGTGACTGGGAGTTCTTGGCGGAAATTTTGGCGGACTGGACGATGTGTGTTTTGGATTGTTTTGTAAATTGTTTCTAGTGGACTTTAAAATGTGAAATTGGTGTAATTTGGTGTTATTAATGCCCATGTTTATGAACAATGTGTGGAATAACTGAAATAAATTGTCGTAGTGCAGATGTAGTGAGATTTACTGTGATCAAGCCAGTGGATTCGTGGGAATTGTCGCCAGGGGCTCCGTAGAATCAATGAAATGAACTACACCATCGTTTCATTGATAACAAGACGTAGGAAAAGCGCGGGAAATCTTATTTATACTTGATACTGGCTGGTTGCGCCGCACTATAGTATCGATTTCCCGCACCATTTATCCCATCCCTAGCTAGGCTCGCTCGCATTCAGTCTCCGCTCCGAGCGCAAGCCGCGCGCGCGCCTAATAAAAATACACGCTTACCGCCGCATAACTCGATTCACATCGCGAACGAAATACGAGTGATTTGTCGCAGAAACACTAATTATTTGTGCTATTATGTTTGAGAAGGTTAAGGGGCCCCTCTAAAAGTGTTAAATAAGACGTTTTGAAGATTTGCGCACGTCGGAAAAGGCAGCCACGAGTTGTGACTTGATCGTCTGTTGCAGCATTGAGAGGTGAGACATTCCTTCATTTTTTCCTACATAATAGTTCTCTTTTATCCCGTAATTATTCCCTAAACTTACAGTCCACTCTAAACCCCATTCGCGCATCCATTATTTATGGTCCATTACGATCCGGATAAATCCAGTAATTTGGTTCCATAACGGGTCATCGAGCAATCTTTTCCCATAACATTTTTACGAATCAACGTCAGTATTCCAAATTCGGACAGTATTCAATATTCGCATTAGTAAATTAATATTGTGTTCATATAGCATACTATTATTGCTTAATTCATGTTTTACTTGAAAATCGAAGTGGAGTGATAATTAATTTCAAATCTACCTCCCACAATTTTCAACATTAATTTCGTTGTCTCATGATCGTTTTATACGATTATCCTACGTAATCAAACCTGATCTAGTGATACTTTGTCTATTTTATTATAATACACCCCCCGCTCCGCTTAATTCAAAGCTATTCACTAGGTAATGGGTCAGTTACATACTAATGTCATTTTACATAATTGCAGCTATTGTTAATATATACGTATATACACGCTGCACTATACATACCAATATAGGAAGTATAGCTGCTGCAATTTGTAAATGAGCCGCACCGCAAAACTTATGTGTTATATATATAATACAAAATACATAAGTTTAATTTTCTAATAATAAAACTTTGTAATTAAGTATTAGTTACATAACGAGTTGGGATACACGTATTTGTTTCGTCGTTGTGATCGAGGTTAAAAACTTTTATTTATTTATTTTATTTTATTTACGCAATTACGCTCATTAATTAATAGGGTGTTATTGCGGATTAATATTGCACAGTTTGTCATTAATTCTGAAACTCAAGTCAAAGTACTAACTTATATTAATAAAACCCCGCCGCACCACCAATACAGGGTGTCACCGTTATAAGTGTGTTGCCATATGCAATATACAGGGTGATCAGTTGCATAATTATACAGGCTGACAAACCGGAAAGTGCATTATTAATTCGTTTCTTGTTGTTTATTTCGCGCATAGTTGATCATGGAGAAAGACGAAAGCAAGTTGTCACTTCTTCACGCGAAGCGAGATACAATTTTCACACGCATACAAACTATCGCTAATAGGTCGAAAGATTTATCTGATCCACGCATTAAAGAATCGTTTTTATGTGATATTGACCGCAGACAGGTTGCGTACGGACTTTGAAAATATTTTGGATAAAATTAATTCCATTGAATCGACCTTAAATCCTAAATACATGGTTAACTACCAGCCGCTTCTTACTTTTGAGGATTTATACTGTCGAATTAAACGCGCCGCAAAATCGCTTGAGCCTATGCCTGAATTACAGAATAATTCACTCTTTATCAAGCGTGACAGACCAAAACTGCCACCAATTCAGCTTCCTGAATTTAATGGAGACATTAAGTCATGGCCGCTATTTTATTCTTCATTTAAAACTGTCATACATGATAACCCGACCCTGTCGGACTCTGAAAAATTACATTATTTGATAGGCAAATTGACAAATAAGGCTCAATCGGTATTCGCAGGTATTACTCCGTGCGCTGAGAACTACAAAATTATTTTAGAGACTTTAATAAATAGATATGAAGATAAAAGGTTGCTTGCAACTTCATATTTAGATCAAATTTTCGAGTTAAAGCCTTCTAATTCCGCTCATGTAAATAATTTACAGATATTTCTTGATAAATTGGTCACTTCGGTTTCAGCACTCAAAAACCTGAAGGTTGATGACCTGTCAGACTTAGTATTTTTGTATATCGCTTTGAAGAAGTTGGATCCCGAAACCGCTCGCTCCTTTGAATTAGATAATAGGGGATCTAATATTCCGTCTTTCGACACCCTAGTTACATTTGTTCGCGATCAACTTAAAATTTTGCAACGCACTTCCAAGGAAGTTAAGAAGACTGTCGATCGTCCCACAGACACGACATCAAAACCGCATAAATCAACGCATAGTTATATCAATACGTCTACCACGCCCTCTCAACCTCGGTGTTCATTATGCAACTCCGCGCATGAACATTTGTATAAGTGTTCGAGCTTTCAAAATTTAACTCCTAACGAGCGTTTTAAATTTGTTAAGTCTCAATCGTGTTGTGTTAACTGTTTGAGCGCGAAGCACCGTGTATCTGACTGTAAGTCTAATTTGCTTTGCCGTAAATGTCAGTTTAAACATCACACGATGTTACATTTCGAAAATAATCCCGCTACGCCTACTATAAATGCCAATGATATTAGTGGTAGTACAGTATCCGCGGCGCCACCGTCACATGTGAACAGCCCATGCTCACGGGCACCTGTGACGTCGCCTAGTGGCCACACGGATGATGTCTCGTTGTGTACTTTCTCGGCAAATAACCGACATGTACCTACCACAGTTTTGTTGGCTACCGCGCGCGTTGTGATGGTTGACACTCAGGGTCGTGAACATTACATACGCGCTTTATTAGATAGCGCTTCGCAGAGTAATTTCGTTTCAAGAAAATGTTGCGAACGCCTAGGATTAAATTCACGTCAAAGAGCGACTAACACTATTGTTAAAGGTATAGGAGGTACCACTAAGACTATCCAAGGTTTCGTACACCTGGAATTTTATTCGCGGCTAAATAAAGCCATAAAATTCACTATGGAATCACTAATCGTCGACAAGGTAACCGAGCGTCTGCCTACCGTCAACGTCAATGTGTCTATGCTCACAAACTTTGAGGGGTTGCCATTGGCTGATGATACATATCACATTCCAGGAGAAATCGACGTTTTAGTCGGTGCATCAATTTTCCCGCACCTCCTATTATCTCAAAAGATTCAATGTGAGTCCGCAAATATCGCACCTTTCGCATTACAAACCGTTCTAGAGTACGTAATTATGGGTACCGCTCCCGCTACCGCACCCGCATCCACTACTGTTTCAAATTGTTGTTTCGGCGAGCCCATGGAGACCGCCATCCGCAAATTCTGGGAACTCGAGGAGGTGGACGTTCCGCCGATTCTGAGCCCAGATGATAAGGAGTGTGAAGATATTTATCGTCGCACTACGTCACGCGATGTCGATGGTCGTTATACTGTCGCGCTCCCATTTAAGGGCGACCCATCGACTCTCGGTGACTCGCGCCGCTTAGCAGAAAAATGTTTTTTCTGTCTTGAACGCAAAATGCTTCCTTCACCTAAATTGAAACAAGCTTACGATGATATAATTCGAGAATATTTAGAGAAGGGCTACCTCTCACCCGCACCTCCCGAAATGGAGGAACCATCTTACATAATTCCGCATCACGGAGTCATTCGGGAGGATAAACTCACTTCCAAGCTTCGTATTGTTTTAAACGCGAGTGCTAAATCTAGCACATCCGTTTCGCTTAATGATCTTTTATATAATGGTCAAAATTTACAAGAAAATTTATTCAATATAATCATTAATTTTCGATTGTTTCCTATTGCGCTTTCAGCCGATATTAGGCAAATGTTTTTATGCATTGGAATCCGCGAATGCGATCGTAGATTCCAGCGCATTCTTTACCGCTTTTCGCCTGACGAACCACTTAAGGTTTATCAGTTCAACCGCGTTTGTTTTGGCCTTAAATCAAGTCCCTTTCACGCTCTCCGCACAACAAGACAGTTGGCTTCTGACGAAGCTGAGACCTTCCCCAACGCGAATGAGACGCTTCAAACGGGGATATATATGGACGATTACGTCTATTCTGTAGAAGATGAGGCAAAAGCCATATCTATAGCAGCTGAAGTCATCGCGCTCATGAAGGCTGGTCAATTCGACCTCGTGAAGTGGACCAGCAATTCGCAAACTGTCTTGGACTCTATACCTACTTCGCACAGGCTCTCGTCCGTCAAGGAATTTGACGAGTCTGATTCGCATAAGGTACTTGGTTTAAATTGGTCACACAAATCTGACTTGTTCAGTATTACAATTTTTTAACCCGCTGAGAAGTGTACAAAACGCGCCATTTTGTCCTGCGTCGCTAGAATCTGGGATTTAATGGGATTCGTAGCCCCAGTCGTGTTATTTGCAAAGCTACTCATTAAAGAGCTTTAGTTAAACGGTTGCGGTTGGGATGACGTACCTCCTGACAATATTGTTTCCTCATGGAAGCGTTTCAGAGAGGAGCTATCATCATTGGAACGAATTGAAATCCCACGCCACGTTGGCATTACCAGAGGTAATGAAGTAATCATCGTCGGCTTCGCTGATGCTAGCGAAAAGGCATATGGAGGCGTAGTGTACTTCCTAGTCAAAGTCAATGACGTCCACAAGGTGTATCTTATGGGTGCTAAATCAAAAGTTGCACCTCGCAAAGTAGTCTCTTTGGCTAGGCTCGAGCTCTGCGCAGCACTCTTGCTCGCAAAGTTATTAAATAACATAATAACCGCTTGTAACAACCGCATACCTATTAAGAGCGTGTACGCGTTTTCTGACTCAACGGTCGCTCTATGTTGGATCCATGGATCCCCACATAGGTGGGATACCTTTGTCGCTAACCGAGTCTCGAAGATTCAGTCATTAATATCTTCTCAATCGTTTTACCATGTATCCGGCATAGAGAACCCTGCCGATTGTCTGTCACGTGGACTCAGTCCCGCGCAGATCATCGATCATCCGCTTTGGTTTCATGGCCCGCTTTGGATCACTTCGGATCCGTCGGAGTGGCCAGTGATCGCTTTTGACCCTTCAAGGGTTTCTAATCCACCTGAAGAAAAGAAACATGCTCTAGTTTCCAGCAGCCCGCTGGAGGAAACTCCTATTATTGCTCTGGCAAATCGTTGCTCCTCATGGTCTAAACTACTGCGTTGTGTAGTATATATTTATCGATTTCTGGGATTGTTGCCTCGACGTGAGTTTGTAGCAGCTGCAGACTTGGAATTCGCTGAACATAAAGTCATTCGCGAGTTGCAGATTTTATATTTTTCGAGTGAGTTTTCTAATCTTCAGGCATGGATCTAAGAATAATCAGGATAAGACCTTGAGAATGTGGCAGTGAAGCAAATCACAATGTATGCAGACGTGTCGTGACACGAAACTCACGCACACATCGGCACTCAAATGGATGCAGGTTTTCCCCGGTCGAAATGTCAAACTCACGAAATGTTAAACTTGTACTTACCGCGAAGTTGGTGTGCCTTTCGAAACTCGTTGAAAATAAGCATAAAAACATAAAATAATGCCGAGCTGTGTGGTAAAAGAGTGTAAAAATTATAGTAAACTACACAAAAATCCGACGGTATCACGTATCATAGGTAAGTACAAACTTCTTGTTGTTTTCGAGACTATGTAAGTATTTCACTGAATCGCATATTTTCTTGGTTTAATTATACTATTTACACACACAACACCACAGTTACTCGTATGTACGAATTGGTTGGTAACCTAAACACACGTTTCAACTACAATTTTAAATTAAACTAATATGATTTTGTAATTTTCTTTACGCCGCAAAAGTCAATGACCCGGTGACAGCGCAGCGCTAAGTCGAACTGTCGGTGTTGCCAGAATATGATTTCAAGGTTCCTGTTCTTTGTTTTTAATATAACATTTTATTTTGTTTATTTTTTTAAAAGTTTTCCATTCGTGATGCTTATGTAAAAAAATAATGGATCGATATTATTAGAAGAAATAGAGGATGCATCATGGGTACCATCAAATTATTCATTTGTTTGTTCCGAACATTTTAAAAATAGCAATTTTTATATGACAGAAGGAGCATATCGCCGGTTGATTAAGTTCGCGTGCCCAGAAAAGGAATGTTTCTATTAATACTTTTACTCGACTTCAAAAAAAGGAGCAGTTCCAGTTGTATTTCATTTTGCATATTTTTAAGTCATAACTCCATCATTTATGAACTAAATTTGGAAAATCGATGTATGTGTTGATGATAAATGTATGAAGTGAGATGATTATGGAATACAAGATGGCTGACATTCCATAATCATGACTTTTCATTTAAAATCAACTTTAGTGGCGTTTTTGGAATTTTTTGGGATATCAACAAAAATGAAGTCTATTTCAGTTTTCAAGATGGCCATCACCATTATTTATGGAAATTCGACTTGGGTGACGTTTTCGGAGTATTTCGGGGTAAAACTGACGTCAATTTTGTGTTGGGATTCAAGATGACTGTCACAATTTTTTGAAAATATGACTTATGTGTAGCTTTTGAGTTATTTTTGGGTGCATCACAAACAACACCTATGGGATGCAAAACAGGGGTGATATTTTCGAGGTATTTTGGCGTGTAGATCAACAAAGTCGCTTCCCGATGTGTCCGTCTGTGGCTATGTATGCTCAGATTTTTAAAACTACGCAAAGGACTTTGATGCGGTTTTTTTATAGATAGAGATATTCAATGTTTATATTTTATACTTATATGTAAATGTGAAAGTATTTTATTCTCATTTGTCGACGTCAGAATAAAAGATTTTAACTTTGAACAACTTCTGAATTTGATTTATTGATAAAACTAATAATCTATACAACTACTGAATCAAAAATCTGCAAAATTATTAAAAAAGTAATTTTAAAATTTACCACCAATGTAAGGCCTCGAGGGTTTGTTTTTCTGTAAGTAAAATTATATGTATTGTTATTTATTAACTTAAAACACAGTAGGTAAAATAAAAATGTTATCTATAATTTCGTTCTTTTATTCCTTTTATCGAGTTCCCCAAAACGTCTAAGGTCGTTCAAAGATGAGATTGATTCACAGTTGCCCTTCTGGATCATTTTGTCTAAATTCATAATACTTCTCTGATACAGATGTTACGTTTTGTAAAGAAAAATATAAATAATATTAGTGCTACTAGGCATCAGTACCACTTACAATTTATTTACTCTAACTATTGGGTAATTTTTGATGATAATGGTCACCCTATACTGCACACATGTAACCAAAGTTTGCTTCACTTTGACGTTCCTCACGCCCGGTCCATATTATTCTTAGGTCCATGTCTTCAGGCTGGGAAACCTTGTGGGCGCACACTTCAAAGATTGAAGCCGTTTCTAAAAGATAATCTTATTAGAGTTGGCGGTCGTTTGTCAAACTCAGATTTGAGTTTCGACCAGAAACACCCCATAGTTCTACCGCGTAAACATCATATACTAAATTTGATAGTTGACTATAATCATAAAGTAAATTGTCACGCAGGGCCAGATCTACTGATGTCAATCTTGCGCCATAAGTATTGGATTTTGTCCGCACGCAACTTGATACGCAACAGGATACATAAATGTATTCCTTGGATGCGTTTACTCTGATAACGGAACGAACTTCGTTGGGGCTAAGCGCATGCTATCAGAGCTATACGTATTATTACAATCAAAACACTTTAATTCAGAATTTGCTCACATGTTGAGCGAAAATCGCATAACATGGTCGCTCAATGTTCCCGCTGCAAGTCACTTTGGAGGCAGCTGGGAGTCGAATATAAAAACACTTAAAATGCACCTATTTCGCGTGATAGGTGAACAAATCTTATCGTTTGAAGAAATGACAACTGTACTCGCACAAATCGAAGCTATAATGAATACTCGACCTCTTTGTAGAACGCTCTCAAGCGATCCTTCTGAACCGCTTGCGCTGACGCCCGCACACTTTTTAAGTTTAACTCCTTTAAAATATTTACCCGCTCGCGACATCGATGAGGATAGACTTCATGTTCTCTCTCGTCATGATTTGTTGGACAAGTTAGTCCAATCGTTTTGGAAACGTTGGAGGTCCGAGTATTTACATACTTTGCAGTCTCGCGATAAATGGAATACACCTACTAACCCGATCACAACAGGCACTATCGTAATCCTTATTACAGATAACGCGCCTCCTCTTCATTGGCCTCTAGGGGTTATAGAGGAAGTTTTTCCTGCCACTGATGGCATAGTGCGTGTTGCTCGAGTAAAGACTGCTACTGGCTCGTATTTACGCCCAGTTGTACGTCTGTGCCCGCTACTAGGCAATAGCTTTCATTTCAATTACTTTAGTCTTACTTCTTTAATTTATTTGTTTCGAAGGCATCTCATATCCCTTCAAGCCGGGGGGGAATGGTTGCGCCGCACTATAGTATCGATTCCCCGCACCATTTATCCCATCCCTAGCTAGGCTCGCTCGCATTCAGTCTCCGCTCCGAGCGCAAGCCGCGCGCGCGCCTAATAAAAATACACGCTTACCGCCGCATAACTCGATTCACATCGCGAACGAAATACGAGTGATTTGTCGCAAAAAGACTAATTATTTGTGCTATTGTGTTTGAGAAGGTTAAGGGGCCCCTCTAAAAGTGTTAAATAAGACGTTTTGAAGATTTGCGCACGTCGGAAAAGGCAGCCACGAGTTGTGACTTGATCGTCTGTTGCAGCATTGAGAGGTGAGACATTCCTTCATTTTTTCCTACATAATAGTTCTCTTTTATCCCGTAATTATTCCCTAAACTTACAGTCCACTCTAAACCCCATTCGCGCATCCACTGGCTAAATACGTAACGCGTGAAAGCCAAAAAAAAAGTGTGACTGACGGAAAGTTGACAGTTGGACAGTTTTCGGGTTTTCGGTTAGCTTTAAATTCTCTATGCCTTCAAACTTCAAAGTTTTACTCACAGATAGGTACTTGCTTCTATTTTCTGAACAAACAAAAGTGTAGGTAATAAATCTAAAAGCTAAATTTGCAAGTGGTGGAATAAACTAATTTTTAAATTGGTTCGCCTCGTTAATCAAACAACATGGATATATCTGCAAATTTAGCTGTAAGCACAACACAAAAATTTAAATATTCAAAGAAAATTGAAGCTCTGGATGCACTCTTTGTGTATCCCAAGTTAATATTACTTGAAAATAATAGCGCGCTACGAATTTTACATCTTAACGAATTGGAAGATAAGAATAAAATTTGTATTTACGATTTCGGCAGCGAAATACTGGACAGAACAGTAACCCATAATTACTTATGGTTGATTCTCAAATCAGGTGAAATGTTCGTTGTTGACCTTTGCGGTGGTTCTCGGATGCGAGTATCTCTAGAAAATCTCTTAAATTTGAAATTTCACCAGCTGAGAAGTGATGGCAATATCCTGTTTCTTATTAATGAAGATGGAGAAATTTTTTCGGCTTCCTTTGTTATTGAAGAGCTCATTCAAAGATTTGGTACCTCTACAGAAGAATATAATATGAGTCTAAAGAGAGCTAATGTTCGCCAGTCTACATTAGAAGCTCTTAAACCTAAACTATCTATCCATGGTCTAGATACTTACTTACCAGGCTGTGGAGTCCAATTAAAATGTCCTATTACTGGTATATACAGAATCTTACCTATAAGCAAACCATTTCGATATGCTGTGCCTTGGGATAATGCTGTTATATTATCAGACAAGTCAAGCATGTGTGCTGTAGACGTGGAAGATGCTGGAGTTTTGTATGAATTTGAAAATAATGTGGGATATTACTTCCCTTTAGGCGCCTTTCAAAATATTTTTTACTACATTTTATGGGATGATAACGAGGTAAGCACTCATTTTATTAACTATAATAGCATTACAATGCTTGGTTTAATATTAATATTGAATTATTTGTGGGTTCAAATCTACCTGTGGCAAATTTTTTCATCACATATGTTATACCTTTAAACAAGCAATTCTTGTGTATTTATTTATATGTTTTTTGACAGCTCCGTGACGCAGCGGGCAACACGCCAGCCTGCGACACGGAGTGCCCGGGTTCAATCCCTGGCCAGGTCAAGGTGGAAAATAATCTTTTTCAGATTGGCCTGGGTCTTGGATGTTTATCTATATATGTATTTGTTATAAAATATAGTATCGTTGAGTTAATATCCCATAACACAAGTCTCAAACTTACCATGGGGCTAGCTCAATCTGTGTGATTTGTCCGTATATCTATACTAATATTATAAAGCTGAAGAGTTTGTTTGTTTGTTTGGTTGAACTAAACTATGGTTTTCAGAAAAATATTTATTACTCGCAAAACCATATTATTATTATTTAAGATATCTAGGTGTCAAATTGAGACAAATTCTGTTCTATACGTATAAAAAAAAACATGATGCTGCGTCTCACGTTTCAGAGATACAGAGATTGACCAAACGTTACCGCAGCAGAAAATGAAATAACTCGAAATCCATAAAGGTGTCAAATTAAATTTTATCGGGGACATTTGAGAGCAAATTCAATCTATCTTTGTGCATACTTTTTATCCAGATAAACCGACGAGATCAAAAAAAGTCGGCTGGGGTAACGTTATGCCAGCCGAATTTTATTTTCCTCATTATCTCTGAAAGGGCGGGGTGTCAAATTATTTACTTTCGGGGACATTTACACAAAGTAATGATCTAATTATTTGCATTTATCAATTCTTAAAAGGAGCACTTAGTCGGCTGGGGTAACGCACTCTATTTAGCCACCCTGTACTAACGCAACACAATTGTGTAGAAACTCCCGCTTTGGTTAAAGTTTCACTAGGAATTCTCACTTTAAACGTTATAATAGCACACGTCGGCATTTTTCGATGTTTTTTTCTCGTAAATCTCACTTTTGGTACTTTGACGATCGCGACACAAACTACTTAGGTGATTCAAGTGAGCAGGTCGTGCGCAGTGTCGGCGTGCGTGCCACGCCCCCTTGCCATTTCTAATGTCTTTGTTGTTCTGTGGAGATAACACTTTTTTTTCTTGCTGCCTAATGGCACTCCATATCATTGGAATATTTCCTATTATGCATCTATAAAAGGATCTAAATCAACTTTGTTTTCAATTTCAGGTGTATGTTTGCTGTGCTTGGGACTCTTCTTCAGACTTAATTGAAAATCAAGAAAATACAAGCAGTTTGAACAACACTACCTTAAGATCCTCATCACAAGAAACACTAAAACAGCTGTTGAAGAATCACGTTGAAGCAGTTAGTGTAGACACCAAGCCTAGAGAGGTAATGGCACAAGTTGGACCACTATTTGAAAAAATAACAGACTATCTTTTCTTACTACAAAATGTGAAAATACTTTGCCAATTTAACATTGCTTACAAGTTGCTCTTATATCCTCTTCAAAAACAAATATACTCAGGAGGTAATGAAGATCTCATTCATAAAATATGTGATCTCATTATAAAAGTTGATCTTCTAGAGTACATCAAATTCAGAGGCAGTAGTTGTTATGAAGATGTCAATTTATTTGATCAAAACTTTAAAGAACTTTGCATGACCTTTATTTGCAAATCAGATTTAGATTTAGCATCTATCTGTTGTTTAAAATATACTGAAATAAAACTAGCACTAAGTCAGAATGATGTTATAGAGATATTAGGAGCTATTCCAAATAACATTAAACTGGGTGCTCTCATTATATGGTTAAAAAATTTTGTTCCATCGCTTTTAGACAATAACCCATATTTCATTGACTTATTTGTTAAATGGACCATGAAAAGAGTTTTTGAATTGGAAAAATCTGGGTATTGGCCAAAAATTGGTTTGAAATTTATTGATGAAATCACAAATGTTTTGGAATCTTCATTGAAGACAGTCTCTATAAGACCCATTTCTATGGATGATCTTGATGTCTTAAAAGATCACATCAATTACATAATAGAGTTAAAAGAAAAGTATAAAATTAACATGTTACTGTCTGAACTTAGTTCTCAAAGCCCGAATGAAGTAGCACTTATAATGCTACATAGATGTTACACTGAAGACTTGGAATTATTTCTTCAGAATTATTTACCCTCATATACTTCAAGACATCTTATTGACATGGATGATACACTTCGAGCATTTGTAGAAAGCGAATCAGCTACTAGTGGTGGGGGTGTTGATGGTTCTAGATTAAAAATTTTACTGACTTCATTTCGCTCAATAACTACTAAACTGGACTGTCTGCTCCAAGTTTTAAAAATTCTTGATGTTCCATGGAATGAGACAGTTGTTGAGCTGGCAGTAGTTGCAGCTGCTTCAGCCACGAAAGACTTTACAGTATCTGATGCTGACCGTGCTCTTGCTCAAGAAATTCAGAAGGAATTAAATTATGCCAATGTTAAAGTAGTTTTGAAAAAGTATAATTTTCCACTATCATGCACTGATTATATGCTTGTTCTTCATAAGATAGTAAATGCACAAGTTGTCAATTTGCAGGATCTTAAAGTTATTACAAGTGTGATGACAACATCTAAAAATTATGGTCATATCTTATATGTTGTAAGGTGCCTTCAGGATAGTGACACTAAAATTGCTTTGGACTATTTCAATATTTTGGCAAATAATGAGAAGAGGCTTTTATTGAAAGTAATGATGGCAAAATATGAGCAAATCATAAATAGTGGCTTAACAGATAATGTAAAGATTGAAAGGAATTACATAGATTTCTTAAAGGGCACGAAAATGTTAAATGAAATTCAAGTAAATGATATTAATAATGTCTATCATCTTAAAAATTCATATGATATTAAACTGTGCATGGACAATTTATATAAAGAAGAGATTTGCGTCAGTGAGTGCACTGCATGGATTTCCAAAGATGGCTATTCAGCTAGCTCACGCCAGGGAGGCTGTGTGACCCAACTTACACACACAAACCAGTCTAGGCATTCCACATTGATATCGCTCTTACGACGCACATCCACAAGCCATTCAGTGCGAAACCTTATAGAAAATCTCATCACTCACTTTACACTTGAAGGCAATGCATCACCTAATGGCTTTGGTTTAACTGCCTTTAAAGATGGAGAAAATTCTTCTCTCTTGCTAGAGGCTATTAATATCTTAGTTGAGTTGAGTACCAACTGTGGTGAAGAGCATCTGCATTGTTTGATAAATATTTTGTCTGTAATGAATTCTTTACAAAATACTAATATAATTCTTAAAAATTTGTCAGTAGCTTGGAAATTCCGCTACATATACCTACCTATGTCATCCGTTACTGGAATTAATAACTTAATTGATTTCTATGCAAACGTTTGTAATGCAAATCACAAAAAGTGCTTCTCATCCTTGTCAACATTATATTCCGAGAGATATGATTTTATACCATTCAATATCATAGCAAGTATAGTAGGTGTTTCCATACAGGCAGGTAGTACAATAGACAAAGATTTTATGATTAAGAGAAACAAAATTGTCAAAAGGCTTTTACAAAAAGTCATTGGATCACAGGAGGTTGATGAACTGTTATTGACGGCCTTACTTATAATTTTAAGTAAACTAGAAGCAACAAATGATAACTATTGGCTTTTAGAATTGCTGCAAGGCCAGAATGATTCCTTAGCACCCGCTTTGATGGGTTATCTTACATGTCCTCTGATAAGACGTACTTTTTCATTGGAACAAAATTTACCTGGCAGTAAAGGCTCTTATCCACCTCAGTATATTTTGAAATCGAAATTTAATATTAATTTGGCAGAAGTCGCACTTCCTGATAGTACTGAGGAAACATGGGATGTCAAAGTAATTTTGTTTTATGTTTTGAGGCAATATCCTAATACTTCTTTCGAAGGTCTCGTGGATTTGTGCCGTACTTTAGATGTCTCACTAAATGATGGATTGTCGTTGCAACTGATATCAATATTGACATCGTGGGATTTGAAATATAAAGTTATCAATGATGATCTTAATTGTAAACAGATTTACTACGAAAATGATGAAAAGGAAGTGACGGCTAAATGTTTGGTAATTTGGAATAACATAAATAACAAGGATTTTTTGAAAGATATATTAAGTGATTTTTGGAGAAATGGTGAAGTAACACTACATGGTAGATTAATCTCGGTAAACCCATATTATTACGAAGTGTATTTATGCATATATCGTTTATTATTTGGTTCATCAGTGGAGCTAAGAAACAAAAAAGAATACTTTTTGCTCAATTTCCTTAAAACATACCGAAGAAGCAGTTCTCCAAAACAATATGAATATGAACTTTTTTCTGTTAAAGGCATGTTTCCAGAAATAGGTAACTACAGACTTCCATTTCAATTATTTATGCGTGAAGATATGTGGTCCAATTTGAAATCAGAAATAACACTTGAAACATATGAGCGCTGGCTGCAAGTGGTCCCATTGCTCGCACTGGATCCTGATTTGCAAACTGCACGAGACATGATATGCAGCAATGCTTTAAAACAAACTATGACCTCGCGAAAACGCTCAGATAGCCTCGAATCGGACACCAAAGAAACGGAGCCATGGCGGCTGACGACTCGCGAAGAACCTCTGCTACGCGCAGCTCATCGGTGTGTAAAACACATTGCTAACATGGAATGGGCAGGCGCATGTCTGTTTTATGTTTTACAAGGATGTGCTCGTGGAGCTGATCAAGTGGCTGCAGCTCAGTTGTGTTACCAATTTGCTCAGCGCTGGGCTGCTCTTCAACCCGGAAATCGGGCCGTGAGACAAATGGAAAGACTACATTCTAGTTTATCAACTCGCCATGCTTTATATAAAATAGACTGGGCTTGTGAAGAGTTCGTTCGCCTTTCATCTGAGCCAGCTCAACTAATTCGTGCATTATATCTTCATTCAGGGTTTGTAGACAAAATGAATCGTCACGATGTAAATCGAGCAGCAAATGAGATAGCTGACAAAAATGCTATCAATATTAGTTCTATTCGAATCCAAATATTAGAAAATCTTTTGGACAAAACACAGGAAGAAACAAAATCGAAAAGATTTTTGGGTTTAGATACTAAAGAATTGATGACAGCAAAGTACATTTTGAAAGCTACTTGTCCTAAAATGGGTGCTATCTATTTATCTCGAATTGCCTTTGATGATGAAAGTGATTTCAATAAATGCAAAAAATTAAGAGCACTGCAGTGTTTGATGAGTGTTGTAGATCCCGACACAGCAATGAAAGTAACTGACAAAGAAAGAGGAGCTTTGTGGACGTCTCTTCTAGAACTTATATGCATTGTCAATTTAGAGAACATTGATATGCCATGGGTTGTGGCTACTTTCATTCAAGATAAAATGGGAGCACTTGAACAATTATTACAATCGGCTAATACAAACGTAGATGGTTTAAAAATAGCAGCAGAGCTTGCTCGAAGATATGGAAACACAAAAATGATTTGCAAGGTAATACCCCTGTTGTTACGCACAGGTTTATATGAAGAAATAATTCCATTGTTGCTCAAATGGTCGTCTCCTCCGAATGATATACTGTATACCGCGTGGCGTGCAATTATGCTGTCACCATTCCAACGTGCGGATTACCCGATTACAGAAAGACAAAAAGCAAAATGTCTTAATGTTATCAATCTATTGCCAGTATGCCCTGTTATTAAAGATGAAGACATGAAAGAAATATGGAAGCACTGTGTGAGATGTAAATGTTTTGGCATGGGATCTCTTATATTACCGTATATGACTTCGGAAGCAAGACAATCGTTAGTTGAACTTCAGAAAATTGATAAGAGAAATTTAATAGCCAGTCTAAAAAACTTGCAATCTGACACATATCTTGTTTCTGGTGCTATGTTTGTTTTGGAAAACTTACCCAACAAGAATTATAGATAAAAATATCGCCAGATCAAAATTTTTTATCATCTTCTATTGGTGGGTTTGAAAAATCAGATACACGATTAGATAAGAAAACCGGCCAAGTGCGAGTCGGACTCGCGCACTAATGTTTCCGTACCGTTATCTAGAAAAACGGCTTATTGAAGTACTTGACCGTTATTTGAAACTGTACATATAGAGATAGGCCCTGTGTTTTCTGCTTTCTCTTTCTACCTATATAGTACTATCTCACTCGCACGATCCCACCATCTCATCTCACCAACCTTATTTAATCTTACTCGTCTCACATTGGCGTCAAATAACAGTTTCAAATAACGGTCAAGTACTTAATAGAAGCGTTTTACCTGAAATAAAACGCATATTAAATACTTACCTTATTTGAAACTGTAATTTAATTCCTGCCTGGTACATATTTCGACTCAACGATTCTAAGATGGCGGGCGCCCCTACAAGGGGCCTCCCTGCCTGGTGAGATGAGATGGTGTGACCGTGCGAGTGAGACAGCACTATATAGGAAGAAAGAGAAAGCAGAAAACACAGGGCCTATCTCTATATGTACAGTTTCAAATGAGGTAAGTATTTAATATGCGTTTTATTTCAGGTAAAACGCTTCTATTATTTTATTTTTTAGTATTTGTTGTTATAGCAATACATCATCTGTATAGTATTTAAGCTGTACTCTTTAGAGTTTATCATATGTCAAGTAAGTAAAATATTTTGGATTTTGGAAGGAAAACTTTAAAAAAGTAATAGGCTAGTTTCCTGGGTCAAAATAATAATGTTAAAATTAGTCGATTAGTTAATAAAAAAATAATAGACACGTATTTTTCTTTTGTCAATTAAACAAAAGAAAAAATACGTGTCCTATGTTTTTGATGATCTAACTGACGGACTAATTATATTTTTTTAGAAAAACTAACCTATTTATAGTATAATATCACAAAATGTAATAAAGTTGCAAAAGGTATGTAATAAAAATATTTGAATATATGTAAATCTGTGTTTTGGGTCCATTATCACTTTTTTTTTTAAATATAATTAAATATAGAATAAAGCTAATTGTAAGTAGAGAATACAATCCCGGGATCCCGACCGTTTTCTGGCCCCGAAAATCCCGGGACTGTACTTGGCTAATCTCGGGATTTTCGGGATTGCCACAAACAAGTCTAGTTTGTATTCCGTAGTCCGTTGCGCCTTGAAAATAACCTTGCCTAGATTATTTTAATACATTACGACAAAAAGCAACGCGTACAATACGTAGGTACCCACTATTTACTACACAGGTACAGTCCTAATAATATGTTTGTCGTAGAACTTAGAAGGGACTTCCCCACTCGGAATACTTTGATACAATACTCTTAAGGTAACTCCCCAACGAACCACAACAGGGGAATCACCCGATCATCTCATATCATAATATTGTTGTTGGTATTTCCCGTCGGGGATTCCCTGTACGAAAGTATAAATATGCAAATCAGGTTTTATTTTTTTCATTTATTGTTCTGTCAGTGACGGGTTATGAAGGCTACGTCATTAAAATTTAAAAGTCAATTATCTGAAATTAAGTATTTCAAATAGCGGGAGACTGTTAAACATAAAAAAAGACAGTGATATGACAAATACATTTGTGTTGTGCAAAGACATAAAAGACACTTTTTTTTAAATAAATCGTGTTTTTTTTATTTTAGCCCAATTAGAAACCACATAGTCTAATCCCGGGATAGGCCCGGGATCCCGGGAAAAGGCTTCAAAAATCCCGTAAGCCCGGGATTGAAAAACATGCTCGGGATTGTATTCTCTAATTGTAAGTTAGATACCTACATGTAAAAAAGAAAACTGGTCCTGTCGGCCTATTTGCTAACTCAGTGTACGTTTTGATAGTCACTTACAAAAAACATTACGTTTTATACAGCGTGATTTTGAACCCCCTAGCTATATTGAAATCTGGGAATCAGAATCCCTAATGGAACACAGAATTGCAAGAAAAAAGGTAAAAAATTAAAAAATAAATTTAACCTTATAGAAATTCGTCCAGCTGATCGGCGACTTTGTATGGGAAACCTAATTTTTTTTTTCGTTTTTTACCTTTTTTTCTTGCAATTCTGTGTTCCATTAGGGATTCTAATTCCCAGATTTTAATATAGCTAGGGGGTTCAAAATAACGTTGTATATCTTAAATAAAAATAATCAATCATACGAAACACGCAATGTATTTTGAAGTGATTATCAAAACGTTTGTACACTAAGTTAGCAAATAGGCCAACTGGAGCCACTATCACTGATTTCTTAGAATTGGTAGATTATGTGTAAGAGCAATCTGTTAATCTAGTAGATAAAATTCTTTTATGTTGTGTCATACATAATTCATTATTCAGTAGTTATTTAAGTATTGTATAAAAATGCCACGATATTATACAAAAGTTTATTTAAATTAAAATTTATAAAAATACTTTGTTTATACAGTTTCCTTAAAACAGCATTTTCCATAAATATTGAGTAAGTAATGTCGATCTTGACAGTATTGATGAAGAATGATGATTTAAATAATAACGGGAATGTATAAATCAAGCCACAAAATTTGGCCACGTGATCAAAGTTATAATTTTAAAACTAAGCTACGGAAAAATGACATATTCTCTGTTGTCATTATATTAAACTGTTGTCTTTTTTTCAACATCATCATGAGTTTCAGGTCTTTGTAGTCTCCACTGCATGACCCTCCCTGTACTACCGGAGCCCGAAGCCATACTTGGCCAGAGCAGACAGAGGATTTGGCCTTCACTCCTCGCTGGCCAGACGGGTTAGAGAGGTCTCATTGATGTTTACGAGCTTTGTTTAGCTTGTTTGTTTTTTCAACACCTACTAAAAATTATATAGAAAGCGTTAAGTAAAGCTCATCAGTTATTACTTGTCCTTCTAATTTAAACATTGCCACCTAATTCACTAACTCTGCCACGGATTTTACATCTCGTCACCATTAACAGCTTCAACACAATGTCCTCAAAAAATATAATTCAAATTTTTCTGACAGCATAATTTATTGTAATTTAGCATGTAAAATAATAAATCATATTCTTTTATCATGAAAATAAATTGTTGCAAATGTCCAAATTGTACCTAGTGGAGGTACAATTTGGACAACATTTGCACCAATCAGAGAGCGCCATTCGATTAATGTATCGATAGTAGGAGCTGTTTCACCAATTTTTGGGTAAGTATTTGAGGCTTTCTGACCCAAAAAGTCCCAAATCGCCCACTTCCCAAAATATTCACTACCCAAAAAGTCCACTTTCCAAAACGACCACTTCCCAAAACGTTCACCTTCTAAAACTACCACTTCCCAAAATATCCACTACCCAAAATGTCCAGGCGGATATTTAAAAGGAGTATGTATATTATCATGGGTATTATTTATGGTAAATAAGGAAAATTATTAATAGCCATTTCTATTATACAGGAGATAGGAAAAATATCCATGACACTGTCAATATTCTTGTCATTTCTATATTTTCCGGTATGTTTTATTATTGAGCGGAATAAACAATGGATTTAACTTTAATTCAGTCTTAGAAATGAAAGGATTGTGCTTTTATGGTTGGTCATCGCTACCATTTGCAAAAAGTAATAAAAATGAGACATCTTTGTAAATGTGTGAAAACAGTAATGTGCTCTGCTACAATAACACTAGATCAAGACCGAATAAAGGTTTTGAGAAAGACGAGCCACGCGTGTGCTTCAAACGCTCTGGTGTTGCAGATGTCCATGGGCGACGGTGACCACTTTCCATCAGGTGGCTCGTCTGCTCGTTTGCCGTCGGATATACATAAAAAAAAAAAAAAAAAAAAAAACAATACTCGAAATGAGATATTAAAGTTCACGGATAAATGTAAACAAGATTTTTGTGAAAATATGGAGCCCGTCCAACAAATTTATGAAAATATCCAGTATGAAAATTGGATACCATCGTTTTCTGGTATAAGAAGTTCTTTATAGCGTAGACGGGCAAAATATGTGAGTGTAGACAAATTGGAATACAAAACACGGCTCATTGTTCGGCGATGAAACTTTCAGATGTTGTCCTTTGCCTTTTTATTAATTATATAGCGTTCATGTGGACATAAATTCTGATGAAACTGTTTCAAACATGATCCCTGTTTATCTTTTCTCTGCTACCGAATAAAGCTAAAGTGACGTATTTTCGGTTTTTTACATTTTATAAAAAAAAGAGGGCGTACAGATGAAGAAATTTAAGTGCGACTACGAGCAAGCGCAACTGAATGCGGTACAACAAGTGTATACAGGAATCAGAATCACAGGCTGTTTTTACCATTATAATCGTGCGATTTGGCGGAAAGTAAAAAAAAAACAAAAGCAGTGAGAAATATGGCGAGACTTTGGTACCAATGTTACCTTCTACATACATACAATCTACTTGGAAAGATATCGTGCATAACATGGAAAGAAATAGTAAATTGCAATCTTTTATTAATTATTATGAGAAACAGTGGAATGTCATGTCTCCAGAAAAATTAAGTGTTTCCAAAGATCATCACAGAACCACTAACCAAGTTGAAGGGTGGCATCGACGTCTCCGAGCCTGTATCCCACAGAATCCCAAATTAATGCTCTTTTTTTACAAATTAAGAAAAGAAATCAAATTTTAAGATAATAAACTCAGTCTTTTTGAAAAGCAAGATAAAAATACAAGTAATATTAATTTTGACCAGAAATACCGCAAAGATTTAAATAAAAATAATATTAACCCAATACACTTAAAGAAAATAATTTACTTGAGACTAGTCTATCGAAATCTAAGGCAAAATGGTAAAGCTTAATTTTTTTACGTATATCAAGTTTTATTTTAAGAGTTTTAACCCTCGGCGCAAAAAAGACGGGTGATTTGCATTTAACTTCAGTAAAAAAATAATTTTACATTTCGATTAACTACAGTGATGATTTGCATTTATTTTGTTTAGTTTAGTAAGTGTAAGTTTTATCAATAAAGTACCTAGGGAGTAGTTTTAAATAATATTTTAAGGTATATTTTTTAAAATAAAGTACCTAAGAAATACAGTATTTTCAGCTTTTTATTTGATTGACATTTCGCAACAAATGTAATAGTTTGTGTTTTGGAGATTCTTTTAAAATATGGGATTTTTGGGGAGTTGTCCTTTTGGGTAAGTGGACGTTTTAGGAGTGGTCCTTTAGGAAATTGTCCATTTGGAAAGTGGGCGTTTCGGGAGTTGTCATTTTAAGAATTGCTCTTGGGAAGTGGGCGTTCTGGGAAGTGGACTTTTTGGGTCGAAAGGATTTGAGGCTAGTTGAAAACTTGTCACATGGGGGTACCTCTCATATTATACCCCAACACGGAACTGCAGACCTGGAGCACTATTTTTGAAAGTATGACCACTCGCCTTAAAACGATTTTTGTTTGGAAAAATCGCTCGTTTACAAATGGCGAAATTTTAAAATTAACTTTCCTGGCTGGTGTAAAGCGGGATAACTGTAAATACATAGAAATAAATGTATATACATATAAATAAAGTAGCTTTTGCCCGCGGCTTCGCTCGCGCTAAGAAGTATTAAGTCTCAGCCCAATCTGTTTAAAATTGACAAGTTTTCATACAAACTTTCATCCCCTATTTTATATCCCCTTGGGGGTTAGAATTGATCAAAGTCCTTTCTTAGCGGAGGCCTACGTCATAACATCCACCTGTATGCCAAATTTCAGCCTGATCCGTCCAGTGGTTTGGGCTGTGCGTTGATAGATCACTATGACAGTCAGTCACCTTTGAGTTATATACATTTAGATATACAATAATTGCTCGTTTAAAGGTATAAGATATAAATAAAGAAATAGAGAGAAGGACAGCAAATGAATGGAAACGATACTGGAGCATGAAGGAAATAATGAAAGATGACAAACTTCATTAAAAAAAAACTCAGAACAAAAAACTTAAAATAGAAAAGAAAGAAAAAAAGCTAAGCATTTAATACCTGTATACTACCTGTCCTGATGTATGGATGTGAAACCTGGCCTGACATTAACTAACCTCAACAAACTGAGAGCGTATCAGCGTACAATGGAGAGGAGCATGATAGGAGTGAGAAAATCTGATCGATTGAGAAGCCGTGACATTAGGAATAGAACAAAGGTCCAGGATATTAATCTTAAGATTAAGCGATGTAAATGGCGATGGGCTGGTCATACTGTGAGACGCAAAGTCAAATGGAGTAAGATAATCACCCATTGGTATCCTAGGGAAGGAAAAGGAAAAAGAGGAAAACCTCGAAAAAGATGGGATGAATGACATAAGTCAGGTCGCTGGGAAAACCGTGGAATCGAATGGTGCAGGATAGACAGGAGTGGAAAAGGCGGAAGGAGGCCTTTGCCGACTTTATTATTATTATATATATTGGTATTTTAGTAGTTAACTGTAGGAATACATCTTACTTTAGATGCTAAAAATAACCATCATACTGAGTTGTATTTAGAGTGGCTTAAATAGAAGATAACTTGTGGCTAAGATTTATATTATTTGGATGCTTGTTTATTGTGGCTGACTAATTAATTAAGAAGGCAATGTAAATTTTTAGAGGCGAATAATGCTTTTAAAAAGAAGCATGTTTAATTAGCACCCAGTAATAACTACACACTAACTACTTTTAATACTAAGCTGTTCACGAACATAGGGATTGCAAGTAAAAGCTTGGGAATGTATATATGATGCAGCAGGCAGTAGCATTTCAAATAGTGGTGAGTAGATGCCGTGGCCCCTGGCTAACTGTTCTGGAGTTTCATCAGAGTTATTGGGTCTCCGAGCTATATCCACTGTGCCTTCTCTTAGCATCAGTATCAGTAATGTTGACTTACTGTGACTCATGGCTGCTGCCAAATGCATAGGTGTTTGAGCTGGGAACAAGAAAAAAATAGTACTGTACGAAAACCAAACACATTTCCAAACAGTCATTCCGTAAATCCTTGGGGCTTATTTGTGGCTCTGTAGTTTACTGTTGTAAATTAAATACAACAGTCATTCCTCAACCAATGATTGGTTGTGTGCGTAACCCCAGCAGGAAAGTACCTTGTAGAGTAATATAAGTAAAACTAATAATTTGTACCCCATATGCTGTAAATGTGTAATTGTGGCCTTTGTAATTTTGGAAAAAAGGATCCTGCTGGGGTAAAGTTGCTCCAGCAAGAAGATTCTAAATGAATAAACGATTAATTGGAGCAAGAAAAAATTGTGCATGGGCAGATGGCTTATATTTGTGCTGGAATATGGGGCGAAAATTTATTTTTTTGTGGCTATTCAGGTTTTCAAGATATTGAGTTTCCTGCTGGAGTAACATTTTGCAAAATTGTGTATCTCTAAAACCATGACATATGCGCTTGTGCTAACTAGATTTAAGAAAATATTTATATTTAAAAAGTAATTGCGTGAAAAATAAATGCATACAAAATTCTTCGCCTAAATGAAAAAACTGTACATTAATTGTACTTAATCATTGACATGAACATACCTCCATCAGATAGAGCGCTTGGGTCTGCCCCAGCTGCCAACAGTCTAGCAGCAGCTTTATAATTATTCCAATTACAAGCTGAATGTAAGGGTGTCCAACCAAGTTCTGTGGTGGCACTCACATTAGCTCCGACACTTAACAAATATGATATGGCAGCCACGTGGTTACCATAAGCAGCCCGATGCAAAGGAGAGTATCCATCAGAATCACGTGCAAGTACAAGACCCGGCTGAGAAGTTAATAATTCTTGTAAAGTAGCAACATCTCCATTCTCCGCTGCCCATAAGACATGATCCACTGGATTAGCTGCAAGAGAGGGCACATGCTGTGGTAAGGTGTAAATAATTGCTTTTTACTAAATTGGGTAATCTACCTGTAAAAACATAATAAATTAATTGTAAAATAAATAAGGGTAATATGTCACACAAGTTTGATGAATCAAATTATAAGAGTAATGCACTGTAACACAGCTCGTATTTAAAAGAAATAGTCTTTCGATGTTATTGTGTGGAACATTAGTTACAAATATCTGACTATTGTAATAAAGTACCTACCTTGAGGGTCCTTCACAATATCAATATCCTGATCCGCGTCGTCCCAACCTGATACAAACATTCCAGATGTTTCGGGGTTTTTCTTGTATCTTTCTATTTCTTCATGGATTTCCTGTATTTTTTGAACATCGAAAGAATCATATTCTTCTTCGTCCGACATGATTCAAATTATTTGACACTAAAAACAGAGAGATATGTCTTATTGGATTATTTGAGATGTATACAATCTCAGAACAAGAACTAAAGCATAATTATACAACACTATATGTATTTATATAAAAAAATCGTAGGTACTTAAACCTTTAAGGAAATAAAATAAAACCCTCAGAACAACTAATAGGTAGCTTATTTTCACCTTAGAGCATTGACATTGGAAGTTGTCAATGTCTAAACTATTTTTACCAAATGACTTTTTTTTTTCTTTTATTTTGTTTGGCCACCAAACTTTAATCAGAAGCTTATTTTAGCCAGTGTCTAGTTATTTTTCGAGTTATTCTTGCTTGTGTGTATCAACCACAGATATAAGATTACATGTCTGTGGTATCAACGAAAATTTCGCTGATGTCGACGGAGATCCTGGCGACAATTGACAACATACTACAAACTGGAAGTGATGGATTTTATTTATGCAATCGAAAGTACCTTAAATGTAAATACATCCACAATTTTTCAAATTTTTTTTAATCAAACACAATTTTTTTATGAATTTTTGGAAAAAAATCCCTAATGTAGGATTTTTAAAGCAATATTCCCATGCTTAACCACATTATAATGTCAATGTCATTATCAATCTGTCAAATAATGATGACGTTGACTGCCAAGTCTTATGAGTTGCCAGGTTGCGGAATATTTATCCCGAAATTCGTACAGTCAGCCAATGAGATATCTGACCCCCTACAACAGCGCCCTTTTTCGCAAACTAAAGAAACATCCGTGGTTTAAACCCAAAGATAAAAATATACAAGTGTAATATCCTTTGCGACTAGTGCCATCTATTGAATTGTGAATGAACAAATAAGGTTAATAAGCAGAAATCTGATACCCTTGACGACTAATGCCATCTATTCGATTTTTGATAAATAAAACAAGCCCTAGCATACGATACGCTTATTTCAAAGATACTTCAATAGTTAGATGTGGCGCAAGTGGTAGGCACTACGGTTTAATAGTTAATGTGATTATGAATGAACATGGTCAAATCCTCCAAAGCTTTTTATTTTTTACAAATATCACCAACTTCGTATTGTGATGTTGGTGTAATTTTGGTTGTTTTAACATAATGTTACCGAGCTAATTACTGTGAATAAAAAGCATTTTAAATTTTTAATTACTTTATTACATCAAAAAAATGTAACAGTGAAATAAATACCTGCCTACTTAATTCAAACTATGATTAATCTTCTGTAGAGAGAGCCAACATGTTACTTAATATGTAACAATTTACATCTCTCAACTTCTTTTTAATCATAGTATTATATTTTTTTTAATGTGTAGGGTCAAATAGTGCTATGTGAATAACTTTGCTTCGATAATAGTATAAGAATGAATATAAACCTATGGCATTAAATGAATTTTAATATGGGAGAGGGTGACCCCCATTTTGAAGCTTTTGTTCAAGTCTATTTGTCATTTCACTTACCATGTTAGATCAGATCACATATCACTTATGCGCATATTTATTAATTTAGTATAACCTTTTTGTCTAAATTGATTTAAATCAAACTTTACTCGTGTCTCGTGTCCCAGTTAAGCACTATTTGACCCTACAATCTGGGATTTTAATTGGTCACTCAATAACAGTTAGATCACAGAACAATTGTCTTAAATAAAATATATTCTACATTGCAAACTGTTGGAATCACCACATCTCATAAATTTTCCAAGTATTTTTCTTTATTCATCCGGCCGCCGAATTCTACCAGCTCCCCTGGGCCCATTGAAGACATCTGTCCCCAATAACCTGCAAAACAATAATACGATCAGTTACCTATTATTCTACACTGCGTAATACACTAGGTATTAAATATTATTATTATTTGACTTCACTATTTAATGAATATTTTTACCTAATGTTATCCTGCCACTGTTCTCAAAGGCAAATTATTTTGATGGCTATACGCTGGCCATGTCTTCTCCGCAATATTTTTCTGCCATCATCATCAGACTTAAAACTTTTTTCATCAGAATAAAATACGATCTCGTTCTTGTTGAATGTTTCCTCACTGTTTCAATTGAAATATTGTAGTGTATATGTTACGCCAGTTGACTCCGAATCCACAAACGGACGGTGTTTCTCTGTAAGAGATATATTTATCTTAGACATTTATCACAAACCCTATGTTTTACGGAACAAAAAATAGTGTGACAATTAAGTAAGTATATTAAATACTTATAATTTCTACTTACCGCGATACCTAACTCTCTAGATATAGATATTTTAAATACTGTGGTTGTCTTTACAATACAATATTAGCTTTCACAAAATCTGCTATATAAGATGAAATGGGATGCCTAATAACTGGTGGGGTTTTGGATCACTACACAGTAATCGCAGTATCTTATTTGTGACGCGAGTGAACAATATTTTTGATTAGTTGGTATCAGGTATAAATAAATCTGATAGATTACCCTCAATTTATTTGTTAAAGCAATGCGTTGCAGTTGGTGACAATGATGTCATAGCAGTAGAAATAGATAGCCAATTTCGCCCGAGACGTCATATCGTCGGTTGGCGTATTGAGATGAGCGCTAGCTTCTCAAGTCGTGGGTCCATGGTTCGAATCGAACTTTACGTAGGATTGTTTTTGATTCTTTCTTGTTCTTACCATTGATGATTACTTGAATTATTAGCTGAGATTATTAGAAACACAAAATTTGCAACTGAGCAGGTTATCAGAAACAAGTTTATACCAGCAGTTGTCTGTCTACTTGCCAAAAATCACGGTAGGTGGCGCTTCACAGCAAAGTGTGAATTTACGTTTTAAAAGTCAGGGGGTCAGGTATCTGCTTGGCCGACTGTACGGCGTACAAGGACCTTTTTTTATACTGTACTATAATAAACTTCACTTGGTGTGTTTGTTGAAGTGAGATTTACTTAACGGGCTGGTGACTGCCCGCCGAATGAATAAATTATGCCTATTGCTTCTGAATGAAGTTTGAGGGCCTAATAGTTTATGCTACCAATAATAGCAAAAAATATACCTATATGTTAATGTAGTATTAGAAAGCAAACCAGATGGAAAGGAAATAAAAACTTGTTCGAATTTATGCCGTTTTTATTTAATTAAACTGTATATTTTCAACTTCGATCAATTTTCCATTAATATTTGACGAGATTTGAGAATGACGAGATTTTTAAAAATAGCACTCGTCGTGAGACTGGGCATGCATGAATCCCAGATGGCATATCTAATCATAAGCGAGGCGGCTAGCAAAATAAAATACCTATCACTAATATCTGTCCCAGCTAATCGTTTCTATATAAGATAAAAACCATCCAATATTTTTGACTAAATTATAGATAGTTACGAAGCTTGATCAAAATCGGTTCAGTAGTTTCAGTCTATTCCTCCACAAGTAAACCTTTATAATTCCTTACATATTCTTTTACAATTATTACTTATAAAACAAACATTGGAAATGCTTTTATTAGAACATTTCTTAATAGGTAACTGTTACTGGACGGGAATAGAGTGCCAATGAATAACAGTGTGACTCAGGAAAAAGATAGTTGCAATGTGTAACACTGTTACACAACAGGATTTTTTTCCATTGAGTAGCAGTGTTACTCATCGCGGTGTGTGTGACTCAATGGGAACAAACCGTAAAAGTTGATCATGGGAATAGGTGTAAAATTAGGCATAGTAGGCAAGTTACTAGACCCCTGTTACTATTTTTGTATTACGGTTGCTAAAACGTTTCCTTTGTTTTTGTCTTTTGAATTTGTATACCCTGTAAGCTATATAAAAACAAAAAAATAGAATAAAATAAATATTTAAGGGGGCTCCCATACAATAAACGTGATTTTTTTGGTTGTTTTTGCTCGATATTGATAACGGCAACATGTAGACGCTTAAAATATTAACAGCATATTTAGTTATATATTCACTTTAAAAATAAATAATGAAATAAAAAAAAAAAGGGCCTCCCATACAACAGACATGATTTTTTGCTGTTTTTGTAGATAACGGTACGGAACCCTTCGTGGGCGAGTCAGACTCGCACTTGGCCGGTTTTATATACGTGCGCGCTTGGTCTATTTGTACTCGATTGACGAAACCACGGTAATGGTATCTAACAGTATTGTAACTCGGGCCTGTCATTGAATTAAATGCCTACTGCCGCGCAGTACACAAACACGCGCCAGGGCTGCCCACGTCTACAGCGTTTTAACACATTGACAGTGGGCATTAACGCGCGCACTTATTACCCGTATTCAGTTTCATAACGTTATGAAAAAGAAAATATAAGAGATATCCATTTAATTTTTTAACATTGTGTTATTATCCTTACTTATATTATAAATGCGAAAGTGAGTTTGTTTGTTTGTTACGCTTTCACGCCGTAACTACTGAACCGATGATCATGCAATTTTGCATACAAGTTCTCTGGAGTACGGAGAAGGACATAGGCTGTCCTTTTATCCCGGGAAAAAGTACTATTCCCAAGGGATCGACATTGACGCGGGCGAAAGCTAGTACTATTATATTTCTGTTTATGGGCAGTATAGATGGAAAACGGAATCAAAAAGTGATGGATGCTAGCTGTGTCGCTTATTGTCATGATTCCCTAGAATTTTGCCCATTCCCTCGACCGGCGTCTTCGGTTTGCGCGGGAAGAAAAGCAGCTGGTATATTCTACGTTTTTCTTTTTCTCCCAGACTAGCATGGAAGTCATAGCATTTAATGTAAATATCTTACTAGGTAGGTAACTAGCATTAAATACCTACTAGTACCTGGGGGACCGAGTATCACTCGGTTCTTACTATTTATTGTAACTCGTTAAAAGGTATAAGATAAAAGTAAAAAAAAAAGATATATAAACTTGAACATAAAAAAAAAACAAAAGTAAGTGACCGGGCGGGATTCCAACCCGTAACACTCGTTTCTTGCCGTCCGCGTCTTAAACCGCAGGACCACACGGACAGTGGTCGCCAGGACGAAATTAGCGACCATATTTTGGGTGAAAAGAAAAAAAGCATGAAAACTCGAAAAAGCGCGTTTTTCTAAACATATGACTAATCTATATCGATTTTTTACCCTCGAAAACCCCCATATACCAAATATCAGCGAAATCGTTAGAGCCGTTTCCGAGATCATAGAAATAAATTTATACATAAATATACAAGAATTGCTCGTTTAAAGGTATCGCATATATGTTTCAGCCCATTCAGGAGGCCATCACACACACGGCACACCTTGTAAAAGTGTCTCAAGGTGTGTGTAGTGAGGTATGCCTCACTGTAAAGATTACCTACTTTTCAGTACTATTAAAAACTATATAGCTTCAACAGGACTTTGAGGTGGGTCCTATACATGGGTGACAGTGCTATAAGGGCCTACTGAGGGTGCAAGTCATAGAGTATTATAAGTTGGTGCAAGTGAACGGAGCGGTCACCAATCATCGATCACATGCTCTCTACTTCGATCGCGAATGTAGGAGAAAAATGGCACGGAGTTGCTCTGGTAACTCGGTCATCATCATCATCATTTCGTGTAGGTGTCACGGTCAATCGACCATGCACACCCTGGTGTCAGAGATCTTCGGAACCGCCTTTCGGCCTCTGACGTGGTTCCTTTGATGACTACCAGATGGCAGCCGGGACCAACGGCTTTATGTGCATTCCGAAGCACGGACTCATCTTAATTATCAGACAATCAGGTGATTCAAGCCTGCAATGTCTTAACCAAACTGGAAACAACTAAATAAAGTATGCTTCCCGACCACGACCCCGGGTCTACAGGCAAACGCCTTAACCACTGGACCACGGAGTTGCTCTGGTAACTCGGTGCCGCAGAGGCACAAAATTAATATAAGTACCATTCGTCCAAGGTACCAGCGTACAGAACGGAAACTTATAGCGTCCCTGCACCCCTGTTCACACACATTGACGTGTGCACGAACGTAAAGTTTGGTTTGTAGTACTATGCAACAATATTACTCTGTTAATATGAAGCGCCATACCTACATGTGCCTATACCTAAATAGAAAAAAAAATAAATTTGATTTATAACAGTTAATGTATGAATTTGTATTTTACAGTTTTATTTTTATTCAGTTTGTAACATTTTTCTTTTTTGGGGTCTAAATCCTCTCTTCACTTCAATAGACTTTTGAACCTTATAATTATTTTCTTGATGAATTCGGTTTTTAGTTTCTTGTATAGCCTGGTGATAGCTTTTAGAAACCCTGTGTATAACTTCTGTCGGAACTTCGATTTGAGGTATAACTTCCTTCCCGCTAGATTTTATAAGATCCTGAAAATTGTAAAATTGACATACATTATTTGATGACCTAGAGGTATATGAGTTCCAGTGTCATGTATTTCGTGAGCTTAACCAAAGGTAAGTTACATGTCTCAACATTACAGGAACTGATATAAACTCCTGGGTTGGAACTCTAGCACCGATTAAATAAAGCTAGGTAGCTTCTATTTAAAATGTCCACTTATGCCTTGGTAACGGAGGCGGCCGAACTCCGTTCAAGCAGGACAGTCACGCGTTTGATCAGCGCCGGCCACACGCGCACTTTTGCAATTACACTAGATAGTACCTACCTAGTAGCGTTTCATTGTCACACAGTTCAAACACGCCGTTTATGAGAAGCGCGCTGTTGGCCAGTGCTGCCGAAGCGCGCACTCTATAATCAATTTGCAGTGTTTAACGAAATCGCTGTTACACTCTTTTTCATAGAAAATAAACAGCTAATCTTGTTATTATATTAATCTCAACTCAATGATAACGACTATACACAGCTGTACATTGCAACGAAATGCGTTTCACAGTGCACGCCGGTCAATCGCGCACTTGTGAAACGTGCTGAGCAACGGCGCCGGTCGCCGCGGCGTCACTCTGAAATCTCCCTTACAACTAGGACTGCCCTGCTTGGACAGAGTGCGGCGCCCGCACCGAAATGGTAAAAAAAACTAAGGCATTCGTGGTAGAAATAGATCTGTGGGCAACTACGGTGTACAACGTTTTGATTGTTATTTCAACATCTTCTTTCTCAGCCCGTGTTCACCCATTGTTGGGTACAGGCTTCTTCATAGCTTTTCCACTTGACCTGCCGGCCTATTTGCTAAGTCAGTGTACAACGTTTTGATAATCACTTCAAAATACATTGCGGATATCCTATGATTAACTATTTTTATGAAAGATATATACTTTGAAATGACTATCAAAACGTTGTACACTGAGTTAGCAAATAGGCCGGCTGGTCTTTTGCTGTTGTCAAATGTTACCAAGTAGGCCGGCTGAAGTCTGTTCAGAAAGAGAATAGGCAGGCATGCATTTTGCTCTCCATTCATTCTATGGCTTTTCTCTTTCTCAACTGCCCTTGGCGTGTTATATCTTCAGAGTGCATGTTCATGAAAGTAACTATGTATGTGAGTTTCCATTATTCCAACTTCTAGATGTCTGAATGGCTGTGACGCAAATCGTCCCATTCGCAACTCGTCACACTTTCGAAATTCGTCCCCGTCGCAGCTGGTCCCGTTTATATTTTACAACTCGTCGTATCGATAAAGATATACCAGAGTGTTAATTTGAATGCATGCTATAGCCCAGGTGGGTGCTTCAGTGCCAATAATTAAAGCTAATAATAAACCATCAGGACCATGAAAAATGGTGCGGAAAAAGGGAGACCTATGCCCAGACCAGCAGTGGGATGATTTGGGCTGAGAACAATCATGATGAAACTCCCATAATTTTTGAGCTAAAAATGCCATAAAGTAATTTATGATGGTTTCATTTATTGGCTAAAACACAATTTAAGTAGTATTTTTTCAGCACCGGGTTTTTTGATATTATATATATTTGTGTGAAAATTATTTTGAGTTACTTTATTGATATAAAAGTAAATGATTTGCAGCATTTTTTATTTCATTATAATATACAATGCGAGCCAGCGAACGAGGGAACGCTACAAGTCGCGAATGGGTTGCGAAAATATATAAAGAGTAGGACGAGTTGCGAACGGGACGAACTGCGAATGGGACACGTTGCGATTTGGACGAGTTGCGAATGGGACGATTGCGTCACACCCGTCTGAATAGCTTTAGATGTGCGAAATATTTTTTGAATTCTTGCGTTATTTATCACAAATGAAATGAGGTAACTCATTTTTCTGGTATTGATTTTGTTTTCTTTATGAACACTTGTTGCTGGTGTATGCTATTTAGGTTAAAGGCGTCCTTCATCAACAGACCAGCCGGCCTACTCACTATCCTTGAACAATTACGGTCTAAAAGGTTTTGATGGTCATTTCATTATCCGTTACGTTTTATATATCTTAAATAAAAATAGTCAATCATTCGAAAGTCGCAGTATGTTTTGAAGTGACTACCAATACGTTGTACAGTAAGTTAGCAAGTAGGCCGGCAGTTGTTAACATAATTTTATTGTATTGTTTCGTACGGCTGCGATAAGAAGCCACCTTTGACGTTTCTATTTACGCATATCAAAAGCGTTCAGTAAAAATATTTTTACGTCAAAGAACATGACCGTTTGAATTACCGCATATTCAATAGGTAATGAATGAGAAACGTCACAACGTCCCCATGTACAGTAGTACCAGTAGTACATAGGGATCGAAAATTACAGCTGTAATGGCAATGGTATGTCGGTCAAATTATATTTGCAACATTTAGATAATTTGCAACTTACACTACACACAGACATTTTCATGATTCACCTAAAAATGGCAATTTAAAATGATCTAGGATTTTGGTGGATAGAAATAAATGGCTCAGTGGATCAAATTTACACAGAAAGAAGATAATTAAAAATTAATATACCATAAATGAAGTCATTTGGTTTTGAAGCAAAACCGTAACAGCAGTTCCAAGGCGCCCAGCTCGTCCTGTCCTCCCAACCCTATGAATGTATGTCTTGATGTTTCTTGGTGGGTCATATGAGATAACATAGCTACAATCTGGTATATCTATTCCTCTTGCTAATGCATCAGTACCTATAAGTCTGAAATTTTTATTAAGTAATTATATAATGTATATGATGTATTATATATGTATAGGTACATATCAGACAAATTGAGATTTGAAGAACTTGTGTCGTAGGATACTTAAGGGGATTTTTTACCATCCTGAATCGGATCCGAAAAGAGAGACGCCGCAATACGTGCGATACGATTAGAGATATCTTGTACGTGTCTAACGTATATCGGCGTCCCTCCCATCGGATCCGATATTCAGGATGGTTTAATAGGCGCCTACCTAACTCAATGATACTATATTTTATAATAGATACTTATATAGACAAACATCCAAGACCCAGGTCAATCTGAAAAAGATTGTTGTCCACCATGACCTGACCAGGGATCAAACCCGAGAACCCTTGCGTCACAGGCTGGCATGTTAACCACTGTGCTACGGGGCTTGCTCTTAAATTTAATACTTTAATAAAATTTATTTAGGAATAGATAAGGTGTAGAAAAGAAGATACTACATGATGTAGCATCTAGTAAAAAAAGTTGAAAAGAAATCTGCTTGGTTAGCTCAAATCACTTACACATTGATTTCTGATTGGGTGAACTTTCTCAACACTGCTTCTCTTGTTGAGCGATCCAAAGCAGCTGATAGCTCTGCTACTTTTAGCTGACCATTACCCCATATATTAAGAAGAACTGTCAATCTGTGTGCGGATTGGGAAGAATTTGTGAAGCATAATACTCTATCCCACTTCTGCTCAACAAGGAAATAATATAGAACAATAGGTTTATCCTCAGCATTGCATACAACAATCTGTTCCGTTAATTCTTCAGGAGTAGTATATTTTCTGATATTGTTTTTATCTTCAAAATCATTGACTGCTACAGCAGAAAACAATTTAGGTTGGAAAAGCCCCCACTGTTCTAGTTTTTCTGGGTCCTGTGATAATGTAGCTGAGAACAATAATTTGTGTGGCGGTGCTTTCTGCTCACTAAGATTATGCCAGCTCAAAATTGGCATTTTGCCGGTCATCAGTTCATTCTCTAACTTGATGTGCCTGTCCATGTGGTACAGCCAATCATTCTGAATGTGATCCATTATTCTATCAGCTTCATCAATGACCAGAAATTTTAAATGCTTTAATGAGAATCCATCAGTATTTTGAATATGCTCTACTAATCTCCCAGCAGTACATACTACTATATCCACTTCACTAATCCATCCTAATGATTCAGCTGAAAACAACTTTGTGTTAGTATTTAATAACTATTTATACTGCAATGTTTTGTCTATAAAAAAATGCTTACTTTGCCGAACAATTTGTTGTTGCTCCTGGTGAAGAGGCGTTGAACCACTGAGCAAAGCAACTTTCAGTCTAGTTCTCATAGTGTACTTTTTAAATACTTTTGCTACTTGAATTGCCAATTCTTGAACAGGTAAGACTACCAGTGCTTTTATATGATGACCAATTTCATTCATTAAAATCTGTAATACAGAGACAACTCATAAATATAAATACTTACAGTGACCGTGACTTTGTTTGCGTACATTTTATGTTATGTTGATATTGATTAAGATCCATATACCAATTACAATTATCAATTTTCATACTGCAAAGTCTAGAAATGAGCAAACTTTAGTTCCATTCACATATCCCCCACATATTATCATAACTGGAGAAAAAAATGATGAAGCCTATCCTGTGTCCTGTACGTCGTAATGTTTATCTACCAAGTTTCAGAAAATTCAGTTATTTCATTTAAGAGTTTGTTACATATTAGCACATCCCTGATATCGCTGATAGTGAGGCATCCCCAGAACAATGCCCATTGTCCCCCGGTACCAACTCTGCAGGTTCCAGGCTCCGGATTTCTTTCGAAACGATTGAATAGCTTATTGTTAATTGTCATAATTTTTGTTATACATTTTAATTAATTCGGATGCACTTCTGTTTCTTACATCGAACAGTCGACATCTTATCTTTAGATATAATTGTAATCTTTAGTATTTTAATAAATAAGTTAAACAAGTTTTGGTGTTTTTTAAAGTCTGCGACTGTAGCCTACGTAATTGGCGCAGTCTTAAGGGATAGTTAGAGTCAGTGAATCGCGTAAACTACTCGCTATCAAGAACCTACAAGTGCTGCAGTCGTCAGGCGTATCCGGACATTGATACATCCAGAGACCAGAACATGTATATGTAAGTACCTCTAGAATTATTTTTCTTGGGTTGCTTCCTTTTAATATTAGTCCTTTTTGTTTTCCTTTCCTTGTCATAAATTATATCCAAGATTTTCCATCCACGAGAATCTAGGAGCCCTAGGTTAGATACTAGGCTTTCTCGATTTGACGAGAACAGACAGTTTAGTGATAGTGTAGATTTAGAATCTGAGATGACGAGCCATCAGGGATCATCGTCTAGCCAACCAATGACGACTGACTCTATAGAACGAATTTATAAGGCCCTCCGCTTGGTTCCCGAATTTGACGGAAACCCAAATGTCCTTACACGCTTTATAAAATTGTGTGACCAGTTAGTAGAATCATTTTTATCAGTACACAATGAACTTAATACCGTAATTTTAATTAACGGTATTTTAAATAAGGTGACCGGGCAAGCTGCTCGATTAATTAATTCTAACGGAATTCCCGAGAATTGGGCTGGCATCCGTAAGGCTCTCATAAACAATTTTGCAGACCAACGAGATGAGACCTCTTTATATAACGACCTAGCTCTTCTTACTCAGGGCTCATCATCCCCCACTGAATTTTATGAAAAGTGTCAAAACCTTTTTAGTACCATAATGACAAACATTACACTTCATGAAACGATAGACAGTACAATAGAGTCGAAACGTACTTTATACCAGAAATTAACACTTCAGGCGTTTGAGCGCGGCCTTAAAGACCCCCTAGGGTCACGTATCCGCTGCATGCGCCCAGAGACTATAGAAAAGGCTTTAGAATTTGTACATGAGGAAATGAATACATTGTATTTGCAACAAAGAAATTATCACATGCCTGACAAGAAACAAATTAATTCACCACCTAATCCGTTTAAAGCTTTTTCCAACCCTATGCAACAGGGATATACTTTGCCACCCCAGCCGAAGCCTAATGTTTTTAATATGGCACAACCCGGTCCGTCACGTGATAATTTCCAGATGAATCCATATAGGCTACCAGGCATGTGGAGACCCCAGCCTAACTTAGCTCCACAATTTAGAGGGCCAACACGGACACAGCAGATGTTCGCTGCACCGTTACCTAACCATAATCGTAGCAATGTATTTAGATTACCGCTCAGGAATCCTAACTATAATCATAATCTTAACTTTAATAATCCTAAACCTAGCTTTAATAATGCCCCGAAGCCTATGAGTGGAGTAAGTCACTTTGTTCCGAAGCCACTGCCACCTAGTGGTCATGACTGGACAAAATTTGGCAACCCTCCAACTAATAATTATTTCAAAACTAGGGAATTAAATATGAATGACTGCTATGATTACCAAGTTCCGTTTGAAGCTTATTGTGAATATGATTATGATGAACATGAGTACCCTTATTGCTTTGAATCAGAAATAGAAACTCACCCTCATCCTGGTGATAACGACTACTACTACTACCCTGAACAATGTGATAATATGCATAGTGGCGCTGCACCTTCGACTAACGAGGATTTTCCGAAGGTTCAGGAGTTAGACAAACCAAAATAGAAATAAATTTGCAAACCCAACGACAGCTACCGTACTTACAGATAGCAGACACTCCTATGAAATTTCTCATTGATACTGGTGCAAATATGTCTATAATTAATCCTGAAACAGTAGAAAGATATTTCTCACACTTACCTTTAAAATATGATCCATTTGAAATTAATAACATACATTCAACTATACGTAACGACTACTCTATTACTCTGCCCTGTTTCCCAGAATTAAACGATAAAGATAGTACATGCACATTCTTCCTACATAAGTTTCACAATTATTTTGATGGACTTATAGGCTTAGATATTTTAAACAAATGGGATTCAAACATCGACTTAAAAGATAAAAAATTAGTAACCCGTAATAGTAGCAATCCCATAATTATGTATGATTCCCGGAATTGTAACTTATATGAAGACATAATTCCTGCTAATTCTTCCAAATTAATACGAGTACCTATCAATAGTCAGGATGGTGAAGTTTTTATAGCTGAGCAATCTATTTCTAGTTGTATTATAGGTGAATGTGTTACATTAGTTAAAAATAATAGAGGGTTTTTGGAAATAACAAATCCTACTTAGAATGATATAATATTAAGTATGGATAGACCAGTTAGTGCGGAGATGTTTAATATTGAAAGTATGCCTACTATACCACCTTCACCTCGTGTTAAAGAAGTACTTTCTCGTTTAAGGACCGATCATTTGAATGACGAGGAGAGAGTTAATTTAGAAGCCCTTTGTACCGAATATGCGGATGTTTTCTATATAGAAGGCGAACCACTCACATTTACAAATAAAATTAAGCATAGGATTCGCACCACGGACGAACTACCAGTTTACACTAAAAGCTACAGGTATCCATACGTCCATAGGCAAGAAGTTCAGGATCAGATTTCCAAAATGCTGCAACAGAACATCATTAGGCCATCAGATTCCGCATGGAGCTCACCTATTTGGGTAGTTCCTAAAAAACAGGACGCTTCTGGTAAAACAAAATGGCGTATCGTGGTTGATTTCCGTAAAGTAAATGAAAAAACCATCGATGATAAATATCCCATCCCCAATATAAATGACGTTTTGGATAAGTTAGGAAATAGCCAGTATTTTACTACCCTAGATTTAGCTAGCGGATTCTATCAGGTTGAAATGCACCCTGATGACGTCAGCAAAACGGCCTTTAATGTAGAACATGGGCATTTTGAATTTTTGAGGATGCCTATGGGATTAAAAAACTCTCCATCTACTTTTCAGAGAGTTATGGATAATGTGCTGAAAGACCTGCAAAACACTATTTGTCTAGTTTACCTAGATGACATAGTTGTATTCAGCACCTCTCTTCAAGAGCATATAGTCAACTTAGAGAAGGTTTTTAAAAGACTTCGGGAGTCAAATTTTAAGATACAAATGGACAAATCGGAGTTTCTTAAATTAGAGACGGCTTACTTAGGTCATATCATAGGTAAAGACGGGATTAAGCCGAATCCAGACAAAATTTCCGCTATTAACAAATTCCCTATACCGAAAACTACAACCGAAATTAAGCGTTTTCTCGGACTACTGGGTTATTACCGCAAGTTTATACCAGATTTCGCTCGTATTACGAAGCCTTTAACTCAGTGTCTGAAGAAGGGATCAAAAATAGCAATAGGCAACCCTGAATACGTTAAGTGCTTTGAGAAATGCAAAACCCTTCTAACTAATGACCCAATATTACAGTACCCCGATTTTAACAAAGATTTTATACTAACCACCGACGCTTCCAATCTAGCCATAGGCGCAATATTATCACAAGGTACTATTGGCTCAGACAAACCTATTGCATATGCCTCGAGAACTCTTAATGCCAGTGAAATTAACTATAGTACGATTGAGAAAGAGCTTTTAGCGATCGTATGGGCCACTAAGTATTTTCGCCCCTATTTATTCGGAAGAAAATTCAAAATTGTAACAGACCATAAGCCCCTTCAGTGGGTAATGAATCTAAAGGAACCAAATTCAAGATTAACCCGTTGGAAATTAAAACTTAGTGAATATAATTTTACAGTAGTTTACAAGACTGGCAAATGCAATACGAATGCTGACGCTCTTTCACGGATCGAGATCCATAACGAAGAAACTAGTTCTGTCCAAGTTAATGTATCCGAACGACCACCATCAGTTAATGGATCTACTACAATCACAGCTCATACCAGTGCTGAAGATCCAATTTTAGAAGTCCCAATATCCGACGAACCTCTGAACAAGTTTAGTAAACAAATAGTTTTTACAATAGTTCCTGATATAAAAAAACGGCCTACTGTATCCAAGCCTTTCGAGACTCATACCAGAACTTGTATTCAGCTATCAGAACGTAATTTAGAAGAAGATGTTATAAACGCGGTAAAAGAGTTTGTTAATCCTAAGGTAAAAACTGGTATCATGATTTTCCCGCAATTAGATATGTTTAAAATCATTCCAATAATTCAAAATAAATTTAAAAGTTCTGCTATGAATCTTGTTCTTACTAAACATGAGTTAGAAAACGTAAAAGAATATTTACGCCAGCAGGAGATCATACAGAAATACCACGATGGGAAAACTAATCATCGCGGTATAACTGAGTGTTATTTAGCCCTATCTCGAAGATATTACTGGCCGAAAATGAAAGATCATAATCACAAAATTCATTAACTCATGTACCATATGTGGACAAGCGAAGTATGATAGAAATCCAGTAAAGCAAAGATTCTGTATAGTTCCGCCCCCTACTAAGCCTTTCGAGATTGTTCACCTCGACCTGCTCACAGTTGAAAATGAGAAATATCTAACCATAATTGATGCGTTCTCTAAGTACGCACAAGCATATCTTCTAAAAGATGGCACAGCAATTAGTGTTATTCAGGCACTTTTGATATTTTGTACTCACCATGGTGTCCCGCTTACCATAGTTACTGACCAGGGCACTGAATTTACTAACCAGGTATTTTCCGAATTCCTGAAAACTCATAAAGTGCAACATCATAAGGTCCTGGCACATGCTCCAAATGACAATGGAATGGTGGAAAGATTCCATTCTACAATTCTAGAGCACCTTAGAATCCTTAAGCTCGGACAGTGTAATGAGCCTGCAGTAAATTTAATGCCATATGCTGTCTTAGGTTATAACAGCTCAATCCATAGTTTCACAAAGTGTCGACCTCTTGATTTAATTACAGGACATTTTGATCCCCGGGATCCTATAAATGTAGACCTATCAGAGCACTTGTTGCAAAACTATGCGTTAGAACATCGAAAGCGTATGATGCAGGTATATGGACTATTAAATGAAACTTCGTTACACCACCGTACTGAGTTAATTGAAAATAGAAATAAGGATAGGGAAAGAGAGACAGAATTCGAACCTGAGCAACAAGTGTTTATACGTAATCCCATGGCAGCTAGAAAGAAATTAGCTCCGCGATATACGCAAGACACTGTTTTAGCTGACCTGCCGATACATATATACACCAAAAAGAAACGTGGTGCAGTAGCTAAATCGCGACTAAAAAGGGTCCCTAATGAACCCCATTTGTTGCAGGATACTAGCGGTGCTATTGATCCCACTGGCTCAGGCGCAGGAAGTCACGCTTGATAGCTTACAAGATGGACCTGGTATACTTCCATTTAAACTGGGACCAACAAAAGTCATATCTCATTACCATTCCTTTTTGCAACACGTTAACTTAGAAGATATTCGAAATAAAGTTTATTCAGTTCAGACACAGCTAGATAAATTTAAGTCAGACTTTTACAATGAAACATATTCTTTTTATGAACCTCATGTTACATATCTTAATGCTAAATTAGGGAAAGTCTCTGAACAACTTCAAACCTTTGAGCCAACTCGTTCTAAAAGAGGACTCGTTGATGGTCTAGGATCCATTATTAAAAGTATTTCAGGAAATCTAGACTATACTGACGCGATTAAATATAACGATGCCATCAAAATTCTCCAAGAAAATGACAATAAATTAGAATCAGAGTTTAATAATCATATAAGCCTCACCAAAGAATGGATGTCACATCATAGTAGCATTTTGAATAGCATCGTAGACAATCAGAATAAAATAAATAATGCAGTAAATCTTATAATGAAAGGCGATGCTTCCAGAGATTCAGATAGAATCAGATATGCTCACTTGGCTCAGTATCTTCTTATATTAAGCGACAACATAGATAGCCTCGCAGCTGAGCTACATAAACTTAGTAATACTTTAGGATTTATAAGGGCATCGGGTAGTTATCATTCTAGTATTAGTTCAGTCTCCATTAGAGACATAATAGATAAGTTGAGAATGTTATATAGTAAGGAAGAAATTTTAGATATAGAAACTCGTGACTATTACGATATCATGAAATTGGGCTATTATTATATAGATAGACAAATAGTTATAGTTTTTAGGGTACCTATCATTCTTGCTATCACATATAACCTATACAAACTTTCCATCGTTCCCAATAAAAATCATGCAGTCCTCATACCTACCCTACCTTTCATAGCAATTCACGAATCTAGTTCTATGTACATAGAGACGGAATGTCCGAAGACCACTCACTGGTATCTCTGCGAACAGAAAGTAAATAGTATAGCCGAAACACATCCGGATTGTATCCACGCACTTATCACTGAGCAACGGCTTCTATCAACATGTAACCTCATTCCTGTTAGGCTAACTAAAGAAGCCATGGAACAGTTAGATGAGAAGCATTATACCCTCAGCTTCCCGGAGGAAACAAAGGTCCAAATATCCTGTGGAAAGGAGCAATATAAAATAGTAAAAGGAAGTTACCTGGCTGAAGTACATCAAAGCTGTTTCCTGAAGGCATCTGAATTTATTATAGTTAATGTCCAAGAGCGAGTCAAAGGACAAGCTTTGAGAATAATAGAATTACCTGAAATCAGAAAGAACACCAGAGACGACAAAGAAACGCGCATTACCTTAAACTCCGTGAATTTGGAACACCTTCATGCCAGCAACACTAAGATATCTATGCAATCTCCAGTAGATCTGAAACATACTTACGATTTGGGACTATACCATACTACGATCCCAATGTACGTGATCCTGTCAGTTATACTCATCATTGCTGCAACAATAGCTGTTTGGAAGTTTTATAGACTTCGGAAACGAAATTTAGAAGTACTGCAATCTGTATTAGATCTTGATAACCAGGCTTCTGAGGACAAATCTAGGGTGAGACCTAGCGAGCTACGAATAGATCCAATGAATATTCCAGCAACCCTCTCAAGAAAAGCTTTCGAATAGTTGCTGATCTATGGGGGGAGGTGTTACATATTAGCACATCCCTGATATTGAGGCATCCCCAGAACAATGCCCATTGTCCCCCGGTACCAACTCTGCAGGTTCCAGGCTCCGGATTTCTTTCGAAACGACTGAATAGCTTATTGTTAATTGTCATAATTTTTGTTATACATTTTAATTAATTCGGATGCACTTCTGTTTCTTACATCGAACAGTCGACATCTTATCTTTAGATATAATTGTAATCTTTAGTATTTTAATAAATAAGTTAAACAAGTTTTGGTTTTTTTTAAAGTCTGCGACTGTAGCCTACGTAATTAGTTATGGAGGAACATACATACAAAAAAAATATCTAAAAATCATCAATTTAGTTTCAGTATCATGTATAGAGCTTAAAAACATGATATCTCTGAAAACAAAGTAACTTACTCGACAACCGACCCTTACAGATTTATTATTAGTAGGTATATTGATGACAAGATAAAACAATATTATGCACCTTTTCAAATTACCTGAACTATTGGCAATACAAATGCCAGTGTTTTACCACTGCCTGTGGGAGCAGATACACAGACATCATGAGGCCAAAATGGCTGCTGTGATGTGTGCTGCTTTAGTATGAATGGTATGACCTTCTCTTGCACAGGAAACAAATGAGTCATGCCTTCGCTCAGTAGGGTAGATTTTAAAGTAGGTTCCAGCCAAGTCTGATTTTCCACAGTGCATGATAACTTTTGCAAGTTTCTTGAGATATTGTAAGGGTGAGATAACCAATAAGGAAGAATCCTTTGCACCTGTCAAAATTATTTTAGAAAATAAATCTGCGTGTAGATACTGTTAGGAACAAAATTTGATTTGTGTGCAGTAAACATGTAACATAAAATGGCATGCAAACAGGCCCATCTTAATCTTACTGGGCACACCACAGCTGTATATTGAAATGCACCTCCAACAATATCCCCTTAGGCTCAGTAATAGGTGCCATGCCCCCTTTACATCCCCATGGTTGAACCATATTAAGATGGCTCTGCAAACAATACAGTTAAAAAGTAAAGTGGTACACTATTGAACATCAAAATTTTTTGTTGTTGTTTTAATATTTTTTTTTATAAGATTGTTATTGTTTTTTAACTGTAAGATCATGTTTAATATATGCATACAGGTAGATTGACTTGTAAGCATGTATGACATAAATGATAAGCACCAAATAAACTTGTAAAACAATAACCTCACAGTAATAAATAAAATTTTTGTTCACCTAATTTTGATACTTTGTCAGATTTTACTTTCATACAGAAATATACTTTTCTACTATCATATTTATTAAGATAACAACAACCATTTATGACTTTCGGAATGATTTAAAAACAGAAAATAGAAGAACTATTGTTTGTGCAAAGTAGTACTGACACTGAGTAGAACAGACTGTGAAAGTCTTAAATTATTAGATTACCGAGGTTTACCTTAGTCTTTTTCTCAAAGTCATTAACGCCAAGAACTTTGAATTCTGCAGCTTTCTCTACCCTCTTACTGTGTTGTGAAGTATTTTCTTCTTTGGGTATCAATATTTTTTCTGAACTATCGTCATATTTCTCATCGTCGGGCGGGAAATTTGTTATTGATTTTTCTATCCTTATACCATCGTGTGTTTTAGAAACTTCCTGAGATTGCAAGTTAGCTAATTTTGTAACCTTTTCATTAACTTTTTTTCGCGCCTTGATGGCACTTCTTAGTTTTTCTAAATTTTTAGTTTCTTGGTCCTTTAAATCCACTTTTTCATCCGAATCTCTGTATCTATAATATAAAACTTTGTTATTTATTGCATCAAAAACAAAAATATGTGTTAGTCTAGTAAAAATAACTATAATAAAACTACCAACCTGTTTATTACAAATAAATCCATATTAGTAATAAAACAGCAATACAAATGACGATATATTTAGTTTGGAAATAATAACTAAGAGAACTGGATCACTAAATATATAAGTATTGCTTATTTTAAACACTTCTTCGATTATAATATAGAAGCATGTTCAAATTGTAGGTTATCTTTCTGTTTACCAAAAAAATCTCTTTAGTTTGTCTATGGTTGTCATTTGACATTTTTTTTTCGGTGTTGCCTGTAAAAAAACACATAAATAGAATCCATCGAGAAATACATCAATCGATGTTCGTAAAAGATAAGGGGTACTATTTCTGCAAGTATGGGAACTCATATTCGTTTACGAACGCTTAAATTTTTAAAATAGCACTTAAGGTCTGTCAGCTGTCAGTCCGGTTAATGATGAGTTAATTAATGTCTCTTTAAGGCAAAAAGTATTTTTCATCATCATCATCATCAGGTCCTTTTTAATCTCCACTACAGGAGCACGACCCTCTCTGTACCACTAGGGCCATACTTAAAAAAAAGTATTTTTACTTTACTTTAATTTTTCTAACGCATGAAAAACATGTCAGCAACTTAAAATGACTGGTGTGAGAAAAATAGTGCTGATAGAGATGGGCGGCCGATTACCATACTCAAAATAGATACATATTCGTAAAATACCGTTTAGACTGAGTATTTATGTGGTATTTATCATAAAACTTTTTCCATACATACAGGTTTAATATTGCTTTTTTGTTTTTATTAAGTTTGGTTGGTTATTTATCGCTCTTATGGTACATAATCACGTGTTTACAAAGTAGACAGAAGCAAGATCCATGAGATCGGATAGTTTTAACCCCCACACATAAAAAAGGGGAGTTATAAGTTATGTTATGTCAAGATCACGCATAAGTATAACACTAACCTTTGATTTGCCGTGTTGGAAGGTCGTAATGCTGTCCACGTATTATTGTCTATGATGCACTGCATTTGTATTATGTTTTTTATTTTGATGTACAGTGTCACTATGTAAAAATATATTTTCTCTCATACAAGTAAACAGAATGTTTGCAAGTATTATTTACGTTTTATTTAATTCCTATAGCCACTAGTCCTCTCTATCAGTGGTAGCAGAGCGTAGTTGTATAAATATATAGTGGCAAATGGAAGAAACATTTTAAAAATAGTAAGTAAATGAGAAAATAAAATTTTGTAAAATGAGCTCGAGTTTTAGAAGCATAGAACCGTTGACAAAATCAAATTATGATACCTGGTGCTTACAAGCACAGGCGATTCTCATAAGATACGATTTGTGGGAATACGCTAGTGGTGATAAAACCATAGCGGCAACTGCGACTGCCGAAGAAAAGAGTGCGTTCCTAAAGGAAGACTTAAAGGCAAGGTCAGAGCTATTTTTACTTATATCTCCAACAGAACTTAAACAAATTAAAGGGTGTAATACATCCAAGGAGGTATGGGACAAACTAAAGTCTGTATATCAAAGTTCAGGACCGGCAAGAAAGGCTACGCTATTAAAGCAACTAGTATTGAAGAAAATGACTCCACAAGAAGATGTGAGAGATCATCTCAGTAATTTTATGGATGTAGTAGGTAAATTAGAAGATATGGATGTCAAAATTCATCCAGACCTATTAAGTATAATGATGTTGTACAGTTTACCTACATATTTCGATAGCTTCCGAACGGCAATAGAGTCGAGAGATGTTCTGCCAAGTCCTGACAATTTAAAAATAAAAATCGTAGAAGAATACGAAGCAAGAAGGCAAACCGAAGTGAGTGAACCTCAGACTTCAGAAGCATTCTACACAAAGACGAAGAAAAAGGTACAATTTTGCAAGGATTGCAATAAGAAAGGGCATTCCACAGAAGCTTGTTGGTCAAAGAAGAGACCCAATAACCCCAATAAAACTAAAGGTCAAGAAAAGACATATCATATCTGTTTATTGACAGGAACGTCGAAATGTAAAGGCAATTTATGGTGTCTTGACAGTGGCTGTACGTCACATATGACGGGTGATAAAAGTATACTCCATAACTTAATCCCCGCGACTGACACTCTAAAGCTAGCTTCAGAAAAGCATACGACCGAAGTTAAAGGGAAAGGAAAAGCCGAGCTTTATACAAAGGATCGACGCTATAAAATTAGTCTTTCTGACACATTATATGTACCTGATTTGTCGAATAATCTAATTTCTGCAAGCAAAATTACGGATCGTGGCTATAAGGTTCTATTTGAAAAGGAACAAGCCAGTGTCTCAAAAGGTGGGAAAACTGTATTAAAAGCTTACAGAAGAAATGGATTATACTATCTTGAATTTGATAAACCGGAAGAGACAGCAAACTTCACGCCTAGTGATGAAAGCGAAATTATGAAATGGCACAAGAAATTAGGTCACGTCAATGAAAGAGACCTAAAAGAAATGGTTAAAAATAAAATGATGCGAGGACTCGACTTTAAAGAAAAGACTTTGGGTACCTGTGAGACTTGTATCAAAGGAAAATTTTCCACTCTACCATTCCAAAGCCATGGACAAATAATCTCTACCGAAGTACTCCAGATAATTCACAGTGACGTGTGTGGTCCATTTGAGAATGAATCGATGGCCGGATCAAAGTATTTTGTAACATTTATTGACGATTATACAAGATACTGCTGTGTATATTTCTTAAAAGAAAAGAGCGAAGTAATCGATAAATTCAAGGAATATAAAAATTATGTCGAACTTTTTCATAAGAAGAAAATTAAAATTTTACAATCAGATAATGGAGGCGAATACAGGTCCAAGGCGTTTGATAAATTACTCAAAGACAACGGTATAAGCCGAAGACTATCTGCGCCTTATACTCCTCAGCAAAATGGCATGAGTGAAAGAAAAAATCGGTCGCTGATGGATAAAGCCAGATGTCTGATCCTAGATGCCAATATCCCTAAAAAATTTTGGGCAGAAGCAGTAAACACTGCAAACTATCTGATAAATAGAAGCCCAGCAAGAGCTCTGAAAGGCAATTCCCCATATGAGAAATGGGTACAACGAATACCATCAGGAAATCACCTACACGTATTCGGAAGTAGAGCGTTTGTGATGAACAAAACCCGAAGAGGAAAATTCACAGCCAAAGCCACACAAGGAGTATTCTTGGGATATGCGGAATATACAAAAGGTTTTAGAATCTATATACCTGAAAGGAATGATGTTGTTATCAGCAGAGATGTAAAAGTAATCGAAAAGATGCATTATGGCGTTACTCCTGCTGAGAAACGCGAAGATCTTACTTCAGAACCTGAAACAGAACAAATTGAAATTGAAATTCCAGAAAAAAGGAACAAAATTAATGAAAACTTACCTTTTCAGGAACCTAACCCCCTTTATTCCAGCTCTAGTCAAGATTCTGTTGATGAACCACCTCTCTCAAGTGGAAGACCACAAAGAGACGTGAGACCACCGGCATGGACCAAAGCTATTATGAGTTAAGTCGCTGCGTGACCATGTTTACGTCAGAAAATAATGACGACTATGACTGCTCTTTACTCACATACAAAGAAGCTGTGACTGGCACCGACAGACTTAATTGGGAGAAGGCGATACAATCTGAAATGGAATCATTACAGAAGAATAACACCTGGGTATTAGTTGACAAGTCAGAAGCCAAAGGACACAAAATACTGTCGAACAAATGGGTATTTCGAATTAAAGATGACGGTACGTACAAGGCAAGATTAGTCGTACGTGGATGCGAGCAGAAAGGCAACCTGGATTTCGAAGACATTTATAGCCCAGTTGTAAGTCAATCTGCATTAAAAACTTTATTAGCAATTGCCGCATCTAAATCTTATTACTTCATGACATTTGATATTAAGACAGCTTTCTTATACGGAGAGTTAACAGATGAAGTTTATATGAAATTACCTGTTGGCTATGAGACTGACTGCAATACTACTGAAGTAGTTTGTCGATTAAAAAAATCGTTGTATGGATTAAAACAAGCTCCATTTACATGGAACAGAACTTTTACCCAAGCGATGTATGATTTGGGATTCAAGACAATCAAAACAGATCGATGCGTTTTCATAAACGAAGATAAGTCAATAATAATAGGACTATTCGTTGATGACGGACTTGTCATAGGAAAAGACAAGAAAAAGATCGAAGTTATTTTGAAGAAACTTGAAACCAAATTTGAAATGAAAAAGAATGAAAATCCAAGTACTTATCTGGATATGGAAATAAAAAACTCAAAAGAAGGAATAATTCTTACTCAGAGATCCTACATAAATGACGTACTGGAAAAATACAATATGAAAAATGCCAAGCCTTGTGACACGCCCGCTAGTAGCGATTCAAAGTCGATACAGGAAACTGCCCAGGAGAAGGAATATCCCTATAGGGAAGCAGTGGGAAGTTTACTGTACCTGTCTACCAGATCCAGACCAGATATCGCACAAGCGGTCAATCTAGTTAGCAGGAAGGTTGAAAACCCCACTAGAGAAGACGTCACAAAAGTCAAGAAAATATTCAAATATTTAGTAGGAACCAAAGAGAAAGGCATTTTGTTCAAGCGAAACAAACCGATAGAGAACATCGATGCTTACAGCGACTCGGATTATGCTGGAGATCCATTGACGCGAAGAAGCACTTCTGGCTCCGTGCTAATGATAGCTGATGGACCAATATCATGGGCATCCAAGAGGCAGCCTATAGTAGCGCTATCGTCGACTGAAGCCGAGTACATAGCCGCAGCAGACTGTTGTAAAGAGGCATTGTATCTCAAATCTCTATTGCAAGAAATAACCGGTTTGGATATAAAAATAAATTTGCATGTTGATAATCAAAGTTCGATTCAACTTGTGAAGTCTGGATCCTTCAACAAAAGGTCGAAGCACATAGACGTGCGGTACCATTTTATACATGAACACTTCGTGCATGGATTAATAAATATTAGCTACTGTCCCACAGAAGTTCAGTTAGCTGACGTAATGACAAAACCATTGTCAAAAGTAAAGTTTGAAAGACACTGTGCAAGATTAATGCATTTATAGAAACGTGTCTCGGCAACATGAGTGAACATCAGGAGAAGGTGTTGGAAGGTCGTAATGCTGTCCACGTATTATTGTCTATGATGCACTGCATTTGTATTATGTTTTTTATTTTGATGTACAGTGTCACTATGTAAAAATATATTTTCTCTCATACAAGTAAACAGAATGTTTGCAAGTATTATTTACGTTTTATTTAATTCCTATAGCCACTAGTCCACCCTATCATGCCGAAGATATAGTTGTCGTAGCGGAATCCATTGAAGCTCGGGTTTTTGTCTATGGATTTTTATACTGCCTTTTAATGTTTGTGAACTTGATTTGAAATTCAAAAAGTCGATGGCAATAGTATTTTTGATGTGTTTTGTCATGATGAATGGACTTTCACAGCAGGCGGGCCTTAATATGAATATGGATAAAACTAAGGTTCCTAGAAAGAAATAAAGAAAGAAAATTATTTATTTGGTGCAAAAATTAACAAAAATATAACTATTATAATAAAAGGTAAATACAATGTAAATTAACAAAATTATAAATTTAAACACATTTGCAACCAAAAAGAAAACCTAGTGTTGAATGTCCATGTTGCGCCGTCACTGATTTATGTAGGAAACTCTATCCTTGAAGTTGTAAATCAATATGTCAACCTGCGACTATTTATGAAATTTCACCGTTTGTAAACGAGCGATTTTTCCTAACAAACATTGCTCGCAAACGAGTTCTCTCTCATATTTAAAAAAATATTACCCTAACTTATTCTTTCCATTCTCGTAATACGACAGAAAAAGCGCTTGAAACGGCCTATTTTCTGAATAAATCTAAGGATCTATCTTACTCCGGTAAAACCGGCTTTTGTGCTGGTAGAAAATTTTCTTCAGTAAAATGTTACTCACGCACGAGTCACATTCATTAAAAATCCTTTTATGTAGACTACAGCTAGCCCATCAATCACTTATTCACATCACACCAAGGAGTGCTATTTATGAAATGACGCCGTTCGTAAACGAGCGATTTATCCATACAAAAATCACCCAAACACGAGTGTCACACTTTCAAAAATACTGCTCCAAATCACAAGCATATATCAACGGTGCAAATTCGGAAACGGCTTTATTTGGATTGGTGCAACTGGCAATACTGGTTCGCTTGTCATGTCATGTCTGTCAATTTGGGGAACGAGGAATAGTGGAATAGATTTTTGGTCATCATCTTCATTGTATTGAAGATTTATCAGTGGAATATCTGATATTTTTCAGATGTTCCTTGGAAGACTGTTTTTCACATAAATTGTTTAGTTTTTAGTTGGCTACTACAGTTTTATTTTTGTTTAAGTTTTCGGAGATTTAAATTTCTAAAAATGGCTAGTGTATCCTATCAAATTGCGAATCTTCTCGAGAAGGTACGTTTGCCGGCGATACTGCTGTGCTTATCCATTAAGTAAAACTAAGGTACTTTTTTATGAAATAACATTATGAAACATCCCGATCATTCTTCTTTCAGATGACTTCCAATGACAAGGATTTTAGATTCATGGCTACTAACGATTTGATGACTGAGTTGCAAAAAGACAGTATAAAGCTTGATGATGATTCTGAAAGGAAGGTAGTGAAGATGCTTCTTCGTCTGCTGGAGGACAAGAATGGAGAAGTGCAAAATTTAGCAGTAAAATGGTATTTTTTATACTTAATAGTAGTAGCAATAACTAGATTTCCTAGCTATGATTAAAAATATCTAAATTTATCTGAGTCCATAAGAAATTTATAGTTAAGTATTTTTATTTATTTTATTAAGAATAAAATTTGTTTGCATATACAAATAAGGCATAACCCCTGAAATATACAATTCAAAGATTGAATTGAATATTTTAATGGTAGTAGTCCTCTGGCTGCTCTGGCCAAGTATGGCTCCGGTAGTACAGAGAGGGTCGTGCTCCTGTAGTGGAGACTAAAAAGGACCTGATGATGATGATGATGATGAATTGTATTTGTAAAATAAGAGTTTTATATTACATTTAAATTATGTTTAAAAATGGTATTGCTATTACGTATATTCTCAAACTACAAATATTTATCATGAATGTTGTGACTCAAGAGGTTTTTAGATTGTGTAATATTGTAATAGTTGTAATATTTTAGTATTAAAATATCTTTAGATATACATCTTTTACAATTTGTTGTGCCTGTGTGTGCCTCAACTCATAATTGAGTAAATTTGGTAACTATGTTGCTAGAGAAAATACCTAATACCAAAACAAGCCTAATTTCCTGAAACAACTTTTATTTTAGTCTCGGCCCTCTAGTAAACAAAGTAAAGGAATTTCAAGTGGAAAGCATAGTAGAAACCCTGTGCGCAAACATGTTGTCAGACACAGAGCAGCTGCGGGACATTAGCAGCATCGGCCTGAAGACTGTGATCTCTGAACTGCCTTTGGGGTCAAACACTCTAGCTGCTAATGTATGCAAAAAGATCACCGGAAGATTGAGCAGTGCTATTGAAAAGGTTTGATATGTTTTGTTTTCTTTGTGATACTTAACATATGTATAAAATTGACTATACGCTTCAAAACTAAATAATTTGTTTGCGTATCGATTCCAGTGAGATTTTTACAGCCGGTATTCAGTGTTCACACAACTTTCTCTCGCTTTGTACCCAATCAGTTCAATAGTAATTTTTGTGCTACCTTTTTCAAAAAAATAACAAAATACATGCAATGGATGCTGCCGCTGCCAACGTTATTATGCTACTGTTGACGTGGTTCTGCTTTGTCTGTATCAATACATACGCACATTAGCATCGCGTCTATATTGCTTCTTTAACATGTCTGTATTGTATTAAATGTGTGTCTACAGTGCCCTTAAAAAGTGGTGTGCACAGGCCCTGGAGAATGTTTACCTGTAGTGGGTCTTCAAAATCAAACTTCTAATTATGTGGAAGATATTACAACCTGTTTAACCCTAAATGAGAGCACAAATTAGGGAATGAACCCATATTTGGTGACGAAGTGGAGGACTTCAGAGTGGCTTGCTTTGTTACAGGGGGGCAGGGCACACCTGGCTTAGGTCGTCGTCACATAGTCAATGTGCAGATTATCGAGATAATTTCAAATTAAAGCGTTTAGTAGTACTAACTGGTTTTTTTTATACATTGATAAAGACAAATTGAGCCAAACTCTTTCTTTTTACTTTTTATTTTAAAAAAATATTTAAAACTAGATTTATTAATTACTATGTGTAAACTGGAGGGGAGAGCCTTGTATTATAGTTGCTGATGTATGTATGTAGTGTTCCCTTATAGTTGCTGATGACATATTAATTTATTCCTGGACAGACTAAAACTTGTATTGTGTCTCATTCAGTCTCCATCAAAATGTTAAATGATTTTGTTTTAGCAAGAGGATGTCTCCGTACAACTGGAGGCTTTGGACATCCTTGCCGATTTGTTGAGCAGATTTGGTGGTCTCTTGATATCTTTTCACACAATGCTATTGAACTCCCTTTTGCCACAGCTCGCTTCTCCTCGTCAGGTGACAATATTTTCTGTATAAATATATGTTATTTTATAACTGACTGAATTTGCACTCATTCATTACTGTTTTATGAAATTTGTACAAACTAACACTTTCGTTAGTAAATATAACAAGCTAATATAAAACAAATAAATCCTTCATATAAAAAACCCTAATTCAATTAAACTACTGAACCAATTTCAATGAAATTTAAATGGGACCAATTGGAAAGCATTCCCTTTCAAATAAAAGATTTTTCAAATATGTTCGATAGAATTATGACGACGTAAAAAGCGTAAAAAAAAAAACTGAATTGAAAACCTCCTCCTTTTTTTAAGTCGCTTTAAAACGGAGTGGTTTTGCATGATAAGTCATCACCATGAGAGTGTTAGTAAAGTAAAATAATATATGTGATTAAACATTAGGTATATGTTAATACAGATTGTTTATATTATATAAGGTCCATTTAAATTAAGCAAAATATTTTAAGAGTTTGCACCCTAAGCAATAAGCTAATACAATGCGTTAGAAGCAAATTTAAAAACATTTACACTAGTTTATGAGATATTCTGACTTAAACATTCACAAAAATAAACTCAAAAATAACACTCTGCATAAAAAAAAAAAAAACACTTTCTTGGCGTACAACTTTTTACTATTACCTAGTATGATACTAATTCATTGAGGTCGAGAATCTAAACGGCTGATTTGTAGAATTCCGTGATAAAATTTGAAAAAGTATAAAAAAAGAATTGTGTGTTGGTTTCCTAAAGCTACTTGAGTTTCTTTGGCCCCATTAAAGTATTTGCACTTAATTTAAATAGACCTTATATATAATGTTGTTTGGATGACTAATACTGTGCTATTATGTATACAGGCTGTTCGTAAACGCACCATTGTCGCCTTGTCACACCTGGTCATGTCCTGTAACTCGTCATTGTACAATAAACTCATTGATCACCTGCTGGAGGGGCTGAGTACATCTACATCTGCAAGTGTCAGCCGTACACACATCCAATGCATAGCTGCTGTGTGGTAAGACAACAATATATTTCATAAATATTCTGTAGTTGGTCACAAAAACTATTCTATGCCTTTCTGAATGGAGACTTTTTTTCTCTTTCCTACTTACTACTTATCTCACTCTCTCATGGTAGGCAGATATCGCGGATGGAGATCCATGGTATTCTCTTGCTGCGATCCTTACAAACCTCTTTCGTTTCATCTACATCCATCACCCTTTCATGCATTCTCGCTTTTGTAATATCATTTATTGCCTTAGAAAAGATAAATTTCAAAATAATGACACGACGTCATAATAGCGCACCGCATCTGAAGATGCAACATGGAACATGCTTAGATGTGGAGCACGTGATGAGCCGGTCACCTGTCCTTTGACCATTATTTGCATATTCAGAATGCCCCATTTTTGTCAAGGTACCATGTAGATGGCGCCATAAATTTATTTACAAATAGTTGTGAATATGGTGGATACATAGGTATCCACCATATTCACATTATAACAAAATAAAATCAGTATCCATGAGTAATATCTTATTTCAGATGGAAAATATATTTTTGGCTTATATTAAAACAATATAGGTATTTCAGTTTTACTTGGTTTTATCAAGTTTAGGCTATCGCCATCTAGTGAAGGGTGGAAAAGTCTGTAACTATTACACTGCAGCGCCCTCTCTGTCGCCTATAGTGGCATTAAGTGGAACTAACTATCACAGCCTGCCGGCTTTTAACAGGCCTTAAGTTGGGCCAATATTTTTGTATTAGGCTGGCAGTCTATACGTTAGTATTATATTTCCTTTGCCATCTCTAAATGAGATTTGTGTTACAGCCGCCAGGCCGGGCACAGGTTCGGCGAGCAGCTGTGGCGCGTCGCCCCTCCAGTGCTGGAGCATTCCACCGATGCCGACGAAGAACTGCGTGAGCACTGTCTGCAGGCGCTCGAGGCCTTCGTTCTCAAATGTCCCAAAGAAGTCCAGCCGCATATCCCCACGGTACATAACTATTTCGTGTGACAATTCTCAAGCTGACATCTGACAAGCTTAACAACAAACAATGAATTTTTTGCGGGAATTTCGGCGGACTGTACGGTTTTTGGTTTGCAAATAGATTCTAGTGGACTTTGTAATGTGAAATCGGTGTAATTTGGTGTTATAAATGCCCATGTTTAGGAACAATGTGTGGAATAACTAAAATAAACTGTCATGCTGTGGCTGTAGTGAGATTCACTTAGTGGGCTGGTGGTTTTCTGCCTTGCTTCGTCGTCTATGATCAAACCAGTGGAGCCGTGAAGAATTGTCGCCTGGCCCTCCATCGAATCAACGGAATGAATTACACCATTATTTCGTTGATAAACAAGAATGACTCGCCAACTGGCGAAAAGGCTCTAAAGAACTTGTTTCCAGGGCCATAACACAAATAAAACATAAAAAAACAACAACAAACAATATTGAAGATTGTTTGTTGTTGTTTCCTTTTTTGTTCCACAATCTTGGAGATTGTTTGTTGTTAAGCTTCGATCAATTGACCAAATTATTTTTGGGCTATAAACATTTCAGTAAGTTTGTAAAAGCATGTTAAAGTGATAGCTATATTTAAACTAATAGTTTATTCAGAAAACAGACCTATGCAGGAACTTTCTCATGTCAATTTATGTCAAGAAATTTTGTAGGTATAAGATAAATCATTTAATATTAAATTATTATTAATGCTTGCCAATGCAAAGGTTAAAATCTGCAAATTTCTAGCTGCCAAACTACTTTTTATTAATATCTGCTGTTGTTATTGTCCAGATCATAGAGTTGTGCTTGAAAATGATCACATACGATCCAAACTACAATTACGAAGATGAAGAGGAGGAAGGAGGTGGAGAAGACGAGGAGATGGAGGATGAGTCTTTTGCGCCCGACGCCGATGCCGACTCGGACTCCGAGGAGTACTCTGATGACGATGACATGTCTTGGAAGGTGACTATAGTAAAAGTCGACCAGAAGCAAGGACCACTGGGGTGTATAAGTATAAGGCACTTCGCAGAACTGATGACGGAAAAATATATTTCATTTTTTGTCATACTTTTAGACTTTTTAATACTTGTGCAGACGAGCATACGATACGCCTGATGGTAAGTGTCACCATAGCACATGGACATATGCAATATCACAATTGTTAATAGAGCGCTGCAGACATTTAAATAGGATTTAATTTGAAAAAAACCCAGATCATAGCTGCGGAGAAAGGACGCCAGGAGCCTATAAAAAGTGTTATTAACATCCTTATTCAGTCAACATGCGTGCTTGCAACTCGTGGGTTACTGGTTTCGATTGCCGGCGTACGCAAATACTTGTACTTTATTTTTACAGGTATTTGTCTGCAATTCTGTAGACACCCAAGGAGAATTGACAGCTTGAAAGCTGTCATAATAATAATCCCGGGGTCCGACGTATCGCAACTGAGGATGCAACTGGGAAGATGTTTAGATAGGGCGGAGAAATAAGAGGGAATAAAAAGCCGCAAGGCCAGGGTAGAGTTTAGGACGGCTGGCTAAATATAAAGAACGAGAATAGGACAAGTGGCTAGCATCTACTTCTCTACAAAGCTTGTGCCACTGAGGGTTTTCTGAAATGCTCACCAGACGGCAGGAATGAGTCGTAGGGTCTCATGAGCGGCTGTCATTGGATTATATTGGACAACCAGTAACAACTGACACATAGTTGCCCAATAACAGCTTATCGAAATACTGTAAGGCCCAACGCAGACGATGGGCAGTGGCGGACGAAAAGTCCGCGGCGCGCTCTTATTAGTATAATAATAAGGTTGCACTTTGTCCGCGCAATATTTCATGTCGCTTGGCGGATATACGCGTACAAAGTGCAACCTTATTTTAATAGTAATAAGAGCGCGCCACGGACTTTTTGTACCCTACTGTCTGTCGTCCGCGTTTGTCCTAAAAGGAAGCTGAATGGACAGCAATATATCTTATTGCGCAGGTCCGCCGAGCTGCAGCGAAGTGCTTGGAGTCGGTGATTTCAACTCGCCACGAGCTACTCTCCGAGATGTACGTCACTGTGTCGCCTGCCTTGATCGCAAGATTTAAAGGTATATTCCAACATAGTTGTTGCGAGCGACTTAGTTCGCATGGGCTTCAATTTATCGTGCAATCTATTTTACCCCTTTTTAGTAACCTTGTGGACTTGATTTTGATTTGCAGATATGCATTGGGGCTTTTTTCTCAACCTAGGGAGGGCAAAGGTCTCCGCATGTTGTTGGGTCCTTAAATTGTCGTTTTCTATAGAGAAGTTCGAATTAATTGAATTTTCCATACTCACGTAGCATCATTTCGGTTTTGATAAATTCAACTAAAGTGACTTAATTTAATCATAATAAAATTTCCAATACGTAAATTTTTTTTTAAATGACGTCAACGGACAATATCTGGAACGAGATCTTTTTTCGAGCATTTTTTGATAATTAAATTCAGAAAAACAAAAAATTATGCATGTAGAATGATGATATTATAGTCAACTTTCAAGTTTAAATAAAAAAAATATAACTGAAAACCATAGTGATTAGGAACAAATTGGCATGCGGAAAAAACGCAGGTTTCACAATCAAAGACTATACTATAATATTAACGTACATCAACTGCCAACCTTATACAAAACTATAAAAGGCCTGCTATAAACATGTAGAACGTAGGGGACTTGTAAGTTCCACTAACTGCCACGGCTGCCCCCGCTGCCACTATGGGCGGCAGCGACGGCACTTTTCACTCTTCACTAGAAGGCGTCAATAATATAAATATATAAGCCGAAAATAACGCTTTAATTTTAAGTAAACTATATTTCGTGAATTGTGCTTTTTTACATTTCTTCTAATTTTTTCAAAGGTTTTGTCACAACTTTATATCTGCCACTATAAAGTTGTGACCTCAGAACAATAACTAAAGCATAGAAGGAAGGTAATAATAAGAACTATTTACATGTTGGATGCACTCTTTCGTCTTACGTACTAAACACTGTGATAAAAAGAGTCGAACATAGTTCCATCACTTTCTTATTTTGTAAGGTTGTACCGTGGCTATGTACTTGTAGGTCCCAAAGTCCCAATATACTACAAACAAATAAAAAAGTAAGTCACAGTCTATGTTTGCAGAAGGATGAAGTAGCTGTCATAAATTTGGCGTATAATGTTTACATGGCGTCGTGTCCGAAGTAGTTGTGACTCTCTATGTTCGAACATTATTTTGGACGATTTAAAGATCTGTTTCGATCAAATTTACATATTTTAATCATTGCAAGTGAAGTGAAAAATTACCTGTTATGTTCCTGGTTGCAGTTCATACGCTTCCGAGAAAGAAAATGAGCGTGAGATTTTGACATTCCATCGGTAAGATGTTTTTCATAAGTAAAGTTATTGTAAATGTTTTTCGTAGTAATTTTATGATATTATTAATGTAAGATTTCATTATTTTTGCTATAAATGTGACGAAATGTTAAAGTACAACCGTTTAAGAAAGTTATTCTGTATGTTTACATTGTGTGATAGTGATGTCCCAACTGCTAGTGTAAAGTATCGATGTATGTGGAATTTCACAGTAATTAAGATTTTATAATAAGCCTTTGCCGCTGGGAATTTCGGGATATTTTTCCTTAGGTGTTTATTGTTTACTGCGTTAGGTTAAAAAAAACACTATTAAAATTAAAATAGTGAATTTTTGACTCAGTGGCTTGGCCTATTCACATGTGTATTGATGTTGACTACATATATCCTTTAGTCGCCTTGAACGAAATTCGTAGGAAAAAATGAAGTTTTCCTTTCCTATACTCTATTCTGCAACCCACTTTATATATTAGCATTATGGGTACGTTTAATCTATATTTGAAGTCTACTAGGTACTTACTGATATACTCATTTGAGTTAATAAATACAGAGTTTCAGCTATATAATTCAATGCCTAGTTTATATAAAACATGTCTTGTAACTTAAATTAATGCTTTTACTTGCTATATATTTATTTCAGAATTCCTGAGGATGTTGCTTTAAGGAAAAAGTGGCTGGATGCAATTTCAAGAACGCACTTGTAAAATAAAAGGCAGGAAAGTCAGAAGGCTACTGCTGTATTTAACTTTCCTGAAACGGAGGCGCTTTTTGACTTCGTTGACACTTACATAAAGAATCTAAAGTTTACAGATGGCCCCAATGTTGTAAACTCAAACAGAAAAACTGGTTTTCTGGGTTTTATTACTTGTATAAATTCATTAAAACGTATTTATTCAACTTGCGTTGTAGATCAAAGTTGTCCTCTGCACTGTTTATGTACCTACAAATTAAATCAGGATCATATCGAGCTATTTTTCTTTATGTGGATTCAATAATAATCGATCGGCGCGGATGTACCAGTCAGCTTATAAAAAGTTATTGGTACATGCTCAATTTAAAGATGGTGCACAAGGCAACTGTTTGTCATTAGAGCATATTACTATTTTAAATTATTCTCCAAAAAAGAGTTAAACTGACTGCATAAATCAAAGCAGTGATCGACAACGATAGAATAGAATGAGGGTGTAACATTATTTCACTTTAAAAAAAATGTAGCGGATCCTAAGGAAAAAATTAGAATGTTTTTGACAAAAATGATACTATTTAAAGGGCAATAAATAATTTAATTTATATACATAGTGTTTTGAATAACTTAATCCTTTCCATTTAAACTCCCCTCTCCAGTTTTTACCCTTTAGGTACGGAACCCTAAAAATATAAAAGCAATTATTGCTAATTCTCTAATGACGACCTCTGTGGCCGAATGGTTAACACGCCAACCTGTAGGTTCTGGGTTCGATCCCCGGTTAGGTCATAATGAAAAATTACCTTTTTCAGATTGGCCTGGGTCTTAGATGTTTATATGTATTTGTAATAAAATATAGTATCGTTGAGTAGGTATCCCATAGCACAAGTCTCGAGCTTACTTTGGGGCTAGTTCAATCTGTGTGATTTGTCCGTATATATTTTTTTATTATTATGAGAAAAGTAAATTATCTTCCAAATCGGTTGGTATAATGCTTGTTCGCCAACTTAGTTGTATAAAAGTAAAACAAAGGCACTATCGTAAAACGACAAATATTTATTTTAAAACCATTATCGATAGCAAATATGTTTAGTTCGATAAAATGCCACACACTATGCAAGAATGACATATTGTACAATATATAAAATGTATAGCTAAACCCGGTACAACCCTGTGAATTTGGAAGCTGTCTAGTGATAAGTCTGACTCTTTTTAGCACAGTGTTTAGTATATAAGACGAAAGAGTGCATCCAACGTGTCAACAGTTCTTATTAATACCCTACTTCTATGCTTTAGTTATTGTTCTGAGGTTGTGACAAAACCTATGGCGCCATCTATGTGCCGTTGTAAGAACAAATCGTACAACATAGGACTTAGGGCTACATAGTAAAGGTTATGATAATTCTAATTATTTACAGAACGTGAAGAGAATGTGAAATGCGATATTCTCAGCGCCTACACGGCGTTACTGAGAGCGACGCGTCCACCTCCAGCTTTGCAGATTCCTATCGCCCCAGCTGATGATTCCCCACAGGCTTTGCTTTTACAAAGGGTTAGTATTTCACAGGTATTTGTGTCGGTATTTTAACCTAGTTTGTGTTCAGATTACTTTACAGGTTTTTAATTCGAAAAAATGGTTCATCTAATAATATTGGCCCTTTTTCACACTGAGAGCACTAGACATTGGCATCTTCGGTCTTAGGGTTTAGGAGTAAAATGATAAAATGATGGGTGGCGCTATTTTTGCTGATAGCCCCTAAAAGCTCTCCTGAAGGCGAAAGCTGCATTACAAACGGCGAAAGGGACTCGCGGCGATATTTGATTTAATTGGTAAAATTTTAATGATTAAATCAATTTATCTCATCATATTCTATGAATGTTCCTATACAGCTTGATTAAAAAATCATTGGCTTAATAAGCTTCTAAATATCGGTATTTTAGCAGCAATTTTAACCCAAGTTTGGAGGCTAATATATATACTATTATGAACATGAAGATTCCAATATTATTCACATGCTTAAACTACGTACGCATGTGAATAATATTGGAATCTTAGTTCTTATAACATACTTTTCCATAATTTTATTTAATAGTTTTCTCAAAATACCTTATATCTTAAAAGACGGAAGGCGTGACGCGGCGTAATGCTTTGGATTTAGGTAAAATCGTCATCTCATCTCGCTCGCGTAGCGCCTCCAGTTGATGCAGGCAGCAGTTACCCGGTAATATGTCCATCGCCGAGCGCGCGGCGATCCAGTCAACTCTTATTAACTGGTATCCAACTTATGAAAGTTTTAAAAATAAAACTCTCAAACAAGATGCTTGGCAGGAAATAGCAAACTTACTAGAATTTAGTGTGGAGGAGGTTAAAAAAAGATGCGACTCGCTTCTGGCGTCCACCGTCTCTTTCTTTTTAAGTTATTGAGACTGAATGATAAATGCAGAACTATAATATCAGCCTCAGAGTCAGACATAGTTTACCTGGCCCCAGACATTTGACAAATGAGCACTCGTTCGCCTGATCTCAACACCTCTAGAGCATGTGCTAGAATTTTAGTTCTTGTTCTGGCTCTTGCTCGTTTGTATTCTTTTGGTGTAAATTTGATGACTAATTATCGTTTACATCAAACAACGCTTTTGTTCTTTTTCCGTTTGATCTAAATCCACCTTTAAAATGTGTGATGTTGTGCGCACAGGTGGGCAGCGTGGTGCGCGGTGCGTTGCGCGTGATTCGCGGGCGCAGCGTGCGCGCGCGCGGCTGCGCATTGGGGCTGCTGCGCGAACTGCTGGCTGCCGCGCCCGGCTGCCTCGAGGACCACGCCGCCAGGGTCATCCGCGCGCTCACCCCGCCGCTCACGTGAGTCACACTAAGGACCAACGCACCCGACAAACTTTTTGTCCGTTCGAGTCTACTAAGTATATAGCGCGTCGTGGGCCTTACTACTTAACATGATTGCGTAGTATTTATTTTCACAGATTAAAAAGTGGTTGGTTGTATGGTCAGGGGTGTCATCCTCAACTCCTGTCCGGTGGTTGCAGGTATGGCATCGGGTACGCACGCCCGGCCTCCCGAGCTGCTACTTGCTTTACCCCCATTCATCCGAGTGAGTAGTATCCCTATACCTTCATTCCAATGCCAAATCCAACAAATTGCTATCCTTCCCCAGCTTAAAAATGCTTTCGATGCGCAGCAGCGTTGGAAGCACAAGAAGCCAAAGAAACTGCGCTCGCCAACCCGCCTGCCAAGCGTGGTGAGTATGGCAATCCCCTCCCATGAAACCAAGAATCCTTGGGAGAGGCCTTTGTTCAGCAGCGAATATCTTACGGCTGGAATGATGATGAATGATGATTAAAAAGTGCGTCACGGATAGTCTGTCGTCTGAGTTGGACCTAACACGTGCACTCATTGGGACACACACAAAAAAGATCACGGAATGACGGCGTGTGACTTAGATAATGAAGTTGAAGCGCTAGTGAAGCGTGAGGTATCCGTAATATATTAACATTTAATAGGACTATTATTTGGGAAACTGAAATTTGATGAATTTGGTGGTAGAGCCACGCTACCGGCAAAATGAATTGCTAGTAGCATGAATGGGCCGGCTCGTCCGGGGAAGTACCAAACTCTCACAGACAATCGACAGGTGAGTGAGAGAGCCGGATGCCCCATCCTTCCCATCTCCCCTCCCATTTCCTTCCCCCACCTCCTTGAAAGGCTGACAACGGACCTGTCACACCCTGGTGTTGCAGTTAACCATGGACAGCGGTGATCACTTACCATCAGGTGACCCGCTTGCTCGTTTGCCGTCCTATAACATAAAAAAAAAATATGGACTGAAAAACTTATTTTCTCAGACATGACACAAAACGCTCTACATACTAAATGTCATCGAAATTAATTAAAAACCACTTCTTATTAATACAGTTTATGTAGACAAAGGCATTCAATATGATTGAAATGTTAACTTTGTTGCCACGCTATAATATTTTCAGTCGTGGAAGAGCCAGAGAAAATATATTTTCGCTAGTAACATGAATGGGCCTAGTTTAAATCATTATTCGACCAAAATAAGTTGACACTTTTCACTTTGACGTTTGGTCAACTGTTTTGGACGGATGATGGTTTTAACCAGATACTAAAGTTATTCCTCGTTTTATAATAAGACTAATATTATTTATTTTTCCTCATAGCGACAAGAGCACAGCATCGTCCATGAAGATCGAAACCCTGGTGTTTGTGGTGTGTCTGGTCCGCGGGCACGCAAGCTCTGCGATGCGGCCGCATGTGGCCGCGCTGCTGCCTGCTGTGCTGGCCTGCGTACATGACCCCTTCTACAAGGTCACGGCCGAGGCGCTCAGGGTGCTGCAGACGCTGGTCAAGGTCATGCGCCCGCTCGGTAAGGATTCTCTAACTCGTTGTACTGCCATATACACAAATCATATACTATAATGATTTAAGAGTTGCATTTACGTTGCAACCTACCGCCAAATCAAACCCAATGAAAACATCATTAAAAACGAACTTATTCCAACTACATAAGATTTAAGATCCTAAGACAACAGGACTCATGCTATCTCGCTTATAATACTCGTACGGCGCGACGCTACGGCGAACTCCAGACGCCATGTCTGGAGTTCGCTGCGCACGCATCAGCCAATAGCCGACGGATATTTCCGCGGCGTGCAAAAATTTGGTTTCTGCGCAGGTACATCGGGTAACTTATAAAAGTGGTACCGTGCCTTAAGACGAACACAGTAATACACACATTATTAGATTGTTTCTATGTACAGAAAACCTTGAAAACATGGAGGGCGACGAATTGGTAACGGTTGAACCGCCGCCTGCCGAGCTGAAAGAGTTCATCCCCGCCATGTACCAGTGCACACTGGTGCGCCTGCGCGCTGCCGATATGGACCAGGAGGTTAAGGAGCGCGCCATCGCCGCCTGCGGACAGCTCATATGTCACTTTGGCGACTATTTGCAGGTAGGTGCACCTGCTTCTTGTACAAGTCCTTCCTAATCCTCTTAAAAGAATAGAGACTGCCATAGTATCACGTCTTTTTCCCTTGCGGGGAAGACACTACCTCGCAAGTACCCCGGTCTTGTAGACCTTATAGACCTAGATCTATAAGACTATACCTAGACTATATAGACCTAGGTATATAAGACCTTATGGCCACATTTAGCATGTTGGAGGGCGTGTAGATGGAAAAACTGAATCTAAATTGGGATGGGTTGCTAGCCGGATCGCCTATTCTCTTGACTATTGACATGATTCCGCAGATTTTAGCCCATCCCTTCGATTACGTTTCTCCCCGACCAGTGTGGAAGAGGGGCTTCCACACTGGTCGGGGAGAAACGTAAAATATGGTAGCTGCTTCTCTTCCCATGCAGATCATAAAAGCCGATATATATATTTTGGTTCCCTAAAGAACTATTCATTATGTCCAATTATCATTATGTTCGATTTGCATAATGTCCAGTTTTCACAATATCTAATTACTTGGAATTTGATAAAAAATATATTATGAAAAGAGCGTGCATTTTAAAATAACGATGGAATATCACACACAGCCTTTTTCTTACAGGACGAGCTACCCGTGTGCCTCCCAATATTTTTAGAACGCCTGCGCAACGAAATAACCCGTCTTACTACTGTTAAAGCTTTGACCAAGGTGGCTTCGTCGCCGCTGCGGATTGATTTGAGACCTATTTTGGTAAGAATATAGAACATTTTTGAATAACTTTACACACTACCCAAATCTTTAATAATATTTCTTCTCTATTCATTAAATTGATTATATTTCTTTCAGTCCGATGCTGTGCCTATCTTAGGATCTTTCTTGAGGAAAAATCAAAGGGCACTGAAGTTGTCAACGCTCGTTCTTTTGGATACTCTGGTGCAGAACTACAGCAACGCAATTAGCATAGAACTTTTAAGCAAGGTATACATTTCTTTTCTACGTTTTTTCTGATACATACATACTAATACTAATCATGTCTTTGTCGCTTACAGGGTAGATAGACTAGGGTCTTAAGACCCAAAGGCCACGTTTAGCGTGTTGGCGGGCGTGAAGGCGGAAAACAGAATTAAAATATATGGATGCTAGCCACATCCTGTGACTATTTTAACATGATTCCTTAATGAACCTACTGTAGGTTCCTACCCGTATTCAAAGGGTAAAAACCCTATCAAGCCTCCAATGTCCGTCTATCCGTACGTTCGTCCAACCGTCTGCCACATGGCTGTATCTCTTGAACCGTAACAGGTAGAGCTTTTTTTTATGTATATTTGATGGCAAATGAGCAGACGAGCCACCTGATGGAAAGTGGTCACCGTCGCCCATGGATCTCATTTACTAGTATATTATACTAGCTATTTCCCGCGGCTTTGCCCGCTTTGATGTGGATCCCTCGGGAACAGTAGATTTTCCTGGAATTAAAGGTACCCTATGTTTTTCCCCAGGCCTCAAATTACCTCCGTACCGAATTTCATCCAATAGTTGAAGTGTGACAAGGAGACCGATAGATAGATAGACTAATATATACATATTTGCTTAATCTATAATTTGATATAGGTATTGATGGAGGTGCCTCCACTAATAAGCGAATCGGACCTGCACTGTGCGCAAACTGCCCTGACGTTGGTACGGGACGCGTGTCTTCGTTTGCCTCAAGCGCTCACGCCCGAAGTGCGCCATGCTCTCACTCCGAACATTCTCGCGCTGGCCAAATCTCCTTTGTTACAAGGTAAAGAAACAAAAAACACCAGGCTTTTTCTTTTTAGCTGCGAGCTCATCATATTATCTTTCATCATATGATATTTACTTAATCTTTCTTTACATTTTTTTTCTTTTATTCTGGAATTCAATATTGTTAACTACTATTATTTTAAAGATGTCTGATATTTCGTAAACATTTTTTTTAATTAGTAATCTTCCCGATGGATATTGGGATGCATCTTAAAATAAATCGCTTCCCTAACGGTGTATAAAATCGCGTTCAATCAACTCGTACAGTATTATTAAATTTTACATTGCATTTTTTTCATCACATTTTTCTTCTTCTTCATTTACCCTATCCCACTTTTTCATGTGGGGTCGGCACAGTACGTCAGTTCTCTCCATTTTGTTCTGTCACCTACCATATCCTTTGTCGCTCCTATCTTGTTCATGCTTTCCTTGATACAATCCATCCATCTATTCTTAGATCGTCCTCTATTCCGGGTTCCTACCTTTAACTCCAATGCCTTCCTTGCGATATAACCTTCTCCTCATCACATGCCCATACCAATTCCGTCTATGACTATGGAGCTCTATTTTCATTACATGATATTTAGATATTGTATGGCTTGTCTGTAGGTGGCGCCCTAAAAGCCATGTTGGAAGTCCTAAGCGCGCTGGTAGCGGCGGATGTCGCTGGCTGCTCTCGGCGGGAGTTACTGGCGTTGTTGGTCGCGCCTGTGCACCGCATGCAGGACAACGCCACTGCGCATCACATCAAACAGGTCACTGTCCATTTTTCTGTGATTCACATCATCATCATCATCACCACTGTAAGAAGTCCAATGCTGGACAAAGGCCTCTCCCAAGAACATTTTTCCATGAAAAGATATCACCATACTTACCACGCTTGGCAGCCAAGTTACACTATACATTTTGCTGTGATTCCCATCATCATCACCACTGTAAAGTCCACTGCTGGACAAAGGCCTCTTCTAAGAACATTTTTCCATGGAAAGATATCGCCATACTCATCACGCTTGGCAGCCAAGTTACATTATGCATTTTGCTGTGATTCCCATTATTATCACACAGCTGTAAGAAGTCCACTGCTGGACAAAGGCCTCTCACAAGAACATCGTTCCATGGGAGGATATTGCCATACTCACCACGCTTGGCAGGCGAATTAGCGAGTGCAGTATCTTTGGGTTCTTATGCTTCCGACGCAGCTGCCTATCGGAAGCATATTTAAGCTGAGGATAGATAGGAATTTGTCGGATTTGGGAAGGGAAAGGTATTGAGAAACTACTCACTCGATTGAATAGGGAAAAGCAAGTACCAGCTCGGGAGGCCGGGCGTTTGTAGCCGATGCCATACCTGCAACCAAGGGCTAAGCAATTGAGGATGACACCCCTGACCAAAGTTGCTGTGTTACATCTTAAATAAACGGTGGTCGGCACACGTGAGCCATAATTACCTAAAGCTAAGGAAGCCAATGATAACAGCGTGGATGATGTCTACCTGACGCCTACGACGACATTTTTCACCCTTGAGATTTATTACTCGATTCATTAGATCTTTAAAACTACGCAACGGATTTTAATGCGGTTTTTTAAAATAGGTAACGTGATTCAACAGGAAGCTTTATATCTATAATTTTATTAGCCCCATATTAGTATCTACATTGCACCCGTGTGAAGCCGGGGTGGGTCGCTATATATATGGTACAGTTTGCCCTGCAACTACATAAATATTGTATCTTTTTCTTGCACAGGCATTCCATTCCTTAGCGAAGTGCGTGGCAGCGGTGGTGGTGTCCGGCGGAGAAGACGCCTTGGACGTGGTGCGAGAGTTCCTCCGCGACGCGGCGCGCCCGCCTAACGACGCGCACCACATGTTTGCGCTGCTGGCTCTGGCCGAGATCGGCCGGCATTTGTAAGTTTGTTGGCGTTACATTCACTACCTCTCCTTGACAGCTATCAGAAGATAGACATGCCACATAAGTTTGACGTGATGCCACGTCCAGCGAACTTACAGACGAAGCGGGCAGGGTTACTGCGCTGTGATAACGCAGTCCTTTTTGTTATTAGTCTACGCTGTCACACTGTTGGGTAAAGATCTCCTTTCTTATGCACCATTGGTCTCTACAAGGGGCGATATGTCGCCAGTCTCTATCATATGCTGTCAAATCATCAGCCTACCTTGTTTTTGGGCGGCCTCGCTTTCTTTACCAACCTGCAGGGACCTGACTCTGTGGTTGCATTTGCATATCTATCCGGGTGCATCCTACAAACTTTAATTTAAGCTTGGCGGACATCCATTATATTGGTAACGCAGTGCTACGCAGAAATAAATATGACGACGAGAAAAAAGGTGGGCAGCGCTAACGCAACGCCCGTGTGGTATCGTGAAGAGAAGGCGTTTTGCTCGTGGTGACTGAGCAAGTATATGATCAAGATTTGACATCTTTTTTTTTCTTTTCTTGTCGATGGCTTTATGTTATCCTTATCCTTACTAATATTATAAATGCGAAAGTAAGTTTGTTTGTTACGATTTCACGCCTTAACTACTGAACCGATCATCATGAAATTTTGCATACAAGTTCTCTGGAGTGCGGAGAAGGACATAGGCTTTTATCCCGGGAAAAACTACTATTCCCGAGGGATCGACATTGACGCAGCGGAACCGCGGGCGAAAGCTAGTCTTATATGTTTTCCGCCCAATATTGAGCCAACCTAATGGCTTTGAGGAAGAGTGCAATGAACAGAGAGACCTGGAATAAGCTGGAGGAGGCCTATACCCAAGAAGGGGTTCCGATCAATAGCGATAGCGAAGAATGCAACAACTAAATTAATAAAAAAAAAAAAAAAAAAAAAATTGATTAATATAAATAATATACCTATAACTTTATATAATATATATTTAATTGAAATGCATGTAACAAAAATATTGTAGATTGGAAATAAATGGGCTTTATTATTATTATAATGGCTTTGTCAAAGGCCACACAAAGGTCTTGCAGGGTGCAGGTTTTCAGCCACCCAAGAAGGAGAGGGAGATTCGCCCTCTCAGATTAGCAAGATTGTCCCTGCATCGCCCAAATGGGCCAAGGCACATAGATCGTGAAGTTGCTCACGAGAGCAACTTCACCCACACCATGGGTGAAGTTGCTCTCAAGGTACAAATTAGCTATAGTGAGGTACAAATTGGCTATAGTATCTCTTTCCCACAGCTTACGTCATGCCGCCTTTGTTTAACAAGATTTTACGTGTATAGCTTTGAAGTCCACCAACCTTCAATGACCTATTAATTACCCCAGGGACCTGAGCTCCATCCCAAATCTTAAAGAAGTTCTCCTGGACTCGTTCACACCATCTTCCGAAGAAGTGAAATCGGCTGCCAGCTATGCGTTGGGTTCTGTAGCTGTCGGCAACCTGCCCGAGTTCCTGCCGTTCATATTGAGGGAGATTGAAGCGCAGCCTAAACGACAGTACTTGCTGCTGCACTCGCTTAGAGAGGTATGACTTGAGCTTGTGACCTTAAAGCATCATTATCATCATCATAATTACAGCCGTAAAAAGTCCACGACTCGACAAAGGCATCTCCAGGAAGATATTTCCATACTCACCACACTTGGCAGGCGGGTTGGCGAGCGCAATTTCTTTTGCTTCTTGTGCTTCCGACGCTGCTGCCCGTCGGAAGCATTTTAAAGCTGGGTAAGACAGGAATGATTTGGGTTCGAAGGTATTGGGATACTACTCACTCGGATGAATGGGGGTAAAGCAAGTAGCAGCTCAGGAGGCCGGGCGCGCGTACCCGATGCCATACCTGCAACCACCAGACAGGCATTTGAGGATGTCACCCCTGGCCATGCTGTGGAAGTGTTAGCACTTTAATCATTTCCCTGTCCATAAACGAGACACAATAGTTAAACAATTGAAAAGTTCACATGTGGTTCATGTGACAGGGAACCTGTTAAGTTACTCATATCAAAGCGATCAGTGCGAAATGGTAAACTTTCACGAAAAAAAAAATACAAACAATAAAATTAAAAATTTATAATATTAAAGTTTTCATGACGCCGAGACCAACAGCTTAACGTGCCTACCGAAACACGGAGTGCACGTTAAGCTGTTGCTTGCAAGCTGCTTGTTTGCTTGCTAGCAAGGAAGAGCTCGTCGTGGTCGATTCTGTAGTGGTCCATCATCGGCGATTGTGAAGAGGAGGCATTAGGCTGAAGGAACAAATGTTGTTTTGTAGTATTTACTGTTATTGTACTTAGTTTCTTCTTTTCAGATAATCACATGTGAATCGTGTACACCGGAAGGTGTGGAAGCACTGAGGCCTTTTATTAGAGAGATCTGGATGCAGCTCTCAAAACATTGCCAATGTGCCGAGGAAGGATCTCGTAATGTAGTATGTATTATTTTTCTGGCGTAATTTACAAAAAGTTGGCCTTTTCATAATTCTCTTGATGTAGGAGTAGGGATAAACTAATTTATGGTAAAAGTATCTTTGTGTCTTGTATTTCCAAAATGTATTTACCAGCCTTCGGGTTATGTATAAAATTAGCAAGCAAGTACGTTTTATACTGTGTGTATAGGTTTGAAAGGATAAAACAAAAGGCTGTCTACAATTCCTAATAACATTGTTTTTCGTTTCAGGTTGCCGAATGCTTAGGAAAGTTATGTTTATTAGAACCACAGGAATTGTTGCCACAACTGAAGGAATTCCTCAAATCTCCAGAACCTCTCACTAGAACCACTGCCGTCACAGCTGTTAAATTCACAATTTCTGACCAGGTTTGTGAAACACTATCTTTTAACCAACGCTTGTCTACATTGTCGTATAATAAACAAAGTCAAATTAAGAACCTTTCGACGTCCGTCACATAGCCAGCGAGGACAATGCGTTCTCACCCAAGGTTTGACGGACGAACGGGATGCTACATAAAAATCATGGTAGTCTACCTATATTTTTTAGTGGTTCAAAATTCCGGGTAATTTGAGTAGAAAAAAAAACAGGACGATGATGGCTTCTGACAGGGAAAATGAAAGAAAATAACATGCTGTTTCGACCCCACATAACTGGGATGAGGTGTAGAAGATTAATATAATTATTGAACTGCATTGTGACATAAGGTTTAAATAATAGCAGTCATACTAATATTGCAACCAAGTTATTTTCATTGATTCTTAGATCTTCTTTTTCTTCCAACTATGCTGCAATTCTACAATAACTGCACTACATATCCAGCACAAAGCGGAACTTTGCTGCTCTAGAGCAGAAAAAAATATGGACATCCCTTACTGTTACCAACAAAGATTGGCCAACCTGACGGCCGTATGGAGTTATACAGTTAGCGTGTGAAGTGACGTGTGTATTGCTTGCCCTAAAAAAATACGGGCCATAAGGAAAAAATGGCGGGAATGTAAACAACAAATTTTTCTAATTGTAATTTCTTTTCAGTTTTATTTTTCACATACTTTTCTAGTAGTTGAAAGAAAAGCAGATTATGCACCTCGCATTAAGTAATTTATATTGCACGGAGTGTTTATTTGGAGCTCGAACGCCAGCGAGGGCTTTAAAAAGCACGACTCCACTTTCTGCCGGTGCAACAATCTACTATTGTTGCACCGATCAAAACACCACAAACCATTAATATTTGATTAAAATCCCTGCAGCCCCAAGCAATCGACCCGTTGCTCCGCGGCTGCATGTCGGAGTTACTAGTGCCTTTACAAGACGAGGAGCTGGGCGTGCGTCGCGTGGCGCTCGTGGCGTTCAACTCGGCCGCGCACAACAAGCCGTCGCTGGTGCGGGACTTACTGCCGCAGGTGCTGCCCACCATCTACAGCGAGACCAAAGTCAAGGTGACACATACAGTGTTATTATCCCCTCACCTGCACGAGGACTAATTTTAGTACCTGGTTTAAACCAATATCCGTCCACAACAAATTGACAATGACAGTTGACCAAATGTCAAAGTGATAAGTGTCGACTTATTTTGGTCGGATAATGGTTTAAACCAGGTACTAAAGTTAGTCCTCGTTTTATTATAAGATGGATAGACTTTTGCTCATATTTAACCTTTAAGTTACGACTTACATTACTACCACCCCTTTTATAGGTTACACCAATGTACATCCTTCCTTCCAATGTAATGCAGAAATCAAAATTTTGCATGGTGCGAAATTATCTACTATGCGTACGCGCTTTCTCTGGACTTCGCTGTAGCGCCGCGCACTATAAGTATTATGACCGAGACAGCAAGAGTCCTGTTGTTTGTGGATTTCAAATCTTATGTAGTAGCTATAAGTACGTTAGTTCATTGATATTTTCACTCGGTTTTTATTCGGCGGTAGGTTTCGCTATTCTGCACCGCCGAACAAAGCCGATGCGACTTATAAAAGTGGACTGTACTAGACGCATTTACGAGCGCAGATCAGCGCAGGTAAATGCCTGTGCTCTACACACACTTACTCTATGAAGAAGTCGGTGAGATGGAAAAAGCGCGCGGGGTGTGCGCGGCCGCCCGCTCTTACCTAAAATTGTGTACTGCGCATCGACTCGCGCGATGTTCCGAGCTGTCAATAAGTTTGTAACAGAGTGTATCAAAATTTACATATTTTACTAAATTATAGATATATTTTTCCAGAAAGAGCTGATCCGCGAGGTTGAGATGGGTCCGTTCAAGCACTCTGTAGATGACGGGCTGGATCTCCGTAAAGCTGCGTTCGAGTGCATGTACACGCTGTTGGGGACGTGCCTGGACCGGCTGGACGTGTTCGAGTTCCTGCGCCACGTGGAAGACGGGCTGCGCGACCATTACGACATCAAGATGCTGACGTACCTGATGTGCGCAAGGCTCGCGCACTTGTGTCCAGCGGTCGTGTTGCAGAGTAAGATATATTCATACATAGTGTCACGTCTTTTTCCCTTGCGGGGTAGACAGAGCCGAGGTTTTTAAGACCTAAACCACGTTTAGCATGTTGGTGGGCGTTAGGTGAAAAATTAAAAAAAATGTAGGGTTGGTAGCCGAATCGCCTGCTAATATGTTTCGTTAGATTTGTCCATTGAGTAAGATAAACAACGTGTAAAACACATGCGTGATAATTCGATAAATGAAATTAAAATAATAATAGTTGAGTACAAAAGTGTGTAGCCGCTGGGGCAATTCTATCTTTTAGTTTGTTTTAAAAGATTTCCCGTCCTGTCCATATGAGAACATACCAATTGTTAAAATTTTATCTCATTTAATGAACAGGAAAAAGCCAAAGGTACAAAGTAACAGCTAAATAAGTTTCTCATAATGAATGCTATTTTTTCGTGTACAAAGAAACGGCTGAATCGTTTCACATAATTAATGCTATTTTTTTCTCGTACCGAGAGACGGCTAAATAGTTTCTCATAATGAATTCTATCTTTTTCACGTACATAGAAATTTCTACATCATAATGAATGCTATCTTTTCCTCGTACAAAGAAAGGACTAAATAGTTTCTCATAGTGAATGCTGTCTTTTTCTCGTACACAAAAACTGCTTAATAGTATCTTAATGCTATATTTTTCTCGTACAAAGAAATTATTAAATAGTTCATTATGATGAATGCTATCTTTTTCTCAGGGCTAGAAAGCTTAGTGGAGCCACTAAAGATGACATGCACGATGAAGGTCAAGGCAAACTCCGTTAAGCAGGAGTACGAGAAACAAGACGAGCTCAAGCGCTCCGCGCTGCGAGCCACTGCCGCCCTGCTGCAAATACCTGAGGCTGGTACGTAGATCACATACTATATGTATTTTATTAGCTATTTACGTCCCACTGCTGGGCAAAAGCCTGTTTTCTATCTAGTTCTATCCATTGTTGTCTTTTAATCCCTCATTGAAATCTATGTCAGTCAGTCACCTTAGAGATATTTAGAAGATGATGGGATTAATTGATTTAATGCTAACTTCGTACTAACATTATCAAGTATTGCCACAATTCCCTTACGTATATTAAGTAACTCGTGTGCGGTCCCCACTGGGATGGGTGACCGAAAGTGGCATAAAAATATCTCAAGCTCCTCCGTGCTTTGGAAGGTACGTTAAATCGTTGGTGTGGACTGTCATCATAGATGTCAGTCGTTAAGCTATGTCAGATGCTTTAAGGCAGCTTGAAGAATCTGACACCAGTATTGGCCACTTACACATACGAAAAACAAAACAACCTAAACATTCAATGCTTCGATTGTTATTTCCGTCCACAGAGAAAAACCCGCACCTGATGGAGTTCGTGTCGCAGATCAAGACCTTCCCGGACCTGCAGCCTATCTTCGAGTCCATCCTGAAGGACACCGCGGGCGCGGGCGGCGTGGAGGCTAATCTCATGGACCAAAGCTAGCGCCGCCTGCCCGCCCTGCACACGCTGCGCATATAACGGCCGTGCGTAATAACCTATCTTACTGAGGCTGATTCTCTTCTCATGCTGACCTGTAGCAAAGAATATACACTACGCGAAAAGAAACGACACAAACATGTGTGCACGTAAAATCGCTTGTGGCTATGTGCGGGTGCCTGGATGTGCGTGGGGGCAACGAGTGGCACGCGGGGCGTGAATCGGGCCGTCGCCGACTGCCTTGTTCGAGGACTGTGTGTGTTGTGTTTGCGTTTCTCGTGAAGTTTACACTGGCAGGCACGAAGTGAGCAGTGAGTGGTATCAACCCTAGCGCTTACACGCCCCGGCTCAAGGTCACCGGTGCTCGAGCCGAGCTCTCACGTATAGTCACCACTGTGTCTGTAGCGCGTTCCCAGTCCCTGCATGCCTAGTGCCGTCAAACGAAAATATGTCGCCGTCCTTGTCGTACATATGGCATTTGATAAGGGTGGCTTTTATATTAAAGCGTTTTTGAATAAATCCGTCTACGCACAATACACTGCAATAACATCAGTGTAAGATAGACCTATACACGTAACAAAAGTTGTTTAGAGCAAATTTGTTTCACGTTAAAAACAAAGCCCGATTACTACAAATATTAGATAAATCTATGATGTGTGATTAATGTGAAAACGTCTCGAATTGACCACCGATGCGAAGAATCAGTATGAGAAGAAAATCAGGACAAAGTGCCTTTTAAGTAGTCAAAGAAGGACATTAACCCTCTGTACTAATGTATTGTCTAGCGTAGCGAGTTTTTGTAACCTGTATAATAATTTGATTAGCAATACAACGAAAAGTAACATTTTGAAATTTCGGAAAATAACATTGGTATAGACCGTTAATATCCGCTATTTACTACTTAAATGGCACATCCGAGTATTCACTGATTATAGACATGCAGTTTGAAAATTCTGGTTATGTCTAGCCTTGACAGAGAATACTCGGATAGATAAGTTATTAGTTTTCCGCCGTAAGAGGTGTTAGTGTTGTGTGTCTCAGTCAGTCTGCACCTGCATAAAAATGTTGTAGGCAATATTTTTATACTGCTTCCAAATTATCTTTGTTATTCTGTCAATGAAATCTTTGCATGTATGTTGGTTATAACGGTTGCTCTTTCGCACTTATCATAAAGACTTTACTGCCCAAGTGTATAAGGAGTATAGAACTTGCGATTGTATAGCATATATAACTACAATTTTCATGCAGGAAACTGCGTGGGATCCGCACGACACTAAACCCTTGCTACCGCTATGCTCGCGTCAGCAACTCGGTTCTACTTTTTAATTTTTTTTATTTACTTGTGTTTCGTTACTGTCGATGTCTATTGTATAAAAGTTTCAAATAGACGGTTGAATGTCACTTTGTATGATTTTATGAAGTTTCCGCAACATCCAGGCGTTTTGAAATAATTTGCATTTAAGTTCAAAGTTTGTTTACCAATTAATCACACTATGTAATTAATTATATTGCGATTTTGAGTCGTTCATTATTGGTGCATGTGCCGCTCTCTGTAATGTAGCATGACGGTGTCAAAAGATGCAAAATGTTTCGAATCGGCTGTGTAAAGTGCGGATGATTCATATAGCATAAGGATCTAAAGATAAGACAAAGCCTTTGATCAACAGTTTTATTATAAAATTGCAAGTACATAACTACAAACATTGCTACGGAACTAGTCGACGCGAAGCGTCGGTTCTCGCGTTGCTACGGGATAAATTTAGGACGTAGGAAATAGGAGTCTTTAGGCCGTCACTGTACAGAATATATTGTGACTAACGCAAAACTAGCCTATACTATAACTATCGAGCGTTGGCGGCTCACTATAGATCTTTCAAATGATGTGCATTAATACTCTCTCACTCTCGCTTTACGTTTGTCAGATAGCTAAGTGCTACCGTGTCGTCGATAGTTATACATAATTGATATGTATGGTATTGTGATATTACATGCTATGTGGAAAAATCATAGGAAATGGATAAATACACTAGATTAAAAGCGAAACACGAATATCAGTTATTTCCCTTTCCTCTTAGCGGCAGGGGTGGCGCTCGCCGCTCGCATGCTCGGCGTTTCCTGCAGGCAAAATACAAGATTTGAAGAAGTTAGATACAACCATATCTACTTAGCCTCATTTATTTGTACATACCACGTGATTTTGAACCTCTGAACTATATTGAAATATTAAATTCAGAATCCCTAATGAAAAATTAATATCATATAAAGTAATTGCATGAAAAAAGCAAAAAATCGAAAAAAAAAATTATGCTTCCCATACAAAGTCGCCGATCAGCTGGACCAATTTTTGTGGAAGGTCAAATATGTCTCGTTTTTTTTCCTGATTCCAGAATTTCAAAATAGTTCAGAGGTTTAAAATCAGACTGTTTTTGTAAGACTAGAATTAACTTGGTCATGCATGAGTGACACTGTTTTCGTTTGATATTGGCTCATAGTGTACTTTGCATAGTTAAGTACTTAACAAGGTTTTACATGGGCTGTTTTGGGAAAAAAATATAAAACTCTTATTTATAGATAAAATTCTATCTCGTTTATGCCCAACGCAGACGACGGACAGTGGCGGACAAAAAGTCCGTAGCGCGCTCTTATTAGTATTAGAAATTTTACGCGTTTATCCGCCAAGCGCCATGAAATATTGTGTGGACAAAGTGCAACCTTATTTTAATACTAATAAGAGTGCGCCGCGGACTTTTTTCCGCCACTATCCGTCGTCTGCGTTGGACCTTAAAGTAAGTAAATATCAGTTACCGGTTTAGCTGGCGACCCGCGGGAAAGTGTAGCTGTGCTGGAGTTACGTAGCAGCGACCGCGACCCGCTGCCCACGCTCGCCATCGCGCTCGCTGGCCTTTCCGGACTCTGCTCTTTGCTGATGGAGCATTTTAAGTTTAGTAAAGTGTGAGCGCACTAAGGCTGATTTCAGAGTGACGCCGGCGAGACGCGCTGTTGTCCAGCGCGTTTCAACAGCTCGCGCTGATCCAGAGAGCGTGCGCTGAGAAACGAGTTTTAGCATCGCGCGTTTCGTTACAATGTACACTTGTGTATAGTCGTCATCATTGGGTGGGACACATCATAACAGTAACTGTTTATTTTTTTATGGAAAATAGTGAAACAGCGACGTCGCATTGCAAATTGATTATTGAGCGCGTGCTTCGGCAGCGCGGAACGGCGGCGCGCATTTCCCGAGCGGCGCATTTGAACTGCATAACTATAAAAGCAGACTACTATCTAGTGTAATTACAAACGTCTGGACGGTGCTGTTCAAACGCGTCACTCATAAATCAACGCTCAGTCTGCGATAACGTTGCAGTCAAAAATGTGTTGTGTTGGATAGCGGGCTAAAAAACGACAAAGTTGCTTAGAAGGTGAAGCTTTCGTCACGGGCAATCAAGCCTGATAGGGACAATGTACCGACCCGATTCGATTTCGCTTCGTTAAAAACTACTGTAATGCAGTTAATTAAGTAGTTAAGTGTAGGCCAAGTCCTCTGGCTGCTCTGGCCAAGTATGGCCCTAGAAGTACAGAGAGGGTCGTGCTCCTGTAGTGGAGACTAAAATGGACCTGATGATGATGATGATGAAGTAGTTAATTGGCCACTGATGTTTGTAAGATGGACATTAAATATAATATTAGTTCAGTAATTCACACACAACATGCAGTAATGCGTACCTATTGTTCCGAGACATTTGGCCCTTTCTGCTGAACATATCAGAAAGTCTACCGCGTAAGTCTCGTTTGCTTCCTCCAGCAGCACTCATATCGGAATCAGAGCCCTGAAACAAGCGAATTTAGGCCTAATTCATAAACAACATAGAAGTCATAGCGTCATAACCATTCAAATTGGTGTTTACATTTGGCATTTTATATTTATAAATCTTAGTGATATCGCTATCGTTCTTAGTATGAAATAGTATGTGAACTGATATGTGTTACAACGGAGAGCTTTTCACTAAATATGAACGTAAAGATGTACCTGTGATACTGTGCCAATGGGTCTGAAATCCACCGTATCGGAATCCACTTGGTCGTCGATGGAGCGTGATTTGGTCAATTTCTTCAGCTTGCCGAAGATGCTCTTCTTTTTCTTTTTATCCGCCGGTAGGACATCGCTCTGCGCTGAGCCTCCGGACAAGCGGCTACAATTTTCACCAGATTGGTTATTTTATGAATTAACTTTGCCTATTAGATACTAAATACTTCTATATTATTAAAACTTAACGCGCGGTGACATAATTAAACTCTAAAACAACGGTTTAGTGTTCGAAGGTCGGCCGGCCGTGACGACCTTCACACTCGCCCTGAAGATGGCCTTCTGTATAGGCTGGAACATGTCGGTGATTCCGACTAATAATACGTGAGTGAACCGTTGTTTTAGAGTTTGATTATGAAGGACTTCCTTAAAAATTATTGAGATCTAATATTGACTTCAATATAGATCTTGCGAATGTATCAGCAGGGTTATACAGTCGATTAAAAATGTTAACGACCGACACAGACATATTTATATGATGATAGATGTCAGTGATGTATCTATATTTCGGAGATCATATTTATGGTTAAAGAACTTTATTTCTCAAAAGAATACAATATTATATTCACTTACAGAGAAATCACTTAAATATACTTATATAACTAAAATTTCGGCGAGCTTGGTATAAAGTTATTACAAAAATTGGATAAATGACAGTTGCACTGATAAAAAGGGTAGTTAGCCAAAACACCGACCCGAAGAGCGCAGGAGTGTGCGTCCGCTATTTTAGTAATTATAGTTTTACCTATCTAAACTGGTGTCACGTTGCATTGTGAAAAGCCGTACGTCGTCGCCGTCCAAAGATTGCATTGACGACACGCTGCTGTCATCTACCGATTTCCAAATATGGCTCTGGAATAACAAATATTACGCAATTAACAACCCAACAATATTGCGCTAAAATGTTTATAAATATATATTGGTATTACTATAGCCCAAAGATACAAATTTGCTAGTGAGAACCACGTTTACAGATCATACTTTGTTCCCTAAAATGCATCAAGTACCTGTTCTTTGGTAGTTTGTTCGAGTGAGATTGAGCGTTTCTTGAGCGAAGGCGCGCGGGATGGTGTCCTGCTAATCGGCGTCACAGACAGCGTGTCACGGGGCTCAGTCGACATGGCACTGCAACAAGTTCAAGTTTAGTTACCGAAAAATAATGCGACTCATTTCAGTCAACAAGAGAGACAAACACAACAAGTAACTTTTTTCGAGCACTCGTTCAATAGCTGTCAAATTCTACAAATTCAAAAAAATGCTCCTAATACTAAGGACTGACCGAAACAGGATATCCTGGCCAAGTCTAAACCGAACCTACGACCAATCGATTTTGGCTCCTTCGACTGAATCCGAAACTTATTTAAATGTATTAATAATAACAATTACTTATGCGATTATGTTCATCATCATCAAAATATAAGAGCAACTCTCTTGTTGACCTCCCTCCACCTTACTCTATTCGAAACCCTTTCCACTTTTTCCTTTATTTGTTTAAAGTAACCGTGCCTGGGCATTCCTCTCCCTCTTCTCCCCTCTATTTTGCCTTCTATAATAGTTTTCATAAACTGATCGTGTCGCAACAAGCCTAACATATTACCTCTTCGATTTTCTATGACAGATAAAATAGATCTTTTATCTATTTAAAACCTCTTCGTTAGTTATTCTATCCATCCAGATAATTTTCTCCATTCTTCTCAAGCACCACACACATACAAAGAGTTCAATAATGTTAATAGAAAAATTCACAAACACTTTCAAAAAAAGTATAGACCCACTACTAGACTGGGCTAACCAACCCGAAGACGCGAGTTTCAGCGCGGCCGAAGGTCGGCCGATTTCATACTGAAACCGAAACTGTCGTCAAATCTCTATTTTTCTACCGAAACTTGCCGAAATCGAATCGATCGGTCTCTACCTAACACTATTAAAATTCCTTTAAACAAAAGCCATCTTACCGCCTAGCGCTGGCCTGGTGTCTGCGCTGCCGCTCTGCAATACGAGAGGCGCGGAGCTCGTCCGTAAGCCGACGTAATCTAGCTGCTGTCGCGGCTGCGTCGGCTGCACTGTTGGCCTCAGCACTTTCTGGAGTTGCCGACCGCGATCGAGACTTCGATGACTAAAACGTAAACATCAATTTAAGTATCCCTATGGAAGTTCTTGGCGGGAATTTCGGCGGATTGCACGGTTTTTGTTTTGGATTGTTTTGCAGATTGCTTCTATTGGATTTTATAATGTGATTTTTTTTTTTTATTTGGTGTTATAAATGCCCACGTTATGAAAAATATGTGAAATAACTAAAATAAACTGTCATGGTGCGGCTGTGGCAGATTTACCTAACGGGGTAAAGGTTGTCCGACTAGGCTGCGTCGGCTATGATCAAATCAGTGGATTCGTGGGAGCTGTCGCATTCAGGGCTTCGTCCAATCAACAAAATGAATTACACCATCATTTCGTTGATACACAAGGATTTCTTGAAGAATTAATAATTGGCACCATTGCCTATAATAAGCTTTGAGAAGCTTATTTTAGTCAGTGTCTAGCAAGTTTGATGATTAAGTGAAGTTTGATGACCACGATGTTAGTACAACGCACATATTGCAACGTTTGGTACAGGAGTCAGCTCTATGCCTTATATCATTGAAGACCTTACCCTATTTCTTCTCGGTGGAGTGGGAGTCATCAAAGTCTTTTCAGGCTTGACGGTAGAACCGCTACGGAATAAGTCTGGACTCTGCTTCATCAAGTCTTCGATAGTCTCCAGTAACTGCGTTATTATTTTGTCATCCTCCTGCAAAAATCATTTAATAACATTGTTACATACTCACCATTATTTATTATTACGAGTCTTTTTCTCCTGTTTTAGTCACTTCAATAGATTTATAAAAAATAATTCAATGATAGGTATGTTCAGAGAATTGGCCACTGTAGTTTTTTATTTATGTATTCTAAATACTTTTGAGCCTATGAAGCTACATTAGGTGGTGGTGGTGGTGGGTCATGCTAAAGAGTATGCTCTGCAGTAACGGCAATAAATAGGTTTTCCTGATCGACTGATTTAATAAAGCTTATGACTGTGAATATTTTTCAATCCTAAGAGATGATGTCTGGTTCCACTAAACACAGTTGTGTGTGCGATTAAAAATAAATATAAATAAAATTATATTGACAAATCATACAGATTGAGCTAGCCTCAAAGTAAGCTCGAGACTTGTGTTATGGGATACTTACTCAACAATTGCTATGTTCTATAACAAATACACATATTTAACATCGGAGACAATTCAATTTGAAAAAGATCACTTACCATCTTGACCTGACCGGGGATCGAACCCGGGATCTCCAGTAAAACAGCCTGGCATGATAACCACTAGACTACAGAGGTCTTCTAAGCGTGAGCATGTTATATAAGCGTAGTATTTTGTGTGTTGTTGTTAGTTACCTGTTGCGCACGCTTTAGAGACGCTACCAGCAGCTTATTTTGATCACGATCTCTATCGTGTCTCTCCTTGTCACGCCGCAGCTTCTCATTGGCTGTGCGCAGCTTGGCGTGTGCGTCACGTAACTCCAATAGATCGCACTGCAATTCGGTGACTTTCTTTTTAGCTTCTTCAGTTTCTTCTTCTGTTGTTCTCTTCAGTTGGTCTATCCGTCTCTTCATATCTAATCTTTCTTTGTCACGTTCACGTTCCACCTAAAACAACGAGAATACATTATTGTCATTTCTGAACGATGCGCATCACTGGCGTCTCTGAAAGGCTAGTCTTACAGAGTGGAAGGTAAAGGTAAAGAATGTGCCGTAACTAGAAAAGAAAAAAACAAGGACAGGGACATTTGGAAAGAGACCTATTTCATAAGTAGGTCACAAAGGGATTGTTCTGTGAACAGTTCATCTAGTCTTGTCAGCCCTAATAGAAGTAACAGTGACGCAAATAATCATTCATGCAAACGTGTCGCGCGCGACACAAGCTCACGCACACGTCGACAGTAAATAAGGGTGCAATTTTCCTCTGTTCGAAATTCAAATTTAAATTTTTAAAATTTGTGCCTACGCAAAAAGTTGGTGTCAGTTTTCACTTCCTTCGCGCTCGGTCCTTCCTTCCATGGTCAGATGATAGCATTATTCTTTGTACTTATTAAAATGTTTGATGAGTAAATTGCTCACCTCAAATAGAGTCTGTCGAAGGTCTCTCGCCAAAGTAGAGGTCTCTTGCAACAGCCGCTGTTGCTCATCGCGTTCTTTGTGCCACGCAAGCTCCATCCTCGTAGCTAACCCAGCCACACGAGCTCGGCCCGATGAAAGCAGTCGCTCCTCTTCATACTAGGAATTTAAACTCGCATTATTTTAACTCATTGGCGGACACTGAACCAGATACAATAGAAATAACAACAGAAATTATAACTACAGGAGAGTTGTCCCGGAAAGTGTTAATAGTCCCAGTAGATAAGATAACTAAATGCTTTCTGGGTTTTATTAAAATTTATATGGTCATCGCTTGTTTATGTTTCATGGTCGGTAAGAAAAATAAACTCTTGTTTTATCTGGCACTGTTATTAGAATCTTTTGAGCATACGAGCCTTGGAATACGAGCACATTCGCTTTTTCCATTTTCAATCATTACAAAAGAACCCGAAAAGACCCGTGGTCCAGTGGGTCTGAGCATTTATTAGCGTTGTTAAGCATTCCCCACTGGGATGGGTGACTGCAAGTGGCATAAAAATATCGGCTACTTCGTGCTTCGGAAGGCACGTTAAGCCGTTGTTCCCGGCTGTCACCATTGAGAGCAGTCTGCCTTTAGGCAGCTTTAAAATCTGACACCTGTGTTGGCCAATTACGCACACCAAAAACAAACATTAACAGAGGAATATTGCAAAGAACACCAACCTCGTTCAGCCTAGATTGCATTTCGGCGACGCGCACTTCGGCCGCAGACTTTTCGCTGACCAGCTCTGTATTCAGTTTAGACGCCAGCATCCTCGACTCGCACAACTCGTCTTCCAGGCAAGCTATCTGCTGCTCTAGCGTCGCCAATTTTGTGCGGTACTCTTCCTGTGAACATAGAAATGAAACATTCAATGTAACTTCGTCAGAATGGTAAAATTCTAACCAACTTCTAAAAATTCACGTCTTTTGAAAAGCATAAATATACGGAAGTTCAGACGTTTATGGCACAGACCTCATCCGTGCTTGATATTGAATGCCTCTTCATTCTAGTAGCTTTGTCTTCGTTCTTTATTTCTGCCATTGACTTCTGAGCTGCATCCAACATCTGTTTATAGTTATCTCTTTCACGCTTGAACCTTGACACCTAAAATGCAATTTTATTAGAATTTATTTGGACATGGGAACTTGCAACTGTGCTAAAGCAATATTTTGTTTATGATATGAACAATTGTTCTCATAGTGGTTCAATATCTAAATATTGTTTTAATGTAAACAACCTGGTTATGCAAAGACTTCAGCTCATCTCTCATGGTGTTCATTTGACCCTCGTATCTCATTTTAGTGTCTACCAGCTCTGCTTTCCTGGCCTTCTCAGCTTGTTCCAGCCGCGCGTTAAGCGCAGTCAACTCACGCTCTAACTCGGCGTTGTCAGCGGTTAGATTCCTCTGGATCTTGGAAACTTTCTCGTAGTCCTCCAATTTCTTCCTAGCTTCCTCTAGCTGGAAGATGAAAATTGTTAATTAGAACAAATGGCATCTTTCAGGTCATATTCTCACATGGTCTTGACAACCCCTTTTTGGAATCTAGATGACGAAGCCAAATGAGTTTGTATTCAAAGTTGGTAAGTTAGGCGTCAAAGGTGTTCTTTAATGAATATTTAATTATTCATTTTCAATTTTAGACCGCGAAATTAAGTTTTATAACGTTTGCCTAGATCCTTCCAACCTTCAGTGGTAGGCCTCAATAAACTTAAGTACGTACCTACCAAACAGTTTTTTGTTTCATTGCGTATCCAATGCTCCTTGGGATCTAGACTTTTACACTACTCATTAAACATAGTACAAGAACTAAAACACTATTTGTAATATTGATCCAATATCTGATCAAACTCTTCCTCTACGAAGCTTTGCCATTTGTGGGACATGGCAAAGATCAAGCAATCAATTATATCTCTCATTTAAATATGATAACAAAAATATGTGCAAACCTCTTTCTTGACTTGATCATGATGATGTCTCAACACGTCAACCTGGTCGTTGGCTGTGCGCAATTCGCGTTCACGCTGTTCAAGTTTCGTGTTCAGCCTAGCACGCTCGACTTCCCAACCACCACCGCAAAGACGGTCTTGTAACGATGAGATCTCTTTCTGGAAGTAACATAAGTTAGGTTCTTTGAATTGTCGTTTTAATACCAATCTCAAGGGATTGGGATGAGGAATGACAATTCAATCACCGTAACACGTTACGGTGACCCGTTGAGATCTACTAGCTAGATAGCTTGAAAGCTACCATCTATTTCCTTCAGTAGCATCTTCCTCTAAAATAAGGGGTATAGTCGCCTTATTCCATTTGTCTCTATTTTTATTATAGTTATTCAGTTTGTCTCTAATAATATTGTCATCAGGTTGGGATGTCAGTATTATTGCCTACACCTACCGCTTTGAAGAGCGTGTCCTAGTGGGGTCAGATTAAATGAATAATATTCGTACCTGCATCTCGGATTTTTCTTTTTGCCAGGCAGTAGATTGTGCCTCAGTGTTTTCTTGTATTGATTTGATATTTGCTAATGCTGCGTTGAGCTCCTTTTGTACATGTAGTAGTTCTCTGCGATTAAAAGATATTAGTTATATTCAGGTATACAATATTAATCCTAATTTTATGCAGTCTTAATCTCAATTAATTACCCTTGAGCTTGTTCCTTTTCCACCGTTAACCTAGCTTTAGTGACGACATGTTCTTCCTCCAATAACTCGTATTTCCCAGTCAGCTCTTCGTACTCTGCCTTTTCTACAGCTAGCGAATGTTCTAATTCTGAAATAATTATTATACTTCAACTCTGGGACTCATAAGTAAAAGCACTAGCAATTAATTGTAACTATTATAGAAAAAATACAAGTGCATGATCCTGATTTAAAAAATGTATAACTTCTTATGTCATAAAAACATTGTTGCACATCTTGTATATATGTACCATATTAGTAAATCAATTTCTATGAAGACTTAATTATTTTTTCTTCCGCTCATCGCATACTTTCTCATACCCTTACTACATTGAAATTAAAGTTCATTATCTTTTGTTTATGTAATCTTACATACAGTTGACTTACTTTTCACCGTTTCCTCATATTCTTGTTTGAGATCAGCTATCCTCTTAGCACCCGCTCCTGACGTCTGCTCCAGAACTTTTAGCTTTCCTTTTAGAGTCGCCAGTTCCGCTTCTTTGTTCTTACTGTCTTTGTCATGTGCAACTCGCATACGTTCTATTTTTTTGCGCTCAGCCTAAACAAATTACAATAATAAATTATCACTTACAAAGATGACGAATATAAATAAGTGAATACTTAATAACTAAGTAGTGTCTGAAATTGTACCTGCAGATCAGTTTCCATTTCAGAAGCTTTACTTTCCCAATAGCTAGATTCCTTCTTTTCAGCTTGTAATTTATTTTCTTGATCTTTTCTTTCATTTTCCAATTTAGCGATATCAGACTTCAATTGAGTAGTTTCAGACTGTAGGGTAGAGAGATCCTTCTCTGTTTTACATAAATCCCGCTTTGCAGTACTTAACTCGCTGTCTTTCTCTTGAAGATCTCTAGTAGCTTTTTCTAATTTGTCTTGCATTTGAGCCATTTCGACAGAAGATATAGCTTCATCATATTTCTGATTAGAAGTTTCTCTTAATGCGTCTTCCTGCAAGTTTTCGAGTAAAGATGAGATTATGAAACATTGGACAGGCAAGATTATTTGATCTTTTCAAATATTTGGATATGTTCTAGTAAGTGCGTATGTACTTGTCAATTTGCTAGGATAGCTGCGTTTACAATGTGATGGTTAGTGGAATTGGACATAAAACTGGTAATATTGTCTACATAGATATTTCGAGGATCACTCTAAGGTGCAAACACAGGTATCAAAACCAGGGGACATGCATGACATTACAGGTTTTGTACCAGTTGTTTTATATGAATTTCTTTGGCAGCTATAGTAGACTCCAAACTTGTAACTTTACTTTCGAACTCTTCCTTTACTTCTCTCATCTCAGTTTCAAGAGTAATTAGTTTGCTCTCGGTTTGAATCAGTTTTGTCTGAAGCTGATCCTTTTCACTTACAAATTCGACTGACAACCGTCTATGAGAGTTTGACAATGCTTCAGCTTGTTCCTTTTCTTCCGAAAGCTACGATGGTGATAAGATAGGATTATGAAAAATATTTCTTTAAATCTATGAGCTTCAGAATACTTATGTGCTGGATATTACTATTAACGAGAATATTTATGTTTGATGAAATTACAAAATGTCCACACCAAAAAATTTTACGGGTGGCTTCTCCCTTTCCTATATAGGGAGGCTTCCATCGCTATGGCGTGTTTTCAATCTATGCATTATCGATTGTAAAATGGTTTTTGTATTGTATTACAAACTATTGTAGGATGTAAAAAAATATGTGCTATTGAATATTAAAAAACTTACTTCTTTTTCCAATTTTGCTACCCGATCCTTGCGAGTCAGCAATTGTTTTTCAGCGCGTTTGCATTTTTCTTCAGATTCTTTTAATTTCTTTTCTAGTTCAACTATTTTCTTGGTCTTATCTCCGACCTGTGAAACAAATTTAATTTAAGTAAATCTTAAATCAATGTATAACACGTTGTTTGATTTTCGAACATGTAAAACTGACATAAATCTGTCTCACTTATTATTTGTCTTAGGAAAAATTATACGTTACGACCATATCCAAAAATTCCTACCTCTTTGAGCAATTTATTTTTGTCTTGTTCCAATTTATTCAGGGTGTCAACTTGTTTTTTCAACTTCTCAATCTCTTTGTCTTTAGCGTCCATTTCTTTTTTCAGGTCTTCAATTTTCTTCATACAGTCAGACATTGCTGTTTGATGGGAAGCGGAAATTTCTGTAATTAAAGGCACATTAAAAATGAGTTGTACTATTTTACAGGATAATAATTTTTATATCTTATGAAATTATAAAAAAATACTTACTCAAATCTGCATTAAGCTTTGAAATTTTCGATTCAAAATTCTTTTTATCTTCTGTAAGAGTTTTGTTTTCCTCTAAGATGTTATTGTGTTCTGTTTCTAAAGATTTCAGCTTTCCATTGACTTCCTTCTTATCTGCTTCTAATTTGGTAGTAAGGTCTTTTAATTTCCCTATTTCAGTTTGTAGACGGTTCTTTTCATTAGTAAATTCAGATTCTGTCTTTGTTAATTTCGATTTCATATCTTCTATTGCCTTTTCGAGTTGTGCTTTGGCATTGATATTATTCGATGATAAACCAGCATTTTTCATGATGACGTACATTTCCCCTGTACAAAATTACAGTATTAAACTTTACGAGTCGAGTGGTATTGTTTATTTTTTTTTATTTCGTATAAAAAAATACTTACCAATCTCGCTTTCCAGGTCTTCCACCATCCTCTTCATTTGTAACTTTGTTGTTAAATCGGTTAATTTCTTAGGATTACGTGGCTTGAAACACTTGATTGCATCTTCTTTCAGCGCCTTTAGTGATGCTTGCAACTTAGCATTTTCTTTTTCAAGCTGCAATATAAGAATATAATGAAAGAATTTACAATTTATTTATCACTACATGTAAATACTGATTCTTTTACACACCTTGCTGAAGTTTAACTTTAATTTGTCCAACTCTTCCTGTTTTGACTTGAGGGCCTCAGCATCTTTCTTCACGTCTCCGCCAAATCTTACTTTCTTTTCAACCTTTTCGTCCTTTTCCTTGCTTTCCAATTCTTTGATCTTTACCATAGCTTCCTTTAATTCATTTTCTAACTGACTAATCTTATTCGCATTTTGTTCTAAAGATTTGTCAGTCCTCAATGTTTTCGTTCCTTTTAAAAGCTGGAAGAAAAATAGTATCTTAAGAAATCAATCATACATATAATATTACTTGTAATAATATTCTTGTGCACGAGATATACCTGTAATTTCTTGTTCTCCGCTTGTAGTTTTTCATTATCAGCTTCTAGACTTTGTGTTTTTGCTCTTAGCACACTAGCTTCTTGTTCTATGACTTGCAGTTGGCGTTTTAGATCTACATTTTGTTGTTCACTTGCGCCATCAAGGGACCTAAAACATAAGAATGATACATAAATTAAGTTGTGAACTTGTGTCGTGGAATACTAACTCAACGATATTATATTTTATAATATAGATACTTATATAGATAAATATCGTAGACCCTGGTCAGTCTGAAAAAGATCGTTTTTCATCATGTCCAGACCTATTTGATTGATTACTAGGTATAGTACGGTATTTTTTTAAATTACGTACTTGCTCTTTATGAGGGATGCTTTTGGTTTCTTTTGTGCTAAACTGAGTTCGGCGTGTAATCTTTCACAATCTCTTTCCTTTTCAATCAATTTCTTTCTTAACTCTGAAATTTCATCTTCTAATACCTGTAATATATGAATATTGTTAAATACGTTTGACGTTGTAAAACTATTCAATTATTTGGGTAATTGAGTGGTGTACTTACTTTAACTTTCTCTTCTGCTAGATTGTTACCCTTAGCAGAGTTTCGCCTGAGAGTCACCGTTGAATTTGTACTCGTCTTATTTGTAGTATTAGCAATCTTTTCTGTAAGTTCTTGCACTTGTTTCTTTAAAGAATCTCGGTCTTGTTCCAAGTCTTCTACCTTTCTACGAAGGACGGCTGCTTCCTTGAAAAAATATTTTACATTTATATTGAAATATATTTTTACATGCTTTTGTCCCTCGCGTTGCTGCTAGTACAGGGATTCGAAATAGTAAACATTTATAAATACTTAATACGTAGATAAAATAATAATAGTTACTTGTTCATTAAGTTCCAGAAGAAGTCGTAATTCAGCAGGGTCTTCCTCATCAGATATCCCCTCATCTTTCTCGTTGGGCGCTTCAATCGCAAGTCTATTAGTAGGCGGTGTAGGTGAAAGTTTCCGAGCTGAAACGGAAATAGAATCTATTTGATACATTATGATAATATTATAAAGTTAGAGTAAAAAACAAAAGCAAGTGTTAGACGATAATTTATGATAAAAGGGTTGTTAGAAACATAATGTCCACTTACGAAATACTTGGACCACTCATAACATTGATGGTTTTATATACATAGACAATACAAACACATTGAAAGGATCTAACGAAATCTGGAGAAAATGGCTACCTTATACGAGTATACGCCAGCTGAATATACTTTAAAATCACAAAGCATGTTAGTCAAACATTTTCAAGTTTTTACAAAGACTGCTGACAATACAAAATAAAAACAAAGTCTGGTGGTTAGAATTGAAAGGATAGATGAGTTGTTAGAAAAAATAACCAAAGTTACTGTTCTACTGAAGAAGTTGAAGACGTTCAGGGATTGATTAAAACAAACTGACTGAAATTTTCATAACATGTGACGTACTTCTGGCTTTGGTAGCCATTTTCTTCAGCTGTAGTAGCAATGACTCATTATCATCCTCGACCCGCGATGCTGTTTTACGTAAGCTATTCGCCTGAAAATATTCGTTAGTTGTCATTATAGGAAAGAGCTGAAACTCCGATCTACTCTATTGATGAATATTACGGGGGAAAGTTAACAATATTCACAAGATGAAGAAAACAACATGTATATTACAGTTGATGAATAAAAAGTATACCTATGGTTGGTAGTCTTACTGCCAATGGATTGAACAGAGAAACGAATGGGAATGAAAAGACCCTCGATGGTCCTTCTGTGGATTTATCAGGGGACAGAGGAGGACTATCTGTTTTATCTTTCGAACATTCTGCGTCATTGGCATACGATTCAGGCCTGGTTGCATTAGTTTCGACAAAAATGTTATTATCTAAGTCAGTTGATGTTCCTTGATTGTAAACAAGTCTTGTTTCTGTTGCTGTAGAAACATCAATAAAATTATCGTCTTTTGAAGTTTGTTGACTTTCATCATTTACAATCTTAGGAGCCGTTTGTACATTAGAATCTCGGAACTTTAATCTGTTTGTTTGGACAAAGCAATCTACTTTACTATAATCTGTTTGCAAGCGTTTGTTCTTCACGTAAGCTACTTCCGTCTGAGCGTACATTTCTCGAGTTTCGACATTGCTTTGGGCACATGAATCTAAAGTGATTTTTCTAGTTTCTGTTGTAACATCGTGCACCATAACAAGATCAGTTTGGCAACCTTGGGAATAACTTATGACATGGTCGTGCGGTGATTGAGTTATTTGGTTGACACCAATCGACAATTGAGTCGTTTCAAAGGAACACAGCCTTTGTTCTAAAGCCTGTTGCATTTCAAGCATTCTTCGCGTTGGACTATGTTCAGAGATTTGATTGATGTGATTCTCAGCATGGTTCGAACTGGGGGCTAAATCGGGATGGAATGAATGTGAAACTTTAGGCGGTGGAGGTAGTCTTCTGCCTCCGAAGCGTTGACGGTATCGACTCGCCTGTTTGGAAACAATATTTTAAATTTATAAGTGTTTTTGCTTTCACGAAGCTATTCTGATATTACTCTTATTAAATTAAGAAATAAGGTGAAAAAATTCCACGCGCGCAGATTGGAACCAGCGACTTTAGTTCGTACATAGACATAAGGTCGCTGGTTCACACCCTGCCCGCGTGGAACAATATTTTGTTAAGCAATTAAATAAATTTAATTGAATTGAAATACAAAATGAGTTCCTCATATAGACAATAATAATGTGCTAGGTGTCATTATTTATGGATGGTGTATTTGTGTCGCGGTGTTGACTCAGCCCGTGTCTGGCAGAAAGCCAGTTGGCGGCAATGGAAAGCTAATGCCCTATTAAATGCAATTGTTCTCTAGCAAACCGGAATGATTAGAAGAATAAGTGGAAACTATAGGTTTAAAACTAACGAGGGTTGAGTTATTGCCGCGTGTATATGTAACGGCTCATAAAACAGTTGATTTTATAATCGGCTTTACAACAATGTATGTTTAATATAGGTATAATATTCAGTCTTTGATCTGGGCGCCGTCCAAATGGAATCTGAGGTGAATTATCAGAGTTGTAAAATTTGCAGATGTTAGGCATCTGCAAATGTTGTAAGATATCGTACCTCTTCTTCAGCATTTCGCAACTGTTCTCTTAGATCAGCCTCGCGTTCCAATGAATCCTGAAGATCGCGCAACAACTGAGCGGGATCATCCTGGCTACCGCCTCTTGTAAGTGAAGAACGAGAAACTTTTTGCTGGAAACCAATAAAGTAGTGATATTATTGTTACTTCAAAAATATTGCTAGTGTTTTGGTATTTTGATAAAAGTAGTTACCCCATCAGCAGGCGGTTGATTCTTCTTTAGGTTGGCTGGAGGAGCGCCCGATGCTGCAGCTAACTTGGCGTTGGCTTCAGCTAACTCTCGCTGAAGCCTTAGGGCCACCTCATTCGAACGTGATAGTTCGTGCTCTAATTCTTTGATGCGATTTTCTCGATTCAGACCTTCCTGTCCACCTACTAACTGCAGGAAAATAAATAAATCTAGTTGAAATCTAACGAATTCACTCACCATCTTTTTTGGAATGAAGACGCGCCTTATCATACGTCTTATACATATACATAATGTTTATTGATAAATCTCTATAAATAGAATGAGTCCAAACAATCTAGATCGTTGATGTAAAACAGTGCTTACTTCTAAAAGTTTCTTTTCCTGATCAGCCTTCTCTTGCTCGAGCTGGTCAGCTTTCCTTTCAGTCTTTTTTAACTTAAACGATAATACTCTACAATTTTTTATAGTTTGCTCTAATTCTCTTCTTAATGACGAGTATTCATCCGCTTGATCCTCCCTAAAAACATTTCAGATTAATGGTAGATCTCAGTGTGAAGGCGTTAATTTTGTGACACAGGTAGTGATCACTTGGATGTTTGTTTTTACCTAAAGTTGTCCTGCATTTCTTCAATTTCCTCTTCTAGGTCTCGCAGTTCCTTCTTCATATCTTCGTTCTCGTCCATCAGTTCTTCACAAAGAGTCTCAGCGGCCAATAACTTGGCGCGAAGTTGTTCTATTTGACGCGTTTGAGCTTCGGCAGATGGCCTAGACTGCAAACAGAAGAACTATTTGTAAAACCATTAAAATTTTTTGTTACAAAAACGTGACCCACCCGTCGTATTCAGATACGACGGGTCACGTTTTTGTAACAAAAAGTCGGCGTTTTTAAAGAAGCAGTTAAGGTTTGGTTTTTCAAGTATGTAAAATAATGGATTTTTCAAGCTGCATAATGGCATCTGACTTAGCTTAACGATTTCCATCAATGATGACAGCCGAGCCCAACGGCTCTTAAGCACGGAGAAGCTCGAGAAAATTTAACTAGCAGTCAGGATAGAATAGACGAGCAGTGTATATGGGAGAACCAGCAAAATAGATTTTGTTCCATTTCTTATATACGTATAGTTAAAAAGATTTTGAAGAGAGTGTTGACGTAGGCCTCAATGGCAACATAAACTTAAGTACTTTGCGGTGTAGGGTGCGATTGTCAGGGCCGAATGCGACATTTGCTATGTTTGAATAAGGAGAAATCTGGCGCTGGTGATGGTATGTTTGCGTTGCAGGCGCCAAATTGATAAGTTCTTCACAGCCTACTCGCTTTCCAATTCGCTTTCCGCACGCTTTTCTCGACTTACCTCCAGCTCACATTCCACTTCCTTGACGCGCAGTGACAGATGTTTCTTTTCATCCTTAAGGTCTTCATTTTGTGAGGTGAGTTCATTAACTTTCTGCTGCAGTTTCAGCACCTCTGAGGACCGACCAGTTGTGTATTTATTGGCTGTGTCAATGTTCGCCAGCCGTCGGAGCAGTATGTCACTCTTCTCTTTTTCTACGCGCTCACACCTCTTCTTTAAAGAGTCCACTTCTTGTTTCAGACTTTCGATTTGCTCCTGAAAATTGGTTAGAGTAATATTTATAGCTCTCAATGAATTAAAGTTATTAATTTTAAGGGATATAAGAACATCATAAAACCTATCACAGCCACAAAATTAACGTTAAATAACAAAACTAAGAGGATTGTTTAAACATATATAAATAACAAAAAATATATTATTATAAATGTATAAAAATAGTTTTTTAATTAAAATGTACAAAAACTTTTTTATGAACAAATATTTAACCTTTTCACGGCATCTCATAAATAAGCCCATGTGTTGATATACATAATTGCATCGCAGATTTCAATAATTACACGAATTGTTCAAAATTGATTTTAGTAGTATAATTACCTTTTAGTTGACTGACAAGACAAATGTTAATTAGTAAATATTACCTGATACTCCTTAACATTAGCGTCAACGAGTGTCGTATTTGTGGTATCTGTGCACGTAGTACTGGTATCGTCATCTGATTCATCCTTATCCCGGGAGGGACCGCCTCGTTTTGGGGGCTTAGAGACCGATGAATTTCGCGCACTCTTGGTCTGCTCAAAGAAAGGTTAAAGTCTTTTATGTCATTGATAATTTCCTAATTGTTACAAAATATAAAGCATTTCGGACACTGACAAGGATTCAGGATTGTACAGTATTTAGTTCGGTTTTACTTCCATTGAATTAATACATTAGTACAACAGTAAAGAAAAAAATGGCAATAACTACATACATAAAGACTTCGTCAGTGTAAAATTGTTGAATGATAATAATAGTCACTCTGATGATGGAGAGATATAATTAAATCGACTGGCGTAAATATAGGTCTTGGGGCAATTGCCAAATAGTACGTCACCTGAATCAAAAAGTTGACGTCTTCTTTAGCTGCGATTCTTTCTTCATTTAAGCGAGCTTGTTTTTCTTCTTCTCTACTTTTGGATATACTTCTTCTTTCCCGTTCCTTCTCTATACTAGATTCCTTTTCAAAACTATTTTGAGCTTTCATTAATTGCATCTACAAAAAGAAGATGAGGAATTTTTACGTTCAAAAAAAGTAAGCTCACATATTAATGGAAATCTCCGGTGAACTTTTAATATGAGCCATACTTAATGTGTTAAAGTATAAGCAATAGGCCATTTCCTAAATTAATTACAATGTGCTGCGCATTGCCTAGCACTAACTTTGACGGCGACCTTTTATGTTTATTTCGAGCATTGGATCGCAACATGTTGAGCTGAGGCGCGGTCCAGTCCGTCGGCGTGACCCACTTTAAAATCATCTCACACATTTTCTATATGAAGATTCAAGGTGAAAAAATCTATGTTTGTCTGTTTGTTCTGTTGCGCCCTTTGAGAAGTAGGTAATCTGTTATATCTGCAACATTTTGCGCAAGATCTCTCTTGAAATATAGTGGACGTTATTAGGCCAGAGTAAACAGTTTGATATACGGTCTCTAATACTTAATAAAATGTTGTATAATGCTCTGCCTAGGAAATAGATCGTAATAATTGTGCAGAAGCGGGATGATATACCTAAAGCGATTAACCAAATTAGTTTTACATTCATACAAGTGCGAGATAGCGACGCTCTATTGTCTTGTCCGGGGATATATGTGAGCATGGAGGTTTTGTGTCTGCCATTATTGTAGTGTTTACCTTCCGCACGCGCTCCGCTAAGGAGTCATTCTTTGTGATGGTGAGGCTGGTGGCGGTGACCGCAGCCGGCGGCGGCGACGGCGACGGCCGACGGAGGGTCACCGTGTCCGCTGTTGGAGGAATAAAACATTATTCATTATATAACATTGGCATAGCTCTTTATGGTTGTGAGGCTTGGAACATGAATAAGAAGGAACGAGAACGATTGAAAGCATTTGCGATGTGGTGTTGGAGGTGCATGGAAAATATAAGGTCAAAAAGAAAGAATAAAGTTCTACAACTTGTCAATGAGAAGAGACCTTTATTAAATAGGTATTAGAAGGGGAAAGATGTTTGGTCATCGTATACGACACGACGATTTCATCTAAACCACACTGGAAGGGAAGATCGAAGTCAGGAGAGGAAAGGAACGAGAGGGAGAGGCAGGAGAAAGAAGAAAAATACTCCATCGACAAGAACATAATTCTTAAAATAATGATGATGACAACATTGTCTGATGACTGATGACAGATCTGACTTTAAATGGCTAGGGATCTGCCGTATTGCCCATATAGAAATTGATTGAAACGTCTATTCGTAATAGTAGTATTTTTGTAACATGTAGTGACATTCGTTTTACAAGTTTGTTTGAACGTGGCCTTAGGACCTTACGGCCTTAGGCTCTGTCTACCCCGTAAGGGATAAAGACGTGATAATATGTTTGTATGTGAATTACATTATTTGTTGTAATTAAATTCTCATAGAAAGAGGTACCTAGTGTAACCGTTTCCAGCAATCTTGGGGATTAGCGAGAGTGAGAGGAAAAATATTGCTCGTTACATTACAGATGGATAAGAGGTTATTGTTGACGCACACTGCAGCAGATTCGGCATTCTTCATGACTAATGACTTTTTATGAGCATTAAGTCCTTCTTAAACACAATCTAAATATATATAACTCAAAGGTGACTGACTGACTGACATAGTGATCTATCAACGCACAGCCCAAACCACTGGACCGATCGGGCTGAAATTTGGCATGAGGTAGATGTTATGACGTAGGCATGCGCTAAGAAAGGATTTGGTTAATTCTACCGCCAAGGGGATAAAATAGGGGATGAAATTTTGTATGAAACTTTGTCAATTTTAAAGCGTTCGGGCTGAGACTTTGTACTTCTTAATGCGAGTGAAGCCGCGGGCAATAGCTAATATAGTACCTATATAGATACAGGTTGAGATTACCGGTAATAGTCTTATTTGTATGATTCTCCTTCTGCCCCGTATCAAGGGGTGGCAAAGGAACTGTGAGTTTCCGCTTGGGCAGTTTGAGGCTGACGGTCACGGCGGTCGTCTCGGAGTCGTTAGCCCCCAGGTCCGGCGTCGACGTCCAAGATGCGCTGATCCTGCTAAACCCTACGAAGGGGCAAGCCATTATTGCATGGACTCTTGAAATACAGGTTCACCAAACTTTGTGTCGGTTTAAAACCGAGGCTCCTTAATTTTTATTTCTCGATCAGTTTTAAATATTTACTGGTTTCGGTGAAACCCTGCTGGAACATTTCTACTCGTACGATATAAAATGTCATAAAAGGTTAAGTTTATATTGTAACGATAGAAATTAAGGTCGCGCGCGCACGTTCCAACCTTAAATTCAGTGTTAAAAATTAAAAAAAAAATATATTTTCTTGTGTTATATTCATTCAAATAATATGATAATATATTTCATACAAAAAAATATAGCAGCAAATCTTCCCGTACTCTGAGGTTTAATCTGCTCCTTTTTAGGGTTCCGTACCTCAAAAAGGAAAAAACGGAACCTTTATAGGATCACTTGGTTGTCTGTCTGTCTGTCAAGACACTTTTTTTTCGCAGGAACGCGTAGAGGTATCAAGCTGAAATTCATATCAAATAGTTCTAACGTCCCTTGGAGCTGTGACAAAGTCAAACTTCTAAGCCAACGCAATCAAAAGATACAGCTGGTTATGCCGCAAATCGTGTTAGGTATTTCGACATTCGCAAGGGAATCAAAAACCTTCAGGGTACTTCCCGTGAACTCAGAATCTTTAAATTTGGTACTAAGCAACGTCTTATAGCACAGATAAAGGAACTTTTTGTTTACTTTTAAGATAAATGAACTTTTTAGTTAAAGAAATATTTGTTTACATTATATAATAAAAATATTTTCAATAATTTCAAATTTATTATATATACGCACCCATCGTGCGCGAGTCCGACTCGCCCTTGGCTGGTTTTTTTTGCTTTCTATGTGTATGTAAGATGGTGTGATGGTGTCATCGCGCCACGTTAGCATAAATTATTATTTGCGTCACTGTTACGTTTGTGGGCCTAATATCCTGATTATTCTTAGATCCATGAGTATAGCATAAATGCCGTCATAATAGTGGAGGCCAGGATCCAACGCATCGCTGAAGACAACAGAAAAAAAAAACCGGCCTAGTGCGAGTCGGACTCCTGAAGGATTCCGTGCCATTATTTATAAAAAGGGCAAAAAAATCATGACTGTTGTATGGGGTTTAGTAATTTATTTTTCAAGTGAATAATGTAACTCAATATTCTGTGAATATTTTTTTTGGGTAGGTTTCGACTAACCCAACGTGTGGGATATAGTTGAATAGGTCTTTTAAAAATATTGTGAGCTTGTTAACATAATTTTTCAATTTACTCCTCCGTTTCTGAAATATTTGGTTTTATAGTGAAAATTTATATCTTCTAAATGGTTATATATGAACATGTGAAAAGAAATCACGGCAGTAGTATATGTATATAACGAAATTTAAAAGAAAACCATCAGAGCTAAATAGTAGTCTTCCAACTTATATATAAATGTAATTGGAAAAGTAAATTTTCATACAAATTGAATCGAAAATTAGTTAAGACAGTTGTTAGTTACGTAAAATAACTATTAAATATAAATTTACGAACCACGTAAAGTTAAACAAGTATAAAATCATAGCAGCTTTAATAATAATAATACCTAAATTAATAGCAATGTGTTTACGTTCGACGAGGCGCGGCGCTTGGCAGAACGATATGTTGTTGTTGCCTACTGCCCTCGGGAGTCAAAGTAATATACCTACAAAATCTTGTTATCAGCGCTTGCCTCTACTCGCGGTGGTGCTCAAATAGATAATATTTTTTCTATTTCTCATTTTGAAATAGGATTATATAACTCTTTCATCAGTTGCCATCGTCCTATTGTAGTGGGCTCGTTTTTAGTCGTTAAACCGTGAGACGTGAACTAAAAGCTGGCATTTGCAACTGCGGAACACTACACTGCGCGTGGCCTGACACGCACTAGACCGGGCTTTTTACCCTTTGGGTACGGAACCCTAAAAATATGCATAATTCACCGCCTAATTTTTAGGTACCCCGTACTTAAAAATAAGGCGTTGAATTATGCATATGGCGAGGTAAGTTTTCGTCGGTTTTACAGTTAATAGTTTTAAAATAAAACAGTTTTACCCGTGGAGAGGCTGTCTTTCTTGGGTGGGTCGATGGCGCTAAGATTGGTGCTGGACGCCCATCCGCGGCCTGGCTTCTCCACCTCTGCACCATTTTCTTCATCACGACTCCTGCACAAACAGAACACTTTAAGGTTGACTTTGGAATTAGGCGGTGGCGCGGCGGCAAGCAAGAGTTGCGCAATTTGTATCAATTTATTGCATAACTGTATGAAAATATAGGTCGCGCAATTTGTATGAAATACAAGTCGCACAAGTTGTATGAAACTTTAGGTCGCGCAATTTAAGTCGTGCTCTCATTTCATATGACACTTTCCGCTGTCACCGAACATCAAAGTTAACCTTTAGATACCTAAGTTCAAAATATATAATATATTGATGACAAACTTTTATACATACATATTATCACGTATTTTTCCCCCCATGGGGTAGACAGAGCCTAAGGGCATAAGACACAGAGTCAACGTGTGTGTATAGTATAGGTGTAATACAAATTAAAAATAGTGATATGTTGTTATCCGCGTCGCCTATTGACATGATACCTTACATTTTCGCCAAATTTCGCCCATTCCCTCGACCGACTTCTACGGTCTGCGCGGGAGCAGAAGCAGCTGGTACATTCTACGTTTTATTTTCAAACCAACATGGAAGGTAAATCAAATGAACTTAAACACACTGCGTTTATTATAAAATGACCCGCCCCGACCCCTCTTCGGCTCCAAATAGGAATCCCACTATCCGAACCCCTCGCACTCGGACTCGGAACAGAGTGCGTAGAGTAGGATTAGCTCCGATGACTGGTGACCGCCCGGCGGTCCTGGGTGACTTGCACCCAGGATAAGCCCTTCTGGCAACGTAGCTTTCGGCCGGGATCCCTTTCGTTAGCTTAATGTATTTATTCCTAAAATGGTTTGGCACAATGAATTTGGCATACTTTTTTTTGCATAATTATACTTGGGCATAATTGATTTTTAGCAGCATATGTACTTTGGAATAATTATGTTTAGGTCTAATATATTTATGCATACTTATAATTTGCACAATGTTTTTAGGCATAGTGTACAGTCGCATAATAGTATATTTTTACTAAAGTTTAATAGGTATGAAGTAATAAAAAATTTAGAAATTTTAGTTTTTTAATGAGTTTCACGCAAATTTTATATAGCATATGTATAAATAACAATTCGGTAGGTAACGTATTCTACTTTAAGTGTAAAATACTAGCAATAGCTTTTAAAAAATCCATTTTCGAACTATATTCATATTGTTTCTTAAAAAAAAAATTATATCCACTAGAAAACGAAACGCCAATAAAATCGAGCTGCTACCAGAAAAGTAGGTTAGGTTAAGTTAGAACTGTGACACCACCAGAAAACGAAACACCCTTAATAACGAGCTGCTACCAGAAAAGTAGGTTAGGTTAAGTTAGAACTGTGACGCCACCACAAAACGAAACGCCATTAAAAATGAGCTGCTACCAGAAAAGTAGACTAGGTTAAGTTAGAACTGTGAACCCACTAGAAAATAAACCCCATTAAAAACGAGCTGCTACCAGAAAATTAGGTAAGGTTAAGTTAGAACTATGACCCCACCAGAAAACGAAACGCTATTAAAAATGAGCTGCTACCACAAAAGTAGGTTAGGTTAAGTTAGAACTGTGAACCCACTAGAAAATAAACACCATTAAAAACGAGCTGCTACCAGAAAATTAGGTTAGGTTAAGTTAGAACTGTGACCCCAGCAGAGTTACTTATTCTGGGTAAGATGATTTTGACTATGTTCATTATTATTTGATACTATTATGCCTTTATAAATTTATGCATAAAAATGTTATGCTGAAATATGATTATGCAAATTTTATTTATGATTAAGACAATTATGCTACATTTGTTATGGATAAAAAAATTATGCATAATTATCATTAGTCTAATTTACCATATGCCAATATATTTTATGGTTATTATTTTTATGCAAATGGATAGTGAACCCTTTCGGCCCATAAGGCAAAAGATAGGAGGTGCTGCTCTCCAAAGGCTTTTGCCATTGATTCTCAGATTGGCCCTTCAGGCAATATGAGAGTTTGCTGTCTCTCCAAGCCTTGCGCACACAGGCAACGCCCAAAGCCGAGGTCCGTCCCTCCTGTTGATGTTGCCTATAAAGGTTGAGGGCACTCTGCCCTCGCCTCAAACGCCCGGTGCAGTAGCAAAAGCTCACTTGGAGCTAGCTACATAGTCCTTCCAAAAAAAAATTATAATAAAATGACGATTAGCCATTTAGGCATTATAAATGGGGATAATATGGTATAATGGGGATGATAAACGTTTACGTGTGTTTACAACCCTACTCTTCATAAAAATCAACTTGATAAAAGATACAAAGTATATTTTTGCACAGTTTCAGAAATTTACAATATAAGCTAAGAACTAATATTGATATGTGTAAATAAAAAAAAATAATTCGTAACAAAATAAATTTAATTTAGCAATTGATTTTATGTGATTATTCAGTTATATGTTCACCTTTCTCTCACTCAAGTTTGTAAATATCTAGTCATATGTATGCAGCTAATATTGTATTGTAATTTATCACATGATTTGCAAAAAAATATATCGGGTATCTTTATAGTAATAGTCCCCTCTTTATAGTAATAGTTTGGCATCTACTCATTTATCTTAGATTCAAAACCAATAATATTAAAATTCTGAATAATCATAAATATAGCATACATTTCAAAGATTCAAATTTTAAATAATACTTATTATATTATACTAGCTGTTGCCCGCGACTTCGTCCGCGGCAGTTTGAATCGTTTACGCATCGCACGCGTCGGATGTCCTCAACTATGAATAATTTTCCCCCGTTTTCAAAACATTTTTTACTGATATTTCGCTCCTATTGGTCGCAGCGAGATGTTTTAGCCTAAAACCTTCCTCAATAAATGGACTACCTAACACAAAAATAATTTTCCAATTTGAACCAGTAGTTCCTGAGATTAGCGCGTTCAAACAAACAAACAAACTCTTCAGCTTTATAATATTAGTATAGATTCAAATTATTAATTATTGTTCAAAAGCTACAAACTACTAGCGTTTCGGAACCGACCACTGCAGAGAAGAAGACGCCGAAAGAAACTCTTTTCAACAGTATTGGTCGCTTACTTGCCTGAAGGGCTTTGTATGATAATTAATATTTTTAACTTTTCTTTTTTTTTTTTGTCATGTTAACTATATACAATTTCAATTTACATATTTTTGTGGAACACGTTATGTTAGCGATCGAGCGTGCGACAACAACAGATATGATAAAAGTCTCAAAGATAGATAGAAGTCTCAAAGAGGCCGAGCAGACCTGTCCCCCCCCGGCAGCACCCGTTCACGAGTTGACGCATGGATCAGCCATCGCTGAGCTCAACGCTCAACCATATTAGAGGGAACTCGACGACCCGACACACAACGCCGCCACCAGTTTGAACATTTTAGTGAGCATGACTTACTCGATCTCAAGCACAAAACTAAAAAACTAATTGTCGACACTCGTTGACCGCAAACATATACATGTCATAGTCATAATAATCTAAAAGTAGAATCATTATATCGCAGAAAGTTCGCAGTCAGAATCGCCTTTTGGTATTTAATTCATACTATATACCTAACCTAACCTAATATTTGGTAGCAGCTCGTTTCTGATGGCCAATCGTTTTCTATTGTAAGTACCTATATATGCTTGTTTATAACAATATTTTTTTCAGTGGCGTAACTATACCATCTGGGGCCCGAGGCAAACTCATTTAATGGGGCCCATGAGAGTTTGAGTTCAGCGAATGGCTTCGTGGTGCCTTAGCTTTAACACCCCCTGCTCTTCTGCTCCTGGCCGAGGCCCCGTACTTACGAGGCTTTAATTTAAATTTTTTATTTTAGATTTTTATTATATTTAATTTCTTTACCTATTTTATTATTGTGCAATTTATTTCATTTGTAATTTATGCTGTTTGTAATAATAGATAATGTAATTTTATATTTATAATTGTCATGTAAAATTAAATTATTTATTTGTGTCTGTAAGATGTATATCAAATTGTATTTTCGTTCGCGCAATCGTAGCAGCTGCTACTCTCGCAGGGCAGCGTTTAGCTGAGCTGTAGCCTTTTTGTGTGTCTATCTATAGCACACAAGTGCATGCTTAAATATAAGTTATTTAGGCTATTTAATCTTCTATACATATAATAAATCAGTAAAAATATTTTGTCTGTACATTTAGAATTTTTGACTGAAATGGATAGAGGGACACTTAAAAAGAATAATAGAAAGCAAAAATTTTTTTTTCGAATTTCTTGTCTGTCTGTCTGTCTGTCTGTCTGTATGTATGATCACGATTATCTCCGAAAATACTGAACCGATTTACTTCAAACTTTCACCAATTGCTTTGTTTTAACCCAGCAAAACATTTAAAGTTTGTTTCATTAAAATCGGTACATTAAAAAAAAAGTTTTCGTCATTTGAATGAACTCAAGGCATTAGTTTGCCTGCAAATATACACGGTGAATTTTTTATCGTTTTGTACCCTTAAAGGGGTGACTCAGACCATCAAAATGAACAACTTTTCCTATGGGAACAATGGTGGGAACTCAAAATAAAATTCGACATTCCCATACAAACTGGCCGGGCGGCGGGACACTTTTGTATGGAAATGACGAAATTTTTTTTTGAGTTCCCGGCATTGGTCTCATAGAAAAAGTTGTTCATATTGATGACCTGAGTCACCCCTTTAAGGGTCCAAACTGTTCCTAAAGGATGGACACTAACGGCCGCGGCGTAGCCGCGGGCAAACGGCAAATCAACCTAAACTGCTGCGCCTAGAAACTTGACATTTGGTACAGGGGTTCTTTTAATGATGTGAGTGAGCGCTAAGAAAGTATTTTTAAGAAATTAACTTCTAAAGGGGTAAAATTTATATGGAATTTTCTCATTTCTGGACTTAGAAGTATAAAAGTAGGTATATAAGTTCTAGATTAAAATAAAAAAAGATGTGTAGGTAAAATGGACGATATTTTCCCCTGTAGGGGTAAAGATTGTATAGAAATTTACTCATTTCTAGACTTACAATTGAAAAAGATCTGTGTAGGTTAACTGGAAAAAAATCCCCCAGAAGGGGGTAAAGTGTGTTTGGAAATTTTGTCATTTCTGGACTATGAAGTATGAAAATAAATAGGTATGTAAGTTCTCAATTACGATTAAAAATGATATATGTGGGTGAAATGGACTGAATTCACTCCTAAAGGGGTAAAATGGGAGGGTAAAGGTTTTATGGAAATTTTCTCATTTCTGGACTTAGAAGTAAAAATAATATCCATACTTCCATACTAATACTAATATTATAAATGCGAAAGTAATTCTATCTGTCGTTTTTTTACGCTAAATTTGGTATAGAGGTGTGAGGCCCGGGGAAGGACATAGGGTATGTTTGATTCCGGGAAATTCTACTGTTCCCGAGGGATCGACACTAACGCGGGCGGAGCCGCGGGCAACAGCTAGTGTACATATAAAACTGTACCTATTCCACTGTATGGTAATTGTGTGTTATTGAGAACAAATTAGTATCTTTTTTTATCTATCTATCATTGACACGAAAAAATTGTCTCTTCTTTAACTTTGTGTTACTGTATACTTCGGACTTTCGATAGTTTTATTTTGCTTTTATTTGTTGGGAGTGATTAAGATAGATTTTGGTTCATCTTTCCGATCTTTAAAGAATAATATCTAATTAAAACAATTTTTTAATAGACTCCGACTTACTTCGACACAGTTGAGGGTGCCACCGGGAACCTATTCCGATGAGAGAGAACTTTCCAGGTTCTTCGATTCGTTCTACTTGGTCGAAACTTGAGAAAATGGAGAAGACGAAATACAAATAAAAAAAAAAAAACATTATTCCAAACATATCGTATTCGGTATTTGAATTATGTGCGACATGTTACCTTCTTTTATTTTTCAAAATAACGTCATGGTAACACAATTTTTTTTTTTTATTTATGAGGTTTTCAATGTAACAAAGCCGAATGAAACAAAGAATACAAGAATAAAATTGCAAAAACTGTCACTGTTGCACAGTTGACACGAGCATGCATAGTGAGTTTCTACTATGCGACGTCTCGTGTCGTGTATTGTGGCCACTGTGGCACGCACGTTACGATGTCGCGTTTAAAATTTTTACGATGCTCGTCGCATATTTTCACGACGCCACAGCGGTGACACTCGCTGTACGTGTGACTTTGAGTTTCTGTGACCTTGAATCGCAACGTGTAAGCGCTAAGGTTGACACCACGGAACAAGATAAAAGAGGACGTAGGATTAATGACTTAATATTTATAAAGTAAAATGAATATTAGTAATGGAATTAACTTTTTTCTATGTAGTGTAGCAAATGATTGAGACTCAATATTTTTTTAAGTAAAATGAAAATTACTAATGAAATTCATTGTTTCTATGTAGTGTACCAAATTATTGTTTGTTATTTTTTTTTCTTGTTCCGTGGTTGATACAGAACCGAAAAATAACGATTGTTGTATGGGTTAAACATATATTTTATTCTATTTTTTAGTATTTTATTATAGTGGCAAAAGAAAACGGTTAATGAGATACAGCCTGGTGACAGACAGACAGACGACAGACAGACAGACAGCGGAGCGATATTAATAGGGTCCCGTTTTTACCCTTTGGATACGGAACCCTAAAAACAGTATAAATAGTACCTAGTAAGACAACATCAGTTAGTATTATCTTAGGTATTCGGTACTAATGCTACTGAATTCTTTAGCAATTTATGTTACGCGCCAAACATCTCCGATAAGGTGCTAGTAACTAGTTTAAAATCCTGATGACATCTTACATTACGACGAGATAATCTGTTAAAGTGATAATATGAGTAAATACCTACTTAGGCTACTTAGAAGTAGGCAGCATAACAATGTAAAACGACAAAGTGATTTAGGTGTTTACGACGTGTAAAACGGACGGTACCACCTACCCCGTATCTATTACTAGGTCATCATCATTTTCGAGTAGGTGTCACGCACGGTCAATCGACCATGCACACCTTGGTGTCAGAGTTCTTCGGAACCGCCTCTCGGCCTCCGACGTGGTTCCTTTTATCGACTACCAAATGGCAGCTGGGACCAACGGCTTAACGTGCCTTCCGAAGCACGGAAACATCTTTATTATCAGACAATCAGGTGATTCTAGCCTGCAATACCCTAATCAACTGAAAACAACTAAACAAAGCACGCTTCCCATGGGAATCAAACCCACGACCCCCGGATCTACAAGCAACCGCCTTAACCACTGGACCACGGAGGCAGTTTGACTACTAGGTAATAGAAAATAAATATTAACTTTTATCATTATTCTGTTTTTGATTATTGCCACAGCCATATACACAACAATAAATCTTAGCAGCGGACATGATTATTGTTTAAAACGCGTAGTACTCAAATCACGCTTTCTTTCTTTACTTGCGTGCTGCAAGACGTGCGCAAGACGCAAACAACAAACGCTTCTAGCCCTCGAATAAATCCACTTAGTGCTGGCTCGTTCACCGCCCCGCGCGCCTCTCGATGCCCTCGGGCACATCCCTCAGAAGAATTTATTGTTCTGAGGCACATCCAGACACCCACACATAGCCGCAAGCGCTTTTACGTGCACACATGCTTGAGTGTAGTTTCTTTTCGTGTAGCGTATATATTATTATGACGTCGGATCGTGGACGGAGCCCTTAATAGCTACTTTATATAGCACCTTTTGCATTTTGTATCGATATTATGACTTACCTAACCCATAAATGTATGGCGTATAATTTTTGATACTCAAATATAAATTACAGTCGGGGGCAGATAAATGTGACCCCCTCACAATTATCGCGAGATAAAGCCATTGGGAATTGTCGCATTACATTCTATAGAAAGTACAGTACGAGTAATACTTAATAGTTTCAGTTACTTACGTAAGGACTTCTAAGTCTATATGTCTAGTTCACTCGTACAAAATCCAACTGTTTAAAATAATACATCGGACAAGCATCTAAGACTGATCGAAGTTGATCGACCTGTCGTCGGCGATTGCATCAAACAACCGGACTACTGAATACAAGGCACACAATTATCTAAATCTTACAGGAATTTGGAAATGTGCCACGAACACGACTCGATTTGGCTTTGTTTACTTACGTGTAAGGATACAACCCAATGAGGCTACCGTTTTTTTTGCTCACTGTTGAGTAAGGTTCCGCAATGTTCTTTTATTTTTATATATGATTGAAACTATATATTATTGAAATATAGTTTCAATCATATATGATTGAAATTTAAATTATGTTATTGATGCCTTTGTCTATATAAACCTACATATAAACAGGTTTATATAGATTACTTTAAACTAGCGATTCTTGTATACGTGTTAATATCAAATAAAAATCCAAGAAATGGCTTTAAAAATTTCGATGTAATATACATAAGATCCATTTAAGGCGAGGCCTCAAATGTTTGGTACCTTCGCTCGGCAAAGGACTGATCAAGTGCGCGCCACGGATAGCGCTTGGCGGTTTAGCCCGTGAATGATGAGATAGGAGATAGTCTCGAGTCGCTCAAAGAAAAAAACGTAAGCGCCAAATTCGTTATTTCTATTTTATATAGAATCAGACCGGTTAATTGTATTTTCATATTTACATTTTGATGAATTACTAATAACCTATCTTTTAGTCTAAAAATCATTATTTCATTCGTCGCATTTGAGCTACAATAACAAAAACTCTGCGAACGAAGACCATTTTTCAAAAAATATTTCTATCGAGAAAATTTTATCAAAACGTGTTTTCATCTTCAATTTTTGGAGATGAAATAGTCAAAAATCATATTACTTAGATTTGAAACTCCTAATTTAAGTATTTTGCGAGATAAATAAGGTTCAGAACGACCTTATTTACAGTGGTATCACCTTAAATTAAACGCAAATATTTTAAGGTCTAGCAACCCGGCTGGCATCCTAGACTCATTTCATCTCCAAAAATTGAAGATGAAAACACGTTTTGATAAAATACTTTTAGGAAGCAAATAAAAAAAAAATCGACACGCTTTTATTATTTATTTAAAACAAACGGACGCAAAAAAAAACGTTCCACTATTACCTACTATGGATACTGATATACAACACTGTGATATACAGTACTGAAAGTACTAGTAATGAACAGCCTCCGTGGTCCAGTGGTTAAGGCGTTTGCCTGTTGACCCGGGGTTCGATTCCCACCGGAAGCATACTTTGTTTAGTTGTTTCCAGTTTGGTTAGGACATTGCAGGCTTGAATCACCTGATTGTCTGATAATAAAGATGATTCCGTGCTTTGGAAGGCACTTTAAGCCGGTGGTCCCGGCTGCCATCTGGTAGTCGTTAAAGGAACCACGTCAGAGGCCGAAAGGCGGTTCCGAAGAACTCTGACACCAGGGTGTGCATGGTCGATTGACCGTGGCACCTACTCGAAATGAATGACTAGTAATGAAAATCTGTAAATCAGCTATTTTGCAATCAAAAGAGTTACAGATTTTCATAAAAAAAATAACAAGTATGTTATAGCTAAAATAAAAACTAGCGTGTCGCATTTCATTGACCTATGGCTACCTCTTTAAATATATGATAGGAGGTTTTGGGACGAAAAATCAATAGAGCTGGGTCTCATATCTGCATGGGCAAAAACGTTTTTCTAAGTCTCGGTTTCCTAAAAATATAGAAAAAATAGGCGAAAATGAATATACCTATATAATAAATAAATATATACGGACAAATCCCACAGATTGAGCTAGCCCCAATGTTAGTTCGAGACTTGTGTTATATTTATGGAATACAATTTTTTTTTTGGAAGGACTGGGTAGCTAAGCTCCAAGTGAGCTTTCGCTACTTCACCGGGTGTTTGAGGCGAGGGCAGAGTGCCCTCAAACTTTTTAGACAACATCACCAAAGGGAGGAGGGACGGATTATCGATGTGGTAAAATTTGTATGGAAGTTTTTTCATAAGATTTCGAGTACAATTATAAAATATTTGTGTACCTAGGTGAAATTGACAAATTCCTGCCTAATAGGGTAATATGCGGGCGGGGAAAAAAGTTTGTATGGAAATTTTCTCATTTCTGGACTTAGCAGTGTGTAAATTCGTGGATATATAGGGTCCTCATCATCGTTCGTCATTTCAAGTAGGTGACACGGTCAATCGACCATGCACATCCTGGTGTCAGAGTTCTCCGGGACCGCCTCTGGGCCTCTGACGTGGTTCCTTTAACGACTACCAGATGGCAGCCGGGACCAACGGCTTCCGAAGCATAGGGTCCTAATCCATACTATCCATATAATATTATAAATGCGAAAGTAACTCTCGTCTGTCTGTCTGTCGCCTTTACACGCTTCAACCATTGAACCAATTTGGTATGGAGGTAGTTTGAAACCCCGGAAAGATATGTCCTTTCCCTTAGAATTTCCAGGAATTAAAGGAAGCCTATTCCTTTCCGGAAATTCTACTGTTGCCGTTGGACCGACATTAATGCGGACGGAACCGCGGGCAACAGCTTGTTAATCATATAAACCTTCAACCCTATCTATTGCTGAATACTGCATTAAAATCCGCGAGTTTAAAAGATCAATATACTATACAGAAAAATATCCAAGACTCAGGTTATCTGGACCTGACCGGGGAACCCAGGACCTCCAGTCCAGTGTGACAGCCTGGCAAAGACCATTTTTAGGGTTCCGTTCCCGGAGGGTAAAAACAGGACCCTATTAATTTCGCTCTGCTGTCCGTCTGTCTGCCTATCCGTCTGTCACCAGGCCGTATCTCATGAACCGTGGTAGATAGACAGTTGAAATTTTCACAGTTATTGTACCTATTTCTGTTGTTGCTATAACAACAAATACTAAAAAATTGAATAAAATAAATATTTAAGGGAGCTCCCATACAACAAACGTGATTTTGCGCTTGAAATATTCACAGAATATTTAGTTATATATTCACTTAAAAAATAAATAATTAAATAAACATTTAATTAGTATTTAAGGGGGGCCATACAATAGACATGATTTTTTGCCGTTTTTATGGATAACGGTACGGAACCCTTCGTGCGCGAGTCCGACTCCGAAGAATTTGAGAGCGTTTGACCTCTATCTGGCATTATTGTGGCTGTATATCTTGATGGGCATTATGTGGCCACACAGGGTCGCCATAGTATAATTTTATTGTACTTATTTAGTGTTAAGAACATATTTCAAAAGGTTCCAAAGGATCTATTCCAGAAGGTTCTATAAGGCACTCCACTATCTATAATGACATAGCATGAGGAAATAGACTGATGAGATGAAAATCCCAAGCCTTACAAGTGAATGCAAATGATTTTAGAGCCTTTTATACCTATGATGATTGAGCTAAACAATACCTGATCCATGCGCCAAGTGTTGCTAGGACACTTTGTGTTTTAAGTACTTATTAGGTATTATGTATCTAGTTTTTGCTGGTTGCTCCGCCCGTTTGATGTAATCCGTCAGAAACAGTTTTTTTCTGGTATGAAACTATATACATATATATAGATGATAACTATATATACCGTAACCATCTAAATAGTTTCAGTGCTTAAAGTGTGATATAGTAACATACAGATAGTTACTTTCGAAGTTATAATATTAGTACGGATAGTTTCGGTTCTCATAGCTATCTGTTTAAAAGAATTTCTTTCGGTCGTCTGTGAGAAGAGAGTGGCTCTGCGAAGACCTAGGTATTTTCTTTGTAAACGTTTGAAGTTGAGAATCAGGAATTCAGAAGAGGGTACACCTTGGCATAGGTAGGTGCATAATATAATCGTATAGTGTATGTTCTCATTTGGAATGTTAAGCTGTCTATGTTCTGTGTTGGTTGGTCGCGTCGTCGTGTCACCACGTTGAGAAATGTGACGGGATACCTAACCATTTTGTTTTGCATATTTTCTTGTAAAAATGTTTTTGTGTCGAGACATAGCGTGGGTGTGGGATCAGCTGCTGTAGTCTATTACGTGTCAAGATATGCACGAATTAGTGTTATTGCACCGACCATACGAGAGGATTCAATTTATTTAACTACCAAATACTAGAAATACTGTCTCGTTCTATAGGTATACCTCGTAGTCTTGTTAGTTCAGTGCTTCGCCGCTTTATCAGATACCAATAAATATACCCATAATTTATAACTATTATAGATAATATAAACTTGACGAAATATAAAGCCCTTCTCCTATTGCAGCGCCCGTCAGGGTCCTTAATTGTTACTAAATTTTATTTGTAAGCAAAGACCTGTACTATTCAATAAGGAAGCAATAAATAATTAGATTGATTGATTGTCACAAGCAGTTTCGCACCCTACAGCGAGGCGCGTGTCTGGTTGACAGGTGACTGACAACCAACCAAGCAAAGAACGCGTAAAAACCTGTAGATATCTGCCGCCTGCTGCAGCTTCAATGAATCGTAGAACAGAAGATATGCTAAGTTGAATACAAGCCACTGACCGTGACGCCGGTGAGCTCCATGAGGAGAGGCTGGGCGTAGACGCGGTAAAGTCGTCCTCCTTCTTGCGGCTGCCGGCGGCGCCGCCGTGCTCCTTGTAGTCGCGGAAGCAGCGCTTGCAGCGCGTCGGCCACCGCACCTGCGGGTGGAACCCCAGCGGGCACAGCGGGTCGCCCTTCGCCAGTGGGTACAAGTGATGCATTTTCTCCGTGCACCACACACACTATACAAATGCACTTCACAAATGTCAAAGATTTCAGCTAAATGCCACTATTTCAATAAGATCATCAATCACATTCCTGTTCTCACATTCTGCATCATGTCGGGACTTGGCAACGTTTCCCTCCCGACGTAAAGGAAATCAGGATCGACTACACACACATATTATGTCAATGTTTATGGAATGAGCTTTACGATTCTACTCTATAAATAAAAAATAATTTAACTAGCAACGTGCTCGAGGTGCGCGTTCGTCTGCACCCAACAGTGGCAATAAAAATATCCCGCTGCTAGCACTGAACCGGGCGACCTAAATCGGCCGCTCTCCACCACTATTTCTCAGACTTTCTAACCGCATAAACAGAAACACCACCGGTCAGTGAAGTGAAAGTATACGGTTTACGATGCAGCTGCGGAAACCGTGAACGCGGCCGGTTTTCAGCGAGTACGTAGCGACGGTAAAAAATAGTAGCGGTATGCGGATTTGAGGTGATGTAGCCTATGTGCGCTCGGGGTGGTATAGCGCGGCGCAGGCGACGGGCGGGCCGGCGCTCCGGGGACTGGCGGGCGAGCGGGCACCGCGCCAGCGCACGCAGCGCGCCCGCGTACCCACTTATGCTCTATTACACCACATGCCGCTGAACCGCTTGCTGCGATCCCCAATAAAAATAAAACTCGCTAATTAAATGCGTCGAGGAATATCCCGCGAGATCATCTTGAGGCGCGCGCCCGATGCGTCGTCTAGCTGGAACGCACATACCTAAAGCGTTTGGTGTGCACAATTGCACTGCTTTGTCTGTTTCCATTATTAGTAACTAGATTAAAATATCGTCAGGGTGAGTTGTAGGTATAGAGAAGATCTTTAAATAAAATGTGCACGTCATATTTTTCTGAATGGACGATGACGTCAAACGAGTAGGCACTACGTCGCAATTTTAAAATGAATAAGCAGTTATAATAGGCAGCGACACCGAAATATTTGATACGGAAATACATTGTATAAAGATGTATAAAGACGCAGAGGAGCGTATGACACGCATCAAGAAACATACAAATTTCAGTGTAAAATATCTATCTGCACATCGAAATGTGGATTTTTTTGGAGTTCCCAGCATGGACCCTTACATTCATATTGACTTAGTCAAGCAAGCGTTTCAGGGCTGTATCGAGGGTAAATTTACTTTATTGCAACAAAACCCTTTATTCTCCCATGAGTAATCAGCGAAAGTACAGTCTATAACAAAAAGTGTACTTACTTATGTATGAAGTGGCATCCGTAAGCGCTTTGTCGTTTTGGACTCCTTTTTGGTATCTTATGTATGTAAAGTGTCAATGCGTGTTACCTGTGATGACTTACGGCTCAGAAACGTGGTCCCTTACTGATGGTAAGTGAATAACGCTGCCCATGGACAATTGCAACACCAGGGTTTAATAAGAGAGTTGCAGGTTTTCCAAGGAAACATAGACTCATCTTTAGGTTCTCGAATGGCGACCACCTACGAATAAGTGACTTATTACTTATTCCTAGGCGACCACACACAGGCAAGTGCAGCGTCGGACACCTACCGAACAGATGATCGGACGACCTGTGCTAGCGAAAGGATTACACTTTTGGCTATAAACACTAAAGTCGAAATGGACAGAGTAGATAAGATGGAAGATAGAACTAGAAAATACTAGACTGGAGACCATGTCTGAGCTTGGCCTCAGAATTCATGGAAATCCAGTGGCTCGATGGAGAGATAACATCGTCAAGACAGCCAGTCCATTTAAAATTAAAAAGGCGACTGTGCATCAGAGGAGTCTTATATCCGACAGTAGATAAATTAGGCTGCTAAAGAAAAAGAAGATATATAAGGGAGAATATAAAACAAATTACAATTTGAGCAGATATAAATTCTTTGTATTATGCCATTCTTAATTATTATAATATGCAACTTATAAAATATTTTCCTTAAATTCTAAATGGTAATGAGATATTTCAAAATAACATCGCTTCGATTGAGCAAGTAACATTCTCATGCAAATGTGTCTATATTAATTAACAAATTGTGTCAATTCGGTTTGTGCTTGTAAGACCTGACTAAAAAAAAAATAACTATTGCTATCAGAAATTACACTTTTAAATTAAAGGTGGGTAGGAATAACCAACCAAAGGAGTATATCCACTAATGTGGCACGACACTTCTTTAAATTTTTTTAATAATAAAGCTTATAATGGTTATTATATGACAAAAGCTTAATTTGTGATTACATATCAGTGATAACCAGCACATCACCTTTCTAACTCAACAGTTAATGAGTTTGACCCAATAGGCACGATATACCTAGGCGCCAATAAAGGTTACAAAAATTCGTTCTATAACTAAATAACGTCTATAATTGAAATTACATTGCTTTAGGTAGGTACTTATTGATATGTTTGTTATGGCATATGGATTAACAGAAGTCTCCTTCGTTCAACGGCTCATCCTCCTTCTTATCGACCACCAGGGTCTTGTAGATGACCTCTTCGAAGTGTAGCGCGTTCAGTCCTTTAGGTTCGGCGACCTTAATCTTGACGTCACCAGGATACAAAATCTCGCCTTTGTTCTTTGTGCTGCCCATTACGAGTGATTTTTGCAGCTTGTCGATGCATGGGATTTCTGAAACAATAGGCAACAATAAAAATCATAAGATTTTTACACAACAAACTGATTTGGACTTTTTAGATTAAATTTTATTTCATGTTGTATGTCTTGAAGTAATGTGTTGTTTTCTTGTGATAATAGGCTGAAAACATATCGAATAAGCGTCCATCATCATATTTTCTGAGAGATACAGCAGCGCATCCAACTTCTATGGCTATTCTTTTTTTTCGGTAGATAGATCTTATAAGTAAGAACCCGTTGCGATGTTTTACTCCATAATTCTATGATTTACATGCTTTTATGTCAGTAGTGTTGCAATTACACAGCTTCAATAACAGACTGATGATTTCGATATATTAATTGTGCTGATGGTAAGAAACTTTGACATTCAGAAGTGTCTGCATGCAACATCTGTGGCTTTTAGAAATCACAGGGAGGTATAAACTTTTATTAACATGTATTCTACATCTACACTAACATTATAAAGAGGGAAGATTTGATTGTTTGTTGTCATAAAATAGGCTCCGAAACTACCGGACCGATTTGAAAAATTCTTTCACCATTAGTATACTACTTATTGGTACCTACCTGATAAACATAGGCTTCCTATACAACGTGATTTTGAAACCCCTAGCTATATTGAAATCTGGGAATCAGAATCCCTAATGGAACACAGAATTACAAGAAAATAAGGTGAAAAACGAAAAAGAAAATTAGGTTTCCCATACAAAGTCGCCGATCAGCTGGACGAATTTCTATGAAAGGAAGGAAAAAATTGATAAAATAAATATAATATTTTTTCTAATTTTACCTTTTTTTATTGCAATTCTGTATTCCATTAGGGATTCTGATTCCCAGATTTCAATATAGCTAGGGGGTTCAAAATCACGCTGTATAATTAAATACCTATATCTATCCGTGTGATGGGCGGATCGGTAGTGGTAAATAAAATCAGTTATATGCAGTACATGTTTACCCAAGGATCTAAATAATAAGTACAGAGTAATAATATTCATGGCCATAAACCGACGCACTGGTTTGGCTCATAAGAATAAACACTTTATGCTGCATGTTATAGTTCCATAATAGGCCAGCGGCTATTTCCGACCCGGATCTTTGAATTGAAGAGAATTTATTCACAGCTACAGAATGGTTGAAGGAAAGATCTTGGCAGTTTGGCGGCTACTTTTGTTAATGTATATTTAACTAGCTTTCGCCCGTGGCTCCGCCCGTGTCAGTGTGGGTCCCTCGGGAACATTACTTTTTCCGGGATAAAATGTACCCTATGTCCTTCTCCTTACCCCAGATAACGTGTATGCAAAAATTCATGATGATCGGTTCAGTAGTTACAACGTGAAAGCGTAACAGACAAACTCACTTTCGCATTTATAATATTAGTTAGGATTAGGATACTAGCTTTCACCTGCGGCTCCGTCCGCTCAATGTCGATCCCTCAGGAACAGTAGGTACTTTTCAAACAAACAAACAAACTCAGTTTCGCATTTATATTATATGTTTAATTTACTGCCTCCTATTAGTATCTACATTGCATTGCTACCGTGCAAAGCCGGGGCGGGTTTGATAATAACATAGTGATCGACCGTAATCTGGGTAATTCCTTCTTTATCGTCTGTTCATTGTTCAATAATAGTTTACGGTTAACGTGCGCTTTGAATCACGGAAGAAGTCTTGATAAGGTTTTAACGCTTGTAGATTATGCATCCAAGCTTGAACTACTCCCATTATCGGTTATCATACATAAGCCCTAATAAATCCTACGCTGGGGATCTACGAGTAGTTCTTTTCTCCTTCCGTCGTCCTTTCTTGTCTTCAGTGAGAGTCTGTCTGGCTAAACGGGAAGACATAGACAACGTGATAGACCTTAACACAGAAAAACGTGGACCTTACCCACGTTAATGTTGAACGTGCCTTAACTACAAAGTGCTACAAGAATCTAAATGAACACCAGTCGGCATCTTGGCATCTTGAAAAATGTTAATTAAGTACCTAATTACTAACTTTTGTCTTTATGTTTCGAGTTATTTTCAGCGAGCCCTTTCAGGATCAAACCGACCCACAGTAAATAAACGGTGGGATCTATAATTATTTTCTCATACTACATTAGGTACATTTACATTACATCAGTATTCCAACTCCTTGTTAAAACGTAAAGCTATGTGAGCTCCTTCGAATGACAAGAATGAATGATTCATTCTTGTCATTCGAAGGATCAACATCTAGGGTTCACTGCCTGAAGATGCCTCGTGTAGAGGCGAAACACGTGTCGCGAGCACGACGGCCGACATTACTGCAGCCTCAACGGATGCAGCAGTATCGACCAGGGTTGCATGCATCAACTATTGGTGGCGGGTATGAAGGGACTAACAGTAGTGGGTGGGCGCTGGCCAGCAATAGTTTGCATGAACTAACTGGTGGCGGAAGCACGCAAAGTAAATTGTCTCAAAGTAAATGTAGCTTTGACTTCCGCAAAGTAACACCTGAGTCTATTAACAAAAATAGGTACGTACCAGACGTGACCACTTTCTTGATAGGCGTGCCGAGAGACGCCTCAATGACGCGCACGTCCCGAACTAGCTGTTGGAACTCCAGCGGCGTTAAGGAACACACGTGGTCTGTGCCTTTCATCGTTTTGTCCAGGGTTATATGCTTCTCTAAAATCTGGAATGTCCAAATAATACATACATATTATCACGTCTTTATCCCTTACGGGGTAGACGGGACCTAAGGTCATAAGACCCAATGGCCACGTTTAGCATGTTGGTGGGCGTATATAAGGAAAACGGAATCTAAATAGTGATGGGTTGCTAGCCGCATCGCCTATTGACATGATTCCTAAATTTTCGCCTATTCCCTCGGCCGGGTTGTGCGGCTTGCGCGGGAAGAGAAGCAGCTGGTGCATTCTAAGTTTTTTCTTTTCTCCCTAACCAGCATGGAAGATATCATATACTCGTAAGAGCATGGAAATAATACGGGCAATAATTTAACTAAAATGTTCACTACCCATCACGTGAATTGATACGTATACCTACAATCCTCTTACTAAACTATCAATCAGTTCTGTTTATTTGGGAATCAAAGGTCAACCAGCTTCAATAAGTAGCTTTCGAGTCTGGCTAGCGGGTGTAATAGACGCCTACTTACCTACCTACCAGTTACTAATAGGAGGAAAAACTTCACTAATACTTATACTAGGATCATCATCATCATTATATTATACTAGGATTACTACCTACATCCAGAAATAAGGGTCTGCGTTTTGATTAAATAATAACAATGGTTATCCTGTTACCTTTTTATATATCGATACAACTACCTCCCTGGTCCAGTGATTAAGGCGTTGTAGATCCGGGGGTCGTGGGTTCGAATTCCACGGGAAGCATACTTTGTTTAGATATTTCCAGTTTGGTTAGGACATTGCAGGCTTGAATCACCTGATAGTCTGATAATAAAGATGATTCCGTGCTTCGGAAGGCTTGTTAAGCCGTTGGTCCCGGCTGCCATCTGGTAGTCGTTAAAGGAACCACGTCAGAGGCCGAGAGGCGGTCCCGAAGAACTCTGACACCAGGGTGTGCATGGTCGTTGACCGTATCACCTACTCGAAATGAATTAATGAATATCGATACAAGTTTATACTTTAGGGGGAAAACTGTGCACGATTGTCGTTGGTTAAATTAGCTTTTGTTTTATTTTGGCAAAGATTAAGAAATTTTTCCTGTACCTATATAATCGTTATCTTATTATTACCTTTATCAGCCAGTCATTGTTGTTCAACAATAAAACTTTCTGGAGAAATCGAGGTCAAACAATTACTATCATAAAATAACAATTTATAAACAAAGATGATTAATATCAGTGGCGTATTGCAGCATGTAAGTATTTTATAACTACTTTAGTTGAATGTTTGTCAAACACGCATAGCTAATAAATACTTAGGTACAATGCGTTTCTTTTATTTGTAGTAATACTTTAAATTTCGAATTTGTCAGGTTCCTCAGAGATATAGGGTAACGAAGTCAGGTCAGGGCCGGCTTTACATATAAGGTCGGAAGTCATAGGTGCCACGCCACTAAGCCACGCCATCTTCGTCTTTGACAACTATAAAAGGGACTGCGTTGCGTTGCTCTTTCCTATGAAGGGGATTGCATTGCTCGCAACGTTGTCAAAGACCCTGGGGCCCTAGATCAGCCGCAGGGTTACTTTTTATACACCGAAGTAGGCAAACAGGCATACGGCCCACCTGCTGAAAGCGGTTACCGTAGCCTGTGGACGTGTGCAACATTAGGGGTAGGTACCACTCGCGCGTTGTCGACCCTGAAGAAATATTACTGACCCTTTTGAAGTACCCCATGATATAGACTCCCGGGAAAACCGTGGCATTTGTTCAGCTTGAGCGTATGTTGAAGAAAGTTCCTCACAAACCCCAATAAAGCAAGCTAAACAAAGCTTATAAACATCTAAGACACCTCTCCAACCCGTCTGGCCAGCGTGGAGAGTGTAGGCCAAGTCCTCTGGCTGCTCTGGCCAAGTATGGCTCCGGTAGTACAGAGAGGGTCGTGCTCCTGTAGTAGAGACTAAAAAGGACCTGATGATGATGATGATGATGAAACCCTAATACGATCAGCTAAATAATATAAGAGCCAATTTCCTTTTTTGCTTTGTAAATGCGTGCCTGTCCGGACAGTGTTAATCGTACGGTCGGTTCTGGACAGTAATAATGAAACAATTACCAACCTTGGCTCCTAAAGCGACTGCAGCCAACCCAACAGCTGTCCCGACCTCTTGACCAGAATATCCAACAGGAATATCGAATGTGTTCTTATAATCTTGGAGTACAGTTAAATTGCAGTCCTCATACGGCACAGGGTACGCAGAAATGCAGTGCAGTAAACAGAAATTCTTGTGCTGTGCTGATATTATATCGTAGATCGTCTTCACTGCAGTTTTGTCCACCATCCCGGTGGATATGATGAGCGGGACCTGCTTGGAGGCGGCATATTTTAGGAACAGCAGGTTGTTGGAGTCACCTGAGCCTATTTTTATGAACGGTACTTTCATATTGACTAGGAAGTCGAAGGAGACCTGGAAAGTAGATGAATATTTCATTAAAGCAAAAATAATTCTTTTTAGTGCGTTATAAGTAACTATAATAATAAAATACAAAAAAATTAAGGTACCAAAACCTTATATTTTTTATATTTTATTTTTATAGTCCTTAAATATAAAAGCACAGAAAGTAATATCTAATCTTACCATGTCCATAGCAGATGCTGTAAACAATATGCCAACTTCATTAGCGTATTTGAACAGCTCCCTGTACTGGCTCTCTGAGAACTCCAGATGTCTTTTGTGGTCGCCATAGGTCTGCCCCCAGGAGTTGGCATTGGTGTACGGCCGTTCTAAGTATTTCTTTGTGAACTTTTCTTTGAGACAAGTCTTTTGGAATTTGACACAGCTGGCGCCGGCATCCTGAAATTATTTCAATGAAAATCAAATACTTATAATTTTAGTATCATAAGTTTACTTACTAATTATTGATCTTTGCGGCCAAATTCATTGTCTGAACATGATATACCCGGGGCCAACAACCCCACTTATAAACAAAACCGTTAGTACTATTACTCATTCTGTGACAAAACCTAATTTTAGATTACGCAAAGAAAAAGTAAATACCTATACATTTCTATACGGACTCTTATCCATTTCGAAAAGTTTTCAGTAGGTAGGTAGTTAACGTCCTTATTACGTTCATTGTTGATTGCCTACCTCAAGTCGACTACTTACCTATTGGTCATTGCATCATTCAAGAACAATGCATGTAAAAAAAATATAGATTTTTAGGTAGATACTTATGTGCCTACTGAGGTAGATTGAAATTTGCATATAGAGCATAAGATACTGAAACGTGCAAGTCGATTCCAATTTGATACGATGCTGGATATAAGTACCTATAAATATAGGTACCTAAGTACGATATATATTAATATATAGGTATGTATGAGTGTCGCTTTGTTTACATTTCTGCAGGACAGCCGGATAGCGCAACAAGCCATTCGTAGTTAGGTATGTGTCAATTTGTATGCTAGCGATTGACTTGGATATAAAAATATGTAAATCAAACTGCCATTCGACACATACAGCATCTTTTAAAAGTTAGTCACCTTGAAGAATGTAATTGGACCTCAATAAAGATCAATTTAACCGAAGGCACAATTAATTTAGCAAACAAAACCGCAAAGTTTTTATAACTACATTTTTCAAAAGCGGAAGACTTTCAAGGAAGTAGGACGAGAATATAAACACACAATTCCCAAATTTGTTGATCCGTGACTTGTGTTTTCGAACAATAACAAACTCTCGACTGGAGCTAGAAGTTATAGGTGACGTTGTTTTTGTTGTTCCGGAGTTAATGGCGAGGCACAATGTCTCGCCGCTTTGTTTTGCTTCTTACTTACGAACAAACAAAGAATCACAAATCGGCACTTACCTTAGCTGCTTTTATCAACTTTTTAGCAATTTCAATGTCACCTTGGTGGTTCTGGCCGACTTCCGCTATTATGAAGCAGGGATTTTTACCGCCAACTCGGATGTCGTCGGTTATCTTGACTTCGACCATCTTGTCAGCTGTTACGTCCGTTCCATAAACACAAACAATGCAGAACCGGCTCTCGGAAAGAACTGGGCGTGGTGAAGGCACTGGCAATAGTATTGCAAGGGTTTGTCGACCCCACTCTCAAGATCGCAGTGTGTAAATAAGGTCAATTCAATATAAAAGCGAGTTGCCCGCTGCGCGCTCGCGGCACTAGTGCGCGCGCGCCGCGCCTCGGTGCCCGCTCCGCATGATAATTGATAAAAACCAGTAATGTCGGACGACCATGTCACGGTGACGCTCACGAGACGGAACATAGGAATGGCATCTCACACAAATAATAAATACAATTCCTTGCAAACAATAACAAAATTTATTATAAAAATAACTCGAGTCAACAAAAATGTGTATATGAGTATGCTAAAATATAACTTTGCTTACATATTATTTACAAAAAAGTCTTATAAAAACGAACGTAGCTTTTTTGCGATTCCACAATATTTATTAAATATCACATGCAGCCATTTTGATTATGTCTTTGCTATCTTTAAACTTATCAGTCAGAGCTCTATTGACTCTTGACTCCGTGGGTTTGCCTAGGAAATTAGAGATATACCGGCCGGCTTCGACCAGTTTGACTAAATCTATGTTTGTGTTGACGCCTAGTCCATATAGGAAATAAACTAGGTCCTCGGTGGCGAGATTGCCGCTGGCTCCACGCGCGTACGGACACCCACCAAGCCCCGATATGGACGAATCCACTGTTTTGATGCCGAACTGTAAAAGATAAGCCCTAATTAATATCAATGCACACTACAATTATCTACAATAAATGATAACGGAGGATCAAGTATAGATAAAATGTGTATCGAAGAAAGGAACATCTCAGTACAATCGCGGTAAATCCATGTGATTTTGTGTATTTAGAAAATCATATTCTCTAGGTATTATGCAGATTCGTTAGAATTGACAAATAAGTACCTATTCGTAGATTGCGAGCGAACCAAACAGGTTTGCTAAACGTATCTTGATGATGCAATAGTTACGATGGTGGGTGTGTTTAATAAAATCCATGTTATTCGCGATTGTTAGCACAGATGTGACAGCGTATATGATATGTGCGATCATTGGGTATAATTTAGATAAGAAACGCGATATGTAAGCATTTTATCAGTTGAATTTCTTGTGGACTTCGAAATGATAAACACGCTTTGGAAACATCAACACGACGACAGTTATATTTGTTGCCAATTGAAACAAAAGCAATCACGTCATCGTCACTAGCTGATTTCCCGCGACTTTGTCCGCGTAAATTTTAGCTTAGGTAACTCGTTGATAGTGTAGCTTTCTATAAATTATCTATATACATATAATACATAATAATAAAACAGTAAAAATATTTTGTCTGTACATTTAGAATTTTTGACTGAAATGGATAGAGGGACACTTAAAAAGAATAATAGAAAGCAAAACATTTTTTTTCGAATTTCTTGTCTGTCTGTCTGTCTGTCTGTCTGTATGTATGATCACGATTATCTCCGAAAATACTGAACCGATTTACTTCAAACTTTCACCAATTGCTTTGTTTTAACTCAGCAAAACAAGTTAAGTTAAAGTTTGTTTCATCAAAATCGGTTCATTAAAAAAAAAGGTATCGTCATTTGAATGAACTCAAGGCATGAGTTTGCCTGCAAACATATAGCAAAAAAAATACTAATAAAATAGTAAGTGACATAAGAAAACTAAAATCCAAAGTCAATTCATCATTATACGACAGCATTATACCTATCCATACTATCCATAGTAATCCATACTAAAAACAAGGATAAGCTGACTGACTGACATATCAACGCAGGGCCTAAACTATAAGGGTTAGGAACTTGAAAATTTGCACAGGGGTTCCTTTTTTATCGTAGGGGAGCACTAAGAAAGGATTTTTGGAAATTCATCTCCTAAGGGGGTAAAACGGGTTGCAAACTTAGTATTAAACTTTGTCGTTTTTGAAGTTATTCGAATGAAATTCAGCATGAAAGTTCTTTACTTAAAGGCATGAAACAGAATTTTTATCAAAACTCGTCCCTTAAGGGATAAAGGGCGGGGGGGGGGGGGGGGGGGTATTGTATGGAAATTTTCTCATTTCTGGACATAGAAGTATAAAAATAAGTATATATATGTTAACAAAACAATTAAAAAGACCTGTGTAGTTAAAATGGACGAAATTTCCCCTTGAAGGGGTAAAATAGGTGGGGTAAAGTTTGTATCGATTTTTTATTTACTTAGAAATATGACAATGTGTAGGTGAAATGGGCAAAATCCAAAAAATTAAGGGCTAAAGATCTATGTAGGTGAAATGTATTAAATTCCCCCTTAAGGGGAAAAAGCAAGGGGGAGGGGTTTGTATGGAATTTTTATCATTTCTACTGTTCCCATTGAACGACATTAACGCGGGCGGAGCCGCGGGCAACAGCTAGTCCTTACTAATATTATAAATGCGAAAGTGAGTTTGTTTGTTTGTTACGCTTTCACGCCGTAACTACTGAACCGATCATCATGAAATTTTGCACACAAGTTCTCTGGAGTACGGAGAAGGACATACTAACTTTTGTCCCGGGAAAAAGTACTGTTCCCGAGGGATCGACATTGACGCGGGCGGAGCCGCGGGCGAAAGCTAGTTTTTAATATCGGTTCAGTAGTTTTTGTTTTTCCGTTACGAACAAACAATCAATCCCTTTAATGATGTTAAGCACAAGTATATATAATCTATATATATGTATGTGTATAAAAGGTAAATCTGATGCACTGACTTATAAATAATATTAAATAAATATATACGGACAAATCACACATATTGAGCTAGCCCCAAGGTAAGTTCGAGACTTGTGTTATGGGATACTAACTCAACGATACTATATTTTATAATAAATACATATATAGATAAACATCCAAGACCCAGGCCAATCTGAAAAACATCATTTTCCATCTTGACCTGGCCGGGGATCGAACCCGGGCACTCCGTGTCGCAGGCTGGCGTGTTAACCACTGCGCCACGGAGCTGTCAAATATATCAACCACAGACAATATAACTTCTTGTCTGTGATATCAACGCAACGCACAGCTGAAACTACTGTACCCAGAAACTTGAAATTTGGTACAGGGTTCCTGTCATGATGTGAGTGAGCACTAAGAAAGGATTTTTGGAAATTCAACCAGTAAGGGGGTGAAATAGGAAGGTGAAGTTTATATGGAATTTTCTTATTCCTGGACTTGAACTTTAAAAATAGATATATAAGTTATCGATTACATTTAAAAATGATATGTATAGGTGAAATGGTCATGATATTATCCACCTAAAGGAGTAAAGTGGGGGTAAAGTTTTCATGGAAAGTTTATCATTTCTGGACTTAGCACTCTGAAAATTTTTATATAGGGTCCTGGCCTGATAACAAATACCTTTAATCCAGGAAAAAATATTCCCGCGCTTTTGAAATTAACGGGAGTGATAAAATATATTTTAGCTACTATAGTGCCATCGAAACCATTGCAGTTGATTGTATTAACAATTCGAGTAGGTATACTTGTTACCTACATGTTATCTAAATACTCAGTTGGAAAATGTAAATACTGAGCGTTGCCTCGGTTAATATAAACACATATTTAAGAAAGTTAAAATTCTATTGGTTAACTCTTATGCATATAATATCTGAGTCGAGTATTACGTACTTAAATCTATACTATACTATATAATATTATAAAGCTGAAGAGTTTGTTTGTTTGAACGCGCTAATCTCAGGAACTACTGGTTCAAATTGGAAAATTATTTTTGTGTTGGTTAGTCCAATTATTGAGGAAGGCTATAAAACATCACGCTGCGATCAATAGGAGCGAAGCATCAATAAAAAATGTATTGAAATCGGGAAAAAATTATTCATCTATACTAATTAATCATAATAACAGAAATTGCCGCGGACGAAGTCGCGGGCAACAGCTAGTGTTGAGCATAATTAGCGTTTTCCATACGTCGAGAGAAGCTTCTTTAGATTGGCTGTAATATCAGACCAGCCGGCCTGTTTGCCAACTTAGTGTAGAACGTTTTGACAGTCACTTTAAAATACATTGCGGCTTTCGTATAATTGACTATTTTTTATTCAAGATATATAAAACGTAATGTATTTTGAAGTGACTGTAACAAATAGGTCGGCAGGGTTGCGATTAAAAATACCGGTTGGTACACTTATCCCTACTGAGCTATCGTAGCTTGGGTTTAATGAAAAAATTGTTCACTTAGATTTACTGGTAGGGGTTCTCTTAGAAAATAAAAGAGATGAAAAATAAATATTATTAAGTATTTATTACAAAAATCGTTTATGAGGATGTTTGTCACTCCGGCACACAAAAAGTACTGGACAGATTGTGAATAAACTTTACATAGAGAAAAACACATAAGCTGTAGGTAGGCTGTAAGTATTACGCGGACGAAACTGCGGGCAAAAGCTAGTCGACAGTAATCCCAAATTCGACTGTAATAATCTCAACATTATCGGTCACTTTCAAATTAAAATTAAATACACTGGTGATTTTTTCGACTTTTTGTCTGCACTTATTACCCTACCACTCCCTGACGTCATGGTGAAATCGTCGGATTAATGCTATACAGAATTTTTGGCATGTTATAAAGCCAGCTTGCATTAATTAGACGCGCTCGAGTATTTTCATGCGAAAATTATTTGTTTTAAATTTTGGAAACTGCTAGTACACTGATGAAATGAAAAATATCATATAACCTTTTTTCTTTCTACTACTTTTTTATAGTCCAATGGGTCCCCAAGACGTTCGAGTGATGCAGCCGGCCGCGTGCCACGTGAGCGTAGGTACTTACTATTATTACCTCACAGCGCTAATTGCCATAAAGTTAAAACGGGTAGAATTGCAACACTGCATTAGAATTTTTGGAAAAAAAAGCAAACATCGCATTACAAAAAGTTATAGAACAAACGTAGTTTATCTTGATGTACCTTAGTCACCTTTAAGAGGTTATGCGTTAGATACCACTTACCCTGTATATACTAGCTTTCGGCCGCACCTATTCGCTCGTGTCAACATTGTTCCCTTTGAAGTACGGAGAAGGACACAAGGATACTGTTGTGTCCTTCTCCGTACTTCAGAGAACTTTTAATTAGAAATTCCATGATGATCGGTTCAGTAGTTACGGCGTGAGAGCGTAACAAACAAACTCACTTTCGCATTTATAATATTATAAGGAGAAAGATGGTTAGGATTTAGTGAAAAGTTTGCAAAGGGTTGCAACCTACCTCCAGTCCTGCCAATAAGTTGGACAGGCCTTGACCATACGTGTCGTGGAAGTGTAGCGCGAGTTGTTCAGGCCGCGCCACAGACAGCACATCCTTCATCAGGCGGCGCACGGAGCCAGCTGTTCCCACGCCAATCGTGTCGCCAAGAGACACCTCGTAACATCCCATCTTCAGGAGATCCTCGGTTATCTATGGTATCAGTAATACAGGGTGAAATTTAATTCATTGGCATACGTTTAAGGATTAACTCAGACCACGAATCTGAACAACTTTCATTATGGGACCAACTTCGACAAGGTGAAAAAATTTTCTGATTTTTCATACAAAAGTGGAATATCTACTTGGCCAAAATCTATGGAACAGCTGATATTTCTTTTGCAATTTCGGAGTTGGTCCCATAGTGAAAGTTGTTCAGATTCGTGGTCTGAGTCACTCCTTAATCGTATGTTAGCATTCATTAGTGAATTAAATTTAACCTGTATAAATATGGACATGTAAATCAACAAAAATATGTTGTGTTTATTAATATGTCATTGGTTTACCAAAAAAAAACTGTAGACGTTTTGTTTTGTACTGACTTTAAAAGAAGAGGTTATCATTTCCGTTGTACGTTTTTTAATGTTTGTAACCTCAGAACTCCGTCATTTATGAACCAATTCGAAAAGGATAATACTTTCCAATTGGTCATATTTAAATTTAATCAACATCGGTTCATTAGTTTGGTGCAGTCGGTTTGTTTTATACCTATGTAAGGTCTAAATATTAAAACAGAGAAAAAATACTAATATCAAGGATAGCGGAAAAGTATAGGGTAGGCTTTTGCCGAGCAGTGGGACTTTAATAGTTAACAAAAAATCCGGGCAAGTGCGAGTCGGACTCGTAATATTGAAATTATTAAAAAAATATATATCATACTAGCTTTCGCCCGCGGCTCCGCCCGCGTCAATGTCGATTCCTCGGGTGTTCCCGAGGAATCGACATTGACGCGGGCGGAGCCGCGGGCGAAAGCTGTAGTAAGGACATAGGGTACATTTTATTCCGGGAAAAGTACTGTTGTACTTTTCCCGGAATAAAATGTACCCTATGTCCTTCTCCGTACCCCAGATAACGTGTATGCAAAATTTCATGATGATCGGTTCAGTAGTTACAACGTGAAAGTGTAACAAACAAACTCTTTCTTCGCATTTATAATATTAGTTAGGATTAGGATGATGTAACTAAAAATTTACGCATTTCGCAATTTTTTCCTTTAGCTGTGTTATAAGACATTGCTTCGTACCAAATTTCAAGATTCTAAGTTCACGGGAAGCACCCTGTACGTTTTGATTCCCTTGCGTGTGTCGAAAAATTATTAAACATATTTTTTTATATGACGAAACTAAAAATGTATGCTTTTCACAATTATTCCTTTATCTGTGCTATAAGACGTTCCTTCATACTAAATTTCAAGATTCTCAGTTCATGGGAAGTACGCTGTAGGTTTTGATTCCCTTGCAAATGTCGAAAAAACACGAAAGTTTGTGGCATAACCAGCTGTATCTTTTGATTGTGATGGCTTAGAAGTTTGATTTTTACACCTCTAAGGGATTGCATACCTGAGTATTTTATATGATTTTAGTCTTGATACCTTTACGCGTTCCTGAGAAAAAGAGTTCCGTTTTTTTTCTTTTTGAGGTACGGAACCCTAAAAAGGACAATAACGCATTGGGCGAGGAAAAACTTTTTTCTTATATTTCATATGCTACAATGCGGCAAAAAAATATCTTATTTGAGTAAATGAGATAGAATAAAAGTAAGAAAAGTGAGATAACGTTATTATCTCACTTTTATATATTTTAGATTGACATTGTGTCTAAATAAATGACACTGACAATAAGACCTACACATTAGAAAAATAAAATAATAAATAATAATAAATATAATAAATATATACGGACAAATCACACAGATAAAGTGTCATACAAATGGTATCTAAGTTTATAGATATTGAGTCTATTAAGACCATGTAATAATCTTGAACGCAACGTTACACATTGTAATTTGCATATATTGTCAATAAAAAAAGAAATACAAAAACGTGTATATTTTGGTTTTATTTACCTTTGCAATAACTTTAGGGCTAATTGGACCATCGTACGGGCAGCCCACAACACACGACACATAACCGCGAACCCGCAAACCATCCTTGACGGCCTGGTCGGCCACCTCTTTGAACCGCCTTAATCCTTCTTCCACAGAACAGTTCAGATTCTTCTGGGAAAATCCCTCTGAGCCAGCCGGGAAAATGGCTACTTCCTCCACATTACATTGTTTCTGTTAAGAAATAAAAAAATTTGACTTTAAATTTTATTTTTTTTACTTAAGTACTAATACATACTAGCCTTCGCTCGCGTGTCCGCTCTTATCAAAGCCGATCCATCGAGAATTTCCGGGATCCGTTTTCCGGGATGAAAGGTGTCCTTTCCCGAAACGTAAAATACCTCCATACCAAATTTCATCAAAATCGGTTTAGTGGTGAAGCATGAAGAGGAAACAGACAGACAGGTGGACAGTATCATAATCATTATCTTATCAGACGCAAGAAGGCCACAGCTGATTTCTGGAATGAACAGTTGGAAACCGCCTGCATTCTGACAGAATGACTGCGTTCAGACAGAATGACTTTTACATTTATAATAGTAAAATAGTAATTATGGTTATTAGGTATGGATTTGTATTGGATGGATGGCCTAAGTGCGATCTGTGAGCGAGAGCTCCCGGGTTCTAAACCCGCCGACTCGACCTGTATCTCTGAGTTTGAAGACCAATCTGACTAACTTTTGACATCTATGGTGTATAACGTTTTGATCATCAAATTCAAAAATACATTTGAGGCTTTCGTAAAGCTGGTGTTTTTTCTTTTCTAGGAAAACATCGTGGTGAGTCAGCCTGTACACTGGAGGCGGATATACAGATTTGCCGTTCATAGGCAATTAAATTTGCTAGAAACCATGAGCTACTTTTGCGACATTGTATGCCATCGTTTTCAAAGGACATCACCAATAGCTTATTCACAGCTATACAAATGGAAAAAATGGCGAGCGAAGTGCCCGTTAGATACCCTAAGGCTGACATATAGTCCGAAGTTAAATGACACAGCAATTTACAGAGCTCGAAAAAGGTGAAATACATGAATATGTAATTAAAAACGTCAATAGTACCTAACGATGTAAAATGTTGTATTGACGAGACAAAGTTAATACATACATAGGGGCCTTTAAGTATTAAGTACTTATGCAGATTATCAGCAATTTTTAGCTCCTTCAACCTCTTGTCATCAAAGGTAAGAAAAGCTCTTCTCTCATCCCCTAATATACGTAAATATTATGATTTTCACAAAAATACCAGCTGACATAATATTTGGATGGCCATATATACACAAAAATTTAAACCTTACAGCAATTCCATAGCCTTTAAGATTAGGAACCAGAACAGGGTAATTGACACCAGAAACTCTGTTGAGATTCTTCATCACATCTACACCATCGCTCATCTGCTTCACCCATTTTGGACTGACAAAACTGTAAACAAAGTTAGCACAATGCATCCAAATATAAACAGACAAACCTTCTAGACATGCTTATATAATTACTAGCTGCCCCGGCGAACTTCGTTTCGCCATAAGTTAAAAACTATCCTATCTCTCAAGTTGGATCGAACTGCACATGGTGTGCGAATTTTATTATAATCGGTTAAGTGGTTTAGGGGGGTAAGGGGGAGAACGGATCTAACATCTTTCCGGCCCCAATTGTCATCCTCACCTGCTCGCACTAGTGGTTCGTATGAATAGCTAGTGGCGACAGCTCCTAGGGTGTCGCGGTGCCCCCTGCTAGACAACGGACGAGGCTCTGGCGACCGAGCAATGGCGGTATAACCACACACCCAACCGGGCAACCGGGTGGAAGAGGCTACAGCGGCCTTGGGGAATAAATAACCCCTAAAATGTCTGGTGCAGAAGGCAAGGGGAAACCACTGCAACTAATTCCCAAGATAGTCAACATGGAAGCACATCAAGATGGAATACGAGTATCGCCATGCAATCCGCTTAGCAACCGGCGCCGCGCACGATCCGGGGTGCGCGGTGGGAAATTGGCTACCGGCCATGGAGGGGTGGAGGACCAGGCTCCCCGTGGAAATTTAGCTACTGGCATCAAATTGAGGCACGTCCAGAAGATAGGGACTTGGAACGTGAGAGGTCTACAAACCGACCCTGGTAAACTCGGTATAGTCGAGAAAGAAATAAATAGATGTGGTGTAATCATATGTAGTCTCAGCGAAACTCACTGGCAGAAACACGGACACTTTGTCACCGAAACCCACGTAGTATACTTCTCTGGGAGTGACCATAAGAGTTGTAGCGGAGTTGGAATTCTTGTTCCTTTATATCTACGGAACTTTGTGTTAGGTTACGAACCGATTAGCGATCGAATGATCAGTATCAAGTTTAAAGCCTCACCAACAAACCTAAACCTCATTCAAGTATATGCTCCTACTAGTTCATCAAGTGATCAAGACATTGAAAATTTTTACTTAGAACTAGAAAATACCATCACGAAAATTCCCAACAGAGAGGTACTTGTCATCTTGGGTGACTTTAACGCCAAAATAGGAGGAAACCCTCATCTGCTTAGTAAATGTGCAGGAAAGTTTGGATTGGGAACTCGAAACGAAAGAGGTGAACGTCTTATACAGTTTGCAACTGAAAATGACATGATAATAGTCAACAGCATCTTTCAGCACCACCCCAGAAGACTTTACACATGGACATCCCCAGATGGAATGCACCGAAATCAGATAAATTACATCCTGATCAAGTCGAGGTGGAAAACATCAGTGAAAAATGCTCACACTTTGCCTGGTGCATGTTGTGGATCAGACCATGAGCTCTTGATATTCAAAATGGGATTGAAATTGACAGCGGCCAGAACACCTCAAAAGCAAAAGAAGTTGGAAGTAAAAGACAGTCCTAAGTTTCTTAAATCAATAGAGAGTAAATGGGATAAGTGGGCTCATACAAAGCATGAAAGTGAATCTCCTGAAGAACTGTGGAGTCGAGCTAAGGAACTCATCGTTACGGCAATCTCCGAATCAAACCCACCACCAAAATCTCGGAAACGGCAGCATTGGATGTCTGACGCCACTCTTGATTTGATAGAGGAAAGACGTAAATTGAAAGCAAAAGGCGCAAATGTTAGAGAGGTCAACTACTTATCAGCTCGTATTCAAACAGAAAGCAGGCGAGAATATAACGCTTATTTCTGTAACATATGCGATGAAATTGAGGCCCATGCTAGCAAATATGAATCCAGAGACCTCTACCACAAAATCCGCTTTATTACAAAATCCCTGCCTACCAAAACTTGGGCCGTCCAGAACAGTAGAAGACAAGTGGTTACTGACATAAATGAAATCTCGGAAGTCTGGAGGACTTATTGTCAGTCTTTATACCTAGACCCTCAGTCGACAAATTTTACCTCCACTGAACCTGGATGCGAAACAGAACCCAATATATTAAGATCTGAGGTTAACGCAGCCATCAAACAACTTAAGAATGGAAAGGCTGCAGGCAGAGATTTAATCCCGATAGAAACAATAAAAGCCCTCGGTGAATATGGTGCCTCTATATTTCACACTATCTGCAATAGGATATGGCAGACAAATACATGGCCTAATGATTGGACACACACAGTCTTCACACCCTTGCACAAAAAAGGTTCTACGAAAATTTGCAACAATTATCGTCTAATTGCTCTTATATCACACGCAAGTAAAATCATGTTGCATATTCTCAATGTAAGACTGAAGGCATATTTGTCCAAGGAAATTGCACCGGAGCAGGCCGGGTTTGTGAAAGGGAAGGGCACAAGAGAGCAGATCTTCATCGTGCGTCAGATAATTGAAAAATCACGAGAGTATAACAAACCGATCTATATATGCTTCGTCGACTTCTCCAAGGCATTCGACTCTGTGAGGTGGCCAGTGCTGTGGGACACACTCATACGGATGGGGACGCCTAAACACCTAGTACACCTTATACGACAACTCTATGAAGAGGGCACAGCATCAGTAAGGGCAGACGAGATCATGTCAAAAGATTTTCATCCTAGTACAGGTGTTCGTCAGGGATGTATAGTGTTCCCACTGCTTTTTAACATCTACACAGAGCTAATCATGCGCATCGCTTTGGAGAATTGGAATGATGGCGTCACGATCGGTGGTTACAGGATTTCCAACCTGCGTTATGCAGATGACACCACGCTATTTGCTTCTAGTGCTAACCTTATGGAGCAACTGTTACACAAAATGGAACGTGTAAGCCATGAATTCGGATTAAGAATCAACCGCAGTAAAACCAAGATAATGATCATAGACCGCGCAAACAACAACTCGCCAGAAATATCTGCAATTGGAAACTGCGAAGTGGTATCGTCCTATATATACCTTGGAGCCTTAATCTCCAACGGTGGAGGCTGCATAGATGAAGTGAAGCGACGTATGGCAATTACGAGAACTGCTATGGACAAGATGAAGAAAATATGGAAGAGCCATAATATTACAAAAGCCACTAAGATCCGGCTGGTACGAACACTCATTCTCCCCATATTTCTATATGCCGCAGAAACATGGACATTGCGAGAAATCGAAAAGAAAAAGATAGACGCGCTGGAAATGTGGTGTTGGCGAAGAATGCTTCGAGTGTCATGGACGAAATTTCGTACTAATGCTTCCATATTAAATGAACTCGGTATCAAGCAGCGGTTATCAAGTATAGTACAGACTCGCATACTTAAGCTTTTTGGCCACATCTCGAGACGAAATCATGACTCGATTGAACGTCTTGTTGTCCAAGGCAAGGTAGAAGGCACTAGACCACGCGGAAGGTCTCCGATGCGGTGGACTGACCAGATAAAGTCGCTGGTTGGCGAGGCTATACACAAGTGCACCAGATTGACTGCAAGCAGGGAGAGATGGCGGGACATCGTACGGCGAGCTACACCTGCCCCCCCGAATCAAACAACATGTTGACCACGACCACTCTGCCAAGAGTGATACGAATAAGAAGAAGAAGTGGTTTAGGAGTCCATTGAGGACAAACATTGTGACACGAGATTTATATATATTAAGATAAGATATCAAGAGGATTTTAAATATTTTATACTGCATTGCAGTATATGAAAGATTATTAATCCTCCAACTAGTACATAGTTTTTTTTGGTTTCCATACCCAAAAGGGTGTGGGCCGGGATTTCTTTACGTGGTCGATATTCCTGTTCATCGTACCTCTAGATTCGCCTCCTCGTTCATTATGTGAATCGCGAAGGAGTGGAATTCCCTCCCCGCATCACTGTTTCCCAACTTGTACAATTTAGGGATTTTCAAGGCAAGAGTGAATAGGCATTATTTGAGTTTGTGTGTACCACCCTAGACCTCATTGTTGCTTAGCACCAGGCAAGATAGAGGTCAAACGCACTGAAATTATTCATAAAAAAAGGGTAAAAACAGAATGCTGTTACTATCCCTCCACTAAATATTCATCCTTCTCTACAATTTATTTGTAGATCCTTCTATCACAGATGACAGAGCTGTATCTATTGAACTGTAGAGACTTAATTTTTTTATTGAATGTGTAGTTCAATAACTGCTATAACAATAAATAATAAAAACAAAATTAAATTAGAAATTAAGGTTAGACCTCATTTAAAACAATTTTTTTATGTATGTTTTTTTAACAATGAAAAAGACTTATATATTGTTTGGTGGTACACAACCCTTTGTGTGCGATTTAGATTAGCTCTGAGCCAGATTTGTTTGTAAGGGCCGCGCCACACTGTATTGGCATGGCATGGGATGGCATCGGAAGCGACGCGTCATTTCATAACAAGCTATTTAACCGCAGTTTATCAGGGAGAGGGATGCCTGAAAAACAGCGCTATGCTCGGACCTTATTCCGAGCTAACAAAAGCTGAGGCATTTGCCATATATTAATAAACACGTTTTTATAAAAGGGGATTTTTGGTTTGGTAATAAATGACTTTTTTGTTTTATTTTATAAAATGACCGCCCGCGACCGCGCGTCACCTCGAGTTAGCTCGAGCCGTCGCTCGCTCGCGGGCGTATAGTCATCTTATACCACTAGACATAAAGGTTATAATAGCTTGTTCTGAAATGACGCGTCGCTTCAGATGCCATCCCATGCCAAACCAGTGTGGTCCGGCCCTAAGCTGAATAAGATATCATTAAAAAACATTACCCAAGAAACCTTATATTTTGTAATTAAATATAACTCATAGATAACACACATTTCAGTTTGTGATATGTATAAAGGCATTAAGCCATACAAAAAATGTTACATAATGTTAAAACTTTGTCATATTAAATTATGTAATAATGGGTTACTCATGTATGAAGTCAGCTACTGGCAGACATGTTTCAACCTCATCCGGAGGTCTTCCTCAGGGCGAATGTACACTGAGCAGTGCGGATCGGGACATCGGATGCGCGTCTCGAGGAAGACTTCCAGATAAGGTTGAAACATGTTCATCGTTCGTAACCAGTAGCTGACTTCATACTCACGTATGAAGTCAGCTACTGGTTACGTACTTGTTATATAATTTAATAATGTCTATATCTCACTTTGTAATAGTTTTGTGGAAACAATGTAGATGCCTCATAACCATAAGACAAAACATCTAATCAGTATGGAAAGGACTAGCTTAAAATGTATTACAATACTCATAACTAGTTCAGTTAGAACTAACTTGAAATACTGCCAGCTGTATTTATCCAAAAATGTAATAATGATAAGTCAGCTTTATGGTACTTTCATATTTAATAAATAGTATAACATTCAGTACATAAATAAATACCTGGCCGATTCTATGTCCCTTATTCCAGCCCCTGCGAGCTTGTCTATTAGCTGAAGTTTGATGTCAGTAGGCACAAGTTTTGCTTCATTCTGTAGTCCATCCCTTGGTCCAACTTCATAGATTCTAATCTCTGACGCTTGTTTACTCTAAAAGTAAAAAGAAGTCAATAAAGACACTAGATTTAAAGTATCTGTTAACATAAGCTCACCCTTCATAGTGTCAGAAAATGGACCCTGGGCTCCGTCGTATGTTAGCTGGGGATGCAACTAGAAACAGACTTAGATGGGACATAGAAATAGTTAACTTTAAGTTCGCCTTTATGTACTGCACAAAACAAGATTAATCGTACTAGATGTAATTTGTGTACTTGTCTGTCATAGTAAACTTTACACCAGCTATAACTGTTTGCGTGAACGTATTCTATTGGAATATACATCAATATTGTTTTACTTACAGCATGTCGACTTAAACAAAGTTTTCCAACAGTTTTTAAAGAATAATATCTTGGAAAAGAAAACATATTACTCTTTTAAACCTACAAATCGGTGCTGCCAACGCAACGTTTTATTTCCTATGATAATATCTTGAAGCCTTTTTATTCACTATTTGCACATATTTATCAAATAAATTATCATAATGCCCGGTGTTTTGCTTTTGATAAGAGACGGCGATGATAACGTCATCCATCGATGACGTTTGTAGTGTTGCAAGTGGTAAATTAATAACTATTCTCGAATCGAATATCGTCATATTCGGGCCGTGGGCGGGTGCTGAGGTGCTACTTCTATAATTCAACGAAGAAATAATCTCGCTGCGAAAGATTTCCTGAGTACTAAATTGGGCAAAAGTTCACACAGGCCCACACCCGACGTCTCGCCCAATGATATTTCATCCGGTCCAAAAGATTTATTTTAGTGTAGAAATGTTTTCTGAAAAATCGCATGTTAAGTGCGGCCAGTCTGCAGTCCTCTTTGCTCGATTTCTAAACGCAGACATCAATGTGACGTTTGACGTATGTCGTGGCAATAAATACAACAAATGTGACAATTACATTTGCTCTGGAAAAACGGAAAAACGCCGGCTTAAGTTAAAATTCGTTTTAAAATACAATTACAGTACATACAAATTGTTGTTATTAAAATGGGTTGAGTATAATTTGAAACTGAGTTACTTGAAGTATTCTATAACGTAACTACATAACCAAATTTCATTCCTGTTTTTTATTTATTTTCAGCTGTAAACAGTGGTACGTCGTTTGTATTGTCGTCAATTCTGGCTTTGCTGATATTCTCGTTAATGCAGTTATACAAACCTTTCCTGGTTCGGTCTCCAATGACGATAATATTTGGTGGTTATCTTGGATCAGTCCTGTTCATGTTCTTCGTTACTGTATCCTTTTCATAATATTATCATGTACTTGATCGGATTTAAGATATCTAGAATAAGGTGAGCGAAGTGGTAACTAAGGTGCCGCCAACGACGGGCCGACCCCAAGACTAAATACCAAAGTCATTAATGCCAACTAGCAATCAATAGTTTCTTTGGGATTTGTGGTTTAATTTTGCTTAATGCTATTGCATATAGCAAAATTAAAAAACTTTAAAAAGTTGTTATTGTATATTCTAATTAATATATATTTAATAATATTTTCAAGGTTTTAGTTTGCAATTTGTGGTACAATGTCTATATAATATTTTTTGTTATTTCCTGTTTTTATTTCTTGCATCCTTAACATAATATCACAGGCTGTTGGTAACTTGGAGGCAGCATTATTTGGCAAGAACTTTCAGCTGAAACTACCAGAAATCATTATATCCATGGCAGTATCATTGGTTGCAGCTGGTATGGTGCACAGAATCTGCTTTACTACATGGTATGTAAACCAATTTTTGATAGATTAATGTCATGACTAAAAATAAACACCTCACAATGAATATTTCATAGTCTGTTACATTAATACTAGTAGCTAGACCCTAACTACCTTAACCCAGGCATATGAATCTGCGGCATTATGGAAGTTAAAGCGCAATAAAGATACTTACATACATATATCCTGAAAACATACATTTCTTTTTTGGCCATTTGTGTAGGCTTAGCTAAGATATTTTAAAAATAAATAAAAACAGATGATTTTATTTGAAATCATGAATTTTTCAATATATGTACCTGGTCTGAGGTACCAAGAATGATATTAGGTACTGTTCATCTGGCTGGCTGGTTCAACATAGTCATCATTCCAGCCGTAAGAAGTCTACTGCTGGATAGAGGCCTCACCCAAGGATTCTTTGCTCCATGGGAGGTTATTGATATACCCACCATATCACGCTTGGCAGGAGGGTTGGTGAGCGCAAATTCTTTGGTTTCTTGTGCTTCTGATGCTGCTGCTCATTGGAAGCATTTTAAGCTGGTGAAGGATAGGAATTTGATGGATTTGGGATCAACATTAACATAAGCTGGTCAAATAAGAGATTTATGTACTCCAAATAAAGCTGAAGTTCAACTCATTGTTTGACTCGATGTTCTAGATATTGTAAATATTTACTTGTAATTTTTTGTTTCAGTTTGATCTTCTCTATTATGACAATTTACTATCTTAATAAGCTCTCTCAAAAAGCTTATGCTTCTGCCGTTCCTGCGCCTGCTCCAGTGAAGAGCCGTCGCCACAAGTAATTAATACTATTTAGTTATTAATATTTTTGTAATTAATGGTCACAATAAATTTTTTCTACATGATTTCTGTATTTTGCAACCAAGCCTTCCTGGCCTGCAACCCACGACACGCGTCATCGTTTAGGGGCTACGTCAGCAAAAGTAGGAAAAGCTCTTCCCTCCCCCCAAGCTGATAGCGGTAAATATGCAAATAAACGTAAAATTGGTCTCATTTTTCGTTTATTTGCAAAATATTGCTGACGTCATCACCACAGAAACTCCCCACGTCCCGCATCCCAGCCTAGACCATTAATCAGTCGGTAAGGGGTCATTGAAATATTACGTAAGCAGCAAAAGGCTTACGTAGTACTTGAATGACCCCTTACCTACTGATTACCACTACTAAGTCTCCGCTGTCCGTGTGTCAATTTGTCTCGCGTAAAAACTAAAAACCAAAAGTGCGAATCCCATTAGCACTTGGCCGAATCTATAGAAGATGGCATGGTTTATAGTGTGATATACTGTGTGTGACCTATATTGCCTCGCGTGCGCTATGCTGCAGGCTGCTGGAGATAATAGAAATACTGTATATCCTGAGTACGTTTCAAGAAAACCACATCAACACCCCTATTCTATGTAATTAATTTGATTACTACTTTGGGTGTGTGGTGCAGTGGCGCAGCTAGGCGTGACGCGTCGTGTAGCGAGCTTTTTTTTTTGAGTAGCTTAGGATTTGCGAAAAAAAGTCACAAAGCCTCGCGAAACGTGTCTTGCCCACGCCCAACTTAGGTCTTGGGCTGACACTGGTATGGTGTCCGAGTATTCAAGCTGCATTTAGACAGTTAACATCTAGTGCGCGTTTATCTCTACCTGCCACAACCTAATAATATTTACCTCTAACTACCTAAGGAACAAAACCATGCAAATCTTATTGGCTTCCGGATGGACTGAATGAAATGATTCTTTCAGTTTGAGACAGTTTGGTTTTGGCACTCGCACCCTTATTCCGTACTCGCACCCAACTGATTTGTAGAGATAAGTAGCAGTCCCAACCTGATATCGAACTACATAACTATGTAAACTACATAGGTATGGTCAAGTATGGTTTAATGTTAAATTATGAAAGGATCGCTAATAAATAAATAAAAATCAAACATTGGAAAAGCCGATCCAATAAACGGACGAATATTCAAGATTCCTCTTTAAAGGCATGCCATTGCCTAAGATACGAACTAAGGATATGAAAATTTAATATTAATTAATATTCGTAGCATTGTTAGCCAGGGTCTCTGCGTACATTAATGGCGAGCTCCGTGGCGCAGTTGTCAACACGTCATGAAAAACGATATTTTTCAGATTGACCTGGGTTTTGGATGTTAATCTTATAAGTATCCTAACTAATATTATAAATGCGAAAGTGAGTTTGTTTGTTTGTTACGCTTTCACGCCGTAGCTACTAAACCGATCATCATGAAATTTTGCATACAAGTTCTCTGGAATACCGAGAAGAACATAGGCTACTTTTATCCCGGGATATAGTACTTTTCCCGAGGGATCGACATTGACGCGGGCGGAGCCGTGGGCGAAAGCTAGTCTATTATAAAATATAGTATCGTTGAGTTAGTTCCTACGACACAAGTTCACAACTTGCTGCGGGGCTCAATTTGTGTGATAGTCCCTATATATATTATCTATTACCTACTTTTCGGCTGGAGATCTACTTCATACCTAGGTACCATAATAGCGCCATGCTCACGTTAGTATCATGTTGTCTTCGTTAGCCCTACTATTGGAAGCTTAGTCAAAAAGTGCTTGGGTGGGTGCTAATAATGCAGAAAATTGCACTTTGTGTGTTGTACTGCACTTTAACAGGTCTTAGTGTTAAGATTCTGTAAGAGGTAAAAAGTGGGAATTCGTTCTTATGACTGTGATGTGGACTCAGTGGCGTAACAATACAATGGGGCCCATGAGAGTTGAGGAAAGCGAGCAGCTTTTTTTTTAAACTACTATGTAGCTAGCTCCAAGTGTGCTTTCGCTACTGCTACCGGAGACTGGAGGCCCGTGGCATTTTGCCAGCTTGCCACCCTATAGTTATGCCAATGTGTAGATTAATTTAAAAAAATAAAGAGAAAATTTAAGTGTCTCTCTCATTTGAGCATGTTCAGGTTGCATCCTCAGCTGGGGTTCTTTGGAGGCCGGGGTCCGCTTTCCGGCTTTTTCTTCTCTACTCCGCTTAGGAAAGATATCGTGTTTATTTGTAACGGATAAAAACTCAACCTATTTTAAAAAATATTCACCGAAACAGCGATAGCAATAATGTAACCCAAGGTATTAACATTTTACTTACTGCATCCTCACCTTAGATGGTTAGGGGGCCCGGATAGATTGCATGATAGTCGCTGAGTACCTACACGCCTCGGGAGACAGCTAGTGTGTAGGAAGCATTACATATACCTACGCTTACAAGTAAAACTAAGAACGTGGCCATGTTATTCTGAGAGAGAACATGCTCAGGTGTTCGTAATTGTTGTAAATAATATCTTAATTCTACCTATAATGCAGTTTTCGTAATTGCGTTGCGATACCTAGATGCACATTGCACGTACCGGCAACCTCAGCTTTGGTTTCTTGCCAAGCCGGTCTGGCCCAGTGAATCCCACTGCCAAATAATAAATGTCAGGTCATGTCACACCTCTATTCTGTTCTGTGTCTGTTAGTCCTTTACATACAGATGTGAGAGCACTAGGTCACTGTGATCCAGGTTTTTACCTATAACAGGGTCTACCCTGTTATAGGTAAAAACCTGTTGGTCTGTTATAGGTAAAATCCGGTTGGAGTCTCCAACGTTACTTTTCATTGTTTTATTTACGTACTTACGGAGAAAACAAATACGTTTTTACTTTTTAGGGTTCCGTACCTCAAAAGGAAAAAACGGAACCCTTATAGGATCACTCGGTTGTCCGTCTGTCTTTCAAGACCCTTTATCTCAGGAACGCGTAGAGGTATTGAAATTCATATCAAATACTCAAATCTGTTGTTCCTGGCAGTTGTAAAAAAATCAAGCTTCTGAGCCAACGCAATCAAAAGATACAGCTGATTATGTCGCAATTTTTCGTGTTTTTTCGACATTCGCAAGGGAATCAAAACCTACAGGGTACTTCCCGTGACCACAGAATCTTGAAATTTGGTACGAAGCAACGTTCAATAGCACAGATATAGGAAAAATTGAGAAAAGTATACATTTTTAATAACATCATATAATAAAAATAATTTTCCGACACTTGCAAGGGAATCAAAACCTACAGGTTACTTCCCGTGAACTCAGCATCTTGAAATTTAGTACGAAGCAACATCTTATAGCACAGATAAAGGAAAAATTTCGAAAAGCACAAATTTTGAGTTATATCATATAAAAAAAATAGATTTTTAATAATTTCAAACTTATTATATGTACGGAACCCTTAGTGCGCGAGTCAGACTCGCACTTGGCCGGTTTTTTTTTCTTCTACCAGATTACCCTTAGACAAACCTATGATACATATATATCTATGTAGGTATAGGTATATAATATCTACAACAAATTCCCTACGTTTTATTTAAAACATTGATACAGGATACGGTATGTACCTATATATCCCTTACTTAATAGGATAACAATACTAAGTGTTTTTAGGACCCACAAGCAAATGGAATCAGAAAATAGCCAGCCATTGTTGGCTTGTGGATAACGCTATTGTTTGATAATGTACTTATGCCATAGTTATGACCTCGAGGTTTCCGCATATTCGCCTGATCTACTGTAACAATTTTATTTTAGAAACAATATATTATGTAATGAAAAAAAATATTTAAAAATAATATTTATTTTACGAAACAAATATAGGCATTTTCAAACGATGTAGCTTATTATTAGAATATAAATAATGTACCATTACATCCACAAGTTGTTTGGAATAAACATACTTTTCTCTTAACTTTTAGATAATTAAACTAATGAATTTAAGAGTAAGTAGTTTATATAAAAATCATAAAAAAATAAAATATCTCAATTGCTAATCTTTGTTACAAAAAAGAATACATGTGTTTATACGCGGTCTATACACTTTTAAGGCACCTGGGATGTAGGCACAGTTACAAGCAGCTTAATTTTGACAAAATTTTTAAAAGGAATAAATTAGTATTTTTTCAGACCTTATTAGCCTAGTGTAACAAAATCTTAAATAATTTGAATACAGCAACAAATACAACCTATTTTGTTCTGTTTGTCTTTGAATGTTATCACACTTAATATTTGATAAAATAAAATTAAAAAGATAATGGATATTCAAAATAACATTTATATCTACTCTTAATACTTGGCATTCAATACTTATTGTATGCAATTTTTATTAGACAATACTATGACACTGTTAAATTATATAAATAAATTTTGAAAACATTCGATTTTCATTTTTCAAAATAGTTTGCAGTTTACCTTATAATATAAACAATAAATTTAACATAATTATTAATGGAATATTTTATTATCTTATCAATATTGCACAACGGCATACTTTTTAACTTAGTGAAAGTAATTTTTGCACTAACCAGAAATTTAATAATATGATCCTAACATCACAACAAAATCAACTCACAAATAAGTTATGTTTTAGTCTTTATCATGACAAAAAATAATATTTGGGGCAGATCTATTGGAGCATTTAAAACTGGACTATTTCAGTTTTAAATGCTCCAATAGATCTGCCCCTAGGCATGGATGGAATTTAATTACACCTACTTTAATAACATTACAAGATTCTTAGTCACCAGTTCTTTATAATGCATGTGAGTCATACTCAACACGGTGTCTTGTTAGTACATCATTATCTTCATTCATTCATAATCAGTGGCCTCCCGAAATATTATTTCCTACAAATAATATGATTTTAGAATGTATCAAACAAATGTAAAAAAATCTGAAGGGCTGAATTGTATGTATTGTGAATGAATGTATAAAAAGTATGTACAGTTGGCAACATGTTACATTATGAGCAATTCTGACAGGATTCCTCTCAAACTCCATCAACACATCATAGTACCACAATTTGTTGATGTGTAAATATTATTTGAATACAAAAAAAGCAATATTTTTGATTATTTTGCTGATCAATCCAGTTTGCGTAACTCTGTCACCTACTGTACTCTACACATACAAACAAACATTTATAAAATTTGGCACTTAAAATATTACCAGTACTTGTATAAAAAAAATGGGGTCAATGTAAAAATAGTTTATACTTATTTTAGTTAATATTATTTAAATTGTGAAAATTTTTGTTTGTTTTGCCATCCTTTAGCACAAAACAAATCAAAAGACCAGCATGAATTTTTGAGTATACTAGAGGCACTGAAGATTGTTAAAGGTTACATTTTGTCTAAAATCATCACTGATTCCTGAAGGACACCCATAGAAGAATGAGCGCGCGTGTAAATCCGCGGGCAATAGCTAATGTCTAATAATTATAAGAATTTTGAAAGTATGTTCAAAAAAGTGGCAGAATGTTATCTAAAAGGAAGCAAGATTAAATCTGTAGATTGCATATAAATCAAATGGAAAGTTGAATAACAAAATTTGCATTATTGTTCCATTTTAACCAATTCATATCACAGATACATGCTAAGGCACAAGTTTCAAACATGACACCACTGTTTTATGGATGTGAAGAGCTGTGGTGAAAGTAAATTCAACATTTATTACTGCAAGTTTGACATTTAGCTCCGATGGACCCAATGTCTGCTTTCTCCACTTGTATGGATCTACATTGATATAAAATAGTAGTGTGAAATAACTGTAATTACATGTTAGAATAAAAGTAATAGAAAAAAAATATATATTTGTAAATCATTTAGCACAAAATCTTATGGATGATTTCTTTTAGTGAACTAAATATTACCTCACAAATAAGTAACAAAAATAAATAAAACAATTCAGTAATCATTGTGTAGAAAAACAAAGCAATCATTAATTTTGTAAAATCTACACAAACACCAACAATTTTGATTTCATTATTACATGCAAGTGGAAATACTTGGTTGTGTAATATCTGTCAATTGAGTTACTTATTTCTTATATGCATGCTATTGTTTCTAACATATGGATTTTGTAAGATTCTGGGTGTAGTTTCCATTACTCTTAAGAGCAGCTCATCTAAGTAGTTTTCTAGATCCTTGTTTTTCTTCTTTTCTGCCTCTGCATCTCTCTGCAGATTGTAGATGAGGACAATAAGATCTTCTCGAGACTTTCCATCAAATTGCTCCAACACAGTTTTGGGGATACTATTGTAGGCCAGATTAATTGAATCTTCTTCTACAATATTCTCCTCACCAACAATAATTCTTTCCTCTAGTAATTTCTTGGGTTTACTGTTATTGCCAAACTTCTTAAAGAATTTAGGGCTTGGCTTTTCTTTCAGTGAACTTGGACTATCAAGCTTATTGTTTCTTTCCAGGCTCGAGGATTTTTCTTTATCAATAAGAGTTTGACTGTTCGATTTTGATCGTGGATATAATTTTTGGGACCATTCATCATTTTTGTCAATAATTTGTGTTGGTGCTTGGGGTGGAGTAAATGTATCCAAATTTAAGCGAACAGGTTTCTGAGGAATGGTCTTATCTGGGTTGGCCAAGTTACTACTTGTAGATCTTCTAAGAAATTCTCCTCCACCTAGATTTTCCAGTGACGCATTAACAGGTGAAGGGGTGTATTTGTGGCCCCGAGGCAAAGTGTGTACATTCAAAGAACTTGCAGAGCTTTTGTGAGATAAATCATCAAATGCAAACTCATCTTCATCTTCACTAATGACTCCAGGATCAGCTTCTGCAGGGAATCTGGGTTCAAATGACTTGGGTGTGTAGTGCTCTGGAGTGGAAACTGCAGAGCCTTTCAGATTTCCTATGCTATCACTGAGAGATGAGGAATCACTCTTTTTATCTTTTTTGTTTAAATTTATTTTAGATCCTAGATTTTTAGCAAATTTTTTAATACTTTTACGTTTTTCGATACTGCCAATACTCATAAGACTGCCTCCGACATTTTGAGCGATGCTAGACAAGGAAGACCTGTGTTTTTCTTTTTTGCTAAGGTCAGTGAGACTTCCTTCTTTCACTGTGAAGCCGATTTTGACCTCCAATTCGCCTCTTTTCTTGTCATTTTCTTTCCCAGCTTTGCCCTGAAGAGGATACCAGCGGTTTCTTGGTCGTTCGTAGACATCGAGGTCTTTTAACGGAATCGATACTTGACCTAGTAAGTGGTCCTTAACAAAATCTTCGTCCCAAACCTTCAACACGATTTCAGCTGTGTTTCCGTGTGAAGGAATGTGTAACTCGCACTCTTCTAGCCACTCAACACTCTCAGTAGCTTTGTGTTTGACTGAAGTTTGGAATTTTTCTTTGCCTAGAGCAATAGTCACAAAACAGTTATTTGCACCGTTTTTACCTTTGATCAGCAGTCCCCGCGCTCTTTGTACGGTAACTTGCACATGAGTTGGATCCCACATTTTAGCTTTATTAGAGCGAAACACAAATTACTTATAAACAAAGTAGGTAAGAATCATCAAAATGAAAATAATAAACGATGAGCTGTCGTCCGTCACCGTCACCGACGGAATGCATACCCCATAGACAATAGAACGAATGAACGACATCTTCATCGTCGGATTTGACAGCTGAATGAACACTTGTGACTCTTCCCGAGATAGGGTAGCTATTTATGAAACGACGCGTCGTCACCAAGACAAGGAGTCCTATTATTGAAATGACGCCGTACGTAAACGAGCGATTTCTATACAAAAATCACTCTATGACGAGTGTCACACTTTCAAAAATAGTACCCAAGTTGTCACACACGTCTTCTCTATGTCATGAAAAATAACATTTTGTCGTATTTTGAAACTGTCGCTCGCTTGAGCTTTAGTTCAGCCAACCTATAGCAAAAAAATATTTTCTTCTTGTTTCACACTGAAAATATTTAAAACGTTTCTATAAACATTTTTACAATATTTATGAGGTGTTGTGGGGTACTATTTTTTTAAGTGTGACACTCGTCTTCTAGTGATTTTTGTATGGAAAAATCGCTCGTTTACGAACGGCCTCGGTTCAAAAATAACACTCGTGGGTGCCCGCCGAATGAATAAATTACGCTAATTGCTTCTAAATGAAGTTTGAGGGCCTAATAGGTTATGCAACCAATAATAGCAAAAAATATACCTATATGTATTAACATATACTCATTATGTATAGTCAAAGAATATATACTATAGAAAGCAAACCAGATGTAAGGAAAATAAAAACTTTTATTCGAATTTATGCTGTTTTTATTTTATTAAACTGTATATTTTCAACTTCGATCAATTTTCCATTAAAATCTTCTTGCTCTGGCATTTGATGGATGTTAATTTCACATACACATAAGTCACATTGAACTATGTTGCTGTAATCTATTTGGCACTGCATTTTTAACGTGATAGGATATCATCATATAAATCGATGAACACCGGCAGCATGCACAGAAATTAACAGCAGCAGTAGCTGCTGGTGCTGCTGCAGCTGAAGCTAGAGTCTGTTATGTGTTGTATGTGTGGAGGCTGTATGTGACACTTTTGACAGTTGTCTGAACTGAACATCTCAGTGCTGCCGCCTGCTTAGCGACATTTCATAAAACCCTCAAGATGGCAAATATTTAGTAGAGGTAGGTATTTCAATAGAAAAAAGTATCCCAAAAAAAAAACACTCCATGTACACTACATGGGAAAATATTCCCCAACCTGGCAACTCATAAGACTCGGCAGTCAACGTCATCACTTTTTGACAGATTGTCAATGACATTGACATAGTCATGTGATGAAGCATGGGAATATTGCTTATAATCCTACATTGGGATTTTTTTTCAAAAATTTATAAAAAAATGAATTTTAGATAAAAAAAAATTAAAAAAAATTCTGGAAGTATTTCAGTAGCGAGAATGACGAGATGCGAAAATGACCAGTTGCGAAAATGACGACTTGCGAAAATGACGAGTTGCGCCAGCATGACTAGTTGCGTTTATGACGACTTGCTACTAATCCGGCAGCTCATGCGATGCTCTCAAAATGGCATTTCCTGACTTTGAAAACGAGTGTGTCTCGCCTTGCGTTTTAGTGACGCGCCGATTTGAAATAGCCCTTCAGCGATACTATTATTGAACGCGTGCCGCGTGACTCACTAAACGAGTGATTTACTTATATATGTACGTCTTATTAAAAATGGAATAAATGTAAAGACTACCAAAAAAAAAAAAACATTGACAAACTTGACAACCTAAAATAGACACCGAACAGCAAAAAAAATACCCTAACCAAAATTAGAAGTCCTAAAATTACTCTGTTGCTCTACCTACTTTAAGACTGCACTTAAAATTGTACTTTACAACCAAATTTAGTAACTGATCACCAAATTTAGTAAATGATCACCAAAAAGGAGCTAATAATTGTGCTTTTTCACCCAAAATTCACCGTTTGATTGGTATAAAATGTTACTCTACTACCAAATATGGTACATATCATAAAGAGATTGCAAACATATACATTCGATGCGTATGAGTTTTGAACATTTTGGAATATTGCACCGTATATAATGGTCGTGGGTTTGATTTCCACGGGAAGCATACTTTGTTTAGTTGTTTCCAGTTTGGTTAGGACATTGCAGGCTTGAATCACCTGATTGTGTGATAATAAAGATGATTCCGTGCTTCGGAAGGCACGTTAAGTCGTTTGTCCTGGCTGCCATCTGGTAATCGTTAAAGGAACTACGTCAGAGGCCGAGAGGCGGTTATAAAGAACTCTGACACCAGGGTGTACATGGTCGATTGACCGTGACGCCTACTCGAAGTGATGATGATGATCAGACCTGTAATGGTACTTATAACCAACATGGGTGCAAAGTTCTACTCAATTAAAACGAATCAGACACCTATCCAGTCCAAACACCAGGTAATTGCTGTACATTGTTGAGGAGTTCCCTCGATTGTCTTATGGGTCCATCATCAGATCGACTCCAGACCTTCATTAAATAGTAGTGCGTTAAGTTTATAACGAAAAAAATTACAAACGCACTAGTCGCCACTACGATTTTCGAAGGTTCCCCTCGATTTCTCTGGGATACCATCATCAGATCCTGTTTTCCTTATTATGGTATGGTATCCCTTGGGATATCTCCTTTTCAACAAAAAATAATCATCAAATTCGGTTCATAAACGACGAAGTTATCTGCGAACACACAGAAATATTTATACGGTAAATTTTACTAAATCTAGTGGTTCGATAAACATAAGCCAATTAAAAATAACCAATATTTTATAATCAGTTATTAGTATTAAATTAGGATTTTCTATGATTTACATTTTGCATATTACAATATTTTAATTAATATGTGTTTTATTTAACCTTTACATTATTACTGTTACTTAACGGGAATACAGGTGCCCACGGGTGTAGCCAGGGGGAGGGTTTTGGGGCTTAAACCCCGCCCCTCCTGAAAAAGTTTAGGGGGGGGGGGGGGGGGGGGGGGCTCAAAATTAAAATAAGAATAGGCGTTCTGCATATCTTATTGATTAGATAATTAACTTTTACCTACACTGAAAATACGGTGGATTTTATGAAAGAGTAAAAATATACAAGGGCGATGGGCCTGTAACTAATAGCTAACGAACGTCTCAATATGGGGGCGTAAACACATGAGAAATTACCTTGTTTGCCGTTCGTTCTTGGTTCCGAACGTTAATATTTTACAACCGCCGTAAATTTATTCGCCGTTACGTGACTAACTGTCTGTTAGTACGTATTTTTTATGGATTACCTGACCGGTCATTTAATTTATGATGCGTCCGTGAACTCCGGCTATCTCAGCGAGCTGTAAGAATTGAAAGTTATGGTGTCGTCAAAAAATTAGGACTTATGGGCTGTGTGCCTACGAGGAATAATGAAGCTTCCTAAACTCCCATCAATGTTCTGATGAACACTAGGCATTTTAGGTTAACATTAAGTTTAATTAAAACTAACTACCCCCGTGGTCCAGTGATTAAGGCGTTTGCCTATAGACCCAGGGGTCGTGGTTCGATTCCCATTGGAAGCATACTTTGTTTAGTTGTTTCCAGTTTAGTTAGGACATTGCAGACTCGAATCACCTCATTCTCTGATAATAAAGATGATTCTGTGCTTCGGAAGGCACGTTAAGCCGTTGGTCCCGGCTGCCATCTGGTAATCGTTAAAGGAAATACGTCAGAGGCCGAGAGGCGGTTATAAAGAACTCTGACACCAGGGTGTACATGGTCGATTGACCGTGACACCTACTCGAAATGATGATGAATTACAATTCTGTATGGTCAAGGGTGTCATCCTCTACTGCCTGTCCGGTGGTTGCAGGTATGGCATCGGGTACGCGCGAAGCCTCCCGAGCTGCTATTTGCTTTTCCCCCATACATCCGAGTGAGTAGGTATCCCAATATATCTCATTCCCTTCTCAAATTCAACAAAATCCTATCCTACCCCAGCTTCAAAATGCTTGCGATGGGTAGCATGATCGGAAGCACAAGAAGCCAAAGAAACTGCGCTCGCCAACCCGCCTGCCAAGCGTGGTGAGTATGGCAATATCCTCCAAGGGAACGAAGAATCCTTGGGAGTGACTCATGTCTGGCAGTGGACTTTTTGTGGCTGATGATGATAACAATTCTGTTTTGGATAATGCATTTAAGGGTTAGGTGCATTTACTACCAAAGAAATTAACCAAATTCGCGTATAATTGAAATCATAATATACTTAAGTACCTAATTAACCATATGTCAAAAGCAAATTTTTCGTGTCATAGATCGGATAAGAGTGCTTTAGTTATTGTTCTGAGGATAAGAGGCACACAAATTGTCAAGTCATTACAACTCATGGCGTTCTACTGCTTTTCGCTCGTTATCGGTTGTACCTCTCATACGATAATGATTGATATAAAACGTCATATTACGTGGAAAATGCATTTTCATCGTAATTATGCGCGTGTATAAGGAGCTTTATATCGTTAATCGAGGCTTAGGTAACTACTCGACGCTAATGCTTGCTTCTAACTTTGTCTAGGCAAACTTTGTAGTGTTCAAATTAATGTTTATGTTTGGTGATGGAAATATCTATCATAATCTAGCGCTTTGCATAAATAGAGAGATTGTATTCAGAATACAACGTGGTTTTGAACCTCGTTTCTAGCTATATTGGAATCTGGGAACCAGAATCTTTAAAGCATACAGAATTGCAAGAAAAAAAGCTGATTGCAAAAAAAAATCGGTTTCTCATATAAAGTTACATATCAGCTGGACGAATTTCTATGGAAGGTCAAATGTTTTTTTTTTTTACCTTTTTAGGGTTCCGTACCTCAAGAGGTAAAAAGACACCCTTATTCGGTTGTCCGTTTGTCTGTTTTAAGACCCTTTTTCTCAGGAACGCGTAGGATATCAAGCTGAAATTTATATCAAATACCTGAGTATTTGAAGAAATACCTGAGCTCTAAAGGACAGTAGACCTGAGTCTATTGTCCTTTAGAGCTGTGAAAAATCAAACTTCTAGCCAACGCAATCAAAAAATATAGCGGATTTGCTGCAAATTTCTCTCGCAAGGGAATCAAAACCTATATGGTACTTCCCGTGAACTGAGAATTTTGAAATTTGGTATGAAGCAACGTCTTACAGAACAGATAAAGGAAAAATTGCGAAAAGTACTTATTAATTTTCAGTTACATTATACATGGTGAAATTTTGATCGTCCTGGACCCTTAAAGGGATGATTCAGCCCGTCGATAAGAACAACTTTTCCTATGGGAACAATGCTGGTAACTCAAAAAAAAAAATAGGCAGTTCCATACAAAAAATTTCGGCCTCCAGGACAAATTGTATGGGAACGTCAAAAAAAGAAAAAGAGATTCCAGCATTGGTCCCATAGGAAAAGTTGTTTAAATGACGGGCTGAATCACCCCCTTAAGGGTCCAGAACGATCAAAATTTCACCATGTATAATATTTTTAATAATTTCAAACATATTCCGTCTTATTATAAAACGAGGACTAACTTTAGTACCTGGTTTAAACCATTATCCGTCCAAAACAAGTCGACACTTATCACTTTGACGTTTGGTCAACTGTATCTGTCAATTAGTTTTGGATGAATAATGGTTTAAACCAGGTACTAAAGTTAATCCTCGTTTTATAATAAGACTGATTATATTTATCTTCTTAATATATATAAATCTCGTGTCACAATTTTTGTCCTCAATGGACTCCTAAACCACTTAACCGATTATAATAAAATTCGCACACCATGTGCAGTTCGATCCAACTTGAAAGATAGGATAGCTTTCGCGGACGAAGTCGCTGGCAACAGCTAGTATATAATAAGTTTTTGATCTAATGATCAATTTAAATTAAGTGCAAATATTTTAAAGAGTGACACCCATCAGCTAGCAAAAAGCTTTAGAAGCAAAATAAAAAAATCAACACGCTAGTTTTCGATATATCTGGACCTAAACATTTAAAAAACAGATGAAAAAAACAACTTGTGTACAAATAAACATTTTCTTGGCCAACAACTTTTTACTATTATCTACTAAGGATACTAGATCACTGACCTAGACGATCAAAACAACAAATTTATCGTTTTTAATAAAATAACAAATTATTTCTTATAAAAAAAAAAAACGCGTTACGATTTCTTAACATTTGTTACTAAAATATTTCTTTAACCTATGAGACCCAGCCCTTTAAATATTTGCGTTCAATCTAAATAGACCTTATATAATGTATGGAACGGAACCCTTCGTGCGCGAGTCCGACTCGCACTTGGCCGGCATTTTTCTTCAAAATCACGCTGTATCAGACTGTCGTCCCAACGCGATTTTCTGATGTAAGTGCACTTCATTGATGAACAAACATAAATATTCAATTTCTTACATCCGATTAGGGAACGCAAATTTGTTAAAAAAATAAGCAAGATTGATTGAGTTATTCTATAAATAAGCAAGATTGGCATTATTTCACTAAGCAGTTTAAACCAATTTCTGTTTCGGTTCATTTGCCCATTGGACTTTACTAACTGCCACATAATAACCTAACCTACTTTCGTGTACGTAAGTGGCCAACTCTGTCGGCCTATTTGCTAACTTAGTGTACAACGTTTTGATAGTCACTTCAAAATACATTGCGGCTTTCTGCCTCCGTGGTCCAGTGGATAAGGCGTTTGCCTGTAGACATGGGGGGTCGAGGCGAAGGGAAAAGTACGATTTCCACGGGAAGCATACTTTTTTTAGTTGTTTCCAGTTGGGTTAGGAAAGGACATTGCAGGCTTAAATCACCTGATTGTCTGATAAGTTAGATGATTCCGTGCTTCGGAAGGCACGTAAAGCCGTTGGTCCCGTCAGAGGCCGAGAGGCGGTTCCGAAGGACTCTGACATCAGGTTGTGCACACATGTGCACCTACTCGAAATGATGATGATGATGATTGCGGCTTTCGTATGATGGACTATTTTTATTTAAGATATATAAAACTGAATGTATTTTGAAGTGACTATCAGAACGTTATACACGTTAGCAAATAGGCCGGCTAGTCAAATTTATCACGCTGCCAAAAGGCATCTGACCTCACAATAAGCTATTATTGATCGCCATAGATAGGTAAAATATTATTGCTACACACAACCCCGTCTAACTAAAATTTAATTTTATATTATTTGTAGAAAAATTAACTGTTACAGAAATTAATCCAACTGGAAGCTTATTTTGTGAAGCATGAACGTTTAATTAAAACGAGTCAAAAGTTTATTAGGTCGAGGTCAGGTGGAAGATTCCAATCGGTTACCAGGTAAAAACCTAGTTATTAGGTTAACAATAACTAGGTATTATCAATTTTGCTCACAACTCAAGCTAATATGTTAAAAATTATTTTATTTAGTAGGTGTTTGAATACCTACTAAATAAAATATTTTTTACTGTGCTTGGCGGTATTTGGTCTCTGTTCGATAATCATTCTTTCTGCCTCATCGGTTATCGCTCTTCGCGACACTTACTCCCTGGGTGCAAAAACTTACTACTATGCTGTAAGTATCTCTTTTTGGGGTTCCGTAGCTCAATGGAAAAAAAAGGGAACCACTTTTTTCCGTATGTCACAACCACTTTTTTCCGAATCTATAAGAACTAAGTATACTGTTGAAAATTGGTAAGTACCTAGTGTATTCTGTAAACCGCATTAAGATTTTCAAACAAAAATAGAAAAAAAAAATTGCGGGTTCCCCATACTTAGAACTGAAACTCAAAAAATTGTTTTCATCAAACCCATACGTGTAGAGTATCTATGGATAGGTATATCTTCAAAAATTATATTGAGGTTTCTAATATGTTTTTTTTCTAAACTGAATAGGTAGTTTGCGCGAGTGACACTTCCAAAGTGGTGAAATGTGTCTCCGCCCACATTACAGGTCCCCCATGAGGCTGGCATAGTCACACCAAGTGTACCTACTGAAGACTCGAAAAAATAATTAGAAAAAAAAAAACTCTAACTCTCCTATATTTTTATGTACACACATCTTAAGTGGAATACAACCTAGTTTTATATCCTTTTGATTTGTATGTTCTGTTTTTTGAATTGTTTGTGATCTGTTATGTGTGATTGTGATAAATAAATAAATCATTTTTCCATCATTAACTCTTTCATCGCCGTGGACACATTTAGGCGTCCACTGGAAATTGCCTTAAAACGCCAACGTCTTCTTAAGTTGCCTCAATTAGTATGACATTTAAACTGTTCGCGGCGTAGTATGCACGCTTATTACTTTTTTGCGGCTTTCAAAGGGTTAATAGTTTTACGTAAGACTATAAATGAATGCAAGAAACTTACGTAAGTACCTACGTAAGACGTCTGTATATATAAGCGGGCGAGCACACAGGTCTGTGTCTAACGTTGGGAAGCGCTGAATCTTTTGATTGATGAGCAAGTTGACTAAAAGCTATCTCAACTGCGAAGAAACAAATGCACAGACTGCGCGTCAGGCGCACGCGGCAGAAGCAGGCGCCAGCGTTTCCGATAAAGTCATATAATTGTTATAAGGAGTTTACGAAAAAAACGCATAAGCGGCATGGCCTTCCCTCCTACATCCTCTTACGTAATAAATAAATTGCCCCTTACAAGATTAATTAAGTGTTTGCCATTTATTGTACAATACAACTAAGTACAATAACTACATAAACTTGGAGATTAACGTATATAAAAAATATTTACAATAGGAAGCTAGATTATTTAACAGGTGTCCTTTTTGTAATGTTTCTTAGTCGTCTACGATACACGTACCTAGATGCCACACTATGTAAACTTATTTATATTGAACTTGATTAGTTATTCCACTTCTAAGAACAAGGAGTCCTTGTTTTGAGTTCCACTTAGCCTTCAACTTGATAGATTTTTCATTACATTTGCATTCATTGGTTTTTAATCTTTTTACTACACGTCAAATGATATGCGTCAAAATCACAATGATAGTATTTTTGTGCGTCATTACAGCAGACAAAGCAGGTTGATTTATTACTTCCAATATCACGTATATCCAGGTAGTTATGTAGTTGCATGTCGTAACAACGGACAACATTTCCTATCGGCCGTTTCATCAGCTCGATGGTAACTCGTTTAGGAGAAAATTCATTAGCTTATCGGTGTCCTGACTTCCGCTTAATGTCAATATTATACTTGCCCTCCAACTAACTTTGAAAGCAAACAGCTTTGTTTTGATTACATGATCTCTATATTTCCCAGTAATTTTGCCGCTTATTTAAATATACAACGGCTAACATCAACGATATATGGGGTAAATAAAATAGAGGGCTTTGTACGAACTCTACTATAACAGGTAATGTTTGCTCGCTAAAATAAATTATGAAAGGTCAAACTGCGGGTCATATCACGTTTATTTTATGAATAGTATATAAAACGGAACGATAAATAAAAGCGCCTGCCTGCATGCTAAAATAAATTAATTTTCATCAATATGACGCCCGCCGTTGGGAAACATTTTGTTTTTGCTCAGGCTTTATAATAAATAAAGCGGTTGAACCGCGCTTTATGTAATAAGACTGAATAAATGAAAAAGTGTGACTAAGTGCTTCGACTTCATTTGAAGTTAGCAAGTGAAATAAAAAATGTACTCGTATAATATGTACTCGTATGTTTTCACTGTTACTCGATTGATTAGTGCGTTACTTTTGGAATTCCCCCCTTTTTTACACAATTACCCAAAAAGGAGTGTTTTGTTTCAGTTTATGTAGATCCTATGTGTATAAGTGTATATGTGACTTCGTAAATTACCTTTAAATGCCTGAAAAGATATGGATGTAAGTAAAGTATTTCCTATATCGTGTGAATAGATTTAAAAAAAATTGCGTCTCATACTTCTATGATCGTGTGTATATTTTTTGACAGTGTAGTCGTTCGTTTATTTTCCTTTTCAAGAACCTGTTTTAAGTTATAAATATGATGTAGGGACAAATACAAACATACTATCAATTTATCTACCTAAGTACATATAGTACTCACATGCGATAAAAGCACTGCTCAATCACTGTCCACGAGTAATAGTTTTAACGCTGGAACCTAAACATACTTTTATTTTTGCTATGGTGTTGATCAAGATACATGATCCATTCATTAAAACGTGTTGACACTAATGACTAATTATATAAGCCTTTATTCAGATAAATTACAAAAAATTTCAATGTTTGTCATTCGTCACACCATATTTTTTTCTTATTTTAAGTTTCTTCTTCTATGTTTGTCTGTTGCCTTGTTATCAAAGGCCTCCTCCAATCGTCTCCAGGCTGTCTTCTTAGGGGTCTTCCTCTGAATAGACCCCAAAACATAAGCAACTTCTGTTGAATTTACAGTAAAAAAAACTTCGCGCTATGCGGTTCAAAGAGACACAAAGGCCGTGATGGTTGGGGGATAATATGTCTTTCAATTAAAGCGGCAAGTGTAGATATTCATACTTTGTGGAACAAAACAATCGGTACTTACACAAACATTGGATATCAAGTGAGGGAATCCCCACGAATCCTGAAATCAATTCTTGTTTTGGGTAGTCGTTTGACAATTTACGTCATTATTTTACAGCGTGTAAATGTAACCTCGACATTCCCTTAACGGGGTTACTCAGCCCGTCAATATGAACAACTATTCCTATGGGACCAATGCTGGGGACTCAAAAAAAAATCGGCATTTCCATACAAAAGAAATAGGCCCCCGGCTAGTTTGTATGGGAATGTCGAAGTTTTTTTTGAGTTCCCAGCGTTGTTCCCTTAATAAAAGTTGTTCCAATTCGTGGGCTGAGTTGCCCCTTAAAGGGAATGTCGAGGTTCAATACACGCTGTATATCAAAACCAAACAAATGAATTGAATTATAGGTCTTTGCTCGTACTTGTAATGTATTATTTACATATTCAAGCTATGAATCATTTAAACGGTCGAAATTTAAAAATACGATGGATTGATCGGTTTTCATCATTTCTCGGATAATTTCGGGATAGACAGTGTTGGGATGAAATACCGACGGAATGAGTATTTTAATTGCCGGTTTATCCGGATTATTCCCGGAGTAATGCCGCCTTTTTTGAGGCAAATCAGTCTTTGTCATCCGCCCTCGACAAACTTGATGCTTATATCTTAGTTTCTATATAATAAAGTTCTTTTTATGTCAGTTTTATAAGTACCTTTATAACTTTTAATACCTAATTACTTTTCTGGATTAGCGACATGCTTTAATGCCTACTGAAGATTTTTATGTAGGTGTTTTTTCTGGGATGAGAGGTAGTGTTAAAACTATCTGTGTGCCGAATTTCATTTATAATCTTTTTAGCCGTTTTGGCGTAATTGAGCAACTAACATGCAAATCTACAAACATATTTTGCATTTATAATATTAGTACGATTAATAATAGAAATTTAGTGTGTAGGGGCGTATTGGGGTAAAAAATCGATCTAGACAGGTCTTATCCCTGGGGAACTTCTCCGAATACAAGCTCGCCCACCCAGGTACTTATTTGATTAAGTTATTAAGTAATTATCTAGTTATTTATGCAGTACAAAGTTTATTTTATAATTTGTATTTGTTTTTCGTGTTTGTAAGTGGCCAACAATGGATTCAGATTTTTCAAAATAACATACATTTAAAATACCTTATTAATGTAGGTACAATCTGTATAAAATTTACAATCCTAGACGGGAAGGTTAGTTAGTACGTCTAGAACTGCGGCAAGCAAACAGTTCAATATTGCATGAAATCAAAAAAAAACTGCCGATTGGTTTTGAATAAATATTCCCGGCAAAATGTAGGGGAAATACGTACAAAATGACATATATGTACAAATTGACATAGGCGGCTTATTTTGAATTTGGCGGACTTTAACACGAAACTGACAGTGACACCACGCGGCCATAACTGCACTCCATAATCTGTCAAATTTTAAACGCATCCATTTCATTCGTCTTGGTGTCATGGCCGATGACAGATATTCAGCTGTTACGAGTTTTTTTCATACTGACAAAGTTTTTGTTCAAATGATAAGTTTTTTGTTATTATGTATATTTAAGTAGCATTTGTTTCATACCTCAAACACTTATCTTCAAATAAAATAAGTTGTTTTTAGAAAAAGAGCACGTTGTACATTTTTTTTCAAATTTAATTATTTTAAAACGCTGTACGGACAAAACGACATACATATGTAACGGACAAAATGACATAGGTTGTCATTTTGTCCATAGCTTTTGTGTTATATGTAGGTATGTATTTTTTTGCTACTAATGAACGTCCATCGTCTTCTGCTCTTGCTGCTTCTATTGAGGTGCTTGCTCCGGTGCCAAAAGGATATTTTATTAGTGGCAAAGGGAAACGTAAACCAAAAATTCGACAGTGCTCGTTGGTGTTGAATTGTATTCCTAATATGTTGGAAATAAAATCTAAAAATAGGCCCAAAGCTTCCCCAACAAAGAAAAAAACGCAAAGCCACCAAAAAATATTTAAATAAAATGATGAAGAGGAAGATTTTCCTAATAATTTTCATGACGATGAAGAGGACTGTGCTTGCATTTACTGTAACGACCTTCATTTAAGATCTAAGCCCGGAGAAGGCTGGTTGAAATGCTTATAATATCGCTTTGGGCTCACGCTTCTTGCGCTGATGTTCCGAGGAGAACTAAGCGTTTCATTTGCGAATTATGCCAATAACATTGTAGCTATTATATGTATGTCATTTTGTCCATTAGCAATATGTCATTTTGTCCGAAGCATATGGACAAAATGGATTATGATTGATCTCAGTTAAATATTTTTTGTTTTTATTTCTGTAGATTTTTTGCAAAAACTGTTTATTAGTTTCGATAATTTAAGGACCAAAGATGATTGGGGTAAATTATGGATGTTTTGTGAACTACCAATAAAAAGTTATGAAACAAAAACAAAACTATATGTCATTTTGTACATACTTCCCCTACAAAACAACAGAAATTGCCCTTATTATTTTTTAAGGATCGTGATTTAGTGAAAGTTGTAGGTAAGTTGGGTGGCTACGTTAAGAAGCCTGATATACGACTAACATTGTACTAATTAATGCCTATTTATCGTTCAGGCGCAGTAATTTCGTCCTGATAATGCGCCGTCCCACATTCATCGCACCGAATCTTGAATTCCTGAAACCAATGAACTTATGTTACTATTCTGAAACAAATAGCTCCCCTCTACACCCACAGATTTATTTGGGGTCAGCTTTATTAACCCATTCAAAGAAATAGTTGGCCAAAAATGCTATTTACTGTAGCGATTGTAAAAATCAATGGCCCTTATTGGTAGAGTAAGCACGGGGAGGTATATTTTAGTTTTAGAATTCATGTTTTTTTATTCGATATAGGAAGATATAAATTTGTATAAATGGGTCTTTACCTATGAAATTGGAGTTTTTGTCCGCTTGCCATTTTGTTCCTAATGACTATGATTTTCAGTTAAACAACTTTTTTTTATTTAAACTTAATATGGACTTTATTAACATGCTGCATGCATAATTTTTTTTCTAATTTAAGTATTTAAAAATACTCATGAAAACAACTCGTTTCAGATGTTGACCGTTATGATCAAAAATGTCGGCATTATTTATTCTTTTTCTAACTTTTTGTAGATTTTATAATGCGTAAATCAAGCTTACTGTTGTCCGTACATACATGCGAAATTTCATTTTAGTTGAATTTATCGACCCGAAATGATACTAAAAAACGTTAGTATGAAAAATTTAATTTACTCGAAATTTCATAGGTAAAGTAAACATCCAATAGATATAAAAGTAGGTACAGTCACGAACATTGATATGATACACATAGGTTTTAAGTTAACGTAATCAGGTCTAAAATGGAATACAATTGTATATATATCATTGCACGCATACGTAAACAGGGACAAATAGGTATTCAGGCTAATCTTTTAGAATCCAAGCAGTAGAATAATCATTAGTGCTATAACAGGTACATGGACTTTTCCAGGTATCTAGTTAAATTAATCTATACTTCTACACTGATATTTATTTATTTACGCTTTATTGTACACACATGAAAGCATGAAGCCGTGTGGTTTCCGGCAGAGTAGAATAGGACCACTCCAAGTCTTCCCATGGATGTCGTAAGAGGCGACTTAGGAAATACAAGCTAAACAAAGCTCATAAATATCAATGAGACCTCTCCAACCCGTCTAGCCAGCGAGGAGAGTGTAGGTCAAATCCTCTCCAGTGTGACTCCGGTAATACAGAGAGGGTCATGCTCCTGCAGTGGGAACTAAAAAGACCTGATGATGATGATGTACACACGTACAAAATGTAACAAGTACAAAAGGTGGACTTAATACTAAACAGCATTCTGTATCAGTCTCTAATTCTCTAATAAAGATTTGTTTGTGTTTGTTTGTAATGGTTAATCTCAAAAAAACAACTGGCCCATTTTAAAAATTCTTTCTCCTATTGAAAGCTACATTAATAGCGGGTACGTTAGTACTATTACTTATTCTTTGCTGCGGGTAGCAATTCACGCGGATGAAGTCGAAGGAAATCTATTGCTTTGAATTGAAAGAGTTTTAACATCTTTTCATTTCATTATTCTACTCCTCGTAGGGCCTAACCCTTTTTTGGATTTAATTTCGCAATTCAATCAATGATATGGGCCCAAATGATAATTAAAAGTCGTTTTCACAAATCTATCAAACAATGATTAAAAAAGTCACTGAATAGGCATCGAAATTAAAAATAAGACAGCCTTTATTCTCTGAAATTGATTTTGACAGTGCAGCCTCGTTCGGCTTACTGTCCTATTGTTTTCTCTTCGTGGTCTTTATTAACTTTTCACAAGCTTGTGATAAAATAGATTTTAGAAAGTTTCAATTTTAGATTCTTGACAAACTATGTAATTGCTATTCTTTTATATGCGTGGAATCCCCAAGGAAAGCGTTAAGTAGGCCGACCTAAACAGACCTGGCGACGTACCGTTCTCGACGAAATAAAAAAAATCGGTTTGACCTGGAGTGAAGTTAAGCGCATAGCTCAAGTCAGATCGAGATGGAGTCTTTGTGGACGCCCTCTGCCCCAGATAGGGGACATAGGACTATAAGTCAACTAAGTCATATGCGTCCAACTTAATCCTTTGTGTACTTATGTTAAAGTAAAAACAGACATGGTTGGAATGCATATCTTTCTTCTTTTAAATACAGATCATGTTTTAGTGTCTCAAATTAAAACAGCGGGGAAGTCAATGTTAGACTGTTTATATTTTATCACAAGATCTAAGCATTTTATTTTAAATCCAACATATATTACGGTGTATAAAACTTTAACATTTCTAATAATGGCCGTGTCGCACGCGACCACATTATTTAAAGTAAATGACATTTATTTTTACAGGTTAGAATAATAAGCCTGAATTTTACGAGTCACCATGCTAGGCTGCTGCCACACTGGAGGTCCCGATTCCCGGTCAGGTCAAGAATCAAGATGGAAAATGTCCCGGTCAGGTCAAGAATCAAGATGGAAAATGATCTTTTTTAGATTGACCTGGGTCTTGGGTGTTTATCTATACACGGTGAATTTTTTATCGTTCTGGACCCTTAAAGGGGTGAGTCAGGCCATCAATATGAACAACTTTTTCTATGGGACAAATGCCGGGAACTAAAAAAAAATTCGTAATTTCCATACAAAAGAGTATCGCCGCCCGGCCAGTTTGTATGGGAATGTCGATGTTTTTTATTGAGTTCCCAGCACAGTTCCCATAGGAAAAGTTGTTCATTTTGATGGTCTGAACCCAAAACGATAAAAACTTCACCATGTATAAATATTTGTTATAAAATATAGTTTATTGAGTTAGTATCCCATAACAAATATGGAAATACAAGCTAAACAAAGCTTATAAACATCTAAGACACCTCTCCAACCCGTCTGGCCAGCGTGGAGAGTGTAGGCCAAGTCCTCTGGCTGCTCTGGCCAAGTATGGCCCTAGTAGTACAGAGAGGGTCGTGCTCCTGTAGTGGAGACTAAAAAGGACCTGATGATGATGATGATGATCCCATAACACACACGAGTCCCGTACTTACTCTGGGACTAGCTCAATCTGTGTGATTTGTCCATATATATTTATAATTATTTTAAGTATCTATATGACAATAAAACATTAACTTACTAGATTAAAAAGCTGCCGCAGGCGATCCATAACAAACTGCTTGATGCTCGGTATGTTCGGGTTCATGTAAAACATGCGCATGTAGGCTGCAGCCACTTCAGCCATCCCCTCCAGCTCCATTAGTCTTACAGGTTCATGGTGCAAAAACAAAAGATAATTCTCCCACGTAAACATCACAGCGCGGGATTGCGGGATAGTTTCAGAGTCATCTTTAGGCAACTTCACCATTATTGATACACAACACCGTTTTCGACAAATTACTGACACAAACAATACAAAGTACAGATAACTTAAGCCCAAAAGCTACCTGGAATTTTGGAACGAGGTACAACTTTTAAATAAACTACCTGTTTTAGGTCCCATTGTTGCAACGACACCATTTCATCTTCCAGCACGTGTTATTTTGCTACTTATTAACAATGGCAAGCCTCGTCTTGGAAGTCATTCTTTTTGTTCTAATGATCCAGATGACTTGTTTGCGTTGTCTTAATTTTCGGCCTCATTAATGTCGAAACATTGTCAAAATAATTATGTAATGCTAATGGTTTTATCTTTATTATATTATTTACCAGGAATTAGTAAACAAATTTCGCAAATTGTGTATAAATATCGGGTTATTTTTATTTGACTTCATTCCAAAGTGAAAAGTGGTTGTGTGAACATGGTGAAACTAACGGGTCCTACTGAACAACAGGGCAGAGCCGTGGGTGAGAGGGAGAGCGCCAGGCCTATAGGTCCTAGGAGCCATCACCAATGGGGTGCTCGGTACGGCAGACGTCGTGCTGAGATGAGCCATAGAGGTGAACCGACGACTCTTCTGGAGCTCGAAGAATTAGCGAAGCGTTCGGCGGAGCTTATGGAGAAATACAATCCCAAATCCGAAAATAACTTTGACAAAGCCATGGATTTACTTCGTATGCAGTATAATTTGGTAAGTTCACACACATGTTAAACGTTTACTTTCAAGTGCATATATTTTTAAGACCTACGTATATTTTATGTACTAAAAACGGGTCACTCACGTGCTATTTCGTCAGGATTGCCGACTATAGTTTCGGACTCGTCAGGGGCCCATTTTCAAGGCGAGTGCAAGAAGCGCGGCGGAGGGTCCCGAACTCTGACGAGTCCGAAACTATAGTCGGCAATCCCGACGAAATGGCACGTGAGTGACCCATTTTTACTACATAATGTCTGTAATCACGTTAGTTTCAATGATATAACCAAAGTATATTTTTATCATAACGTAGTTACTTTGTCATATTACGAGTAAACTCCAGAAGATTGGAAACAATATTACCTTCAGTTGTGACAAAGAGGATCTATAAAAGCTACTGGTTGGTTTAATTTTTTTTCCGTCCTGGTGGTATGCAAAATTCAGTAGCCTAGAAATGATGTGAAAAATTTTCGTTTCAGAATTTTATGATAATTTGCGAAAAATGCGGCAGTCCCCACGCGCACGACGAAATGGTAGCACCAGAGCGATGATTGGAACAGCTTAAAGTTTCCAACCGATGGGACAAGTAACCGACCGTTTTGCTGTGGAGACCGATTCAAATTATTAACTTAGGTAGTTACACTAACTTGACTGCAAGGTGCTCTTAAAAATGTATACAGGGTAATTTTGCCAAATTAATTTATCCATAAAAAGTATGGTAGAGATATAAGTGTAATATAGTACTTAGGTACTTTATCTTGGGTTTTATATGTAATGACTAAGGACATGTTCAATAAAGTGAGCATATAAATAAGTAAAAAATATCTGATTTGTTTAATACGAATTGTAGCAATTGTAATAATCTATTTAATTTATTAAAGTCTTTTAATTAAATAAGTTCGCATAATTTCTTGTAATTCCTCAATCCTTACATACTTTTCTTTCTTTGCTTCGTTTCTATTTTAGTACCCTATTGAAAGAACTAGGTATATCTTAATTAGTACGCATTAACTAGGTAGATATAAGTATACTTTATCAACACTATTATTTTACCTATGGGTTAGTAGTACAACAAATATGCATTAATATCAATTAAATTTTGTGTTTTATAGGACTTGGGGTAAGAGAGAGAATCTGGGGTACTATTTTTGAAAGTGTCATACTTTTAAAAATAGTAACTTCGAGCGATTATTCTATGGAAAAATAGCTCTAGGTGTAATTTTAAAAAAAGCACTCCGCTTCTTACGATTTCAATCAACAAACCCGTCTTGTAACTCGAAGTTAATATGATTCCGTACTTCAACTTTACGCCCTGTCCGCGTGTACTAGGTTTAAACATGTTTAGAGTGAGGTTCATGTTCTGAGGCTGACCTCGGGGCATTAGATTAAGCTCAATCATATTATGCGTTTAGGTAAAATTTACTTCAATATAGACTGGACGCTTAACATGAAGGGGCTCACTGAATTTTGTAATGTGTTCAAACCAGATTATTTATTCGGTTACCACAGTGAGATCTTCGTCGAAAATGAATTGGTGATGACCCTATTACGGGCTGTGGTTAAGGCCGCTTGTTTGGTTAGGTTTCAATTTCAATTGTTATTCCTAAATTAATAATTCTTACGACTATATTCATCTTCTACAAGAATAGATCCGAAGTTGATAACCAGAATGTCAAAATCCTCTCTTATTCGTAGTTTCTAGTATAGTCTTTAGCAAATATCTATTTACATTCGTACTTATACAAATACAAAGGCAAACAGAACAATATTGACAGTCTAAATGTGTAGCACAATGCTTATTTTACGATCAAAATGAAGATTCAAGTCGATTTATGAACAATCGTTACATTGTTTCAACTATTCGCAATAATATTTTTACTCAAGAAGTCCACTGCGAGACACATACCTACATCTACCAAGAATTCTTTATTTCATTAGTACGTTACCAAACTCACTACGCTTGGCAGGTGGGTTGGCGAACGCAGTTTCTTTAGCTTCTTGTAAATCCTTAGGTACACACTTTACTTTCTTTGCTTCGTTTTCTATTTTTGTACCTACAATGAGATAGGTGAAATGTGATGATTTTCATAATTTATTTTCTCTTACCCTATCGAAAGAACTATATATTAATTAGTACCTAAGCATTAACTAGGTATAAGTATACTTTATAAGCCCTTTTATTTTACCTATGGGTTAGTAGTAAAACAAATATGCATCAATATCAATTAAATTGTGTGTTTTGCGCGCCAAAGAACCTGTGTACGTGTACAATCAACAAGCCCGTCCTGTAACTCGAAGTTAATAATGATTCCGTACTTCAATTTTACACGCTGACCGCGTGTACTAGGTATACACATGTTCAGAGTTAGGTTCATGTTCTGAGGCTGACCTCGGGGCTTTAGGTTAATAAAGCTTAATAATATTAAGTTTAGACAAAATATAGTTCAATATACATTGGACGCTTAGAAGGGCGGGACCCGCTGAATTTTGTAATGTGTTCAAACCGGATAATTTATTCGGTTACCACAGTGAGATCTTCGTCGAAAATAAATTGGTGATGACCCTATTACGGGCTGTGGTTTAGGCCGCTTGTTTGGTTAGGTTTCAATTGAAATTGTTATTCCTAAATTAATAATTCTTAGTACCTATTCTTACGACTATATTCATCTTCTACAAGAATAGATTTGAAGTTGATAACCAGAATGTCAAAATACTCTCTTATTCGTAGTTTCTAGTATAGTCTTTAGCAAATACCTATTTAAATTCGTATTTATACAAATACAAAGGCAAACAGAATAATATTGACAGTTTAAATGTGTAGCACAATGCTTATTTTACGATCAAAATGAAGATTCAATTCCCTTTTATGAACAATCGTTACATTGTTTCAACTATTCGCATTCGCAATAATATTTTTACCGCTAATTTGTATTCAACGAAACTGTTTAGATAATAAAGAAATTGATTGTTTTCTTGTAAACCCTGACCTGAGTTTAATGCGTTTTTATGGTTGTTGGTAGGTATGTTAGTTTTAAATCTTGGAAGAGTTGGAATGTTGTTACTTTCGAATTAATTAGTTGGTAATATTTAAAATTGAACATAATTGTTATTCAAACATTGGAAACCCGATGTAGTTAGGTTTAAACATAAATTAGCACAGTCATTAAGACGTCATTAACAACACACCACGTCCTGAACAGGATTTCCTTCAGGCCCCTCTTCTCATGCACAGACAAATAATTTTGCATAAACAACCTAAGCTTGTATGTAGATTTCTCATATAAACGGGTAGGTAATTTATCATCCCAGCCGCAGGAAGTCCACTGCTGGACACATACATCTACCAAGGATTCTTCATTTCATTAGTACCTTACCAAACTCACAACGCTTGGCAGGCGGGTTGGCGAGCGCAGTTTCTTTAGCTTCTTGTACTTGTGACGCTGATGTCCATCGGAAACGCATACTACGGAACCATAAAAACGAGTTTTTTTTTACTTTTCATATTTAATAAAACTCATTTTAAATGAATACGCAACTTTTTAATGATAAACAGCTTTATAACCGTAGCCTCTGGACCCCTTGTATTTACATTCCTTCAGTATAAATAATATTACCTGCTAAGGCACCTGGAAGTTGCTACTTGCACTAGTTGGATTGGTCAATTTATAATGGCGGCCAAGTCATGTTCCGTAGAGTCATTTAGAATAGTATCATGGTCTGTCCCATACCTAAAAACCTCTTAGTTTATATTTTTGTTAGACGATATCCCTGATGAGCCCAGCGTTGCCAGACTTCCGGATTATGGCGGGACGTCCCGATTTTATGTGTCGGGTCGGGCGGGATGTCCCGCGCGGGACAGGTTCTGTCCACACTTTTCGGGGATAACTCGACCGTGCGTGCAGCGTGCTGTGAAAGCGCGGGCTGGCCGCCCGCCATTCGCGTAATGAAGATATCATGAATAAGTAATTTTTATAAATAATGATTCTATTATTGTAACACTCACTCCCCAGATTATTCTTTGAAACACCACATTTTTGTAATGAATACAATTTTAGACTCTGATTTTTTTAGTTCAGAAGAAGTAGAAGTCATTACCTAACGAAAAAAAATTATGACTGATTTAAATATCATATTTTTATTACAACACAATTTTAATGGTTTATTTTGTTATGTTTTGTCATGTATCGTATGTAAAACTCAAATGCAAACATAAATACCTAAAAATTACGATTATACACGTTTTTTTACTATGTTACGCTTTCGACGATAGATAGAACCTGACCTGTACCTCTGAGTTTGTAGGCCAATTTGATTCATGCACGGCCTTTTCTACCCGACTATGATTTTGGCCTCTATGTATGCGAACGTTTGTTTATTTCCGTATCTCCTAAATCAACATTGTTTTTATGTTATAGGCGGAAAACGAGCAAGCGAGTCACCTGATGGTAAGCGACCACCGCTGCCCATGGACAACTGCAACACCAGGGTGTAACGGGAGCGTTGCCGGCCTTTCAAGGAATTGGGGAAAGGACATGGGGGGAGGATATGGGGGAAGTATGGGCCTCCGGCTCTCTCACTCACCGAACGAAGCATAGAAGCGGTAAAGCTCCTACTCAAACATCGATTTTCTGTTAGAGTGTGGTACTTCCCCGACGACGAGACGGCCCATTCATGCTACTAGCAAAAATGAATTTTGCCGGTAGCGTGGCTCAACCACAACTAACATATTTTGACAAATGACTTATCGTATCGATATAAGCGTTTTGACCGTCCGCTAGTTATACCTACGTCACGTGATGTCACACTAAATTCAATGGAGTTCTCTACAGTAGGTGCAAAAAGTCATTAAAAATTACTTATAAGCGTATGGTATTAAACATCAATTGAAATTTAATTTTATTTAGATTACAAAAATATATAATTTATACTTGAAAAATGTTCTCGTGTCATTCTCCAGTTCAAACAAAATAATGCCCGAAAAATGGCATCGGGTCGGGTTTTAGTTTTGTAATTTTATCTTGTTCCAACACTAGTTGCTTACAGAAGAGAAAAACACCTTGCGGAAAGTTGCACACTTACGGATTATACGGGTATAGTACATTGAAAAATTCGACATTCCCGTACAAACAGGTCGGGCGACGGGACTCTTTTGTATGGAAATGGCGAATTTTTTTGAGTCCCCACTGGTCCCATAGAAAAAGTTGTTCATTTTGATGGTCTGAGTCACCCCTTTAAGGGTCCAAAACGATAAAAATTTCACTACACACACGTGTATACTCCATTATTCAAGAATACCATTTGTATTTGTTTATCTTCACACGATTTTATCGACAAAAAGCTCTTAAATATCACAGGACACACAGGACTAATATAACATTAGAATTGTCTTTTATAATATAACACATACAAGAATAATTAATAAGTTACAGATCTGCCAACGATTTCCTCGGAAATAGTTTAATCAAGACTTGCAGTACCTAATCGAAGAAGCGGCACCGGGTCTGCAGTACGAGTCTTCCTCAAATTAGCAGTGCTTCCAGTTAATTTCCGGAGTTCGATTCCGGCGTTAGCGCCAACTACTAAGACCCGCACTAAATACCTTGCGTGTTAATTAACCACCGAATTTCCGTTAAATCAGCCTATCAAAATGAACAACTTTTTCCAATGGGACTAAAGCTGGGATCTCAAAGAAAATTTTGACAATTTCATACAAATTTCGGGCCGGCCGAGTACTTTTACATGACAATGTCGTTTTTTTCGAGTTTCTAGCATTGGTCTCAAAGAAAAAGTTCATTTTGACGGCCCTTCAAAGGTGAATTTAAATGCTATATAGGGTCATTTACGAGCTTTTATTATTTACAGTTTAATGATGTATATATATACGGACAAATCACACAGATTGAGCTAGCCCCTAGGTAAGTTCGAGACTTGTGTTATGGGATACTAACTCAACGATACTATATTTTTTATAACAAATACATATATAGATAAACAAAATCCAAGACCCAGGCCAATCTGAAAAAGATCATTTTCCATCTTGACCTGGCCGGGGATCGAACCCGGGCACTCCGTGTCGCAGGCTGGCGTGTTAACCACTGCGCCACGGAGCTGTCAATGATGTAGGAACATATTTGAGGGATTTTAATGATGATGAGTTTAGTTAGTTGAAGTGGGAATCAGTTTGTTATCTGATTCCCACTTTAACTTAACCTTTCAAACAGTCTGGCCGAACTTAATCCCAAAACTCTAACTAAATCAAAGCAGAAATTACCACTTACCGTTTAGCTTTATGACGGCTAACATCAACGGATGTTTTTTTACAGTGAAGAGATATATTTATTTGCATTAAAATAAGTTGTACCTTGCAGTAAAATAAGTTGGACTAGCTCCGTGGCGCAGCGGTCAACACGCCAGCCTGCGACACGGAGTGACCGGTGTACCCTACCTAAATATATATATTTTTTTTTTACTAGCCTACCCTTACTATGAATTCCTAACTGCACCAAATACTAGCTGTATTACTCTTAATCTACTTTATCAACCTACATACCCTATTAATGTTTTGTTTCTTTGTTCAATTCGTTCAGGCGTGATCATATCTAGCAGTAGTAACCCTTGTTTTATCATAGTAACCCCTGGACCTTCTTAAATGAAGTGATTTTAAACATAACCTATGGTGATGAAGCCTAGTCCTATCTTATGCTATGCCTTAGGTTGCTATCGGCCTTGTGTATGACTAATTTTTACTTATAAATAAGAATAACTTTATCCTAAGGTGCGCTTATGTTTTTCCTAATAAATATTGTTTAAATTGCATTTTGTGTTATTTTATGTTGCCTGCTATTTCACATTAATATAATTGCCTTATTTTATGAAGAGTTGGTTAATTATTTTTCATAAAGGAGCATGTTGCTTATCTAGCATGGTGCATTCTACAGCAACTTGTTTCTCTACCAGCGGTTTGTTCTTATAGTATTGAATTCTGGATATGTATAGTAAGTATTAAAATGTAAGTAGCTATATTGACCTATAATGAGTTATAGTTGACTACAACTGTAGGAATTGGATAGAAGTTTAAGGTAATAGTTTAATATTGTCGTTGTATGTGTTAGTCAGTGGTGGTAGATATACCATATAGTGAATATTCCCAGCGTTTGGTGTTACGGTTTACTAGTCGAGCCCCGCCATCCGCCCGCCAGAGTACCACTCGTCATCCAGACTTGGACGTGATTCCTCCGTATGCTAATTTCTTTTGGAAAGCAAAAGGGTTACCCATTAAAGAGTAAATAGTACCTGTTCCCACCTAATAGTAGGATAGGCAATTTGTCAGTAAAATTATGTCTGACTATTAATTCAGAGTCGAGAGGGTAGACTAAATGTCTTCAAGCGTATTACCTGCTACACAAGTATTATGCTCTCATTGTGTCCGCTGGGATGAGTTCAGACTTATTTACTTTGAAATATCACCACGGAGGTGTAAAAGCAAAGAACTCAATTTATAAATTTACAACAAGCAGGTAGTACTAGGTACTCAGATGGAGTTTTATAGCAAGGGTTTGTTTGTCAGTCAAACTATACCTCAACCTTCACTGTAGAAAAGGCATCCTTACATGATAATACTTCCTGTATCAATTGTTACTCATTATCCTATTATTTTCAGGAATTATGTAGCTATGTATGTTAGCATGTAAATGTTATACCATGCTGTTATGTATAAGCACTATTATGCACTAACTCTAGATCTTAGAGATAGATTGAGATGAAATGTCTATTAGTATTTAAGTACATTACATCAGACTTATTTGTCTCAGTGATTCAACAAATTTAAGTGTGAGGATTGTAATATTCCTAGATTTCAATATGTAGGGATTGGAGTCAACCTTACACTCGCCCTTTGCAGTATATAAGGAACATTACTCTCCCAGAATTCATTATTTATTCCAGAATTAGATGAATCATATGGTATATATGTGGATTGTCAATATCTCAACCTTACAGAATTTACATGACTTCCATGGAACCAACAGACCATCTCCTTCAGAGAATGATTATCATGATAATATATTGTCAGAGAGTTATTAGATCTCACTGGACTAAACAAATCTGAATTTTCCAACAAAATAGGTAGATCAAGAAGATATTTATTTAGTAATTAAATAGACAACTCAGACTCAATCCATTGTCAAATAACTATGAGATTATGCCACAAGTTATGATATTAATTGTTCATGGCCAATCTATGTGATTTTACAATATGAAAATCCCCAAATCATTCAGGTAGATACTCTATACACTATTATAGTCTCAGGGCCTTGTACATAAAAATTAAGGTTAGGAATTTCATACCTTTGTTAGAAACAGATTCCCTGAATCTTTCACAATCAAAATACGCACATTTCGTCAGCATTATCACTTGTCACAATCACAGAACCAGCTTATGCCATTTTGTTATCATATTTTCACATTCAACTTCACTTTCATATTAGATACGACTATCTACCTTAAAATTACTGTCGAAGATTAATTGTTTGAATTATTAACGTCCTACCCACCAGCAGCTTGGATGGTTATATTGCTACCACCGGATTTACCGTGAAAACGAATGGAATTTTATCTCCTATACCCCTCTTTTCCTTATCCTGACGCAACCGTTAATGGGCCTAATCTAGTCCCTATCAGTCCCTAATTTCTAGTCTAAAGGTGTTAAGTTACTGTCCCCCCATCCCCAAAGTGTGTGTAGAACGAACTCCGGTGTAAGAGATCGCTCCCTAATCTAGCTAAAAGATTTGAGGAAGCTTCCCTCGCCCTATTTTAATGATTCTACCTGCCTGACTGCTCCTAAAATCAGATTTCCTACTCTGGTAAATAGATTAGGTTCCTAGCAAGGAACCGTCATCTCTAAGCTGTAAAAGGGAGCCAGAGTTTGGGCCCACGAACCTATTATTCCTATCACTCTTGGGTTGTGGTCATCTCTTGTGGTCAGGATCGAGACTTCCACGCCCTAACAAGGGTTTGAGGTTTCCAAACGTATCCCCAGGCAAATGGAATGTTAAATAATAACTGCGGCGTTCGGACCGTTGCCTTTCAATCCCCTGGAGCCATCTAGACACCTCAAGCAGCATAACTAGGCTGGGAATTTCAGCCCATTCGACCAGCTACAATGTCGAACTATTTTTACTCCTACTTGGCCGCTACCCTCATAAAGAACAATCGCTCTCATAAGGAATAGAGGTCCAGCGCTGATCTTGGCCATGTATTCCCCAATTCGACACAAAACTCTATTAAACTTTCATTAAAATCAAACAAATAGGAACTGGATATCTCAGATTTGACACGGAGAAGATTTCGAAGACATCAAAGATCTCCCCCAACATCATTTCCTCAATATCATTCAAAACTTTACAGTATATGAAACTATTATAGAGAATTTACTCTGGACAAGCTAATATTCATATATTTCAAAAGAATCTACAATATTTTAACTTCAGAACACGATACCAATGTGCTTCTTAGCTAAAATATTTTTGCAAGGGACTTCGCGGGACTTTTCGATCCTAATTTGCCAAGATAACGCGATAACCCACACTTTAAACTACTTCTTTCTTGATTTAAAATAAAACTTGCAGTGGCGTTCTGGCAGCAATTCCTCTTGATTCTTCAAATTCCCGATGCGTAATCACCCAGACCAATGGCGCCGTAGTCTTTTATACTCGCTACCGTGCGGTTCTCAGAAATCAGGCCACTTTGACTGAAAAACCGTTGGCCAATATTTTTTCTAAAAAGCTCATGCAAATATCTAACTAATATCCCTACATTTAATAACTAAACTGCCTTGCTCATTCCTGTCGATAAGACCTTTTTCATTAAATTCTCAATTGAATAAAGTTTTCCCATTGGTTAGGTTCAAAACTTTCTAGACCGTTCTAAGACTACCTGTCTCTTTCTCCCTTTCATCCTCATTGAACGCTCACCCCTAATCGTAATGAAATAAAGGTTAGCGTGCCTTGTAACAAATTCAATTCCATAGACAATTTCATAGTTTTCTTTTAATTATTAGTATTTCCTGTGCTATCTATAGGATCCCTTGAATCGACCTATTAGCATAATCTGGTATCACGAGATATTATAATAAATTTTACCATTTAAATTCCTTTTACGCTGAGTATTAATTTATTTTAATACTTGTTTAATTTTGATTGAATCGATTCTCTCGATTATCCGTAAAATGCTTACTTTTTTCAACTAGACAAAAGAATAAACTAATTATCAATTATTTGATCAAATTTTGTTATCATCATGATTATTTATTTCCTTGTTCTTACTTAAAGATATAAAGTCAGTCAAACTATACTTTTAATTTCATATTTTTAATTTTACATTCCCTGAAGGCCAAGTCCTCTGGCTGCTCTGGCCAAGTATGGCCCTAGTAGTACAGAGAGGGTCGTGCTCCTGTAGTGGAGACTAAAAAGGACCTGATGATGATGATGATGATTCCCTGTCCTTGTTCTAAGTTCTACTTTTCATAGATCATAGATCAATTTTCTTCCTCGCGTCAATTATTGACAAAACAAACTGTCAATGTCATTCTGCTTCATAACAAACAAAATAAGATAGATATAATGAATTATTGTGAAACAATTTACAAAAGACTGTATTTATGATTGAATTTCAGTTTTCCAGTTAATATTTGAGAATCGTGAACGAGAACATAAGTGTTCCGTTACACCGGGTTCGATCCCCGGCCAGGTCAAGATGGAAAATGATCTTTTTCAGATTGGCCTGGGTCTTGAATGTTTATCTATATATGTATTTGTTATAAAATATAGTATCGTTGAGTTAGTATCCCATAACACAAGTCTCGAACTTAGTTTGGGGCTAGCTCAATCTGTGTTATTTTTTATTATTTATTATTATTTATTTATACCTACACGTAAGTACCTATATAAAATATTGGTAGTAAATCATCACACGTTGCACAAAGAGAAAGGAAATGTAGCTACATTAAAGGTCTTAACAAATCATGTTTCGGGTAGAAATATACTTATCTTATATATCACATCACACCAACGCAGCACAGGAAAAAAGGTTTTTTGAGATATTTGTGACAGATAGATAAATAATACCGTTAATTTGCTGCTTTAGTCACACATTTACAAAAGTTTGATAGCTGTAACATATTTTCAAATAAATAATTAATTCATTCATAGCATACAAATGTATATACAAATGTATGCTACAGCAACACAAAAGGTCATAGTTCAGCTACAATATTGCTCTATTTGGCAGATACGACATAGTCTTGCCCTACAATATATGGATGCAAAATTTAAAGACTACCTAGTCTATACGGTGCTCCACGTGGCTGTTAGGTATGAATAATAAGGTGTTCTCAGGAAACTCGTGCTGCCATTTGTTTCTGGGTAATCAATTTATGAAACTGTTACTTATTCATTGAAATAGGCCGTGATTTAGATGACGTGAGCGCTTCGTTGTTGCCAGGCTGGGGTAGCTAAAAAGAAGTTACGTGGACGCGTATAATGATATTTGCCATAAATCGGTAAAAAATACCGGTAAAAGTTTCTTTGAGATCGAATTAATTGAACGGTACTGATCACCGAATGTCTAAAAATGGTGTGATGTATTTTGTGTTTTGTTGAACCTACTTTTTGGATGTTATATATACAAAAAATCATTAATACAGTTATGATATGATTCCATAACTGCATTTGTGTAAATTTTTGTTCGAGTGGTAACCCAGAAATGGGAAGAGTAGTGTTTGTTAGGCGTCCGATAGCTAGGTGGGTGGACGACATAAAGCAGATTGCTGGTAAGAACTGGATTGCGAAGGCTAGGGATAAAGAAGAAAGGTGCAGATAAAAGGAGGCTTATACCCAGGAGTGAGTCGCGGAAAGCTGAAGATGAAGATGATGAAATGTTTATCTGATTATCTGAAAAAAAAATAACACTATATCGATCCTGACTCCTGTTTGAAGTTAAACTTTCTGTGATTGATAGCCAAAAGGGTTTTAAAACGATGTAATACCTTACCTAAAATATCAAAGAGTTTCTAAAAATGAAAAATTTTGGTCCCGTAGGGAAACTAAATATTTCCCCATTTGGGCAATACTTTTTTGGCATTTAATAATCCGCAGACAAAGTCGTAGGTATATGGTAAGAGTACTGCTAGAGTATACATGATTTTGAAACAGCGTTTCTCAAAACTGGACAATTGTTGTTTAGAGTAGCAGACCGTAAATAATAATAACCAATTAAGCTCGTTATTTTCTTTACTTGGAATCGAGAGGATTAAACTGAACGATAACGAAGCTCACTTCCAAGGAGGTAATTATTACAGGGCACAGATCTGTTTGTTTGTTTTTATTACGGGCAAAATCCAGCACATTTTCTAATAGGCTGATAGCTAGTGCGGTGGATTGGAAGGGGTGGCAGAACCCCGACTTATCCTACCTCAAAAATGTCTGATGGGCGGCGAGAATAGCCTAGGGCCAGTAACTCAGTCGTCGCACGTGGAAAGGGTGTAGAGAGGCAGCAATAATTAAATAGCCTACGGGCGGCAAATGTGTAAATCCGGCTCTGATTATTAGAGGACCTATTTTCAATACAAGTAATAGATGAGATTTTACACAAAAATTGAGTCTTCAGATTAGAATGGAAATAACTCCGACTGTAAACAAGGTGAAATGATATGAGTTTCCAAAGGTCTACTGAGATTTTTGTAATCTCATAACGGCGTGTATTTAATTAAGGTGCGAAAGACGGAGGCGCGAATGAACTGAGGTGTCAAGTACAGTCTATGATATTGAACAACTCTCTGAAAGCCGGAACTTTTCTAGTCGCGAAAATAAATCGACTTCCCATGTGTTAGCTCATCGCTCTATTGTATTAAGGGCCTACAATCCAGTAAAAAGTATCTGGTTTTGGACAATAGTAGTGGTAAAATTGATATTGTCTTGATAACGGCATCTTCAGTGATCCTGTAGATAAAGATATTCCATACTTTACATGTCCAGGGGATGGAAGAAGTAAGACTGTGTCAGACACTGATATTATTAAGTTTTTAAATAATGGTTGTGGCTTTTAGCAATCTAAAAAAATATATATCATTGAAACTAACTCTCACTATAGTCGGCAATCCCGACGAAATAGCACGTGAGTGACCCGTTTTTATATATATAATACGAAAGCAAATAAAACATTTTTGGAGCACTTTAAGCTTTATATTAGGTGCCTTTTTATAAAATTTCCTCTTGCAAAGTTATACAAATATATTTATTTAAATACATATGAATAACAAAGTTAATCAATATAAATACACTTGATATCTGTTTGTATCTTTTTTAGTAAATACAAATTGCACGTTTGGGTAGTTAGTAGCAGTAGATGATTTTTCACGCAACAGCAGTGATGATTTTTCAGTATTCGTTATTAAAAGTAGTTAATTGACAAGGAAAAGTCGTTAATTAAATAACTTTCTAAGAAACAACAAATCAAAGAAAACTTATTAAGTTCGAAGTGTTTCGTTTTACTTTGACCCGTCCGGTTTGATTTATACCAATGTTGACTAATCGAAATTTGTAAAGTACTTGGATATCTGTTTTGTGTTTGATCAAAGGTTGTATACTATGTATTAATTAGTTTCTAATTAACAGTTGGACCTCTCCAGTGCCTTATGGCGCCGACCTACTAAAGGGCTGCATGCCTATGTCGTACAAGGCGTCTTAACGACCAGAGTCATGAACAAGTCTTTTAAATAGAAAATGTTTGTCCTACAACAAAATAGTCTATATTATATTATTTGGGCAAGGATTCAAACGATACCGTAAATACCTACAGAGCTCACATAGTTACATATGTACATCAGGTCTGAAGACACACTCTTTTCTCGGGCAGTCGTGTAAAAGAGATTCCCTAGAATGGCGTCAGGACTGTAAAAACATTGTGTGTAAGCATTAACTTTAAAAACCCAAATAAAATTACCTATCTGTGTTCTGCTTCCGTTCCCCCCTACATACATACTTCCCTATTCGCCGTCGACGGCCTGTAATTGGTCGCAAAAAGTCAGTCGAAAAAATATGGCGTGCGAGTCGAGTTGAGCGCGTCCCTTGCGCTAATATAATTTCCAAAAATAACGACCCTAAGGGCTTCGCTGGCCGAAAACAACCCTAAATCTTCATCGCGCGTGTGTGATGTTGCACCACTAGTGTAGGCAGTAAGAAAATAATACAGTTCAAGCCAGGAAATTCCCATCCAGCCGCCACGAGGCCTGTCGCGGGCGAATCCTTCCGAATCCTGTTCACCATTGAATCCAGGTTAGTGTTTACTGAATTTTTCCTTGCTGTGATTCTGGGGTTGATCGGAGAATGCAGTGACTCTTCCAGAAAGTCGCAACATATTGCCTCATCGCTCATTTTAGAGCATGTATTTCTAATCAGTCCGCGGCAGACACGAATGGAGATTGAATGAATTGAATTGAATTGAATTGAATGGAGATTAATAGCCGTTCGCGTCTAACGTACTGCGGCATCCCTCTCGCCAGAGACTGACAGTGTGACTAGTCTTTAACCCTTGCGAGGCTCCGGGCGGCAGAATCTACCGGGTAGATTATACTGTGTCTGTGTCACTTACCTCTCACCTATATTACTTAGGTCAAATATTTTAAGGGCTGGCACCTACAAGGTAGAAAAATGCTTTACAAGCATAATAAAAAGAAAAACACGCTAGTCTCCGAGATACCTGGACCTGAACATTTAGGATAACCAGACGAAAAAAACACCCTGTGTTCAAAAAATCTTGGCGAACAACTTTTTACTGTCTAATATGTATCTAATATGGATACTAAGTCTCTGACGTCGATAAACAAAAGAGCTTTATTATCGATTTTAATAAAATAAAAATATTATGTACGAAATCCATGAAAACACAAAAACAAAAAAGACCGACAAAGTGCGAGTCGGACTCGCGCACGATGGGATCTGTACCATTATCTATAAAAACGGCAAAACTAATAAAACTAATAAACTATAAGATCTTCCTGATGGCCCAGTCGTTGGTTCATATCTAGTTAACCCCGGTGACCCCATCTTTTTTCTGCTAATCTGCTACGAGCTCCAGAGCGCAAGTCCCTGTAGATATTTGCGAGACCCTCCTGTAAGCGCGAGGCTTCGAGTGGGTGTGTTCACCATCACCTGACACCACCACTGTGGACCGGGGAACTCCAAGCTCCGGAGTACCACAGCAAAATGGCTAGCTCCCTGGCGCAGCGGTCAACACGCAAGCCTGCGACATAAGAGTGGTTCGATCCCCGGCCAGGTCAAGATGGAAAATGATCTTTTTCAGATTGGCCTGGGTTTTGGATGTGTATCTATATATGTATTTGTCAAAAAATATAGTATCGTTGAGTTAGTATCCCATGACACAAGTCTCGAACTTACTTTGTGGCTAGCTAGCTCAATCTGTGTGATTTGTCCGTATATATTTATTTATTATTTAAAAGAAGTGTAACAGTACAGTACAGAAGAATAAAATATGGTGAAAAACTTCCTCGCAGGCGGGGTTTGAACCAATGACTTTAGGTCTATGTACGACCTAAGGTCGCCGGTCCAAAATCCGCCCGCGTGGAATTTTTTCATCACATTTTATTTCTTATTTAATAGGAATATTTTAAAAAAGCATTGTGAATGCAAAATAATCACTTAAATAAAAAAAAACAGTACAGATTATATAAAAAGAGAGACAAAGTTTTAACACAAAATTTCTTCCCTCTAAAACCTGTACTAGGATAATCTCCTGTAACCGCGAGGCCTCGGGCGGGTGGGTTCGCCATCACCTAAGGCCACCATTGTGGACCGGGGAACTCCAAGCTCCGAAGTACCACAGCAAAAGAAGTGTAACAGTACTTAAGAATAAAATATGGTGAAAAAATTCCTCGCAGTCGCAGGCGGGGTTTTAACCAGTGACTTTAGGTACGACCTAAGGTCGCCGGTCCAAAATCCGCCCGCGTGGAAATTTTTCACCATATTTTATTTCTTAATTTTATAAGAATATGTTATAAAAAACTGTCGACACAGAATTTCTTCCCTCTAAAACCTGTGCTAGGATCATATGTAAAACAGAGGATCAGGTTTTTGCACGATTACGGCTAAGCCTAAAATGAAGGATACGAGTTTGACCTGTTTGTTAGTTAACCGTTTCGTGTCCGCTTAAACCTTTTTAACGGCTCAACCAATTTCCATAAATTATACCTGATTAGATTTACAAAAATGAAGTGGTATGAGTTTTCGACCTGGATCTACTGGGTTATATTAGAACCTTATTATTAAATTAGCCGTGTGGTATCCGGCAGAGTAGAATAGAACCACTCCAAGTCTTCCCGTGGATGTCGTAGAAGACGACTTAGGAAATACAAGCGAAACAAAGCTTTTAAACATCTGTGAGACCTCTCCAACCCGTCTGGATAGCGTACTCTCCACGCTGGCCAGTAGGCCAAGTCCTCTAGCTACTCTGGCCGAGTATGGCTCTAATAGTACAGAGAGGGTCGTGGTCCTGTTGTTTAGACTAAAAAGGACCTGATGATGATGATGATGAATAAATTAAGAACAAATACAGTCTGCGATATTGAACAACTATTGATAAGTCAATCCAACTATAGATGAGGTTTTACACGACAGTTTAGTCTTTTGATTAGAATGTAAGTAACTGCGATTAACAAAAATGAAGTGATATGAGTTTCCGAGGGTTTACTGGGTTAAACCATCTCGGATGCTTACACAATGGTGGTTGTGGGTGTGGGTGGTATCTCATCTGAGTAAGAGTTCGGGTGCACGGTGGTGTAACTACATTATCTGAAACCCGAGGCAAACTCATTCAATGGGGAAGAGCTTGCTGCAGCCACTTGCAATGTAAGTGATTTTTTTTAGATTAAAATATATTTGTACCATTGAGATAAACATTTTTAACCGGTTACTTGTATGTAACCAACCCATATTGGGCAAGCTTTTGAACTTTTTGGACAAGCTTCGTGTCGTCGAATTCCCTCTAATATGGTTGAGCTCAGCGATGGCTGATTCATACGTCGGCCTCTTTGAGACTTCTATCTATCTTTGAGACTTTTATCATATCTGTTGTTGTTGCACGCTCGATCGCTAACATAACGTGTTCCACAAAAATATGTAAAAAGAAATTGAATATTACATGACATCAAAAAAAAAAGGAAAGATAAAAATATAAAATATCACACAAAGCCCTTCAGGCAAGTAGGCGACCAATACTGTTGAAAAGAGTTTCTCTCGGTGTCTTCTTCTCTGCAGTGGTCGGTTCCGAAACGCTAGTAGTTTGTAGCTTTTGAAAAATAGTTAGTAATTTGAATATAATTTAATACCTAAGTTTTATTTAAAATGTGAATTGACGTGAAAAATTGTCTGAAAAGGCCTATTTTCTGAATAAATCTTTGAATCTTTGAACGAGAACTTTTGTTCTTTAGTCGTCTTGAAAGATATCCAGATGGGAAAGGCGGCATTAAAACAATTAAGCTGTAAAATATCTTGTAAACCAAATGTTCATATATTTATAAATATTTAAATTATTAAAGGATGTAATGTGTACAACATTGTTGCGAAGTTTTGATGAAATGTACGCACGTATGTATAATTAATTGCGGCAAAGTTGTCCGTGCCGGGCTGTTGGCCCGTTCAGTCACCCCTTACAGACACGCAACTCCTGCTTTGCGATTTGCATGAACTCTTCCAATTAATGATAAAATCTTTCATATAAGCCAAAACTAACGTGAAACCAACTACTGAGCCAATTTTGATGAAATTTAAACGGAACCAATTGGAAAGAATACCGTTCTAAATAAAAATAAATCATTTTTTTAATTCCGTTGATAAATGACGGACATAATATGAGGTAACAACTAAAAAACAACGGATCGTATCGAGAACTTCTAATGTAGGTAACTCTTTTTGACATGATAATGTCTTATAAATCGATGAACGCCGGCGAAAAAGTGTCACGTTCCATGTGCAAGCGAGAGCACGGAACAAGCGACAGAGAGGCACGATCGGCCTAAGCGATCAGCTTGTGATGTATCAAGATTAATGATGCATAAAGAAGCATGCCATAAAACGATAATTTTCGTGGTAATGGTGGAAGAGGGATCTCTTCCACCGTTACCAAGTAAAATAATCGTCTGTAAACCGACTTTATATCAATTTTTGAACCAAGGCACAGGGCTACCTATATCATGAAAGTATAATAAATATGTCAAAGTCTATTCGGCCAAACCAGTAAATATATCTAACGACTTTCGCCTTAATATAATATAGCAATTTTAATCACATTAAATTTTTACGTATTCTTAACATTTTATTGTTGCAAAAGAAACTGGCTAAAAGTGTAGTCTAATACAAAAGTAGCTGAATTCTTTAAAAAGAGCAATAATTTGAAGTATCTTTGAGAGGGTGCTTATACGGCGAAGTGAAGTAAAAGAATGCTGAAAAGAAAGCAAAGTTGATTAAGTAATTCGAATACATTCTCAACTTATTCAATGAATTAACGGAAAAGCCTGAATACATTAATTCTAAACTCCCAGCGGGGTTCATTTTAGCGTTCTTTCTGTACGTCTTATTATAAAACGCAGACAAAAAATGTACTTGGTTTAGATCATTATTCACAAAAGACAAGTTTTTATTTTTATTTTGAATTATCTTACTCTTGACCTTAGACTAACCCAGAGGGCCTTAGTTAACTAACCTTAGTTAACCTGCTACCTACTATGACGTGAGATGTAATACAAAAGTAGATAGTTGGAATGTACAATTTTAGAGAAATTCGTCCCAGTGGTCGCTGAATTTGTATGGGAGGGCTAGATTTTTCCTTTTGTGAGGTCCCAGCTCTTTCAGCTCTGATAGAGTGAGCCTAACATAAAATTGGCAGGTGCAGGTATGCGAGCTTAGCAGGCAGGGAATAAGAAAACAATCAGGTACAACTGGATTAGGCTCTGTTTTCAACTTAAAGGTTGCTGGTTACACAAGCTGTTATAAAAAATATTATTCATCATTTCGAGTAGGTGTCACGGTCAATCGAACATGCACAAAATATTTAAAAAAATATATAATAAACTTGGTAGCTTTCTCGACTACGATCAGGAGGAAGGTTAGAGATGAAATGGCTGTGACGAAGAATTTGAAAATTGGAATTTGCAATATTAATTCAGTTCCTAAAAAAAAAGACTGGGTTATATGATGGAGAAATGAGCATGTAGGAAACCTGCAGCATCGTAACAGTTTTAACCTCTTTTTGACGTGATAATGACTTCGATTAACGTCAGGTGCTCGCATGAAAAAGAGTCACGTTCCTTGTGCAAGCGAGAGCGTGGAACAAGCGATAGAGACGCGATCGGTCCAAGCGTTCGGCTTGTGATGCATTTATCGCTCTTCTATCGGTATCGCGTAAAATTATTGTCCGTAAACCGACTTTACAGACAAGCAATTTTTTTTAATGTTTTATTTTTAGTTATTCTAATTCCGAGTAAAGCGACGGTATCCAAAATTATCCGGTGTAGGTATGTATGTGTGAAGTACTAACCCTGCAAATACATTAACTAGTGAGGAAAGCGGCCATAAACATTGATCTTAATCAGGCGTGCCATAAAATTAGCAAGCCCGCACTAACATCGCAATAGTACTATCATTTCTCTTTTAGTTCCTCCCCATTCCCAGGCGCGGATCCAGCTCTCAAGGGTTGAGAGCTTGAGATCCAAGCTAATTTTTTCAAAAAAAAAATAAACAGTCGTGTGTTTATTTAACTTTGCTCTGTCAAAAAATATCAACGATAAAACGGGCATGGATTTCAACGATACACGTCTACATCTGTTCGGAAATTCAGCCATAATGACATTGATGGAATAAAAAACCCATGGATACTAACCGACATACTTATATGCATTCTGAAACATAACGCTCTTTTTTTGGGCAGACATGTAGAAAGGCAAAGGGAATCCAACAACATTGCTCTGGATTTATTCATCGATCCCATATGTAGTTATTTTAATGCCCTAATTTTGCTCTACTTTTCCCTAATTTATTTAGGTACTAACAAAATTCAAATGTTTATAAAATTTATTTTTAAACATTTTGTAAACCATGGGGATTTCAAGAGTAATAGTAAGTAGGTATACTTTATTTAAATACTTCCATGCCGGAATGGGAAAAAGAAAACAACGTAGAATGTACCAGCTGTTTAATTTTCCGTGCAGACTGTAGAAGATGGCCGAAGGAATGGGTGAAAATCTAAGAAACATTTCAATTGGCGTTGCTGCTAGCAATTAATCACAATTTTGTTTCCGTTACCATATTATCATCATCACGTAGGCTCTGTCTACTCCGTAGGAGAAGTTGTGTTACGATCTCTGTTGTTCAGTGGTCCTTCGAGTGCCTTTGAATCAAAGGGGCTAGCTCAATCATTGTGATTTATCCCTATTAATATTTATGTTTGTAGGTTACTCTTGAAAGAATAAGTGAATTCATATCCTGAATAAGGTTTTGGGCATGCCCACCGTGTCCACTACTGGATCCGTGCCTGCTCATTCCCAAGAGTGAACAATGTAGTTTCCTTATTTCAGACAAAATGTCTGCATTGCAGACAATTCGGGAGATAAAAGAAAAAATATTAATATTTGAATGAATGCCTAGCAGGCTTGTCTTGGAATTCACCGGTATTCTGTAAATGCCAGGGATGCAGCTTGCAGATGTTTCGAGTCTGCTTTGTTGATATTATATTCAGGCATTAATTTTACTTATGTACATATATATTAAATTTAATATTTTTGTTACTTTTAATATATTACCACAGATTCAGCAATGGTATTTTTTTGCTGACTACAATCTAATAAGCCTGAATAACGGTATATTTGGTTCTAGTTTACACTACGTAAAATACCTTGTGATCGAAGGCTGATAAGAGAAAATTAAAAATTGCAATTACCATACAAAAATATATGAGTTGCGTATATTTACAAGTGCACAAATGTTGCTCTAAATTTTAAACCGCTCGTTTAAATTGATAATGTTGAGTCTCCTGGTTTTCGTTGCTGGTAAGAACATGTTTTAAGTTACGTACTTATCACGTCTTTCTCCTTTATGTGACGTAAGTAGACAGAGCCTGCGACCATAAGACCTAAAGGCTGCGTTTAGCTGTAAGTGGGCGTAGATGTGAAAAGGAACTGGTACATTCTACGTTTTACCCCAAACTAAAATAGAGCCGCTCACATTTTTCTCAAATACAGTTTTACTCTTTTGTTCCCACCTAAGTTATAAAAAATAGTCTTAATAATATGTTTTTTTAGCCGCCTTTGTCTCAATATTAGAAATACACGGAACTGCTACCACAAATATCGATATAAATGCCATATTAGACATTATACGGGCTCAACAGGAAATAACAAATACAGATAATAATAAAGTGGAATCCAGTTCTGATAGTAGTTCAGAATTAGTTGACAATGAAAGTTCGTTCAGAAGTAGAGAACTGATACGTTTGCTTCATCAAACTCTTGATGATGCACATAAAAGAAAAGTTAAAGAAAGAAAGCAGTCCAAGAACAAATATCAGACTTATGATAACGATTTGGTTCATAATAAAGAAGACGATAATAGTAACGAAAACGTGTTTCCGGTCAAACGCTTACTACAGCATTTATTAACGCAATCGGATACAAACCAGCGTAAACGTCCGGACAAAGTAACCAATCGTAAATTGAAGCCTGGTAGTTTATTGGAATCTTATGTAGAAGAAAAGAAAGATGTCGCTGATGGTCTAAGCGAATATTCTAGAATATATGTAATTCTCAATAGTGAAACATTCAGATCTAGCCAGAACAAGAAACAATTAACTGATTTGTAAGTAATCCTTAAATTAAATTATAGTGTTTGGATCATTTTATCCCGATTAAGGTGAAGCAACCTATATACCTTAAAAAGTTAGCAAGATAAAATCATGGAAAAATGAAACTATGTTAATCTACTAATGTGGTGTACGTACGAGAGACATCTACCTACAACGTTGACTACTGAATTCTATGAATTAAATGAAAATGCTGTTACTCTTTAATCTAATGGAATCTTTGCTTCTTTTAATAATGAGTATAGAATATTTTTCGTTTTTAATTACTTTGAATATTTCATAATCAGAATTTCTCGACTGCTGGCCAATTCATCTCCAGCTTCACAAAGCGTGCATCATAGTTTGAAAGAAGGAAGTTATAAGGATTTCCCTGTTCGAAGCAGTTTATCAGAAAGGAGGTCCAGACGTGATTCTTCGGAAGGTAATGAACTGTTTGGATATTAAATGTAGGTTTAATATATTCAACTGTCATATTGGGGTCCCATACGTAGTAGCGAATGACGCCGAAGGAAGCGACCACATTGCGGCGAAAAAAAAATTTGTAATTAAGTATTGTTGTTGTATGTTTTAAATAAGTTTTTTACGTTTAATGTCATAGTAAATAGTTTACAATTAAGTAATTAAAAAAAAATCTGTACTGCCTATGGACATGGAGGAAGAGATTCACTGGAGGATAGTTATAAACAAAAGCAACCCCGCTACTCCCACAACAAAGGCGGCGGAGGCCATACGGCCATTCCATACATACGACAAAGGGGAGACATTTACGTTCACGGGGATTAGTAATTGAATCATATTTCAAATTTAATTATATAAATAATACTTTTCTTTATTACTTTTATTTATTAGCGAGCACTTTTTCCAAATTTTTTTAAAAGTTTACAATTTTATGAGTGTACACATAGACTTAGTGCAGTCACACATGTATTAAATGTAATGGTTTAAATCAACGACAGTTGGATGTAGGGCCAACACGAACTTTATTATTTAGTCGCATCATATGTATAATACTCTTTAAACAAAAATAAAACCACGATTAAGTTGATGAGTACTCGTAAAAATACTTTATATAGTTTATTTCGTTTGGTAAGTATTGCCAACAATGCTCGTTTTGACTCACGTTTACACAATGTGAACACGTGTAATAAATTGGCTAGAAACTGATAAGAGAAAATGTAATATTGAAATTACCTCATAAAATATGTAGGTATATTCGATAAGACGTAAAGCACAGATTTTGCAGTACTTGTAGCTCAACAAAGTGATCATGTTGAGCCTTGCGGTTTTATTTGCTGGTAAATCGATTGTTTATTTCTAATTGCTCAAAAAGTTCCCTCCTTGTTGTGTGTGTGTGTATTTACTAAATCAGCTATCTACATCTCGGCTTTTCTATCTCAACAAGATTATTAGAATCCAAATGTATTTTCATATTTTTTACCTCTCAGTTCACTATATTAAACTTAAAAAACAATGCTCAGCGATTTTTTATTTTCAGTCGCCCTAGTCCCAATAAACGAAATTTATGGCGAATCTGCTGTTAACCTTGATGATTTATTAAACGCTCTAGACTCCCAACAAAGGAAGGTCCAGGACTCGCAAAGCGATAGTTCTTCTAGTTCCGACTCTACTGAAACTAGTGGAAGTGATAAAGATAAAGATGTAGCTTTACGGGGCACACAACTTGTTCGTTTTCTTCAGCAAGCTCGTGATAAGCAACTGACGGAAAACAAACGTTTATCTAAACTATACACTCATCTCACAAACTTAAACGGCGGTGGACGTAATAAATATCTAACTAAAAAAAATAAGAACAAAGACTTAGGTGGTGATTATGTTGATTTGAGTAATAACCGGAACAACCATATAGATGACTTTGTTGAATATTTGCTGTCACAAACCAATAAAAGATCATATGTAAAAGACAAAGCAGCGAAACCAAAGAACCATGATGATTATTTAATATCTCTCAATAATAAAAAGGAACAAACAGATGATAAACTTACGAAATTGTCTGATCGAGATGATGATGTTGACGACGGTAATCTTCAAGACTATTCTAGAATATACGTGATTCTTAATCCAGAGGCATTAAAATCAAGCAAAAATAAGAAGGACTTATCTGCATTGTAAGTTTCGTTTCTTGTTTTAGTATTCAGTTATTAATCTTGATTCTCATACGTGTACGTTCGCCTATCTATATAAGACAATAAAATAAATCAACATACAGTAGGCGTAAACAACTTATCGTAAGGCGTAAAATATACACTATGCTGCCTGTTTAACAGGCGTTGGCCCTAGATTCTGCCTACCCCGTAGTAAGCATAACTCTGTCTTGTAAACCCTACTTAATAGTGTTGTGATAGATTTTCTATTAACTTCGTTATACAGCGTAATTTTAAACCTTTGAGGTATATTGAAATCCTGGAATCAGATAATCCCTAATGGAATACCGAATTGCACAAAAAAAGGTAAAAACATGAGACCTCCCATCATCATCATCATTTCGAGTAGGTGTCACGGTCAATCGACCATGCACACCCTGGTGTCCGAGTTCTTCTGAACCGCCTCTCGGCCTCTGACGTGGTTCCTTTAACGACTACCACATGGCAGCCGGGGCCACCGGCTTAACGTGCCTTCTGAAGCACGGAATCATCTTTATTATCAGACAATCAGGTGATTCAAGCCTGCAATGTCCTAATCAAACTGGAAACAGCGAAACAAAGTATGCTTCCGGTGGGAATCTAACCCACGACCCCCGGGTCAACAGGCAAACGCCTTAACCACTGGACCACGGAGGCTGTTATATGCTACTGCCTAGGATTTTTTCACGTATCCATAAAAATAATTTATTGGGAAGGGGTGACATGACACTTGACTCTATCAAAAATTCTTAATATATCACAAACTGATTCCTGAATTAACAAATGGTGTTCGAGCACCGAAAATATTTCTGAAAGACCTATCCTACGACATTTCACAGCAAGGGGTCGACAAGAAAAAAATTATATTCCCACTTTACACGTTTTAGGAGGAACTCTTTTTAGGGTTTCGTACCCAAAGGCTAAAAATGGGACCCTATTAATATGGCTCCGTTGTCCGTCTGTTTGTCCGTCTGTCTGTCTGTCTATCTGTCTGTCTGTTCGTCCGTCCGTCTGTCACCAGGCTGTATATATAAACTGTGATAGACAGTTGAAATTGGCTTATGTATAACAAACCACCAGGTTTAGTAAAATTTAACGGCAAAAAATCTGTTTGTATCACCAAAAATATAAGTGATCACCAAAATTAAATCCTCATTTTAACGTAAAATAAGGATCAAAAATATTACACCTTGCGATCCTATTTAATGTATCCATCTCCAAATTTTGATAGTTTAATACAAAAATAGTTATTGACCACCAAAAGTATAACATTATTATAACATAAAATGACATCAAAATATATAACATCTTCTTATCCTGTTAAAGTAAATTATACTAGAAAAATCAGTATATACCCAAAACTAGTAAAGAAACCCCTAAAGCTTGACCTTAAGTATCCTTACTAATATTATAAATGCGAAAGTGAGTTTGTTTGTTTGTTACGCTTTCACGCCGTAACTACTGAACCGATCATCATCAAATTTTGCATACAAGTTCTCTGGAGTGCGGAGAAGGACATAGGCTACCTTTTATCCCGGGAAAAAGTACTATTCCCGAGGGATCGACATTGACGCGGGCGGAGCCGCGGGCGAAAGCTAGTATTACTATATTTATTAATATATACTATATATTAATATATTGTAAAAAATCATTACTTAGTCTGCGGATTTTAAACCGACTTCAAAAAGGTCTTAAAACGGTCGACGTACTCGTTTTTTTTTTTTGAGTTCGCGGGTAACTTCGTTGTTTATGAAGCGAAATTATGATTCTTTTTTTGTTGAAAATAAGATATCCCAAGCGTAGTACCATAATATGGAAACCAGGATCTGATGATGGTATTCTATAGGAATCGAGGGGAACCTTCAAAAACGTAATGGCGACTAGTGCGTTTGTAATTTTTTTCATAAAAACACTTAACGCACTACTATTTAATGAAGGATTGGAGTCGATCTGATGATGGAGCCGTAAGACAACCGAGAGAACTCCTCAACAATTAACAGCAATTATCTGGTATTCTGGCTTGATAAATTTGTATTGATGAGAACTTTACATCTGATGGGTTGTGACTGTCATTAGGGGTCTGATGATGAAGACGTAGGACAGTCAAGGAAACTTCTCATCGTTTTACAATAGCTACATAAACTACAATTTAAAATGCAGCCATAACTAAATAAGGTAGAGCCATTGTAATTTTAAGTTTTCTATTTTTGGTTATGGTTTAATTTTTTTGCTGTTAGGTGTCTTTTAGGTTGTAAAGGCTATGGTCACAATGTTTTTTTGGTGGTCATTATATTTATCCCCATGAAATTTACACACGCGATGTATTTCTGTTGCCGCTATAACAACAAATACTAAAAATGAGAATAAAATACTCATAAATAATTAGGGGCTCCCATACAACAAACGTGATTTTTTTGCTCGATCGTCTACCTGTTGTCGTTATCAATTAACGGCAACAGGTAGACGCTTGAAATATTCACAGAATATTAAGTTACATATTCACTTTAAAAATAAATAATTAAATTAAATTAATATTTAATCCTTCCATACAACCTACATTTTTTAGCCGTTTTTATAGATTAGTACGGAACACTTCGTGCGCGAGACCGACTTGCACTTGGCCGGTTTTGTTTATTGTTAAATTATCACTTGTCGGCGTGATTAATATAATACCTATTCCAAATAACAGCTTTTTGAAGTGAAAACTTCTTTAGCGGCATTGTGCACTTTTTTGGATGAGTAAAAAAATGTTAAACTCGCGTCAGGACACGTGACCTGATCGAAAATTCGTAAGACGGGCACGTGACCTGAGACCGCCGCTAAGGCGAGTTTTCACTTCTGCCTGCACTCCCGGAGTACAACCCGTTGTTTATTTTTCATCCTAATAGTTGTCGTACGTTAGTAATCAATGACTGTAGTACGTCGCTTATGATATTTTTTAATACTTAAGGACTGAGTGAGCGAACAGACATACAGACGAACAGACAGACGGAATTATAAGGGTGCCTACTAAGGAACCCGAAAAAAGGTTTCCTGTATTTAGAATATCCAAATCCCTATATAACATTTTGACTTTTCTTAATTGCCTTACCATTCAGGGTCTCGCGGCTGATGTCTAAGTCATCGTCAGTTTCACAGAAGAGAATATCTCCCAAACAACTGCAGTACAAGGGTTTTCCAGTGAGAGGGGTCTTCCCTCAGCGAAGATCCAGGCGTGACTCTAATGAAGGTAGGTTTGATACACAATGGTAAATATTAGATCAATAGAGGTTAATTTGATCTATTTAACATTTATATATTGTTTTATATGTATTTGGATAGTTATAGGTATTCGATCACTACTATACTCGGTGAAATTTTTATCGTTCTGGACCCTTAAAGGGGTGACTCACACCCTCAATATGAACAACTTTTTCTACGGGATCAATGCCATCATTTCCATACAAAAGAGTCCCTCCGCCCGGTCAGTTTGAATGGGAACGTCGAAATTTTTTAAGTTCCCAGCATTGTTCCCATAGAAAAAGTTGTTCATTTTGATGGTGAGTCACCCCTTTAAGGGTCCAAGACGATAAAAATTTCACTGTGTATAGGCTGATTCTGAACAATATGTATATTTTTAAATTTTGTTAATATTTGTACAGAATTACGAGAAAAGGGATGAAGTAATAAATTTTTTTTTTCTGAATTATTCTATGTCCTCTTGTTATCCTGGGGACCGTACCTGGATGTAAAATAACACGTGTAGTGTAAAGTGTGTTGGTTAGTATTGATTTCGCTTGTAATGCCTTGCTATGCTAACTGTAAAAATAGTATTGTTTTTCCTATTTGGCCAAAAACTAGATATAGAAAAAAATATGAACAAAAATTATATTACAACATTCCAGGTATCTAGAAGGACATTTAATTGTACATGAAAATTCTTGCTCTTTAGAATTTGAATAGTACAGATAATACTTACTTTTTCTTTGGAGGAAACTCAATGGAAGACAATTATAAGCCCAAACGTCCCAAGCACAACAACTACTATGGCGGCGGCGGCGGCGGCGCCGGCGGACGCACTCCTATCCCCTACATCAGGCATCGGGGTGACATCTATGAGCGAGATTAGTATTGCAGAATAAACTATTCAAGTAATACATTATATTATTTGAAAAACATTGGTTATCTGTAAAGTCGCTTTACGAACGAATATTTTACGTGATAACGGTGAGAGATAGATGTGTGATACTACTACTACTATTGCTGCTGCTGCTTCGGAACGTGACAATTTTCGTGAGTGCAGCCGGTGTTCATTGATTTATAAGACGTTATCACGTCACAAAAAAAACTTGGAAAATTCCATTACCAACTATTTTGTGAAAATATTCGTACTGATAAATGTTGCAGATATGCATCGTAATATAAACGTGGAAAAAGTAAAATCCATTAGGTTATAAAAAAAATCTATACTATTTTGCAAAGTTTAAATCTTTCAAACTTTTTGACGTTAACGTCATATAAATCGACGGACGTTGGCTGTACGCACTTAGTCATTCTTCTGAGGTACGCACGAAATAGTGACACGTTCCATGTGCAAGCGAGAGCGCGGAACAAGCGATAAGAGACATGATCGGCCTAAGCGTTCAGCTTCATGTATTCATCTATCTCTCTTCCACCGTTATTACGTAAAATTATCGTCCGTAAACTGACTTTTAGGGTTCTGTGCAACCATGTGTCAAAACGGAACCCTTATTGGATCACTCGGTTGTCTGTCCGTCCGTCTGTCACAGCCAATTTTCTCCGCCACATCTACTAAACCAATTATGTTGAAATTCGGTACACTTACAGATTAAGTGATCCAAACTCAAATACATTACGTAAAAAAAATATTAATTAAAAATATGCATAGGGGCCGCAAACCAGAAAATTAAAAAATAAGTTGTACTAACTTGTAATGTATGTCATATGATAGATCTGGTTGAGAAAATCTCAAACATATTTTTTTTGTAATTTTATCTCATGTTGTTTTGAAGTTGTTCAACAAAATAGACGGAAATTTACCCGTACCTTATTTATGAAAATACTGATTCTAAAATTTAAAAAAAAAATACTTATTTACTTATAGATTACAGGAAATCGCTGTATGAAATTAGAACGCGCTATGGAAGTGTTTTCTAAGTTTATTTTAGAGCCTAATGCCTAATAAATAATTTTGCAACGCCCGGTGAAGTAGCGAAAGCTCACTTGGAGCTACATGGTCCTTCCAAAAAAAAAGACAAATAACTCCCTACAATAAGATCAGGATCCAGATAACTTTTACATGTAGAGACCAAATAATGTTAAACTTACCGTGGCAAGATGAAACCTTAAAGCTTGTAATGGCGAATTAAATTTAGAAGAGTTTTTTTCTAAACAATTGCGTTACTATAAAATCAGGATGTTTAGAATTTAATGCATTGGGTGGACCTGAAGAATTCGAACATAATGCACATAAAAGCAGCATTTCGAAATGTAGAAAATAACAAAGAAGAAAATGACGGTAAAGGTGTAGAAGCAAGAGCCTATCCTTCAAGAGAATATGAGTTCGAAACCCAAGAATTGATTCTGACCATTGCTTGTAATTACTAGGGGACCAAGTCAAATTTAATATGTAGAGCAATTGTCAACCATTATTAATGAATGAAGATACTGTACTCGAATTATTAAGAATGTCAAACAGAGACCGAAGGAATTTTGTTTTGCACCAAGAAAATTTGGTCACGCAAGAACTAGTGCCAACATTTTACTATTTTATCAGAAGTCGTGCTGGGGTTGATCAATGTTTCAAAGTTAAGGCCAATTATCAATATTGAATGTTTATCTTTAATCGCGAGCCAGGGTCAACCAGATGATATAAAAACATTACTTAGCGTATTCACAGCCAAGGCCGCATTTGGTGTTGAAGGTCAAACTGTTCACAGTGCAGTCTGTTTGCCGATCTCACAGTGCGGCAGTAGCAGAATGAAGGCAATAAAAGGCCTTTGCGATAAGTGGTTACAATTTGAAAGCAATGTCAGCATTACGACAAGGAATACATTTAAAGTTCATACTCAAAATCACCGTTCATATATAGAGCCACAGTGTACTCCAAAAGGAAGCTCTAGTATGCAGTGAAGCAATCGAAGGCGACAAACTTAAAGAGTAAATCGGTCTCAATACTTGGCAGCACCAGCTGAAGCAATGACGATACACATATCTCAAAGGTCCGCCATGGAAAAAGGTGTCGTTCGTTTAGGTAGAAACGTAAAGCGATTTTTGGTATACGTACCCTGATCTTGAACTACTTAAGCTAGTGGTCTTTAATTCGTTACATCAGATGGTAATTTTAACCCAATAACAAAGATATTACAAACAAGTCTAGTAAATTTGGAAATGACGAGGCTAGTGAAAAATCATCTGGTACTAGTATGAATTTTTGCAGTCACCAGGAGACAAAATTCAAATAATTTTTCATAACGCAAAGTCCTTACGTAAACATTTAGTAGATGTAAGAGCTGATTGTTTATTTAATTTGACTAACTTTAATAATAGATAAAACTTTTGGGTTGAAGATCACAAAAGCGACGTCAATTTTAAAATCCAAGATGGCGGACATTACTTTTTTATAACATGGGTGTCGTTTTTGAGTCATTTTGTTTTGTAAATTTTCTTTATTGATATATTTATTTCAGTTTTTATTTTTTATCATCCATCCAATATTGGATGAAAACTTTCAACACCTCATGCCAATCTTTTCTATTTTTCCACATTCATAAAAAGTAATGTCCACCATCTTGGTTTTTAAAAGTTGATGCTAATTCTCAAGCTCTATTATATATATTATAAATAAAAAGAAACCAAAAGTCTATAAATAAATATGTATAGTCTAGTCACATAGGACGAATGCGTACTTGGTAGGTTAAAGCTAAATAAATAAAAGCCCAAAAATTGTTATATTATGTTTTTACTATAATGCAATTATTTTTTTCTATAATTTATTTTACGAGTATATCACAGTCATCACTTTAGTAAAGTGCATTAATATAGTAGTTACTTTGAGTTAACACACAAAATAGTATTGACTAGTACGTTTCAGTAATTTACTTTATAATAAAACAGCTCCAGTAAATAAATAACTACTTACACTCTTAAAACTATTGACAAGAGAAATGTGCTGTAAGTGAAACATGAATCCTATGAGTTTTCTAACAATAATTGTAAGTACTGATACAACAATATCTTTTGCACATTTTAAATAGTAAACTCAGTCTAGAAGGATGAGCTACTAGAGCTACTCAGCAACGCGACTAGTGAAATAATACAGTTTCAAGGCATTCTGACCAATATCTGAAGATTGTACCTATTGTTTTCCCATTGTTCTGAATTTTCTATAGGATAAATATCGTCATTCAGCGTACACAATGGTGTTGTCAGCCACACAGGTCACAATCTTTGTTTATACTATTATCAATGTGCAAAATAACATGCCGTGATATAAACTATACGTTATTACCCAAGTATACAGCGTGATTGTATAATATTTACCGTAGGGGTTCAGATTCCAGGTTTTTAATATAGTTCATCGGTACAAAATCATGATGTATGTATTACAGAATTCTTACCTATCTAAAAATATAACTGATATTTTTTGATAGGTAAGAATTCTCTTCTAAAAATGTGTATATTTGAACTAATGTCAAAAAGATTTTTAACTCTTTAACTGTTTGATGACGAAAGTTGTTACATAAAACCGAGTTCTCAGTCTTAGGCTTGATTTGGAAATTGTCAATTTCAGTAAACTAAAAATTTCTTCATTATTTTATTTATACATTCCGATATTGTGCTTATTATCATAAATATAAATATTTCAATGAACACATAGTAAAAATTCAATTCATTATGCTTTAAATATAACAATACTTAAGATACGTAAGTAGTTATAAAATTAAAATACTTACCATGTCCTTTTTTCTAAATTAGCCCAAAAGTACCTAGACATAAAGATACATAGAGAAAAAGAAATATATTTTCACCTTAGTTATATTTCTTTTTGTCCTTCATAAAATCTGAATCAAAGTCAACAAATTATTAAAATGCAATTTAAAACAAGTAAGTATTAAATTAGTTTTGAATAGTCTTTAATCACGAAATCCAGATTCATAAAATTACTGTTTATAGCAGAATCAACAAGCTATACGTGGAGGAAGGTACCCGTGTTTGCAGATTTTAACTTAATTTAAAACTTAAATTGAGGCAGATCGACATCTATCACTGAGAGTGAAATAGTTATAATTTGTTAATTTTGTTCACATTTTTACATTTATATATCATATAAATAGGTTAGAGTTAGGTTATACATAATTATGTTTATGTTTCGAATAATATCTAAACTTAGATAATTTTTCAAAGTACACGTGTAAATATTAAAATTAACAAAAAATACATAAAGTTTTCAAATGTGTATGATTTAGCATTCACATTATTAAAACATGCTTTAATTAACATGACTAACAGATATACACTTTCACGCATACTTCTATATTTTTATTGTATTACTCTTGCTTATGGATATCGATCTAATCGAGTATTAATTAACTTATACTTTGTATAGCATTAGGTACCTCATTCATTATATTAAAAGTAATAGTAATATATGATGTCTTTTACACTTGATGTATAACAATGCATTTAGGGCATTATGATAATTGACTAGAATAATGAAGTTATACTTACAATTTTGACTAGGCCTTGATCTCAGATTTAAAGCAAATAACTATAAGCTATACTAAATATTACGAGTATGAAGTGAGGTGGGTAGTTTGGGACAACAACACAGGGAGTACTTGACGATACAGCAATAATAAAATTCTGCGCCGTTATCATCTTTTTTTCGTATTTTCTTACATATTTGACATTGGATCCTAATTACCCGCGTTGGAGCGAATTCCGGGGAAAATATAGCGAGAGCACTCTCTAGCGAAGCCCGCTTTTATATCGGCAGATCGTTTTCTTTTTTCTTGAGTGGATAAAAATCTGGTACATGATACTGGGGCAATGCACAATATTGTCAGATATGTTAAGTATTTTTCTTTTATACAATGTCATTTTTATATAACCGCATTAATTTATTTGTAATAATGAAGTTTTGGAAGACAATAAACAAACTCAAGTAATTATTTTTTGTATATACAAGTACATATGGTTGTATTAAATGGCAACGTCAAATAAGTTTCATAATCATTTTTAAGTGTATTCGCGCTTTGTTATAATTATATTAGCTAAAATGGACTACTTTGTGTACTACAGGGCCGTGTTTATTGAATTGGAGGCCTTGTGCACATTTAGGACTATAACAGACCACTTTTTTTTCAACTGAGGGCCATAAACAATGGCGGGGCCCTGGGTACATGCCTAGATTTCCCACTGGGAAAGAGGCCTGTGTATCTGTATTAAAAATATATTTTACTAAGTATACAATCGAAATGTTCAACATTATTATGACAATAGTTTGGGGCTTTATCTTAAAGCTAATGAGTCTAATGATATAATTGTATTACATCTAATTTATTGTAATAATGCTGCGTGTAGTTAAAATTCAATATACTATGGATAACTAATTTAAAATACTTTAAAATTCATTATAGCACCTAATAATCTACTATAAAATGTGTACCGTACAAAAACAGAACGCATGCAGTCTACTTAAGTGTCATTATGGTGCAAAGAAATGATATTAAATTCATTACAAATTTCATATACATCACTACTTAACGAAATTGATCCCAATCCAGGCAATTCACAATAATTAAATCCAACTATTCACTTTAAACTCTTGTAAGTACCTACTCGCTCGTGATTAGTCATACATAATTGATCTAGGGGCTTGTGATCTGTGATATAACTCAGAGCACAAGCCTCGATGTCGTCTACTAATTAAACAATTTAATGGACCCCTTCATTTTCTATCTGTACAAGTAACTGTAGCAATATACGACACCCTACGCCACGTGCTGTGTTATAAGTACTAGAGTTATCATTGTTTATATCAACGTTCATGAATAAAATTCAATGAATTCTTCCTTAAATATAGCCAATTTAATATGTATGCGCTTTCCAACCCTGTAGATTTTCACGTGACATGGGATAGCATCGGTATCTTTACGCACGCCACTGCTCTCACTAACTAAGCAAGTTCTTACTCACTGAACACTGAGTTTTTAGCATCGAAATCCGTCTAAGTTGGTGTTTGTTCGGTGCCGGGCCGCCGCGAGGGCGAAACCCGTCACCCTCAGAGGTAGTTGGGTCGCGACACACAGCACAGCACGCCCATGCCTTTGTAGAGAGAGCCTCTACGTTTGTTTCGCCACAAGCCATTCACGTCGTCCCCTTTCAGTGCAACATTCGTCTCTGCAACAATATTGGATAGTTATTCATTGCAATGTTCTGTATAATATGTAAATTTGAATATATGAGATGAAAAAATTTAACCACATGTAGAATTTGAACCTTTGACATCTGGCCCGTCGACGCTCTCTACCCAGTGGTAGAGGCTATGGCAACTCAGTAGTTGCCATAGCCTCAAATTACTGTGGCGAATCAATTCATCACATATTATAGGTACACGCAATCGAATAAATATTGGATAGTTTGCCTTCACTGATTTCCTTCTATCAAATATAAGGTACTGACTCGGGAACATTATTTAGGCTTCATTTTGTATGAGACTGTATTTACCTTATATTTGATCGAAGCTGATTTCAGTTTTTCAAGCTTGACATATAAGTGTTAAGAAGTACGGTAATTTCACGATACATCATAGGGATGCTACTATCGCAGGGATGTTGCGGATGCCGATTTTTTCACATTCGTGGATGTGAATGCGGATACGGATTTTTCAAGGCTCACATCCGCGGATGCTAATGCGGATACGGATGTTTAAAATCTTATTTATATATAGAATATAAGGTCAATTTAAATTAAGCGCAAATATTTTAATCCATAGGTCAAAGAAATGCTTATATAGCAAATATTAAGAAATCGACGTGTTTTTTGTACACAAGGTTTGTTTGTTTTTTTAAATGTTCAGGTATCTCAAAAATGTGTGTCGATTTTTTTTAGCTAAAGCATTTTTCTAGCTTATGGGTGCCAGCCCTTAAAATATTTGCGCTTAATTTTAATTGACTTATATATGTAAATGAAGTATTTAATCAATGATAAAGTAATTATTAACGTTTTAAAAGTAATTAATAATAACTGTCAAAGTATCTGTCGTGTTGTTTGCGTTGTAGATGACGTGTGTATACGATAAGTTATCTACAGCGCAAACAAGCAAGTAATTATTTATTTACAAGAAATAAATGATGCACCACACCAAACACGTCGGATCTTGTCACCATATTTTCGCTCCCACTGCTCATTGTGCCGTGCGAACGGCACGCGCCATTCACCGACCCCGCCCAATTTCTTTCTTATCGAAACTTGTATTACATTTAAATTTGCATCCGCACGATAATCCGGTTTTGATAATTGCGGATTCGGATACGGATGTAGATGTCCAAATCCTTGTGGAAACTCCGCATTAGCGGATGCGGATGCGAATATTCGTAATAATATCGAATGTATTATTTATTAATATAAAAAAGAACTTCTTCTTTTGGATGAACCAACATATCTAAACCTAAGGTTTACCTTGAAGATGTTTTAAGTATACCTACGTAAGTAATTTATTTAAATCTAAGTAACATTCCAAAAGCATTCGTTGGAACACCTACTTATTCTAATTATTACAGAGTACTTCTTACAGTGGTCCACGCGTCAAGCTTAACAGTATATCGTTCAAAGGGCTCTATTATAATGAAGTAAAGCCAGTGCAAAGAAGAAATGTTACGCTCGATCTGCTCTGCGCTCCTCACTGTACAAAAAAGCCGCCAACAGACAGAATGGTTGATAAAAGAGCATTTTTCCCGCACTCCACCGGAGTGTCCTTAATGTCAATGGAAGACGCAAACGTAGCACTGAGCTCGTAATCCTTTTATGTAAATGGGAGCTCGTCTCTTGCGCTTTGTTATTATGTGGCGAACTAGACCTCGAGGAATAATCAGTGGTAATTAAACAATGAGTGGGTAGGACACCGATTTTCTCTCGCAGGGCGTGCCTAATTGAGACGTTACGATTACGAAGCTCCGCGATTAAACTCCGGTTTATGAAACGTAAGTCCCGGGAATGGAATTAAATCGGAAGTAATCTGCCAAGGTCTAAATATTTGATTAGAGATGGAAATATATTTTGCTGTCATGGTATGTATTTACTTAGATGTGTAGTTTTTTGTATTTTTGGGATATATAGTTTTATTATATTTTAGTATATTATGTTTTAGTATATCGTGTATAGAGCTTATAAACACGATATATCTGAAAATAACTTACTCAATGACCAGACCTTACAGATTTATTATTAGTACATATATGATGAACTACATCTAAGGCTGTTATGATTTTGTTTTTCCTTGGTTTACATGTTTTGTTAATTTATTTTTCTATCTGTTTAAAACTCAAAAAGTGCATTTTATAAGTTGGTCGACTTATTCTTTGACTTTTAAATTTTATTTTAATATCCTACTTAGCTGTGAGTGACAGTTTTCCTTTTAACTTCTTTATTCTATGGCTCTGACTTTTTTCATAAAATACCCTCAGAAATACCACATAGCTGGTAGGGGGATAGTTGATTTAATTCTCTTTGCTTGACCGCAACAAAAAAATGCAATTGCCGAATTTTTCGCAAACATATCGTGAAATTAAAAGTGTTGTTCAGACACTAACGATATTCTTGAAACAATGACCCACCATACCATGACTCCACTAAATGTGTGCATGGTCGACTGACCGTGTCACCTGCACGAAATGAATGAATGAATGAACTCCACTGCAAGGGATTGATAAGAAAAAAATATCAACCCTGCTTTACATATAGGGGAGTAAACTCTAAAAACAATTTATATTTTTAATTTGATTTAACCACTTTGTCGGCATGATTAAAATTTTTGAAGAATCTTCAACATTTTACTAAATTATTGTATCTAGGAGCTAAAGTAACAGAATTTTTTTTAATGCTATCTATACGCTAAGCTGCATATTTTTTTTAGAGAGAGCGTTACTTAAATGTCAAAGAAAAAAAAAATATCAGTTACTTGTTTTATCCGTTATCTTGTATAAGTTCGTAGTTTTTTTCATTGACAATGTATGTCATTGACAATCCTCAAGATCCTCTGCGTCCATGACAATGCTTCGAAGATTATCCTGCTCAAAAAAGTTTGCAAGAGAAAATAAAAAAAATAAATCAATTAAAAGTAAAAAAAAACACTTTCAAAAACAAGCTTATATGTACATCATTTTATTAGCCCTTTAATTTGATATCCATATTGTCGGAGTGCATCTTAAATAGCTAGTCCGCCATCTTGGGTGTTCCGCCATGTTGGATTTAGAACGACATTACACAGGTTGCCATGCATTGTCATCCATACTAAACGAGTCTACAAAATTTCAGCTCGACTGGTGGAAGATATTTGCTTAAATTGCAAGATTCCACTCAGAGAAACATAGTTACATACATATATTGCAAGTTAAATAAAGGCTTGTAAAATGTTACCTAAATGGTTAAGGTTTTCATGCTGAGGGAGGTACTCCTGGATGTCATTGACTATCCTGGTGATCTCTTGCGTATCTTTGGCGATGCTGCACAGCTCCTCCTGGTTGAAGTCGGGTGTGATTTGCTTGCACAGTAGGATCTGACTGATGACGTTACCGAAGTTAGACGGGCCCGCGCGGTTTTCTGTAACAATATGCTAGTATTATTCTTATGTCTTTAACACTATGATTTATAATTATATTATTGTTATATACTTGACGTGAATTTGTTGCCTTCTAGTCCAGTGTGCCAATCTGGCACACTGGACTAGATCCAAATTTAAACTTCGAAGCTCCGCATAGCAGGGCTTTTCAGGGTTGTCATCCGTTTCAAATCTAAGCTCCAATGCAGCACTTTCTACTACCTTCCTATCTTCATCCATGGCTAAATCTTCATACAAAAATCGTAAGGCTGCCAAAATATTTCCTTTTTTCATAAATAATATACCACAATAAATATGTACATTATGAACCGAAAAAAATAATTATACAATGAGTATGAGAGTGTGTGTCTGTCTGTCTGACAGTCCGCGGTTTAGCTCAGAGAATACACAAAGTGGTACGTAAATTAAATTTTAAAATAATAAGGTTCCTTGCCAATATGTAAAGTGGGGACATTTTTTCTCGTCAACCTCTTGCTGCAAAGTGTGATTGGATTAGTCTTTAAAAATATTTTTGGTGTCTAAATATAATTTTTCGATTCCGGGATCCGTTTGAGATATACTCGTATTAAGCTTCAAAGCCTGCAATATTTTATTGGAAATAAGTGTCCCCCTGCCAGCTTAATGGTTGTTTATGGGTGCGTGACAAAAATCAGGGTAGTAGAATATATAAGAAGGGTTTAGAAATCATAGGGTTATAATCAACAAACTTATAAAAGGTCAGAGGTGACATCCTCATCTGCCTGTCCAGTGGTTCATTCATTCAGTAAGTAGTATCCCGAATACCTTAATTCCCTTCCCAAATCCAACAAATTCCTTCCAAGAAATTCTTCCGATGGGCAGCAGCGTCTAAAGCACAAAAAGCCAAAGAAACTTCTTACGGCTGGAATGATGAATTATGACGAATTTATAAAATGTACTCCAAGTACGTAGAAGTAAAAATTTGTTAGATAAAGTTGTGCAATATTGTAACCACGGAACCCTACACAACGCGTGGCCCGACACAGATAGCTGACTTAATAAATAAGTTGCATCTGTTTACAATTAAACACTCATTTTATATGTAAGTATGTAAATCATGGGAAGAATACCTAAACAATACAACATAATTTTCAGTTATAGATATATATAACTAGCTTTCGCCCGCGGCTCCGTCCACGTCAATGTCGATCCCTCGGGAATAGTTTTTCCCGGGATAATAAGTAGCCTATGTCCTTCTCGGTTCTCCAGAGAACTTGTATGCAAAATTTCATGTTGATCGGTTCAGTAGTTACGGCGTGAAAGCGTAGCAAATATTAGTAGGATAAGTAATATATAGATGAAATTGAATTGAAGTAATAAATCTTCTATTCAATAGAATCTACTGTCCGACCAGTGATGGGTTAGAACTTTAACTATTCATATCGTAAGTGCTTCCATAGCTCTGGAGCTAGGTAAATTTTATTTATGGCCGGAAGTCCCAGAAGGACGGTGAATATACTACTTGTTGTGGTTTATTTATGTTGACTTCACCTTATAATGCGAAACCTTTTAGAAATGACACTGTCTATACAGGTGCAAAACATTGAAGTGGAAAAAGCTTAGCAAAGAACTAATAGGGCCTCAAAATATTGATTTGTTTGGTGAAGATTATTTCAAAAAAATATATTTGAGTTTATCTTACATTACCTATAAGGTAATGTAAGATAACAACAACCTCCGTGGTCCAGTGGTTAAGGCGTTTGCCTTTTGACCCGGGGGTCGTGGGTTCGATTCCCACCGGAAGCATACGTTTAGTTGTTTCCAGTTTGGTTAGGACATTGCAGGCGTGAATCACTTGATTGTTTGATAATATAGATGATTGCGTGCTTCGGAAGGCACGTTAAGCCGGTGGTCCCGGCTGCCATCTGGTAGTTGTTAAAGGAACCACGTCAGAGGCCGAGAGGCGGTTCCGAAAAACTCTGACACCAGGGTGTGCAAGGTCGATTGACCGTGACACCTACTCGAAATGATGATGACCTTTTGGGTGCCATTTTCGAGTATGCAAATTAGAACTAATAATACTACCTAATCCCATTAGTGCATAATTCGTGATATGATAAGGATCTGTTTTTAGTCGGTACACTCTTGCCAGAGCGGTCGTCCGTTCATTATTGTGAATCACTATGAGTGATGATCTTGGTAATACGGCCCCATTCGTCACTGCAGCTTTCCGGGTACATTCGTAAACAGAGCACTTATATGCGGCCTTAATCTGGTCTGTCAATCTCATTGGTGATCTACCACATGGCCTGGTGCCTTCTACTTTTCCCTGCATTACGATACGCTCTATGGAGTCATTATCAGGACGAGATACATGACCAAAGAAGGTCAAATGCGTGACTGCACTGTGGTTGATAGGCGTTGTCTGATACCAAGTTTTTTTTATAAGATATGATAGGGATATTATGTCAAATTTCTGCAAAAAACGGTTTTCTAGAGGGTTTTCTGCACCCACTCAAATCTTACTTCGCACTGAACAAACTAGCTTTTATGGTTGCTGAGATATTTATGTCAGAAGGACAGATTTTAGAGTGTCTGTAAATAAATCATGACCTATGTGGTCATGATTTATTTACAGACACTCTAAAATCTGTCCTTCTTATAATGTTGCCGAAATTTCTGTTGTTCGGTGTTTCTCCTAAAATATAGTAAATCGACAGGCGGCGGCGGCCATATTGGTACATTATAACGTTTGTGGCAGTTCAGCAAGTACTCGTATATGTCAGCGGTTCTGGAGATACCAAAGAAGGCTACGGCGTACTACAGCTAAAGATGCAACAAAAATATTACCTAGTCTAGACATAGATCTAGATTTCTGGACTACATTATATTATAAAGAGTAAAGATTTATGTGTGTTTGTAATAACTGATAAAGACAAAAACACCTGGACGCATTTAAAAACCATTTTCTGAAAAAAAGCTACAACATTATCAGCGATTAACAAAGGCAAAAAATAAATATTTTATTGTAAAAAATTGGGTATCTATACGAAAATTGCAGGTAATACAAGATATCAGCTGTGTGGTTTCCGGCAGAGTAGAATAAGACCCCTCCTAGTCTTCCCATGGACGTCGTAAGAGGCGACTTAGGAAGTACAAGCTAATCAAAGCTCATAAACATCAATGAGACCGTCTGGCCAGCGAGGAGAGTGTAGGCCAAATACTCTGTCTGCTCTGGCCAATTATGGCTCCGCTAGTACAAAGAGGGTCAAGCTCCTGCAGTGGAGACTACAAAGACCTGGATGATGATGAAATCAATACTATGTTGAGAGCTTATTTTTACGCTACAGCAGTTTTAAAATATTTTTTACGTATCCTATACAAAATACACCCGATAATCAACTTTCTGTTCTGACAAATACTAAAGTGTAGGTATATTATTTTACAGGCGAAAAGGAATGGGAAACACATAGAGATACAATACAAGGTAATAATACAAGGTGCATATGTCATGTGATGAAGCATTGGAATATTGCTTATAAATCCTACATTTGGATTGTTTTCAAAAATGGGCTAAAATTGAATTTTGATAAAAAAAATTGAAAAAATTCTGGAAGTATTTATATAGGTACTTTCGATTGCATAAATAAAAACTATCACTTCCTGTTTGTAGTAAGTTGTCAATTGTTCCTTAATCCGAGTGAGGAGCTGATACTGTTTACATGGGGTAACGCGCTGCTGCCCAGAAGTAAATCGATTCAATTTCTACCCAACTCTTGCTTGAGACTAGTCTAGGTCGAGGTTGGTATCGTTTTTGTATAATTTGAGGACGAAGAATTCATACCTCCTTCCACCCTATTTTAGAGTTTTTCCGCTGTGTATGAGGCGTTGGATCGGGGTCCCCTATTATGGCAGCATAAATACTGTAATAGGATATGGCAAGGTTTTTACGCACCGGTCGCCTTCTGAATGCTTACTTTCCTTGGGCAGAACGCTATAAACAATTATCAGCCGGAAAATCAAAGCCGTCTGCGAGAAAAGTGTCACTAATAACAATCCCTTGCTGTTGTCACTTGTCGGCCCAGCCGCTCAGCCCGTGACAAATTAGGAAAACAATTAGGGTGGGATTACGAAGGCAGAACAAAATTAATATTTAATTGGGAACTGAAACACTCAAGTGGAACTTAGAAAAGTATAAGAATTAATATTTAAATAGATCCTTTATCCCCGTTTCTATCGGTAGCGGAGCATTTGTTGAAAATGGTTCAAATTAAATTATTTATCGTAGATATTCTGTCATTTAATCTTAGCTTATGTTATCCTTATCCTTACTAATATTATAAATGCGAAAGTGAGTTTGTTTGTTTGTTTATTTGTTTGTTTGTTTGTTACGCTTTCACGCCGTAACTACTAAACCGATCATCATGAAATTTTGCATACAAGTTCTTTGGAGTACGGAGAAGGATATAGGCTACCTTTTATCCCGGGAAAAAGTACTATGCCCGAGGGATCGACATTGACGCGGGCGGAGCTGCGGGCGAAAGCTAGTAAAGAAATATTAGTATCTACAAAAAATACATGACACAAATATCAATCGATGGGTTTAGTGTTCGGAGACATAAGAATTATTGATACTATATTGTTTACATTTTATGCGATACTAGCGACCCGGACCCCGGCTTCGCACGGGTGCAATATACATATAAACCTTCCTCTTGAATCACTCTATCTATTTAAAAAAACCTTATCAAAATCTGTTGCATAGTTTTAAAGATCTTAGCATACATAGGGACGGGCAGACAGCGATAAGCGACTTTGTTTTATACTATGTAATGATTACGAAGTGCGAACAATATTCTTAAGGCTAGTTTACTGGTAATTAGTCTTTAAATACTTAAATTGAAAAGAAAGTACGCCCTTACTTTAGTCGTTTCATCTCTTTTGAATAACACGCTGTCGCCGGAGTTGAATACAAGTTGTTAAGTAGTTCAATGTCTAACTTAAACTCAAAATACTGAAAGCAATTCTTGAAAGAAAATTTACAGTTTAGGAATTATTTGAAATATTTACTAAGCTAAGTCTCAATATTTGTTACTTTCAGTTTCAGCTAAGTGCAATAATCACTATATAGTATAAAACAAAGTCGGTTGCCGCTGTCTGTCCCTATGTATGCTTAGATCTTTAAAACTACGCGACGGCGATATAATTAATCGCACCCGTGCGAAGCCGGGGCGGGTCGCTAATAACAAAATAAAAGTAGGTGAAATAATACAATTTCACAAAATGGTGCAATGCAGTCCGAACATCAACGCGTGCTCGCGTTAAAATTGTTTTACAACACACATATTTTTATAACTTAATTTAAAAATTTTGTCAGTGTAGAGCAGAGCGGCCTTGGGTCCCCGCCAAGGGCTGTACATAAGACTGATTTTCTAAAAACTTATTGCAGTAAAACTAGATATCAAAAGTATCCTAACTATCAGTACTAATAATGAATCTATAAAGGTTGGTTATGGAGTAAGTTACTTTGTTTTCAGAGATATCGTATTAATAAGCTCTATACATGACACTGAAAGTAAATTGAGGATTTTCAGATTTTTTTCTGTTCGAATTAACTTGGTAGATAACAATTTAGACGTACAGGACACATGAAAGGCTCCTTTTTTTTTCTCCAGTTATGATAAGACGTGGTCCCCATACAAATGTACGCGAACAGACTCGCGGGCACAGCAAGTAATATTATAAATGCGAAACTGAGTTTGTTTGTTTGTTACGGCTTCACGACTTATCTACTGAATCTTCATTAAATTTTGCATACGCGTTGTCTGGGGTACGGAGAAGGACATAGTGAATTTTTTATCCTAGGAAAAGTACTGTTTCCGAAGGATCGATCGATCGAATGCAAGTAAAATATATTTATATATAAAGCTAGCAAATACAACGTGATTTTGAACCCCCTAGCTTTATTGAAATCTCAATCTCAAAAAAAATCATTTTCATACAAAAGTGTTCGGCCGGTTTATTATCATCTATAATTTTATTTTGTTGAATGTATTATGTTATGTGGAAGGGAAATAGAATAATTGGCTATTTTATTTAAAAGTTCTTACCATAGTAGGAGGTCATGTCCATTGGCACTAGTTGAACGAGGCGGTGGCACTTGGCGAGCTCCCGGAGCAGGAGTTGAGACATGAAGTACAGCAGCACCAGTTGCGGCTGCTCCGTGCAGCCTTCGCTTGTAGACCTGATGGGAAAGGAAGTGACCATTTTACTCTTCGAAAGATAATTTTTAGTTTCATACATCCATACATATTATCACGTCTTTTTCCCTTGCGGGGTAGACAGAGCCCAGGACTAAGACGTAAAACTCAGGTTTAGAATGTTGGTGGGTATTAGGTGAAAAACTGAATCAACTCAAAATAGTGATGGGTTACTAGCCGCAGCGCCTTCTATATGACTCCTCATATTTTCGCCCACGCCCTCGATCGGCGCGGGAAGAGAAGCAGTTGGTACATTCTACGTTTTTCTTTTCTCCCAGACTAGCATGGAAGTATAAAGTATAAAACGTTAAAAATGTTATATAAACTAATCTTTTAAATTCTATACGAGGTATTCCTTTGATTCGAATCAAGATTTTTAATACGTAAACGGAAAATTTTAATTTACATAAATAGTAATCAATAAATATAATATATATATGGACAAATCACACAGATTGAGCTACCCCCAAAGTAAGTTAGAGACTTGTGATACTAACTCAACGATACTATAGTTTATAATAAATACGAATATAAATGAACATCCAAGACCCAGGCCAATCTGAAAAAGATCATTTTCCATCTTGATCTGACCGGGGACCGAACCCGGAAACTCCGATGTGACAGCCTGGCATGTTGACCACTAGGCCACAGAGCTCGTCATATTATTATTCGCTGTTATATTATTATGTAAACGAAGCCCGTCAACCCTCATTTAACTTAATGGTTGCGGCTTATGATAGACCTAAATTACTATTTAGGTCTATCATAATTGTCGGTCTGATGCCTTTGTTGCAGCTTGAAAAATCTGACACCAGTGATGGTAACTTACACACACGAAAAATAAGCAATCTATCGTACCTGTGGTGATGTTGTTATTGTTGGTTATTGGACACGGTATTCTGAAATATTATATTGACGTTATCTAAACGTAAAATATTAGATTTAAATGTATCTTAGATTTAAATTACTATTTAAGATATTTAAAAAATCTTAAATATTTATTTAGAGCCGAGATTTATTTAAATATTTGATTAAATCTAATTTTAGGTATAATAAAAAATCCATAGCTTAAATTTTGTCTTTATATTTTGCAAAAAATTCACGTTATATATATTTTTTTTATTTAGACGGCGAACGAGCAGACGAGCCACCTGATGGAAAGTGGTTACCGTCGCTCATGGACATCTGCAACACCAGAGGAGGTGCTGATGCGTTGCCGTATATTGCCGTTGTTGATATAAGCCAGTCAACCTTTAATTTGGTCAACGAAGCAGAATACATAATTGAAAAACACAAACAGTAAAGAATGAAAGTAATCTCAACATTTTTATAATATTTTTTTTATACCCACAATTACGAAATATTTCGACCACTGCCCTTTAAAAACACAATGTGTAAAAAGTTTTGTTTTCTTTGTTTTCGCAGTCGGATAAAAGCCAAGCTCTGTCAAACAATGCGTGTTGGGCATGGCTTTTAGTAAGGGCGAGGCGGTTGGGCGGCTGTCAGGGCTACCAGATATTAGATTATTTTTCTTAATACCTCACTTCTAAGAAGGAGATTCTTAGAATTTTGAAGAAAAAGTAGCATTGTATATCTTATGATAATAAAAATCATAATTATTGTTTGCTTTTGTTCTTGTGTGTGTAAGTGATGAACACTGGTGTTAGATCTTTAAGCTGTTGACAAGTACCTGACATAGCTTAACGAATGCCGTCTAATGATGACAGTAGGGCCCAATGGCCAAATCTAACGTAAGAACATCATTACATCATCATAATCATCATCATCATCAGGTCCTTTTTAGTCTCCACGACAGGAGCACGACCCTCTCTGTACTACATAATTACATATTTACATAGTACCCCTCAAAAATGACATTTATATTTGAATAGGAAAAGCTTAGAGGGTTAGAGGTAGATTTTGAATATTAATTCAAAATTCAAGATAGCATTTTTCAGTAAGACAGTTAGAGTGCTGTGAAAGTAAGATTGTTCAGCCTACTTATGTCGTTGTTATGAAATAAACAAATTTTATTTAAATTGTTTACTCCATCTATTTCTACGTTTTCCAATCCTTCAGTAATTTAAATGGCCGTTAGATTCATTTCAGAATTAGATTTAAATATAATAGTTTGATCATGGAAGTGTCAAATGACTGACTAGCTCCGTGGCGCAGCGGTAAACACGCCAGCCTGCGACACGGAGTGACCGGGTTCGATCCCTGGCCAGGTCAAGATGGAAAATTATCTTTTTCAGATTGGCCTGGGTCTTGGATGTGTATCTATATATGTATTTGTTATAAAATATAGTATCGTTGAGTTAGTATCCCATAACACAAGTCTCGAACTTACTTTGGGGCTAGCTCAATCTGTGTGATTTGTCCGTATTTATTTATATTATATTTATATTTAATGTAATGAAATTTTCGCTGGATAATGTCACTAAAAATCATATGGAACCGCCAATTCATCATCATCATCATTTCGAGTAGGTGTCACGGTCAATCGACCATGCACACCCTGGTGTCAGAGTTCTTCGGAACCGCCTCGCGGCCTCTGACGTGGTTCCTTTAACGACTACCAGATGGCAGCCGGGACCATCGGCTTAACGTGCCTTCCGAAGCTCGGAATCATCTTTATTAACAGACAATCATGCCTGCAATGTCCTAACCAGACTGGAAACAACTAAACAAAGTATACTTCCAGTGGGAATCGAACCCACGACCCCCGTGTCAACAGGCAAACGCCTTAACCACTGGACCATGGAGGCTGTCCAATTAATACATTAGAAATATTTTTTATTTATTTACTAACAGTAGCGTGTCTTAAGAACTATATCATTGGACTTCGAAACATGGGTAAAGCGACAAGTTAGCAGCCCTAATGAGGGGTGGTTAGAATCGTTAATCACGACCATTGTGCGTTAGCTTTGTATGATTGCTGTTAATTGCTTTTGGTTGGCACCATTGCATAAATTAGCTATCATCGAGTCAGTTACACTGCACATTTCTGTCCGTGACGGATATGTTAATCGGAATAAATGTTAAGCTATTAACTTAGTAACAAATAGGGGCGAGACGGCGTCCATGGCGTAGTGGATAACACGCCAGCTTGCATCACGAATCACGATGGGCGGGGGATATCATTTTCGGCGCGGGCAAATACCTTTATTTTCATTAGTTTAAACCTATGGCAAGGTTGGCCTCAGTCACGCATTTAGCAAAACTTGCCAATTCATATTGCATTAATGCTGTCATATTGGGCCCCATGCTTCGATGCATCTCAGATCAGGATGCAACCACGAAAACAATCAGGCCAGGAAAAGGTAAATAGTACTTAGCGGTGTTTATTAGCGTAATGAGGACCTTTTTATTCTAAGTTGTATTGACAATTACAATAATTTTGAGAATGTATGTATCCCATTAACTTTTTCGTTACACAAACGGCTAACCTTACAATATATTCTCTTCCAAAACTTCTAAATTAGGTCCATACTTGAGTTAAACAAATTTCGAGGTAAGTATGTATAACCGAGTGAGGCACGAATTGACCCCGGGGGCCTACAATCTCAGGCGGGATGTACCAGCTGCCTCTTTTCCCGCGCAGACCGTAGAAGCCATTGGAGAGAACGGACGAAAATATACACTGTTAAGACTCGTTAGATTTTATTTTGTTTCCGTCTCGCCCACATACACCCAAACGCCACCAAAACGCTAAACGTGGACTTTGCGTCTTAGGCCTTAGACTCAGTCTACCCTTTAAGGGATTAAGGGATAAAGAAGTCATAATATATAGGTCAAAAGAATCACAGCTAGAGAAGCCCTTTGTTGCACATAGAAAATGGACAAAAATTACAAACTAAATTTAGAAAATAGGAAAATGCGCAAAAGGCGGCCCAGGTAACCTTTTATTTGAGAACTCGCTTGTACTTCCGACGATGTTGCGGAAGCTTTTTTAAGCTGGAAAAGGATAGGAATAGGTTGTATTTAGAAATGAATAAAGGTATTTGGATACTATTCACAATGAATGGGGGAAAAGCAAGTAGCAGCTTGGGAGGTCGGGCGTGCGTCCCCGATGCCATACCTTCAACTACCGGACAGGCAGTTCAGGGATGTCACCCCTGAACATGCAAGCGCAAGGTCAAATAACACTTAAATATTTTTATTTACAACGGTAAGAGAAAAGTGCTTTCATCGCAAACAAATAACCTGCTTGCTGAGATAACTGCAATTAAGAGCGAAAAGCGGAGATCTATTTGTTTATAATTAGTATGAAAGTGGTTAATTAAACAATAATCTGGCAGGGGCTGTGTCGTGAGAATATAAACCGCTAAGCGCTGATTAATTTGGCTAAAGTGATCTCGTTACCACTAAATTAATCGAGTAGAATCAATAAATTCGGTTACGTGAGGAAGTACGAGGATGTATTCGAAAATGACCTGCATATTAAACTACAATATTCTCGTTATGCCTATTTTTTGTAAATTTAGAAACATCTTTTTTCTTTAGTACTCATATACTATAAGGTTTACAATATCTTCAAACACCCTAATAAATGCTTATGTCATTTGGAGACCATTACAATATTCTGTACTAAGACATCTAATTTCAAGTCCAATGTCGTATACCAAAATGCTAAATTTCTTCACGCAAGCTGTGAAATTTAGCATTTTACCACATTACTAGTAATGTGAAGCTAAATTTCTTAAACAGTTCGAGATTGTATTCTTTTTAAGAAGTCCAATAAATATAATATATTTTTCTTAGTTTTAAAAATATTTTTAAATTCTTTCTGTAATCAGAATAAATCATTTTGCGAATAGGTCCTTTTACGAATGCAATTAGCGAATAATTGCTAACGTCGACAAAGCCAAAACTCCTTGACGCTAGACATTTATTAGTTTGGAAACCATCGCTTTGATGGTACATAGAAAGGTGGAACTTTAGTCTCGTAATTAGTTCTCTTTCGGATTTCATTTCCGAGGACTGGTTGCCTTTTGAAATGCAAATAATTGGGTACGAGGTATCTCCTCGAGTTTGCATAAAAGCGTCGAACACAATTTTGCACAATTTGTCCACTGAGCCGCAGGTTGCCGTCGTTAATATTTGAATCCCAATTGCGAACTTTGCTTGTGAAAACTTTGCATTCAAAATGTTTAGGCTTAGGTATTTTGCATAAATAACAAATGTATTATTGTCGCTATGCACCATTTTAAGATTATTATTATTACTAATATTATAAAAGCGAAAGTGAGTTTGTTTGTTACGCTTTCACGCCGTAACTACTGAACCGATCATCATGAAATTTTGCATACAAGTTCTCTGGAGCACGGAGAAGGACATAGGCTACCTTTTATCCCGGGAAAAGTACTATTCCCGAGGGATCGACATTGACGCGGGCAGAGCCGCGGGCGAAAGCAAGTAAATTATAAAGCAAAGAAAATATGAAATCCATACAATACTTACATACTATTAAGTAATATAAATGCGAAAGTAACTCTATCTGTCTATCTGTCTGTTATCACTGCACGCCTCCACCATTAAACATTACGGCGATGATTTTTTTGTTGATTGTGAAGTCTAAGAAAATATCCATAATCAATCAGTAATAATAAATAAGTAAAATTACGAAGCTGAAGCTGAAGGTTAACATCGATTATTATGACATTACTTATGAATAAGTCATCACACATAATATATGTATAGAAATCTCATATACGTAGTGATTTCATAGAGAAGTTTCAATTAGAGCCCTTTATTATTATCATGATTAATTATTATATTGAAATACGAAAAAATGGGAATAAAGTTACAGATAGAGAAAAAACGCTCGAAATTACAAATTTATTCACTGGATTTTATAAGTTAAAAATTTCAGATACAAATTATACTTGGATACAAGGATACTCGTACTACAGCCTTTAAACGCCATGTGTATTCGCTGTTAATAGTATGAACGATTTTTCTGTCTAAAAATTATACATACATATTACCACGTCTTTATCCCTTACGGGGTAGACAGAGCCTAAGGTCATAAGACCCAAAGGCCACGTTTAGCATGTTGGTGGGCGTTAAGATGGAAAACGGAATCAAAATAGTGATGGGTTGCTAGTCGCATCGCCCATTGACATGATTCTTTAGTCTTTCGCCCATTCCCTTGACCGGCTACTACGATCTGCGCGGGAAGAGAAGCAGCTGGCACATTCTACATTTTTTTCTTTTTTCAAGACCAGCATTGAAGGAATGGAAAATTTATTACAAGCTTTTATTTAGTTTCAACTGTCCCGATGTTTGTCTGTAATCAAATCTTGCAAATTAAAAATGATCCAATTCCCTGTTACCGACTGAGCTGAAATTTTGCATGCATGTGTAAATATAATGACAATACAATATTATGGAATCGTTGCGCGCGTCTGATGATGGAGTCAGAAGGCGGCCATAGGAACTCTTAAACAAGTTACACCGATCATGTTTGAGCTTATTTGATTTGTCTTTGAAAATACGTTGCAGTGTGGATTCGTTTATAATAAAAGCTGCAAAAGAACTAGATTTTGCATTTAAGAGCTACAATGCGTATGATTTCAATGTAATATATATTTTGTCTTTACGTCGCGTTCTGCATAGCACATATCTGAATTATGTATGTTTTGTTTTGTTCAAGAGTTGGTGCTATATATCTGGTTGTGAGAGAGCATTAATCTAACTCGAGACACTGATCCGCTGTCCCAAGGGCAAACTTCGATTTAGGACTTCCCAGGCACCCGTTATTGTTTCGTTTGACTCGCTATTGTGTTACTGGCGTCCTTTAAATATTTATTGTTTGCAAACGCGATAGAATTGTTCGGGATTATACATTTCCTTAATTCGCAAAAAAAATGTGTCGTCTTTTTGAATCCTTTTACAAGAATAGCAAAAAGGAGTGTATTGATTTTCGAGTTCATGCATGTCATGTACGCATGTCATGTATGATTTTGAATACATGACATGCATGAATTCAAAATATACACAAATATAGTAACCCACATACATATATATGTGGGTTACTATATTTTACCATGACTACTAAATATATATGTATTCGGGGTATCATTAGAATCCTTACACCATCCCGACTGCCATTGGTTAAATGGCAATCTAATAAATGGGCTGATCTTTGACACGATTGAATCTACACGGCTCGATTATACATATGATCCTTTCTGTTTGTATAATTATGTCGACGAATCATTTATACAAACTTACCCACTATATAGGAAGTAGTATTACTAATACTACTAAGAGTATGGGGTAGGTGTTACTACAGTTATAATAAAATACTTAGTTATAACATCCTTTTGAGGCAAGCGAAACCGCCGTGTTGCCCTTACACTCGCCTTGATGTTAGTTTCAGTAAAAGACCGAAACAAGTCGGCGATTCATATATCATCATTGATAACACCCTTTCCACTATAGAGGAACACCAACTAGATGGTATAGGTACACTTATACTGAAAAGTTGGTCTGTCAAGCTCAGCTGGTGTTCCCAGTCCACTGACTGACTAATCCACTGATGAGCCAGTAAAATAACACTCACTTTTTACTGTTGGGCAGCACGAGCTGACTGGTCTGCTTGGTGGCCTCCACGCATGCGCGCCGCAGCCTCCGCACGCGCTCGCGCAGCTCAGGACAGTCGTGCGGTTGGCCGATGTGGATAAGCAGGTCGCGGAACAGAGCCAGCTGGACGTTGATCTCCGTTATCAACTGGAAAAGAAGACTTTATTTAATAAAATATACACCTAGACGTGCAAGTTATGCAATACTTTGACGAGTACGTATATTTGGGTCAAGTAGTCTCTTTCATCGAGTGTAAAGACAAGGAAGTCGATCGCATGATGATGATGAAAAAACTACTTAAAGGCGATCTCTCAATATGCCTAAGGAAAAACTTATTGATGTGTGTATCTTACCCGTCCTAACGTATAGTGCCCAAACTTGGTCACTTACTAAACTGCTGTTTAGTAAGTGACCAAGGTTTGCCAGAGAGATCTACGGAGCGCAGTATTTTGGATGTGAAACCGACTGATAGGTTAGAAATACTACACTGCGCTCGATCATAAAGGTTAGGCATGTAAAGAAGAAAGCGGATAAATTAAAGTGGGATTGGGAGGGGTCACGTCTGCCTCATGCACTCTGACAGATGGACTCCCATATCAGCCAACTGGGTTCCAAGGGATGGCTGCACAAAAAGAGATGGTCAGATGACTTGCGAGCATTTGACAACTATTGGATAGAAAAGATCAAAATTAGAGAAAAATGGAAGGCAGGAGGGGAGACCTTTGCCAAGCAGTAGAACACAAATGGCTATTAAAATAAAAACCTAATTTCTAATGGCGAACGGGTAATAAGCAATCTCAAAATATATAGAAAAGGTTTCACTTCGCGTTTTTGATACTTTTTGTACGTGACCCATCGTACTTTTTAACAAAGGATGCTACCCAACATATCCCACAAAAGCGGCAGGCTAGCTAATTTGACCACACGTACCTAATTAATTAGAAAAAGAATCGAAAAGAAAACAAGCCGCGCCGGCGAGGTCGCGAAAATAAAGGGAACCGCGATTCCCGCCGTGATAAATGAGAAAATTGATCATTCACGTGTATGCGTCTCTTTGTCTAGTTATTCCTGTTATGAATGAAGGGCATGTGTTCTCTCGGCTCGCGAATATGTGAGTTTCGCGCGAAACCTTTACATAAATCATTTCCTTTCAACGCCACACCTCGGCTCCGCTGATGTTTTATCAGGGAATCACGCAAATTAACAAAGGATAGCACGTATTAGAGTGACACCAATGGCTGTGAAAATATGTTCAAATAACGCTTAGATTTATAGTCGATTCTTCCGCTATCAGTATTTTTTAGTGACCTTACTGACTTCAGCAAGGCTTTTAATTTTTATTACTACTTCTCGGCTCTATCTTATGTACAGAATGGGTAACAAAATGGTGACAATAAATTAAGGGGCATAATATGCCCATGATATTTAAGTACTTTCGAAAAGTCCTTTAGAAAATAGAAAAATAATTGTGGGCATTTTTTTCTATCCTTAGGGAAAGTTGTTTTGGAAAATATTTTGTGGTAATATTTAAAAGGAATGACTCACCACAATGGATGCATTGTGGTGGGTCATTTCTTTAAAATATAATTGTATTATTTCGTTACACTTTCAGAAAATGGCAAGATTCAGTAACATCGAACCTTAAAAAAAACAAGCCTTCTATGTATAGTCTAATAACCTACGTCGTCGCTCAGGAGCAAAGATAATAAAATTCCCCTTACTTGGAGGATGTAAGGATTTCAACGATACTAATGTCCAAATCCGTCGAAGCACTTAGAAGATATGGTAAAATAAACAAACTGATATACATACATAATTCCAAACAATACATGAACTCGAAAAACAATTCACTCCTTCTTTGGCAGTCATGCTTAGATAGCAATTAAAAAAGGGATTTGTCGCAATCGCAACGCCACAGAATTAATATAAGTAAGTACGCAAGTTCAACGCTAAATAGGATTTTATTGACTCCTCCCAACTCACATATCCCGGTAATTTATGTAGATGTGAGTATGGAACCGATTTGCTAGCTCAGCGCTCGACGCGAGTGAAGTCAATCAAAGCGGTGATTAGCTGCGGAAAGCTCCCAAGACAGTAATTTATCATTGGTAACAAGATAAAGTTTCAAAAGAACTCGATTACTAATATTTCTGCGTATATTTTGAAGTTTCACGAGAATATGTTTTATAAAATATATTTAAACTAGCTTTCGCCCGCGGCTCCGCCCGCGTTAATGTCGATCCCTCGGAATAGTTTTTTGTCCCGGGATAAAAGGTAGCCTATGTCCTTCTCCGTACTCCAGAGAAGTCGTATGCAAAGCTTCATGATGATCGGTTCAGTAGTTACGGCGTGAAAGCGTAACAAACAAACGAACAAACAAACAAACAAACAAACAAACTCACTTTCGCATTTATAATATTAGTACGTTAGTACTTATATTAATTCTGTGATATTAGTAAGGATAAGGATAAGGATAAGGATAAGGATTATATAAATCTGTAATATACATAAATTGCTTTCATCTGATACCAAACATAATATATATATAAAAAAAAGCTATTTTTAGCATTCCGTAGCGAAACTATAGGGGTTCCCTTTATAGTTTCGCCATGTCTGTCCGTCCGTCTGTCTATAGATACTATAAGCACTAGAAAGCTGTAATTTGAAATATTATGAGCTTGTGAACATAATTTTTACGATTTACTCACCGTTTCTGAAAAATTTGGTTTCATAATGCAAATTGGTTTGTTATGTATAAAATAATGTAATAAACGCGATACAACCGTATTAGGCGATTTAATTTAAATATGTAACAATCGCGAAAACATTAAAAATACATTTTTTTTAAGTTTGCGCCTTCTTGTATTCTAGAGGGCGCCATTTTGAATTATGTATAACGTCACATAGCTTGACATAGCCTAATAATCAGCGGGCGGTCAAGACGCGTCTAACGATGATCATATTATTATGTCAAGATACGTAGGTTAGTTTAGGAGATACAAGGGAACAAACGAACATATACATACCAAATAGGGGCTGAAACCCTCTTTTGGCTTCGCCATAGACTAGTTAAAAAATCCCCTATGAATGAATGAAAAACTATTTATTTAAGTGAACATAGAATGCCTATAACCATAGCGAGCGGATAAGAATGGCAATAGCAATGGTTTAGAGAACTAGTCAAATTTCTACAAATGACAACTTTGAAAGTAAGTAGTATTTTTCCCTCTGTGCAATGAACTATAGGTAGGTTTGTCATAGTAGCTTTCAACCACAGTTTTATTATTTTTTCAGGATAAAAAGTCCTTTTTAGCTCTCTTGACAATTTGTGTACTAAAAATAAATGTACGAAAAAACTTCATGATAAATGTACAAACTCTCTTTCTCATTAGGATCACGTAAAATATTAGGATACTCTGATTTACCTGTGGCGTCGCTCGCGTGCATTTAAATCCACCGGGATCGCGAACTTTTGTTCTAGATGTCTATGTGTTGCTATATCCTTTTTTATATCCTGTGGTACTACTGACTGTTTTGATAATCGGGCGGGAATATTACAACGTAATGATATGTGACATATAATAGTTTGTGAGTCTCGCTGCGACCATATGGAGCTATTCATAGAAACGTCAGCAGAAATAAATATATAAAAGGTTCGTGCTGAGTCACTTAAAAATTTTCGAAAATTAATAATTATAAAACATTTGTCTTGAAACAACGACGGTGAAAACAAACTGACCTCCAGAGAAACTCCATCAATCTTTACATTAGACATAAAAGGAATACAAAGTTTTAATCAATCAGTTCACGGTAGAGCGAATGACGGTCGTAATTAATGTCATGCAGGGATGCCGAAATCGAGTGAAAAAGCGTAATAAATAAATAATCAATAAATATATAGGGACAAATCACAAGGTTGACCCAACCCCACATTCAGTCATGAAATTATATCGTGGGACACGGATTCAACAATTTATACATAGTACATACATAGTATCACGTCTTTTACCTTGTGGGGTAGACAGAGCCTAAGTATGTAAGGCCTGAAGGCCACGTTTAGCATGTTGGTGGGCATTATTTATTTATTAAAACTTTAAAAAAAAAATACAAAATGTGGACTTAATGCCATAAGGCATTCTCTCCCACCCGAACCTTTGGACCAAAAAGAAAGTTAAAGTGGGTGGTGCGATAAAATGCCAAATATATAAATGTGAAATAAAACATCAATACAAACATAAAATACATAAACGACTTAAGTAATAACAAAATATATAACACATACATAAATACAGACTAGTAAATATATAAATAAATAAATATAGGATGATTACTGATCAACGGGAAATGGAAGAAGAGGAAAGAGACTTCTCCAGAAATAATTTGAAAACAGCCTCATTTAATAGGAGGCCTTCTGATGTTTTAGAATTAGGTGGAAAACGGAATCAAAATAGTGATGGGTCTAGCCGCATCGCCTATTAACATGATTCTTCAGGTTTTACCCATTCCCTCGATCGGCTTTTACGATCTGCGCGGGAAGAGAATCGGCTGTTACATTCTACGTTTTTTCTTTTCTCCCAGACCAGCATGAAACTATTTTTTTATTATATACGTATATAGATAGACATCAAATACCCAGGTCAATCTAAAAAATATATCGTTTTCTATCTGCACGTGACCGGGGATTGAACCCGGGACCCTGCGCTTCAAAGGCATTGTCGTACCACTGAGCCACAGAGATCCTCATAATATATCCTCATAAATCATTATCAAACATGTACTCTAATAATGATTACTTCAAATAGTTCGACAGTTATGCATTTTATGTCAAAATTATATATGTACATAATATTGATATATTTTTTTAAATATATTCTTTGTATAGTTTAAGTTAACAAACACAATGTATATTTTTTATGAATATACTTGATGTGGGAACAGCTAATTATCTCTTTTGACTGACTGCTGCATTAAGACCGTGCTTTTTCATATGGTTTAAATATAATACCTAATACATTTATCATAATATGGAGCTATTTATTTCTTTAGTTGTAGGTTATAAATGACAGTTTGTAAAGCGTAAAATCGCGTTGTATGGTAAATTACCTATTATCGGTCTCGGCATATGTGAACAGCCAATTAACGCAATCATCGATTAATTTGAACGTCGAGACAGCGCTTTTTAATATGATATTGATTATGATCACATATTGGTTTCGTGTGACGCTGAAATTGAGCGAAAAACTTAATGACGCCATGTACGACAAATGTCATCAGGCTCGGCATGTGTGAACAGCCAATTACCCCTTTTGATTGACTTCAACACCGTGCTTCAACGTTAAGATAGCGGTATTTAATAAGATATTGGTTATAAGTGATTATAATTATTAAAGTCACTATGTGTCAATATCAGCCTAAGAAAATTTAGTTTTGTGGTTTATGGTTTAAGAACTTTATTAATTCTCACAAACATTAAATAATGTACGTATTTACATGACTTTGATAACAAACATAATCTCCTGCGAGCATACAAGACACTATTTAACATTGTTTGAATACACATATACACAACGCACTCAACAAGAACATACGAGTACAAATAATATTATAAAATTTGGGTAATTGAATAATTCTCATTGTCCGACAGAGTGACTAGCTGCGCCACGCGCCACACGTAAACACGGATGTAAAACTAAAACGCTCTGAGCGTGCATTGCTCTGGATCTGACTTACATAATTACAGTTTTAATTAATTTAATAACAATATATATATATATATAGTTAACAAGTAGTGTATTGTGATATAAAATTGATATTTTATAGGTATAAGATATAACTAATTAATAGAATTAGAAGTACTTTATTATATTTTTTATTCAAATTTAAAATATACATTTTTATTTTTCTTTTGAAGCTGGCAATTGATTTTGCATCATTGCATTTTTATCAATGCAGTTTTACACCTTCAAATTCAATATTCTTGATATCAAAAGTTTTTGGTCTCGGAGGACGTGATATCAGACGGTTTGCATATCCTAATTACATTTTTTGCACTTGATGTTTTTTGCGAAAAGAGAGAGATGTGTGAATCTGCTTGTTTAATTATATATTAATATGGATGTATAATGCATGTGTTTCTGTGATAATCATTATTTTTGTATCTATGTATATTTTTTTTAATTGATGCATGAATATACGGTAGTGAAATACGGTATTTTTTAATTTATTTTGACCTGTTTGTATCTTTTCCAAAATTGATTACGCTGCTGTATACCATAATTTCAATTAGATAGTCAATGTGGGGCTTAATTAAGGAGTTGTACATAATATACTTGATTTTTTGAGAGTGACATTAAGATATACCACGCAAGATGCCAGTTAGATTCCAGTTTAAGTAATCTAAAATATTACCAAGGTATTTCTCATTTGATTTCCTTTTAAGTATTTGATTATTAATTTTAATTTGTATATTGTCAGGCATTATTTTATTTCTTGCTGCAATTAGAGAGAAAGAAGTTATTTAGTCAATCTAAATCATCTTGAATGATAGTTGAAATTGAATGACCAGACACAGCCCAACTAATACAGGCTTAGTTTTATTACAGCGTGTAAGTAAGAACCATGTATAATTTCTGTCCTGTAATAATGGCAATAACATCACTAACCTACTGATCTCCAAAAAAATCGAATCAACCTTTGCATTAGACATAAAAGGGAACATATAGTTTTAATCAGTCAGTTCACTCTAGATCGAATTAGGGACGATCGCAATCAATTTCATGTAGGGCCACTGAAATCGAGCAAAAAAGCGTAATGACGCGGTGTGCGATAAATTATTATCAAACTCTGTATGTGCGAGCAGCTAATTATCGCTTCTATTGACTCCGACATCGTCAAGAGAGGGCTAACTAATTTAATAGTCATTATATTAGATATTGGTATCATAGTGGTATTGCAAGAGAGTTAAGCCGTAGAAAACCTTATTTTATTATATGTAAGCATATTCGTAACTTTTTTTAATAAGTACCACAAAAAATATCTTTCCAAAAGCTATAATAAATCTTTAACAATCTGACTTCTAGAGATCTACTTTAACCATTGCATTGGATAGAAAAGGGAACACATAGTTGTTTCAATCACTCAGGTTACGCTAGAATGAATTACGGTCGCAATCAATTTCGTATAGTGATGCTAAAATCGAGCAAAAAGGCGTAATGACGCCGTGTTTGATAAATTAAATATTATTACACTACAAAGTTTTGTTTCATCTATTATTTTTTAATGTTATAAAAATGCATTAACAGAAATATATTTTAAGGCAATAATATCATTAACAAACCGACCCCCAGAAAAATCACATCAACCTTTGCATTAGACACAAAAGGGAAAACATAGTTTCAATCAGTCAGTTCACGCTAGAGTGAATTACGTTCGCAATCAATTTCGTGTAGGGACGCTGTAATCGAGCGAAAAAACGTAATGACGCTATGTGTGATAAATTATTGTCAGGGTCGACATGTGTAAAGAGCTAATTATCGCTTTTCATAGACTTAAACGTTCAGACAGCTCTAATTAATAGGAATGATATTTATTATCATAACGTATTGGCTTAGTGAAGCCGCGGAAAATCTAGTTTAATTATACAACTTGATTTTGAACCTCGTAGCTACGATTATATTGGAATCTCGGAACCAGAATCTCTAATAGAAAACAAAATTGCAAGAAAAAAGCTAATTGTAAAAAGAAAAAATAGGTTTCCCATAGAAAGTCGCCGATGAACTGGAATGTCTATGGAAGGGCAAATGTATTTTTTTTCGTTTTACCTTTTTTTCTTTCTTGATTCTGATTCCCAGATTTCAATATAGCTAGAAATTCCTTTGAAAGAAAAAAGAGGTTCAAAATCACGCTGTATTTACAATGTGTAAATAAGTACTACTAAATGTAGTACTTATTAAACTGAAAGAATTACTGATGATCGAACGAGCGAAACACTGTTTAGCTCGCTTTCATCGAGCGGAACAGCGTTATGATATTGTTATTATCTCTTTATTTAATTTATTTCTTAGATGTAGGTTTTTACAATATTTATATAAAAGTAAAATATAAAAATAAATTACAAAACATAAAAACATTATAAAAACCTAAACCTAGAGTGCCGTCAGCAGCGGGGCAGGGCTCAAGCTACCGGCAGTCAGGGCCCCAGAGAAAGAAACCTTCTGACTATTCGTGCCGTATCCAGGAGTACTGCCCTCTGTATCTGGCCCTTGATCCAACCATCTTGCGAGAGCCTCTTGAGATGTTGGTCGAGACTCTTTGCTATAAGACCGTTTGCAGACACGACTATCGGGACAATGACCGTCGAATCTACATCCCACATGGCAGTCACCTCGTGAGCCAAGTCAAGGTACTTGCTAAGCTTGTCCTTCTCGGCCGGTAGTTGTTCGTCATCATGACCTCGTCTGCAATTGCACAAACAAAACCTTCGGTTTCTCCAAAGAGGTCACCGAATCGTAGCCAGTTTACCGACGCGAGCAGATCTACATCGGGCCCAGTTAAGGCCCGGTAGAACCGCCCATGCAGCTCCTTGCTCTTCCATATGTTTTTACGGTCTTCGATGCTTAACACCGTTGGTCTGCGCCAATTCTCGTTTGCTAAGGAGAGCGGCGTGAAGCTCCTATCTACTGCTACAACGTCGCGATGCATCCAACACTCATTATTAAGGAAATAATCCCTAAGACTGCACATCTCGCGGTTATGGAGAGTCTTGGCGTTCAAAAAACCACACTTACGTGGGATGTACAGTCTCATAACAGATGAGCGTGGGTGAAGCATGCGATGCGCTGTCAGCTGTTGACGGACCTTCCTATCCAGGGCATCTAACTCAGTTTGGGTCCATCTTAGTATGCCAAAGGAGTAAGTGAGTAGGGGCATTACCCAAGCATTGAAAGCGCGCGCCTTATTACCACCTGACAAAAGACTTTTAAGTACTTTTGTCAGTCGACAAAAGAAACGCTCTTTCACCGCCTGCTTTATGTCCCCATCCACAATACTCAAAGACTGTGACATACCAAGATATTTGTAAGTTTCCGCTTTCGCGAGAGATCTGACGGACATTGTCTCAGAAAGTTGTAAATTTGTTGAATTTACAACTTTTCCCCGTTGGACATATACTATTATACACATGACAGCACATTTATCTACACCAAACTCCATCCTGATAGAACTACTGAAATCTTCTGTGATTTTCAATAGCTCCATCAGTTCAGAGGGATTTGGTGCAAATAATTTTAAGTCATCCATGTATAACAGGTGAGAAACAATCTCCCCATCACTTCGGAGGCGGCAGCCTAGTCTTGAATCCCTCAGTAGGGTGCTGAGGGGGTTCAAAGCCAGACAAATTCATTTTGAATATACACCCACCCTGAAGTGATTCTTTTGACTTAAGGGTGGGTGTATATTCAAAATGAAATGAATAAAAATTGTGAGTTTATGATGAAATTTAAAAATTACTTCGCTAATTATTGGATGAAAGACGATTTTAATAAAATTTGGTCAGTTTATGCCGAACGGCACCGTACAAATAATGCAGTGGAAGGATGGCATCACAAAATAAATAATTTAATTACAAAAGGCCACGTAAACCTTTTGCAAATATTGCATATCTTAAAAGACGATTCTACATTATCTTCTTTTCGAAATGATATTTACCATAAACCTTCCACATCGAATCAAAGTTGTAAACGGAGAAAAATTGATGTGTATCAAGATGATTATATTATTGATGCTCAAATGCAATTAACTTGTGGAGAGATTAGTGTAGGGCATTTCTTAGAAAAAAAGCGTTGATTTCGTATTTTATTATTATTTCATTTGATCAAATAAATAAATACGTACATAACTCAATTTGTATACAGTTAAAAAGAAAAATACATTTTTTTACGTTAATTTCTCTTTCTGCATAATGAGATAAGACTGTGAAAAATATTATATTTGTTATTGTATATTTTATATACAAGATTGTTTACCTAAGACTTTCATGATTAAATGTAATCTTGTCGTTTCCTATTTATTTTAATATAAAACACAAGCTTTTTTTATTTTTAGTTAAGAGAAACAAGACTTTTTTTTCATAAATAAACAGATTTTCACAAAACAAAGCGTTTTTAATTTGTTATTATTGTTGAATATTTTAAAATAATTACGGCAGTAGAACACATGAGAACAGACATTTACAAAACGAAGCATTTTAAATTGTATTTTTTGTTTAATTTATTTTTGTTTTAAGTTATGAGAAACAAGACTTTTTTTACAAATCGTATTTAATTTAGCATCAATAAATAGACAATTACAAAACAAAGCGTTTTTAGTTGTATTTATTGTTTAATTTGTTTATTGATTACAATAATTACGACAGTCGAACAAACGAGAAAAAAAATCTCAGTAGTTCTACGGTCGAACAAATGAGAAAAAAAATTCTCACTAGTTCGATGATCGAACTGATGAGTCGAACTAGTGGGAACGAACGATTGAAACTTGAAACAAATAGACCGGCGGCCGGTGGCAGGACTTCCTACCTCATAAGATACCTGAATGAGACTAGTATGTAGTGAAAGTAGGTGCTTTGGAGGTGGGGGCCAGGTAGGGTTGCCACTCCCTAACCTGGAAGAACAATAAAAAAAAAGGTGTCGAAAACGTCAATTTTGGCCAAAAATTATCTCATCAGATACTCGAACGGGAGTTTGACGTAGTGAAAGATATCCTTATGGAGAGGTGAACCAGCTAAGGTTGCCTGCGGCAACCCTGGAAGAAGTCCAAGTTCAGCCACCCTGAAAGGGGCGATTTTTCATGGTATTTTATCTCATAAGATACCTCAATGAAACTAGTGCCCGATGTTAGTTCTGAGGGTCCGAACTGCGAATAAAATAGGTTGCCTGCGGCAACTCTGGAAGAACCCATATTCAGGCACATATAAGACGTGGAATTTGAAAATTAAAGTAATAAAAAAAATCTCGGAACCATATCCAAAAGCACTGCAGGATTACGATCGTAATATTATTTTTAACCGACTACAAAAAAAAATAGGTTTTCAATCCAATGTTATTATATTTTCTAAAACTTTTAATTGAATTGTAACTAATATTAATTGATGTTTCATTTTATATTTGATTTAGTGTTAGTTCCATCAAAATCCGTTCAGTAGTTCACGAGATATAGGCTAATACGTATAACTGTGCCATTTTTTTTTAAGCTCATATAGTACATGAATGAAACTAGTGCCCGATGTTCGCACTGACGATCTTGTATATGAATAAAATCCAATCCGTAACCTGGAACAATCCAAGTTCGGGGATGAAATTGGATTGTTCCGGGTTACGGATTAATACGTGGAATTTGTAAATTAATCATTTAAAAAAGACATCCCAGGCCCAATCTTCTTCTTTTCGAATCAAAATGGTTATGTTTGCCTTCTTTTATACAGTTTTTAGCCGTGTGGTTTCCGGGCAGAGTAAAATAGGACCACTCCAAATATTCCCATGGATGTCGTAAGAGGCGACTTAGGCAATACAAGATAAAAAACAAAACTCATAAACATCAATGAGACCTCTCCAACCCGTCTGGCCAGCGAGAAGAGTCCTCTGTCTGCTCTGGCCCAAGTATGGCTCCAGTAGTACAGAGAGAGTCATGCTCCTGCAGTGGAGACTAAAAAGACCTGTTGATGATGATGATGATACAGTTTTTGACGAGTAGGTAGCCACAGCGACGCCGACGCCTTTGTCGCTTGCTTTATTAAGGTCTTCGATTGAGCAGGTAGAGGGACAGTTGGGGCACATCATGAGGTGAGACATCGATTGCGAGTCCCAATTCGCAACCCAGTCTCAGAATCCTAAAGCGTGGACATTCAAGTATTATATGTTGAGTGTTCTCCTGGGACTGATCATCACAAATACAGAATAGGGACGGAGACTGGCCTGTTTTAAAGAGATAAGCTCGGAATCCCCCATGGCCAGTGAACATTTGTGCTTCTAGGTTCGTGAAGCAAGTTCCTCGGAAAATCCGTTGAGCCTGTCTGACATCTATTACAAATAGCTTGAAGGATGCTCCGGTTGTTGTCTCTGTGTATCGAGTTTGCTATATGTCAAGTATGGAGCTTCTTATGAGGCTCGCAAGCTCGTACATACGAAACGGTTACATTGCATCGAGGTGAGCGTTTCGGTATCCAGGGCCCGTACAATGTTTTCGGCTTCTTCTCGTATCGCTGCGAGGCTTCTTGAGTCATTCTAAGCAATGACTCAAGAAGCCTCGCCTATGTGTCCGTTGGATAAAAGGTTTTAGCCAGCAGTTCTGCGGACTTTACTGGACACAAAAGGCCGCTTCCGTCTGGATTTCTCATTAGTCTGTCCTTCTCCACCAGTCCACACGCTGTCACAATCCTATAAGCCGTTCCCAGATGTTCTCTTTCTTTTAACAGCTTTCATCTCAGCCAGTAGCGGGTTCCACCACTTTATTAATTTACACTTCGTTTTTGGCTTATGTTTGGGAATCGATGCTTCGCAAGCCCTTGTAACAATCTCCAAGTATCTGGCCACCAGGTCATCAAGGTCTTCCCTATCTTTAATACGGCTGATTGAGTACTGGGTTATTTGATCTACTAGGAGTTTTCCTCTAACATTCTTTTCAAATATAGTCCAGTTAGCTTTCGCTGTTTGGTATTTCCTTTTACTAGTATTTTGGGGGGATTGTTGTTGTATCATTTAATTCACATATACCAGTTCCTAGTCATGGCTCTATGATCAGGCTAAGGTAGCAGATCTGCTTCTACTCGCCAGTTGTTGAACTTATTCGCAACACCGGGTGTGGCGAGAATAATGTCTGAAATGCTCTTATATCGTTTATTGCCTCTGTAGACATAGAAAGTTTGTGTTTTTCACTGATTTATCACGGAGACAAATGTTCCGTATAAGCTATAAGGTTACACTAAGACGTATTTGTTTATATCTCGAAAACTAATAACCTAGTTTAATACAACTGGCAACAAGTTAAACCAAAATAATATAAAATAAGTAAAATTAACATAACCAATTGGTTATGGAAAAGATAACCTCACTTTTTTGAAGTCGGTTGAAAAGCATCGCAATCTTAATCTCGCATTGCTTTTGAATATGATTCCAACTTTCTTTTTAAATGATTAATTTTCTAATTCCACGTATAAATCCGTAACCTGGAACAATCCAAGTTCATCCTCGAACTTGGATTGTTCCAAGTTACGGATTGGCAACCTAATTTATTCATATACAAGATCGTCAGTGCTAACAACCTGCACTAGTTTCATTCATGTACTATATGAGATATAAAATTGGCACAGTTATACGTATTAGCCTATATCTCGAGAACTAATAAACCGATTTTGATGAATCTTACACTAAATCAAATTTAATATGAAACACTAGTTAATATTAGTTACAATGCAATTAAAAGTTTCAGAGAATATATTGAACATTTGATTGAAAACCTATTTTTTTTGAAGTCGGTTAAAAATAATATTATGATCGTAATCCTGCAGTGCTTTTGGATATGGTTCCGAGTTTTTTTTAGTACTTTAATGTTCAAATTCCATGTCTTAAATGTGCCTGAACATGGGTTCTTCCAGAGTTGCCGCAGGCAACCTATTTTATTCGCAGTTCGGACCCTCAGAACTAACATCGGGCACTAGTTTCATTGAGGTATCTTATGAGATAAAATACCATGAAAAATTTCAGGCCTGCCGCCTTTTCAGGGTGGCTGAACTTGGACTTCTTCCAGGGTTGCCGCAGGCAACCTTAGCTGGTTCACCTCTCCATAAGGATATCTTTCACTACGTCAAACTCCCGTTCGAGTATCTGATGAGATAATTTTTGGCCAAAATTGACGTTTTCGACACCTTTTTTTTATGGTTCTTCCAGGTTAGGGAGTGGCAACCCTACCTGGCCCCCACCTCCAAAGCACCTACTTTCACTACATACTAGTCTCATTCGGGTATCTTATGAGGTAGGAAGTCCTGCCACCGGCCCCCGGTCTAAAAAGACAAGTTGGAAAATTAATAAATAGGTATCTTTTTTATTAAGACGGTACTGCACGAAATTGTGAAAATTGACGTGTTTTCAAATCACTAGTACTTACTATGAGCTGAATTGATTAAATACAACAAACGTGTTTGTATAATTTAGCTCGATCCTTGAACAAGATCGCCCCTTGTTGGAATTTGAAACAGATACATATGAAATTTAAAAATGACATATATGTTATGATATCTAAAAATATGTTTTTCTTCGAAAACTTTGTAATTTTTACGTCTAAAACAATAATTCTCACATGACAATATTTATATTTATATCTCGGAGGTCGTCCCCGTTCTTATTTTTTTTTATAAAAATATAAACATGAAAATACTTTTCATCTTTTTTCCTAATCGCCTAAAGGTTCTGTGCAGCCTACTTGCGCAGTTAAGTAGCGACGTTTTTCGTTTGCGCGGCACCCGCTTAAGTATCAGGCATTTGTGCCCCATCTCACCTGATAGTAAGTGACGATAAAGACGAGAATGTTAGATGTCTATCCAAGAGATACTGAGAGATCAACGTTCTTTATTATTATTATTCTCTTTATTTACTTTTTTTCTCTTTATTTGATTCTTAGGTATAGGTTTTTACAATATTTATATAAAAATATAATACTAAATATAAAAACATTATAAAAACCTAAACCTAGAGTGCCGTCAGCAGCGGGGCAGGGCTCAAGCTACCGGCGGTCAGGACCCCAAAGAACGTTCCGTATCCAGGAGTACTGCATTCTGTATCTGGCCGCTGGCCCTTGATCCAGCCATTCAGCGAGAGTCTCTTAAGGTGTTGGTCGACACTCTTCGTTATAAGGCCGTTTGCAGATACGACTATCGGGACAATGATCGTCGAATCCACATCCCACATAGCGGTCACCTTGTTATTATTATTATTATAATCAGAAATGGTTCTTGAAGAATGTAAAGATGTCAATTTTGATGCAGTATAAACTTAGGCGAAAAAGAGATATTCTAAATCGATTTCTATCCCGTCCCATGAGTCTAGACATTTTAGTGTAACGGTAAAAATATGGATGTCGTCGGTGTGAAATGCGGTTATCCGCTTTTTTTATGATGTCGAAAAATGATACAGGATTGTGCCGTAAAAAACTCAATATGCACTTACACTTCTAAGACACTCGACTTGTCGGAGTGTTCAGTAAAACTGGATTTTCAACAAAAGGAAAATTGGCTTAAGATTGTGGCTTGGGTGGAATCCAACGTACTGTAAAGCCTTTGGCGAGTCTCCTTAGGAGGAAGTTTAAAGGAATAGGTATTCCTTGGGGTATCGGTGTTTATTCGTATGTTGGTTGTTTATTTCTATGTTATACTTGAGTATTCTAGCATTATAATAACGCTCATACCGATATTGCTTAGATATGGTGACTGTTGTTTACTTCTTCCCATAGATTCATATATTTAGAGTCGGACGAAACAAATAAACTTTAAATTATTCCTTCACAAAAAATGTCTTACATTTTAGTAAAGTTTTTTTTTTCAAGTGCCACTATTTTTACCGTATTGTTTCTCTTTGCTTACGTAACATTTTAGACAACCTTACGTTTTGTTCTCCATTTATTTTTTAATTTGTTATAAATAATAATTCCATTCCAGTGCTAGACTTTTCAATCCGCCTGAAATTTACTGTAATAGCTTTATGTAGTCTAATTAATTTTATATGTATAACTTTAATTTTTGTGACATTTTTGTTTTGCTGACTTGACATAGGTACATATTATACAATACAATATTATTATTGTATTGTATGATTTGTAACTAGCAATTGTATTCCACTCGATGTATTATAATAATTATTGTAGTACTCTTTCAGGGTTTTATGCTATACATTAAATAATAATTAATTTATGATCCTTGATAACCATGGAATCAATAAAATGTAAATAAATAAATTTTACATACTCGTAACGATACGATTCCACGACGTAACTTCCAACTTCATATATTTAACAGTAGTGTTATACCAGTAACCGTCAATACATCGAAACTTTTTAAAACGGTACATGATGCTAAGGTACATAGTAATAAGGTACGCGGAACTACAATATACCGTAGGTACCGCTTGCGTGATGCTACCTATCATGGAGGCCATTACCGACGCTCGCACACAGCTAAATAAATAAATAAACAGCATCGAGTGTGGCGGCACTCTGTTATTTATTCTGCGTGTCAAAATGTGCTACCGGATAACACGGAGCTCCCTAAAGACACCAATGTGGTGCCCGGATATTATTTTTAATGAAATGCGGCACGGCCGCAAACCGCGTCAATGAAACTCGTCGTATTCTGTAAATTATACACCTACTTACCATTTTATTTTTCAGATGAGACATATTTTTATCTTGATTACTGTAGACAGAATTTCTGTAAGTGAAAAAGGATTGTTTACATCACGCTATTGTTACAGCATGTGGAGTTACGAGTATGTTTCTTACCTAACTATCTTCACGACATTAAATATGATACCGACCTTACGACACAAGCACTGATCATTTATATTCCCGGGAAGTGCGCTGGGATCTGTAGTGGCAAGACAAATTCAAATAAATGTATTTATGGTTTGTGTTATTATTGTTTCGGTAAATAATATTGACAAAGACAATATAATACTATCGACTACGTTTCATGTCGACAACATATTGAAGGGATGAAGAAAATTAAATGCATGGGTCCAGTTTATTCTGTGCACCAAAAAATTTTCACCAAAAAGCAGTTGAATATTTTGAGCATGTAACGTCTTTTTCAGTCCTTACATTCTGAAATTCGTGTTTGTAATGTTACGTACGTGTGATAAAAATGACAATCATATACCTTAATACCTCATATTACTTATCATAGTACTCAAGGGATACAGTACAGCTCTGCAAACACGTAAAAAAGTCCGCAATGGCCTCCTTACAGCTGTTTATTTTTGATTTATAAAAAAAATAAGGAATAGTGTTCTTCCTCTTTCTGTATATATAGGTTTACTGGAATAAATGACATTTGTATAAAAACATAGACATATTTATTTGATATAAATCATATAATTAAGTATTCTATGTGATTTTATAAAATTATATTAATTAAATTCTAATGGCTTATTTTATAAATTCGTATATATGACTTAAAAAGTAATAAATACGAGTAACTTTTATGATTTAAGATTGAACAATTTCAAAAGCATAGGTATAACGTAATTAAAAATAATAAGAAAAATAAATTTATTACACTCTAGTTGGAAATGAAGGACAAACATTTGGGTCAGATTTTGCCTTATGAAGCTGAAAGTGTTTTTTTTTGTACACGGTGTGTTATGCGTGTCGATATTTTAAAATTACTTGTAAAACATTTTTCTGGGTGAAGTCCTTAAAATATTTGCGCTTAATTTTAAGGGACCTTATATAGTTCTATTCTACTAAGTATAAAAATTGTGTAGTCTTCAAACTGGGTAAAAATTAGGTATACTTTTTCGTCATAGCAAAGTAAACAAAACACTATTAGTGAATATTACACACTCCCAAAGTTAAAGTAATGTATTTATTACAATTTATTTGGCAAAATAATAATAATAATTTAATAAATTATTTATTGCAGATAACAGAGATCCAAAAAAATTGGCAAATAAGATACAAAGTAACTTCATCACAATTCCTGAAAGAAAATAATTTATAACAACTAGAATTAGACGAAGGTTTAACCGTCAGTCAATATCTATTTAAGTACCAATATTTTCGCAAATTTCGATTACATAATTTAAGTATGTGTAACATTATATTTCTTTTTTTCAAATAAAATTTCGTATCATGTAAAGACTTGACAGCCTTATGCATTTTGCATTGCCACTTTACGCTTAATTCAACAGTCTTGAGGAACTTTAATGTGCATACCTGACGCCTTTGGTTGAGAGCCTAATTGTAAAAAAATATGATGTTACACTCAAAAAATGGTTATTTTGGTTGATTTTAAATTATAGTTAAAAAGTGTAGTGTTCATTAATTATTTTGCAGATTGTTTTCTAATTTTTCCACAAAATTAAAAATATAAAGGTACAAAACATAATGTACTATACCGTAATAGTATACATTTACCTTAATCACAAAACATTACGTATAATAATACAACTATAAGCTCGACATATAAAACTGAAGTAATAACGTAATGTTTTAACTATCAGATATTAAAGCAAATTGCTACCTTCAACTTTATGTTTAGAGTATTTCATAACACACATGCCGACAAAACTAAATCCATACAAATAGAGGGTTCACCATAAACGTATGTGGCCATAAACTTTATAGAACTGAGTTCATTTGTTTGCGAGATTGGCATAGCTCTCAAGCATATGTAATAAATCTCAGAGCTTAAGGGGATACACTGAGTCCTATGGTGCTGAAAATTTTAATAAATAACTTACAGGATAATGACAAATATTTTTACACATCCATACTAATATTAAAATTTTTTTTTTTTTTTTATTTATTTGGATCAGCTAACAGTGGTACATTACGGTTCTTATAGACTAAAAAAGTACTTAAACTAGGTTTTTTAATGTGCCACCGACATCGCCAACCACATATTACCTTAATCAAAAATGTTTACATCGATATAATGTTGAGGTGTGTTACGTGATTTCAAATCATTACAATTATTGAAATAAAAACTATAAGGTTAAATTTGTGCGTGGCGAAAACAAGGGAAAAGTCTAATTTCGCGTTATTTTTTTTTGTGAAATAGCTAATTTAAATTTTCCAATGCGTGCATTGGAAAAATGCGAAAGTAATTCTGTCTGTCACCTTTTCGCGGGTGGAGCCGCGGGCAATGTCTAGTTTGTTATAAAGTCTTCTAATTTATAGCTGATTAACAGTCAGGTCAGTGACGATCAATGTCATCATCATCATGTCTTTTTAATCTCCACTGCAGGAGCATGACCCTCTCTGTACTACCGCAGCCATACTTGGCCAGAGCAGTCAGAGGATTTGGCCTACATTCTCCTCGCTGGTCAGGCGGGTTGGAGAGGTCGCAATGATATTTATGAGCTTTGTTTAGCTTCTATTTGCTCCTACAATCAATGTGTCATCATAGACCTTTGTTGTCACGTTTGTGGTAGCCAAACAGTAATGTTTATCTAGACGGCCATTATATGTAAGCGCTTCAGCCGAAAGTTTGACTTTTTAAATGATTAATTTCATAGATGCAAGTAAGTATTTAATCCAGTTGTACCTAATTCAAACATTAAAATACTATAAAATCATAAGACAAAACATGCTACACGCCTCGGCAAAATTCTCAGACTAAAAGACTTCCGCTGATCGTCCCTGTCTCAAAGGTTCTCATACTAGCTACATTGCCACGTTGAATAGCAATGAAAGCATTTGGGTCAGATACGACGTAGAAAAAGTAACAGTAGCATTGTTTGCATTCAAATAAATAATTTAAATACTGATACTACAGGGTTCGAGGTATTCTCCCATAATGGACACTGCAGAAGTTTTTTTTCACATAACATTCCACTCGACTGCTTGGCCGGTGGGTACAGGTATGTTATCGGATACGCGCCTGGCCTCCCTAGCTGCTTCTTACTTGTCACTCTTCATCATCCAAGTGTCCCAATACCTTCATTGCCCTTCCAGATCCAATAAATTCCTATACTTCTCCTGCTTCAGCGCCTATTAAATCATCCTGAATTCAGTCATTGACGAGAGGGACGCTGCTATACGTGAGATACGATACGAGATATTACCAATCGTGTCTATCGTATTGCGGCGTGTCTATGGTCAGTGGCTGAATTAAGGATGGGCGCTTTAAAAATGCTTCCGATGGGCAGTAGCGTCGAAAGCACAAAAAGCCAAAGAAACTGCGCTCGCCACCCGCCTGCTTACAGTGGTGAGTATAGCAATATCCTCCCATCATCAGGTCTTTTTAGCCTCCACTGCAGGAGCTTGACCCTCTCTGTATTACCAGAGCAATACTTGGCCAGAGCAATATCCTCCAAGCAACAAAGAATCCTTGGGAGAGGCCTTTGTCCAGCATTGGACATCTTACGGTTGAAATGATGACGATGGTGACATACAAATATATCTTGTTAAGCTTCTAGATCTAGACAGATATCGTCTGTTTAGATCTAGCTACATTACGTTTTTATACGTACATTAAAAGTGGGTTTACTCAGGTTATTCCAGGGAATTAATTTAGCTCTATCGGGCACGCCACGTTACTTGAAGAGAGATAAGGTTTACGTTTGTAATTATATAGAATTACGACACTACAATAGTGTAGTCGTTGAATGCAATTACTTGTTTCGAGTAACATGGTCTCACAGTCTTGACCGTAAATAAGGCTCTACAATGATATAGGTAATTTTAATCTAGTCTGGACTTCTTTTATAGAAGAAAGATTTCTGAGTTTGTTACTTTGTTTGTAGTGGATAAAATGAATAACTACTGGACGGATTTTTAAAATTCTTTGATCAATAGAAAGCTACATCAGCGAGTAACACAGGTTATATTTAACTCTCAAATAATAAGGGATTTATATGTAAATTGCAATAATGTAAACCAATATATCAAAATTTTCACAGAAGAATTTTTGCGACAAAACTATGTTTATTTCGACCCTCCATTGACATGCGATAAATGCTAATTTGTATGTGTATATATTATATTGTTCTTGTACACGATAAATCTGCGTTTTATATATTCGTGTATGGATATTATAATTTTATACAACTTGCATACATTTTTCATTGTATTGTAGAAAGACTTCCCACAAAAGGCATATCGAAGAAATTACCTTGTAAAACCTAAACCTCTCTTAAAAGGACTTGATACATAGACCTCTAAATAGTTTTGTTTCGTAAATTTAAAACCTGTAGTTTTAAAACTATTCGACAAAATAGACAAAAAATTACTATTCCCCTTATCTCTGAAACCAGTGATACTAAAATTAAAAAAAAAACAAGTACATAAGTTTGTAAATACTTACTACAAACTTACGCATTTTTTCAAAAATTTAGATTTATAAGTTGAATTACTTAGGTTCCATATTTGTAGAACCTATTTCGACCATGTTTTTAAACGATGAAAACATTACTATATTCTTATCTAACTATCTATTTATTTAAAAAAGTTGTCTGGTTTAACTACGGACAGGCATTGAGTTCGACTCGCCCTTGGCCGGTTTTTTTGTCTCGAACTAAACGTTCCTTTGAAACAGACTAGTGACTAGCATTTTGTACGCACGATGTGAGACCTTTATATAGCAGCCATGTTAAATATTGAATTTAAGGAATTGGCCTCTAAAGTTGCTGAATTTGAAGGTATACTATACTATTATTAATACTATTATTTTAAAATTTTCTATGTGGACATTTTTAACCGATATTAACCAAACTTATACTAGTATATAACTTACATTATATACCGACATCAAATTAAAAGTGTCCATAACAGTTTTTTTCTCCTAACTAAAAAAGGCTGTTGTTGCTGTTCGTGTGTGTAAGTGGCCAACATGATGTCAGAATTTTCAAGCTGCCTATAGGCATCTGACATAGCTTAATGACTGCCATCAATGAGGGATCACCGGCTTGACGTGCCTTCCGAAGCACGGAGAAGCTCAAGATATTTTTAATGCCACTTGCGGTCACACATCCCAGTGGGGACCGTGCTCGGGGTTGCTTAACATACATGAGCGCTAATAATGCCCACTGGACCATCGGGCTCTCGGGAAAAAGACTTAAGGATACGTACATAACCAAAATCATTTTTCAAAATCTACTCTTCGTGCAAGTTACATATTCTATGTTTGTCGAAACTAGATTGTGGAAGTAAAAAATTCTTAGTCCTGTTCTGTAGTCATATATTTAAAAAGAAATCTGAATGACTGTAGTAGTAATTACTTATTTTAAAGAATTTATTTTAGAAGTCTATTTTTCCTTCAAATTAACAACGATTCATATTACTTTTGATTTAACATAGGGTTATGTTTTATTTCAATTTATTTTATCAAGCTTGTAAAGTCGCTTGCCTATCTGTTTTTTATAGGATCCATTTTGGAGAGTGTGCGAAAGCGCTCTTTGAGCTAGTTGAACCCTCACCATTCCACCATCGGACTACGAGGCGCAGACAGAAATTTCACCCTTTAATCGTTGGAATACCAAAGAGTCGAACTAAACGCTTAGACAATTCCTTTTTGGTTCGAGTAGCTAAGATGTGGAAAAAAATGCCTGCGTCTATATTCCCAGACGAGTCCAGTCCAGGGACATTCAAAAGTAGAATTAATGGGTATCTCTGTGAGGGCTCGACTCTCGACTATCCCGGCGCTCTAGCCGAGTTCCCACATATTAGGAAGCTAGGGAGAACACAAGACTCGACACACAGAATATATAGATAATAACTTTATATAACACAGAATATATAGATACAACTTAACTTTACAACTTCAACTATGTAGATGTTGACTTCAATAATTAATAACAGAGACTGTTATGCTCCAAGAGATGGTAGTAGACTGAAAGATGGTAGTAGACTGAAAGATGGTAGCAGACTGAAAGATGGTAGCAGACTGAAAGATGGTAGCAGACTGAAAAATGAGTGATGAGAGAGAAAGAAAGTAATCTAAAAATGGAATGGAATGGAATGAAATTTGAATTCAAATTTAATTTAAATTAAAATAAGGAATGAAAAATGGACAGGATGAGAGAAGGTTGGACGAGATGCAGTATGCAGGTGGCATGCTGCAACGTTACATCTCTAAGCCTTGGATAGGCATTTAACATCCTCGTCTTCATCGTCACTTACCATCAGGTGAGAGGGGAGACAACATTTAGTAAAAAAAAATGCAATTAATTTATATAGTACCACTTTTTGCCTAATTATATCATCTTCATGAAATTGGTCAAATAATGCATGCAAAAACATAACATATATGTCTTTATGCTATGACAATGCTATTTTGATATATCTACTCTCATTAAATTAGGAATAATATGTATAAGGTGAATGGAATATGGTGGAGATTTTCGGTGCCGAGGTTGGAACATGCGGTAGCTCAGTTGACAGAGCGTAGGTCGTACGTAGACCTAGATCGCTAGTTCATACTCCGACCGCATGATTTTTTTTTCACCATATTTTATTTCTTAATATAATAAGAGGCGGAAAGGACTACACAAACCCATGAACAAACACAAGTATCGACGTGGTTATTACATTACGTACTTTTGTTTGACGCTGACAACGGCAGAAGATTTATGCGAGATGGTAGGAAAATATAAGGGCAATAATCGCATCACATTTATCTTTCTGTATCCATGCTTCCCGAGAATTTTGAGCAGGATTCCTCCATTTAGGGTTAGATGTGTACGAAATATCTGATTAGCCGTGACTCCGGCTTCATGTACATAAGTATTTTTTATTTTCTTCCCTTTATTGAAAATGGTAATGGCAGTAGAGATAAATACCTACAAGGTATATAGTTTTCATTGTAAGACATAATTCATTTCAGTCTATGTTTTTTTTATAATATTTACGCATTACATTTTTACCCATAATAGATTACGTACATAGCCTACCCTCTGTGGTCAAGTTATTATTTTTATGACGGGGGCTTCGAGCCCCCATTATGGGGGTTGCGCCTGCCTTCTTGTCTTTCTTTTGCGTAAACATTAAAACAACAAAAACAAGATGTTTAATTCCTTTGAAATTAGGAAAAAACGCTGCCAACAGTTCTAATTTTGTATTCAAAGTATGAAAATCATAATCTTTCTTATGAAAATATCGACTTCAATCATACTATGGATCCGATTGGGATGAAATTTTAATGGAATCAACTTGAAAGCATACCCTTTGAAACAAAAAAAAAAATCTATTTTTTGAATCGGTTTCTAAATGACGAAGTTCTGAGATAACAAACATTAAAAATGTAAATAAAAAAAATACAGACGATTGATAACCTCCTCCTTTTATTGAAGTCGGTTAAAAATGCTAATAATTTTAAAATGTTTATATTTTTTTCATTATTTACGTAGTAATATTCTGTGAATTAAAATGATGGCAAAACAAATTAGCCTAAACGATAACTATGTCAACAGAAACTGTATGTCAAAAATTTTTGCAAAGTATTAAAGTAGTTTTTTACATTATTTAATTTTATGTTTAATTAAGTACATTTATTTAGTTTAAGTTTAATTTATTAATTACAGTTTAAAGTTGTATTTGTTTATGCAATAAAAATATAGTAAAATAAAAATAAAAGTATTATTATGCCTAGCTAGCCTAGCTCCGTGACTAGCTATTATGACTAGCTCCGTGGCGCAGCGGTCAACACGCCAGCCTGCGACACGGAGTGACCGGGTTCGATCCCCGGCCAGGTCAAGATGGAAAATGATCTTTTTCAGATTGGCCTGGGTCTTGGATGTGTATCTATATATGTATTTGTTATAAAATATAGTATCGTTGAGTTAGTATCCCGTAACACAAGTCTCGAACTTACTTTGGGGCTAGCTCAATCTGTGTGATTTGTCCGTTTATATCTATTATTTATATTTATTATGCCGAAAAATAGGTTTGCCAAAGTAGGTATATTAGGATTCAGAAACATTAACTGTGCGAAAGGGAGGAATCCCTTTTATTTTACTACTTCAACTTACCTTTAGGTGTTGTATGGCGCATACAATTTGAATTTTATATACATTTCAAATTGTTTTTATACAAAAACAAATTGAAATGTATATAAAATTCAATGTAAGTTTATTTATTAAGAAAACATTTCCATTTAAAATACGTGACTGACTTCGAAATGTTCACCCGCATTAAACCTACCTAATAAACCCTTGGACGAAAACATCCTCATGCAATAGGAAGCCCGCACATATTATTATGAGCGAGCTTAACGAGGTCATAGTAAAGCTTTTCTTCCCCACTTCGGCACCCCGGACGTTCAGTTATAGAATATCTGTCACTTACACGTTTATTTTTTTTTCATACTTTAGTCTGGGGAAAAAACGAAGAAGCGCGGGAAGAGCAGCAGTTGGTACAACAGCTGCTCCTCTTTTGTAAAAGCCGAGGCGAAAATCTTAAGAATCATGCGATGCAGCCCATCAGTTTTTTGATTCCGTTTGCCACCTTGTGCACCAATATGCTAAACATGGACTTAAGGTCATATAGACCTGGACTGTGTTTACCCCGCAAGGGTAAAAGACTAGACAGTATGTATGTTAAACATTAAACTTATTTACATTTGCTTAAAAATCGTCTCTCTACTCTTCTATGCTGGTCTGGGAGAGAAGAAAAAACGTAGAATGTGCCCGCTGCTTCTCTGCCCATGCAGATCATAAAACCCGATCGAGGGAATGGGCCAAAATCTAGAGAATCATGTCAATAGGCGATGCGGCTAGCAACCCATCATAATTTTGATTCCGTTTTCCATTTACTCGCCCACCAAAATGCTAAATGTGGCCATAAGGTCTTATAGACCAGGGCTCTGTCTACCCCGCAAGGGAAAGGGACGTGATACTATGTATGTATGTATAAAAAATCGTGAAGTAATACCTAATTGTCCTGATAATTAAAGCGTGTCTGGTCTTTTTTATTCAATGCTACCCAAATTACTTTTGTCTATTTTACTGTAACTATACCAAATCTATATTTACTCACACAAGGGATTATTTGATTAAAATTCACTAAGCACTCGGGGAGCACGGCAAAAAGAGAATTGCATAGCAAAGTACCAGCCGACCATTGCTGGAAAAACATTCATTTATTATTTACGAAAAGTACATATGAAAGTATTTCATGCGAACCGGGCACCATACCTTTGTTTTACCGTGCTCGTGCTTTTCAATGTTGCCCTATAAAATTGATTCTGGGAAAAGTAAATTGACACTCTTTTTTGATCTTTTTGTAGTGGATTGGTATCTTCCGATTTGAATAGCGAAGTTTCTATTTACTTGATTTTATAAATGAATAGCTTTTCTTGAAATTAAGTGTGCTACTCAAGATGTAGTAGAAAGAGGGTTTTCGACATCGATTTTGCCCCAGATGGCGGCACAAAACCGCTGTAAAAATACCCTTAAATACCTTATCACAGTGTGCTGCCATCTGGGGAAGAAATCAATTTTGAAAATCCTCATTTAGACATGTCAATATTGTGCGTTGTCATATTCATAACAAGCCGGGCACCCAGGAAGCAATGGAATGGAACCATTCGCACACTTGACTCTCTCTACGGATGACTTGAAGTATATACATGGTAATGCTTGCAGTATTGTTTACGAATAAATCATCATCATCATCTCAGCCTCAAGAAGTCCATACCTAGCTGGACATAGACCTCTCCCTATGATGTAGCTGCAATCAGCGCCTTCTTGCGACCTTGCTGAGGTCGTCCGACCACCTGGATGGTGAGTGTTCAATACTGCGCTTGTCGGTAGGACGTGGTCGCCATTCAGACCTTCTACTCCATCGGTTCTACTCGTTATGTGCTCCACCCACTGCCACTTCAAAGTGCTTATTCTGAGCTATGTCGTTGACAAAGGCCCTTGAGTAGAATGGAATTGAGCCTCTGAAGGACTTTCGGTACCAGCGTACCAAACTGATTTTAGAAGCTTTGTTGACATTATCCCTTAGATTTTTTCCATTCCCTAAACTGCATTTTGTAATCAGCACACAACGAAAACTTGTTGGTACATTATATCAGCATGAAAGCATCAAAAAGTAATTAGGCTTAAAAACTTTAACTAAACTCAATGTAAGAAAATTTTATTTAAAACTACTATGGTCCCATGGATCTAAGAATAATCAGGATAGGACATTGAGAATGTGGCAGAGAAGCAAATCACAATGTATGCAGACGTGTCGTGACACGAAATTCACGCACACATCGGCACTCAAATGGATGCAGGTTTTCCCCGGTCGAAATGTCAAACTCACGAAATGTCGAACTTGTACTTACCGCGAAGTTGGTGTGCCTTTTGAAACTCGTTGAAAATAAGCATAAAACATAAAATAATGCCGAGCTGTGTGGTAAAAGAGTGTAAAAATTATAGTAAACTACACAAAAAGTCCGACGGTATCACGTATCATAGGTAAGTACAAACTTCTCGTTGTTTTCGAGACTATGTAATTTCACTCAATCGCATATTTTTTTGGTTTAATTATACTATTTACACACACAACACCACAGTTACTCGTATGTACGAATTGGTTGGTAACATAAACACACGTTTCAACTACAATTTTAAATTAAACTAATATGATTTTGTAATTTTCTTTGCGCCGCAAAAGTCAATGACCCGGTGACAGCGCAGCGCTAAGTCGGACCGGTGTTGCCAGAATATGATTTCAAGATTCCTGTTCTTTATTTTTAATATAAAATTTTATTTTGTTTATTTTTTTAAGGTTACCCATTCGTGATGCTTATGTAAAAAAATAATGGATCGATATTATTAGAAGAAATAGAAAGGATGCATCATGGGTACCATCAAATTATTCATTTGTTTGTTCCGAACATTTTAAAAATAGCAATTTTTATATGACAAAAGGAGCATATCGCCGGTTGATTAAGTTCGCGTGCCCAGAAAAGGTATGTTTCTTATTAATACTTTTACTCGACTTCAAGAAAAGGAGCAGTTCCAGTTGTATTTCATTTTGCATATTTTTACGTCATAACTCCATCATTTATGAACTAAATTTGGAAAATCGATGTATGTGTTGATGATAAATGTATGAAGTGAGATGATTTTGGAATCCAAGATGGCTGACATTACTTTTTATTTAAAGTCAACTTTATTGGCGTTTTGGAATTTTTTGGGATATCAACAAAAATGAAGTCATTTTCAGTTTGCAAGATGGCCATCACCATTATTTATGGAAATTCGACTTGGGTGACGTTTTCGGAGTATTTCGGGGTAAAACTGACGTCAATTTTGTGTTGGGATACAAGATGACTGTCATTATTTTTTTTGAAAATATGACTTGTGTCGCTTTTGAGTTATTTTTGGGTGCATCACAAACAACACCTATGGGATGCAAAACAGGGGTGATATTTTCGAGGTATTTTGGCGTGTAGATCACACAAGTGGCGTCAATTTCGGGATCATAGTATAAAACAAAGTCGCTTCCCGCTGTGTCCGTCTGTCCCTATGTATGCTTAGATTTTTAAAACTACGCAAAGGACTTTGATGCGGTTTTTTTTATAGATAGAGATATTCAATGTTTATATTTTTTACTTATATTTAAATGTGAAAGTATTTTATTATCATTTGCCGACGTCAGAATAAAAGATTTTAACTTTGAACAACTTCTGAATTTAATATTGTTGATTTATTGATGACACTAATAATCTATAGACGGATGAATCTATAAATCTGCAAAATTAAAAAAAAAGTAATTTTAAAATTTAGCCTCGAGGGTTTGTTTTTCTGTAAGTAAAATTATATGTATTGTTATTTATTAACTTAAAACACAGTAAAATAAAAATGTTATCTATAATTTCGTTCTTTTATTCCTTTTATCAAGTTCCCCAAAACGTCTAAGGTCGCTCAAAGATGAGATTGAATCACAGTTGCCCTTCTGGATCATTATGTCTAAATTCATAATACTTCTCTGATATAGATGTTACGTTTTGTAAAAAAAATATAAATAATATTAGTGCTACTAGGCATCAGTACCACTCACAATTTATTTACTCTTAAATATTGGGTAATTTTTGATGACAATGGTCACCCTATACTGCACACATGTAACCAAAGTTTGCTTCACTTTGACGTTCCTCACGCCCGGTCCATATTATTCTTAGGTCCATGTATGGTCCATGCGGGCTGCACTTAATTAATAATTTACGTAATACTGCATAAAACCGCTAGCAAAGGCATTCATCTTCGAGAGTTAATAATTTAAAATACGTTAAATAAACAGGTTAATATTTCATCCCTTACTTTCAATTGCATAACTACCTGGTTGGTTATGCATTCTAAATCCTTCTGAGTTACATTTGACTTACATAAATAAGTAAAGTCAAGTCATACAAAAAATAGAAAAATTGAACGATGATCGGTTCTGTAGTTAAAACGTAATGTACAAATAATGAAACATAAACACAAAATATAGACAATATAATTCAGAAACTTACTTTGACATTATTAGTTATAAGGTTGGGATAAGCACTACGTTTAAAAATATATACGCTGTTAGAGATAGAAATAAACGACAAAAAAATTGCAGACATAACCAAAAGTTGTGTGAACAAATCAGTACTAGGTATAAGAAGTTGTGACCAGGCTGCTCTCATAACTCATAGGCATTGTCATCGTAGTTTGGCAGTTACTTTGTGAGATCTCATCCATCTCAGCTGTAATAGGATGGGCCTCACATAAAGTAGATACACTATATATTTTTTTCCAACTACGCTGCAATTCTATCATAACTGCACTGCATATCCAGCACAAAGCAGAAATTTGCTGCTCTCGCAGCAGAAAAAAAATATGGAAAGTCGCGGGAACATATGTCACAAAAAAGGTTGGTCAACCTGACGGCCGTATGGATTTATACAGTTCGCGTATGAAGTGACGTGTGTATTACTTGGCATAAAAAAATACTGGCCATGAAGAAAAAAAAAGCCGGGAATGAAAACAACAAATTTTCATTACAATAATTATAATTTCTCTTAAGTTTTACGTTCAGTAGTTGAAAGAAAAGCAGATTATGCACCTCGAATTAAGTAATTTGTGGCACTCGTGCTTTTTAGAGCCCTCGCTGGCAGCGCTCAGGCTCCACATAAGCACTCGGTGCAATAATAAATTACTATCTGCTTGGTGCAACAATCTACAATTATTTACTACTTATTATTTCATCACGCTGTTATAAAAATATACAATTTCAAATATAACTTTTATTATAAGAAGTCTTCTTTATAAATAAGAAAATCAAGTATAAAAACTGGCCAAGTGCGAGTCAGACACGCGCACGAAGGGTTTCGTACCATTATTATCTCTAATAAGTTTAAAATTATTAAAAATATTTTTACTATATATTGTAACTAAAAATGTATGCTTTTCGCTCCCTTTTTCTTTATATGTGCTATAAGACGTTGCTTTGTACCAAATTAAAGATTCTGAATTTACGGAAAGTACCCTGTAGGTTTTGATTCCCTTGCGAATATCGAAAACTTGCGGCATAAACGGCTGTATCTTTTGATTGCCTTGGCTTAGAAGTTTGATTTTTTCACAGCTCTAAGGGCCTAAAAACTGAAGTAAATAGTAGTTCCCCCGATTGTATGTCCAGGAGGAAGAAATGAAGTGGAATGAGTCAGATGATGAAGCATGTTCGAAAAATTAGAGAAATAATAAATTACATATCACATAAATATCACACAAATATCACACACATCACACAAATCAAGCTAGCCCCACATTAAGTTGTGAAGTTGTGTGTTGAAGGATACTAATTCAACGATACTATATTTTATAACAGAGACTTATATAGATAAATATACCAGACCAAGGTCAATCTTAAAAATATCGTTTTCCATCATGACCTGACTGGAGTTCGAACTCGGGAGTCCTCGTGTCGCAGGCTGGCGTGTTGACTCAGCGCCACAGAGTTCGCCATGAATTCGAAGATGAAATTTGAAATATCAGATTAGGTGGTATAAAAAAAACTCACGTATGTGTATATACACGAACTAAGAATCCATAACACTCCTTTTTTGGGTCGGTAATAATATATAACTATCAATGTCTGCTAATCGTTGCTACTTCAACAGAACAAACTGGAAATTCATACAATTGGAAAGCTTTACATGTAAGCCTGCAATTTGTTTAAAACAAGTTGTAGTGTGCAATAAGTATTGTTCCACTTTCTAAATGCCACGGACTGAAGCGAGCCTACTGAAAGCTTTTAGGAATTGATTGAAACTGGAACTTACTCAGACAAGTCACTGAGAAATGTCATTTTAACTATTCAGGAGCTAATATGGAAAACCCACTTTTGTAGATATCTTTAAGCAGAATAATTTACATTAATTGTCTGCTAAACATCTGTGTGATCTGTGATAAACATGTGTATTTATGAATATAGTATATAAATAAATATATATACGGACAAATCACACAGATTGAGCTAGCCCCAAGGTAAGTTCGAGACTTGTGTTATGGGATACTAACTCAACGATACTATATTTTATAACAAATACATATATAGATAAACATCCAAGACCCAGGCCAATCTGAAAAAGATAATTTTCCAGCTTGACCTGGCCGGGGATCGAACCCGGGCACTCCGTGTCGCAGGCTGGCGTGTTAACCACTGCGCCACGGAGCTGTCAAAATATCATCATCATCATCAGGTCCTTTTTAGTCTCCACTACAGGAGCACGACCCTCTCTGTACTACTAGGGCCATACTTGGCCAGAGCAGCCAGAGGACTTGGCCTACACTCTCCAGGCTGGCCAGACGAGTTGGAGAGGTGTCTTAGATGTTTATAAGCTTTGTTTAGCTTGTATTTCCTAAGTCGCCTTCTACGACATCCACGGGAAGACTTGGAGTGGTCCTATTCTACTCTGCCGGATACCACACGGCTATGTCAAAATATATAGTATAGTAATTATGAAATAGCTTTTATGATTTTCCTAAAATGTTATGCGGATAATTTGAAATATATTTATAAATACATAGACATAACTGCACATTTATGAACTAACAAAGAGCGGCGAAGTTTGCAACCCACTAATATTTTTTTATGATAGATTGCGTTAGTGATAGGATAAAATTCCAATAAAAAATCTTTTATTTTATTTAATTGTGTAGAAATCATATTTTTATGATAGTTAACATATCTAGACATGAACCGAAATTACTGTGTTAAAGCCCAAAGAAAAAGGAGTGGTAGTTATTTGGTAAAGTATACCAGCACAAAAATGCGTAGATTGTGGGATAGTGTTAGAGCTCACTTCGCTAGCCCTATAATTAAAAAAATCTTCCTTTTTAGGGTTCCGTATCCAAAGGGTAATAACGGAGCCCCATTACTAGGCCTCCGCTGTACATCCATCGATCCGTTCGTCTTTAAGTCTGTCACAGGACACTGTATCTATTATACCTTAATAATTGAAATATTGACATAATTTATGTATATATCTCTTACCGATATAATAACAAATAATAAAATAAAATAAAATTAAGGGGTCGACACATAAGCCGTGTTTTTGTAGTTAAATATTATTTTGCGGTACGGAACCCTTTATGAGCCATTGCTACTCGCACTTTGGCCGGTTTTAATGAAGTTTTAAACATATCTTGACCACGGCTTTCAACTGAAGCTGTAATGTGTCTTATGAATTCATTAAAAATGATTTAATGTTGTTGAATGAAACCCAGAATTCCAGAGTAGTGAGTGTACCTAAATATGCTGTGGAGAAATTTTAACTATTTGCGTGCTAATGCTAGTTAGTATTTTAATAGTGTATGTTATAAAATAGCTGTTGCAAAAACACAGAGCGTATGTAGCGTGGAGTATAGAACAAATATCCCTTCTTGGCAGCGGGGTTATACAAATGCCCGTGCCTGTTTGACAAATATCCAATATGAGAGGACAGTGCAAACAATCTAGATATTGAAATAATCAACTTATTCGAGCATTTTTATAATGCTTGTCACCTATAGGGTAGAGTTATTAAATTTATGTTTTACTGTTATTATAACATATATATACGACTACCTTTTGTCCGCAGCTCCGTCCGCGTTAATGTTGATCCCTCGAGAACAGTAGAATTTCCCGGGATGAAAGGTACCCTTTGTCCTTTCCCAGACCTTAAACTACCTCCATACCAAATTGGTTCAATAGTTGAAGCGTGAAAAGATGACAGACATACAGACAGAGTTACTTTTGCATTTATAATATTAGTATGGATATTGATTAATAAAATCATTGTTTTCTTAGATGACTTACTTACAATTAAAACTTAACGTATCTGAATATTATCATATCATAGATTAGAAACATAATTTTTACTTTCAGAATATAGTTTTTGTGTGACGTAACCAAGGACGTTATAGTAGAAGGACTGAGCTCTCATGGTAATAATTGGAGCAGAAAGCGAAGACAAACTTCGGAATTCTATCTCGCTCTAAAGTAGGGTGACCAACTATAGAATAGATTTCTCGGACATGAAGTACTTAGGTAGGTACCACAGAAATATATCAGGATAGAACGGCTAAGTGGGTGGTATACGCGTTTCTCAATCTTGTACGATCGTACGAGATTCGTTAAACGTTCATTCAGTCAGCGCGCACGTCCCAACTTGAACATATGCTTTATTAAGCGGTATTTAATTATAAAAACAAAAGTATGAAAGTAAATATGTCGAAACAAGGTATTTTTTTCAGGGATCAATACTTTTTTTAAACTAAAATCGTAAATAACAACAAAAAAAGATAAAATAAAAGACCTATCACGATTTTCAATATAAAACGACAATACAACTAATTCACATCCAATACGCGTTCTAAAAACATTTTATAAAGCTCGTTCCAAGGAGAACGCGCAATGTAAATTCAATTGTGTGATAGCAACACGAAAGCTGCATTAGCATTGCGTTGTTGCACTCGAACTGATATTATCGCTAATATTTAATAGTTAACATTATTATCTCAGATTTTTTAGGTTGCTCCCAAGTGTTGATTAAAATATTTATCAGTAACTATTATGGAATGCATGTTACGAAAAGAATTCGAACTTTGGCATACAAAAAGTTAAAATACATCAAAAGTCGCGTTTTGATGTACATGAATGAAAGGAAAGCCAATCGACAAATACAAATGACTGTTTATCGAAATGACGCGATTTATTTCTGTGGATGTCACATTACTATTTCGCTCATCATCATTATAATTTCGAGTAGGTATTACGGTCAATCGACCATGCCCACCCTGGTGTCAGAGTTCTTCGAAACCGCCTCTCAGCCTCTGACGTGGTTCCTTTAACGACTACCAGATGGCAGCCGGAACCAACGACTTAACGTGCCTTCCGAAGCACGGAATCATATTTATTATCAGACAATCCGGTGATTCAAGCCTGCTCTCCTATCCAAACTAGACATAACTAAACAAAGTATGCTTCCCGTAGGAATCGAACTCATGACCTCCGGGTCTACAGGCAAACGCCTTAACCACTGGACCACGAAGGCAGTTACTACACACTTCGCTAGTAATGACGTAATGGTGGTGGCGTAGTTTATGCAAAAACTGACAAACGCGTTCCCTTTGCAAAGTCCACGCGTAGCCATTCTATCCTGATATATTTCTGTGGTAGGTACCTATGTCGGTGTCATTGATAAGACCCTATGCTATGATCATTTATTGACAAATAGCAACTGTAGAAGGCAAAAGCAACAGTAGAGATGTTCGTAGTACGCCTTTGAAACTTTATTCTATAACTAGCTGTTACCCGCGGCTCCACCAGCATTAATGTTGATCCCTCGGAAACAGTCGAATTTCCCGGAATGAAAGGTAACCTGTGTTCCTCGGGCCCCAAACTACTTCCATATCCAATTTCATCCAAATCGGTTCTATGGTTAAAGCGTGAAAATGCGAAAGACAGACAGACAGAGTTCACCTACACAGATCTTTTTTTAATGTAATCGTGAACTTATGTATCTATTTTTATACTTCTAAGTCTAGAAATGAGAAAAATTCCATACAAACTTTACCCCCCTTATTTTACCCTTTCAAGGGGAGTTTAGTTACGATCCCTCGGGAACAGTAGAATTTCTTCCCCTGGTCTGCAACTACCTCCATACTAAAATTCTTCCAAATAGGTTTAATGGTTGAAGCGTGAAAAGGGGACAGACAGACAGACAGAGTTACTCTCGCATTTATAATATTAGTATGGAAATATGGATTTTATGTACGAAGTACCTATAAGTACACATTACTGATAAATCAGATTCAACAAACTCGGCAGATAAGATGGACACCCTAGCCAAGGCACAACATTTACTAACTGAAAACGGTTATGTTATTTACCTGAGAAAGGATAATGCACTGCACTGTCGCTTCGAGATCTCTTGAAACAACAAGTTATATTATTTTACTCTTTCAGACTGCTTAAAAAATTCGAAGGCTGCGGGATTTTTTATTAATAATATGGCGGCAATGTTGAGATCGTACTAGGGTTGCTAGAGTAAATTTAAATTTAATACTATATTAAGAGTGCTCCTTTATTTTCGATAAGAAAAAAAACAAAATTAACTGTAAACATACAGTTTAGTTAATAAATTAATTATTCCATGTAAAATAAAACAGGAATTATTTCATTATTAATTAAATATTGCTGTTTTGCTTTACTACCATTTTCTTCCATTATTTACATTTTTATGCAATGGCAATGGTGCGAGAGGGAAAAAATGCCGAGGTCTCAGAAGAATAATATACTTAGAAGCCGCATAAAAATAGAAACTGAAAACAGATAGTTGACACTGTATTTTTCTTATGAGCTTTCTCTTATGACAGAATGAGACAAAAACTTCAGTCAGTTTCTATTATTTTCATGGTTGTCCCGACTTGAAATGTCAATGGACTCCATTGGACTCCAATTAAATCCGACTAAATTCAAAATAACTTATTACAGTTCAACGTCTGTAATATTAGCATCTTGCCGATTTGATCGGGTTATATATCGACAAAAACATTGCGGCGGAATTGTGATGTCTGAAAATTAAATATAGGATTGTGCTAAAATTCTCACGGAAAAAAGTATTAACCGGTGTTGGGTTGGTGCGTTATCAAATGACCATTATACTAAACAATGTCTTGTGCAATGGAGCGATGTAAATCCCATTCAGGACGAACAGAAATAAATTCTGTAAAACATAATTTTCTTCGGTAAGTTTTTCAGTTAAAAGTGCATAATTAAAACCCAAAATACCTCAAAATACAACAATAATATTGTCAATTATATAACGTATTGTATAAATGACAACTTTTATAGGTATTTTGCTTAAAATTATCGTTTTTTCCTTATTTCAAATTAGGTTAGTTTTTTTTGCTAGTGATGTGGTAAAATCACGTATCTACGAGTATATCGATATTTTTTATGACGGTCTTGCTATCAGGGATATTTTTGTTAGTGTTGAGCCATGCAATAGTAATGTAACAAATTGAACCATCATGGTAATTAAACAACCAGCAAAGTGTGAGTCGGACTCGCGCACGAAGGGTTCCGTACCATCCTTACATATAATATTATAAATGTGAAAGTGAGTTTGTTTTTTACGCTTCCACGCCGTAACTTCTGAACCGATCATCATGAAATTTTGCATCATCATCATCATCACCATTGCACGATCTCTGGAGTACGGAAAAGAACATAGACATAAATTACATCTCAGAATAAGGTACTGTTATCGGGGATAGACATTAACGCGAGCGGAGCCGTGGGCGTAAGCTATAAAAACGCCCGAAATTTTTGTTTGTAATATTTCAACTGTCTCACTATCACGGTTCATGAGATACAGCCTGGTGACAGACAGATGGATATCGGAGTCATATTAGTAGGGTCCTGTTTTTATCCTTTGGGTACGGAACCCTAAAACGAATCGATTTTTACTAATATGAAGAAAATTATTGTTGAAATTTTATTGCAGCTCCCTGAAGTAAAAGGATAAAAAGGTGTGGATCCGAGGAACTTTCAAGCGACATATTGGACATAAAATGTCATACATACTCGAATTAATTCAAAATATTTTACTGCCGTGCCGATACATTAATTTCGAATATAAAATTAAATGGAAGCGATTGAAACACGATGCTTTACCTACATTTATATTTGCCGAATTATAAATCAATGGTAATAAGAAAGTTTACGGAAACGGTTTTATTATTTATATTTAAAATTATGAAAAACATTTTATTTTGGACAGTAATGAAAGTGGGTAAAGTAATCTCTTGTTTTTCTATTACCAACACTGTGAATTTTTCACAAATAACACACTGGCACTTTTTTACCCTAGTGTAAAAGTTTTATAAAATAAAAAATATCACTTCGAATTATGTGTTTCTCTTTACCTACCTGATTATGTTTCCTTTACTGACTGTTCCTCAAAGCTAGCTGGGAAAAGCTTTAGATGGTTTTGGAATATGCTGAATGGCCCATTGATCAAGTGAAAAATATATCTGACCTTATATTACCTTTTGATACATGAGCGCCCCATTGCAATTTAGAGTCTATTGTGATTCCTAAGAAGGTGGTATCATTTACAAAGTCTATTTTACCTTCAACTAGTATGTCAACGTTGGACTGCCTCACATTGGGGACTGTAAATCGAATGCATTGGGTTTTTTGCGCATTCATAGGTAAGGTAGGTAAGTAGGCACTGTTTGAATTTCGAAATAATCGAAAATATGATTGACATCATATTAGGTATTCTGCCGTTCGACCAATACTGGGTAAGGCCTAATGACCAGCAGTAGACAGTAGACGCGCGGTGGGTAATGTATGGTTTTTTTTTTTACCTATTTATCAGATGAAGCCAAGCGACGCCATGCGATTAGGAGTTATTTAGGTGTATCTTGACGTAACTTTTAAAGTAAAAGCCTCTTTAGCGGCTTTGTGCACTTTTTGGGATGGGTAAAATAGAAAACTCGCGTCAGGACACGTGAATTGATCGAAAATTCGTAAGAAGGACACGGACCTGAGTATGCCGCAAAGGCGAGTTTTCACTTCTGCCGGCACTCCTGGAGTGCAACTAGTTGTTTTTTTTTTTATGAATCGTACTCATTTAACGAATCGATACAATCAGAGTAGAGTACATTTATGACTTTCTTAGGACGAAACATTTAGTCGATAAATATATTTCATCGATATAGTACAACCCTGATCACATCAGTACCCCAGGACAACCTGCACATTTACGCAAATGGCATTGTATATGCATCTCTTTCTGATGCTTTAACAATGCCATAAGTAAAAACAGTGTAGAATATTGTATTTTGTTGTTATTTTAACACGGTTTCTATGCTTTAGTTATTGTTCTGAGGCCGAGGTATTTCCGTCTCACTTTACCCTAGAATTTTTTGCACAGTACTATGCTCTCTATTCTTGAAGCGTTAAGGGTTAATATCGTATATCAAAATCTGAAACAGTTCTATCAGGGTACTAAGGAACCGCTTACTAAATAGATGGACGTAACAGGTGATTTGGGCCAGGCCTATGGCCGTAGCTATCCCACTACGGTGTGAATGCAACCAAACTAGAAGCTTCTTAAACGCTCAAAAAGAAACGAGGTGTAAGGGGCGAAATGATACTTCGGTCACGCTGCTCGGCGACCGCTTGTCACCAGTTATCTTTTAATTACTTAATAAAAAGCAATTGCGTAGGTACTATAATAATATAGTAGTTGAAAATAAATCAGACTTGAACACAAAATAGCAGGATTATTTGGCGAAGAGAATTTATAATAACTTAATTCTCTAAAATACGTTACAGCGAAGTGAAACCCCTTTAATAAAATTATCTCGGTGATTTTATACCGATCGTTGAACTGGATTACTTGGTTTTTTAATTTAATTTATTGAAAAAGCCTCAGAATTATTTTTTATGACGGCGAGTTTCGAATTTTGTAATAGAATGTCAACTCGACATTCGTATTTTCAAAAAGTTGTATCCAATATCGAGGTAATAAGGTTGGCATATCATATTAAAGTGAAGTGAGGAAAACTAGAGTAATCAAAAAGTACTTTCAAATGATATTCGTAATATTCTGATTATTATAGTATCTAAAAACCTATTTTTGACGTGATAACCTCCTATAAATCGATGAACGCCGCCTGCACGCACGAAAAAGTGTCACGCTCCGTGTACAAGCGAGAGCGCTGAACTAGCGATGGAGAGGCACGATCAGTCTAAGCGTTCGGCTTGTGACGTATCTCTTCTACCGTTATCACGTAAAAAAATATCGTCCATAACAGACTCTTCAGACAAACAATTATTTATTATTATTTATCTTTTGGATAGGCGTGTAACATCCTCGTCTTCATCGTCGCTTACCATCAGGTGAGATGGGAGACAAATGCCTAAACCAATTTTTTATAAAAAATAAAAAAAAAATTGTCACAAAAAGTTGTACCGGCAGTGAAAGTGGTTAAGTTTCACCTTCTTCAATGTAACTCCGGTTTGTTAGAAACGAAGACCAAATTCAACAGAATGTATACGGTAGTAGGCTGGATAACAAAGAAATTATCCTGTGATGTATACTATGCTACCGTTTATGTAAATAAATACTTTGAACTCTGTTATTATGTTGGGATAGTTATTACGACAAATTATCATGAAACTAAAGTTCATTTTCGCATTCTGACACGTTCTATTAAGGGCCGCCTGTAAGGTGAGCAGAACTCCGTGCCGACGGCTGTTCCGAGTATTTTTGTTTCACCTGCGTAAATCTAAATGGCAGTGAGATCAGACAATGTTTTATACCTAAATCCGGAGCGTTGAATAATCCTTTAAGTATCCGGTACACGTGTAGAATAATACCATAATAATGTGAACAGCATTTGTAGGAGTACTAGAAATTCGTAAAGAAGAGTGACTAGCAACGTGTGTTACATGAATACTTGACCACTTGTCTGCCCCCTCTATACTATCTCTATATAATAATACGTATATTTCAATTTAAAAGTATATCATTTCAAAATAAAATATAAAAAATAATAATCCTTATCCTTACTAATATTATAAATGCGAAAGTGAGTTTGTTTGTTTGTTTATTTGTTTGTTTGTTTGTTTGTAACGCTTTCACGCCGTAACTACTGAACCAATCATAATGAAATTTTGCATACAAGTTCTCTGGAGTGCGGAGAAGGACATAGGCTACCTTTTATCCCGGGAAAAAGTACTATTCCCTACGGATCGACATTGATGCGGGCGGAGCCGCGGGCAAAAGCTAGTAAAGATATAAACCCAAAAAACGAAGACACTGGAGTCACCTAGTGTGTAGACGTATCTAGTGCCCAAGGGTTGGAGAATCCCATCTGTCAATCAACATGTTAAGGCTCGCTTGCTGGCTAGCTTTAACATCATGTTAAAATCAGCGTGCAAGCGAGACAGCAGCGACAAGCATCTCGTTCTGATGATGACGTAAAAGCCATCCACCGGTTACCACCTCGGTCCCAACATCGCCCTGAAGGCATTATTGCCTTCTGCGTATATTTGACCCAAAGTTTTTATTGTGCAGCGTTATTTTAACGTAGTCAGTACAACGTGCAAACCTTCGTGCCAACATATTATGTTGCATCTAACACACAACGCTCTGCGCTCTCTTTCGATGTCCATAACTCCTCCACTGCGTCCAATCTACTCTACCCATGATGATGACGTAAAAGCCATCCACCGGTTACCACCTCGGGCATGTTTACCATCGGTAAACATGCCCGAGGCGCTGTTCACCGCGGTAGTCCCAACAAACATCGCCCTGAATGCATTATTGTACTATACACGCAGAGCGTTGTATGCCCTCTGCGTATATTTGACCCAAAGATTAGACATGTACGATGTTTAAGGACTGACAATACGCTTATTGTGCAGCGTTATTTTAACGTAGTACAACGTGCAAACTTTCGTGCCAACATATTATGTTGCATCTAACACACAACGCTCTGCGCTCCCTTTAAACATTAAACATTTAAACATTTTTTTTTTCTTTTTTTTATATACGGACAAATCACACAGATTGAGCTAGCCCCAAAGTAAGTTCGAGACTTGTGTTATGGGATACTAACTCAACGATACTAGGTATATTTTATAACAAATACATATATAAACTGCTCCACTGCGTCCAATCTACTTTACCCATCTCTATGCTTAGTAGAATACAGTACGACTACAGTTGTCTTCCGCAGCGTTCTTACTCGACTAAATAATACAAATTTTTGTGAAGACATCTACTTTAGCAAAACTAGTGGAGCTACCCGAATTGGTAAAGTAGTAGACTTGTGTACTGTACCACTTACTATACGCGTGTACAGGATTTAAGCAGTCTTAACTACTTATAAATTTCGTAACTATAATAATCTTTCATATGAAAAAACAATTTCTATCAAACTACTGAACAGATAATGATAAAATTTTAATGGGAATAACTTAAGAGCGTCACACAAATGAGAATTTTTAAACTCGGTTCATAAATAACGGAGTTCTGAGGAAACAGACATTATAAAATACTACCGCATTGCCTCCTCCTTTCTAATGTTATTTTTTAAAATAAATAAATATATGCGGGTATTTTATTTTATTTTATTTACATAGGAAGACCAACAGCTACAAAAACAATAAATAACAAGTATAATAACAATATAACCGATTAAAGGTCCTCACCGATGGAAACATTAAAGGTTAACAGAAAGTTGAACATGGCGTTTTACGCCACTAAAAAGAAAACAATAACATCATACTATTATAAAACAGCTACAAGAAGTCAGTGTGCCTATAACAAAAATGTTAATCAGAACATTACCTTCCTTTCTTAAAGCAATGCACTAACAATGATCAGGAAACAAATAATCTAGCCATTACATTATTGGAGCAAATGCTCATAAAGTATCCGTTTAGCTTTCGTTATCTCACAGATTGAGCTAGCCCTAAAGCTAACCCTAAAACTTGTGTTATGGTGGGATACTAACTGTACGATACTAAGTGTGTTTTGTAACGAATACATATAGGTATAGAACGTCTAAGACCCAAGTCAATCAGAAAAAGAGCATTTTTTTCATCTTTACCTGATCGGGAATCGAACCCAGGACCTTCGGCGTGACATCCTGATGAATACTAGGCCACAGAGGTCACCTACTTAAAAAATAACTGCTACTTAATGTCTTCGGGGGGATTTCATTCCTCACACGTAATAACAATCTGTATTAATTAGGGCCGCCGCGTTCCTAACTATTGAAGCCGCAATGAATCTTTAGGTAACCTAATTTCAGTGTTACCTCTGTGCTACTTCTTCTTAGGCTAGCAATATTAAGTAATATTTTTATTTTTGACGATACATCTTTCGTTTTTTTCACTCAACATATTAATTCATTGGCGAGATCATTTACTAAGGTGAATAACTTGTTAGTTTTTATAGATACTTGGTTTTCCTCCATTTATACGAGTAAGTAGTATACCAATACATTCATTCCCTTCCCAAATACAACAAATTCCTATCCTTCGCCAGCTTAAAAATTCTTCCAATGGGCAGCAGCGTCGAAAGGACAAGAAGCCAACGAAACTGCGCTCGCCAACCCGCCTGCCAAGCATGATGAGTATGGCAATATCATGCTATGGAATAAAGAACCCTTGGGAGATGCGTCTATCCAGCTGTGGACTTCTTACAGTACGGAAGCTGGCCGCTCCAAGTCCTTCATAATCTTTTTACCGGCAAGAAGGATTTAGCAGATAAATTAGACCATTAGTGGTCTTTATGGTCAGCCGTGGCGCAATCTGGCAGGTTTTGAACAAGATTTTAAAAAAATTACTTATAATAAATATCATGGGTTTGGAGCGGCCAGCTTCCGGACGAGAAACATGATGAAAATGACGAAGAAGATGCTAACTTACCGAGCTCGCAGACGGCTCCGTCTCATGATGATAGGTGGAAAGGTGTCGGATCGTCCCCGCCATGCCGTCACCTTCGCCCTTGGCTACATACTGATCACACTCATGTCCCCATCGATACACCGATCACTAACGTCTTAAGTCACCTTGCTTCCACCGCGGTTAAAGAAAGCATTTCAACACTTTTCTAATGAATATTTGATGTAATAATAAATAAATACGACTGAAACTAAAAATTACGGTAAAAAATGGTACCACCATAGTTTTAAGGCATGAACTTTTTATGATGGTCTGGGAGAAAAGAAAAAGGTTGAATGTGTCACCTGCTTCTATTCTTGCGCAGACCGTAGAAGCCGGCAGAGAGAACGGAGGAACTAAAGAATCATATTAATGGGCGATGCGGCTTGGGATGGGTTGCCAGCCGAGTATTTTGATTCTGTTTACGACTTATAAGCCCATGAAACTGCAAACATGGCCTTTGGGTCTTATGCCTTTAGGCTCTGTCTTCCCGTATCCATCGTAAGGGATAAATACGTGCTAATGTATAAATGAGGATGTATTACTCGAGCGCGAGCGTGATACGGAACGCGCCCGGTTGACATGTCAAAATCATCTGTTCCGGAATTTAATTAATTTTTGTGTATTAATTTGAACAATTGTGTGTAAAACTAATATTAATTATGTAAAATAATTCAATAGTTTTATGGAAGCAACAAGTTATCGTAAAATAGTACAAGTTATCGTAAATCAACGTTCTAAACCTGAAAATTGGCGCCGGTGGTTGGATTTGTTCAGCTGTCAAACCAACAACAAAGGAAATTCGTGGATTATCATCAATTTAAACCAGGAGAGTATATCCTTACTTATCCTTACTAATATTATAAAAGCGAAAGTGAGTTTGTTTGTTTATTTGTTTGTTTGTTACGCTTTCACGCCGTAACTACTGATCCGATCATCATGAAATTTTGCATACAGGTTCTCTGGAGTGCGGAGAAAGACATAGGCTACCTTTTATCCCGGAAAAAAGTACTGTTCCCGAGGGATCGACATTGACACGGGCGGAGCCGCGGGCGAAAGCTAGTTGTTTCATAATTTCATAATGCACTGCCTGTGCATCTTCAAAAGTAAACTCGAAAGCTTTAATCTTATTCACGTAATTAGTATAGGTAAATGTTAGACATACTTTTGAGAAATATATATAGTTATCTGAAACATTAACTAAATTTTTTAAACTTGTCTAAAAACAATAAAAATTAAAAAAATATACATTAGCTTGAACATATAAAAAAAAACAAAAGTAAGTCGCCAAGCGGGAGCGGGATTTAAACCCGAAACACTCGTTTCTTGCCGTCCGCGTCTTAATCCGCTGGACCAGATGGACAGTGGCCGGCAAGATGCAATTAGGAACCATATCCGTTTCCGAGGTCATATAAATAAATTTAGATATAAATAAATATACAGGAATTGCTCGTTTAAAGGTATAAGAGAAGATTTTCATTTTGAATGAGATATGATTTGAATGACTAGTCGTTAGAATTATCTATAAAATTCACGGATAAAATTTCACATAAAAGAACAACTGAAACTGATTTTGTTGAAACATGAATGGGAGCAATTTTGTGTTACGCCTCAAGTATTTTTTTTATATAAATGAGGATGTTTAAGTAAATAACATAAAAATATACATTCGAATTGAGAACCATTTTCATTTTATTGCAAGCTTTTATTTAGTTTCACCTGTCCCTATGATTGACTGAGTTGAGATGTTGCATGCATGTGTTAATCGGATGACAATACAATGTTATGAAAACGTTGCGCTGGTCCGATGATGGAATCGTAAGGTGGCCATAGGAACTCTTAAACTAAACAAGACACACCAATCGTGTTTGGGCTCATTTGATTTGTCTTGAAAAAAAAACAGACACAATCCACACTTGACAATGTGGATTCGTTTATAATGAACTAGCGACCTGGACACCGGCTACGCATGGCTGTATTATACATATAAGCCTTCCTTTTGAATCACTCTGACTATTAAAAATAACCGCATCAAAATCCGTTGCGTAGTTTTAAAGATCTAAGCATACATGACAGACAGACAGCGGGAAGCGACTTTGTTTTATACTGTGTAGTAAAACTTGTCATAAAAAATGTGTAATTTTTGCAAAAAACCTTGTTTGAAGATGGTTGAATATACGTAAGAGATTGACAGAAATACATTTAAAAATATCCCGAAGTCATTTACTTATTTAAATTACTCTTTAAAAGTAACTTGCAAATATGAACGTTTTTTAAATTTACCACATTTTTACGTGATGTTGGGAAATTTAATTCTTCAATTGTCATGCATTTCGGCGAAATTGATATTTTACTGAACATGGACGGTATTTAAAGAAAGGTGACGTGATATTAAAAATTCCTATGCCAAATTCTTCGTATTTGATCTATTATTATGTCTGTTACGAAAAATAGAATATTATTTCAGTTTTCGAAATTTTACATCTATTAAAAATGATAAAATTATGGAACAAAAATAAAATATTTGATGGGCATGCTCAGCCAGTCTGTCACAAACCAAAAAACTGGTCAAGTCAAGAGTCGGACTCGCGCACTAATGGTTCCGTACATTATCCTAACTAATATTATAAATGCGAAAGTGAGTTTGTTTGTTACGCTTTCACGCCGTAACTACTTCACCGATCGTCATAAAATTTTGCATACAAGTTCTCTGGAGTGTGGAGAAGGACATAGGCTACCTTTTATCCCGGGAAAAAGTACTATTCCCGAAGGATCGACATTGACGCGGGCGGAGCCGCGGGCGAAAGCTAGTATTTAATAAGTTTGAAATGATTTAAAATATTTTTATTATATGATGTAACTAAAAATGTATGCTTCTCGTAATTTTTCCTTTATTTATGTTATAAGACGTTGCTTCGTTCGTTCCAAATTTCAAGATTCTGAGTTCACGGGAAGTATCCTGTAGGTTTTGATTCCCTTGTGAATATCGAAAAAACACTAAAATTTGCGGCATAACCAGCTGTATTTTTTGATTGCGTTGGCTTAAAAGTTTGATTTTTCACAGCTCTAAGGGACAGTAGACCTTAGTATTAAAAACGAATTTCAGCTTGATACCTCTATGCGTTCCTGAGAAAAAGGGTAGTGACAGACCGACAGACCGACAGACAGATAGACAGACAGTCGGGCAACCGAGCGATCCGTTTTTTTCTTTTGAAGTACGGAACCCCAACAAGGAACATTTTTTTACGTAATACCGTCTGCGTGATAAACACCGGCTGCATGCACGTAAAGTTCCGGAGTAGCAGCAGCAGCAGCAGTAGTAGTAGTATCTTAGAACTATTACGCATGTATCTCTTACCGGTATCACGTAAAATTATCTTCCGTAATCCGACTTTACCGATATTTTTTTTTATTATAACGAAAGCTCGTGTAGGCTAGTTGTATTTAGAAAAAATTGAGTCGTTCCTATGTTTAGGTATTGATACCAATTAACGGTTAAAATAACAATAGGTTTGTTCTTTTAGAACGAGCTTTGTGCTTTATTGTTTTAACAAGAGGTGGGCTGAAAATATGGGATACCTACTGCTGTAAAATGTATGCAATAGTTTACTTTTTACGAATTCTGTGTCGATCCCTGAAAATTGTCTGTGCCGATAGAAATATGACCTATTTATAGTAAAACCGTTTGTTTTGCTGTTAGAAGGATCAGTTTGCATCTTTTATGAGAAGGCGAGAAGAAAGGCACCGGTAGGTAACCGCTATAAAATATGTCGAATAGAATAGCTGACTTTCCAATTCTGGGTCAATCCCATAAACAAATTTATTCATAACGATACATGTATTTAACGACTTATCTACACTTCTAAAATAATATTATGCAGAGGAAAGATTTGATTGTTTGTTTGTTTGCATTGAATAGGCTCCGAAACTACTGGAACTATTTGAAAAATGCTTTCATTATGACAATGCTACATTATCCCTAAAGAACAATGGCTATACAATTAACTATCTATAACTACGCGTGCGAAGCGGGGGCGGGCCGCTAGTTTTCAATAGAAATAAAATTCAATATAAACATATAGGTATTCAATAGAGTCAGTATTCCTTTCAAATATTGCCTATTATGCCTTTCTGTAGTGATTTTATCTGTGTGATGTTTATGATATACGGGATAACTTTCACGACTACAGATTCAATATATTGGAATCCTGCCGAAGTTCCGGAACACATTGAATCCGTCACATGGAGGGCCTTTACCAAAGTTTAAGTGATGTTGGTATTACTTTTGTATATTTTCTACAAAGTTTGTCAATAATACTTGGTATTATCTATATAACATAGAAAGTAGTTAAATACTTGTATGCATCGCATACTTTTTTATCGTTATACTAGGGGGATCCATGATAGGTATTGTCTAAATAAAATGATACTGAGGAAAAGCCCAAAGCTATTTTGAATTACATAAAAGGATTGTTCTGTTATATTTAATGAAATAAATTTCTATTTAATTTAATAAAACAACCCTCACTCAACATAGTTATTTTCATAATTTAATAATTATGAAAATAACTATGTTAAGAACTGGTACTTAACATGGTTATTTTCATAATTATTAATAATAGTATTATACATTAAAAGAAAAAAAGGCACTAAACACAGCGGCGAATCTGCGAATGTGTTGCCAATGTCGCCATTATAGAGTCCTTGTACTTATCAAGGTAAATTGTGATTTCTAGTACTTTTTATCACAGATGTGTTAAAAACGTCATATGATTTTTCGTGAGCTTTTTTGATGATAACTACAAAGTCTTTAAATACGCCTACATTTTGATTTCTTGATATTACTTATTAATATGAAAAGTAATACTTATGAAATTCATGCAAAATTAAATAATATGTATATTGAAAAAGAAATTTGTAAGTAAAGTGGTATCTAGTTACCCCCCATGTTCGCTGTGCCCTTACAGGGCGACCCTTTTTATTGTCTTTAACGTTTATTATAACTTGTGGTTTGCAATAAAATTTGAATCTTGAATAACATGTTTGACACTATACGAGGTGTTTTACGATCAACTTGAACCATAATGTAGATACTTTTCTGCTGATAAATCATCGCTAAAACTAAAAAAGGTAAGCAGTGAAGTTAATAATTTTATTATTAACACATCACCGGAGGCTTAACTTTTATCCAGCCTCATTGTAGAAGAGCTACGCGAATTGGCCGCGGCCCAAGATTCGAATCGGCATGTTAAATTAAACTGGCTTAAGCAAACTCCGCTGTAGTTTCAACCAATATCGACATTTATTTCCTATAATTAGACGTTTTCGAATTGTTTCAATTGAACTTGTAATTTTCAGCCCAATACTGCGAAATTTATATTCATTAACATTATCAAGATTATTATCAATATTAATATCTATAATATATATAAAAAGACAGGAGCTATCAATGTTAAATATACTTATTGGTCACTAACATCAGATTTGCGCCGATGTTCATGATTAACATGAAATGTAAAATAAGTATTTACGTACACTACGAGTTTTAACTACACTAGTATTTGGTCGAAAGTAAAAGGTAATTCGGCTTAATAAGGATACGTTGAGCGAAATAAATCAATGTATGTTTGCCTCATTGTTATTATGCGGGGGATTTAACAAAAGGGTAGCCTTTAGCCGAACCCAGCCGAGCCTGCAGCTTGGACCCGGATTATTAGCCCGTGTGAGTATGACATGTTCCGTATGATTTAAAATGACGCGAAAAGACAGAATATATGGTGACATCATAATTTAATGTTATGATTTTGATGTGTTGGTTTGCAATAGCATCGAATAAAAATATTGGGCGTGAAACTCGTTAATACAAATATAAATAAATATATCACACATATTAAGTTCGTCTACTAAATCAACGATACTATATTTTACTACAAATACATAAATAAATAAAAATCCAAGGCCCAGGTCAATCTGAAAAAGATCATTTTCGATCAAGACCTGACCGGGGATCGAACCGAGACCTAATACGAATATATACGAAGTGATTAAAATACATATTAACTATACGAAGTGAATAAAATTACTAGGATATTTGTATTTAATGAATTTATGTCATTCGATTTTTAACTTTCAGATGTTTCATTGAAATATATTTTGTAACTGATTGCATATACAGATAGCCACAACTTTATCCCTAATTGTAATCCTTAAAAGTAGTGGTAACTGAATTTTTAAAGTTTAAGTATCTCAAATTTAATCCTTACTAGTATTATAAATGCGAAAGTGAGCTTGTTTGTTACGCTTTCACGCCATAACTATTGAACCGATCATCATGAAATTTTGCATACAAGTTCTCTGGAGTATGGAAAAGGACATATGATACCTTTCATTCCGGTAAAAAGTACTGTTCCGGAGGGAACGACGTTGACGCGAGCGAAGCTGCGGGCGAAAGCTAGTGTAAAATAAATTAAAGCCCGTCTTATACTACGCGTGATGATTACCTGATAGATAGAAGGATAGATTAGAAGACTAGCCCTTGTGAGAATGACACCATCCTCGCCGGGATTAGCATTCATTGCCGGTTATGGATAATTTAAAATACAAGACAATGACATCATGATTTTTTTGTTTTATCACAATGTAATGTGATCAAAGAAGATGTTGAACGTACTTACTTTACCAGCAACAAAAGTAATAACTGAATAGCTAAAGTAAATATAATAAAACGGAATAATAAAGTTTCTCAAAATCAAAGTGAAATATATCAATGTATTTCATTGACATTATGCGGGGAAATACCGTGAAGGAAAAGGTAGTAAAATACTGGACTGAGTTTCTTTCGGCGTAGGCATCTCAGCAGTGGTCGTTCCGAAACGCTAGTATTATATCGATTTTGCAACTAATATGACGTTCAGAAAGAGATACAGAGATTCCAAATTTGAATACAATTTTATTTCATTTCATAGCGATAGTGCCCGGCTAGAAACTTGTTGTGTCAGAACACCATTGTCCATGGGATTAGCATTCATTACCGCTTATGGACAGACAAGAATTTAAATACAATTAATGATGACATCACTATCCAATATGGTCAAAGATGAAGGTGACCTTATTTAGCTATGGCAGTATTTTAGTTGTTTTCATAAAATTTACGGTCAAATACTTTTTTCGTGTCTATACAATTCATAAAATATATCAATGGGATCATCAATTGATCGATTCAAAATATTCACTAGGTAAACTGATCCCCCTGGATAAGATCGCGCAGCCTCAGTTTACCAAAGAGCCAATAAATCATAGCACCTCACTTTTACTATGCGGGGAATCAGTTTCAAAGTGAAATATATCAATGTATCTCATGGTTCTTATGCGGGGGATTACCGTAAAGGTAGAAGAAAAGGGTAGCGTTAGAACCCGGCTTGTATCATGTTAGGCCCGGATTACTAGCCCTCGTGACTATGACACGATCGTCCCCGGGATTAGCATTCATTGCCGTTTATGGACAGAGAAGAATTTAAATGACTTTTGTGTCGTAAATACTTTATGGCACAGTTTCTCAAAGTGGGGTACATATTCCCCTAAAAATAACATGTGAACTAGGGAAAAAATACGCAATATTGCCAATTTGCGCGCTTTTTTACTCGTATACCAAGTGAAATGCTTTTTTTCACATTTTCTCAAGCTTGAGTTGGGAAAAAATATCTCGTATGTCTGTTCAACGTCCTTTAAAAGTCACATTTTTTAACCAATTTTCGTAAAATTTGTGAGCAGATTCGATAGCTATACACATTTTTATGTCGACTTAGTATCTGGTGATTTTTCAAATGGCGGAATAGTTTTGTGAGGTCTATAGCTCACAGAACTTAGTTTATTTAGTACCTAGCCAGTTGAATCTCACTAAGTATAATTTAAATAGACTATCTATACATATTTTTATGTATTGCGATACATGTTTTATGGGCAATTTTATTTAGTATCAATTCTTCCATCCTGGTCTGGGATAAAAGAAAAAAACGTAGCTGCTTCTCTTCCCGTGCAGACCGTAGAAGCCAATCGAGGAAATGGGCGAAAATCTAAAGAATCATGACAATATACTATGCGTCTTTATCCCTTACGGGGTAGACAGAGCCTATAGTCATAAGACCAAAAGGCCACGTTTAGCATGTTGGTGGACATGTCGGTGGAAACCGGAATCAGAATAGTGATGGGTTTCTAGCCGCATCGCCTACTTGTATAGTTCTTCAGATTTTCGCCCATTCCCTCGATTGGCTTTTACGATCTGCGCGGGAAGAGGTACCTGGTACATTTTACGTTTTATCTTTTCTCCCAGATCAGCATCGAAGAAGTTTAACATTAGTATAATTTGTAAATTTCAATAAAACACTAAAACATTTATTAATCTTAATACGAGTATATATTGTTTTATTTTTGAAATTTCTTTGATTAGCATAAATAATTGTTTTTACAATTGAATTCATTAGGTTGTTTTATGCTTCTTGTTAACAAGTTGTTACATTGTATGAAGTTACTATTCTAACATACATTGCCATTGGCTTGTTATAACTTCTAGACTTATCTATACATATAATAAAACAGTAAAAATATTTTGTCTGTACATTTAGAATTTTTGACTGAAATGGATAGAGGGACACTTAAAAAGAATAATAGAAAGCAAAAAACACTTTTTCGAATTTTTTTTCTGTCTGTCTGTCTGTCTGTCTGTCTGTCTGTCTGTATGTATGATCACGATTATCTCCGAAAATACTGAACCGAGTTACTTCAAACTTTCACCAATTGTTTTGTTTTAACTCAGTTTAACATTTAAAGATTGTTTCATCAAAATCGGTTAATTAAAAAAAAGTTATCGTCATTTGAATGAACTCAAGGCATGAGTTTGCCTGCAAATATATAGCACTTAAGTAAAGTCTAGATGCAATCAATGGCAGCCCAACAGAAAATCTGCCATTTTCTAAACGACTGCTATTATTAACAAAATGTTGTTCACTTTCAGTAAGTATAGGCTGCACCTTGTTGGAGATTGGAAAGTCTTCATATTCCCAAAATTTGATAAGTTGGGATTCTAAGTTAGTATCGTTATCAATAACATAATTACAATGTATTTGCTTGGATATAGGCCTAGACGACATAGGAAAATTAAAATCCAAATTCAATTCATCATCGTTATACGACATCATTATACCTATCCATACTATCTATACTAATCCATACTAATATTATAAATGCAAAAGTAACTCTGTCTGTCTGTCTTCTTTTTACGCTTCAACCATTGAACTAATTTGGATGAAATTTGGTATGGGGGTAGTTTGAGACCCGGGAAAGGACATAGGCTACCTTTTATTCCGGGAAATTCGACTGTTCCTGAGGGATGGACACTAACGTCGGCGGCGTAGGCAAACCTGACTTATATATCAACTCAACCGAAACTGCTGCGCTTAGAAACTTGAAATTTGGTACAGGGGTTCTTTTAATGATGTGAGTGAGAGCTAAGAAAGGATTTCTAGAAATTTTACTTCTAAAGGGGTAACATTAATATGGAATTTTCTCATTTCTGGACTTAAAAGTATGAAAGTAGGTATATAAGTTCTCAATCAAAATTTAAAAATATGTGTGTAGATGAAATTTGCAAAATTCCCCCCTTAAGGGGTAAAATGGGGGTGGATGGGTGGTATAAACATTGTATGGAAATTTTCTCATTTCTGGACTTAGAAGTCTCAAAGTAGGTATAAAGGTTCTCGATTAAAATTAAAACAGATCTGTGTAGGTGAACTAGACAAAATTCTCCCTTGAAGGAGTGAAGTAGGGGGGTAAAGTTAGTACGGAAATTTTCACATTTCTAGACCTAGAAGTATAAAAATAGGATATAAGTTCTCGATTACAATTAAAAAAGACCTGTGACGATGAAATGGATAAAATTCCCCACTTATATGGCAAAATGGGAAAGGAAAGTCCATACGGAAATTGAAAATAAATAGGTATGTAAGTTCTCTAATGCAATTAAAAAATATATATGTGGGTGAAATGGACAAAATTCACATTTAAAATGAGAGGGTAAAGTTTTTATGGAAATTTTCTCATTTCTGGACTTAGAATTATAAATAATATCCATGCTTCCATACTAATACTAATATTATAAATGCGAAAGTAACTCTGTCTGTCGTCTTTTTACACTTCAACCATTGAACTGATTTGAATGAAATTTGATATGGAGGTAGTTTGAGGCCCGGGGAAGGACCGAGGGATCGACACTAACGCGGGCGGAGCCGCGGGCAATAGCTAGTATTAAATAGAGGAAAGATTGTGAATTTGTATATTAATTATGTTAAAAATATCAAAACATAAATTTAACAATGTTTAACTTACTAACTTTAACAAGAGCTAATTTTTGCAAAAAAAAAATTTTATATCTTCCGACAAAAGATTAATGAGGAACATAAAAACAGCGCCCAAAAAACGAAGTTAGAACAAAAATGAATAAGGTGCCTATTATCATGACTAATGCTAAAAGTTCATACCTGTGGGATTTTGCTGCTCCTTTTTTATACTAATGACCTGTTTAAAGTATAACATTACAAACTAAAACTCAGATATATTTCAACAGTACCTAGGGATCTGCAAAGGATTCTAAGTACTATTATCTGCGAATATGTGAGGAACTCTCATTAATCTTAACTTAGCTTTAAGGAATTCAACTAATGACTAGTTAGTCATGAAGTTCTAAAAGTACTATTCGTTATATATATATATATATATATATATATATATATATATATATATATATATATATATATATTAATGTCAATGAATAAATTTAAAGTTAATTCCAATGTATGATAAATCGTTTTTAATGATATTCAGTTACGTGTATGAAATAAAAATAATAAGCAGATACCTACTGCAAACTTTTTAAAACTTTAAAAACTGTGTCAAACTTTTTTTTCAATATTTATGTAGATACAGTAAGTCAACAACTCAATGTACTGGTTCAAGCGAAGTGACGTGAACTCGCGTGCGCTACGCGCGTTTCGTAGACTTCTCGTAGTGGGTCTACACGCGGGTCTACGGGCGTTACGCCGCTGGTCCGACCGGCGACTGCCGCAGCGGCCCGCCCGCGCCCGCCGCGCACTCCCGTAATGATTGACAAAATACTTCACCTGTGTTTTCTTTGGGAGCAGAGAAAGTTCCCGTAAACAAGTGGCCGCTTCGCCAGTGCAAACGCCACCAAGTCGACCCAATTGTTACGTGTGTTTTTTTAGGATGCTCGCCATCGTAGTTCATCGCACTCGAAACCAACAAAAGCAGAAGGGGTTTAGATTTGTTATTGTCTCTTTGTTGGCTTATTATGACTTCTGGAACTTCAATCTGATTACAATAATGTCAATTCAAACTTTCAAAACTTAGCGAATAGTTGGTGATTGTGAGTTGAGATTATGATAAATCGACGGATGCTAAAGACCGCTAAAATGTGAGCGAGGGGTGGCTTGGCTATCCATCAGAAAGGTATCGTGGTGACAGCTAGTCGCTTGCCTTTCAAGATCGCAATTGCGTGGAATCGAACGCCATGGCACGTCACTACAGACAATGGGGCACCTGTTGAAACCACGTGGGGTTTGCGATGGCACAATTATATTGCTACGCGACAGTGATTGTGTTTAACGCGACAGAGTTGTTATTATCCATTTTATATTCATATTTTATACATTTTCGCAAAAGTGATGCCAGATGTGAAGTCTAAACGACTACAATAATTAGGTATAATCATAGAAGTATGAGAGAGACGCATTTTTTTTAAATCTATGGGTACAATGATTTATACTGACTACACATTGTAGGACAAAAAAAAAACCCATATTTTTTAAATGTATCCATGGAACGAACGATTAATTTGACATTACCTCTCCATTAGTAGCTTTTGTTCACACACAAATGTACGATTATTATCTTCTGTGATATTGAAATGGACAGGAAAATCGGTGGTTTCATTGACCGAGGAGGGCAAAGCGGGAGCGAACCATCTCCGTTTCGTATTAGTATTATAAAAAAAATTTCGTACGTCCGGCTGTCCGGTTGTTCTTCTCTACAGGTTGCGTTTCTTATACGATTCTCGTTAAAATTTTCAGAAGGTTCACTTATTACATAGAACACTATGTGACCCGACGGACGTTTTTACTTGTCTGTCTTTTTTTTATTTTCCAGGCAACGTCGTGATTATTTTCTTCCATAAGAAGCTTCTCCTGAGAAGAACAAACCTGATAAAAAAGAATTAGGATATATTTTTTATATAGAGATTTATATTATCTAAAAGTTGACAATAACTCACAAATAAATTAAAGTTTCAGTAGCGAGCTAAAATATATATGTATTTACAAATAGTGGAGGGCAATAGGGATTCAGTTTTTAGATAATTTTCGGAATGGCGAAATTGGTACCAAGGACCTGAGCGCCATTAGTGTATACTAAGTATCGCGAGGTCTACAGCTCAAAGAGCCTCTAGTAATTAAAGTTTTTTTATTTACTTGAAGAAAGTCTAAACGGGCTTTAGCAGCAGTGATAATTTATTATTTGAGCGTATTTTAACGGCCTGACGTCAGAGACAACGGGTCTATAAATTAAAATACATTTCTTTCGGAGGCAGATCAAATTTCCTTTGAGCAGATAAAATCAAATTCTCCTAAGCTATTTAAATACTTGGCGCAGTGTACGTTGGTCAAGAAATCTGTAGATTTATCAGCAGCACTCAAAATAGTCTTCAGTCAATAGAAAGTTTATTTGCGATCATCATCATCATTTCGAGTAGGTGACACAGTCAATCAACTATGCACACCCAGGGTGTGTCAGAGTTCTTCGGAACCGCTTCTCGGCCTCTGACGCGGTTCCTTTAACGACTACCAGATGGCAGCCGGGACCAACGCGGAATCATCTTTGTTATCAGACAATCAGGTGATTCAAGCTTGCCTAATCAAACTGGTAGCCTGTCCAAACCAAACTGGTAGCAACTAAACAAAGTACAGTAAATAAATAAATATATACGGATAAATCACACAGATTGAGCTAGCCCCAAAGTAAGTTCGAGACTTGTGTTATGGGATACTAACTCAACGATACTATATTTTAAATATAGTATCGTTGAGTTAGTATAGTTAAAGCACTTCAATTGCAGTTTCTTTAGTCATTAGTTCCATTCTCACATACGTTTTCGGAATGAACTTAGATGTTTTCACGACTTAAACTTTACACACCATTCTGTCACGTAATTAAGTATGCGTTATACTATTGTGATGTGCATTCAGTGAATTTTTAACCGAAATTCATCATGGAAAACGGCTCATTTTGGCAAAACCTAATCATAGACTTCATAATTTGCTTTTTCCAGTGCGAAAAATACCATAACTTACCAGTTATGGTACCAGTTATACTGCTGCCGATACCTTCCCCTGTCACCTCCCTCTCCTACGAAAGTTAGTCACACGGCGGGCCGCATCACGTCGCGCTGCATCGCGTTGCCTAGTTGCCTGCCGCGTCGCCCAAGTGCGTCTTACTCTATACAAATCCATATGAACTATATTAATCGCGTAGCGTTGCGCTGCGCCGCGTACCGTAAGTGCGTGTATACCGTAACAGGAAAAAGGAAGAAAGGAGGTTTTTCCACTCAACAAACACCGTAAGTTTGCTAAATAAAGACATCTGCCGGCCTACGCACTAACTTTTGACAAATACGGTGTACAATGTCACTCCAATATACGTTGCGGCTTTCGTATAATATACTTTTTATTTAAAATGTATAACCGTAATGGATGTTGAAGTGATCATCAGAACGTTATACACCGTAGTTGTCAAAAGTTGGCAAGAAGGCCGGCTGGTTCGCGCAAAAATGGTTCTTTTGTGATGTAGCAACAAAACGTAACGGATTAGGATTATTTTCCTTAACTCCTTGCTTCTCGCCAATATCGGTGTTTTAAGAAGGCTCTTCACAAACATTCAGACGGAAAAAGACGTGGTCTTATAAGGGTTTCTTTTTAACTTTTCAGGTACGGAACTCTAAAAAAAAATGTAGAAGAGCGCTGCTTTTCTGAGCTCCTTGCTTTTTCGGCATAAAATACAACTGTGGTATGTATACGGCATACATTCTACATTTTCATTTCACGCTGAAACTAGCTTGTGAAAATATCACATCAAATTCGCAAAACAATAAAGGTTCGATTGCGAATAAAATAATCGAATATGCTTTTTACCTCTCCATAAGCCTTATTTGCTTTTATTTATAAAAGCCAGCATTATTACGTGTATTCGATTTATTCGGGTAATATTCATACCAACGTTTTCTATTACATTTCATAAGGCGGATTACATCGACGATAGGACAGAAAGTAGGTCATTGTTATAAGAAAATGTGTATTATATTGTTGAGTAGGCTACAGCTATTTTCAGGAATGGAATTTAGGCATTTAATGAACACGCAAAGTAGGTATTTTTTTTCTAAATTGTTTCAGTAACAATAAAAAAGCCAGCCAAGTGCGAGTCGGATTCGCACACACTGAGGGTTTCATACATACATATTATCACGTCTGTATCCCTAACGGGATAGACAGAGCCTCAGGTCCTCAGGCTATAAGACCGAAAGGCCAAGTTGACTGTGTTAGTGGGTAAAGGTGGAAAACTGAATCAAAAGTGATGGGTTGCTAGCCGCATCTATTCTTTCGATTTTCGCCTATTACCTTGCGATCTGCGCGTGAAGAGAAGCAGCTAACACGTTCTATGTTTTTTTTTCTTTTCTTCCAGACCAGCATGGAAGAAATCTCTAGGTTCCATATCTCCGTACAATAATTAATTACATCAAAAATCAGCACTAAATCTGAAAGTCTTGTGTACGCTCTACAACCCTGATGTATATGAATAATTAATATACAACGTGTATGAAACCATTCCTATGCCATATATCTTGTAAGATCAACCAAATTATTTCTTGCACGGGCACTAATAATGTAAATATAGTTCTTTAACAGGATCGTAAACAAAAATGATTTAAAATGTTGTATTTTGATTTTATTATTTATTGTTATAGCGGTAATAGATGAACACATCCTGTGTAAATTTCACTGTGACAGACGGACGGATAGCAGCGGATGCTTAGTAATAGGGTGCAGTTTAGCATCTTGTGGGAACGGAACCCCAAAAATAAATAATTTATTTGTAAAATGTACAGTAATTAATTATTCAGGCTGGTGAAGTAATTAAACACTCGTTAATTCTATTTCCAAAAAAATCGTTTACTGTAAAGTCGGTTTACAGACGATAATTTTACGGATAGCCGTGGAAGAAAGATAGATGCGTTACAAGCCGAACGCTTAGGCAGATCGTGCCTGTCTATCGCTTGTTCCGCGCTCTTGCACACGGAACGTGACACTTCTTCATGCGTGCGCTAGGCGTTTATTGATTTATAAGACGTTATTACGTCGAAAAACCGTAATTTATCAAAGAAAGAAAGTAGATGTTGCCCGCGACTTTATCTGCATAAATTTTGATTTTATTAGGCAGTATCGTCATAATTAATATACAACCAACGTGTAACAAAATGGGGATAACAATACCTACTTAAGGTCTTACTGGTCAGTTCATTATACTGAACAACTTTTCTCAGGAGAGATTTAGATTGAAAAAAAAAAAAAATATCATATACAAAATGAGCAATCAGCTGATCGACTTTCTATGGAAAGTATTTTTTATTATATTTGTTAGTTGGTCCCCTGGGGAAAGTTGTTTATGTCATTCGACAATCAGAAAGATTTGTTATTTAGGGATATTGTCCAAAATCTAGAGTTTTCTTCTAGATTGTCTTTGGGATCTTCTCTTTCGTAATCTTGTTTGGCAGAAAAAACAGTGAATTGTATAGAATAGAATAGAATATTTTTTTATTTGCATTTGTAAATGTAGGTAGTAACAATATATTTTTCTCCTATACAGCCATTGAATTATAGCATGCAAATTTACAAACAAGTGACATTGTCAAGGTTAGTTATTAAATTAAGAAACTTTAAAATTATTTTTACTTATGTACCTAAAATAATTATATTGTATTTATTAATTAACGTTGTAATTTTTATTTGAAAGTGAGAGACTCTTGTATTGTGTAAAAGACACGCTCATTCAGCCAATTATGCAAGTTTTTCTAAAATAAGTTAAATGTGAGTTTTTTATGGATTCAGGTATTTTATTATACATAGTTATACACATACAGTATATAAAGTCATATACGAAGAACAATTAAAAAATCTGCAGACTTTAAAAAGAGGGAGTTCCTTATTTTTTTAAAGGCACCACTGAGATCGGATTGAAAGCTAATCGGGACGTGATTCCGTCCTCGCCCAGCGACTTCATCAGCTTAAACCGCGACAGAAGGCTTGTTGAATTTACAAGCAAAGAAACGAATGGGTTAACACCTTTCTTTAAGATTTTTTTGAGAAAATGAATGTTATCATATCAAGAAAACTACAACAAATTATTGGATGTGTCCATAAACTTATGTCGTCAGTTGCCTCAATTTTGAGGAATTTGAAAAGGTTAGATTGACATTAAATTGGATAATTAATTTTGTCATAAATTGAATGAAGCCTTACTCTTACTGAAGAGATCCAGATTTGATTCCTGATTCATTATTTGTTTTAGATGACTTAGTAAATGAAAAGTTGTTAATTTAGTTACCCATAAAACATACATACATACATACACTATCACGTATTTTCCATTGCGGGGTAGCAGAACCTAGGTCTATAAGACCTTATGGCCACATTTAACATGTTGGACGGCGTGTAGATGGAAAACGGAATCAAATAGTGGTGGGTTGCTAGCCACATTGCTTATTGACAGATTTTAGTCCAATCCCTGGATCGGCTTTTACCATCTGCACAGAAAGAGAAGCAGCTGGCACATTCTACGTTTTTTCTTTTCTCCCAAACCAGCATGGAAGTAAAACCATAAAACAAACCCATAAAACAAACTAAATTATTACCTTCTCCACTGTAGCAGGATACATTTCAGTAGATTACGAATGTAGGAGTTGTCCATAAATATGTTGAGCTGTAAAAACATTTAGAAAGACTATAATAATTGAGAGAAAAACCGTCTTCCATATATTTGTTACCTCATCAGCGAAATCCTAGATTTTTCCAAAACATCTCAAATGGTTTGATTGAAAACAAAATAATTATACTTACCTAAATATGTATAGATACTTATCTAAATATGTAGACTTAGTAACGGCGCAAATAATATACATACGTCGTATATTAGAACAGCATATCAGTTTCTTCCACTTTCGTCTATCGCTGATCATATCCTCTGTTACACCTTTCTTACCCATGTTCGCCCTTCGCTACCTTTTCTTTGGGCTTCTCCTATTTCTACAACCCCTAATTTCCATTCACAGAAATCTATTTTTCGTTTTTCATCTGCTATATACTTAATATTCTGTTCTGATCCCACATAATACTGGGAAAAGATAAAAAAGAAGTATGTATACCTAAACCTATTAAGTGTACAAATAATACGCGTAAGTAAATATATAGCGATGTTTCACCGATAAGTATTCACCGCGTGTCTATAAATTGTACAGTGAACAGCTCCAGTTAGTGGGGCCCATGTTCATAATTCACAGAATTCAAATTACCGCTCTAAACCAGACAACATTAGCCAGCGGGCACATTTCTAATTCTAAAACAGTGGTAGGCTCTATTGCATTTGTAGCTTACCCGTTTATGCTAAATTTTAACTGCTCTCAAAGGCGTAATGTCTACGCAATTTATGGCATATTTGCAACACATAAATAGATAAATATATAGGGACATATCACACAAATTGCAAGCTCTACAGTAAGTTGTGAACTTGTGTCGTAGTATACTAACTCAACGATGCTATATTTTATAATATATACTTATATATAAACATCCAAGACGGTCAATTTGAAAAAAATCGTATTCCATCATTCACTGACCGGTGATCGATCCCGGGATCCCTCGTGTCGCAGGCTGGCGTGTTAACCACTGCGCCACGGAGCCGTACATACATACTTAGATACATACTTTTACATTACTTCTTTTTCCCTATTATTATAGTGGGATAAACAGAGCCCAGGTCTGAAAGCTGAAAGCCACGTTTAGCATGTTGGTGGACGTAAGGTGGAAAATCCAAATAGTTATGGGTTCCTAGCCGCATCGCATACTAACATGATTCGTTAGATTCGCCCATTCCTTCGATCGGCTTTTACCATCTGCGTGGGAAGAGAAGCAACTGGTATATTCTACGTTTTTTCTTTTCTCCTAGTTCAGTATGGGAAAGTATGTATCCAATCCACATAATAAACAAATTTGCAATGTTGTTTATTCTATGGATAATTGTGTGCAGGGACAGTTACGAGCATTATTTAGTATAAACATCGTTTCTTAAGTCAATGTAATAAGGTCAAGATGGAATACAATTGTATATTAGTTCGTGACTGTACGTAAAAAGAAAATTTAACTTACAAAGTGTATAATGCTAGATGGAACTGTGTTTTCAGTTTTTTGAGGACTAAAACAGTATAATAATTATTATTGCATAGTGGACATCATATTGGAACAAGGAATTTTCGAACATCAAAGGTATGTAGGTACCAATTGAATGTTTTTAAAACTAAACTTATCTATGTATTTAAAAACTTAAACTCTGTGGCTGACCCCCATACACTTCAAACTGTATACCATGCATTGTGTCAATCAATATTAACTTATTGTATAACTGCTTGGGGTGGAGCTGCTAAAACAATTTTATTGCCACTTGAGAGAGCGCAAAGAGCGGTCCTCAAAGTTATGACCAAAAAAACTTTTCGGTATCCCACCAGGCAACTTTATTCTGATACCTCTGTTTTGACGGTAAGGCAGCTCTTTGTCATGATGACACTTCTTCGTAAACACGCGCAACTACCATATGACTCGACTTTGTTTGCACGGAAACGTAGGTCAGATCGTGTTTGCTCAACTCCTCGGCATAGAACTACTTTTGCTGCACGTCATTTTAGAGTTTTGAGTTGTTCAATTTACAACAAAGCCAACAAAAGACTAAAAATTTATCCTTTTACAAAGCAGGTATGCAAACATAAAATAAAAAATTGGCTGCTGACTCAAAATTACGCAGAAACAGAAGACCTTCTGCCAAAAAGCCTAGCGTAGACTAATTGCACATACAAAAAAAAAAAAAAAAAACTTTATTACATACACAGCACTACACCACACGCATCCACTATTTTCTATATATCCATATTACATATACACAATCACATCACACGGTGCATAATACCTACAAATTTTATTTACCAGTCTGGCTGCGGTGAGAAAGCATCCATTAAACTAGTTAAATGTATAATATTTTTTTGTCATCTATAAATAATTAATTCCTAAATTACAGTGGAAAACACTAGTTTAGGAATTACTGTGCATTGATCAATAAATATTGTAAATGTCTCTCCTTCAATATTGTAAATTTCAGCACATCACTGCAACTTGCACGATGCTCCTCACCACTCGAGATACAGGCTAACGCCTAGTTCGGTGGTGTGGTGCTGAAATGCGGATGCTAGTTTTGTGCAAACAGACGTATTTACTCTACTTATAAATATATTATGTAAACAGGAGAAACGTCAATAAAAATATTTTTATTTATTTTATTTATATTATTTTTATATCTGGCCATAAGTAGTGAGCTAAAATCAATAGTAGTAAGTATTTGAATCCTAAATAACAGCCGCATGCTGATAAAACAAAGAGGAATTCTACAAAACCGCAGTAAGACCACGAGCAAACTCTGCATGTTAACGAAATGAAAATACTACGCTGGGCTGGGGCGGTGTCACGAGACTAGATCGGAAGCTTTAAAGTTGCCCAATCCAAGACAAATTCCTCGAAAACAGATTAAAATGGTATGGCCACACGCAGAGAAGAGAAATGAACCACGTAGTCAACATCGCTCTAAATCTGACAAGGAGACCTGAACCCACATAGCTGGGAAGAAGGGAGGGAAGAAGAAGTAATAAATTATTTTTCTTTAAATTCAAATGTATCGTGTGGTGCAATAAAGTATTTTTACTTACTAACTTTTTACTTAAACCGGTTAAATGTACAAGTATCATCTTAACGGACTATAGTGCTAAAACGAGTGCGAATTTATGCGATATCGTAGTTTATCGTCAGCGGATATTTTGCCTTTAAGTCGATATCCTACTAACCCATTGGTAGCCATGCATGCCGCAGGGCGAATTATGCAAGCATTGTTGTTATATCAGATAAATATTGGCATCGACAAACGTTGGCCGCCTCCTCCTGGGAAATCTAAACTTGTCTTGACGCATCGCAAAACAACCTAACTGGAGCAAGGGAATTGTAAACGCCTTCGAACTGAATGAAAAATTTAACTTGTAAGCGTTTATGCGAGGTAACTATAATTAATATACGGAACCCTTCGTGTGTGGGTCCGACTCGCACTTGGTCGGTTTTTTTTTAATTATTATATCCAGTAAATGCTTTTATTGTGACATAACTGTACTAGCAAAAAGCTTTGTATGTTTATACTCTATTGTAATTATTTTGATGATGATGATGATGATGACAATGTTAAATTCAAATACTAAAGGTCAGAAGTCAGTTTGTGACAAATGTAAAATATACCTCCAAACAGTACACCAGATTTAGGGTCTCGCACTTAATTAACATTTTTTTTCTGCTGTTTGTACACAAAATACTATAAAGCCAAAGTTTATTAATTTAAAAACAGTTTTACTGACTTTTAAGTCCAATAATGCTGCCATATAATTGCTGGTATATAAACGTGACCGTGAAACAAAACAAATAATCTGTATTTGTTTTATTTTACGGTCACGTTTATATACCTACTCGTAACCTAAAAACCATTTAAATCATTAACAAATACACACAAACTATCACGTCTTTATCCCTTACGGGGTAGACTAAGCCTTAGGCCACAAAACCTAACGGTCACGTTTAGATAGTAAGAGGGCGTAAAGGTGGAAAACAGAATCAAAATAATGATGTGTTGCTTGCCACATCGTCTATTAACATGATTCCTTATTTTTTCGCCCATTCCCTTGACCGACTTATACGATCTGCGCCGGAAAAGAAGCAGCTGGTACCTTCTACGGTTTTCCTTTTCTCTGAGACCAGCATGGACGTAACTAACTAATACGCCGCGAATTATTCCGTTAATCGCAATCTCGTTTCCAGTCTGAATCGCCGAGGCCGCCCCTTAATTAACTTAAACTTGGTTTAATTTAAATTTAATTTTCTGTACACTTCTAAGGAAGTTACGTTCCTTTCGAATGAGGTAGCTGGTTGGTTTTGCGGTGTTGCTTATTATTGTTAGGGTTAGGTGTTCGTTGAAATATAAATTTTAATATTTTTTATTAATATCACATATGTATATCATCATCATCATCAGGTCTTTTTAGTGTCCACTACAGGAGCAGGACCCTTTGGCCAGACAGAGGATTTGGCCTACATACATATGTATATATGGAATATTTATATCAAAAAGAGTCTTTGTTTTGAGATGAAAATTTTCCTAATTTGAATAATCCTACCTGTGGCGAAAATTTTCCATCACATATTTTCGATTTTAATATTTCTTTGTTGTTCTCTTCGAGCTTTACGCCCTAGAATACCCTGTCAGAAGACTTTAAATTATCTCTAACGGATATTTATTTAAGAAAAAAGTTCATATGCCATGCACTGCTTCCCCAGTAGTTTCGTTACAGTTCAATTTACATATACATATACACAAATTTATGTATACGTAACATGTTTATCGTATATATAATGTATTTTAAGTTTTATTAAATTCCTTGTAGACTAATATTTATGACAATTTTCGCCTATCATAAATTCTTTTCACTTATCCCGAAGGTTGACTGGCAAAGAAAGCTTTTAGCATTAAGTTGTACCATTTTTTTGGTAAATAAGTTTTGAATACATAATGTCAACTGACATAGCTTAACGACTGCCATCAATGATGACAGCCAGCACCAACGGCAGAATGTGCCTTTCGAAGTACTAAGAAGCTGAAGTAATTTTGATGTCAGTTGTGGTCACCCATCCAAGTAGGGACTATGCCCGGGGTTGATTGACACGCATACCTAAGCGCTTATCATTCTTACGCACACTGAGTCATCGAGTTTCCCAATAAACATGCTAGTAAATTCGGTAAACTGTATTAAATCTGATGTACCATTGTAGAAGCAGCTACTGTAGGTTTGTGTCGTGACATCGACGTATATCCGTGGCCCCGCGACGGACCCCAACGTCCGGTGTTGCCAGTGGCCGCAACAACCATATTTTACGAAAATTAAATATTCTGATTCTCATTAGTAATGGTATTGATAGTAAGCGGAATTTATCGATACTGTTAAGGATCAACAATTTGTACGTCCGTATTTTGAAAGTATACCTAATATATATATAAGTATATAAGTAAGGCCGAAACACAGTCCCCATGCTTGTCTCGCAACAAAATTTAGATGTCGGCTCTGATAACTCGGGAATACCTTTGTGTTTTTTATGTTCGGTTAAAGTAGCACTTGAAGTTTTATTATGATAAGTAGAATTTACATTTACATATACGAGCTTTGATAATGGCGGAAAATCCAAGTTGTATTCATACATGCTAAATGATGGTAATTGGGAGGGGAGGCGCCTTTTGTTTTGAAGTACATGTTAAAATATCTGCAATGTTTCCGTGTCCAAAAATGAAATGTCTGCTTTAAACCACCTTTAATATTCTTTTTAATAATCTCACAAACTGCAAATTTAGTAGCAAGGTATGAATGTGTGAAGATGTATGTTTGTGACTCCTTCACGCAAAAACTAATGAACGGATTTTGATGAAACTTCAAAATACTCTCTTAGCTATAATTAGAGCCCATAGGTTGGGCGCCAATTATAGCGAACGGCAAACCGGCTTCGCGTGCGCGTCCATAAAAAACACAGATTTGAAAAAACTAACTTATTATCAAGAAAACGACATAACTGACTTGAGTCATAGACTCAAGATTCGGGGTGCTTTTCGCGCACGCGCTGAACGGCGAGTCGGTGGCACAGAGGTTGGTGGCGGTACATCCACCCCAGTGTTCCCCGCTATATCCTCCTAGCGTGCTTTTTATTGGAAATTTAAAAAGATACTAATACCGTAAGTATTCTAAAGATACCTTCCATATATTTTCCAGATTGTCTAGTATATTGTCCAGAATGTATTGGACAGATTTTCCAGGCATTTGGAGAAGTTATAGACAAACTCTGTTAATATAACACTCCTTCTTTGGACAGTCGCGTTAAGGAGAAAGTTTGTATATTTTCGATTATTAAAGTATTGAGAGTACGATAAGAAAAAAAGTTCTAAACCTGCTAAGATGTCAATAGATCTGTGATACGTACTTCGCCCTTACACTGGATCAAGTTAATGGCCCGCATAACGAGCGCGCAGTCCAATGTTCCGGCTGTTTCACGTAGACCGAGAAATCGAATGTCATCATTTACCAAAAATCTTTTAGTGATCGGTGTTTTATCGTTGCCAGTATTCGTATGTTTTAGTGCATGTTTATAATCGTGATTCGCGCTTCACCGTAACATTGGATTAAGTTAATGGCCCGCATAACGAGCGCGCAGTCCAATCTTCCGCACGTTTCACGCCGACCGAGAAATCGAATGTCTTCATTTACCAAAAATCTTTCAGTGATCGGTGTTTTATCTTTACCCGTAGTCGTATGTTTTAGTGCATGTATATTACCGTGATTCGTGCTTCACCGCAACACTGAATTATGTTGATAACCCGCATAACTAGCGCGCAGTCCAATCGTCCGGCTATTTCACACAGACGGAGAAATCAAATGTCTTCATTTACCAAAAAATTTTCAGTGATCGATGTTTTATCCTTTACCCGTAGTCGTATGTTTTAGTGCATGTATATTATCGTGATTCGTGCTTCACCGCAACACTGGATTAAGTTGAGATGGCCCGCATAATTAGCGCGCAGTCCAATCCTCTGTCTGTTTCACGCAGACGAAGAAATCAAATGTCTTCATTATCCAAAGAATCAAAGATTTATTCAGAAAATAGGCCTTTTTCACGTCAGTTTACATTTTAAATAATACTTATTTAATATAAATTATATTCAAATTATTATACGGACAGGCAGTTGAGTATGCCAGGGGGTGCCATTCTCAACTGCCTGTCCGGTGGTAGTAGATATGACTTCGGGTACGCGCGCCCGGCTCCCCGAGCTGCTACTTGCTCATCCCCAATTCATCCGAGTGAGTAGTATCCCAACAACCTTTTTCCTATTTCCCAAGTCCAGCCAATTCCCATCCATCCCTAGCTTAAAACGCTTTCGACGGGCAGCAGCGTTGGAAGTGCATTAAGCCAGAAAAAACAACTGCGCTCGCCAACCCGCCTGCCAAGCGTGGTGAGTATGGCAATATCCCCTCAATGAATATGAAAAGAAGGACCAGGCCCCCAGTCTCCGGCAGCCCCGCTATTCCTGACTTAGGTAGCGGTCACGGTAACGGCGGGGCAGGGGGTGCTAAGAATCCCCGGATACGACCCGGCTACCACCCCCGACGACAACTGGCCCTGGTAACACACAATATACGCACGATGAGGCTTGACGAAAAGGTCGAGGAAGTGGAAGCGGAAATGAGTAGGTTACGATGGGACGTAGTAGGGTTGTCTAAAGTCCGAAGAGAGGGAGAGGGCACGACAACCCTAAAGTCTGGTAACCTACTCTATCACCGGGAGGGTGACTTTAAAAAGTCCCAGCATGGTGTCGGGTTTCTCGTCCACAGGTCCCTCGTAAACAACGTCGTAACCATCGAAAGTATTTCTAGCAGGGTGATATACCTTATACTCAGAGTATCTAAAAGATACTCGCTGAAGGTCATACAGGTATACATGCCGACCGGAGAATACTCAGATGAAGAGGTGGAAAGCGTGTATGAGGACATCAGTAGGGCCATACATGCTTCCAAAACCTATTTTACGGTGGTTATGGGGGACTTTAACGCGAGACTGGGCAGACGAAGTGACGGAGAGTTCAGGGTGGGGCGATTCGGATATGGGGATCGAAACGATAGGGGCCATATGCTGGCTGACTTCTTGGAGAAAGAGGGACTCTTTGCGATGAACTCTTTCTTCAAGAAGCCACCACAAAGGAAATGGACCTGGATAGGTCCAACTAGGAAAGGCCAGGCCCCAGTGAAACAGGAGATAGACTTCATCATGTCGACTAGGAGAGAGATATTCAATGATGTCTCCGTGATCAGCAAGATAAAAATCGGTAGCGATCACAGAATGGTGAGAGGCATCTTGAATATCGATCTTAGACGTGAGAGGGGTCGGCTGATGAAGTCTACGATCCGACCATCTCATGCCCATATCCAGAACCATGAGATCTTCCAGCTTGAGCTCTCAAATCGCTTCAAATGCCTAGACGACTGCGTTTCAGTGGACGAACTAAACAATGGGTTTGTAGAAGCTGTCCAGTCGGTGGGATCTAAGATTTTTAAGGCCTGCCGTAAACAAAAATCTCAAAAAATCTCACCTCAGACCCTAGAACTGATGGCTGAACGACGCTCCATGGTACTGCAGACCTCTGAAGATGCTGATGTACATCGGCGGCTCAATAGACGAATCCAGAAGTCTCTGCGGCACGACATTCGCTCCTTTAATACCGAGCGTATAAAGGAGACGATTGAGCAGAACAAAGGCTCCAAAGTGTTCGCAAGAGTGGAGTCTATTGGGCAGAGCCGATTATCAAAGCTGAAGACGGAGGACGGCAAAGTGGCGTCGACAAGGTCCGAGGTACTGAGGGAGATCGAGAAGTTTTACGGACAGCTCTACACCTCAATTGCTAAACCCATCGACAGCCTGGCTAAAGACCCTAGAGCCAAGCTAACCCGACACCATACTGAAGACATCCCGGACATCAGCCTGTACGAGATTAGGATTGCCCTCAAACAGCTTAAAAACAACAAGGCGCCGGGCGAAGACGGAATCACAGCAGAGCTTCTGAAAGCGGGCGGAACGCCGGTACTAAAAGTCCTTCAGAGGCTCTTTAATTCCGTTTTGCTCGAGGGCGTGACGCCAGAGGCTTGGAACAGGGGCGTGGTGGTTCTGTTCTTTAAAAAGGGTGACAATACTCTACTAAAGAATTATAGACCCATCACGCTCCTGAGCCACGTCTATAAGCTGTTTTCGAGGGTTATCACGAATCGTCTCGCTAACAGGCTTGATGCCTTCCAGCCTCCCGAACAAGCCGGATTCCGAAAAGGCTTCAGTACCATAGACCACATCCATACGCTGCGGCAGGTTATACAGAAGACCAAGGAGTATAACCGGCCACTATGCTTAGCGTTTGTGGACTATGAGAAGGCCTTTGATTCGATCGAAACATGGGCTGTGCTTCAGTCTCTCCAGCGGTGTCGCATTGACCATCGGTATATCGAAGTGTTGAAGTGTTTATACAGAAACGCCACTATGTCAGTCCGAGTACAGGAGCAGAGCACGACGGCTATTCCACTACAGAGAGGCGTGAGACAGGGAGACGTCATTTCTCCGAAACTGTTCACTGCTGCTTTGGAAGATGCCTTCAAGCTCCTGGAATGGAAAGGATTTGGCATCAACATTAATGGCGAGTATATCACTCACCTTAGATTTGCCGACGATATCGTTGTCATGGCGGAATCGCTGGAGGACTTAAGTACCATGCTCAATGACCTCAATGGAGTTTCACAGCAGGTGGGCCTTAAAATAAACATGGACAAAACGAAGATCATGTCGAATGTCCATGTTACGCCGTCACCGGTTTATGTTGGGAACTCCACCCTTGAAGCTGTAGACCAATATGTCTACCTGGGACAGTTGATCCAGGCAGGCAGTTCCGGCTTCAAGGACGAGGTCTTTCGACGAATCCGACTCGGCTGGGCAGCGTTCGGGAAGCTCTGCACTGTCTTTTCGTCCGCAATACCTCAGTGCCTAAAGACAAAAGTCTTTAATCAATGTGTGTTACCAGTGATGACTTACGGCTCAGAGACGTGGTCCCTTACTCTGGGCCTCATAAGAAAGCTCAAGGTCACCCAAAGAGCTATGGAGAGGGCTATGCTCGGTGTTTCTCTACGAGACCGAATCAGAAATGAGGAGATCCGTAGAAGAACAAAAGTCACCGACATAGCTCAGCGGATTAGTTCTTTGAAGTGGCAGTGGGCGGGGCACATAGCGCGTAGAACCGATGGCCGATGGGGCAGAAAGGTTCTGGAATGGCGACCACGTACCGGCAAGCGCAGCGTCGGACACCCACCGACCAGGTGGTCGGACGACCTGACAAAGGTCGCAGGGAGGCGCTGGATGCAGGCCGCTTCCAACCGGTCATTCTGGAAATCATTGGGGGAGGCCTATGTCCAGCAGTGGACTTCTTGCGGCTGATATGATGATGATGATGATGATTCAAATTATTAATTATTGTTCAAAAGCTACAAACTACTAGTGTTTCGGAACCGACCACTGCAGAGATATCCAAAAATATTTCATACATATTTCACATAATGTGATATCTCCTATAACGAAACACTCGCCATAGAAAAGACGCATTATATAACCTGCAGTCAGCCCCCGTAGCATGGCTCACTGTCTCCGTTGGTAAAAAGACAAAATATCGCGTTTTGCGTCTTTTAACCCCCTTTTAATGTCAAATTTCATTCATAAATACGTTACAAGTCGCGGGGTGCGCGTCTTGCGAGCATGGGTTTGACAGCTCGCGATAGACAAATGCAGGCAAAATCGAGGTTGGTACCTTGAAATCGCATAAATTTATCGGGGTTTAGCAAAGCCTAGATAAAATATGTTTCATACACATTTCGAACATTAAAGTGATAAAACAATCAAAATATTTTATTTTGCGTAGTTACAAGCTGTCAGACACCTATAATGAGTATAATATTTTAATGTACAGTACAAAAACGATAGATTTTTACGAAAATAAAGGCCCGATACTAGTACGCCATCTTGCGTGAGATACGAAAACTCAAACGGAAAGAACCATTTTACCAACAGATTAATGACAGAGGTGAACTGTCAGTGTAAAGTGGTTGTTTGCGTTTGGTTGGCACACGATTTACATTCCGATATTTCCATATTGAATAAAAATAAACCCAAATATATTTAGTTTTTAAGTAAATATCACTAGGTATTTTATAAATGATGTCTAATACGTTCGTTTTCTTTTATCATACGAGGTTTTAATTTTTTATTTGTTGTTTCGTGTTTGAAATATGAATAATGTTTCTAGACTGCATGCGTGCTACGAATCGTATGAGATAAATACTACGTTTTCATTGGTGGGCTTCGATAAATTTTAAGTAGGCTGCTTTTTTATCTATCTTTGGCGTAAGCTGTAGATAGTAGCCATGCTACGGGGGCAGAAATCGCAGTCTAATCTAAATGTTGTTTGACGCAGGCTGAGCAATCAAATGTCAAACTATTAAACGCGGTCAATTATTGATTTATTATCATTTCTTCTTTTTAAGGTTCCGTACCCAAAGGCTTAAAATTTTAAATTAACTTCACTCCACTGCTGTCTGTCTGTCTGTCCGTCTGCCTGTATCTCATGAACCGTGATAGTTAGACAGTTGAAATTCTCACAGTTGATGTGTATTTCTGTTGCCGCTATAACAACAAATACTAAAAAATTTAATAAAATAAATATTTAAGCGGGCTCCCATACAATTTGCTTGTTTTTGCTCGATCTTGATAACAGCAAAAGGTAGACACTAAATATTCACAGAATATTGAGTTATATATTCACTTTAAAAATAAATAATTTTATAAAAATAATATTAAAGGGATGCTCCTATTGCTGTTTTTATAGATAACGGTAAGGAACCCTTCGTGCGCGAGTCCAACTCGCACTTGGTTTTTTTATTCTATTTGGCCCTCAAAATTCATTCGGAAGCTTATTTTAGCCAGTGTCTAGTTATTCTGTGTATCATATCAACGAAATGATAGTGTAATTAATTTTGCTGATTCGACGGAGCTCCTGGCGACAATTCCCACGAATCCACTGGCTTTATCATAAACGACGCAACGAGGCGAGCAAAGTTAATCTTACTACAGCCGCACCATGACACTTTATTTTAGTTATTCCACACATTAATCATAAACATGGACATCAATTACATACATCGATTTCACATTATAAACTCCACTAGAAAAAAAACAATCCAAAACAAAAACCGTGCAGTCCATCGAAATTCCCGCCAAGAACTATTATCATTTCCCCTCAATTTCCCATACTCTTTTTTTATAAAGTATCAATTAGATTTCTCGCACATTTTCTCAGTCTTGTTATTCAACAAAATTATGGTGTAGTTTATTTTGTTGGTCTTTTTCTCGATTACTTCTTGCATCAAAAGTCAAAAGTCAAAGATTTTTATTCAAAATTGGATACATGTATCTCTTTTTGAATAATCACGATATATATTATATATCTATGACGCGTAGCTATTATCATTTATTCTACGTTGGTCGAAAGTAATAAAACCAAGATTGTTAAATTAGGGACATTGATACCAATCACAATTTAATCCGTTACGGGGTAGACAAGGCGGAGGGAATAAGAAGAAAAAAATTGACACGTGCCAATGCATCGATTTTTTGATATTTATTTGTAATTAATTCAATTATGTCAATAATTTATGTTTGCGTTGCTAATAAATACTTCACTTTATGTGTGCATAAGCCGGTGTGTGGACTGGTAAGATGTATTGTATTTTTTTGTTATCTTGTTTTGGTTGTCGACAGCTCCGTGGCGCAGTGGTTAACATGCCAGCCTGCGACACGAAGTGCCCGGGTTCGATCCCCGGCCAGGTCAAGATGGAAAATGATCTTTTTCAGATTGGCCTGGGTCTTGGATGTTTATCTATATATGTATTTATTATGAAATATGTATATCGTTAAGTTAGTTTCCCATAACACAAGTTTCGAACTTAGCTTGGGGTTAGCTCAATCTGTGTCATATGTCCGTATATATTTATATATTTGTTGTAATCTGTTATATGTGCCTAAATAAATAAATAAATTCCTCAGATTGTCAACTACTTTTTTTCTCAGACCAGCATAGAAAAAACAAAAATCGGACTTTGGTAGTATTAATACATGTCTTCAATTCGCAAAGGTGTATGTAACTAGTTCAATGGCAGGTTACACAAGTTTTCCGAGGACGGAGCGGCGACGCATCGACGCGAGTGGCTGAATGACATTACTTCTATTTAAATGCAACTAGGGCTGCGACTTTCTGTGAAACGTTTCTTACTTTGAAATCAGGCCTGTTGTTCTTCTGAGAGGCAAAATATAAAAGAACTTTAGATGGGCTATTGATAAGATTTTCAATCAACCTAAGAGATTCAATGTATAATATTATACATTATAGACAGGATATAAGAACCAAAACTTTAATCAAAATGTTAGCACGATAGCCTACTAACTCATTGTGCCCCTGCTCAGTACGGTGTCAGACATAGATCTGACAGGTCTTTGTAAGAAAATTTAGAATAAATATTTAAAAATAGTTCTTACGTAATATTGCTTACTTGCCTCAAATGCTGCAAATAATATAATGGAAATATCGCAAGAATTAGCTTGTTAAATTGTGAATATACTGACAACAAAATAAATTATTTCATGACGGCGATTGCCATATTTGTAACAAGATTTACGCTTTATTGTGTAGATTAGACATATGTATCTACTACATAATTAAACGTCCTAGCGATTCAATTTAAGTTACAAGCAGGACAGACTTATATTCGTAATAGGAGAAATTATAAGGTCTCACTCTTTCTTAAAGGTTCATCCCGCTTTGTGACAATTGAACCGTGTGAATTTTACTTGAAAATGTATGGTGGTGGTTTGTAATTTATGGGTTTGTCATTGCTAGTTGGCATTACCGTCACCCAGCTTAATTTAGTTGTATGAAAATGTTCTCAATGGCCCTAATAGTCTATTTTTTTTACTTCTTTGCATACAACAAAATAAAGCGAACATTGCCATGAACTTGTAAACAGTGGAATGATGCAACATAAATACAAAAAGAAGCGAAATTTCTAAATCAGTTTATTTCTGGAATATCTTTTGCTGCATTTATATACATAAATGGGTATACTTATTCTAAGGAAGACGCTGGATGCAGGTCACTTCTAACCGGTCGTATTGGAAATCCTTGGAGAAGGCATTAGACCTTCCGATTCTGCATCGCATCAACCACAGGAAGTCCACTGCTGTACCTACGTATGTCCAGCAGTGGACTTCCTGCGGCTGAAATGATCATAATGCTAAGGAAATTGATGATTAATTTTCCAACATTTTCCCTCACCCTCATCCTCCTCTGTTCGCACCTGTCTCTAAATTGTACCTCTAAATTAATACGCTCCATGCTTTGCTCCATGCATGCAAACTTTAAATTTTGGCTTTTATTTCCTTTGTATTTAAACTTGTTGGCGATTTAATTGGTTCAATTTAATGATTAACAATTTTTCAATCACTTATAGGCAAACATAAATTAATTAAAAATTAATTACGGTTTTTATTCCAATTGTAAATATAATTTTTCGCATTTATTTCTTATTATATATTATATACCTGTACGTACGTATAAACGTATCGTAATTTATCTTTAAACTAGTTGTATTTAAATATTTGATTTCCTAATGTTTGGGGGTTTCTAATAATGTACACTATTTTACGTTCTGGTTTCTTTCATATGGCAACATTGCAATCACAGTCAAAATAAATTTTAACTACTATTTTATGAAAAATATGCTATCGTTATACAAAATGTAAAAGTTTACCTCGTCGGCTACTCAGTATTTTATAAAGCTCTGATCGAAAACTGGGACACGCTGAGGAGTTCAAACAGAAATCTAAATTAAAGGCTTAAATTGAAGTCTATCATAAATTGAACTATGTATTTGAATAGTTACGCCGCGTTAATGATCTCATAACGCTGGATAATCTCATTTATGGGGCTGAAAGTAATACGGCAATAATAACTTACTCTTATTAGGTACTTAACACGGTGTTAATCTTGTTATGTATTTATTGCTATAAAATCTTATCTTATATCAGTCTAGACCTATGTCTAGACTGTGATATAAGATTTTAATGATATAAGATGTTAATTATTGTGCAAAAATATTAATTAGGCTAAAATATTACTTTACATACAAGGTTCGGCGAAGTGAAATTTGAAGTAAAAAAATTATGCAAAGCAAAGGGCACCCAAATAAAACAAATTGCGTAAACGAAAATAATATATTTGACTCTATAATAATATTGTTAGCAGAGAAGCTCGTGCGGGGGTAACGAGAGTGGTGGGAGCGTGTCTATATAAGCCACTGCACGCGTCAGTTGAGACACATTTCTCGTCGGAGCAACAACTTTAGTAAAATCTATGCTGTATCGATTTGCCTTTTCTGTTTTGTTTTAAATTTGTATTTATGGCAAATTAATGCCAATTGATATTTTTGATGTTATGTACTTGTTTTTAAAATTAAAAGTAATTTCGGTTGTGTATAATTGTTTTTTTATAAGCACTCGCGTGACGGGTTGCTAATATCAGAATTGGGATTCTTATCCCTTTCACACGTCCATTTCCGCCTTGCTTTAATTTTGTTAAAAAAAAAGGCAATTCGACATAGTTATAGTTGTGTGCAAATTCACAAAGTAACGGTTTTTTGTGTTTGTGTCTGTTTTACAGTGATTATAGTGGTAAGCTTAGTGGTAAGGGTGGTATACCATTCCTAAGCTGTTTATTTTGGTGAGTACGTTCCAATTTGATTATTTAAAAAGTGAACGTTATTATAATGAGCTGTTACAGCAATTTTTTATTTTTCCTAAAACAATTTAGAGTTTTGTTTAAGTAATTAACTTTGTACTTGATCACTAAGTTTTGGTTTTGCCTAACGTTTATTTGCCCTGGTGATAAAAGAAAAAGATACCGAATAAGCGTGCAATTAAAAGTCGTTCTAGAAATCGCCATCACTGTTCTAGAAGTAGTTTCTCGCTTTTGCAGCCGCGACCTACGATCAAAAAATTGTGATTTCTGGTCAAGGATTCATTGTACTCGTTAAAATCAACGTAATTCTCCTCTTAATGTACTAACCGAAACAATTCATCAAATACTAGGTCATGTGACGTCATTGAAAGCCATCTTCATTGCGGAGCCGCGTGACGCGTGTATCTGAACCTGCGGCTGAGCGACGAGATTCGGCGGCTGAGCGTCGCAATTCAGCGGCTGAGCGTCGTGAGTCAGTGGCTGAGCCTTGTCGTTGGCAGCGCGCTATGTGAGTGCTGTCATGGACAGCAAAATACTGCGGTGAGATCCAACCAAACTCACTTTATTTCAAATGATGATCGAAGCATCGCCGATACGAACACATGGTGCGGCGCAGTAAAACGTGCTAAGTATTTATGCCCGGACCTGGTTAAATGAACTAGTTAGAAACCATCATAGTTTGGTCAATTTTAAGCAATAACCTCTGTGCCCTAAAAAACAGGATATTGCGAACATTCTGTACGACGTTATCGAGCAACAGTTTCGATAAATACCTGACATATGTTAATTATACTCAGACTGTTAAAGCCGCGTATCATTAGGGCGTCTAAGTGATGAGTAGATTTCAGCTATTGTTATTCTGACTCCCAAATCCATGCTTCAGTTAGTAATGCTTAATGATCTGGTCGAATTCTCTCATTTATATCCAAATCGACCAACTATTTCCTCTTTCTTATTAACATGTTCGCGCAAGCCTACATTTGGTATTTGAGTATTGGAACTAGGACAATCGAGTCCACCTATTTTTCATAACATTGCTAATAGAATTTATTGAGGATACTCTGTAAGTGGACTTGAGTGCGGTGTCCCTTAAGCTCATGAGTGCTGCCATTGCTGTTAGAACCAATGTGTAGAACAGAGAGGGTGTTACTTGTGTATGTACGCGTCACTATCAGTATCTTCCCTACAAGCCTCGTACGGTGCATTATACTCCTTTAGTAGGCGATGATTTAAGAGATTCCGAATTTGATGACCGATTTTTCAAAATCTTTTATTTCTGGCCCTGGTCAATACCGGTAACATGTTAATAAAGTTGAATAGCAGTACACATGTCTTTTATATGCCGTTTAGTCTGTTGTTCGGAGATTTTGAAAGGTTGTAAGATCATCAAAGATCTTCGTGCAACGAACACTCACGAGTCGGAATCTGTGTCTGCGAGCCCAGTTTTATTTTTGTTTTGTAGTCATTTCATTATTCCTTACTAGTTTTTGGCCATGCTTGTCGCTGGTTTACCTTATTAGTTGTAACTGCCTCTGTCGTCTAATGGTTAGGACGTTTGCCTGTAGATCCAGGGGTCGTGGTTCAATTCTCACGGGAAGCATACTTTGTTTAGTTATTTCTAGTTTGATTAGGACAATGCAGGCTTAAATCACCTGATTGTTTGATAATAAAGATGATTGCTTCAAAAGGCACGTTAAGCCGTTAATTCCGGCAATCCGGTAGTCGTTAAAAGGAACCATATCAGTAGTCGAGAGGCGATTCCAAAGAACCGCTAGAGCCTTGGTGTACATGGTTGATTGACAAAGTCACCAACACTAAATGATGATGATGAAGATTACTTTATTAGTTAAAACAAATGGTACGAGTGCATATTCAATGATTTATTGAAATTAATTTCGGGCAAATATTGTTCTCCATTGTCAAAAATCGGGCAACAGACATCCACTTTTCTTTTCCCAGTGTAAATGGCTCCAATTGGTCATAATTCCTTCGACCAGTGTTTGGCTACGCTGATCGCTTTATTGTTGGCCTCATTAAGGTCCTGTACCGTGCAACTAGTGGGGCAGTTGGGGCATGACAGAAGGTTAGACATGGACTGATTGGCATCGCAGTCACACAAATTGTTGGTAGAGAAACCCCACGTAACTCTGTTTTGTCGACATCTCCCTACACCAATCCGGAGTCTGTTACGGGACTTCCAGACTGTCCAGGGAAGATCTCTTCCGGGTGGAAGCTTCTCGACAGGTGAAATATCAGACTGACTCGGTGGGTACATTTCATCCCAACTCTATGAGCCTGGTTTTGGGGCTTCTTTGGTATCTATTTTGGGCTGCCTCATAAAACTGTTTCGGCTCTTAAGGCGCGATGGGGGTGGAATCTGTCCGTAGAGCAGGTGTCGTTTGTCTTGTGTCTGTTTGTATACTTCCACCCCATAGATTACGTACCGTCGCACTTGCGGTGGGTCTATCCCAGATAGAGCATAAAGGTTCGAACACGTTAAACTCTCCATCAATCGCCAGTCTGGTGACGGTGAAGTTCTAGTGGATTTAGACTGTCTTGCTTGTCCATGATTACCATTGGGTAGGATGATTCTTCGGAAGTTGCTTCTGATTTAGATTGATCCAGGCTGTTCAGTCATAATGTTTATTTTATGCTGTATAAGCAGATAGAATATAGATAGTTTGCTGGGTGCAGATTGTATCAATGGAAGGCGCTGTGTTGGATATCAGATGTTGTTGTTGTTGTTGTTAATTTCTTTATTGTACATCATGCTTAACACTAGGAATACAAAAATAAACAGTTTGTCAATGAAAAATAAACATTGTACAACGGCGGACTTATCCCTTGAAGGGATCTCTTCCAGTCAACCAAGTGATTGAAAGGACATAAGAAAAGCTTGGACTAGTGTCAAAACTACATTTATGAATAAACGTAAATAAACTACATATAAGTGATACATAAATAATGATATTAATACATATAATAGTATGAATATATACACCTACATATACATACATACTTATTTGCTCAATAACCAATGGAATCTTTATAGAACTTTTTCAACCTGAATTTAAAAAAATCAATAGAGGGAGCCATTCTAATGTCTAGAGGGAGTGCATTCCACAGCCGCGCTGCAAGCACCACAAAAGACTTGGAGTAAGCCTGAGAGGAGTGGCTTGGTATGTGTAGTATGGGAGTCCCACTGGTGCGTAATCGACTGTCAATTTCTCTGAAATTGAATTTATCATGGAGATAGCCCCCCGGCTATCTCCATGATAAACGTTCTTTTTAACCCCCATTCCCCCGAATGGGGGTTAAAAAGAACGTTGAATAACAAAGTGAGAATGTGCATGTTTCTGCGAATTCTAATAGGAAACCAGTTAAGCTGGCGGCGGAATTCCGACACATGATCAAATTTACGCAGTCCGAAAACAAATCTTATACATTGATTTTGCAGACGTTCAAACTTATCCAACAAACATTCGTTAACATCGAGGGGTGCCTCTTCGAAAGCATAAATTTTTTAATTATAATTTATTTTGGCATAACTGTTTTGGCATAAAGTTTTTAAGCATAAAACATTCATAGCAAAGTGTTCTTAAGGCATAATGTTTTCATAGGCATAACTTTAATTTAGTCCAATTTCCTTTATCATAATTTAAATAATCAGAAAAGAAAGGGCATAACTGTTGCATGACTAAAGATTTTAAAGTATAAAAAACTAAATGTATAAAAGACCTACACATAATAATAAAAACACACTAAAAGTTTAGAAAACATATTTTTATTATTAATTTTAATATAAATAAAAAATATAGTACCTGCTGAACCAAGCCGCTATTTCAGCTGTAAAAACAAAGAAAGACAAATAAAAAATCTTGTGACAGAGCGCTATAGATAGGTTTAGGTTGCGGCGGGGTGGCCCTTGGGCCACCTCAAGCCGCACAACATATGCACCTACTCACAAAAAGTAACAAGTTTAATATATTTTTGCGACAAAAAAGTATTGTGACAGAGCGCTATAGATAGGTTAAGGTTGCGGCGGGGTGGCCCTTGGGCCACCCCAAGCCGCACAACATATTGGCCCTTGGACCACCCCAAGCCGCGCAACATATACACCTACTCACAAAAAGTAACAAGTTTTATATATTTTTGCGACAAAAAAGTATTGTGACAGAGCGCTAAAGATAGGTTAAGGTTGCGGCGGGGTGGCCCTTAGGCCACCCCAAGCCGCGCAACATAATCCACACAAGACACACACAAAATGTAATTATCAGATGCAATATGTATGTATATATTCCTTACTACAAAATTACGATAATCTTTCGAAAGTACCATATTGGTTTAATTTTTGCCTGGTACATTTTATGCTTTGTAATATTTATGTCTTAAGTTTCAATGCAAAAAAAAAAAATATGATTAGTTGCCATTATAGTAAATTAATTAATGCAAATATTTACTATTCTAATATATTGTTATGATAAAATTCATAGTGCTAAAATAAGTTATGCCAATAAATTTATTCGTAATTATCTTTATGCGAAATGAAGATAATTCCAAAAAATTTATGCAACATTAATATGTGCAATTTAATTTTATGCATTCGAATATGGACCCAACATCGAGATAGGCCACATCTGCATAGTCAAGCAAAGGAATTAGACTGACTTCATTGGCTTGAGGAGCCCACGACAAGGTTTGATTCATAGTAATACCTAAGTTAGTAACTGTTTGAAAGAAAGGAACGATACAATTATTAAACTCAACATTAGGTACTGCCATGTCTTTAAGTTTACAGATAAAATGTGGACTACCTATGATAATGGCTTGGGATTTTGCTGGATTGACCATTAGCCCGAAGTTGTAAGACCAAGAAGCGATACGCTCAAGATCCGAATTGATAGCTCTTATAGCGAGATGAATATCTTGAAGAGGGGCGGCCGTATAGATCTGTAGATCGTCAGCGTAAATATGATATGAAGAGGAGAGTGAGGTTGTAATGCCGTCAATGAAAATAGAAAACAGGATTGGGGATAAAATACTGCCTTGTGGCACTCCGGCAACGATATCACGCCAATCAGAACGATGATCGTTGCTCATTACTAATTGTCGTCTGCCCGTAAGGTAGGAACGGAACCATGAAAGTGAACTCTGAGAAAAATTTAAGGAACGCAGAACCTCAACAAGAATATCAAAATCAACCGTGTTAAATGCGTTGGAAAAATCTAAAAGTACTAGAACCGTCAGCGATTTTTTCTCGATGTTGCCACGGATATCGTCGGTAATTTTGACAAGTGCTGTAGTAGTACTATGCCCAACGCGGAAACCCGACTGGCAAGAGTTCAGAAGGCTGAGACGAGTTAAATGATGTGTAACCTGACGTTGAACGTGATGTTCCAGTATTTTAGATAAAATAGAGAGAATAGAAATTGGACGGAAATGGGAAGGATCAGAAGGATTGGATTTTTTAGGAAGCGGAATAATGTAACCACATTTCCATAATTCCAGATTTCCAGAATTCCAGAGAAAGTGCCTAAGGATTTTATGCTACCGTCAACACCTTGGTCGCACCACTCCCAATTACGAAGCTCGTTTAGTTAAATTCAAGGTTCAGAAGCTGGAAGCACGCAGGCTTTACTTTGATTTTATTCATATTTACAAAATCATACATTCAATATTCGATGTACCTAATTTGCTCGCCGAAATTTCTTTCAATATTAGATATAGCGCTCGCAGATCAAATAAAACGGGATTGTTTGCTTTGGAAGTGTGTCGGAATAATACTTCATTTTACAACCCCTTGGTTAGGATGGCTCGTCAGTGCAACGAAATCGCCAGGGAAAACCCAGATTTCGATATCTTTCTACCCAAACTGGGTCTATATATTAAAATAGTTAAAGATATTCTATATCACAAGCTGCAAGGTCAAACAACTGCCAGTTTGTAGGTATACATAGGTATACCTACAAACTGGCAGTTGTTGTGTTGACCGTTCAATATTAATTTTACTTTTATTTTTATATAGTTTTTAGGCAATTATTGGCATAGATTGTCACGATTTTGTTTTATATATATACATATTTTGTACCAATTTTATTTAATTATTAAGTTTGTTTTAGTATATTTATAGCTTTTGTGTTTATATAATTTAATAGATTTTATCTGTAACTTTCTTACCACTTTTATATGTGCACACAGTATAAGTGGAATACAACCTAGTTTTAAATCCTTTGATTTGTATGTTCTGTATTTTTTATTGGTTGTAATCTGTTATGTGTGATTATAATAAATATAATATAATAATATAATGACAGAAACACACCAGTGGCGAGAGAACAGTTAAGGATATTAGCAATCATTGGAGCAATCAAAGAAGCAATGGGTTTGATCATGTCTAAGGAAATTTCATCACAGCCTACCGCCTTTGATTTGATAGACTTAATTATGTCAACCACATCGTCAGAAGAAATATTAGAAAAATTAAATATATAGGACAATCTATAGGAGTTTTGGCAGTTAGACCAGCTAAAGTGGCCTGTTTGATCCTAGGACCAAGACAGGATTGATCTTTACAAAAATAATTATTTAGGTTATCCACATCAAATGACACATCACTACTCACCCTCTGCTTGCCAATGCCCATCCCCTTTAGGAAGCTCCACAATTTATGGGCAGGACAATTTTCAATATTGGTGTGAATGTACTTCCTCCGAGCTTCGCGGCATTTTCGGTTGCAAAGGTTACGGAAATTGACGTATTCTTCCCGATTCTGGTCAGAGGGACACTGACGCAGTCGTAACTTCGCCCTATCTCTTCTGGCCATAAGACTTTTGATAGAAGGAGAAAGCCATGGTGCGGGATAATATTTTACACGAATTTGACGAATGGGGGCGTGTTTGTTAAATATGGCCAGCAGAGTAGCATTGAATGCAGTGATTTTAGCGTCAACGTCGGGCGAATCAAACACGGTATCCCATCCATGCGTCAGACCATGCATCAGAAAAGTCGGCAACTAAGAGATCTTTATTAATTTCGAAGTAATTACGCCGCATTATGAATTTATGCCTACGTTTAGGGGTTCGTAATTTAAAGGATGCGTAAATAAGATCATGTGCCGAAAAACACGCCGCATTAAATTGACCATGGGTTGAAACAATGTGAGGAGAAGATGTAATGATAAGATCTAAAAGAGGGCCGTTGTGGGGGAAGTGGGTGGGACCAAGCGGGAGGTAATGCAAGTCCAAAGCATGCAGAACGGAGAGAAGAGATTGAGAACGAGAGTCATTTTTAACGAGACAAGTGTTGAAATCGCCTAGAATGATTAGATGCTCATACTGGCTACGATAATTGGACACGAGGGCTTCAAAAGAACTGAAATAATTAATTCTCATGGAAGGGCTGTAAAAAACGCCAAGAAAGATTTTTGAATGGAAAAGAGTTATTTCAATGAAAAGGTGTTCGGGAATGTTAAATTCTGGAGGGGATTGTGACAGGATTCGAAACGGAATGTCACCGCGAAGGTAATTTGCGACACCACCACACTGTACCATTCTCGTGCCATCTTCACACGCAACTATACAAGTCCTATCGTTCCGTATAAGCTTGTACCCTGGAAGTGGAAAAAGAGTAGACGGGAGAGACGGCTTAAGAAAACTTTCTGAAATAAGAATCGCATGAATATGTGAGGATGAGAAGGTTTCTAATAAGTCATTAAAGTGCCCTGCAACGCTCTGGGCGGTAATGTGTGCGACATTGAAATTTTTGGCCAAAGTTGAAAAAGTCACATTTAAATTCTCACTTAAGGCGCTGTATCCCTTAACCCTTTGTAGCGGCTGAAAGTGGCGATACCGGTTGGCCTGTCCCTAGTCTCATTTCAAACCCGTGTCGGCCATTTCCGTGTTAATTTTCACTTTTAATTTAATAATTCAATAGTTATAGCCAAATATTGTATTTTTTTTTAGGTATCCATCTGGCTCATTTAGTTATACTTGTTATAGTCGTAAAAAAGTCGGTAGTTGTCGCTGAAAATATCAAGAAATTCGCGACGAAACTTTTTCTGGGTATAGCAATTTTGCTATTTTATTTCGCTAGATTTTAATTACTTTTTTGAAAATATTTTGATGTATCCATTTAATTTGATCTTTAAACAGTACTTCATATTTTTTTCATGCAAGTATTCCATGGTCCCAGAATCTTTCGCAATATCCTTCGTTCCGCCACTAAGAGTTTGTTCTCCTCCTTCAAAGTTAGCGTCCAAGTTTCGCACCCGTACGTTAAAATCGGCCTAACGACTGTTTTATAGATCCGAATTTTAGTAGTTCTGCTTATCAGCTTGGACACTAACACCTTGTGAAGGGCAAAGACTTGAAAGAGTTGGAAGTATCCGACTGGTCAGAGGTGGCACAGAATAGGGAAGAATGGCGCACTTTAATGTCGGAGGCCAAGATCCACTTCGGGTCGCTGAGCCAGCGAAGTAAGTAAGTAAGTAAGTATTCCATGGAAAATAAGGCTAACTGCGCGACGAAAAAATAGACGTTTTACGGTATTCTTGTGATGCACAGCGCCTTAAGGATGGCATGTCATCGCTTTCGACACTTATAAAGCTTTCTGAAGACGACGACAAAGAAAAATAATCTAAATCAGAGTTATTTCTTAAGACATCAGACATTGAGCGTAAAAGTATAATACTAATTATCAATATATATATATATATATATATATATACTAATAAATAAATATAAAATATTATTTAGTCTAGCTAATTAAATATTATTATCTAAAGCAACTAAATATCAATTTCAAACACTTGCCTGCCAGATACAGCCACATTTAAAAATATTTCTTGGGAAACAAATACAATAAAAAATTAAGTTTTACCATTGAAGTACAATTTCAAAGCTCAAATCTCCGTGGCTCCAATGCTAGAAGAATCATAATTTTACAATAACAATACATGAAAAAGCCAACAGTAAGGTAAACATAAGAAAAAATAAAAATTATGAAAAACATGTAGAACGGAACGCAGCCAAACCTAGAAATGTCAAAGTCACATGTTTGACATTTGTACTGTTGTGACAGTTAAGAGTAAAATTAAATCAACATTAGAGGTGGGTCGTCGTCGGTTTTTTCGACAACGAGTCGCAACCGTTTTTTCAAGAACGGAAACCAGTCCTCGAAACGGTTCTCGTTCGGAACGGTTTTGGGCGGCGGACGACGACGCCGACGGCGCGGCGACGGTCTAACGATGTATTATGAATTCACAAAAATATGAAAGATAAAATGGTGTCATGCCGTGTCGATGGCTAGGGCCTAAAAGTCCTTCTATGTAGTGACATATATTCATGGCCCCGTACGGCACCGCAACGTCCGGTGTTGCCAGTGGCCGCAATACTACTCAAAATGAGTATTTGGGTCGCACCAAGTACAGCGTATTTTATGGTCAGGTACAACCGAGCGAACAAAAGGTACAGATTTAGGTAGCCTCTTGTATTTCGAAGGTTATAAAGTAAGTTTAAGCCAGTGCCTGGACTGGCTCCTTACACATAAAGATTTTTTTTATTTTTTTTTACATGTAAGTAGAGTGAGATGGTGTTTATCGTGAAGTATGTGCAGTCAGCAGGAAGTTAGATCACGGGATGTGACCTTACTGAGTTGTAAGGGTCATGTCCAATGATGGCTTATGGCTGGCACGAACCGGAAGCGAACGAGCACTGCTGTGCCATCTGATACCTTGGAGAGGTGAATGGACACCTGAGACATGCGCTTCTTTCTTTGAGAGTGAGTGCTGAAGTCTGTGCAGTATGCCGAAATACTGCCAGCTACTGGGAGGCATGCACACTTGGTGCCTATGCCAACGAGTCGCCGGGAGGTATGCTAACTGTGCCTATGCCTACGGCGGGAAATCTTGTGTGGTATGCTAACTGTGCCTATGCCAACAAGTCGCCGGGAGGTATGCTAACTGTGCCTATGCCTACGACGGGAAATCTTGTGTGGTATGCTAACTGTGCCTATGCCAACAAGTCGCCGGGAGGTATGCTAACTGTGCCTATGCCTACGACGGGAAATCTTGTGTGGTATGCTAACTGTGCCTATGCCAACAAGTCGCCGGGAGGTATGCTAACTGTGCCTATGCCTACGGTGGAAAATCTTGTGCGGTACGCAAACTCGTGGGCCTATGCCGACAAGTCACTGTGTGGTACGCCGAAAGTCGAGCCTATGCCAACAGTGTTGCATGGTTCTTGCATGTGTCTTATCTCGGGTCGACCCATTCCCTGTCACTTTCTTTATACGGAAAATGATGAGAACTTGCCTGTTTTTACGTAAAGACTTGCATGATAATGTGAATGTTGTACTGCGTCTGTATATTTGTGACAACACTTAATATCGGGTTTGTTTACAGAACAAAATGATGATGATACCTATGATGAGTTGGGTATGATGCCGACCCTCAGCAGTTCGAAGTATATGAACCTGTCGAGGACGACGAGAAGTCAGGAGAGGCCGTGTTAGCAGAGAAGCTCGTGCGGGGGTAACGAGAGTGGTGGGAGCGTGTCTATATAAGCCACTGCACGCGTCAGTTGAGACACATTTCTCGTCGGAGCAACAACTTTAGTAAAATCTATGCCGTATCAATTTGCCTTTTCTGTTTTGTTTTAAATTTGTATTTATGGCAAATTAATGCCAATTGATATTTTTGATTATGCCTGATATTGATGTTATGTACTTGTTTTTAAAATTAAAAGTAATTTCGGTTGTGTATAATTGTTTTTTTATAAGCACTCGCGTGACGGGTTGCTAATAATATATTAACAAACATATACAAATTTTATGACAAAGCGCTATAGTTAGGTTCAGGTTGGCCCTCGGGTCATCCCAAATGGCACAACATAAATACCTACTCACAAATATATATAATATATATTTATATTAACGCGAGCAGAGAAAAAGTACTGTTTTATATATATAAAAAACAGTACTTTTTCCGGAATGAGTAGTATCATAAGTCCTTTTCCGAACCCCTGACGACTAAAATTTTAGGATAATCTGGATAATGGTTGAAGTGAAAAAGGTAATAGACAGACAGCGTAACTTGCGTATTCATAACATTAAAGTATGTTTCTATTATGAAAGAGTTTCTAGTACTTTGTCAATATATTTGTATGTGTAACCGGACGTCTTCCATTATCAACTGCAGAGTAGATAATATAGCACCACCTAGAGGCTACCTGTTGCCGCCCATTTCCGTCGCGTCGCGCCTCCGGCCACACTTATGGTCTGTTCCCTACTGCTTTCAGAAGATTTGCCTTCCGTTCACTTCTTTAGTAATTTCTGTCTTCTAAGTAACTTTGTTTTAGTACCTATGAGGTACTGACGTTTTAAATTTCGATATCTTTACAAAATAAGGGCCTTACGTGTCAGTCCGTCGACCTGACTCAACTTCACATTCTTATTAAAACAGAATCATGTCGGTGCCACAACTACCTACCTATTTTATACATTATAGAAGGACCTTAATATAACCTATTTCGATCATCATTTTGTGTAGGTGACTGACACTCTATCGACCATTCACACCCTGGTGTCAGAGTTCTTCTACCGCCTCTCGGCCTCTGACTTGGTTCCTTTAACGACTACCAGATGGCAGCCGGGACCTACGGCTTAACGTGCCTGCCGTACAGAATCATCTTTATTATCAGACAATCAGGCCTGTATTGGGCCAGGGCCCACTACTTCTTGAAGAATTAATTCTTCATGAAGACAAGTCTTCACGACATGTGGTTATAGCATTTACTTGTAGATAAGGTAAAAGTAACAAGGATATTATCCATACGCTAAGACCAACAGGGGTTTAGCTGTAAAATATCAGACAGAATAAATAAAATTAAATTAGTCGAATCAAATAACTCCAAAGAGAAAAGTACAGTCGCCAAGCCTGAGATATTATCAGAGCGGCTGCTTGTTATCTGATTATGCTTAGTGGTGCTTCAACTAAAGCGATTGGGTACTCGTTTCAGGGTGATTTAAAACAACAATTGTTCAACGTTTATTTGAGAAGGGTACTTTAACAATGGACACTTTAATTTCCGATGGAAATTAGTAAGAGAAAATGGTTGTAGATGTAATGATAAATTTCTCTATGAATCGATGTTGATTTGATTGACTGTTGAATTCTTCTAATATTGTAAACAAAGGTAATATATATATAAACGCGAAATTTTTATTTTCAAAAAAATTGCATTTAATTATTGACGGACTTTGATGATATTTTACAATGTCATAGCTCATCAGAATATAGCACTAGGCTAAAAAAATAATATGCAGATGAAATCGCAGGAAAAACTTATTGTCTATATGAATAAATACATGTATATATTATCAACTTCCTGCGGCGGTATTCTGGTATCGATAGGACATTGAAAATTTCAAAAAATATTTTCTTAGAATGCTGGCAACGCTGTGTTGCAGTTGTCCATGGACAGCAGTAATCACTTAGCATCAGGTAACTAGATTGTTGTCGCCGTACTAAATCATAAAATGGTGAAATAATCGATAAATAGAAAATAGGAGTTATCTGTATTGTGCTAGAATTTAGTGAAACACATCATGCAGCCTGAATCGGCATCCTCTCTCATTGAAAGCTGGTAAAAATATATTGTACTAGCAGTGCCCGCGACTGCGTTCGCGTACATTACGATTTCTAAACTAAACAAAAACGAAAAAAAATAAGTAGCCATCCTGTGTCAGAACGTCTAAATGTTTATGTACTAATTTTATAAAAAAACTTAATTTATTCGTTAAAGAGAGAACTACATACACATATACATAAAAAAATCGACCATTTACTTTCAGTATCATGTATAGAGCTTATAAACACGATATATCTGAAAACAAAGTAACTTACTCCATGACCATTCCCCCCACCCCTTACAGATTTATTATTAGCATTGATTTAGTGAAAACGCTTCTGAACTAATTCTGCGAATGAATAAATTGAATACGTACAATGTTGAATTCTAAATGGAATGATTAAAAATACCTCTAGCTGTTCTGATGTGAACTATTTCATAAATTTCATTTGCATGACGGTTAATTCCAGAGAAAGTTTATTTATCAAGAGTTTATGTATAAACAAATGTATAGGGACATATCACACAAATTGAGCTAGCCCCTCAGTAAGTTGTGAACTTATGTTGAAGGATAATAATAACTAATTCAACAATACTATTTTATGTAGATAAACATCCATGACCCAGGTCAATCTGTAAAAGATCGTTTTCCATTATGACCAGACCGGGGATCGAACCCAGGCACCTTACATGCTTTAACGACTGCCTGATAAAATGCAGGACCAACGGCAATTAACGTGCGTTTCGAAGCTAGGAGTAGCTGCATAAGACATTTTTAAGCCAGTTGTTGCACCCAAATATAAGCCAAACAAGCTCCTAAGGCCAGAGTGGAACAATGGTTTAACAAATACCCGCCATCACCAAACCAAATCCCGCCTGCTGAGAAACTACCACCATGGCAATCTGCCTTGGTCAGACTGGACGTCTTTAAACAGACTGCGAGCTGGTGTTGGTAATAAGAAAATAGAGTCAGGTGGGGTTTTTCCGACAATAGTGAGTGCGACTGTGGTGCTACCCAATCTATGGGTCACCTCTTGGTGAGCCCAGAAAGCCCAAGTTCTTGCTCTGAACAAGATCTGAATGAGGCAAACGAATGGGCAATTACGGTAGCAATATCGAGGTGGTATCGTATGGTCGAAATATATTTAATTAAACGGAAAGCCATTTTACGACTCAATAGAAGAAGAAGAAGCCAGTTGTGGCCCTACCAAGATTCACTCATCTCAGTGGGTGATCCCCACTGAGTTGGGTGATACTTAGAGGGGAGAGCCCAGGGTCGCTTAACATGCGTAAGCGATAATCATGCTCTTCGGCTTTATTCCCATAATCAAAATATTCATATAAGTATAAAAACATTTGAAGACATAAAGTCACTCGGGCACAAGTTAATTAATTGTGTTCTTATATTTCAATGCCAACTGTATGAATGAACTTTCCGAGAATGAAGATTCTCATTTTTCTTCCGACGCAGTCTCCACTTTCATAGCGAAATGGAAGCACAGCATTGTCAGGCTTCGTTTAATATTTACGGGGAAATGGCTCAAGTTCTGAAGTTAACAACTTCTTTTATAGGCAAGCCACGGAAATAAGGTGCCTTATCAGATTTGAAAATAAAATTACAACGCGAGATTTATTGGCGGACCAACGTAATTTTTGCTTTAAATGTCTTGTATTTTACACGTTTGAAAATATTATATTGCCAGTGACATTTTATGTTGATGTGAAATATTCTAAATAAATAGTTTTGAGTTCTTTTGTAAATAAGTTTTATTTAGTTAATAACTATAGCTTGTTTCAACTCTACAAACGAAATTAATTGTTTACTAACATGAGTAATATTTAAAATACCAATTTAAATCTAAGCCCTTTATAATAGGCAAGTTATATTTCATTGTGTACAACGTGTAAAATATGTAAATGCTAAAAATCGAACGACGAGATAAACGAGATTACTCTATTAAATCTTCATTATACCTCTAGTATAATGAAGTTAAAGTAACAGTCAAGAAAAGTAAATTAAAAATTCGACGTTCCTTTTCAAATTGGCCGGACAGCTGCACACTTTTGTATGGAAACGCCTTTTTTTAGGTATTTGTCTGTTAGGTATTTATATTTATTATACTAGAGGTACAGTGATCTATAAAAGATTTATAAGTTATGTCTTATAGACGTTTCGTCAGCATCATCATCATCATCATCAGGTCTTTTTGGTCTAAACTGCAGTCTTATAGACGTATAAGATAAAAAAAATTAAACCTTCGACACGAAAATCCCTGTCTCTTGTAAATGACACTAATTTTGATAAAACATGTATAAGAACCATCGCTAGAAAATTTTCTTTCAAATAAACCAAACCAGACTCAAATCGATTCACCGTTTTAACTACGTGACACTGACAAACACAAACAACACACATGGCGTTCAGACTTATAACACCCGTCTTTTGCGTTGGGGGATAAAAAGGCAAAGTAAAATTTTGTCCTCAAAGGTCTTTAATAAAAATGCTTAAGTTTGTTTCATGCTGGCTTAATAACAAAGCAACGGGTACGTACGGGTAAGATTGACTTAATTCTAGAGATACATAATGGGCAAGTTTCCTCTTACATCTTTTCTTATTCCCCCTTACTCATCTTGTTGTTTTATAAAGGTACTCATATTTAATAACAAAATATTGGTAAAACAAGTTATGGTGAAGCCAGCAGTGAAATGCATTTATTAGCACGTTGCAACGACGGACAATACTAGCATTTACTCGTAGCAAATAAACGGTATCATTTACAGCCGATCAGCTCATACGTGGCATGGGTGCAAAGCGCGGTTCCAGGCTGCCACAGTCTATCTATTATGTTCTTAACGTACGTCGTAGAGGTTGATGTATGGCCCATTGTATATTGCCCTTATAAAATAACGTTCATTTAGAAATTGTAATCATCATCATCAGGTCTTTTTAGTCTCCACTGCAGGATCATGACCCTCTCTGTATTACCAGAGCCATACTTGGTCAGAGCAGACAGAAATTGTAATAATAAAAGTGAAATGAAGGATAAGCATAACGTACTCCGGGCTGAAAAAGATCTGGAGAATGTGACTGGGAAAATCACTCAAATGAGGGTAAGGAGATAAGCCATGGCTTTGACCCATTAAATAAATAAATATATAGGGACATATTACACAGTTTGAGCTAGCTACACAGCAAGTTGTGATCTTTTGACGTGGGATACCAACTCGTATATATAGTTAATCGTTGCTATACTTTATCCTTATCCTTACTAATATTATAAATGCGAAAGTGAGTTAGTTTGTTTGTTACGCTTTCACGCCGTAACTACTGAACCGATCATCATGAAATTTTGATACAAGTTCTCTGGAGTACGGAGAAGGACATAGGCTACGTTTTATCCCGGGACAAAGTACTATTCCCGAGGGATCGACATTGACGCGGGCGGAGCCGCGGGCGAAAGCTAGTAATAGATAAACATTCACGGCTCAGGCCTTTCCAAAGTCGTTTTCCTTTCTGACCTGACTGGGGATTGAACTTGGGACCCTGCGATTCAAAGGTACTGATCCACAGAAGTCGAAATCCACGGACAATTTGAGTATAAATATATGATAAGCCAATCCTACAAATAAAAGCGATAGTTGAATGTTTGAACGTTTGTTACTCAGTCACGCAATCGGTCTAATAGATTTGTATCAAATTTTGGACGTGGTTTTCTTATCACCCGAATGAACACTTATACCGAAAACATGCTGATACTTTTATACCGAAAACATGCTTCTGTGGGATTTCACGTAGACGAAGTCGCGGATATTAGCTTGTCACAAATAGATTAGACGGTCAGAGGTGACATCCCCAAACGCCTTTCTGGTGGTAGCAGTTATGGCATCGGACACGCGCGCCCATCCCCCCCAGCTGCTGCTTGCTTTTCCCCAATTCATCCAAGTGAGTAGTATCCCAATACCTTCATTCCCTTCCTAGATCCAACAAATTCTTATTCTTCCCTTGCTTAAAAAGACTTTTAGTTTTACACGTTGAGCAGCAATGGAAGCCAAAGAAGTCAAAAAACTGCGCTCATCAACCCGTCTGCCAAACGTGGTGAGTGTGGCTATATCCTCCCATGGAGAGAAAAAATCCTTAGGGGAGGCCTATGGCCAGCACTGGAATTCTATTGGCTGTAATGATGATGATCATGAAAAAGATTTAAAACAGAAACCGCGAAAACACTCGTGGAATTGTTGGCTAGAAACGATTACCTGATGTATAAAAATAGAAGGTATTCAAATAATTTTACCATATGTAGGAAGCGCGTGCAGTGAGGCGCGAAGTTATTGTGTTTGCTGGTCGCGTGGGTAGCCAATACGAGTAAGGGTGGGAATACAAGTCCGTTTTTTCATCCGACTATCTGACTGTGTTGCCGTTTTAGGTATGTTGTCCCTAGATCTAGGGTAAATTGATTGTTTTTGGGAACGTCACTTTAGTAATCTTGTTTTGCAGAAAAGTACTGGAATGTAAAGAAGAGGAAGTTATACACGAAGATCTTTTTCAGTTTAAAGCGTTGTTAAAATTAAATTGCAGATTTTACAAAACCGATATTATTTCCTCCTTATGTACTTCTATTTAAAATTAAACTGTAAGGGATAACTAGAGCTCTTTTCTTCGAATCTTGGAATTCTTTCATGCAGATTAATTGAGATTCTTATTTTTTTAAAGTAACACTGAACAAATTAGATGTCCATTGCCTCTTTAAGTGCCACTAATTACTGTCGCCGGGTGTACCCCATATTGGCGATACCACATATTGAACTATGTTCAGTAATAATGGCGATACCAGAGTATCGCGATTATTACCGAATAGTTAGATTTGCTAGTTACGAGAATCTAGAACATACCACCTTCTTTTATTAAATAATTTATAAACACATTGGAAATAGTACACTTATTATTCACAGGATTTTTTGGTTAGAGTCCAAGAATAAAGGTAATAAACATTTTATATTTAGTAGAATTTATTAAATATTAATAATGCGCAGCATGTGCCGACATAATAGTCATGTATGAACTTAGGATAGTGTTCCACTGTACTAGATGTGATATTGTAAAAATTTCCTTCTTCTTCTTCTTCTTTAGCAGCCTAATTAATCCACTGCAGGATATAGGCCTCCACTGATGCACGCCATTCATTTCGGTTGTGCGCTTTTCTTTTCCATAATGGACCGGCTGCCTTGACGATCTCTCCATCGAGCCACTGGCTTTCCACGGCTTCTGTAAAACTTTCCTAGTATTTTCATTATTTTACCTATTTTGTCTCACTGCTAAGCAAAGGTCACTCCCGTTTCCTCCCACTTGTCTCTTTCTATTGCGATGTCTAAACGAGGATAAATTTGATCTCAAAAACAAATTGAATAATTCAGGTGACCCTTTCAAATATAGATGTAATAATTAAATCGTTGGCATTTTTATTGGATTTAGATTGTATAATACCTATCACGGATTAACTCAGAAATTATTTTTGGGTTCTGTTATATTCTGTAGATAAGGTAATTTTCACAATAACAAAGTTAAAGTAGTAGCAGAAAGTCACTGTAAATCCTTCTAGGTATTTGTTTACTTTTAAAATTTTACACTTTTATCAAACTTCTAAATAGCTTCTCATAATGAAAGTTTATAGTAATTAATTTTACTAAATTTAATTCATAAAATCAAATTTATTAAAAATTACAAGAAAATTATAAGTAAAAGTTATCGCGAGGCAGGATAGTTTGGCTTGTAGTAAAACCCCTTTGCAGCGCGATTGCAATCCTCTGTGGAAAGCAAGAGCCAACCCTCGATCACCAAAGATGCGCTATCGGCAAAAATCTTCGCTTTAAAGTATACCTATGTTGACCTGGTAAAACACGCATATTTTTTTTCTCAGAAGAAATATATGCACTATGTTGATTTAATGGACAATATGCTAAGTATATTTACTTTTAGATGAATGCTGCGATGCACATCGGCTTAGCGCTAGTGTGAATTGACTCTTACCATATTCGTGGGTGGCGCGTATTGCCAATACCACTAGCTAATTGCAGTCGCCGGCTTCACACGTGACCTATTACGGCGGTGACCTACAGAATTTGCAACGTGACTGCGGGAATGCAGGCGTAAGCTGCCAGCCTTTTTGCCAGCAGAGATGTGAGCGGAACTTGCTAAAAACTACTACCAAGCATTTTTACCTGAATTGTATGTGGTGAACAGCATTGAGGCGAAAAGGAAGGCTCAACTAGTCGCAACGAGACGCCGTCAAAACTATTTCATAAGTACAATTATATAAATACTAGCTTTCGCCCGCAACTCCGCCCGCGTCAATGTCGATCCCTCGGGAATAGTACTTTTCCCGGGACAAAAGGTAGCCTATGTCCTTCTCTGTACTCCAGAGAACTTGTATGCAAAATTTCATGATGATCGGTTCAGTAATTACGACGTGAAAGCGTAACAAACAAACAAACTCACTTTCGCATTTATAATATTAGTAAGGATAAGGATAAGGATTGATCTGACGTGCCTGCTGTATATACGCACGTTAAGCAATAAGGGTAACTACTGTAGTCACTAAAGAGCACATATATGAGCCAATCGGTCAGGAATAACATATTACACAGGGAATATAAATGCGCGGCAGGGTTTAAAATTATAGGATGAAAGTGAGAATGTGGAAACAAACCACATCACCGTCGAATGCCTCATTGCGGCAAAGGTTTGTAACGTACTTTTCTCAAATAATGCGCGGGAATTCAAACAAAGTAGGTAGTAATTGTTTAGTTGTGGTTTGTGGTAGAACCACGCTACCAGCAAAATTAATTTTTGCTAGAAGAATGAATGGGCTGGCTCCGGGGAAGTACCACACTCATACAGAAATCGACGTCTGAGTAGAAGTTTTACCGCTTCTATGCTTAGTTTAGTGAGTGAAAGAGTCGGAGGCCTATTCTTCCCCCACTTCTATAGGGCAGCGTTGATCGCTTACCATACCAGGGACTCGCTTGCTCGTTTGCCATTCAATACCATAAAAAAAGTAAACTTATAAAAATGTGCATTTCTTGTAAGTAAATTTATTTCCTTTCATCATCATCATCAGGTCCTTGTTTAGTCTCCACTACAGGAGCATGACCCTCTCAGTACTACTAAGGCCATACTTGGCCAGAGAAGCCAGAGGACTTGGCCTACACTCTCCACGCTGGCCAGACGGGTTGGAGAGGTCTCACAGATGTTTATAAGCTTTGTTTAGCTTGTATTTCCTAAGTCGCCTTCTACGACATCCACAGGAAGACATGGAGTGGTCCTATTCTACTCTGCCGGATACCACTCGGCTAATTATTTCCTTTGTTTTTTTTTTTAATTGTAAGCCAGTTTGAACTTTAAATAACAGCTTTGAAACGTTATGTACCACTGCCACCGTAATAGCATTATTTCGGTTCAAACTGGTAGTTCAATTTTAAATACCTGAAACAACAGATTATGAATTTAATAGTAATTTTGCTGGCCTCTAAAACACAACAGATATGGATTTTCATACATAGATATTTGGAAAAACATCTTGTTTTACAAACTACTTGTCATATTTACTTATACGAATTACACCAACGACGTGATTGCCGTGTCTTCTTGCTAGCGCAGATATGAGCGGAAATAGCTAAATACTGCTACCGAGCAGTTTTGCTTGCATTGTAATCATGAAGCGCGACAGGGTGTAAAATTAAATATCTTATTATTCTTGCTTTATTATACTATAATTTTAAATATTTTATTATTATTTTGAGGCACTGATTATAAAAAAGAATAAAAATTTACCGAGCGAGTGCAAGCTAAGTGTTTCTGCTTCAGCTTTCATATATCCCGCTGCCTGGCTGTTGTCTTCTGCAGTTCGCATTTCTCAACCGGATTCCGTTAAATTTTATGGAAGTTCAATTAGTTATAGTCCTATGTCCCCTATCTGGGGCAGAGGGCGTCCACAAAGACTCTCCATCTCGATCTGTCTTGAGCTATGCGCTTAACTTCACTCCAGGTCTTGCCGATTTTTTTAATTTCGTCGAGAACGGTACGTCGCCAGGTCTGTTTAGGTGGAAGTTTAATAATTACATTGATTTTTTATCCATTCAGTTTTTTGATTTTTTCAAAATGGCGGAATTCATTCGAAAGTGCTATTAGGTATGTCGCTAGGACCTTATGTTATAAGACACGCCAGCTTTACGGCTCACAGAGCGTGTAGCAATGTAGATAATTTTAGCGAGTAACACTAAGAACTTTTAAAATTTAAAATTAATTTAATAATAACACTTTTGCTTCTTTCACTTTGAAAGTTTTGTAACTAGGCAACCCATTTACGCGAAAAATCCGAACAAGCCTGAAAATGTTTTAGTTTGTTGATGATAATATAATGAGGCCTAGATAGCTTTCACATTGAAACAACTGAATAAGGGTGACATTACAATATTTGTCACGGTCGGTATCGAGTTTATTGAAAGAGAATTGGATGAAATTGGCTGTAGATTTATGTAACGCAGTCACGAAAGCATTGACGTCTATATTCAAAGTACTTTCCAAATTGCTTTCGAAGTTGATCATGAATTTCAGCTTGTTGCAATATCAAAACAAAAAATAAACAAGTTGTTATTTTGTTTTGGAATCAAGCTAATATATGTAGCTCCATTCAATGTTTTGTCAAAAACGCTAATATACACAGAATTATTGTAAATTATTTCCTGGCAGATCCTCTTTATATCAGTTGATCTTTGCTCTCGTTGTAATAATCACTCTTCATAATTACTGATATTTGGTGCCTTTTGGGTGATATATAGGTAAGTATACTATAAACAGTTAAATACACACACATAAATGTATCAAAGTGCTGATAACATAGCTAAATATTCGGTTCGATGTTATTAGGCTGTTACCCGGTAATACCTATGTTATTCAAGTATCGAATAGGTAACCTAATATCGTCGTATTATGTTCTTCAGCGCTTATAATTATGTTACGATTTACTGTTTACGCTTATAATATATTTGTTGCACCTCTAGTTTTATGGTTCGAGCCTTTCATTCATTTCCATGACCTATTTAGCGAAGTACTGTAATACATTTATGAGGAAAGAAATGCATATTCTGTACATAAGTAACTCGTATATTTCTTTTCAGTCTATTTTATTTATGTTTCAATTATTTATGGAAAGTTAGGAGTGGTGGAGTGTTCTATTTTTAGAGTTGATATATGATGTAATTTTTTATTATGTAAGTTTCTTTATTCCACCATTACTCCTAAATGCTTGAATAGATTTGGAAATATGGGTAATCATCGTTGGAATCTTTACAACTACAAAAGTATTTTTTTGGAAAGGCAGTCGTTATTTTAATACTATTGTCGACAACGCAAGGTAAACATAACAAAAGCTTTCTAAATACGATAAGATCCAACTTAGCTTTTGTCCTACCAACGAAATTAGAGATTTTCAACGGACTAAACTGTGACCCACTTCCTAATGCAATAGGAAGCTATGTAATAAGACTGTTAATGCGAACAAGAATCCGAAATCCCTGAAAAAAATATTTAAATAAATGAATCAAATTTCCAACAGATACCGCAAGATAAATTAATAGCTACTTTTTTAAGACGATAATACCTATTGTGTTCTATTTTCTCCTAAAAAAATCAATGAATACTATTAATAGAAATCAGGTACATATTAACAAATCGAATCAAATAAACCGATCTCTATTGCTTGTGGTTTATTTATTTGGGATTAATTGCAGGAAAAATGTACAATCTTTTAGGGATACTGCTTCAGACATTAAAATATTGGCAGGGAGTTCAGAATCACACTGCATTATGGCTTTATTGTAATTAGGATAGAGACAATATCCCTGATGCAATTATACCCAGCTAAATTTAGTTTCTAGTACAAGTACTAGTCCAGCTCGGCGGATTTGGTTTGTTAATATGTAGCTAATCATTATGGTGATGATGATGATGAAGCAAGCTTAAAGCTCAAGTTTTACTTCATATTAAAAAGTAAGTTAATAAGACAGTTTTTAATCTAAGAGCACTAACATCTCATTGTACAGAAATGCTCGTAAGTGTACTCGAACAGCAGGGTCAAACAAATCAAAACAAGAACCAATCTATCTTTTGTATCCCCATAATGTAACTTCTGACCTAAGACTATTTCTTAGACCTAGTGAGAGGCAATAATTGATCTAATATATAGTACAGAGAGCAAACTGATAAGGCATCCGCGCGGAATAACGAGGTGAAGCAAATCACAATGCATCGTTCCCGTGAGTAATCACTGATCTGAAAATAATTCCTACACCCAGTGAACGTGTAAGCATGGCAATTACTTCTCTAACACCTCATAGTACAGAAATGAACAGTAAGCAAACTGGAAAGGCATCTGTATGGAACGACGAAGTCGAGAAATCAAACTACAACAATCTTAGACATATACATACTTTAATGTAGCCACTATCAGTGAAAATTCTTACACGTAGAGTGCTAGTTATCGATGCTGTTACTGATCTTACATCTCATAGCAGTGGTCGGTTCCAAAACGCTAGTAGTTTGTAGCTTTTGAACAATAATGAATAATTTGAATATAATTTAATAAGTATTATCTAAAATGTAAATTGACGACTGAAAAAGTGCCCGAAAAGGCCTATTTTCTGAATCAATCTTTGAATCATAGTACAGAAATAAACAGTCACTAGTTAATAGATTCAGGTGTTACTTTGCGGAAGTCAAAGTTACATTTACTTTGAGACAATTTACTTTGCGTGCTTCCGCCACCAGTTAGTTCATGCAAACTATTGCTGGCCAGCGCCCACCCACTACTGTTAGTCCCTTCATACCCGCCACCAATAGTTGATGCATGCAACCCTGGTCGATACTGCTGCATCCGTTGAGGCTGCAGCAATGTCGGCCGTCGTGCTCGCGAAGCTTGTCATTCGAACGATCAACATCTAGGTTTCACTTGTCATTCGAACGATCAACATCTAGGTTTCACTGCCTGAAGATGCCTCGTGTAGAGGCGAAACACGTGTCGCGAGCACGACGGCCGACATTGCTGCAGCCTCAACGGATGCAGCAGTATCGACCAGGGTTGCATGCATCAACTATTGGTGGCGGGTATGAAGGGACTAACAGTAGTGGGTGGGCGCTGGCCAGCAATAGTTTGCATGAACTAACTGGTGGCGGAAGCACGCAAAGTAAATTGTCTCAAAGTAAACAGTCACTAAACTATAAAGGCATCCACGTGGAACGACGAAGTCAAGCAAATCAAACAAACATTCGTCAATATATCCATGCACTGCACGGGTCTGAAAAAACCTAGCGTGCGAGTTAGCCAGGCATTTTCTGGTCCAACACTTCATAATAGAGATATGAATTAACAAACTTAAAAGGATTAACATGGAACAAAGAGGGCTAGCATATCAAACGACAACGAATCATCGATCAACCCACATGTCCCGTAATGTAACCACTGGTCTGAGAACAATTCTAAAACCTGTGAGCGAGTTAGCGAGTTAGATACTGGTTTAAAACCTCAAAGTACAGAAACATATAGTGAGCCAACTGGAGAGGCATCCACATGGAACGACGAGGTCGAGCAAATCAAACAACAGCCAATCGTTCCCACATGTTCCTTAATGTATCCACTGATCTGTGAACACACGATCCACCGAGCGGCTTAATTACCGATCTGCTATATCAAACTCGCTCGCCATGTACTTACAGTTATTAAATTAAATATTTTAGAGATACAATTTTGAAACGCCGCAGACTGTATGAGCTCCGGGATTTTGAGACTAAATTGAGTTTGTATTTTTAATATTAAGAAATGCTCTGCAGAAGCAGTTCATATTTGATTACTTTAAATCTACTGAAATATTTCAAAATGTTATCTAAGTAGCAATTTTTAAATTGGTATTATGTTTCAACATAACTTCATCTGTACCTACTTATGAAATTTTTGTTGTTCGAGTATACATAGTTTTACTGTCATAGTCATACAAACAAATCTAACATAACAATGTAAAATACCGTTCTGTATGCCGCATTTTCTATACATATCTCAAAACGTTTATACAAATTTTATACACGGTAAAGTTTTGATCGTTTTAGACCCTAAATGAGTGATTCAGCCCGTCAATATGAACAACTTTTCCTATGGAACCAATGCTGGGAACTAAAAAATTTGGACATTTCCTTACAAAAATGGTCAATTTGTATGGAACTGTAAAAAATAAATAAACGTGTTCCCAGCAATAGTCTCAAAAAAAATAGTTCATATCCACTGGCTGATCACTCCTTTAAGGTTCCAAAAGGATAATGATAATAATTACACTTTATTGCACCATTAAAACAAATCACACAATGAGAAAGAAGAAATCAAACACTTCAAATAAACAAATAATGGGTACAAAGGCGGACTTATCGCAATATGCAATTTCTTCCAGCCAACCTTTTGGTAATCATCAAAGGATCAAAATTTCAGCGTGCATATGTGAATGAAACATATCTATATTATTTGATGGTTACGTTGTACTTCATTCTTTTTGTGATCGGAGTATCTCCAAACATATTCCGATCATGGAAAGAACGCAACGAAATAGAATACATCAAATTTAGAGAAAAATTAGAGAACTATCGAGTCTAATCGAAACCTATATCGGATTATATCGGCGCCGGTTTTCCCAACAGTTTAAAAAAAACTGACTGTACAAAAAAACACTTAAATTTACACTAATATTATAAAGAGGAAATATTTGATTGTTTGTTTGCATTGAATAGGCTCCGAAACGACGGGGCCGGTATGAAAAATTATTTCATCATAAGAATCCTACATTATCCCTGATGAACATAGGCTATAGATTAAATACCCTTTGAAACCCAGACGGGCCGCTAGTAATAAATATAGAAAAGGAAAGGCTAAGATATCAGTACTCTTGATATCAAATATTTACTAGACTATTGTGTGCGACTACTTTGAGGATAAAGATTTAAAAATACAAGGAGCGCTCCGGGCTGATGTCTGAATTAAATGAAGCGGCAGCTTGCGAATTCAACTACAATGCACTGAAAAATTAATTTTCCAGTTGCATAAAAATTGCAAAGCGTCCCATATAAAAATGGGAGTAAACCGAGGTATGGTCGAAGCAGCGGAATATAAACTTTTCAATCTTTAAACTTTGTAGTATTCAGTTTTAACTTGTCAAGATGTTAACTAAGTGATCAATAAATAAATATATTGTAACTCGTTTCTTGTATATTACACTCATGTACAAACATTTGTCTGCAACAATCTGTATATTTATGTCTGAAGAACATGAAAAGTACCTATCTTATGTAATAACTTAGGATATGTTTGTTGAGCGCCAAGTTTCATCCAAAGCAGTTCAGTATGTTTGCGCAATAACAAACATCAAATTTTCGTATAATTAACTTTCCTAACGTTACATGCCAAACTGAAATTGTTTATCCGCTTCATGCCACAAGTACCTACTCAACCGAACGAGTTATTCCGTATTCATCCCACGTATTCTCATCCCAGGTGTTTCAAAATTCTGCACTCATCCCAAATTTTAATTCCTTACTCATCCTTTGTTTTCTCATCCCATGGTTTTGTAATCTTTATTCATCATGTAATTTTGCATAGTCTTTGTCACAAGCATTGACATGTTATGTATACACATTTGTTCATAAGTTAATAGATAAGGTTTAAAGTGGAATACAATTGTATACAGCGTGTAAATTAATGTACCTACTCTCGACATTCCCTTAAAGGTGCGACTCAGCCCAATGAGCAACTTTTCCTATGGGACCAATGCTGGGAACTAAAAAAATCGGTATTTCCATACAAAAGAATTCTGCCTCTACGCCGGTTGTACATATGTCGTAATTTTTTTTGAGTTCGCATCGTTGTCCCCATAGGAAAAGATGTTCATTCATATTAGTGGGCTGAATCGCCCATTTAAGTGTTAATTCGCTGTATACTTATATCAATGCTCGTGATTGTACAAAGAGACCGCTAAGCCTTTATCAAGATAATATGAGCGAAGCTACGGGAAAAAGGCTGAAGTGAATAAATATATAAATATATACGGACAAATCACACAGATTGAGCTAGCCCCAAAGTAAGTTCGAGACTTGTGTTATGGGATACTAACTCAACGATACTATATTTTATAACAAAAAGACCCAGGCCAATCTGAAAAAGATCATTTTCCATCTTGATCTGACCGGGGATCGAACCCGGGGCTCTCGTGTCGCAGGCTGGCGTGTTAAACACTGCGCTACGGAGCTCGACTGAATACCAACAAAATAAAAACTAAACTACCTATATAAATTTATAACATAAATAGTCATTTTATAACATAAATCAGTTTTGGTGTCTTAACACAACACAAATATTTTGATGACTAACTGCCGTATTTCATTTACACCTTTCGTGCGCGTCCAAATTCCCTTCTACAAAGGAGCAATCACACGCCGAACAATATGGGGCTCCTAAATATTATATTTCAAAGGAAATTTCCTTTACTCGAGTCTGGTAGGGCTAAGCCGACCTTTTCCTTATTCACGCGTGGTGTTATGATTGTGTACTATACAGAACATTAGCAGTTTCCTTTTTGATGAGAATCAAATTATTTTGATCCCTTTTTAGTTAGCTTTGTAAGACTTATTACAGTTGAGATGATGTGATAGCGCGCAGTATTTTATGACTAGCTTTCGCCCGCAGCTTGCTCGCGTCAATGTCATTCCCTTGGGAACAGTACTTTTCTGGGATGAAAGGTAGCCTATGTCCTTCTCCGTACTCCAGAGAACTTGTATGCAAAATTTTATGATGATCGCAGTCTATAGGAACTTAACTTTCTGCATGAATATAATTTCAAGATCAAGAACCCAAAAACTAAGAGTTAAAAACCCATAACACATAAATTTGGTTCATAATAAAAACTTAAGCGGGACTATCAACGGGTACTTTTTCATGGTGCAGTAAACATAAAAGAAAGCAGCTTTACGAAATCAGTTAAGGGACACATCACGCAAATACAAAGTCAGGGTTCAAAATAGACGGTTTTAATTATACTAGCGGTCATAAACATTTTTTATAGGTTTATAAAGTGACCTATTACGTCCAAAATGTAACTCCGTGAAGTAGTCAACCTCGGTCACGAAGGACTAAAACGGGCGGGCGGGCACGCGAACCGAATAATGAATTTTGTTTATTATAATTGTAACACACTATCTTGAGTGTGTTTGCCTTGATTTATTGAGCAGAATTAATGAAGGTTTCTTATAGGTCAAAGGATTAGGTAAACAGCGTAGTAGCTTTTTATGACATAAACATGGTACGTACTCTTATTAATTTGTTTTAATAATTTATATTATTAAATTGACCATTGTTCTTACGTATCGCTGACTTAATTAGTAAGAAAGTGTTATTTGAGTTAATTCACACTATCATCTACTAGAAGTACATAATTTTTCAGTTGTATCTATTACCTACACCCATACAAGATAAAATACATATACATACATTTATGTCGAAGTGGCCTACAATACTTACCGATTTATAAAACAAAAAGTTTTGGCCTTTAAGAGCCCGCCATATGCAGCGTGGCGGTACAAACGCGGATGGTCTAAACGCGTTGGCTACTTTGGATATTTTCGTTTTTCAGGAATATTCAAGGTTTATTCGAAAAAGAAAAACATATGATGGCTGCCTTATTTTTAATGTATTTGGTGAATAATGCTATATACCGAGTAAATTAGACGTGATTTGGAGGCAACTTTGCAATTTTTTTCTATCGAGAAAATTTAACGCAATCGTGTTTTTGAGTCATATAGTTACCAGAGTTAGTCCTGAACTTTGCTGCATTTTTATTTCAACTTGAGTATTTAATTATTATTGATATAACAGTCAATCATGCAAAGCAGTGTGAGGTAGTACGGGCCCTTAAGGCAAAAGATGAGAGTTGCTGCTTTCCAAAGGTTTTGTCTTAGATTGGCCCTTCAGGCTATGCATGCACGTCTGTATTACATATTATCATCAGGTCTTATTAGTCTCTACTGCAGGAGCATGACCCTCTCTGTACTACCAGATATACCATACTTGGCCAGAGTAGTCAGAGGATTTGGCCTACACTCTCCTCGCTGGCCATTGATCTTCAAGAGCTGTGTTTAGGTTGTGTTGTTGCCTCTTACGACCTCCATGGGAAGACTAGAAGTGGTCCTATTCTCTAATGCATGCACGTTATCGTGGCCTATCAAGCAATATGAGAGTTTGCTGCGTCTCCAAGCCTTGCGCAAACAGGCAACGCCCAAAGCCAGAGTCCGTCCCTCCTGGGGGCCCTTTGGTGATGTTATCTATACTTATAGGCTGAGGGTACTCTGTCCTCGCCTCAAGCGCTCGGTGAAGCAGCAGAAGCTCATTTTAAGCTAGCTACATAAATGACTATTCATAAAAACATCAAGATGCAAACTCCAATAGCTATCAAACTTTTAATTCAACTTCTAGCTAGACCAAGATTTCTAAAACATAAGTAAGCTCAAAGTTTTGTTCGAGGACATAATACATCAGCGCTAAATGCCAAGATGTCAGAAGCCGGCTTGCGTGCGGCCGATAGCGAATAACAGGACCTGCGACACTTAAGAAAAAATAATACCTATTATAAAATGGAGTCACAAATACTTACCTTAGTTTAATATATGACCAACATACCATTTAATAGGATACTTAAGTATAAAAGTGGAGATTGATCCGGGATCTAGCTATTCTGCTACTTGTCTGTAGTGTGTGGAACTAGTGTGGAACTATATTTTCAAATGCATGTCATGTTGTGTGTACACGTTTTAGGGTCACAATCTAGCGCAGAACTTATGTATACTACCTTTATTAAGTGATTTTTTGTTGTGTTTACCCAAATAAATAAAAAAAAATAGATTAGGAAGGGTACTTTCACCATTATGCTTAGGTATCGCCTAGTCTCTCTAATGTAAAAAGCGTTGACAGTAATAATTACACCAAATTAATATGGCATATACTTGCTGTAATGTTTTCAACAGAGTTATGGTGGAATAATAAAACTAACATACTAACATATTGACCTTCATACATAAATAAACTTTCAAAAAATACAGACTATTCAGAAATTAAATAAGTAAATAAAAAGTCCTTCAATTTGTTAGATGCTTAATTATATTAAAAGTCTAGTTTTTAAATTAATTAGAGTTGTCTGAATGGTACTTGAAACTCTTTACCCCACGACGCTGTTAATAAATATTATGATATCGTTACATGGCAAGGGTATAGTTGCACGATAATCAAATTATAAATTGACGAACTCCTTAATATAAACAACTTTATCAATGGGACCAACCCTGTACAAAATTGAAATTCTTCATTTTGATGGGGCTCGTTAAATATCTGAGTCGGTGTTCAGTTTTCCAACCACTTATAATATCAAAACTGATAATTGAAATACATTTTCATTTTATAATAATTGCCTATTGTCACCATATTCTCCTATTGAGATAGTTTCAATATATTTTTATGACAAGGTGTTTATTAACATAACAAAGGTTGTCCAATGGAATTGTCAGTGGCAGAGACAGCTGGCATCGTCACGAATTAGGACAGGGCCACACGACTGTTTTCTAAACGACGTGCCAGTGATGGACATGACAAAATGTCTTCAGGTAATTAAGGCTACCCTTTTTTTACGTAATGCTGAAGTGTGGTTAAATGCGAAGTGCCACAATCGAGGCCTGTATTATACCCAGTAGAAATTTCGTCCATTATAATAAATTCATAGCTGTGGAAGGTTTGCCCGCGCGGAATCTGAGGAAGCTGTATTAATATTTGCGTTAGCTGGTACGTCATAAGCTATAGATTCTTGCTTGCAGATGCTATAACAGGAGTTGATCGTCATACATACCATTTCAATCTGTCTATAGGCAGCTTGAAAAATAAAACTACTATTAGCCTAAAGGCTAATAGTAGACTTTTTACTATTTAGGTAAAGTTCCCAAACAGAGAGACTCGCCCTTTTAAGGAGGCCTAGAGAAATATAAAACCCAAATTTTCAAACATTCGAAGTTTTTTAGATCAAACAATTCCTTGCTAATTTCAAAGTTGCCTCTCTTATTTACTAAATGCAAAAACGGTTATTAACGCGAACATTCTGATGATGGTCATTGGACGACAGGACGTCGTTGTCCCGTAAATACTGTCGGTGTAACCCGGCTGAAACTTCTGTAGAAAAAGGTAGATATGTTTGCATTAAATCCTGATTTTGCATTAAGTATGTAAATATATGCAACGCGAAAGTTTAAAAGTTGCCTCTCTTATTCTAATAATAATAATAAAACCATTTATTTCAGATAATTACATACATATTATGTTAGTAAATAATTATAAACTTATTCTAGGGTTACTAACGTTTTAAATTAAATTGATATAAATTGGCCTCCAATGATACTCCTGTGCTACAAATATTGGTAGCCAGCAGCCGGAGCATGACGCTGCATCCAACGACATAACAAAGGGGAGTCCGATCGGTCGGCCAACACGCTCAGAATGGCGATCAGATTACTTTTCGAATGAGTGTTCCTATTTTCAAATTAAAGGGAGGAGAGTATTAATACATCATTTATAATCTAGAAAGTCTCGGCAAAAAAAGGTTGGGAAACCCTGGCCTAAAGAAAGAAAATCCTTTTTATAAATTCGGAATAAACCTATGTCACATGCGCCGAAAATGTGATGTTTTGTTTCAAATGCAAATAATTGTTTTTCAAGTTGCTTTGTTTTCATTTGGCATATGGACAACAAACTCAGTGGAAATCACGTCACGAAATTATAGGTCGGGTCTTTTACCCGATTTCTTTCTTTTTTATTTGTATTTTTATTTATAAATTTGTAGTAAATATCTTTCTTTATTCAGTATGTATCTGACTGGTTTTGATGCCATTAAGAGGTTACATGTTAAAGGAGAATATAAAATCGTAAAAGTTATTAGTAAATTAATCAGAGAAACGCAGAGAAAAATGCAAAATGGAACGTGAATAAAATTATGGTGTTCATGAATCTACTGCAATCTCAATTAAATCACCTGGAAGTTGTGAAATAATCAAACTTCTAAGCCTACACAATCAAAAGATACAGCTGTTTATGCCTTTAACTTATGTAACCATGCTATCTTTCAAGGAATAAATGATTTATGATTATGATTTATGCCGCAAATTTTCGACATTCGCAAGGGAATCAAAAGCTACAGGGTTGTACGGTGCAGGCAATGGTGTTAGCCGATACACCGTACAAGAAGTGTCGTGCTGTTAGGTGGCAGATGATGTTGCGGAGATACAAGACCACGTCACATAGTAAACTGCTTTATTGTGTTGTCTTGATATGTTACATCTTGCTTGGGCGTGACGGGTCCTTTCTCGTTGTTGTTTCCGATAGTATCTCGAAAATGATAATATTTTGATGATAATTATAGTGTTAAAACAGCTGACACGCGACCCACTTGTATGTAGCCGGGTGCCGCTGATTTGTGCGAGGTAAGCTCGTACAGGGTACTTCCCGTGAACTCAGAATCTTGAAATTAGGTACGATGCAACGTCTCATACAAAGCATAGACAAAGGAAAAATAGCATAAATTTTTAGTTACATCATCCTTATCCTTACTAATATTATAAATGCGAAAGTGAGTTTGTTTGTTTGTTACGCTTTCACGCCCTAACTTCTGAACCGATCATCATGAAATTTTGCATACAAGTTCTCTGGAGTACGGAGAAGGACATAGGCTATCTTTTATCCCGGGAAAAAGTACTGTTCCCGAGGGATCGACATTGACGCGGGCGGAGCCGCGGGCGAAAGCTAGTAAAAAAATATTTTTAATAATTTTAACTTATTAAAAGATAATGCGGAACCCTTTGTGCGCGAATCCGACTCGCACTTGGCAGGTTTTTTTATATGAAAGATTATAGTTTTTGTATAGAGTGTTATATAATCGCGACTAATAAGACAAGCGACTCGTTCTATTATTACTAATATCACCTTGATATATTGAAGATTCCAAAATTCCAATTACTCAGCACAGAATTTTAAAATTAGTTCAGTGGTTTCGAGGAATGCCATCAAAATGTAATAAAAATACCTCAGGAGTAATCTCCGTCATTCATAGTGTAGCCGTAAAGTCGAAAGTTATTGAAATCATTATTGTACTTATTTCATAATATGTACAATATAACTATACTAAAATAATACTAATTAACTTATAATACTAATAATAATTAAAATTAATTAAAAAGTATAATTATTTACAAATTATATAGTCCCTGCAAACCGTCATTCTGCAACAAAGTGCCCAAAAGGCTGGCAGCATTGCCACGTTGGATGGCAATGCTTATCCTTTGAGCCAGGTAATTGCCAGCCTTTTGGTCGCGTCTTATTGTACTTATTCTTTTTATGTCCGACGTCATTCAGTTTAGTCATTAACAAGATCGAACAATAAGTAGGTATTACTGCCTTCGTACTACTACGTAATCCTATTTAGTACCTACGACTTCTAAAATGTAGGTCTTCCGAAGAGGTCTTCATCTAATATATCTGTGTGAATTTGATACATATTTTCAGAGAAGAATAAAGAAAATATTCTGTACATTCGTGTATATTTTTAGGGTTCCGACCAGGACCTTATTGATATCGCTCTGATGTCCATCTGTCTGTCTGTACGTCCGTTATACGTATCTCATGAACCTTGACAGTTGAAATTTTCACAGATGAGGTATTTTTATTGCCGCTATAACAACAAATACAAAAAAAAAATAGAATAAAATAAATATTTAAGGGGCTCCCATACAACAAACGTGATTTTTATGCTTGTTTTTGCTCGATATTGATAACAGCAGCAAGTAGACGCTTGAAATATTCACTTTAAAAATAAATAATTAAATAAAATGAAATTAATATAAAAAGCGGGCTCCCATACAGCAGACATGATTTTTTTGCCGTTTTTATAGATAACGGTACGGAACCCTTCGCGCGCGTGTCCGACTTGCACTTGGCTGGTTCTTTTCTTAAAGTTGTACATGTATTTCTTTTTGTGTAATGAGCTGAGGCTACTCAAGAAGGGTTGGAGACAGGCAGGCGGCCAGCCTTAATAACTTAGCCGTATTACATTAATAACATTAGGTACAATATGAGTGCTAAAAAAACCCCGGGCTCTGAATCACACATGAAGATGTTAATGATAGATGATGATGACAGAAGAGGTACTTTTATGAGGAGCCTGATGGCCTAGTGGGCGTGAGAATAATTAACGCTTACGCAGGTTAAGCAGGGTGACCGCAAGTAGCACAATATCTCGAGCTCCTCCGTGCTTTGGAATGCACTAATGGCAGATGCCATTTCACAGCTTGAAAAATCTGATACCAGTGTTGGGCACTTACACACACGAAAAACAAAAGTAAACATGTTGTGATGGTATCTTTTGTAGTAATTCTTACAAAGGTAACAGAAGTATTAAAAATCTGAGGAATGAACAATGAATAAAACGAACTCAAAGATTCGTAGCGACATCTACTGGTTGGATTTTCAATCTCTACGTAGCTTTTCGCCCTACAGCCTTTTCAGCAAGGGCGGTTTCATTCTACGAGTCGTTCCTATGTGTCGATGCTAAAAACCGATAGATGGAGCCACTAGTCTGAAAGTGGTATAAAATAGGCTACCATTTTTATGTATGTACAATGAATGACACATAAAGAAAGTTTGCAATTGTTTATGGTCATTAAGCATTATTTATCTAAGCCAGGGGGTGTCATTCCCTACTGCCTGTCCGGTGGTTGAAGATATGGCTACGGGTACGCGCGCCCGGCTCCCCGAGTTGCTACTTACACATCCCTAATTCATCCTAGTGAGTAGTATCCCAAATAAATAAATAAATAAAAATGGACAAATCACACAGATTGAGCTAGCCCCAAGGTAAGTTTGAGACTTGTGTTATGGGGTACTAACTCAATGATACTATATTTTATAATAAATACACATATAGATTAACATCCAAGACTCAGGTCAATCTGAAAAAGATCATTTTCCATCTTGACCTGACCGGGGATCGAACCCGGGCACTCTCGTGTCGCAGGCTGGCGTGTTAACCACTGCGCCACGGAGCTGTCAAACATAAATACCTTTAACCCATTTCCTTAACCCAATAAACTTTCTACCCTATCCTCGCTTAAAAACGGTTTGGATGGGCAGCAGCATCGGAATCTTTATAAGCCAAATAAACTGCGCTCACCAACTCGTTTGCCAAGCGTGGTGAGTATGGCAACATTTTCCCATGGAACGAAAAATCCTTGGGAGAGGCCTTTATCCAGCAGTGGACATTTGCGGCCGGTATGATGATTATTTATCTTCACAGTCAATGAACTGCAATTAAAAAGAAAAAAACTAGTATCTAGACAACGCTACGAACATTATCATAACTTATATCTAAATTTGATGGTACTTACTATAAGCGAGCTCCGTGGGCGACACGGGGGTTCCCGGGTTCGATCCCCGGCCAGGTCAACATGGAAAACGATCTCTTTCAGATTTACCTGGTAATATAAAATTGATCTATCTATCTATTACAAAATATAGTATCGTTGAATTAGTATCCTCCGACACAAGTTAACTATATACTGTGGGGCTAGCTCAATTTGTGTGATATGTCCCTACATATTTATTGATTTATTTATAGAAAGAAAATATACATATTTATATTCTAAAAAAAGCACAAAAAAATAATATTTTTGCTTTGGTTTGGATAATTTACTAAATTGTAATTAAATTTCTTATCATGACATTTTTTTTACTAGCTATTTATGTCCCACAAAAGCAAAGGCAAAAGCCTCCCTTTATTTTTTATCATGAACATAAATAGGTTTAAATATTTTCAGGGAAAATATATGTCATAATACATGACGTGGTCTGCCATGGTGAAAATAACCCTCAATTGGGACCAATTTAGGCTTCTGGTATGGTTTTTAATTATAGAGGGCAACACTCATTTCCGCCGGATAGGCTTTTCGACGTTGGCTTATGGGTCTGTCGAGGGCAATCTCATATAAAGGCTCAACTTTCTCGGACTTTCCTTATGCAATATAGCCAAATTACGCTTTTATCCTTTATAGAGCGGATAAATCCTTGGCATTGCAATGGATGGAAGGAAATGCTTTTAAAATAAGAAAGAATCTCTGACCTATTGATATACTCTATTCATGATACGTGCACAGTATCACGTCTTTTACCCTTGCGGGGTAGTCAGAGCCTAGGTCTTTAAGACCTATTGCTACATTTAGCATGTTGGAGGGCGTGTAGATGGAAAACGGAATCAAAATAATGATGGGTACGCATATAAAAATACATTTATCCATAAAATATAACAATAGAACAACTTTTTGGGAACAATGCTGAGAACACAAAACATTTATAAACAAAAAAAAATCAATCGATATCGAGCAAAAACAAGCAAAAATATCATGTTTGTTGTATGGGGGCCCCCTTAAATATTTATTTTATTCTATTTTTAGTATTTGTTGTTATAGCGGCAACAGAAATACATCTGTGCAATGGTGCATTCCGGGAGTGCAGAAGGTAAAACTTATCGTGGTAGAAAAAGAGGGGGTTATTACTTCCTCTCCTACGCTGCGCCGGCGGTTGCAGGTCACGTGTCCGTCTTACGAATTTTCGATCAAGTCACGTGTCCTGATGCGAGTTAACATTTTTTCATCATCATCATCATCAGGTCTTTTTAGTCTCCACTACAGGAGCACGACCCTCTCTGTTCTACTAGAGCCATACTTGGCCAGAGCAGCCAGAGGACTTGGCCTACACTCTCCACGCTGGCCAGACGGGTTGGAGAGGTCTCACAGATGTTTATAAGCTTTGTTTAGCTTGTATTTCCTAAGTCGTCTTTTACGACATACACGGGAAGACTTGGAGTGGTCCTATTCTACTCTGCCGGATACCACACGGCGAATTCTCTCATGGTCTATTGGTATGTTTCTCAGATTTTTGCCCATTCCTTCGAACGGCTTTTAAGCACGGGAGGAGAAGCACATTAAATGTTTTATCTTATTTCCAAGACCAGCCAGCCTATTTGCTAACTTAGTGTACAACGTTTTGACTGTCACTTCAAAATACATTACGTTTTATATATCTTAAATAAAAATAGTCAATCATACGAAAGCCGCAATGTATTTTGAAGTGACTTTCAAAAAGTTGCACACTGAGTTAGCAAATAGGCCGGCTGCATGGAAGAGAGTATGTATTATGAAATCGAATTGAGGGCGAAAAGCAATATCCTAGGATGCACTGAGCCCGTGTAAAGCACGCCGACATGATAAAATTATTACGGATATGGAATATGGGCCCAAAGGAATGCCTCAAATATTGACGCAGCACGTAATATAGTGTATCTCTCATCATCTAACTAATATTATAAATGCGAAAGTGAATTTGTTTGTTTGTTACGCCTTCACGCTCTTTCTACTGAACTGATCGTTTTGCAATTTTTCATACTCGTTGTCTGGGATACAGAGAAGGTAGTGTACATTTTATTTCGGAGAGATACTGTTCCCGAGGGATCGACATTGACGCGGTCAAAGCCGCGGGTGAAAGCTAATAAAATTATAATTAAAAGGGTTTTTTTGTAATAATACATACATATAATTCATAGAAGTATGATTTTTTTTTTAAATCTATGCATATAATAAACATCCTTACCGGCTAGATAGAGACTTAGGCCACGTTGAGCGTTTGTGTGTGCACACACACGCACACACACGTTTGCAACGAATGTTTGAATTTGAATACACGAAAACTAAAAAATCAGTGAATCGCGCCATCATTCCAGGAAATATGAAAGTATGAAACAAGCGTGTAAATTAAATTTTTGTTTGGTTTTGGGTAAGGAAGAGCGTTCAGTTTTAGATTAGATAATTTCTACTGATATACTAGGGTTCTATCTCCGGCCAGATTACGACGGAAAATTATATTTTTCAGATTGGCCTGGGTCTTAGCTGTTTTTTATATGAGTATCTATCTATTAAATGAGGTCCATTTATATTAGGCGCAAATATTTTAAGGGCTGGCTCTCATATGTCAAAGATATGGTTAATTAGCAAATTTGAAAAAAGTCGAAACGAAAATAAAACTAGTTCTAAACTTTAGATTTGAAACTACTGAGAAAAAAAAATCTCACTAGTTCCATGGAACTGTTTGCCAATGGAACTAGTGAGATGGTCAAATTTGACATTAAGATCTGTTTGAAATTTCGAATTTCGAATGATGTTTGTTTGCAGACGTGTGCGTGAAGCATAGATTTAAAAAAAAATTGCATTCATACTTCTATGGCATGACTATTTTGCGTCTCAATATGTTTAAATACTTTAGTAATTGCATTACATTTCTCAAGGGCCTATTCTGATTATTCTTAGATCCGTGGTACTGGGTGGTTATTACATTATGTTCGGGCACAAATTATAAAAAGCTTATCTGGCTCAGTATGGGCTACGCCGGTCCGGGCTATAAATCGTGAGGTAATAACGCCGATTCCTTCCGCCTCATTTTTTACCGACTGGCCTGAAGTACATAGCATAAATTATCAGTGGAAAACAAAAAAGAATGTGAATCCGGTCCAAGAAACGTATGATTTAAGATTATTCTGTTCCCGCGATTTCGTTCGTATAATGCCTAGTGTTTTTCTGATTATTATAATCTACGAATATGTACGAGTACATATTTGCGTGAAGTTTCCACTTGAATACTGTCACAGAAATATATAAGGGATACTACTCTATTAAAGAAATAAGATATAGTGAAAAAAAATCCACGCAGGCACGAGTTGAACCAGTGACTTGGTCTTTCTACGACCAATGTTTTACCAATAAAACTATCGCGCTTTGATCATACACGTCCAATATCTTCACCACATCCCATTTGTCTTATACTCATTAGAGCTTGCATCGCCTAACACAACTATCCCACTATTACAAGATTAATATAAAATTTTATTTTATCTAATTTTTTATAAAGTTAAATAAAAAAAAAGAGGAATAACGATAAAATTAGTATATAAATGTGAGGTATTTGATTGAACTCATTTTACAATTAAGTTGAAACGAATGTGTAGGCCAAGTATGGCCCTAGTAGTACAGAGAGGGTCGTGCTCCTGTAGTGGAGACTAAAAAGGACCTGATGATGATGATGATGAATGTGTAGGAAAACCATATTTTAGTTCTTTTTTGCATTTACAATGCTATTCTGATGTACTCTAATTAAATATGTTTAGACGTGAAGGTTGGTAGCGCAGTAGCTTAATTAGTAAAGCATTGATCGTACAGTGACCAAGTCGCTGATTTGAATCCTGCCCTTGTGGAAATATTTCACCATTAATTATTAATTTAATTAGAGTGTATCGGAATAGCATTGAGGATACAAAAAATACTCATAAAATTTTGATTCATCGTTGTTTTGTTTTGAATTTAAAATTTATCTAATAATGGGGAATGATCCAAATCTATTTGATTATTTATCAAATAAATATTTGACATTGGTAGCGGGCATGAAGGAACTAACAGCAGTCACGGTAATACCATTACTGTGCAGCAGTGGTTGGGCGCTGAAAATGAAATGAAATAGAATTTTATTCAAATTTGGATATCATGCATCTCTTTCTGAACGTCATATTATTATTTTTAATATTTGCAAAATCGATATGCTACTAGCGTTTCGAAACGACCACTGCTGAGAAGAATACGCCGAAAGAAACTCAGTCCAGTATTGGTCCCTACGTGCCTGAAGGGCTACACTTTCACATATTTATAACAATTGAATTATTTTACATTAAGTAATCACTGATGTATATTGATTAACAATTTATTGAATGTATTACTTCCATGGAGTTTTATCTGTTAAATAGTCATTTATACAATAGAAGGCATTTTTGAGTAATTGATTTTTAACAGCAGTCTTAAACTTACCTAATGACAGAGCCAATATTTCTTCAGGAATTCTATTATAGAAGCGTATACTAAGTCCCAAAAATGAATTCATTGTTTTCTGTAATCGCAAAGTTGGTGTCGCTAATTTATTTTTATTTCTCGTATTCCTGTTGTGGATATCACTATTTTTCGCGTAAAGATGAAGATTATTACGAACAAACATAATATTTGCAAATATGTATTGCGCGGGGAATGTCAAAATATTTATATTTTTAAACAATTCTCTAAGAGATTCTCTAGCACCTAGTTTATATATAGATCTGATAGCGCGTTTTTGAAGAACGAATATGGTATTAACTTCTGCTGCGTTACCCCATAGTAATATCCCATACGACATGACACTATGAAAGTAGCTGAAGTATACCAAACGCGCAGTATCAACACGGTAAAGATATCTAACAGTATTCCGTCTTCACTTCATACAAACGGTCGAAACTCGCGCTTCGAGGTCATTACACACTCTAGTACATTATTGGTACGCAACCAGCGATTCGCAGTCAAGGATGCGCTGTAGTCGGTGACGGACGAACGAGTATGTGATTGTTTCAAAGTTTATTAGTAGATATTGTTATATAAAAGCACATCCATTTTGGTGTAAGAATAAAATGGTTAAATATAGATTAGGTATATTGTGCTGTTTTTGGTTGCGTAAATTCATCATTAAGCCACCCATTATAAAAAATCCTCAAATTACCTGCAATCATCGAAAAGTAAGATTATAAAATGGTTTTTTTTTACCTATTCTTATCAATTTATTTCTTTTAGTACCTAGGTAAGTATTTTAAGAATTCCACATACAAAGTAGGTACATATAATCTCCTTCTTGTATCAACAAACTTATCAATTTCTATTCGTGTGTCCAACTGAAACTCGGGAACGGCTTGACCGATTTAGCTAAATTTGGTTTCTATTTGGGGAAGTCTAGGGTAGGTTTATATGGTAAGAAAACATGGAAAATTTAACGGTTATACGAAGTACACCGAGTCGGCTAGTCATAAATAAATAAGTGGAGGAGATAAAAACAAGTGACACGATAAAAAAAACTGGAAGTTTCCTAGGCTATATAGATACCAACTAACTGCCTCCTCGTGAAGTGGTTAGAGCGTTTGGCTTACACTACGGAGGTCACGGGTTCGATTCCCGGCGGGGGCAACGACTTTGCGCGTTGTTGTTGTTGTTCTAGTTTTGTTAAATCATTGCAGGCTGATCACCTGTTTGTCTGATAAGAAAGAGGAGGATTGGTTCGGAGGGCACGTTAAGCCGTCGGTCCCGGTCGCTGCCTTTGACAGCCGTTGTTACACAAAACCAAGTCAGAGGTCTATAATGCGGTTCAAAAACTCTGATACCAGTGTTAGTCATTAACACACACGATAAGAAAGATAGATACTTAATAATTTACTGCTACTTACATATAATATTGAAATACGCGAAATATCATCATGAAATGGTTATACTAGTAATTATTGCTAGTTAACTACCTAGAAGATATTTACATTAAATGTGATGACTTCCATGCTAGTCTGGGATAAAAGGAAAAACACTGTAGACGTGGGTAGCCCTAGCGCGTGTTTATGTACCGCGCGGCGGTAGGCATTTATTTCAAGAACAGGCCCGAGTCACAATACTGTTAGATATCTTTACCGTGGTATCAACGTCAGTCAACTGTCTTATTCTTCTAACAGCGTAAGCAGCAGAACTAAGTTTACCCGCTAAGGATGTGATATGGGCACCCCATTGAAGTCCCGAGTCAACTGTCATCCCAAGAAATACTGTTTTATCTACCAAATCTATCGTTTCGTTTTCGAACACTATGTGTGTTGGTACTTTTGTAATTCGGTAAACAAAATTTAATACACTTCGTCTTTTTAGCGTTCAACAGCAAATTGTTTGCTGTAAACCACTCTAACACTTGAGCTAATGTACTATTGACCTTATAAAAATTGTCTGTTGTCCTATCAACAGGGAAAATAAGAGAAGTATCATCGGCAAATAGTACAGCTTTACATGTGTTAACATAGTATGGCAGATCATTAATATATATAAGAAACAACAAGGGGCCTAGTATAGAGCCCTGAGGTACGCCCATCTTAACAGATGATCCCGAGGATTGAACCCTATCAACGCTAACTTTTTGAATTCGGCTACTCAAATAAGATTTGATTATTGCAATAGATTTACCTTTAATCCCATAGTGTTCCAATTTGGACAGCAGGGTATCTTGGTCTACACAATCAAATGCTTTGGAGAGATCACAAAAAACACCAATAGCATTTTGTTTTCTCTCCCAAGTATAATATATATGTTTTAAAAGCGCAACACCCGCATCCGTAGTTTGTCGACCCTTCGTAAATCCGTATTGTTCACTATGAAATAGACCATTTAGATTAAAAAAATAATGTAACTGATTAAAAATTAACTTTTCGAATATTTTACTTAAAAATGCTGGCCAGAAATAGTTGACTTGATGTAACTGGTGGCGGAAGCACGCAAAGTAAATTATCTCAAAGTAAATGTAGCTTTGACTTCCGAAAAGTAATCCTGAATTTATTAACTATCATAAAATATAGTATAGCTTTCGTACATATTAGTTGATATTCAACTTGATTGCAAAATAAGTTAAATCAAATACCTCAGCGGGATCGTGTTAGGTGATGCAGGCTCTAATGCGTTTAAGACAAATAGTGACACATGGATTTTCCACGTATTGTAGTATTTTTATTTTATACCAGGCATGTAAGCATACTTTTTTCTTCATACACTTATCTAATGCTGAAGATTAGATCTTGAGATCTTGAAATTGACTGAGCGAAAATGTTGCTAATAGTATTTCGGTAAATATTCACGGTAGATAAGCATAGACTGTTTGGAATAAGACGCTATGGTCTGAAATAATCTGTATCTTGAGTCTTATCATAATGGAAATCTAAAACGCTTCTTGGATCTTACAACAAAAACATAGTTATTGTTTTTTAAAAAGAAGGAAGACACGGAGGAACATTGATGTTTAAGTTACACGAACCAATAGGTCTAGGACGTATAAAAGTAAAGGTAATATAATATAATTTTATGCCAGAGGACAGAATTCACTGAGGAAAAAAATCATACTACACAAGCTTTCGCCCGCGGCTCCATCCGCGTCAATGTCGATCCCTCAGGAACAGAACTTTTTCCCGGGATAAAATGTAACCCATGTCCTTCTCCGTACCCCAGATAACGCGTATGCAAAATTTCCTGATGATCGGTTCAGAAGTAAAGGCAAGAAAGCGTATCAAACAAACAAACTCACTTTCGCATATAATATTAGCATGGAAGTATGGATTAAACAATCAAATAGTATTAAACGACTTGTATTTTCCTAGACCGCATTATTTAGAGTTTCATCAAAATCTCCACTTAATTCATCACATCCAGTAATAAACATCTTCACATCCATGGAGAAGTAGACTTATTATGCCTTCAGATCGGATAATAGGTTACGTAAAATTGTTTTTTGGCTAACATAGCATGGATGCGGATTTTTAGAATAATTTTATTAAAAATAAAATTCCGGTGTTTCATCATAATTTTTCATCTCATTCGCACATTTACAGAATCCATATGTTCCCCGAAGTTTATTAAGCCTTTTGGACACTAGTTACAATCTAATATTATTGTTTCTACTTCGTCTAAAATAACTGTTAGTAAAAGGAGCGACAAGCAACTCTGTTGTATTGTAACAGGGTCAACTGTCATATGTGTCAGGGGTTATGGGTTTATTACGTCGTTCTCCACACTCTTAAATTTGTTAATCCCGGAATCGTGGGATGTCTTCGATGAAAAAGTGCTTTTTATAATAGTCTACTTCTGAAATTTAGGTAAATATGTATCCTATCCGATCTCTTTAGACGAGCTCAATGGCTCAGTTAGCGTGCGTATTAGCACTTTAAGTATGTAAAGCAACCCCGGGTGTGGTCTCTGTTGGGATGGGTGACGACAAGGTGAATAAATCTTTAAACTTTAACACATTTAGACACCTTACCCTCAGGGCTGATATCACTGTGAGATGGCGGTCGATAAGGCCAGTTACACATTAAAAACAAGCATCTTTCTATCTACATCATAATGGTATCTGATGTTTTCGCGATTGTTACACATTTAAATAAAATCACTTTAATACGGTATTATCGCGTATATTACATTATTTTTACACCTAACGTTTCGAAAACTTTACAATTTTCATGTTTGCAGGTCGCAGGTCCTAGTCTAACAAACAATCTACCTGCCTATAGGTAGTCTACCCGCGACCATGAAAACTGTAAAGTTAAAACAATATAATATACGCGATAATACCGTGTTAAAGTGATTTTATTTAAATCATTAAATTACGTTAAGGTACAAGAAATCGTTAAGTTAAAAACAAAAGCCTGTGTGCAGGTAACTTTATTTTAGGTCGCAATGTGCCGGCGTTGCAAAGAGGCTGTATATCAGTCACTGTCCGAGGGCACTTTAATTGTGCCCTAATTTATTGGCGTATATACGCAGGATCTTACTTTAGCCCGTTCGTGGAAGCGTTTATTGGCCGGAAAATAGGGTAGCAATTATGACGGGGATATGAAGTCGTGATTGGGTTATAGTGGAAAATTTTGCTGGCTGGTAAACTTTGTTTTATGAATAATAAGTGAGTTGAGCGCGTGTACTGTTTTCTTTAGCTTGTTTGCTTTTATAAGTAATATCTCTTTTAATAGGTATATTTTTTTTAAATTAATGGGTCTGTACCTATGAAATTGGCGTTTTTTCCACTTGTCTTTTGTTCCTAACAACCATGATTTTCCGTTTTTATTTACACTAGAAAGTGGACTGGATTATTAAATATTCTAAATGCATTTTTTTTGCTTTTTTCTGAATTTAACTATTGAAAAATGCTCATGAAAAGATCTCGTTCAGATGTTGTCCATTTTATCATAAATGTCGTCATTTTCCTATACTTTTTTAACTTTTTGTAAATTTTATAATTCATAAATCTGTTGTTCGAATACATGAAAAATTTCATTGACCGAGCGAGCGAAGCGAGCGAGGTCTTCAATTCAAGTTGGGGCGAAAAGACATTTTTTGTATGTATGTTTGTATGTTTGTTCCACGATAACTTTAGAACCAATGCTCCAATTACAATGAAATTTAGAATGTATATAGGTCTTATAAATACAATTTTCAAGTTCGTTGGGCATCAAAATCGGTTCAGCAGTTTACGAGATATTTAAATAAATGTTAAAGTATTTCGAGAAATGAAATTGAAAATGACGTTTAGGCTGAATATGTTACAAGATGGCGCTGAAATAAATTTTAATTTTAAAGGTTACCATAGCCGCCGCTAGGTGGCGGTATTTCGTTGAAGCCTGCTTTGTTAGTTAATAGATTCAGGTGTTACTTTGCGGAAGTCAAAGCTACATTTACTTTGAGACAATTTACTTTGCGTGCTTCCGCCACCAGTTAGTACATGCAAACTATTGCTGGCCAGCGCCCACCCACTACTGTTAGTCCCTTCATACCCGCCACCAATAGTTGATGCATGCAACCCTGGTCGATACTGCTGCATCCGTTGAGGCTGCAGCAATGTCGGCCGTCGTGCTCGCGACACGTGTTTCAATTTAAATTTACTAACATTAAATTTACTAACAAAACATGAACAATTATGAACTAGAACGGTACTTTCTCCTCTATACTTATCGAATAGTTGGCTCAGTCGCAGTACGGTAGTCACCCGATCGAAAAGATTAGACTTTGAGCCGCGCAAGAAAATTTGATATTTCAAATATTTCTTTCGCTGTCTGTTGCAAGTTAAATTCCAAGTGACTTTCTTATTTTTACTTTACAACATTTCGTTCCTTTAGAACAGAAAAATACCAGTCCGTGAAAATTTCCATAATAAATTCTTGTTAGTTCCAAATTTCTCCAACAGATGGAGTCAGAAGTCCAAAAATGCGTAGGGATATTTTAATAACTTTTAAATTTTCTTTATCTTTAAGTATGTTTGTGTTTGTTCGGGTTGAAGCCTACCAAAAATTAAAGCAGTTATTTACAACCAATTTAACTGCAATTTCGCATTGTACTTAATTTTATGGTGGAGGAAGATAATTATAAAAAAATACTGATCTGATTTGAAGATGACGGGCTATAATGATGAACATCCCGTTTACAACATTTTACAGTTTTAATCCTTTCACAATAAAAGCTGGTAAGAAAACCGGCCAAGTGCAAGTTAGACTCACGAAAGAAGACAGCCTCCGTGGTCCAGTGTCTAAGGCGTTTGCCTGTTGACCCGGGGGTCGTGGGTTCGATTCCCACCGGAAGCATACTTTGTTAAGTTGTTTCCAGTTTGGTTAGGACATTGCAGGCTTGAATCACCTGATTGTCTGATAATAAAGATGATTCCGTGCTTCGGAAGGCACGTTAAGCCGGTGGTCCCGGCTGCCATCTGGTAGTCGTTAAAGGAACCACGTTAAAGGCCGAGAGGCGGTTCCGAAGAACTCTGACAACCCTGGTGTCAGAGTGCATGGTCGATTGACCGTGACACCTACTCGAAATGATGATGATGATGCACGAAGGTTTCCGTACCGTTATGTATAAAAACGGCAAAAGAATCATGTCTGATGTATGGGAGCCTATATTTATTTATGAATATTTCAATCGTCTACCTGTTGCCGTTATCAATATAGTGCAAAAACAAGCAAAAACATCAAGTTTGATGTATTAAACCCCCTTAAATATTTATTTTATTCAATTTTTTTGTATTTCCTGTTATAGCGGCAACAGAAATACATACGTACGAGGTCTTCAATTCAAGTTGGGGCGAAAAGACATTTTTTGTATGTATGTTTGTATGTTTGTTCCACGATAACTTTAGAACCAATGCTCCAATTACAATGAAATTTAGAATGTATATAGGTCTTATAAATACAATTTTCAAGTTCGTTGGGCATCAAAATCGGTTCAGCAGTTTACGAGATATTTAAATAAATGTTAAAGTATTTCGAGAAATGAAATTGAAAATGACGTTTAGGCTGAATATGTTACAAGATGGCGCTGAAATAAATTTTAATTTTAAAGGTTACCATAGCCGCCGCTAGGTGGCGGTATTTCGTTGAAGCCTGCTTTGTTAGTTAATAGATTCAGGTGTTACTTTGCGGAAGTCAAAGCTACATTTACTTTGAGACAATTTACTTTGCGTGCTTCCGCCACCAGTTAGTACATGCAAACTATTGCTGGCCAGCGCCCACCCACTACTGTTAGTCCCTTCATACCCGCCACCAATAGTTGATGCATGCAACCCTGGTCGATACTGCTGCATCCGTTGAGGCTGCAGCAATGTCGGCCGTCGTGCTCGCGACACGTGTTTCAATTTAAATTTACTAACATTAAATTTACTAACAAAACATGAACAATTATGAACTAGAACGGTACTTTCTCCTCTATACTTATCGAATAGTTGGCTCAGTCGCAGTACGGTAGTCACCCGATCGAAAAGATTAGACTTTGAGCCGCGCAAGAAAATTTGATATTTCAAATATTTCTTTCGCTGTCTGTTGCAAGTTAAATTCCAAGTGACTTTCTTATTTTTACTTTACAACATTTCGTTCCTTTAGAACAGAAAAATACCAGTCCGTGAAAATTTCCATAATAAATTCTTGTTAGTTCCAAATTTCTCCAACAGATGGAGTCAGAAGTCCAAAAATGCGTAGGGATATTTTAATAACTTTTAAATTTTCTTTATCTTTAAGTATGTTTGTGTTTGTTCGGGTTGAAGCCTACCAAAAATTAAAGCAGTTATTTACAACCAATTTAACTGCAATTTCGCATTGTACTTAATTTTATGGTGGAGGAAGATAATTATAAAAAAATACTGATCTGATTTGAAGATGACGGGCTATAATGATGAACATCCCGTTTACAACATTTTACAGTTTTAATCCTTTCAAAATAAAAGCTGGTAAGAAAACCGGCCAAGTGCAAGTTAGACTCACGAAAGAAGACAGCCTCCGTGGTCCAGTGTTTAAGGCGTTTGCCTGTTGACCCGGGGGTCGTGGGTTCGATTCCCACCGGAAGCATACTTTGTTAAGTTGTTTCCAGTTTGGTTAGGACATTGCAGGCTTGAATCACCTGATTGTCTGATAATAAAGATGATTCCGTGCTTCGGAAGGCACGTTAAGCCGGTGGTCCCGGCTGCCATCTGGTAGTCGTTAAAGGAACCACGTCAAAGGCCGAGAGGCGGTTCCGAAGAACTCTGACAACCCTGGTGTCAGAGTGCATGGTCGATTGACCGTGACACCTACTCGAAATGATGATGATGATGCACGAAGGTTTCCGTACCGTTATGTATAAAAACGGCAAAAGAATCATGTCTGATGTATGGGAGCCTATATTTATTTATGAATATTTCAATCGTCTACCTGTTGCCGTTATCAATATCATTTATAAGTCTAGCTCCGTGGCGCAGCGGTCAACACGCCAGCCTGCGACACGGAGTGACCGGGTTCGATCCCCGGCCAGGTCAAGATGGAAAATGATCTTTTTCAGATTGGCCTGGGTCTTGGATGTGTATCTATATATGTATTTGTTATAAAATATAGTATCGTTGAGTTAGTATCCCATAACACAAGTCTCGAACTTACTTTGGGGCTAGCTCAATCTGTGTGATTTGTCCGTATATATTTATTTATTATTTATTTATTTATTTATTTATATAGTGCAAAAACAAGCAAAAACATCAAGTTTGATGTATGGGAGCCCCCTTAAATATTTATTTTATTCAATTTTTATGTATTTCCTGTTATAGCGGCAACAGAAATACATACGTACGAAAACCATATATTGAACCGAAGCATAGAAAGAGGAGTATGGGAGTGCAGCACTCTGCGAGATAAACAAAAACAAAAGCCAAATGAAAAAGGAGCTGGGGGGTTGTCCGGACAAAACAAGCCAGAAAATTGATACATATAAAAACCAAAAGTTTTATAAGTATAAAGCTCAAGCGAAGAAACGGGGGTAATAAGTCTATCGGGGCTAAAAAATTTTAAACATTGACGGGTACACATCAAACAAAACCATATAGGTTTAGAAAGCAAAACACATATGTTTCGTTTTTAGAACCATAATCATCATTATCATGCCGACCGAAGCTCAGTCACCCGGATACTAACCTATTAAATGACCTGGCATTTTATATTTCTATTCCCTGAATTGTAAGTCGGCCTATTGACATTTTCAAACACTCAAAAACACCAGTGGAATATTTGGTACGAAAATTATTTTAATAAAATGTCCAATGCTGTGATTCCGTTGACAACCATAGTCTTTCAGATATGACGAAACTGTTACATTTATTTGTCCCTTAGTGAAATTATATTTATTTTTCTGTCATTTGTCTATCAGTATAATAGTGGCTAGCTCACGAAATTATCAGGAGAATTAAATAATCGCGAGGTCCACGTTCGCTGCGAACTACTAGTTTTAGTTTAATTTATCAAACCCGGATTGATACTAAAAAAGTTAGTATGTAAAATTCAATTTACTCGAAATTCTCTAAAGAAAACGCAAATTTCACCCAATATAAGATGTACCATTAGTAGTAATGTCATTATATGTGGCTCTAGATCCAATTAAGTCATCTGAATCAACACAAAAAGTAGTTAATATTATAATAGAAAATCTTCTCTACGTTCAAAAAGAGATACATGATATCCAAATTAGAATTTGAATAATTTTTTATTTAATATAAATAAATTTATGAAATTATATATTTATATTATCCTAAAACACTTCTTAGGATTGAGGTGAAATCTAAATAAATACCAGATTGACTTCGGGTTATAATAAAAAGGTAAACTTAGGTATAAGGTCTCGTTTAGCGTTTAGGTATATAATAATGAAACATATAATCAAAACAGTTATGGATTGCTTACTATGCTACATCGTCTATTAACTTCTTTCAATTTTCGTTTATTCCTTCGCTCGGCTTTTATGATCTGAGAAGCAATTGGTCAATTCTATGTTTGGTAATGGAGAACACTTTACCCTTCAACGTCTACTGTTCTTCCACCTGCAGAGAAACTACCACCGGGTCGTAAACTTCCCTGGCCAATCTGGAAGTCGCTTAATAGACTTCGGGCTGGTGTTGGAAGATGCCGAGATAACCGAGTTAGGTGGGGTTTCTCTAGCAACAATCTGTGTAGCTGCGGCGATGTTCAGACGATGACCCATCTGATGAATTGCCCCAGCTGTCCTACTTCCTGCACTGTATAAGACTTGATTGCAGCAAATGATTGTGCCATCGAGGTCGCCAAATTCTGGTCGAACTTAATATAACATTTACTTTACTTTTATAATTTACACCAAACTTGCTTCTCATTCAAAAACAGAATGAAAGCACTGTTTCTTCAAAGTCTGTCAGATAGATCCTAGATATTTATGTAGTGTTATGGTTTATTTAATTATTATGTTATAGTATGTATTTTTTGTATAGTTTATTTTCTATTTTAGTATTTAGAGGCATTGTTTTACACTATTTATCATTGTTCTTGCACTACCCTCGCATTCTCTACACCACTTGCTTGGTTGACTAGGAGAAAAAGCCATAGGCTTTATGTCCGCCTTTACACTTGTAAATGTGTATGAAGTTAAATAAATAAATATACCTATAGCTTGTTTGACGCGTAAAGAAGAAGATGAAAGAGAAACACATACTCGTGTTAATATACCAATATTTCATCTGTATGACGCAATGTATTAAAATGAAACCTCATAGATTAAAAAAAAAAATTCGTCTCTCTGTGAAACCTTCACAACAAAAAGTTAGGAAAGGCTACGTCCCTGCAGTAGGTAATATTATTCGGAAAGCATTTTTAAATAATCTTTCTTCAACGCGGTACTCTGAAACGGTACATTATACGAGAAGATACTTGAACATTTCTGCGATGGTTCGCATCGCGCGCTCTACATCATTTCCAAACATTTACATCGCATAAATCTGTCCGCCTTGTTTATATTTCGGTTTATTTCTTTTCTTGCGATAAACAATTTTTAAATTTATACGTTGCTATTCTGAGGAACAAGAGGTTTTATATCAGACTGTTTAAAGGTTCTTAGAATAAATAAAAATACAAGTGCTGTTTTATAGGCTTTATAAAAAAATATCAGTCAAAACTTGACTCTACCAAAAAATTGCTATTAAGGCTTTTATCATAAACGAATCTCTGAATCGAAAAATCCTGTTCAAAGACCGAATTGATGAATAAAAATAGATAATATTCCTTTATAGTAGGTACAAATGATGAGTTTTTCATCTTTATTATGAAAGAGTCAGAATTGTTTAAAGGTTTTCAACTATTATTGTTTTAATAAATGCACTGGTACCTAAAATAAAAAAAATAAAAAAATATTTTGCTTATAATATTTACCCTACGTTACAAATAAAAATAATATTAATAAAAAGTAGTTTTAATTACTCTACCCTATAAATATTAAAGCAATTGCCCAGAAGAATAATATATATTTAAATAGTTGTCATTACGTCGCCTTCTTATATTAGACATTTTTCAAAGTGCCCGCATTTAAGTGCCCTATTATCACTTCGTCTATGACAAATTACAGCCTTTTAAAACTCATAGGCTTGGAGATAAACCGCGGACGGCCAGTCACACAGACATGCTGAAACTATGAGGGTTCCTTGTTTGCTATGGAATCTACAAAGTTAGATAATAAAATTGAAAATATGGGATGAAAAAAAAAACTCGCCACTGGTAGGTTTTGAACAAACGCCCGTGACTTCAAATCACTGCGTCGAATTCTCTCGTCACATATTAGCCGGTAAGGTATATACGCATTATAAGTATGCGTATTTCTTCAGTACTACCTACTATTAAGTAGTGTGGTATTCTACGTTATTCATATCCGATGAATAGACAGTTGATTATATTGAAGAAAACTTTTACTTAACTTGGCAAGTTTCTTTTCATCACTTATTTTCAGTGTAGGATAGTGTTTCTATGTAAAGCTATGGTTAAAGGTTAAGAGGAAACACTAAGCTCGAGAGAATTCAGGTATTTGTAAAATCTAATGCTGTCAAGTCGTAGAGTATAATATAGATAACTACAGCTCGGACCAAAAATACCTATGAAAAGTACACAAAATTAACGCTTTGTAGTCCCCTGATTCCTTCTCCTAAACCTAAGCGATTTAATTATTTTTTTCATTTATAATCTAAAATAAGCTATGTCTAAGTTTTCTGTTTTCTTTTTCTAATATCATGGCCTGAAATTTATTTTTCTTGATGTTTGAACACAGGCTTTTGAAGGTTCATATCTCATTGAATAATTCAATTATGAAAAAAAATAAAACATAGGCACATGTTAATATATCCATAGCTTTTTTTTTGTTGTAAAAAATTATTGCTCTACTGGTACTATCTGGGAGGAACCAGGGGACTACGCTTGCATGGAAATACGGCCCTCCTAATTCCTCTTTAGAAGCAAGAACGTTATCACTGCGTCACAGAGGTAGTAGTGCGTAATGGTTAGGATTTTCCTAGTAATATTTTGATATCTATGGTTTTTTCTAATCAAAAGTTATTATTTATTTCATATCCTTAGAGTCTGTATTTTTATCAAATAGAAATAATATATATGAAAAGTTTCGAGCTTAGACGTCTCAAGCAAGCGTCGTCTTAAGTGTTCTTGTCGGCTACAAGCGAAGTGTAGAACTGAAAGTCTGCTTGAACTTTGAAAAGCAAAACTTCCAACGCTTCTCAATACTTACTGAATTAGATTAAAAAATAAAGCTTCTTACTCGTAATTCATGAAACTCCAATTAAATAGTTCCTTGATACTCCAGTTCATTTATTAATTTTGTGTTTAACAAAGCCTATAAACATACGTACTATCACGTCTTTTTCCCTTGCGAGGTAGACAGAGTCCAGGTCTTAAGACATATAAACAACGTTTACCATGTTTAAAAGGTTTACACATAATAATAAGAAGTTATGATTTATAAAAGCAGAAAGTCCGAGAAACTAATATAGGTATGTACGAGTTTATTTCCTGTCATTTCAAGTGTAATCTGTGAGTTCTTACCGGTAAATATAACACCTCTATAAACTAGCATATTGTTAATTCTCGACTATATATTTACTAAATACTTACTCGTGGGTATCTATCATTTAACTTAAGACATATTTGTAGGTACATGTATAGTGAAGTGAGCACTGTGTCGCCTTTTCCCAAAGCTTTTAACGTCTTTTTATCTTTTGCATGCTGAAATGGAAAAAGTCTTCAAAAACGTTTCGAGTGCTCACATCAGCACTTGCTGTTCCCAAACTTTCGTTTGAATTGTCACGAGAATTGTCGCGGTCTTTGTAGAATGAAGACTATTTGCTTATGAAAATTGACGATCGAATATGTTGGTTTCTAAATTCTGTGGAAGTTGGTTATATTTTCAGATTAACGTTTTATATAAGACTAGCTTTCGCCCGCGGCTCCGCCCGCGTCAATGTCGATCCCTCGGGAATAGTACTTTTTCCCGGGATAAAAAGTAGCCTATAACTACTGAACCGACCATCATGAAATTTTACATGCAAGTTCTCTGGCGTACGGAGAAGGACATAGGCTACCTTTCTCCTGGTGTAAAGTACGAACGAAAGCTAGTCTTTAATAAAAGTATATTATAATCATAGTATTGTGTGTAAAAAAACCTTAATAAATAGAAAAATAGCTATAAATAAAAACGTCGTCACATATTGTTGTCACACAGAAGGTTATCCTGATGGCTGGTAGCATTGCCACGATGTAAGAAATGTTTATTATCCTATCCAGTTGAATTGCCAGTTCTCTGGTCACCCGACACCTCAACCAGCTTTTTGATGTATACCTTATAATGTTTATGCACCGCGGCCCACAATCTTTTACTTATTCAGTTTCACATGTCTTCTATCAGCGTAAAAATAATACAATTTTCGATATCCGATTGGCTGAAATTTTATATAAATGTCTAATATCGGATGATAATATGATAATGTCAACGTACTGATTTTAAGGATGAACTCCTCAAGGCTAGTCAACCTTGACCAGAGTTCTCCATCCTCAAATCAGTTAGTCTAGCTCAGTCACGAATTTTGCAATACTAATTGGCTCACACAAAAGCTTGGCCCAATAACATTGCGTATATTGACGACGTAATTAATTAATTTATAAGTTGGTAGATATGTAGGTATTCATTTTTCAATAACTGTCCGTTAATCCTCTATTATAAATGCGAAAGTTTGTATGGCTTTGGTACGGTTTGGATACTTAGATGTTTGTTATTTAATCACGCCAACACGGCTCAACGGATTTTAACTGGCTACCTTTCATCCCGGAAAAAAAGGTACCTACTATTCTCGCGGGATCGACATTTACGCGAAGCCGCAGGCAGCTAGTAATTATATATTTACCTTAACTATAGTAATTTGAAGGTCACCTATACCTATAATTACCTGCCGTTGTGAATAATTTAGTGTAGCGAGTAACGACCGGCATCGGTTCACATTGTGTTATTATGGGCGCTATTAGCACTATAAATTAATTGCAACGTGTCTCGAAACTGTTAGCGCAATATTCAGCAAAATACATATTAGATACTAGGTAGTAACCTAATTAAATTGAAATTACTTTCTTTCTAAACACTGTTTTCGTAATTGCGTTATTAGATACCACCGACTTACGGGGTGTAAGTCGGGGGTATCTAAAAACGCAATTGCGAGTGATGCTTCGAATCGCAAATATTTGAGCTAGGTACTTATCGCACTTCGTCTACATACTTCAAATCATTATTCTATCATCAGATAAACATCATCTTTGATTAATCTGAAAATGTTTTAATATGTACTAAAACATTTTCACGTTCTACGTCATCTTTGTTTACGTAACGTCCATTAGAGGCTTATATCTAAACTGTTTAAATCAAAAGGCTCGCTCATCGTCCATCTATGAGGAGATTATTTAACATCCATTAAACGCGTAATGGCAGAGTTATGCTGTTAAAGGGCTAGGGAGGATTACGTCAGAACGTGAAATTTGTGTTCTGACACGGATGTAAAACGGAGGTCATTTTCGCCATTAAATTCATGGAGATGTCGCAGGTTCAGTTACAATTTACTTATACAATTTATCTAAAGAGAAGATGCCTTCAAGATGTGGTTTCGGCGAAGATCACTACGCGGCTCTCCTCAATATAAATTACACGTTTCTTACACAAAAAAAAAAAAAACGAAAAAATAATTTACTTATTATTATTTTTTACGAATATTATGTTTGTGCGCCATAATCTTGATTTATATAAAAAAATAGTGATACTTATGACCGAAACACGAGAAATAAAAAAAGAATTAACTACACCTGTTTTGCGATTGTAGAACAATATGGAATCATTTCTGGTTCTCGGAGTACGCTTCTAGTCGTTTAATAAAATTGCTACAGAAATGTTAAGTCTTTACTTTAAGTTACTTTAAGTTTAAAAAAACTGTAAATAACCAGTTTAAAAGGCTTTTTACTGTATTGATGACTATTTCAATTTAAAAAATGTATGTAAATATTTTATTTACTGCAATCAAATTAATTCATATCTTAATTAATTGTGTCTAAAATAATTGTAAACAATGTATTTAGAGCTCTTAAGGCACGTAGAGCGAGTATAAGACGTTGTCACATCAAAAACCTTAATGATTCAACAATAGCAAAATAAACATAACATTCTATTAATAACATCATTAACTCTAAATGCAAATAATATTTTTTTTTTTTTTAACATTTTAAATTTTTAATGTTAAATTTATAAAGTTTCTCACCACAAATCTAACACAGACTAGGTATATTACAGTAAAGTATCCGCAACATGCTTCGTCAAAAAGTAACAGAAGTGCATCCACAACATGTTTCGTCAAGAATTACATAAGTTTATCCACAACAAGCTTCGTCCAAAAATGTCAGTCAAAAAGTCCATCCCGCATCGTACCCGGCCCAAAAGTTCCCATAATGCTGGCTGCATTACCTCGTTGAATCGCTATGGAAATCCTTTGGACTAAATACGATGCGGAGCGACTGTCGTTAGTGTATTCATATAAAATATTACCAGTGGTCTTTGCTAATTGCACATTGCTTACCGACTATTGCGTTATCAGTTAGCTAATATTAGAAACCGCAATTTGGCTGCGAAAAAGTTTGACAATATACTGAGCGGAATGAAGTCCCACCAAATTGGGTGAACCGGGACACAATGGGCTAATATTGACTGGCGGAAAATTCACTCCTGCCGCCTAATGCTGATTTGTGGACGGAGTTCAATCGCGTGATGAATCAAAATCAAGACTGAATGATTTCATCTTTGCTTTTCGGTAACATTGGCTAGTATTCTTTAACAATTTAGACGCCATGTTGGACAACGTTGTTCGACAAACTATTGAAAATCTATTGTGTCTGCGATTCAAAGTGTTAAGCATAAATTAGGTACGACATTCGATAGCATTTATATGCCTACATGCATATTATACTCGGACGCTAGGATCCGGATAGAGGAGTCCGATGGTCTAGTAGTCGAGCATTATTAGCGTTTACGTAGGTTAAGCGACCCTCGGCGCGATCCCCATTGGGAGGGTGACCGCAAGTAGCATATATATCTAGAGCTCCTCCGTATGCCCCAGAAGGCATGTTAAATTGCTAGCTTTCGCCCTCAGCTTTGCTCGCGTCAACGTAGTTCCCTCGGGAACACTATTTTTTTCCGAAATGAAAGGAAGCCTATTTACTTTTTCGTACTCCGGAGAACTTGTACCTATGCAAAATATCATGATGATCGGTTCAGCAGTTACGGCGCGTGAAAGCGTTACAAACAAACAAATTCGCTTTCGCATTTATGATAGTAGTAAGAATATTTACACTTAACGTTTCGAAAACTTTACAGTTTTCATAATCGCAGTTGGACTAAGATGACATTTGTCTATTGTGTTATATGGACTATGCAAAACAAGCGCATACAATATTTATTCATCATCATTTCGAGTAGGTGTCACGGTCAATCGACCATGTACACACACCCTGGTGGCAGAGTTCTTCGGAACCGCCTCTCGGTCACTGACGTGGTTCCTTTAACGACTACCAGATGGCAGCCGGGACCAACGGCTTAACGTGCCTTCCGAAGCACGGATCTTTATTATCAGACAATCAGGTGATTCAAGCCTGCAATGTCCTAACCAAACTGAAAGCAACTAAACAAAGTATGCTTCCCGTGGGAATCGAACCCACGACCCCCTGGTCTACAGGCAAACGCCTTGACCACTGGACCACGGAGGCAGTGAATAAATATTTATTAATAATGTTTCAGATGTACACAGTATTGGCTCATGGTGTTTGAAGGTCTTGTTGCAGTCATGTGACGAGAAAAAAAATCGTAACTATTCCTAACTAATATTATAAATGCGAAAGTGAGTTTGTTTGTCTGTTACGCCTTCACGCCATATCTACAAAACTGATTGTCTTAAAATTTTGCATACCCGTTGTTTGGGGTACGGAGAAGGACAAAGTGTACATTTTATCCCGGGAAAAAGTACTTTTCCCGAGGGATCGTCATTGACGCGGGTGAAACCACGGTTGAAAGCTGTAATAAACGCGTTAAAACCGCATTATAAATAAATAATAAATATATATGGACAAACACACAGATTGAGCTAGCCCCAAAGTAAGTTCGAGACTTGTGTTATGGGATACTAACTCAACGATACTATATTTTATAACAAATACATATATAGATAAACATCCAAGACCCAGGCCAATCTGCAAAAGATCATTTTCCATCTTGACCTGACCGGGGATCGAACCTGGGCACCATCGTGTCGCAGGCTGGCGTGTTAACCACTGCGTCACGGAGCTCGCATTAAGTGATCTACCAATGATTTTATATTTAAACTAGCTTTCGCCTGCGGCTCCTCCCGCGTCAATGTAGATCCCTCGGGAATAGTCCTTTTTTCCGGGATAAAAGGTAGCCTATGTCCTTCTCCGCACTCCAGAGAACTTGTATGGAAAATTTCATGATGATCGGTTTAGTAGTTACGGCGTGAAAGCTAACAAACAAACTCAATTTCGCCTTTATAATACTAGCTTTCGCCCGCGGCTCCGCCCGCGTCAATGTCGATCCCTCGGGAATAGTACTTTTTCCCGGGATAAAAGGTAGCCTATGTCCTTCTCCGCACTCCAGAGAACGTGTATGCAAAATTTCATAATGATCGGTTTAGTAGTTACGGCGTGAAAGCGTAACAAACAAACAAACAAACTCACTTTCGCATTTATAATATTAAGTAAGGATAAGGATAAGGATTATGTACCTACATTTCGTCAAGGTCATGTCTTCTTCTTTACCTGAGCGTTTTCCCCGTTGTATACTCAGCTGAAGTACGTCGGAGGCTGGGATCCGCTATTATCGCTGTAATACGATTTGGCATAGTTGTGCGAGGTATTCCTGTGCGCCTCAAAATGGTAGCGCTTCGAGGAATACCTCAGTTGTGCGGCGGGCTTGGGTAGCTCCAGAATAGCAGGCACATACCTATGAAATTGTATATATACAACATGTAAAGAAAACTCTGTCCGATCCTTGAAGATGACTTAATCATTCACATCAGATAGATTTTTATACTGTTTTATGTTAAAAATTTTAACTTTGCTCGATTTGCTAAAATTTTAAATTTTAACGCTCCTGTCACACCCCATGTGTTGCAGTAGTCTATACTACTGCAACACATGGGGTGTGATAGGAGCGTTGACGGTCTTTTAAAAAAACATAGCTCCTTTTTTTGAAAGTTCCAATGTCGTATCGATTCGGGAATACCGCCGCAGCAGGCAGTAATACTATACATAATATATATATATATCACGTCTTTTTCCCTTGCGGAGTAGACAGAGCCCAGGTCTTGAAGATCTAAAAGCCACGTTTACCATGTTGGTGGGCGGCAGGTGGAAAATGGAATTAAAATAGCGATGAGTTGCTAGCCGCATCACCTACCTAATATGATAAATAATAAATAAATAAATTACAGTACGCTGGTACTTATGTAAATTCCGAATGAACGTAATCGGGTGGAAAACTTCAATAGTTATTCGACCTAACAAACACGTACGTATTTTTGCTTTAAAAGGAAAAGGATTCGGTTTGATCAAGCATATCGTAATTGGACATGATGTGAAAGTGGGAAGCAAAAAGCTCGGGTCGGCATACAAATTCGATGAAGCCTAACTCTTATTCTGTCGGTGGAACGTTATGGCTATTTAAACGTTAAGGATTGTTGCTTCTTTACTTTAAAAGTACTTTAAAAAGCAAACAAAGTCCGCAATGGACTTTGTTTGCTTTTTAAAGTGCTTGAGCTTTTTGTTGCATGTAATGTATATAGCATTCTGATATGAATCAGTTATGAATTGATTAGTAGGCCTCCAAGGTAGGCCTTGATGAATAAAGATAAATAATAGATTTTAGACAAATCTATGATTACGGGTTATGTCTAAAGAGTAGTTTTTCTAGTTTTAAGGATTCCGATTCCAAATGGAACCCTATTTTATATATAACTTAGTTGTCTGTCCGTTCATCTGTCAAAGTGCTTAACTTTTGAACTGCAATAGGTATGTAGATAGGTACTTTAATTTTTCATAGAAAGTAAAATAAATCGCGACAATAGAGTTTATTGCCGCGATAACAACAAATTATAAAAATCACAATTAAATAAAAATATTAACGGGGTGTGTACAAGAAGAAATATATTTATTTTGGTGATTTTTATCGATTCTGTCAAAGGCTGTATTTAATGTAACCAAACTCTTTCTTGCATGTACAGATTATATCTGTGTAGATAATACTGCCCATGCAAGAAATAGTGTTTTTATGGATGCCCTATACAAGATACATGGTTTGCGTGTTAATACAATGAACGTGGTTATTATGTTACTAAATATTGTACGGCGGTACGGAACCCTTAACATGTGAGTAACCGACTCCCAATTGGTCGGTTTTATTCAGTTTGGCAAATTTTTCAACGGTGCTTAAGTTTAAATGCTTTCATTCAAACTTGTCGTTCTGCTATGAATGGCTCATAGCGGATGGCACAGTTTGTCTGCAACTTCGCCGATTTAACTCCAGCGCATCTCTTCCGGCTTATTCACGACTGCGACACAAAGAAAAGCTTGACCTCTTAGTTTGAGATAATTATTTCAGACTCTTAGACTATTTAATTAGTTTTGTGTTTTTTCAAGCTACTATTTATGCATTTTGACGACTGCTTTTGCGGTTGCTAGCTAATAACATTTATGTACGATTTTGAATACTTCAGTCATTTATTTGAAACTAGATTTAGTAGACATAGGAATCGGAGGAGACAATGAGACACATTTTGTATCATTGTGTCTCGATGGGTGGTGAGCGTTTGGACCTCTTAGGATCAGCTTATCCTGAGCTAGAGGGCCACAGGCACTACGCACTGGGCGATATTCTGAAACTCACCCAGTTCTTTTTCGTAAATCACCGTGTGGGTAAGTAAGGCATAGGGTAAGTTCAAAATAACCCAAAGCTAAGACGTGCTAAGATAAGATAGTAGACATAGTTTTTCATCAAGATATAGTCGGTAGCTTTTGAACTATCCTGAGCACTCCAGTTGTAAATAACGTAATTTTTCAAATTTCAAATGTTGTCCAGCCATCTGTCTTCTACTGTCACCGATTTAGTCAGCCTCCGTGGTCCAGCGGTTAAGGCGTTTGCCTGCTGACCCGGGGGTCGTGGGCTCGATTCCCACCGGAAGCATACTTTGTTTAGTTGTTTCCAGTTTGGTTAGGACATTGCAGGCTTGAATCACCTGATTGTCTGATAATAAAGATGATTCCGTGCTTCGGAAGGCACGTTAAGCCGGTGGTCCCGGCTGCCATCTGGTAGTCGTTAAAGGAACCACGTCAGAGGCCGAGAGGCGGTTCCGAAGAACTCTCACACCAGGGTGTGCATGGTCGATTGACCGTGACACCTACTCGAAATGATGATGACCGATTTAGTTTTACAGCCGGTATAGTTAAAAGGCGTCGTCGGTCTTTAGTCTGAATGCTTTCATTCAAACTTGTTGGCAGCCTGTGAATGGCGGATGGCATAGTTTGTCTGCAACTTCGCCGATTTACCAACTCCAGCACTTCTGTTCCGGTTTATTCACGACCGACACTGAGAAATCTCGACCACGTTGGTTGAATCTACTATCCATTCTTGCATTTTATGAGTTAATAAGTTTTGCCTAGATACACTTTTTATTTTAAATATACTTTTACACTGTTGCGCTGTCAGTTCTGTCTTTTTGATAATATTTAGGACTGATTTGGAAATAACATCACTGTTATTGTAAAATATTCCTAACTACTCATGTTGTTAGGTAATATTTTATCCATATTAACTCCTTTCAGGTAAACGCTAAAAGAGAAATTCTTTTGGCGTCATTATGTCTATCTATCAGAGCATCGTTTATAAGAAAACTGCCACGGTATGGTTTGTAAGTAACATGAGCATTTTTATAAAGTATAACAAAGGTTGGCCAGCAATCTGTCTTTTGCTGTCACCAGTTGAATTCTTCAGCCAACATAGCTCAAAGGCGCGCTAGCCTGAAGTTTGAATGCTTTCATTCAAACACATTCAAAGTTGTCGTTATCCTGTGAATGGCGGATGGCTCAGTTTGTCTGCAACTTCGCCGATGAAACTCCAGCGTTTCTGTTCCGGCTTATATTCACAGCCGCAAAACAAAGAAATCTTGCCATCTTTATCTGAGGTTTATTCTCTCATATAATATTTTGATTGATTTTCGTGTATGTGGCCAACAGTGTCAGATTTTTTATAGCACCTTAACCTTTTGCATGCCAGCGCTTGTTTATGTTACCTCACTCCGACGTCGGATAGTAGATATTACAAATACTCAGGCTAGTACAAATTGCAATAACTTTAGTTGTCAATGGCGTCTCAGTCACGTGACCGTTTTTCAACTAAAGTAGTCAATGGCGCTCAATAGGTTAAAGGCATTAGACCTAGCTTAATGACTGCCATCTCCATAAAAGCCGCGGTCAACGGTTTACCGTGCCTTCCGAAGGATTAAGGCACGTATGTAAAAGCGTTGACAGAGCAGCTAGAAATATTTTTATGCTACTTATAGCTATTCATTCAATTCAAGTGGTAACCACACCCGGAGTTACTTTACATAGGTAAATGCTAAACTGCGAACGCCTACAGGGTCAACAAAGTCAAAAAGTAATCCTATATAGATTCTGTTCATCAATTCCCAAAGTTGGCAAAAAATCTGTTGCTTTCACCTATTTAGTTCGGTAGCTATTCAGTATTTTAGAAGCGTCGTTGGTCATAAGTCTGATTGCCTTCATTCAAACTTGACGTTAACCTGTGAATGGCGGATGTCACAGTTTGTCTGCAACTTCGCCGATTTTACTTCAGCGTTTCTGTTCTGGCTTATTCAAGACCGCAACACAAAGAAAAACTGAACCTCTTTTAATTCTTGCACTCTTTAATTGAGTTAATAATTTGCATAAGCTTTTTACCTGAACGGACGTTTTTAATTAGAGAAATTTGTGGTTGCCAATGTTAGCTTACCTAACCTAGTTCGCTATTTTAATAGTACAAATTTAGTAACACGGAATTCTTATAGTTTTAATACTATGAAACTATAAGTATTCATTAGCCTATAGTTTTGAATGGTACCTAATGAAGCTTTAGATATTGTTATCACTTTTCCTCAAATTGCATATAATAAAAATAGCTGTTAAATCAAACTTTACCTTTACTTATTTAATCCTAACTATGTAGTATTTATTAAAGAAGAGTAATCTTGTTGGTGCGTTGGTTAACTCAAAAACTATTGAACGGATTTTTAAAACTCATACCAATAGAAAACTTAAATATAAGCGGGTGACAAAGGCCATAATTTACGCCGCCGAACATAGATTTAAAAAAAAATCATACTTCTATGCCGCCGAAGAATCGGAATAACTGCTAGCAAGAAATATATGCAAGTTAATATTCATGTTTTATGTCAACAAATGCCTAGCGCAAATAAACATAATATTGCGCGTGAAATAAATTCCTTCAACATTCACTTGCCGCATGAGTAGTTTGCGTTCGCGTGTCAGCTGTACGATTTTTCTCCCGTAATAACCGGCAAAGTCGTAATTTTTACGACCGAACGAGCTGAATCGATAATTCTAGACGTAGACATTACAAACTAGTTTGATAAACTAGTAGCGTGTTCTGAACTCGCTGCTAGTAACTGCAACTCGAACCATCGATCTTGTTGACATTATTTCCAAACAACATAAGGAGTTTAAGGTTATCAGAGTTCATGTACCTATGTATGTACAAAGATGTAGGTAGGTATTCACGTAAGATTATTTATTCTCTCTGACTGTTTGACGCCTGAACAGGTTTTGATATTTTGGGGTATAGATTTTTTTGACCACAACAAAAATTTTAATGGCTCTCGGAGTATGCGTTTATAATAAACTTCCTGCAGAAATATTAGGTCTGCCTTTGTAAAAATCAGTTAGGAAAAATGGCTTATTTCTTTAATGATGACTATTTAATTGATAAAAATGCGTGTTAGTGATTTATTTTTCTTTAATCAAATTAATTAAATATGACGTGCAAAAGAGACACATGTGTCCAATTTTTAATAGAAGTCTTCGGCTTTGATTTGGCAATGCAGCTTTATTTTATAAGCTTTTATTTAGTTTCACCTGTCCCGATGTTTGTGTGTAAATTTTGCGAGTTAAATTTGACCCACGGTTACCGATTGAGCGAAAATTTTGCATGCATGTGTAAATCTTTTGTCTTTGAAAGCATTTTACAGTATGAATCGCTCATATTAAAAAAAAATGTAACAAAAATGAAATTCTTGTAAAAGAATATAACTTTTTAAACTCCATATCTTGTACTTATCATCATTCTTATTTACAGTTTGTCTATAAATCTTAGTATCACAGCTGTGATAAACAGTGAATATTCAAAATTGCGTTGAATTGATGTGAGCATTGGATTCTGTATTAAATATTAAAACCTAGTTTAAGTGTTTTATTTTGCATTCACAATGCTATTTTGATATACTTTGAATAAATAAAGAAATAAAATATGCTGAAAAAATTTCATGCGGGCGGGACTTGGAACCGGCGACCTATGTTCTGCCGTACGACTTATGCTCTGCCATCTGAGCTACCGCACAATTCAATCTCGGCGCCGAAATTCTCCACCATATCATATTTCCACCTATACGTATTATGGTATAAGGGGAAATGGGATATGGTGGAGAATTATTAGTAGTATTATTCATAATGCAAATTAATAATTTTGATTTCATATTCTGAGAAGATATGATTGTATTAAGTTGTAAATACCTAAATTTTAGGAAGCATACTCTGCGATGAGCCAATTTCCGTCTGCTGATGGGACCGCTAGACTGTAATTTTGCGGAAATCTGGGTGACGTAGAATGGACCTTCATAATCTAGTATGAAATATGTGGATTTTATTCAAAAATACTTCATGTATTTAACTAAATCTTCTTCTACTTTTAGGATAGCTACACTTGTAATTCAAAAGAATGCTCTTTAAGACAATTATAATAGGTAATGTATATTTATCTATTTATCTATAACTAAATAATTCTCTCGACATGAATGGACTGACAATCGAACAAACTCTACGTGTATAATATAAGTATGATTTGTAGACCTAGCATACATACAATACATTTCAATGGTACCTCAAAGTCATATTTGTCAATTCATATATCGTTATTTTAATTCTAAACGAATTGTACATATGTAGGAACAGCGGTAAAGAAGATATTAACGAAGCGAAGCCGAGAGCTTTCACTCTAAAAAAATATTTTATCCTTACAGTAAGAGTTGTACTTGGAGTACGAATAGATAACTTAGTTACTCTCTTATTAAATTAAGAAATAAAATATGTTGAAAAAATTTCAAGCTAGTGAGACTTGAACCTGCGACCTTAGGTCTATTACGACTTAAAGGTCGCAGATTGAAATCCCGCCCACTAGTATTTTTTACCATATTTTATATCTAAATTTAATAATCAAAATAGCATTAAGAATGCAAAAAATATAATAGTTACTGTAAAATATTTCCTAAGAATTAAAGTGTCGGCGGTCCAATACAAACGACGCTGTTTATTTATTTCTCTGATGGCAGATTGACGGTCGTCCCGCGCTCACCCTTTTTACGGCTTTCACTAAACTCATATCTCAGACCTTTTCTGCGCGATTCAACTTTCAATAGATGCCGACGTTTCCGTTCCGTTTTTCCGCATCGCGATAACGCATACTAAAAGTCACACAGATTACTTTATAATGTACATACTAGCAGGGCTCGCGACTCCGTTCGTGTACATTAGTATGGGGGAGAAAAAAAATAAGTAGCCTGTCCTATGTCCTGTAAGTCTAAATGTTTATCTACCAACTTTCTTAAAATTCAGTTAATTCGTTTTAGAGTGATGGAGTAACATACATGCAGGAAAAAATCTAAATATACTCAATTAAGTTTCAGTATCATGTATAGAGCTTATAAACACGATCTCGGAAAACTAAGTAACCTACTAGATTCAAATTTATTATTAGTATTGATTGAATTGACCATATGACAAAAATTTTGATGACCTTTTTTATTGGTTTTTCAAATAGGCAGCGAAAAAAGGGAGGACCCGTATATTTTAGATTTTTTAAATATTGCGTAATTATTAAAATAAAAATGTTTAAAAAAAATAATTAATTTACCGGAAGTGACATACCCATAAGGCTGTATGTACAGTGATGCTTGAACTTCACATATCCGGTTTTCATTTAAAAAAATGTTAATGTTAATGTCAATGCCATCGCCAAAATGTGTCAAACAAAAAAATACGACTTTACGACTATTTACATTCAATAATAATTATCAGATAGTCCGTGCTTACCTTTAAATTCAAGCAAGTATTATCCAAACCAATGATCCAACCAAACAAACAACAAAACAAAATAATACCAGTACCGACCAAACCGACAGGACCGAGTACCTGCCACTGTCATCTAGCTGTCAAACAAAGTGACATGCTTGCCATGTTAGTTTTTTTTTGTAAAAGCTGTCGCGAGCATAGGCATACGCTTAAGTTGGGTTAATCTGTGACGTCACGAAAGGTTTTGTATATTTAATTTTTTTTCTCCATATATATAGATGTAAAAAATTTAAAACTATTTTTCTCGAACTATATAAGGGCAAATCTAGAAACGGTTTTTTTTGTTCAGCAACATACTTTTTTGTCACATGGTCAATTCATGGAGTAAGTACTTTTCACAAAAGTAAAATAAATCAGTTTTTCTTGTGTGTTTGTGTGTGTGTGAGTGTAAGATAGAAGGAGATTAGGATATTTTATGAGTTCTGGTATTTTTTTACGGTTAAAGTGGGCAGGTCACCTCCATTGTACCTGGTACTGGCTGGGCTTTCAAAGTCATGTCGAATTAATCCCAGTAGCAGAAAAGGCCTAGAAGCAGACCAAGTGATGGTAAGATCGCGTTGTGGAAGACCTATAAAAGAAGATGGGTAAACATAAAACCTGGAGGGAAGAGACAAAGGAAGGTGACAGTTGGAAGAAAGTCTTGGAAGAGGCCAAGACCCGTAACGGGTTGTAGCGCAGTCGGAAGTTACTACCTAGGTATTTTTTCATTGGCCTTGAAACATAAAGATTCTTACAACTTATAACTGTAGGTATCAACCCTATGGAAAACAACACTATTTACATGTCTGCCCTATGATTAAGAGGGACAGTCAATCAAAAAGTAAGGTATAAAGTGACACTTTATGTAGGTACAAGGTATCAGATTTTCAGCAAGTGTGGTTATAATATATTATCACTATACAGTTCCACTGTATGATAATTTCACGCATGTTATTATTGTAAATGTCGAATATTCTACGTTTTTGCGCGTTTATGTCTTTGTGAAAATGCCTTTCATTTCTTTCATGCTGGTTTGGGAGAAAAGAAAAAAATTTAGAATGTACCAGCTGCTTCTCTTCCCGCGCAGATCGTAAATACTGCTCGAGGGAATGGATAAAATCTGAGGAATCATGATAATAGGCAATGCTAGCCCCATCAATAATTTGATTCTGTTTACACCTAATGCACACCAACATGCTAAACGTGGCCAACATGCTAGACCTAGGCTCTGTCTACCCCGCAAGGGAAAAGACGTGACACTATGTATGTATGTATGTAAAAAGAAATGACCTTAAAATGAGCAACAAATACAATTTCAAAATGAAAACCGCCGAAGTTGGTTACTCGTTTCACGAATTGCTTGTTGGTATTGCAAAATTGTGGCATTATTACGAAAGTTTGGTTGGTTTTTATCTCATCGTTATTACTGAGCTATTAAGTTTTAACTTTTAAAATTAATCTGGAATATCGAGCAAATATTTGATATTTTACCAAAATCTTTTTTATTATATGACTGTTATCTACTGTCCTAAGTTTTTATAGCACAAATTACTGAATTAAAATTATAATGCGGAAACACTTTCAATATAGCCCTATTTACTTAATCATTACATGCAGATACCAAGCTCAAAAGGAATATGGCAGATATTGTATTTGAGCTTGAGTTCTGTTAGGTAGATATCATGACATATAATCCTTTGTGGGGTAAACACACAAGGGATTGGCATCTACTTATTGTAGTAAATGTTATTCTTGAGGTCATTAATTTACTTACAGGTAAGTTTAGCGCCGCTTCCAAGGCGGAGTGCAGAAGAAACGGTAACAAACTGCAGAGCGCATTTTCTTCATATAACGTCAACTTACAATTTATGACATACTTTAAACTAAATATGTGGACCTTAACTTACATTGTCATGACATTATTTAAAAATCAGAATACAAGTCCTGTGGAAAAAAGTTATACGGCAATGTTATATTATCTTTCTTTCGCAGTGGGTTTCATGCTACTATAATTTTATTTCACTTTTTATTATTTTTAAAGGCTTCAGCTAAACGCATATTATGGACTATTCCGGCAACTTATTATAATAGCGTATACACTTAAATCGATGACTAACACTGCTGAGCCGATACCGCGCGAGAAACAATTTGTTTTTTTACGTAATGGCCTATCTTAAAAATCACATATATTTTTAAAAAGGGAAATATTTTTCGTTACATGCCTAATGCATTATATTTTCAAAAATATACTAAGAAGCAACTGACAGATTATTAATTTCTTAGAACAGTTCTCTGAGGGACTCTTTCGGGCCTAAGCCGTAAAATAACGAATCGCTCTTTTGTAAGTTAAATATAGTCTTTATACCGGCAGCTTTTGCCCACAGAAGTATGCCATAAGCCATTCATCATCAGTACAGCCACAGAAAGTCCTCTGCTGTACATGGGAGGACATTGGGAGAGGTCCAAGGGTTCTTCGTTCCATGGGAGGATATTGCTATACTGGCAGGCGGGTTGGCGAGCGCAGTTTCTTGAGCTTTTTGTGCTTCCTATGCTGCTACCCATCGTAGGTATTTCGAAGCTGGGGAAGGACAGACATTTGTTGAATTAAGAAAGGGAATAAAAGAGTACTACTCACTTGGATGAATGGGGGTAAAACAAGTCCACCGCACCGGTCGGGCAGTTGAAGATGACTCTCCTGTGTCCTGTCCTCCTCCCCCTCACACCATTAAACTATGAAAATATGCAAAGTGTACAAGCTTAGCAGTTGCTACGTCTATCAACTGTCTGATCCGAAGAAGTTTGTGAAAGCCCGAAAAGAAAACTATTCGTTAGTTTAATATAAATAAAAAAAACGAAAGGATTTATTTGAACGTTATTATGCATACATATACTGCAAACAGTACATTCCGACTCCCGACGGCCATTCCGTGGGTTTCTTTGACGCCAGATCGAATTCTTCGAATCCGCTTCGAATTTATCCATTTACCAGTATCGATTTTTTTTTTATATACGGTTGATTGCAAGCAAAACAAATATAAATTTTCGGAATGTGCTAATTAAGCTCTTTAGTTTGATAGCCCTCACGGTATCATTACAAAACATTTATTTTTAAGTTCATGACTTAATGTCCGCCAGAAGGCCCCACATTCAATTTGTCATGACTTTATATAGCCTATAACCAGGGGACGATCAAGACGCTTTTAATGATATCTCAATTGTCAAATTCTGATAAGTAGTTTAGACGTTATGAGCGTACAGATGAACATACATACATACATACATAACGGTCAAAATCATTACCCCTTCTTTCGCTTCGCCGTAGTCGGGTAAAAATACCTTTCATGCAACATATTTAAAAAACGATTCTTTTCAAAATCGTTTTTTATGTTTATGATTTTCGTACTATAGAGAGCGCCATATTGCATTGTGGACAGCCAAGATGCATGTAATAATAAGTCATTTCACAAATTATGTAAGATGTTTTAGGAGACACGAGGGAACAAACATAAAACATAGCAATACTATTTAAGAGCTTTGAATTTAAAATATCTAACGATGCGTAGAAAAATATGTCTAATAGAAATATTTTTGATCAGCTTTGAAACAAAATTAATTGACTGAACGTTAGTATGCATACAGAGGCCTCAAATTATAAATTCCGACTACAGGCGGCCACCCGCGGTTTTCTTCGACGCCGGATCCGCTTCGAATTTATTCCGCATTTTATCAAAATAACGCCCATTGTTCCGCCGACATTCTGAAACCGAATTTTACTATTCCGAACTTTCCTCTCACAGTTTGATTCAACCGTTCATCTACATATTTAAATAAGTTCAGCTCTGTTGATTTCACTAGGTAATATTTTTGCGAAACGGTATAATTCTGCGATATAACTCTAGGTATCATTCTTATCATCTATCTATTTGATTAAATACGTACTTTTCATACGTAATGTAGCGTCCCAAGTTTAGAGAAAACAATTTTACAATACAAAAAACAGACTCTTTTGTAAATGTGTGCTTCTTGCTTCGTGCTAAAATGCCTTCTTTTATGCCATCCAGAAAGAAAAGAATAACTTAAAATGTACCAGCTGTTTCTCCTCCCGTGCAGATCGTAGCAGCTGATCGAGAGAATGGGCCAAATCTAGGGGCGCAAGTCGCTATCAAGGCGACGCGGTTATCACTAATTTGATTCCATTTTCCACTTATTTGTTCACTAATACACTAAGTGTGGGCATGCTACATTTCATAGATATTCATAATGCAACTAACAATAAAAAGCATTATCGATTATCGATATCAAATTTTATCTTTTTAATAAATGCGTACGAGTATTATTTGTAGTAATGGATTATTACCATGTAACTATGACAATAAGAACTAAGATATCGCCGGATGAGATAATATCTCTATATTCCTATAGAATTATAATACCTTCTATGGTTATTAGGGTATTTATGATTCTATGGTATTGGGTTGATTTATGGTATTACTCAGCCGTTGATTTCTATTTCAGATTCAACATAATGTTCCTGGAGTCCACAAAGTTACACTCTTTGGAGTCATCATTATATAATGATGACTTGAAACTTAAAAATGAAAAGAAAGACAGCGAAAGACATAGTTTTGCTATCTACTTATTTCTTTTATAGAGAACGAAAGTATGTACTTTCGCTCTCTATTTCTTTTAATTTTTTATCAATTTTTTTTTGGTGAGTTATTTCGGAGATTATTTGGGAGATCTTTTAATTATTTTTGCAGTTTTTTATTGCTGCCGATTCCAGTAGACGATTTTTTTTTATTAAGGTGACTATTATCACTATCCATTAAATCTTGTTTTGCAGATAACTCTTTTGTTATTCGTTTCTAGAATAAGGTTTGTGATTGCCTGGATAACTTTTTGATTTATTATTTCTTTTGTGTCCTTTGTAATTTATGTCTTGTTATTTTCCAGTTGTTTATTCAGTACTTATTGTGATTCTTTGTGATGCTGTTGTGTAGTTATTGCTGTGGCTGTGTAACAGCATTGGAATCAAGTCTGGATTGGGTTTCGGCTTTCGGCGCATTTCCTTCACCAGTGATCGTTACACCAGTAGTTTTACGATTTTGAATATATTAAAAAAAAGCAACAAAATATGATATTAAAAAAACATACTATCTATAATATTTATAAATGTATCCCTATTTCCCTCGGTCGCGGCAACACGTGTAAACGGCTGGACCGATTTGGCTAATTCTTTTTTGACGTGTTTGTTTTTCTCAGGAGAAGATTCTTATAAAAGAAAATATTTAAAAAAGTTGCGAGGACAATGAAAACAAAAATGAGCAAACTAACCTTATCATCGTACTGCCAGTAATTTGATAGTTGGCGTCTATTTATAGTTAAGACAGAATAAAGTCTATCAGGTCAGCTAGTTTTAAAAAAAATCTTGACTTGAATTTTATATTTTCGGTTTTTAGGTAAATATTTTTAACAAAATATATTTTCCCATTATTATTTTTAATTCATATTCAGGTAGAGTCGTGGACAAAACAATAAAGCCTCTTATATCTGAACATCTCGTTCGGCTTAAAGCCGCATCTTTCTAGGTAGAAACATAATAGTACAGGAGACATCACACAGACAATGCTGTATGCTCCACATCGATAAGCGACGTAACTAGCTCAGAGTATCTCAGGCTGTACACATTGGTCGAGTGACGAATTTATAGTTTACTCTACAGTTATATAGACTCTAAATGCAAGTACGTATTAGTAGTAGTAGAAATGCTAGTGGTTTTTCGAATCTGCAAACATAAAAAAAATAACGGAAAATATGACGTTCAAAAAGGGATGCGTGCTATTTTAAATAAAAAATATTCATTTCATTTCATTTCTAGGCTCTAGACATAACAACCACGCTGATTGTAAGAATAATACAACCTACGAATATAAAAATCTCTTCAAGCTGAAAATTATATAAAAGGTTCCATCTGCGTCTCTTCCTTATAGAGCAGGGCCGGGTCGTTGTGCGGAAAGAAATGACACAAGAATTATTTTTGATAAGCATAATGGAGTGGTTTCGAATACATAATTGATAATCTTTTAGATAAAAACCGACTTCTGCTAAACTACTAAACCGATTAAGATAAAAAATATTATTTTTTATATAATTTTAAAAATACAATACCTCCTTCTACTACGATTTCGGTTAAAATATAGAGTAACCTGCTAGTATGCAGATAAAAAAAAATCGTGAGTAAGATTTTTTTCACCAGAAGCACATGGTGGTAGTGGACACCAAGAAAATTATCATAGATGAATCAGCGTATATGTCACTAAAAACTCAGGGGTTCGAGTCTTGTCCTGTGGATATTGAATCTGAATCCATTTGTTTACAAGTTACACTTCTTGACCACGTTGCCACTACCTTATATCGTAGTCGTAGTAAAGTAATTTCTCTGCTCTACATGACTTTGCCATGTTTGAACTATGGTCTACAAAAGAGCGACGGGATCGTAGCGCAGCGGTGTCAATTTTCCGCCTTTTTCATTCTTCGTCCTAAGTTTATGCAGTTTTCCTAAATTGAGAGGTAAAAAAAGAAATAGTAAAAATATATATTTCAAGTTATTATAGTGATAGCAATGTTAGTGCTACTAGGTATATATAGTAATATGCCTAAAGACTACTTGAAAAATCTTATGCAAATTTTGGACTCCGTATAGAAACTGATTGCCCCTTCAAATGGAAGAATTAAGTAAAGATTGTGATGAAGCGCAAACGTGATAAGAAATCTTGCTCGTGAGCTTCTATCCAGTTCAAATTTCATCAATATAAATTGATTCTCCACAGTATATGGGGACATCTTATATCAAAAACATCTAGTAGACATTATTTTCTAACTACGTTCGCACACAATCTCTGCTGTACCTAATACAATTTTCTCCTACCAAGAGGGTTAAGGCTATGGCTCTCTACCCTTTGATCAAATATCTAGACTATTTTTCAGCTTGTTTGTAACAATGTAAAATAAAATCTAGACTTGATACTACTCTAAATCTTTTATAAAAGAATATTTTTCTAACTCGCTTTTCTTCCAAAGCAAATAGAAATAAATTTAATAATAGCTTCACAAGATTGGAAATAGATCTCATTGATGCTCGCAGAAATAAAGTGGCGAAATGGTGAATGGAGATTTAGGAATGAGGATTTTAAATAATATGAAATCCGAGTCAGCCAGAATATAAAACCCAACCCAGACTGCAATTGCTTCGAGTATCCTTATCATTTTCACGGTTTTTGCTATTAGCTATTTCCTACAATTTTAACCCGACATAAAGTGGGATGAGGAGAGGATAAAGAAGAATACGAAGTATTATTGGATACAAATACAAATTCATTTATTCGATGTAATAGGGTAGGATACTGGTGTTTAATGCACATAATTAGAGCAAACCTATATAAGCGTTGAAAATAGTATGCAATCATAATAAATTCGCGGGCAATAGTAACGCGTACTTTTCTTCATAATTGATAAAATAAGACACTGTTTTTTTATATTTACTCTTCATATGGTTATAGGATTTACTCAGTTCAATAATAATAATTATCTTTCAACAAAGAAATATTTCAGTGCAGTCTCAGTCGGTAGTTTTTGTTGCACTTCAATTTCGTCCGGCGCTTTGTTTCTGTTGGCTAACGAATACTCCATAGCGTTTTATTGTTTGCGAAATTTAAAAGCGAAAATTCTGGCTAAGAATAAAGAGCGCCAATTTAACAACTCACGGGAGATAAGAGTTTATATATGGGAAGTGGCGGACTTGAAATTCAAAGTTTAGAATTTTACAGCTTAGGATTTAAAGTTTTAAAAGTATGGGTCTATTATTTATGAAATACAATATTGGCTTGACTTACCGTCTACTTTTCCAACTAAGAACCTCCCACTTGATTCTCTTTTGCAGAAATCTGACACTAAATGTCCATAATGTATGTGGTACCCAATTACCCAAGTGTTGAGAATAGGTTACAATATGTTTTCTTTATAAATGAGCGAGTGAGTCACCTGATGGTAAGTGATCACCGCTGCCCATGCACAACTACCACACCAGGATGTGACAGGAGCGTTGTCGGCCTTTCAAGGAGTTGGGGGAGGACATGGGGGGAAGGATGGGCCTTCGACTTTCTCACTCACTGAAAGAAGCATAGAAGCGGTAAAGCTTCTACGCAAACGTCGATTTTCTGTGAGAGTGTGGTAATTCCCTAGACGAGCCGGTCCATTCATGCTACTAGCAAAAATGAATTTTGCCGGGAGCGGAAACAAAAACATGTGTAATCAATCAAATACAAGAGAGAATTATACAAAAAATAAGTTTATTTTATGAAATGAACAAAATATTCAGCATTTCAATGAATTCAATTGCATAAATGGTGACTTTATTTACATAATAAACTCTAAGTAGATTGAACTACAAGAACCCGAGCAAATTGAACGTGTATAAGACTAACATTTTTATTTAGTTTATTCTTTGAATTTTTATCATCTCCCTCGCTCCATTTAAATACAAGACTGCCTTATAATATAAATTAATTCTTTAGAACGAGCATGTATTACTTTCAGGATAATTAATTACAGTCGTATATTCAGTACCTAAATAACTAAATATATACCGACAAATCACACAGATTGAGCTAGTCCCAAAGTAAGTTCGAGACTTGAGTTATGAGATACTAACTCAACGATATATATTTTATAACAAATACATATATAGATACATATCCAAGACCCAGGCATCATTTTCCATCTTGACCTGGCCGGGGATCGAACCCGGGCACTCTCGTGTCGCAGGCTGGCGTGTTGACCGCTGCGCCACGGAGCTAGTCAAAATCAAATTATATTATCATGCACGCGTAGATACTTAAGTGTTTAACTGATTCTAATTTATTCAGGCGTAAGTTCCTGCAATCACTCATGAATCGTTAAACGAGTGTGAGGCAGTTTGGCCTGTTTAATAATGTAGGGCTCGTCAAGTGACTCCGCGACACCGCTGAATTATGGAATATCCTCATTCCACACAGCTTCATTCATAAGTCGCCGCTTCCAATGAGTTTTTTCCGTATTTTCACTCTTTAGCTTTTAGTATTATTCTTTTTAATTGAAATATACAACTAAATGTATAGTTCTTTATACTGTATACAGTCTACTTTACTGAGATATTTATTATTAAGAATTATGTAAATAATCTACACTGCCGGTCAAAAGCTTGAGGCAAAATTAAACTTTATGAAAACCAGGTTTTATTCATGTTACTATAATACATGAAGTCATGACGAATGCAATGTTCTAAAGAAAACACACATAATAGCAGTGTATATTATTTATAGCAATAGGGGAGACCTTAGCCAAGCAGTGGAACAAAATAGGTTAGAAAAATAAAATTGGTTGTCTGTAAAGTCGGTTTATGGACGATATTTCTACGTGATACGTCTTTGACTCTTCCACCGTGAAGAGTCAAAGATGCGTCACAAGCCGAACGCTTAGGCCGATCGTCCCTCTTTATCCCTTGTTCCGCACTCGCGCTTGCACACGGAATGTGACACTTTTTCATGCGTGTAGCCGGCATCGATTTATATAATATAAGACGTTATCTCGTCAAAAATAACACTCAATTTGTGTGTTTAAACATTATCTGGACAAAACAAATTATTTCTTTATTTATACAATCTTAGCAAAAAACATTACGAAATCTTATCTGCTACAGTATATCACAAACCTTATATTAGATTTGAACCTCAAATTTGAACGCACTCAAAATTGACTCTATATCAGTTGAACGTTTTCAGGTTTTCATAGCTGTAATTGTCAATGTCTTATAGACAGGTTTCAACCACGGAGATTTAAACAAACTGGAATCAGCGTTTTATAATGAGTCGGTTGATGATTAACTTCGAAGAATAGACTAGAGACATTATCAGACGAGCTCTGTGGCCTAATGGTCATCATGCCACGCTGTAACGCCGGAGTTCCCGGGTTAGATCCCCGGTCAGGTCAAGATGGAAAATGATCTTCTTCAGATTGGCCTAGGTCTTGGATGTTTATCTATATATGTATTTGTTATTAAATATAGTATCGTTGAGTTAGTATCTCATAACACAAGTATCGAACTTACTTTTGTGGTAGCTCAATCTGTGTGATTTATCCATGTATAATATAGGCTAGATTCCTAAAAAAATATAATTAGTCCGTCAGTTAAATATTCAAAAAATATTGGACACGTATTTTTTCTTTTGTCGATTAAACAAAAAATGATAAAGATATAGCCCTTTGAAGTTCCGTGTGACGTCATAGTTTGCTACAATTTTTAGCAAACTTTGACGTCGCGAGCCCCACTCCTGAACTTTGACGCGCTTTATCTTTATTATTTATTGTTTATTTAACAAAAAAAAAATACGTGCCCAATATTTTGTGATTATCTAACTGACGGACTAATTGTTATGTTATTATTACGACCCAGGAAACTAGCCTATTATTTTTTTATCTTTCATATGTGCCGTGTGGTATCCGTGTGGCATCCAGCAGAGTAGAATAGGACCACTCCAAGTCTTCCCGTGGATGTTGTAGAAGGCGACTTAGGAAATACAAGCTAATCAAAGCTTATAAACACATGTGAGACCTCTCCAACCCGTCTGGCCAGCGTGGAGAGTGTAGGCCAAGTCCTCTGGCTGCTCTGGCCAAGTATGGCTCTAGTAGTACAGAGAGGGTCATGCTCCTGTAGTGGAGACTAAAAAGGACCTGATGATGATGATCTTTCATATACCTAAGGTTTCTTTTTTATGTTATAGGACGGCAAACCTGCAAGCGAGGCACCTGATGGTAAGCGATCAACGCAGCCCATGGACCACTGCAACACCAAGGTGTAACAGGAGCGTTGCCGGTCTTTAAATAAGTTGGGGGAAGAACACGGGGTAATTGAGGGAAGGACCTCCGTCTCTCTCACTCACCAAACGAAGCATAGAAGCGGTAAAGCTTCTACTCAAACGTCGATTTTCTGTGAGAGTGTGGTACTTCCCCGGACGAGCCAGCCCATTCAAGCAAGGTTGAAATAAGCCATAGCAAGCTTGTCTATTTGGAAATGTCATTTCGTGAAACACAGCTAAACCAGTGGCATGAATGTAGCTTCGTTTGCATAGTAATGTCAATTAGTGTGAAGTGCATTCTATTCGGGTACCATATCGCGTTCTCGAGTTTGCTGAGAGCAGCTGAGGTGTTGCGATTCAAGATAACATGCAGAGCGCATTCCAATTAGTTTGGAGATGCCGATATCAGAAACCCGAGTCAAGTATTCGCTTTGTACAACACTCGATTAAGTAAAATAAGCTCATATATCATAGTATAGTAAAACCGCGATAAGAAGCCATTTTTGACTGTTGTTTTAGTATACGCCAGTTACATGTTAAAAAAAATGTTTGTTAAAACAATTTTTATCTAAAATTGTTCTTTATCATCATCATTTAAGCTGTAAGGAGTCCACTGCTGAACTAAGGCCTCACCCACAGATTTTTCAGTCCATAAGAGCATATTGTCATAGTCACTATACTTGGAAGCCGGTTTGGTGAGCGCAATTTCTTTGGATTCTTGTGCTTCCGATGCTGCCCATCGGATCATAATGAAATGGAGATACTACCCATTTGGATGATAAAACTCTATTGGACATACCATTGGCATACTGTATCTTTTGTATTGATAAATTTATAGTTAAGATGATCAAATTAAATTCAAACTACACATACAATTTCTATGGAAAGAGGACAAATCTGTTTAGATTTGACCTCTTTACTTATTCTTATTCTGTTTTCCATAAAAATTGTATTAGATATTTATGAATAGTATGTACTATACTATTAATCGTTTATTCATTTTATTTTGTGTATTGTATCGGGATATTTTCCATAATTACCACTAGTCATCATCATTTCGAATAGGCGATACGGTCAACAGACCATACACACCCTGATGTCAGAGTTTTTCGGAACCGCCTCTCGGCCTCTGACGTGGTCAATTAACGACTACCAGATGGCAGCCGGAACCAACAGCTTTACGTGCCGTCCGAAGCATGAAATCATCTTATCAGACAGTCAGGTGATTCAAGCCTGCAATGTCCTGACCAAACTGGAAACAATTAAACAAAGTATGCTTCCCATGGAAATCGAACCCCGGGTCTAGAGGCAAACGCCTTAACCACTGGACCACGGAGGCAGTAATTACTACTATAACTCAGGGATCACTATAAATATCACGATTTCTGATTTATGTTCAACCGTGAAAATTTAAAAGCAGCTTATTGATCACCATCCTCCAATGTCCAAAATTTTAAAGTATAAACTTCGCTATTTCCTAGAAAATACTCTTATCTCTTGAGTCATTGCATTGGTCTCTTTATTCTTAGTCTGATTTTTTGCTTAAATTTCGCGAAAATAATATCTATACGAGTATGATTAACTAGCTATCCTGGCGACTTCGTTTTGCTATTATTTTTTGTCGTAATGTTTCTCACATTTTAATAGTTACGCATGCAACATTAACAGCATAGAAGCATATATTAAAATATATGGAAGCATATATTAAAATATACCATGCTGTTCTGGGAGAAAATAAAAAAGTAGAATATGCCAGCTGCTTCTCTTCCCGCGCAGATCATAGAAGCCGGTCAAGTGAATGGGCGAAAATCTTCTTTAGATTTTCGCATCATGACAATAGGCGTTGCGGGTAGCAACCCTATCTATTATATACCTAAATCTATTTTGATTCCGTTTCCCACCTTTACACATACAACACGCTAAACGTGGTCTTTCGGTCTTATGACCTTAGGCTCTGTCTACCCCATAGGGGATAAAGACGTGACAATATGTATGTATGTATGCTTTTTAATAGTTATTTAGCTATTCCAGGTGATAATACAAACTGGTTATCGGATAAAAAAATCGGTTAACCCCCGTTCTTACTTATAATATAAGTGCTTGAACAAACCCGACTTTGTTTTATATATTATAAGATATAAGATAAATGTACAAATTTTGTATTTTATATTGTTTTTTTTTTATGCGATGTTAATGTATGCTCCCGGTGGACTAATACTGCGTAAAGAAAAATATAATATACATCGATGAGTTGAATTTAAATGGAAGGTGACTTTTTGTAATAATCCATTAGTATGATTCTTGGAAAAAAAATATAGGCCCTGTCTGTAAATATCTATCTCTTGGAATATCGATCCAACAGCTCCATTCACAAACGACTCTGTATTGGTAGCAAAGATATCTATTTTCACTCTTGTGTAGCTATTTTTACATTTATCTCTATTTGAGTTGAAACTCAATATTCCTTGCAAAGATAGAAGTAAACATTTTGACGAGACGAATTAACTTTTGTAGGTTCAGTCAATATCAGGATAAGAACTTATTTGTTTGACAGTAGTGAGAGAGCGAATCAAACTGTAACCATTTTATTTACCTTTTTTAAACTTGTTTTTATTCATATTGAACTTGTCTTGATATCATGTTTCTCATTCGAACGTTTTCTTGGTTACATCTTATGAGTACTAATGGAGTCCGGGGTCCGCTTGCCCTTTTATTACTTATATTAAAGTAAGAACTACTTGCTAAAGTTGTAGCTGAAATTTTGCATTCTTATGAAAGTCAATTAAATATAATAATATGAATTCAATGAGTTATTCTTATGATGTAGTCGAAACAGGCCATAGAAACCCATAAAAATAAGTAAGCCCGTTGAGTTTGATTTATTTATCCTTATCCTTACTAATATTATAAATGCGAAAGTGAGTTTGTTTGTTTGTTACGCCTTCACGCCGTAACTACTGAATCGATCATCATGAAATTTTGCATACAAGTTCTCTGTAGTACGGAGAAAGACATAGGCTACATAGGCTACCTTTTATCCCGGGAAAAAGTACTATTCCCGAGGGATCGACATTGACGCGGGCGGAGCCGCGGGCGTAAGCTAGTATTAAATAAACACTTGTCAAAAATATGAAATTTTGCTTAAAACTTAGTAAGGTAACTCGCTCATGTCAAAATAAATGTTTTAATAGTGTATATTAATGATGTTAATTATGTAATGTAACATAACAATTATTGACAGTGTTCATTATTTCGGCAAGATATAAATTCTATGAGAAATATAAAGTTGCACTGTGCAATTAATGCAGTATTGTTTGTAAAAAAGTTTGTCACAAAGTCTTGCTAGCATAATATGCGATGTGAAAGATAGAGTGTAGTTTAACTACAAGAAATATCATTAGCGAACAAAAACTCCTTTTGTCGACACTGGCATAATACTATTTTGCGAGAAATATGAAGCTAAAACAGTGTCATGAATGTGGTTTCGTTTCACATAAATGCCAATTAGTGCTGTAAAATATTATATCCAAGCCAATATCAGGCTCGAGTTATCGGAGACATGTGACGAGAGTCGAGATAAATTATTTATATAAAACACAATATTCCAATTTCATTATAATCATAATTACAGCAAACATGTCCACTGCTGGACAGGACTCGCCCAATGATTCTTCGTTTCATGAGACCTTACTCGCCACGCTTGGCAGGCGGGTTGGCGAGTGCAGTTTCTTTGCAAGCATTTTTAAGCATCGCAAGGAAGGGAATGAAGGGTATTGGGATACTACTTACTCAGATGAATAGGAGAAAAGCAAGTACTAGCTCGGGAGGCTGGGCGCGCGTACCCGATGCCATACCTGCAACCACCGGACAGGTAGTTGAGGATGACACCACTGACCAACAATTAATTTACTTGACCGATATTACAATTTACTTGAAGTAAAAATTAGTATTTACTTCAAGTAAATTGTAATATCGGTCAAGTAAATTAATTGTGCAAAAAAACAAACAATCAAATCTATCCTTTTTATAATTTTGTGTAGATTACACCTACAATGGATCTGATATTAGCTGGATATCAGATCCATTGTAGGTGTAATCTACACAAAATTATAAAAAGGATAGATTTGATTTTTTGTTTTTTTGCATTGAATAGGCTCCATAACGACTGGACCGATTAAAAAAAACAATGGGTTACACTCCGAGAGTGCCGGCAGGAGCAGAAATGAAAACTCGCCTTTGCGGCGGTTGAGACCGCGACACACGTGACTTGAGGGTCACGTGTCAGTCTTACGAATTTTCGATCAGGTCAGGTGTCCTGACGCGATTTTAACATTTTTTACACACCCCAAAAGGGCACAACGCCGATAAAAAAGTTTTTAATTAAAAATTCCTTCACCATTAGAATCCTACATTATCCCCAATGAATGCTGAATGCATTTTTCAAATTGGTCTATTAGTTAACTTTATTTAACGTTAACACAAAAACAAACATTCAAAAAAATCCTCTATATAATATTGGTGTAGAGATAAAACTATTTGTAATTAGCTATAAGTTAGCATAAGAAGATCAGAACTAGCGTCAGATTTTTATCCAGACAGAAGACATCGGGCGGCAAAGTACTTGTGCTCGATGATAGCAACTTAGACCAATAACTTCAAGTGCCGGCCTAAGAACGTTCGCATCTTGTTCACGTAGTAGTGAACTGGATTTTCGTGTATATAATTTGCCAACACCACAAATTTACTTATAAACCAAGAATGCATGATGCATGCATGCATGCATAAATAATAAGCCATGATCAAAGGATCATGGCATATTATTTATGCATGCAATACAATATATGTGCATATACAATTTTTCTATACAAATTCTATCATTAATCAAGAGTAAGCTCGCTTTATAACAGAACATAGTCAATAGCAGCAAGCCGACCAAACGAGAGATGTGTGAAGATCATCAATCTTCGACCCACTGGGCTGCGCAGCACAGGTTATTTCGCGCGCCAAGGATATACTACTATGGCGCAGAGGCACTAGCTTGGATGAAAATTTGGACGAGTTAGTTATCACTACAGGTGACGAAAGAAACACGGCCACGAATATAAGCCATCATCGTTTACATGGAAATGACAATTTTTTTTTCAACCTATGTTGTCCCTCTGCTGGGCAAAGAAAAAGAGGTAGGCCTCGAAAGCGTTGGTGGGATGATATCACGAGCCATGAAAAGAAATGGTCTGAAGTGGCACAAAATAGCGATGGTTGGAAGGAAATGGAAATGAAAATTAGATAAGTATAATGTACCCTACTTTATATTTATTTGTTTTATTCTTTTATTAAGTTCTTTTAATAAATTCCCATTAATTAACGTCAATAAAGTAAATGGATTAAAAGTAACTTAGTTATTAACACAAAAAAGAGAAAGGCACCTTTTATCTTACTAATATTATAATTGCAAAAGAAAATATTATGTCTGTAACTCAATAACACCTCAACCGCGTCGAATTGGATTAATCTTGGTACATAAATCAACCATGTCCGGATTTAACTTTCCGGGAAAATTTCGCCATTAGAGAAATTGAATAATCAGCAGATCTAGTTTCAAGGTAATAAGTTATACCTACTTTATTTTTTGAAAACATAAAAGGCTAGATACTTTGAACGGTGCACGAAACATAGATAAGTACATACGCGTCCACATAGAGCAATAGTGATAGTAGAAGATAAATATTACTTATCACTTTATCAACACTAACACTGCTATTGACATTAGCGGTATCAAAGCTTTTCAAGTTTATCACACTAGGAAACTTTAATATGTTTGGAGCAATATTTTGCTAAACACAGCGGCTAACAACTGTTTAGATCGATCATTTATAACACAACTGTTTATATTAACGTTTTTATAAATATATCTACGTATATATTTCGATCATCATCATCATCATTTCCTGTAGGTGATACGGTCAATCGACCATACTCACTCTGGTGTCAGAGTTCTTCGGTACGGCCTCTCAGCCTCTGACGAGATACCTAGCATAATCATCATTATTTTTCAGCCTCAAGAAGTTCACTGCTGGATAAAGGCCTCTTCCAAGGATTTGTTCCATGGGAGGATATTGCCATACTCATGACGCTTGGCAGGTGGGTTAGCGAGCGCAGTTTCTTTGGTTTCCTATGCTTCTACGCTGCTACCCATCGGAAGCATTTGAAGCTGGGGAGTATAGGAATTTGTTGTTTTTAAGGGAATGAAAATACCTATTGGAATACTACTCACTCGGATGAATGGGGGAAAAAGAAGTAGCAGCTCGGGAAGCTGGGCGTGCATACCCGATGTCATTCCTGCAACCTTTTGTCGCATAAAGGTATATTTTAGGTATTAATAGGTTCTATTATTTATTTACACCGTATCTAATCAGATCCGCCACATGAAGGAACACAGGCCTCCCTCAAGGATTGCTTATACGACCAGTTGGAAGCAGCCTGCATTTACTTCGATTATAATAGAATAAATAGCATGTTAATTAAACACAGGCATTCCCATCATCATCATTCAGAGTAGGTGTTATGTTCAATCGACCATGCACACCCTGGTGTCAGAGTTCTTCGTAACCGCCTCTCGGCCTCTGACGTGGTTCCTTTAACGACTACCAGTTGGCAGCCTGGACCAACGGCTTAACGTGCCTTCCGAAGCACGGAATCATCTTTATTATCAGACAATCAGCCGATTCACGCCTGCAATGTCCTAACCAAACTGGAAACAACTAAACAAAGTATGCTTCCCATGGAAATCGAACTCCTTTTTCATTTCCATGAAGGAGTGATTAAGTTAAAATGAACCATATACTATGGAAACATAAATAAAAACTTTACTATAAAAACATCTATTTTTTAGACTTCCCAGCATTGGTCCTGTAGAAAAATTGTTCATTATTAAGACGGGCTGAGTGAACCCTACGAAATCATACTCGTCATACATCGACATAACCCGTATTAACTCCTAAATAAATATCTATCGGGAATCGATGCATAAAAATTGATTTCCTGCATTTACATTTCAACAAACAAAATAGGGCATTACCGTGTTTATTTAATCCGGATAACTGACAAACAGAGAATTTTCCGCCGGCTTATACGCTTCGGCGGTTGGGATAAAAACTTTATGAAGTGAACAGATTTCAATGAACTTTGTTTGAGTCTGCGTATACCTATAAGTTTCGGATCCTCTTTGTCTCGGCCTTCAGTTTGTTCGGTCTATTTTTATCAATTTTTTACTGGCGCATTAAGGTCAATTGAGTCAGTTGATTTAGTTCATTATATATGTAACTTTTCCTCTTAGTGTAGGGAAAAACTTGCACATTAGTGTAATGAACATACGTTCATGGAGTATATTAGCAAACCATATTACTTTTCTAAGAATAGAAAATGTGCGCGTCTCTTACACAAGATAGAGCAAAACTTACGAACATAAATCATGCATAGCCGTTTTGACAGTAATATTTTTTTATAATTCCTACATAAATATATAGGCACAAATCACACAGATAAATCTGGGCTGATTAACTCGGTCATACTATATTTTTAACCGACTTCAAAAAAATAAGGAGATTATCAATTTGTTTTTTTTTTATGATTGTTACATAACTCCTTCCATTTATTAAATAATTTTAAATATTCTTTTTGTTTAAAAGCTTTCAAATTGGTCCCTTTTATTTTAACAAAATCGGTGCAGTAGTTTGATTGTAGTCGGTTTACTTTATATGTAAGATTTGATCAAAGAATCGAACCAGATTTTCTGCAATTCAAAGACGTTTAGGCACTACTAAGCTACAGAGGTCCCTTCATACTATAAATACATCTAGTTTTGTATCATAGCCCCTTAACATGTAACTTCGACTGATGAGCTTCATTTTTTCAATCCTCATTATTAATTTATTGAAAATCGGAAATCTCGATTGAATTGTTACGAAATTTAAAATCCGGCTATCCATTATTAAAATCAATGCATGCCAGCATTTTCCCCAACCTTATCGAGTCTCCTCACGTTATTCAGAATCAGAGGTAGTGGGTTACACAAACTGATTGCATACAGCGGCTAAGTGCGGAACGCAGATCATACTCCTAAATAACAAAAAAAAATATATACGGTCAAATCACACAGATTGAGCTAGCCCCAAGGTAAGTTCGAGACTTGTGTTATAGGATACCAACTCAACGATACTATATTTTATCTTATAACAAATACATATATAAATAAATATCCAAGACCCAAGCGAATCTGAAAAAGATCATTTTCCATCTTGACCTGACCGGGGATCGAACCCGGGCACCATTGTGTCGCAGGCTGGCGTGTTAACCACTGCGCCACGGAGCTTTCTAACACAACAAGTAGTTATTGTATAGATTTTCTTTTAATTTTAATGCCTTATTTGTCTGAGAATGATTAACAAACTTAACGGGCTTCGTGGTGCAGTTTAATAAGATGAAAATGAAAATATTTTTATTGTAGGCTACGAATAAGTAATGTAGGAACAAAAAAAGGTACTTAAAATACATATAAAATTTAGAAATATGTAAATATTGTGTACTACAATGGTTAATACACCAGCATATGGTACATGGAGCACCAGGTTCGATTCTGCGGTTCTGGAGAAGAGGGATTGGCATCAGGGAGGCACCCGGTCGTAAAAAAATCTTTCCTCTATTAAGTCATGATACCGGTTCCTATCTCCGAGACATCACACTGGGCAACGTTCACGGGCGCAACCGGGAAAACACTCGTGGCTTGACAATTAATACTTGATTGGGTGTCAATAAGAAGATTTTGTTTTCTACAATACAAAGCTTCCTTGCGGGTGTTTTGAACTGCAAGGTTTGTACCAGTAAGCTATTTGTATAGCCCTTGATCAGTGATATAAAATTTTCAACATAGTTTCTCTTTCATGAACTGTAATAAAATAAATAACCTACAAATTTGCATTAATTGTACTTTACCGGCTATTCATTATTATTAATTCATTCACGCCGGCATTGTTCCCAGTCTTAGTGATTCTCCTCACGTTATTCGGAATCAGGGCTAGTGGGTTATACAAACAAATTGCACGCAGCGACTGCGCAATTTACTGGATGGTATTTCTTTGCATTTAAATTTTTTTTACAATATAACCTGATCTGGTGCTAATAACCATAAAAATATTTTCTGTGCATGCATAACAAGAAGAATTCTCTTTGATGCAAAATGATTTTGTAATAACCTGGCAAATATTTTACGTATGAATCAGTATTCCTGATAAAATATTGAACCGCAAGAAAAAAATGTAAAAGTATTAATGATATTTGGACCACCCATTAGCGTCCCATACAAATTTACTGATCAGCTGTTCAAATTTCTACGTGAAGTCTAATGTTTGGTTTTAATTTTTTATCGTTTTGTTGTTATGTATCTATATTGTATAAGAGATTTTGATTCCAACTCAAAAAAAAAAAAAAAAGATATTGCCGAGGTTCTCAGAATAAAAAATAAATACTAGTTTTGTTTGCTTTGCGGCCGTTATAGCAAATTTTATTAGCATGTTACATGACCTTTAATACAAAATTTCCAACGCATCTCTTTCACAATCCATAATGTATTCAATTAGAATGGGAAAATCGTTCGAGACTACAGAATTTAAATGTATTATTAATCAATCCATGCCGGCTTTGTTCCCTACCTTAGCGAGTCTTCTCACGTTGTTCAGAATCAAGGGTAGTGGGTTACACAAACAGATTATACGTTACAGCGGCTGCGTGCAGATTTGTAAGTACAACTGAATAAAAAATACGAAAGATCAACTTTAAAAAGCTATTTGCTTATTGAAATTTATTATTTGTGAGAAAGTTGCTTTAATCGAATTACACCTTCAGCTCAAAGTACACATACTTTATTTTTAGTTACGATATATGTTATTTTACCATTATTGTATTTAGAAAAGCTTGCAACAGTGGGCTTAGAGTGAGTCCGTCCATCAGTAAATCGAAATGTATCTATTCAAATTTCAGCTGCATCTTACGGTTTTTATTAACTCTAACGCTATTTTTACTTACATAAATTACGACACAATTGAGACGCAATATGTTATTTTACAAAATATCGAATTTAAAAGCACTTGCATCAGTGGGGTATTAGTTTGTTATCTCGCATGAGTCCATCCACCACTAACCGATCTGTGATCTTACTCGATCTGTTTGAATTTCAGTTGCAGCTTAGAGTTCTGTTTCAGCTTTTACTTAATAATTACTCAAATCGTCTCAATATATTATTTTACAAAATATCGTATTTATAAATGCTTGGAACAGTGCGGTATTAGTTGGTTTCTTAATACTAAAGCGTTGGAGTGAGTCCATCCATCAGTAACCGATATCCGATCATAATGGATGTGATTGAATTTCAGTTGCAGCTTAGTGTTCAGAAGCTTTTACGTTATTTTTATGGAAATCGTCTCAATAAGTGATTTTACAAAATATCATATTTAAACAAACTTGCGACAGTAAGGTTTTAGCCCTAACTGGATATTTTGAAAATATCCGTCACCTCTTTAAACTAAAAATTGTCGGAAGCCCACTAGCTATGTAGGGCACGTGAGGAATCGGAGGAGACAATGAGACACATTTTATGTGTTTGTGACTCGTTGGCTGGTAAGCGTTTAGACCTCTTAGGATCACCTTATCTTGAGCTAGAAGAGCTATGCAGTGGGAGATATTCTGAAGCTCATGCAGTTCTTCTTCGGTTTACACCGTATAAGGTGAGTAAGGCATGGGGTAACAAAATAACCCAAAAGTTAGACGTGCTTCCGATTCTGAATCGGCCCCATTGAAGATAAGATAAGATAAGGTTTTAGTTGGTTATCATCATATTACTAAAGCGTTTTCATTCATCACTAACTGATATCTGATCTTAATATGTCTGTTCGAATTTCAGCTGCAGCTTCTAGTTCAGATTGTCTCAATATGTTATTTTACAAAGGATTGTATTTAAAAACACTTGCAACAGGGGAGTATTGGTTGGTTATCTCGTTACTAAAGCGTTGGAGTGAGTCTATCCATGACCGACTGATATCTGATCTCAATGGATATGTTTGAATTTCAGTCGCAGCTTAGAGTTCAGTAGATTTTGCGTTATTTTTAGTTTAAACGTGATTTCCTGAATAGATTTTCTTCCCAGGAGGTCTTTTTGACCTGGTGGTCTTAGCCTTCCAAATTCACCTAATCATGTTTAATAATAGTTTTGACAGCTGTTGACAAAAACCTATCGCAAAAGTAATTTTGAAACATTCACATAAATGGATTTTAGTTGGTTAGATAGACAAGTTATTTAGAAACCCTTGCAATTGGCTGGTTATTTGATTCCAAAGTCTTGAATTGTAGTCCATCCATCACTAGAATAGCAAGTCATGTATAAGGATATTTGTTCGAATTTCAGCTACATTATTGCCCGACCGAAAAAAAAGGAAGTTATCAATTGGACCCTTACGTATGAAATATTGTCAGAATTCCATTTTTTGGTAGTACCATCTTCTAAACATGTGTGTCAAATGTCATTAGTGTATTTAAGTTTATATATTTGATTTTTTATCCCTGCATTATTGCAAATATTTTTTTTATTGGACTGGGTAATACATGATCTTAATGGATCTTTAACTGAACATTAACTTTCTATTTAATATACCTTCGTTAAGTTTTTTTATATACGTAACTATTTATCAAAGAGGATAAATATAGTGACCACCAAAATGAATTTACCACCAAATAGGTTTAGAAAAGTGCAATTTAATATGTCAATTCATATAGTCTAACAAATTTAAACCTAATACTTAGAAAACGTGCCTGTGCCTAAACCTGAGATGCTACGTAATAAAGAAATTTACAAACATACATGATATACATAACCGCGACGCACATAACCCTTCTTGGCAGTCGGGTAAAAATTCTCAATGCGACTGCATCAATTTCAACGCAGTTTTCAGCGTAAGGTCTCGAGAATTAAGGAACATTCATTGCGCGACTGATGGCTGTCATCATATTTTGTAGGCAACAGCGTTTCAACATGCGCTTACATCGAGGTAACCGAGTTGCACGCTTGCAGGCATTCTTTACAGAATAAAGAGGCTACGGAACACAAACAAAAATCATACCAAAATTTACTTTACTAACTGCCGGTGGACCAGCGGGTACTTTATACAATCCCTAGGAATTGTATATATTGCCATGGTAAAATATGTAATGGACAATAATATTCACACTGTGTCATACATTGCCTGCTCGTAATAATAAATAATAAAATAAATAAATATATACGGACATATTACACAAATTGAACTGGCCCACAGTAAGTTGGCAATAAGTTTCGTAGAATAATAACTTAACAATATTATATTTTGTAATAAATATTTATATAGATAAACATCCAAGACCCAGGTCAATCTGAAAAAGATGATAGTTTTGCATTTTGACCTGGCCGGGGATCGAACTCCAAAATAATCTTGTCTGGGCTGGCGAAACTAAACTAGTTTTTCTAATTCAATGACAGTTAGTCGCCAAATATCTGCCACCAACAGCGTGCAGGGTCACTCCTGGATGAGATCAGCACAGGACCGAGACGGATGGCGAAAACGAAGAGAGGTCTATGCTCAGCAGTGGGCGGAAGACGGGCTGAGATGTGGTGCAACCCTTGCTAATGATGCTGCATCCGTTGAGATGACGCTGCGGCATTCGTCTTCGTGCTCGCCTAATTTTTTGATCCCCGGCCAAATCAAGGTGAAAGACCCTTTTAAATTACCCTTGGTAATTTGAAAGGGTCTTTATAGTTAGATTATGATTATATATATATTTAGTGTGATTGAGTTTTTATATAGCTTCTTCAATTAGACGCCTATCTTCGAGATTCTTATACTTCACAGCAGCGACCATATTTGTTTCACTCTATAATTCTTTATCGTAAGCCTTAGCCCTGAGCCTTAGCCAAAGATATACTAGTTAATATTCTATTGCCAAATTCCATAAGTGTATGTATGTTAATTTGTACATTTGTGCACAAATAAACATATATATACACTTTGAAGCATCACAGCTGAGGATAATAAATAAATAATAATAAATAAATATATACGGACAAATCACACAGATTGAGCTAGCCCCAAAGTAAGTTCGACACTTGTGTTATGGGATACTAACTCAATGATACTATATTTTATAACAAATACATATAAAGATACACATCTAAGACCCAGGCCAATCTGAAAAAGATCATTTTCCATCTTGTCCTGGCCGGGGATCGAACCCGGTCACTCCGTGTCGCAGACTGGCGTGTTGACCGCTGCGCCACGGAGCTAGTCTGATAGGATGCAACCGGCAAAAGGTTCAGATGATGATGATAGTATTGTTTAGTCAGCATCCCATGACAGAATTTTAAAATTTAGGATGGGACAAGAATAGTCTATGTGATTTGTGCTAGACTGTAAAGTTTAAAAAAATACTGTTCTGGGTCTGGTCTACAATTCCACTAAGAAGTGAAAGAGTTGATAACTCTTGTCGCGTTGTACCTATCCTTTAACAGGCTTGTCTCATTTCCCGTGTAGGTATCGAAAACATACATCTGTGCCGATGTGCGGCGACACCTTCGAAGGTGAAAACCGAACAAATCTGGTAGGTACGACCCGCGTTTGGTTATGTGTGTTCACCGACTTCAACGAATTATGAATCGTATGTACAGAGCTATAATTATAAGTTAATAATAAAGTTAAACTATTCAGTTTTTAGACATTTTTAAATCGGCAGCGCTTCTTCTTCTTCTTTTCGAGTCGAAATGGTTCCATTTGATAACATTTCTTTTGCCACTACGCAAAAAAATTTACGCTGATCGCCTTATCATTAGCTTTATGGAGGCGCTTATGACCATTGTTAGTTCGACAAGATTTGACTCGCGAGGTCTACCAGTTCACAGATACTTATGGCTCATATACATCGGTGATTACTAAATCAACGATGTATGAACTAGCTTAACACTTTTCTACCTATGGTAGAGAATTTTTCACTCGGAGCTTAGTCTTTAACCACAATAACTTAGTAAAGTTAATATCTGAACTGTGGATATGTTGTGCATTCGTGCACTGGCTTATGAAGGGTGAATGATGTACGTGGAATGAAAATTACTGTAGACATGATATTGCTAAAGTTATGTTTAGCACAGAACATACACATGAAAACAGATGAGATACCACGTTATATAAATTGAAAATGCAAATGTTTGAGTAGCTTTTTCTTCACTAGGACGAACAAAAATGAAGTTATATTATTCTGTGTACAAACATGGTGTAAATGTGTATAGTAACTTAATATTTGACAAGGCAACCTAGCCCGTCAATATAAACGACTTTTATTTCGAAAAACTGTAGATCGGTCGGGTGGCCTTTCGAACAGACCCGAGAGCTTTAAACAGACGTCATAGTCGAAATGTTCTATGATTGTTATGAAAAAGTGTGAGTGAAATTACTGATCTTCTCTATCTGATATTTAAGAGCTAAGCTCTTATCAGTGCAAATATAAGACAGAAAGAAACGCACTCGCCAACCATTTTTGCCAGGAAGTAATGAAGTGGTTTGCCTTTGCCTTGTCATTTCAAACACTAGTGAACAATCCACTAGTGTACTTGGCTCACAATGTTTTTCTTCATCGAAAGCAGGTAGTGGTCGATGAAAATGACCGTGAACCCGAGTTCTCTCTCCTTGTTCACTTACAGGTTGCGCTCTTATACCACTGAGCCATTAACGCATGCATGAAACATTATCTTATAATGTTATAAATAGGTATACTACGACCCGTTACATAAACACAAAAGTGATACCTGTGAAAATATATTTATCATCCGCAGCAATTATTTATCTCACGTCTGTCTTTCTGAAAACATCCTCAGGAAACAAACGATTTAGTAAGTAAACATACTAATAAATTTGTATTACAAAGGCTGAGATATGTAGGTTCGAGGAACTCTTTTTAAGGTTCCGTAGTAAACAAGGATCCTTTATAGTTTCACCATGTCTCACTCTGTTTGTCGGCGGTTTAGCTACTCGTACAAAAAAATGTAACTTGGCATGACGCGGATTAAGTGGGAATACAAAAATGAAAATGTTGTTTTTAGTTTTATTACCTACATTTAAAAGGGATATTATTTTTTCCGTCAATCCCTTGCTTTGGGGTGTCGTTGAATAGGTCTTTCAAAAATATTTCCTGAACATGTTTGAACTTTTCGATTCAGGGATCCGTTTGTGATATATGTGCAAATTTTTGGTGAATATGTCCCTTTTACTTGTCAGCTAAATAGTTATAGGTAGACACGTGAAGAAATCCTGGACTGTTAATGTACATACACGGTGAAATTTTGATCGTTATGGACCCTTAAAGGGGGGATGCAGCCCGTCGATATGAATAACTTTTCCTATGGGACCAATGCTAGGAACTCAAAAAAAAAAAATGGGCAGTTCCATACAAAAAATTTCGCCCGCCCGGTTAATTTGTATGGGAACGTCAAAAAAATTTTGAGTTCCCAGCATTAGTCCCATAGGAAAAATTGTTTATATCAACGGCCTGAATCATCCCTTTAAGGGTCCAGAACGATCAAAATTTCACCGTGTATAGTGCAAGTACGGAACTCTGCTCTGCGAGTGTCCTGAACGCATTTGGCCGGTTTTTAGGGTACCGTAAACAAGTAACGCTTATAGTTTCGCCATGTCTGTCCGTCCGTGGTTTTAATAAGAGACTGTAAGTACTAGAAAGCTGTAATTTGGTATAAATATGTATATTAATCATGCCAAAAAAGTAGCAAAATCAAATCTTTAAGAAAAAAAATTACAAGAATAATGAGAGTATTTTTTTTTCTCGGCTAACCTAACATGTGGCGTGCTTTTGAATAAAAATATTAAGTAAAAATATTATGTAAAATATTAAATAAAAATATTATGAGCTTGTGAACATCATTTTTCGAGTTACTTATGCGTCTCTGAAATATTTGATTTTATAGATCTACTAAATAGTCGTATAAGAACACGTAAAAAAAACGACAGTAGTATATATATATTTAACGAAATTTAAAGGAAAACTATCAGAGCAAATTAGAGTTAACAAATTAAAGAGTTTTATAGTCGACCAACTTATAATTGTACTCGGAAAAGTAAAAAGTTGGCGGAACGATACGTTGGTGCTATCTGGGCTCGGGAGTCAACGTAATTATACCTACGAAATCTGGTTAAGAGCGTTTGCCTTTACTCGAAGTATTCAAAATAAACAATATTTATTCTAATTTCCCTTGTGTAGGAGTAGGCTTTTAATCACCGTCCTATGAGGGCCTCGTTTTTAGACGTGTTTAGTCGTTAAACCGTGAGGCGTGTATTCAAAGCTGGCATTCGCAACTAAGGAACCCAACACAGCGCGTGGCCAGATACGCACTTGGCTGTTTTTTATAATATAATGTAAGCAGATGCTGTATACCAAATCCGAGCTTAGGTTTATAACTATATTTGATTAATATCCTCAAAACAAGTAAGATAAATTCATGTTGCTAAATTCTCATAGAAAACATATAACTAGGTAAAAGCTTATTTGTTCTAGGAGCAAAACGTATAATGTAAAGTCGATTTATAGACGATAGTTTTATGTGATAACTGTGGAAAAGAGGCACACGGAACGTGACACTGTACCTTAAATTAGAACTCTTGGAAAATGAGAACTCTTCAAAATTAAAGGAATATTAATCAAATCCAACCATTATTCAGCCGAATACCTCTTACCTTTACGTAACGTGCGCGAAATATTGTACCCAGCGTTCAATTTACCATTACCTCCTATGACTGACTATGGAAATAGGCATTAAATATACGACAAATCGATTGAGCGATCGCCTAGTAATAAGCGAGCATGGTCAAGGTCAGCGTAGGCTGGAGGGGTTGTTAGCGGCAAAGTTGACACGACCACGCCGTAGTAACTAACTGCACAACTGGTTACTAACTGTAAAAATGCAAAGTACCTATGGTCTAAGGTAGCTAGTCTAAGCTAGATTCAAAGGAGGGTCCGACTTTCGCCCATTTGTTAACTCAGTGAAAATTATTCCATATCAATATATCGATTGGCTTGCCCAAAAATACTTTTCGTTTAAACCATTAGATCATAAATTGTTTTTTACATTTATATCTTTACATTGACCAGGTTTCAAACAACTTTCAACCCTCTCATATTACCCCTTTCAACCCTTGGGGGATGGATTTACGCACAACTAAAACCTTTGGGTCTAGCAGCATGACATTTTTCACATGTGCACTAAGGATTTTTATGATAACCATCCCCTAAGGGATGTAATATAAAAAGGGTTAAAAGTTTGCACAATTTAACGACAAAATTAAAAAGTTATAAATATTTGGCCACATAATAATACATCTCTATAATGTCGATCGGTTTTAACTTTTCATTTAGACACCTTTTAAAGTAAGGTACGATTTTCTTATAGGTTTACTGTCAGATATACACGCGTTACCTATTTAGAACTATGTCGGTGGCTTCCGAATAAGACATTGTTTAAGGGATGAATAGAAGGAGTCATATGGCGGCGCAATGAGACGAGAAAACGCCGTAGGTACTACGTAAGTATTACTTGGAACCGCACAATGTAGGTAACGCTTATACGCTTATATTACATTAAATAAACGAAAAATATATCATATAGCTATCTAGTAAACAAGATATTAAAAAATGTACTCTTATACATATTGTATTTGAACTAACCTTAACTTTTTTCCATCACACATTAAGTATTATGAAAAACTATTTTTCATCTAAATCGGGTGTAATATCTGAAATAGGCATTATTTTTCATCCTATTTATTATTAACGACCACCTATGTCATCATAGGTCACTGGGGATATCGAGAGCGAAGAATGAAAAGAAATAATACAACACAAGTAATATAAAATAATGCTTATAGCTTTGAGCACGCGCACAATATCTTAGAAAGATTACATGGAGAAATTGAGAAAAGTTGTCCTGGATCTTTGCCTTTTTATGAAACGTATTATGAAGGGATAAGCACTAAAAAGCGTAGTATTAGATTTTATATTGAACTTCGTTGTATTGGTTGTTATAACAACGAAGTTATCTATTGTATGTTTATCCATCCTTGAAATACATTTATTTTCTAGTATTGTGAAACAATAACTGCCTTAAAATCTTATGTGTGTCAGTTAGACACACCTAAGAAATCCCAAAATCCTATTATTTAAGTTGTAACACACATTATTTAGAGATTACATCAGTGTGAAATTCTTTATCGTATTTACGTGATAAAATTAGTTATTTGAAAAAAGTCACATTGACGTAGAAAGTTTTCTGCGCCTCTCTGCGACCTCTGTGGTCTAGTACTGCCACACTGTAGGTCCCTGTTTCGATCCCCGGTCAGGTCAAGATGGAAATGAGTTTAGGTTGACCCTAGATCTGGTATGTTTATCTATATATACACGGCAATTTTGATCGTTCTGGGCAAAGGGTAGATTCAGTCCGTTGATTTAAACAACTTTTCCTATGGGACCAATGATGAGAACTCAAAAAATTTTTTGACGTTCCCATACAAATTTACCGGGCGGCCGAAATTTTTTGTATGGAACTGCCCATTTTTTTTTTAGTTCCCAGCATTGTTCCCGTAGGAAAAGTTATTCATATTGATGGGCTGAATCGAACCCCTTTAAGGGTTCAGAACGATCAAAATTTCACCGTGTATATTGTTTGCTAGAAAACGTCATTATTTCATACAAGCCTCAATAGGCACGATACGACGGTAAACATTGGCATCGTAACATGCTCAATACTCAATAAAAAAGAAAACTATCCCAGTACTGGGTTGTAACTTGAACCTTTCTGCTCGACTTCGGTAAGCAATTGCTCGTAAGCGAAAGATGTCGCGTTTTATTGCTGCACACACGACTCGCCTACGACCTCTTTGGGGCTGTTAAGGAAATCGGGAATTTGTCAACAAATCTAACCACTTTTAATTTCATTTGAATTATATCAGCTTGCATTCTTCTGTTTATGCATAATTGGCTGGCATTAAATTTATACAACGTGATTTTGAACCCCCTAGCTTTATTGAAATCTGGGAATCAGAACTCTAATGGAACACGGAATCGCAAGAAAAAAAGGTGAAAAACGAAAAAGAAAATTAGGTTTCCCATACAAAGTCGCCGATCAGCTGGACGCATTTCTATGAAAGGTTGAATTTATTTTTTCGTTTTTTACCTTTTTTTCTTACAATTCTGTATTCTATTAGGGATTCTGATTCCCAGATTTCAATATAGCTAGAGGGTTCAAAATCACGCTGTATTAATTACAATTATTTAATTCCTCTTTGGTCAGGTCACGGCATCACGTGTGAACTGCTGGACCGAATTACGTAATTATTTTTTAGTCGTGATTGGTTCATATGTCAGAAAATATGAAGAAATTTGAGTGGATATTTAAAAAACTTGAAAACTTTACGATTTTATTAATTTTTTAAATGTAACCTTAGCATCGTATTGCCAGTCGTTTGACAGTTGGCGTCTATTTATAGTTAAGTGAGAACAACATCTGTTAGGTCAGCTTGTACATAATAAAGTATATATTCTATCGGATATATAATAATAATAATAAGTTCTTTATTTCAGATCATGATCCAGTACAGTATTAGTAAAAAACAAAATACATATCCTAATATCATTCTCTAATATAAAATTCCTAATATAATCCCGCATGTATTTATATGGACTTCTTAATAAGTATAATTTTATTTAAAAAATCAGGTTGTTTTGTAGAAAGCAAAGTATTTGACTTTTCAACCTTACTTTATGATTGAGCCTTGTTTTAATCAGAATTTACAGCCTTTAGGTAAATTTGATTAATATGCAATTATATTTCACATAAATATGTTATAAGAAGTCAGCACGCAGGGTATGAAGGTACTTTCCAGCTATAGCTCTCCAACTCGTCACGCAAGTGGACCGCAGTATTTTTAATATCATGGTTTTTAATTATTTCATTATACCATTAACTTCTACTGCTATAAGCAAGGCAAAACTACAAAATAAGCTTACAATAGGCACTGTATTTAATTAGGTTGTAATTATTCCAAACCTTTGCTACACAATGACTCTTTAGTATTAGCCCCGTTCCCCGAATCCTAAAATATTTAGAACCGTTGAATTATTAATACGTATGACAACCTAGCTTCGATAGGATAACGGCCAAGTCGGCAACAGCTGAGTGAAATTTGCATTATAAATGGTCTGTAACTCTCGTCGAATTGTCTGCGAACAGGAGTCAATTAGTACCATACCAGCCGATTATCAATTCTGAGAACAAATGTGCTGTATGTTTTTCATTTACCACATGGGTAAAGGTTACATAGTATTAGGGTACAATTTGAGTATATCCGTATGTAGTTTTGCATATGGAGTGAAGAGTATGAATGCTTCATGATTTAAGTTGTCGTAAGTAAGCACTAAAGTAGTAATATATATTACTGAAATCATTGGTGTAGTGCTTACTCACGACAATTTCAATCTTTAAGCATTCATTTAAATCTGTGTATAAAAAAGCAACAAGGATAGTCTATGATAAATAGTTTGATTTACCATGGCAACACTGATTCCACCTCTAAAATAGTAATTAATAGTTTATTTTCTGTCCATGGCACATCTATTTCCAAACAATAGAAAGCGATGTATTGGAAGTAAGAGTAAGTCGATGAAAAACGCCTTACTTATTTCAGTACAAATTAAAATGCGCAACTTAAGTTGTGTGAGATTTGAAACTAGATCTTTTGGACTCAGAACATATACAACAATTATACATGTTGAAATTTTAATCGTTTTGGACCCATATAGGGGTGACTCAGACTATCAATATGAACAATTTTTTCTATGGGACCAATGCTAGGAACTCAAAAAAAATTTCGTCATTTCCATACAAAAGAGTTCCGTCGCCCGGCCAGTTTGTATGGGAATGTCGAATTTTTTATTGATTTCCCAGCATTGTTCCCATAGGAAAAGTTGTTTATTTTGATGGTCTGAGTCATTCCCTCTTAGGGATCCCTTTCAGGGTCCAAAACGATAAAAAATTCACCATGTATCTTACAACTCAATGGTCAAAACAACCATAAAAGTTTGCTGTACATACAAGACCAATGCTTTAAGGCCGTTATTAAATTAAGAAATAAAAAATGGTGAAAAAATTTCATGCACACGGAGCTGACTCGCTGGTCAGCTCCGTCCGCATGAAATGTTTTCTTTTTTCTTAAGGTCTATGTACGGTTTAAAAATCTGACTCCAGAGTTGGTTTGTGTTAGTAACACATATAAACACAATCAAACAAACATAAAATTGCTTTGCTCGAACAGCAGTTAATTAGCATGAGCTGCTTATCAATTCCGGGAACAAATGTGTCTAATGGCGACGTGCGAAACACGGCTCACTGGGGATTAAGACCAAACAAAACGAGTTTGAATACGCTAAAAGGTTTTCTGTGTAATATCAGAAGAGGAAAAGAGTGATATATACAAAATAATATGTAAGAGTAATGCGAGTATGTAACTCATTAAATCATCATCATTTCGAGTAGGTGTCAATCGACCATGCACACCCTGGTGTCAGAGTTCTATGGAATCGCCTCTTGGCCTCTGACGTGGTTCCTTTAACGACTACCAGATGTCAGCCGGGACCAATGGCTTAACGTGCCTTCCGAAGCACGGAAACATCTTCATTATCAAACAATCAGGTCAACAAAACATCGAAAAATTCTCATAGCGACGAGTTACCTAGTGCACGAATAAAATTAAAACGGCCAAGTGAGAGTCGCTGACTCACGCTCGAAGAGTTCCGTATCATTACATATCTATATAACAGTAAACACTATATTATAACCTTTTTTTAGTAGTATGGGAGCCCCTTTAATTTATAATTTTATAAATGAATATACAACTAAATATTCTGTGAATATTTCAATCGTCTTCCTGTTGCCGTTATTAATATCGAATAAAAAACGGCAAAAAACACGTTTGTTGTATGGGAGCCCACTTGAATATTTATTTTATCCATTATAGTATTTGTTGTTATGGCAACAGGCAAGTATTTGCCTGTTGCCATAACAACAAATACTATAATGGATAAAATAAATATTCATCTATGATGGCTATGATGGCTATGATGTATATCATATGTGATAATTTCAACTGTCTAGCTATCACGGTGTATGAGATACAGCCTGGTGAAAGATAGACGGATAGTGGAGTTATAGTAATAGGGTCCGGTTTTACCCTTTGGATAATAATATCGGATAATCTCTTCCGGCTTTTTTATTACATAGATATTTTTTTTAATATGGTTCATTAGAAAATGACTTTACTTGACTCCGCATGCTCTACTCATTTAGGTAGGTATATGCTATCTAAAAATAATAAGTACGTATATCAATATCCGAACGTCTTTATTCCCAACACTGCTCGAGTATTCACGCAGCGAACTCTGTCCTTTCAAACAAAATATCATGCACGAATATGATATTCGTTCCAGCTTTAAAGCGACAGAATCCATTTTTCCTGTGCACATCCGCTCTATCGAATATTTCATATCGTGAAAACGGAATATGATATGGGAATTATAAGTTTTCAATCTTTTCTGATGTGCTTCTTTATTTCATAATTGAATACTTTTTACTTATTTTCCATATTCTCTCGTGTAATACGATTTTCAGAGGTGACGAATACGAACGATACTTGACGAATTTCAGAGGTGTTAAACTGAGAATTCCCATAGAGTGATAGACATTATCTGCTTTTGCTAATGGATAATGCTCCATTTGACTATATTTAATCGGATACTTTATTGATACAGAATGATTGTAAAAATGTAATTTAGCACTGTAAAATTCAATGCAATTTACTTTTTTTTATCTCGTTGTCTACCTGCGAACATTATAACTGTAACGTTTTCGAAACGTTAGGTGAAAAAATTATGTAATAAACGTGATAAAACCGTATGAAGTGATTTAATTTAAATGTGTAACAATCACGAAAACATCAATTAACTTTCTTACTAATAATACCATTAGCTATTTATTAGAAAATAGCTCTTATTTCCCCAATTTTACAAGCTTTTATTTCACTTGCAATGTATGTATGTAACTACATATGTTTGTTCGGGTGGAATCTTGTAACTCAATTTTAAAGCACATATCTTTCACCGATTGAGCTGAAATTTTGTTACTCGTTTAGTTTGGATGACAATGCAACGTTAACTGTGTGAAGTCATTCTAAATCCAACATAGCAGAACACCCGTTATGGCGGACTAGCTATTTTTGATGCACCCTGACAATATGGATATCAAATTCTTAAGAGCTCGCTGAAAATAACTCGAAAAATAAAGTGACGTACAGACGGCCGCAGATAAATCTGACACATTAGTGACACTATACTGAGAGTGGGTCAGATTTACCTGCAGACGTCTGTACATAAAAGCTTGCTTTTAAAAAGTGTTTTACTTTTCACTTTCATTATTGGTTTCACTATCAAAATTTTGACAGGGGTCAAAGACGTAATGTAAGGGTTACCAACAGGTAGTGAAATCCGCTTCACGCATTGCCATTAGGGTGGTGGTTCCCCACCCCAAAGATAAACATGGAAGTACCTATTAGAGATTATCCTATCGTAGTCGAGGACAAACAGTATTACATGCGTATTTGCGTAGAAACGCGGGGTCTAAACTTGGGATATGGAACCGATTATATGGATAATTGATGTAAAGATTTGCTTAGTTCTGCTCGTCGAAGAATAACATATGAATAACTTACAAATATTTATATGTTATTTGAGATAACAGAATTGTGTAAATACTTAGCCTTTTAAAATGAGTTGGCAAATAAAATAGGTAAGAAAAACTATTGCTTTATTAATGAACTAAAAATCATGATGAACATAAAAATTATAAGCTATTGATATTTTCAAATTAGTCCAGTCTAATTGTTCCATTAGTATAAAATTAAAAATTATATTTATACAATAATTCCTTTACAATTGTATGTACTGGGTGGCGCAAAAGTACTGGCACTAAAGAAAATACTTTTATTTTTTTTATATGACATTTTCTGTCATTCTGTTTTTGAAAATTGTGTAGTGAACAAATGTAAAATACACTGAAAATAAACATGGACCGTTTTACTCCCCAAGAACGTGGAATAATTGTGTCAATGTTCTTACGGAATAATTCATCAGTGATAAGAACACAACGTGAATTTCGTCGACGATTTCATGCAAGATCACCCGATCTGACCAGTCCAGACTTCTTTCTTTGGGGTTTTTTGAAATCTCGGGTGTATGTGAACAAGCCACAGACTCTCGCAGCTCTAAAAGAAAACATTCGTCAAGAAATAACGAACATATCGCAGGAAGTGTTACGGCAAGTTATGCAAAATGTCATAAATAGGGCTCAAATGTGTATCAACTCTGGAGGTCACCATTTAAAAGACATCATCTTTAAATCCTAATGGTACGAAATTTAATGGCACAAATATACATTTAAAAAAACCTAAATCTAGTTTTCTAATTTAGAAAAAATGTTATAGCTGAACCAAATAGGGTCTTTACTTTTGCGCCACCCAGTACTATGTTGTAAAGGTATGTTTTACAAAAGCTCACACAACATACAAAGTTATTTACTTAAGTAACTTAGCTCGGCATAATCTGAAGTATTGTGGATTACTTTATGCTTACTCCTAAATGAGTTTTCTTGTTCCGTGGAGTGGGGAAGCAATTAAGTTTAGTACGAACAATAATGTTATTACAAATTACTCGTAAATTAGAATTGCTGAAGCAAACAATAGCAATCGCGTATCATTGACAAAGATAATTGGTTTGTTTGTTTTGCAATATCTATATTGCACAGAATAAAGAAGTTATACTATTGTTTAACAAAGGGATCTTTTTTAGGCACGGGCGATGGTAAGTCATGATGGAAAACGATATTTTTCAGATTGACTTGGGTCTTGAATGTTCATCTATATAAGTATATTATAAAATACTAGCTGCTGCCCGCGGCTCCACCCGCGTTAATGTCGTTCCCTTGGGAACAGTAGAAATGAAAAAAAATCCATACAACCCCCTCCCCCTCTGCTTTTTCCCCTTAAGGGGGAATTTAATACATTTCACCTGCATAGATCTTTAGCCTTTAAGGAGGGGATTTTGCCCATTTCACCTACACAGATATTTTTTTATTGTAATGGAGAACTTCTTACTGTCATATTTCTAAGTAAATAAAAAAAATGCATGCAAACTTTACCCCACCTATTTTACCCCTTCAATGGGAAATTTCGTCCATTTTAACTACACAGATCTTTTTAATTGTAATGTAAACATATATACTTATTTTTATACTTCTATGTCCAGAAATGAGAAAATTTCCATACAATCCCCCACCCCCCCTTTATCCCTTAATGGGAGAATTTTGTACATTTCACCTACACAGATCTTTTTTAATTGTAATCTAGAACGTATATACTTATGTTCATACTTCTAAGTCTAGAAATGAAAAAAACTCGATACTAACTTTACTCCCCTATTTTATCCCTTCAGGCGAAAATTTCGTCGGTTTTACCTACATACATTTTTTTAATTGTAAGCCAGAACGTCCTGAAATGAGAAAATGTCCATACAAACTTAACCCCCCCCCCCTCCCCCATGTTGCCCCTTAAGGAGGGGGTTTTATACATTTCACCTACACAGATCTTTTCTAATTGTAATCGAGAACTTGTGTACCTACTTGAGAAAATTCCATAAAACTTCACCCCCTCTGATTTTCTAAAAATCCTTTCTTAGTGCTCATTTACATCATAAAAAGAATCCCTGTGCCAAATTTCAAGTTTCTGGGCACAGTAGTTTCGGCTGTGCGTTGATATATAAGTCAGGTTTGCCTTTGGCCCGCGGCTCCGCCCGCGTAAGTGTCGATTTCTCAGGAACAGTAGAATTACCCGGAATACAATAATTCATGTCTTTCAATGAAACACCTTAAGGGTCCATACTACCTCACACTGCTTTGCATGATTGACTGTTATATCAATAATAATTAAATACTCAAGTTGAAATAAAAATGCAGCAAAGTTCAGGACTAACTCTGGTAACTATATGACTCAAAAACACGATTGCGTTAAATTTTCTCGATAGAAAAAAATTGCAAAGTTGCCTCCAAATCACGTCTAATTTACTCGGTATATAGTATTATTCACCAAATACATTAAAATTAACCTTGAAACTTTTGATTATTATTGCATTACAGATAAGGCAGCCATCATATGTTTTTCTTTTTCGAATAACCCTTGAATATTCCTAAAAAACGAACATATCCAAAGTAGCCAACGCGTTTAGACCATCCGCGTTTGTATGGCCACGCCGCCTGGCATATGTCGGGCTCTTAAATTTCAATTTAATACCTTCAAAAACGGAAAGTTTCATACTAACTTTGCATCCCCGTTATAACCCCTTAAGGGATGATTTTAGAGAAAAATATTTTACTCGTGTTTCATGCCTTTCAGTAAAGAACCTTCATGCTGAATTTCATTCGACTAACTTCACAAATGGCAAAGTTTCATGCTTACTTTGCACCCCTATTTTACCTCCTTAAAGGATGATTTTTTAGTAAAATATTTTACTCGTCTTTCATACCTTTCAGTAAAGAACCTTCATGCTTAATTTCATTCGAATAACTTCAAAAACGACAATGTTTCATACTAACTTTGCAACCCGTTTTACCCCCTTAGGAGATGAATTTCCAAAAATCCTTTCTTATTACTCGCCTACGTTATAAAAGGAACCTCTGTGCATTTCAAGTTCCTAACCCCTATAGTTTAGGCCCTGCGTTGATATGACAGTCAGTCGACTGACTTCCCCTTTTTTTAGTATGGATTACTATGGATAGTATGAATAGGTATAATGCTGTCGTATAATGATGATGAATTGACTTTGGATTTTAATTTTCTTATCACTTATTATTTTATTTTATTTTTTTTGCTATATGTTTGCAGGCAAACTCATGCCTTGAGTTCATTGAAATGACGATAACTTTTTTTTTAATGAACCGATTTTGATGAAACAAACTTTAAATGTTTTGCTGAGTTAAAACAAAGCAATTGGTGAAAGTTTGAAGTAAATCGGTTCAGTATTTTCGGAGATAATCGTGATCATACATACAGACAGACAGACAGACAGACAAGAAATTCGAAATATTTTTTTTGCTTTCTATTATTCTTTTTGTCACGGCTTCCCATATTTTAGGGAGCCTTTCCCAAGCGGGGAACCCAGCGGGGGGGGCACTGCGGGACGCGCGGGCAGCTACATCGACGCGGCCGCGGCTCGCAACGCTCTCTTCCACCCAAGTCAGCGCTGGCGCAAAGACGTATACATTCGAAAACACTCGCGCGCCACGCGTCCTTTAAATTGTATCTGTAAAATAACCTGTACTGTGATCTGTAAGCAACTTTCTTTTGATGCCGCAAAAGGGGCGGTTAAATAAGTATTATTTTATACAAAAACTAGTTTGAATTAACTCCTCCGGCATCCTCACCTGCGTCGAGGCTATAACACGGCGGCTTCGACATATTGGCGACCGTAAAAGGACATAAACGGATACAAGAGGAAGGCGCGTATGCTGAGGCTACGACTCGCAGCGGACTACCTACAACGGGAGAAAGGAGCTTTCACGACGGGACCTGCAGCATTTCATCTGGAGGCCTAACCTAAGTTAAGTGAAGTGCCCATTCCTTTCTACCTACCTATTTTATTCCCCGAGTTCAGTGTGCCTCTCTTTGTGCCAGCGTATTAATACCTATATTTAGGTGCCTACTTTGCATAGGTTCAGCTTTTTCGCAACCTACATGCGTGTACCCATGTATGTACATGGTGCAGGATTACCTAGGTACTTATTAGTGGAATCGAGCATAACTAACTACTATCAAAGGTATCTATTGCAAGAGCATATAGCTCATTTAACGTGTTTTTTCTAGTTTTGGGTCTAGCAATGCCTATTATTATTGGTTTCTAAATACAGTACCTACAACAACGCTGCGTGTTATTTACGAGTTATATGTGTCTATGTACCTATAGCTGCTTTTGGGTGCATAATTCATTGCAATTGCACTATTTCACACTAATCCAACAGCACGCAGGTTTGTACCTACAGCATACAGCAAGCTTTTCATTTTTTCGTGTGCACGCGGTAGCCATTTTGTTTTTGCAAACGTGGTCGAGCCACGCCCGTGTCACGCTTGGTACTTACTTACATACCTGTCCTACCTGCCTTGGTGAATACGAATTGGGAATCTCATACCTATCTACGTTTCAAAAAAAAAATACACACGCATGTTGCACCTAGCTTGAAAGACATATGCCGACTATTTCAGCTCTTCACGCAAGGAAGACGTGAAGCGAAGAGCCTAGATCAAAGGCGTCGGCTGATTTCCTGTCTGTTCTCCGTGGTGACGCTGACGGCACAGCGGTGCAGTGCAGTGCATCACGGCGCATCGTGTCTACCGAGATTCCTGGCACCGGCTGTTGACTGGATTGGGTTCGATTTCTGCACAATTCATTGTTTTTTTTTACTCCATTTTCAATTAGTGTTGATCGAGTTTTTATATACGTACTAGTCGAGTTTATTGATACAATATGCCATTAAGCATGGAAACTGGAGATACCTCCGCAATCAAAAGGGATACCATATTGATTAGGAAGCGGGGTGTACTAAAGGGTCGTTTGACCAAATATGAGCAATATTTGAATACTATTAAAGACTCTGGAATTTCACTCACAGTTCAAAAGGAACTTGAATTAAAGCTCGATACTATTCAACGTTTAAGTTCTGAGTTTGAAGTAATTCAAAATGAAATTGATGAGTTGTCATCTGACATAGACGGAGAAATTGAAGAAAGAGATGCAATAGAATCTCGGATTTTATCATTGCTCGCAAAGGGTCAAACGATCCTAGACACAAATAGCAAATCGGTTCCCGAACCAGTGACTGACATAGACAACCAGTCAGTCAGTCATTGCAGTCATTCAAATTCTATTAAATTACCTATTATTAAACTGCCCACGTTTGATGGCAACTATCTGACATGGTTGGAATTTAAAGATAGTTTCGAATCTATGATACACAATAATCAAAATATTCCACTAATTAATAAGTTCCATTATCTGCGCTCGGCATTAGAAGGCAGCGCTTCTACAATTTTAAAGTCTATCGAATTTACGAGTAAAAATTATGAGGCTGCCTGGAAGTTACTGTGTCAGCGTTTCAATAATAATAACATTTTAATTAATAATCATCTAAGAGCCTTGCTCACCATAGAAAGCTCTCCCAGGGAGTCATATAAAGCGCTAAAGTTTGTAATAGATCACGTTTCTAAACATCTGAGAGCGCTGAACACGCTCGGTCAACCGACTGATAAGTGGGACACACTGATAATATACATAGTTTCTGCTAGATTAGACACCACAACTGCTAGTAAGTGGGAGGAACATAAAAGTACACTCTCAGAGTTACCTACTTTAGATAATTTCTATTCATTTTTACGGTGCCGAGCTGATATTTTGGAAACGTCTTATATTAATCGTTTTGGCGAAAAATCTAATTTTAATCAATCTAAAAATACTAAATCATTCTTTATATCCTCTGATAACAAACCTAGTGGTAATGAATGTCCCTGTTGTAGTCAAGTACACCGCATTTATGATTGTGAGAAGTTGAAGGGTATGACGGTTGATAATAGGATATCTGAAATTATTAGGCTAAAACTTTGTAAGAATTGCTTGCGTGGTGGCCACATTACTGCTAAATGTCATGCTAAAGGTTCATGTCGCATATGTAAAAGGAGACATAACTCATTGTTGCATAAGACACAGGTGTCAACTGCTACAGAGCCATCAGTTGATCCAGTTCCTGTATCTCTTTCTGTTTTGTCACCACCGAGTAACCAAGTAAATCAAGTTTTGCTATGCACCGCCCTCGTCAACATTGAATATAATTACAAAATTTATACTGTAAGGGCTTTATTAGATACAGGTAGTCAATCATCATTTTTATCGGAGGATTTAAGAAAACGAATGGGCCTAACTAGTAATGATGCTAACATTAGTATTGCGGGCATAAACAATTCATTATGTCCCATATCAGGGACACGCAATCTTTTAATTAAATCTCGTGTGAATTCATTTAACACTAATGTAACGTTTTTATTTGTCCCATGTATAACTGGATTTTTACCCAATTTGGAGGTCAATATTAATGAACTTCATATACCTAAAAATATTCAACTTGCTGACCCCACCTTTTTTAAGCCCTCTAAGGTAGACATGTTACTCGGGTCTGATATTTACTGGGACATTGTAGGGTCCAAACAAATTAAACTAGATAATAATGCAACTGTATTATTAGATTCAAAACTAGGATGGTTGGTGGCAGGTCCCACAGCTAGGACATCGTGTACAGTGCCCCAATTATTTTGTAATTTTTCGAAAGAAATTAAAGACTCTTTAGAGCGTTTCTGGCAGATTGACGAACTGCCTAAGGTCAAGTCTCTCTCCCAAGAGGAGAAACAATGTGAAATTCATTTCAAAGAGAATACCAAGCGGCTTCCTAATGGTAGGTTTTCGGTTATGATACCATTCAAGGAATCGCCTGAGAGTGCATTAGGCGACTCTTATTATTTGGCCAAAAAACGTCTCATTAATTTAGAAAAAAGATTTCATCGTCAACCTGATTTAAAGGCTCAATATAGTTTATTTTTGAAGGAATATGCGGACCTAGGACACTTAACGAAAGTAGATAAGCCACACTTTGGCTATTACTTGCCGCATCATGCTGTTCTAAAATTAAAAAGTGAAACAACTCGCCTTAGAATCGTATTTGACGGGTCAGCAAAGTCATCCTCTAATAAATCCCTAAATGATATTCAATTAATAGGTCCAGTAGTGCAAAGCGATTTAATTTCTATACTGTTGAGATTTCGTAATTATAAATATGTGCTGACTGCTGATATAGAAAAAATGTACAGGCAGATTGAAATCGACGAGTCGCAGCGTCATTGGCAGCTTATATTATGGAGAGATAATGAGGATCAACCTATTCAAGTATTACAATTGAACACTGTCACTTACGGCACAGCATCAGCTCCATTTTTGAGTACTAGGTGTCTTTTACAATTATCTCAGGAGTGCCCTGATAAAGATATTTCTAATATTCTTAAAAACGATTTCTATATCGATGATCTTAGTACAGGAGCCCATGATATTAATGATTTAAAACGAATTTATGAGGGCATAGTATCAACATTAAATTCTGCTTGTTTACCCTTAAGAAAATTACGCTCAAATGTACCTAATTTAATAAATGACAGTGAATCGTTAACTGTACTGGAGTTAAACAAAGATTCTAGTGTTTTAGGACTAAATTGGTCTCCAGCATCCGATACATTAAATTTTCATACTGATATAGATCCACCTTCAAAGGTCACTAAACGCACTATTATTTCAATGACCTGTAAGATATTTGACCCACTAGGAATTTTATGTGCCTGTATAATTGTGCCTAAAATTATATTAAAGGAACTATGGGCGTCTAAACTAGACTGGGATACTCCAGTTCCCGATAACATTGCAAAACGATGGAACAGTTTTATAAACAATCTTCCAGTTCTATTTGCCATCAATATACCTAGAAGGGTTTTATGTGACACCCCACATGACATCCAGTTGCATTGTTTTGTTGATGCAAGCCAGCATGCCTTCGCAGCGTGTGTCTATTTGAGGTCTCGGGACAACAACCAAGAGTTCACTGTACGGCTATTAACTGCGAGAGCACGTGTAGCACCCATGAAACAGCTGACTATTCCTAGGTTAGAGTTGTCAGCGATGTTACTAGGAGCGCGTTTATGTAATAAGGTATTGCAGTCAATTCAGTCATATTCTAATATTACTGAGAAAATTATGTGGTCTGATTCCACCATTGCACTAGCATGGGTTAAGACACCCCCTAGGGATTTAAAAATGTTTGTATGCAACCGTGTAAATGAGATAAATGAACTTACAAATGATTTTATATTTCGTCACATACCTACAGATCAGAACCCAGCTGACTTAGCATCTCGAGGCGTTGAACCCAGTCAACTAAGGTCTTCTTCCCTTTGGTGGCAGGGTCCCTCCTTTCTGAGTGAGGAACAGTGCAATTGGCCTCAGAGTAAATGTCCATCTGTCTCACTACACGAATTGCCTGAACTTAAAAATAAGGAAAACACATTAACGTGTAATTTATTAATTGATAAAGATTCTAAACTTATTAAATTTGATAACTATTCTAATTACTTGAAATTACTAAGAGTATATGCATATGTCTTACGTTTTTTAAATAATTGCAAACCTACTAGCACTAAAAGTACTGGTCCCCTTGGCCCTGACGAGATAAATAATTCATTACATCTATTAGTTAAGTATAGTCAAGCTGAGTCATTTCAAAGAGACATAGTTTTAATTTCAAATAAAAGGAACTTACCAAGGGCATCTAAATTATTATCTCTTAATCCATTTCTTGACGACAAGGGTTTATTAAGAGTAGGAGGTCGTATTAGCAATTCGGATTACGCATATGACAAGAAGCATCCAATGATTTTAGATTCCAAACATTATTTTTGTAAATTAATCATGTCATATGAGCATCATCGTTTGTTTCATGCAGGTCCACAACTGCTTCTAGCATCTATTCGAGAAAAATTCTGGCCTATACTAGGAAGAAATTTAGCTCGTAAAGTAACAAGACACTGTGTCATATGCACTCGTTTTAGAGGTAAAAATGTTCAGCCTATTATGGGTAACCTACCTCCTGAGAGAAATGTACCGACGTTTCCTTTTTATTATGTCGGAACTGACTATGGGGGACCTTTTAAGATTTCTAGTCGTAAGGGCAGAGGTAGCACTACGTCCAAATGTTATTTATGTTTATTTGTGTGTCTCACGACAAAGGCGGTTCATTTGGAGGTGGTCAGCGAGCTCAGTACACAAGCGTTCCTTCAATGCCTGCGTAGATTTGTTTCACGGCGCGGCAAGCCAGCTAAGATCTTTTGCGATAATGGCACTAATTTTAAGGGAGCAAACAATGAGTTGTGTAGAGTTGTGCGGTCCAGCAAGCAGTCGTTGACGGATTTCGGTACTAACGATGGTATTAAATTCTCATTTAGCCCTGCGTATTCGCCAAATTTTGGGGGAATTTTTGAAGCCGGCATTAAATCCGCTAAATATCATATGAAACGAATAGTAGGTAGTGCTAGCCTAACTTTTGAGGAACTAACGACAGTATTTGTACAAATTGAGGCTATACTGAACTCTCGCCCTCTCACGCCTCTATCATCCGATCCCAACGATCCTTTACCATTAACTCCTGGGCACTTCCTTATAGGGAGACCTCTAACTGCGGTCCCGTCCCTACCAATAATGGCATTGAGACCCAGCAGATTTGAGTTGGTGGAGAAACTTCGGCAGCAATTCTGGGCCCGCTGGAGTCGCGAGTTCGTCGCCGAGTTACAGCAGCGAACGAAGTGGCGCACGCAGCAAGGGTGTCTACGCATCGGTGACATCGTAGTGCTGAAGGACGACCAGCTGCCGCCCATGCAATGGCGGCTCGGGAGGATACAGCAGTTCTACCCGGGGCCTGACGGCGTCAATCGTGTGGCCGACGTCCATACAAGGCAAGGAGTCGTGAGGAGGGCTGTATCAAGAATGTGTCTGCTACCTACTTCAATGTTGTAAGCTACAGCTTGCAACGGGGCCGAGGATGTCACGGCTTCCCATATTTTAGGGAGCCTTTCCCAAGCGGGGAACCCAGCGGGGGGGGCACTGCGGGACGCGCGGGCAGCTACATCGACGCGGCCGCGGCTCGCAACGCTCTCTTCCACCCAAGTCAGCGCTGGCGCAAAGACGTATACATTCGAAAACACTCGCGCGCCACGCGTCCTTTAAATTGTATCTGTAAAATAACCTGTACTGTGATCTGTAAGCAACTTTCTTTTGATGCCGCAAAAGGGGCGGTTAAATAAGTATTATTTTATACAAAAACTAGTTTGAATTAACTCCTCCGGCATCCTCACCTGCGTCGAGGCTATAACACGGCGGCTTCGACACTTTTTAACTGTCACTCTATCCATTTCAGTCAAAAATTCTAAATGTACAGACAAAATATTTTTACTGTTTTATTATATGTATATATAGATAGTATCGTTGAATTAGTAACCTACGACACAAATTTACAACTTACTGTAGGCTAGCACAAATTGTGTGATATTTTATGATGTTATTTATTTTGTTATGCTTTCACGCCTTAACTATTAAACCAATCATCATGTTTTTTTGCACACCCGTCTAGGTTATCTGGTCACCTTGTCTTGCATACCAACAACATATGGGACGCTTCATAGTATCAAGTGTTTTTCCTTTGCGACGAAGACAGAGTTCCATCTACACGCCCTCCAACATGCTAAATGTGGCCATAAGGTCTTATATACCTAGGGTATACGACCCTATGGCCACATTAAGCACGTTGGAGGGCGTGTAGATGGAAAACAGTAATGGGTTGCTAGTCGCATCGCCTATTGACATCATATCGCAGATGGAACGTTTCATCCCGAAAAATACTTCCAATTTCCGGAGTTTCGACATTAATTGGAAGAAGTCTAGTTAAAAATGAAGACGGGACCCTGCATCTGTATGCCAATCTTATCTATACTAATATTATAAAGCTGAAAGTTTGTTGGTCTTAGGAACTAGTGGTTTAAATTGGAAAATTGGTTTTTGTGTTGCAGTTGGATAGTCCATCTAATGAGAAAGGCTTTTGGCTATAAAAATCACGCTGCGACCAATAGGAGCGAAGCATTTATAAAAATGTTTTGAAAACGGGGTAAAATTATTCATAGTTGAGAGCACACGTGCGATGCGTAAATGGTTCAAGTTACCCAAAAAATGTGTATTCAAGAATTATTTCTCTTTAAACGAACTAAAAAAATGTCCGCGACAGTAAATGCCTATAATAACAGAAATTGCCAAACATTAATTCCTATCAAACAAACGTAATATTTGTTTGATAGTAATCAGTGTTAGCCCAGCCCAGACAGTGATTGTTTGCTCGGCACTAAACATGTTTAATGCTTCAAAGGGGCTTGATGGCGGATGATATTAATTGAAACGTGTTTGGTTATATGCCATCAAACGTCACAGATATTGTACGTACATACAGCGCGTAATATGGGACCAATGCTAGGAACTAAAAAGAAAATCCTTACTTCCTTATCCTTACTAATATTATAAATGCCAAAGCGAGTTTGTTTGTTTGTTACGCTTTCACGCCGTAACTACTGAACCGATCATCATGAAATTTTGCATACAAGTTCTCTGGAGTACGGAGAAGGACATAGCCTTTTATCCCGGGAAAAAGTACTATTCCCGAGGGATCGACATTGACGCAGGCGGAGCCGCGGGCGAAAGCTAGTCATTATATATATTAGCCGTGTGTTATCCGGCAGAGTAGAATAGGACCACTCCAAGTCTTCCCGTGGATGTCGTAGAAAGCTACTTAGGAAATACAAGCTAAACAAAGCTTATAAACATCGGAGAGACCTTTCCAACCCGTCTGGCCAGCGTGGAGAGTATAGGCCAAGTCCTCTGGCTGCTCTGGCCAAGTATGGCCCTAGTTGTACAGAGAGGGTCGTGTTCCTGTAGTGGAGACTAAGGGAGACCTGATGATGATGATGATGGAAAAAGAAAATGGACGTTTTCATACAAAAGTGTTCGTGCGGCCGGTAATTAGTATGAATATGTAAAACAAAATCCCAGAATTGGTCCTATAAGAAAAGTTGTTCATTTTAACGGGCTGGGTCACCCCTTCACAGGAATTCAAATTTCATTTATTTGCTTTAAATAGGGTTACAAAATTTGTCAAGAACAAGCCTATTTATCCATATTCATGGCATGCAAATTTTTTTGTCCTTCATCGTAACCTAACTACTTGAATATTATTATTACAAATATTTTCAAATTTGTCATAAATGTATTTTATTATGAATTACCTCTATAATATAAGATGTCTATTCTTTAAAATTAAACGTTGAAGGTCAAATTATGAGATGAGTAAAGGATTCAGTTTAAAATTGATTTGCGACTGACTTATGCAATTTGTATCGTGACAAGCGATTACGCATGTTAAGCGACCCTGGGCGCAGTACCTACCGCAAGTGGCATAAAAATATATCCAGCTCCTCCGTGCTTCGGAAGGCACGGTAAGTCGTTGGTCCCGGCTGTCATTATTGATGGCAGTCGTTAAGGTATGTCTGATGCCTATAAGCAGTTTGAAAAATCTGACACCAGTTTTGGCCACTTACCCACGAAAACAACAATAACAACATCGTGACATTGATCCTTTAATAATATACAGTACCTGGGTGGGTTATTACTATTTATTGTAATGTGGTGGTGTTTAGGTGATAATCTATATTTATGAGAAATGTTATCTCAGACATTAACTTCCTATTTTTAAACTTGTCTAAAAACAATACAAATTAAAAATATGTATAAAAAAAACACTTAAGTAAGTCACCGAGCGGGATTCGAACCCTACACTCTTTTCTTGCCGTCCGCGTCTTATCCCAATGGACCAGTCGGACTGTGGCCGGCAGGACGAAATTAGCGATTCTGCGTTCGATATGATATTTGTTTGATAGGAATCAATGTGAACCCAGCCCTTTGCTCGAGACTAGACATGTTAACTCCGAAGGGGTTTGATGGCGGAGGATATTAATTGAGACGTGTCTGGGCTGTAACCCATCAACAGCCATGGATATTGTACATGTCTGCTTCAAATTAAGCTACGAAGCTTACAATTTTAAGCGCCTATTAAACTATCCTGAATTTAGAATCCGATGGGAGGGACGCCTCTATACGTTAGAAACGATGCGAGATATCTCCAATCGTATCGCACGTATAGCGACGTTCCTCTCATCCGATTCAGGATGGTATAATACCCCCTTTAGGAACCTGTAACTGAGATGAGTAAAAGTAAAAATTTGTGCTGGACTTCCACGCTAGTCTGGGAGAAAAGAAAAACGTAGACTGTACCAGCTGCTTCTCTTCCCGCGCAGATCGTAAAAGCCTATCGAGGGAATGGGCAAATATGTACAAATGTCAACTTAAGCTACCTGCGATCATGAAAACTGTAAAGTTTTCGAAACTTTAGGTGTAAAAATAATGTAATAAACGCGATAATAGTGATCTATAAACATTAGAAAAGGTTATAAAATAGTGGGACTAATTTCATATATTAATGATGACACTATCGCAGCTTTAAGGAATATCTACAAGAAAATGTTTACAAACCAAGACAAAAATGTGTAGTAAAGCTTAGAGCAAAATTTTCTAGCCAGTATTCTTTGGGGTACTCTAAAAAACGGTGTTATAACTCTGTTTATCCAGCGTCGCAGCCCCAACTTATTATGAAAGTTTAAGACGGAAAGTATAATAAAGCCCTGTTGTTAGGAGAACCTCAAAAACATCCTAGAAAAACTGTGAATATTTCAGTACAATGCAACATTATTTTTAATGACATTAAATTGAGAAAGCTACGAGTAGTTTCTTACCCTTTTGTTTAAAGGAGGATATTGTAGAATGCTGCTATGCGCTTGAATGTGCAAGGTAGTAGTATGTAGTATTTGTTTGATTTCGGATTAATGTTTTTTTGATCTCAAGATACTCAACACCCAATTTTATTTAGGAGTTTCGCATTCACCTAAAATGCGTACATTCGTTTGAGTGGTCTAAAAAAAGGGTGTTACCATTAAACTATTTTGTAACTTATGTACTACGCTATATTCTTGATATTAATGCCAAACATCATACCTTCGACATCTTGCCCAAGACATCACAGAATATAGGAAATTTTATTGGGAATTTACTCTGGGACAAACTCCTTTTCATGTGTTTCAAAAACAGCTACAATAAAAAACTTCAGAACACGATACCAATGTGTTTTTTAGTTGAAACTTTTTTGCAAAGGTTTCGCGGGAGGTTTTTCTACCCTAAATTGCCAAAATAGCACAAAAACCTTTGCCAGTAGTTTACCTCTCATCCTGCAAGCTGCATGCAAGAAACACAAAAAATACCCTTTCCGTACTGTTATGTTAACATTAAGATATAGATTATAAGAATGTCTCTCTACCTTTGCAGGGTCCTGTTGAGCTCCAGTGACATACACGGACGCCCTTCTCCCGAGAAGAGTCCGGCTCACGATGGAACTGCTTCTCCGACCGGACATACGATCTTGTGGCACAGGCAACATGTTCACTATTTTATTTTTATACAACTTTAAATAATATAACAATAATTATTGAGCTAGTAGCACTTCTTACACAATTTGGCACATCTCTACACTTAACTTCACTACGGCTACGTTCTAGAGGCACTAGAATTTAATTTGGTGTTCTGAGATTGACTATCAATAAGAATGAAATTAAGTAGGGTTATTTTATCGGGTAGTTTAGTCGACCTGCAACAAAAGAAATATATGTTAAACGCATTTCGGAATTTTGAATTCGGATAAGACTTGGTCCATTTGTCAATATAAAATATCCAATTATCATAATGTCGTAAGAAATATAACAAATTTGACAAGTTTTTTAGATGTCATGACATGTCATCATCATCATTAGCAGCCTGCGGCAGTCCACTGCTGGACGTTCTCTCCTGACTCTTCCAAGATGGGCCACTCGAGCAAGAGAGTTCTGCAGTGGAGACCGCGTATAGTTAAGCGAAATGTGGTACGTCCCCTGGCTAGATGGGGCGACGATCTGCGGAGAGCGGCTGGCAGCAATTGAGCAAAGCAATATTTTATCCCATTTATACTTACTGCTAACAAACAAAATAGATCTTCTACTACTCAGTTTATATTCTTCCATAAAAATTTAAGATGGTATGAAGTCTGCGCTATGTTTAAGCAATATATACTCCTTCATATAGAGACTATATATATAGATATAGAGTTCATTTAAATCCTTAAAGTTCATTCAGTGCCAGGAGACACGCCCTACGTTCAAACGATGAAATATGCGTTATTATATAATCTCGGCAGTGAATGGGTTAAGAACTGAAAGACGTGCTTATCATAGGCAATATGACATTTTTGATTTTTGATGAAAACCGGATTGTTATTATTTTCAGATGTAAGTGTTTTTATTACATGACTGAAAAAAAGGATGTATTGTTTTTGGAGTTCTTGTATGTATGTATGTGCGGTATTAAAAAATGTGAGATTTTTTATTCTTAAATGTTTTTTAATTTATTTGAAACTATTGACATTTACTCTTGGGGCAAGGACAAGTCAGGAGTACCCGAAACCGGCGAGCTTGCATGAAGATAATGATGGACGTAGATGCAGCGAGAGAGGATTGTGTCCTCACAAGTAGAGCACCTTAAGTAGAGGATCGTAGCAAGTAGAGGACCTTAGTATCCTGCCTACCCTAGCCATTGGAAAGTGACGTGATAATATATATGTATAAACATTTAGCGCACATTTAGCTTAAGTCAGTAGAAATTGGTCCACCCTTAATTGCAAGCACCTGATTTAACATTGCAGCAAGAACATAAATTGTAAGTTCTAATTAAATAACGAGCATGAGAAAATTTGTACAAGATCAAATTTAGAAGATTTAATTATCACAAATAAAATAGGGAAAATAATCATAGAATTACCTAAACTAAAAAATACTAAACGGTACATGTTTAGTTTATAAGAAATTATAAGAAAATATATATGCTATTCTTATAGTACATGTTTCGTTTATTCTTCAATTAATATGTACTATCTATACTTCTACTCTAATGATATAAAGAAGAAAGATTTGATTGTTTGTTTGTCTGCATTGAATAGGCTCTGGAACTACTGGACCGTTTTGAAAAATCCTTTCACTATTAGAATTCTGCATTATCCCTGATTAACATAGGCTATAGAATAAATACCTATATCTACCCGTGCGAAGCCGGGGCGGCCGCTAGTATATCATACTGTGTTAATTGGTCTAACCCCTTATTCATAAAAAATACAAAAACGCTTTTTGTCCAGTCCAGCGGTGCGAATGGTCCCATTTATAAACAGTACAAGGGCGATTCGCACCGCGGTTCGAATCGCATATGGTGCGAAACGACCGAAGACCTTTTCAACGTAAGCAAAATAAAGTAAAACGCGCTCTTAGCCTCGGACGCGGACGTCCTGAAGTGGACGAGTAATGTTTTCTACAGGATTTGTGGCTCCGCAAATGGGGCTGAAAGCTTCCGAGACACTGATATGAATCAAAATGGATTGAACATTTACTACGTCTCCGTGGCGTAGTGAATAACATGCTAGTATTCAACTTAATCGATTATGGGTTCGATTCCTATTTGTTTTCAGTTCTGTTACTACCCAAGGAGGTGAAATATTATTTAACCAGACGCATTTTTTTTATTTGGTTAGTATTTATATCTTATGATATAAAATGTAATGTAAAATTGGTTGTCTGTAAAGTCGGTTTACGGACAAATTTTACGTGATAATGGTGGAAGAGAGATAGATGCGTCACAAGCCGACCGCTTAGGCCGATCGTGCCTCCCTATCGCTTGTTCCGCACTCTCGCTTGCACACGGATCGTAACACTTTTTTGTGAACGTTCATTGATTTATAAGACGTCAAAAATCTATAAGCTCTGTTCTCTTGTTGTCCTTCTTATTCAAGTATATGAAAGCACAAAGTCACTTGCTTTTTGCAGTCAATCTATCTTTAACCTTTATTTCCCCTTTTATTCTACAATTTTTGTTTTAAAGCATCCAAACAGCAAACCACCGACAATCTCTTTTTTTCTCTTGCCAAATAGATACGAATACAGTATCACATCTTTATTCCTTATGGCGTAGACAAAAGTATCACAGCATAAGTATTATGTTTATATTCATCCAGAAAGTCACAGTGATCAAAGAAAGCCTTTAGTGTAATCACTATTACACTATTACATTAGGTGAGTTTATAAAAATGTGAATCAGAAAATTTACGGTACAAAATGTTCAGTGGTGGTAGAGCCACGGTACCGGCAAAATTCATGTTTGCTAGTAAGTAATATGAATGGGCCTGCTCGTCTGGGGAAGTACCACACTTTCACAGATAATCGACGTTTGAGTAACTTTACCGCTTCTATGCTTCGTTCGGTGAGTCAGAGAGCCGAACGCCCATCCTTCCCCCACTTTCTATCTCCATGTCCTTCTCCCACCTCCTTGAACGGCCAGCAACGCTCATGTTACCTGGTGTTGCGGCTATCAATAAAATAAAAAGTTTAATTTTCTAAGGTCGCTATCTGTTCTCCATGTTAAGTATGCCAGTGTTTCGTGCAGTTTATTTGGTGTGGTATTTCCATTTTCCAGTAGATATCGGCTACCAAGGTGGAGCGATCTGAGAACACGAATGGATGGTAAAATTTGTGAGTTGGGGAGTCAAAGGGCAAAAAGAATACTTAATACCTGTTGTATATTTCCGCCTCTGCCATTCAGCCTACTAAGCCTACAGTAAAACGTGCGTAATTATTGGACAAAATACAAGAAAAAAAAATATAAACTCCTAGATATCGTAGCAGTTTGTTAATCATGTACGTAACAAATTATGTCACGCCAGATAGGACTTTTCCATAAACAGTTATATAAAAAAAACATGTCTGTTATTCTACTAAACATTTGCACCAGAACCTACTCGCAGATGAGTATAAAGAAAATGTGTGATATTCTAAGTCTACACTGCCCCTAAACACTATTACCAGCACTAAGGGAGCAGACAGTCACGTATCTATTTGCACGTGTTTAATTCAAACCGCAACAGCGGGAGAATGTTAGAGGGTCTCCTAGGAGCATTCTTAGGTATTTTTAGATAAGACGTAGCTGCACTTGTGCTCCTCATTACCAAGCTCATTTTGTAAGCGATTTCACATTTTCACCCGTTATTTGTACCTATTTTTCAAGCTCATGTTTGGCGCAATTTTGAATAATGTAACCAGCATATCGCATATTAAGGCGAAATGCGGATTACTTACTTACAAAGTCTGCTACTGGCAGTCACGTTTTTACACCATCCAGAGATCTTCTTCTTTTTTTCGTCTCGATGGCTCAAGGGATTAGAGTTAGTATCTCCAATATGTGTTAAGAGATCTTTTACAGCGATCGAGACGCGCGCACGTATACATTCCCATTCGATTACGCAGCACAATCAGCGTGGGCAAATAAGATCTCCGAATAGAGTCGAATCATGACGGCCAGTATCTGACTTATTATATGAATGTCCTGTATATCGCTTATTAATACCTGTGTGAGCTTTACGACTGCGTTAAACAATAATAGTCGACATACAAAACACGAAGCTATAGATATAACCATAGTTATAACTAATAAAATTAAACTCAGTAATTAAATGATCGTATCCGTGACGAATCACACGTGAGAAATGAAAAAACCGAAGTTTCGAGAAGAGTAGTATACTCTTTTTCACACTTCAGTTACTGACACATAACTTTTACGATTAAATCTCATAGATAAGAGCATCGCCCCATACGTAGGCATTACTATCGTTACTACATACCTAGATTTTTCGAACAAAAAGCTGTAGATTTTAACGTTATATTATTCATATTTCTTCAAATATTTTGACAATCCCTTTGGCTAAGTAGGACCGCAAGTGCCTCAGAATCGCAGGGTCCTGGGTTCAATCCCCGGTCAAGTCATGATGGGAAACGATCTTTTACAGATTGGCATGGGACTTGGATTATTATCTATATAAAGTATTTACTATAAAGTACAGTCATTGACTTATCCAACGACACAAGTTTGAGACAGTGTAGCTCAATCGGTGTGATTTTTTCGTATTACTTTTTTAAGCATTTACTTCTAAAACTATCAGATTCCTTTGCTTAGCAGAAAATGGAATTTAGTCTTGTGATAAATATAAACCAAAACTACTCAGCCGTAAGTATAGATGGGGCGGACGATGCGGTATCTCCCGCTGAGATCCGGCTCGGGCGGGAAGGCGTCCGGATGATGAGGGTCATCATTTGCGAGCGCTTTTTTGCGTCCGCCAATCACTTGCAAAATGATATGGGTTCTCTTGAAAGTCCCAACTTAATAATTGTTGTGTAAAATATACGTTACGTTATTACACGGACTGCATTTGCCGGTTGTAGATATTTACAATTTCTTTGGAATGTGTTGGCGAAAATATAAAACCAGCTACATAAAAGATCCAATGTAATTTAAGAGCTTGCAGCGAGAATAATGCTTTCGTAGCAAAAAAAAAAAAACATTTGCTAGTTTTATTTTGATTTTTAACATTTCGAAAAACAGACGTAAATAAAAAACCCTGTACACAAAAAAAACTTACAAGTGTATAATAATACCTATTATACCACTAATACACTAATTTTGACAATAAAAACCCCTGATTTACCGATTTTCCAAACAAAAATATTTTGTTTGAAAAAGCGGCCATCGAAATTGCATGTCGATTTCTTAAAATTTTCTACTATAGCATTTCGTGGTCCTATGGGTGCCAGCCCTTAAATATTTGCGCTTAATTTAAATGGACCTTAAAACACAAAGTGGAAAATTTTAAGTCCTGTTAATCGAATTACTTTAAACCTTTGGATGTTTAAGACAAAGAAAAGGTTGTTTTGAACTTAAATACAACAGACCAAATAGATTTTAAGATCGAGTTACTCTATATTTTTCGGATGTTTGAATTAAGTTTACATCTACGTAAGCGTCTACCCTTGGTGGTTCAAAACAACCTCTTCTATGTCTTAAACATTCAAAGGTTTAAAGTCATTCGATTAAGAGGACTAAAATTTTCCACATTGTGTTACAAAAAATGAGTTTGGAATTTCGCAACTTTTTTGTTGCTGTTTCCTTTTTTCAGAGCCCCAAACTTACTACAAACCATGTCGGAAGCTATGATACCCTCGGGAGCCCACGTTCGGCCAACACTGCTCAAGTCAACTACCTGGGGCGCCGACTTCAAACCACAAACGTACAGTTGCCTCGAGTGACACACTAGTATATGGAAGTGCTAAAGATTATACGAATGTTATTTTAAGGAGGTTTGTAAGAACTCTCTGAATATCTATCTACTCACACTTACCCGTCTAGAAAGAAGGTTGGGGTGTCATCCTGAATTGCTTGGCCAATGGTTGCAGTCATGTCCATGGCAGGTCGGGACGCGTACCCTGTTCCCGTGCTACTACTTACTTTTCCCCCATCCAACCGAGTGAGTTCCTATCCTTCCCCAGCTTAAAAATGCTTTAAATGGGCAGCAGCGTCGGAAGCACAAGAAGCCAAAGAAACTGCGCTCGCCATCCCGTCTGAGTATGTCAATAAGTATATCCTCCCATGGAACGAAGAAAAGAGGCATTTATCCAGCTGTGGTATTCTTACGGCTGAAATGATCAATCAATGGTGTAGTACTAGGTATTTCTCTTCCCGCTCAGAACCGAAAAGCCGATTGAGGAAATGGGCTAAAATCTAAGGAATCTAAGGCCAGCTCCGTGTCGCAGTGGTTAACACGCCAGCTTGCGACACGAGGGGAATCTTGACCTGACCTGCCAGGTCAAGATGGAAAATGTTTTTTTTTTCAGATTGGACTGGGTCTTGAATTTTTATCTATGTCGCAGGCAAATTGTATGATTCCGCGTTTTACAAACGGCGTTGTCTGTTCACAAACGCTCGGTCTTTTAGAATATGCCGAAGGCAAATTGTCAATTGCCTTATCAGTATATAATATGCCTTAATATTTGATAGACAATTCAATCGCCGTTTACAAAATGACGCGGCAAATTGAAGTATTAAGTTCTTTTTCTTACCTCGTGCGGCGCTGCTAATCAAAACAATCAAAATGGCGTCGATTTTGTGAAACAGAAAAATAATAGAAACAGTGCAAATCCTGCGTGTTCAAGGGACTTTTTACAAAAAAAAGGATTGTTTTTAGGAAATGTATCATAGTAAGGTAAGAAAATTTTACGATTCTCAAGTAGGAGCAGAAAAAAGCCGTGGACAGAGGTTTTGAAGTTATCCGGCACGTAAAAAACGCTAAGATGTCCATGGAATATGGTATTCGGAGGATTCCTGCGGAATATTATTAGCACAAAACCACCGTAAAATAGGTCTTGGAAGCGTGTATGGCCCTACTAATGTCCTCATACACCGCTTCCACGTCTTCATCTGAGTATTACCCGGTCGGCATGTACACCTTTAGACCTTCAGCGAGTATCTTTTAGATACTCTGAGTATAAGGTATATCACCCTGCTGGAAATACTTTCGATGGTTACGACGTTATTTACGAGGTGTGAGCTGTGGACGAGAAACCCGACACCATGCTGTGGATTTTTTATGTCACCTTCCCGGGGATAGTATCGTAACATACTCATTTCCTCTTCCACTTCCTCGACTTTTTGTCAAGCCTCATCATGCGGATGTTGTGTGTTACCAGGACCAGTCGTCATCGGGGGTGGAAGCCGGGCCGTATCCGGAGATTCTTAGCACCCCCTGCCCCGCCATTACGGTGACCGCTACCGGAGCCAGGAATAGCGGGGCTGCCGTAGACTGGGGGCCTGGTCTTTTTGTTGTTTTCCATTGGAAGATTTTGCCATACTCGGAGGCGGGTTGGCGAGGGCATTTACTTATTGTGATTCCGACGCTGCTGCCCACAGTAGCATTTTGGATTAGGCATGGGAAGGACAGGAGTTTGGTGGATTTGGAAACGGAATAGAGGTATTATACTCACTCGAATGACTTGGGGATGAGTGAGCAACAGCTCAGGAAGCCGCGCGTATCTTTAGCGTAGCCATATCTACAACCGCCGGACAGGCAATAAGGAATGACACCCCCTGGCCTAAGTTTTTGTTATTTAAATATTTAAATTACTTGAGTGCCTTAACATGTATTTTAAGTTATTCCTACATAAATAGGTACGTGATTGCTGAAATAAAGTGATTTGTCCAATTTGTGTTTTATGAAAGTCACCCTACTATAACCATCAATGTTGAAATGTTAACAATTGAACGAGTTGTCAATTTGCCTTCGGCATATACCAAAAGAGCGAGCGTTTGTAACAAGACGACGCCGTTTGTAAAACGCGGAATCATACAATATGCCTGCGACATCTATATATGAATTTGTTATAAATTATAGTATCGTTGAGTTAGTATTCCATTCCATAACATAAGTCTCGAACTTACTTTGGGGCTAGCTCTATCTGTGTGATTTGTCCGAATATATTTTTTATTTATGTCAATAGGCGATGCGTCAATAGTTGTGGTAGAGCCACGCTACCGGCAAATATCATTTTTGCTAGTAGCATGAATGGCCAGCTCGTCCGGGGAAGTACCACACTCTCACAGAAATTCGACGTTTGAGTAGAAGCTTTACCACTTCTATGCTTCGTACGGTGAGTGAGAGATCCGGAGGCCCATCTTTCCCCCATTTCCTCCCCCCATGTCCTTTCCCCAATTCTTGCAGTTGTCCATGGGCAGCGCTGGTCGCTTACCATCAGGTGACTCTCTTGCTCGTTTGCCGTCCTATATGATAGAAAAAAAAAATGCAGCTAGCAATTCAACACTATTTTCCACCAACACGATAAACGTGGCCTTTGGTTCGTATGGCGAGGCTCTACCCCTAAGTGATAAAGATGTAATTACTCATATTTTTGTATGAACTTTGTTAAAACGAATGCCCTAGTTAATGAGTTCGGCAATGTTGCGAGTTTTTCCGTCTTTGTTTCCGTTTTTGTAGAACCCTAAACCATGTCATAACCTAAATATGATACCCTTGGGAGCCCACGTTCGGCGATGCCGACTCTGCCCGCGATACGCGAAGCAACTCCCTGGGGCGCTGGCTTCTAACCACAAACGAGGAATTGCATCGAGTGACACAAATATATGAATACAGGAGTGCTCAATATTGTACAAATGTTATTTTTAGGAGCTCGTTTATTAGGACTCTGCTCTGAATATCTGTTCGCACTTACGCGTCTGGAAGGGTAATATATAAAGGTTATGTAAGTACATACTATATCATTCGTATGCGCCCTTGAGAACTATCTGTAGTAATCTAGGTTACATCTGTTTCTTACATAATATTCTGTCACACTTACTACTACTTACCTACTATGACTCTCTTCTCTTTATATATAGGGTAACACAGACACCATCTTTATTCTTTAAAAAGTTTTTTTTTTAAGTGTATCGAAAAGAACTTGGGATGGGGATATTATTTATGGAATAACTAGCTTTTGCCAGCGGTTGTGCTTGCGTTAATGTCAATCCCTTGGGAATAATACTTTTTTCCGGGATAAAAGGTATCCTATGTCCTTTTCCAGATCTCAAACTATCGTCATACCTACCAAATTTCATCTTAGTTGTCTCAGTGGTTGAAGCGTGATAAGTAACAGACGGACAGAGTTTCTTTTGTCATTTTTAATGTTAGTATGGAGAACAAGTTACGTCTACGGTATTGCTGATACGACATACGCATTCTTTTATCTTAATTTTCCATGACGATTTTGCTCAAATATGGCAGAATTTGCTATTAACAAAAATAAATATGCACGCGTAGGTACCACGCGTGCATATTTATGACTTCAAAACCCCCATAAAAAATAATGGTTTTAATTACAACATTAAAATATACATAAATAGAAAATGTCTCATGCAGCGCTTTAATTATTTGACTTCATAGCATGTGGCACCGATTTTTTGAAACCGTATTAGCGTCTAATGAACGCTGTAAATACCTGTGTTATATCAAGCGCCATTAAGTCACTGCTTGACTCGCTTTATTGAAAAAGCCGAACGCCATTAAGGGCCCGTACTACCTCACACTGCTTTGCATGATTGACTGTTATATCAATAATAATTAAATACTCAAGTTGAAATAAAAATGCAGCAAAGTTCAGGACTAACTCTGGTAACTATATGACTCAAAAACACGATTGCGTTAAATTTTCTCGATAGAAAAAAATTGCAAAGTTGCCTCCAAATCACGTCTAATTTACTCGGTATATAGCATTATTCACCAAATACATTAAAATTAACCTTGAAACTTTTGATTATTATTGCATTACAGATAAGGCAGCCATCATATGTTTTTCTTTTTCGAATAACCCATGAATATTCCTAAAAAACGAAAATATCCAAAGTAGCCAACGCGTCTAGACCATCACAGGCATATGGCGGGCTCTTAATGGCATCAACAAAATTCAAAATATGCAAAATGGCCATAAAACGTTTTGACAAAACCGTAGGACGTATGAGACCTTTTTCTTTTCATAAATAACCTCATCTTATGTATTTCATGATTCAATAAAAAATATAAATGTAACGTCTAAAAACTGTGTTTTCTAAGTAATTCCAATCTTGAAACAGCCATTAAATTTAATAATTTGTATAAGGTACTTTTAAAAATGTAATATTTTAAGAACATCCAATTTTAAGTCTCATGTTTATCTGATCTGAAATAGGGATAAGCTATTTTGATATTGATTTTCGATGAGCATTAGGCAAAAGATGACATTTTCTTATCAATTTTATATTCTTCAGTAAAAAACGTAGTCGATTTAGTTTAAGCTTTCAGCTTACACTTGTTCGTGTAGCGAGTCGTCCAGTGCAGCGAACGCACATAAACTGCATGCTCAGCGTGAGCAAGTATTGGCCAGTGGTTTTTTAGCATCTGGACATTACGACACAAAAGACGACCTACTTAACAGTGCGGTATATTATACATACACTATTATTAATCCCGTCCCGTATTCATAGATTCGATTCTAACTCAATACATACACAGTATCACGTCAACTCAATACACGTAACTCAACACTGAAAAAACTAATTAACAAAAACTGTTTAGCTATTGTGAATATAGCATAACTGAGTTTACTCGTAAACAAAGTCAGTTAAAATGCAAGCAATACGCTTGAGTTACATCGAATAAAACGAGTTATGCTATTTAAGTTAGGCTATCCTTTTCAAAACTGTTAAGTGAATGGTTACCAGTAACTGATCAGGTAGTTCTCAACACGAATATTTAGATTATAAGTAAACAAACTGTTCTTAATTATTTACACGACCGTTTTGTCGCCAGCAACACAATTGTTTTACTATATTTTATGTTATTTGCAGTAAACAGAATTTGTTATTAAACAGCAATTTAGAAGTTATTGTTTACATAAACAAATGATGCATATGACAAAACTGCTACCGCACGCCCCGCCCTCTCCAGCATTTATGTTTATTGTGCACTCGTTCTCCGCGCCTTTTTCCTGAAGCCACCGTAAGGTATTGTTCATCAAGGGCAAAGAATTACCTACTCATTAAAAATTGCTCTAGTGTCTCATCAAGTTACCAATTTATGTTTTTGTTAAGTAAAAGAGCTGTGAAATTAAATCGCACGGACATGGAACCATCAGAGGAGGCACCCGAAAAATTTACCATAGCCATAGCCAGGTCTATATTATATCTTGGGGCCTTGAAATATACATTGTTAAGTTCAATCAGGCGGAGTATATTTGGTAGGTAACAAAGTTTTATACTACATTCCTCAATTGTTTGTTGTCTTGTAAAGCATTACCTGTACATAATTATATGATTGGTAATTTACAATCAAGTGATAATTGGTTTTAAATATATCTATATTTTTTTCATTGAATAAATATAAAAGTATACTTTTACAAACGAGATTATTACAACTATTTGATTCACATTTTATTTTGCAGAATATAATGAAGAAGCTCTAGATATGGCTGCTTTGACCACTCTACCATTTCTGATGAGCACATTAAACGGAAAAGCAATGGCGACCTTCAAAACAAGAAGTGTTATGTTATGTTATGAAGAAGTGAAGTGTTGTGTGATGGTTTTATATGTTAACAGTCCAGCCGAAACAGCAAAAACAATCACCAGAAGACGTGATAAGCTAATTAGTCTTCAGCTGCAGCCATTTATAATTGTTTGTTAGAACATCCAAAATATCCATCACGGTGAGGTATATTATTGTTAATAATATTTCATAATGTACATAATTGTTAATAATATACATTATGAAAGCTGTGGAGGCTTGTTTAAAGGTGATATTTGTCCTCAATACTGAGTATCCCAAATAGTCTTGCCATGTGTGGCAATTTATGCAGAGAGGATTTTTTTAATAAACCAAAATACGATTGTGAGTGCAGTTTATGACCTACTATAAATATTATGAATTTATGTTATTTAAGTTGTTTTAATAATATAAGTAACTTTGTTAATTATATTTAATTGTTTTAATTATAATTTCTGTTAACCAAAATTATTGTAAAAGCCAGTTCTTCTTTACAAAGTAGTCCTTAAAATCTTGTTTCCTTCTGTTGTAGATATTCTCCAAGAAATATATGATGCTCAGATATTGTTTATATTGGAAGAAAATTGTTATTTTGTTGAGATTTCGATCTTCATTTCTGGGTGATAGTTGTTCAGTATCAGTGGCTGTAGTTTGGGTTTCTGGGATTTTAGTGACCACTGAGTCGCGGTTTATAATAATTTTGGTTAAAATTTGAACCCTTAATACCCCTATAGTAACGTAACAGTGTGGTTAAAAATAACAAAAGAGTTAGGTAATATATAACACCTTCGAGATGTTTTGCTCATACAAAAGATTGGTTACCAGTAAAGGAACAGCTTAAGCTATTAATAAGTAAATACTATCTTTAATAGTAACAATTTTTTTTATTAAAATTAATCACAATGCTTAGCATAAACCTACAAAATATTTAGCTATATTTAACCAAATTGTTTGACAGTGAATAACAAACGATGATGTCTATTCCTAATAAAATTATTTTGCTGCTAACAACTTTCAATAGACTTGGATAATACAAAATAGTTTTGTTATATGCTACAAATAAAGTTCGTTAATATTAAATAAAAAAGTTATGTTAGAAAATTACATAACTGGGTTTTGTGACTGGTGGCAACAGTTATGCTGTCACTATTTTTAGGTAACCAGTAGCATAATTTTTTGTAATAATTAGCCAAACAGTTTTTTCAGTGAATACATACATGCATACACAGTATCACGTCTATTTCCCTTGCGGGGTAGACAGGGCCTAGGTCTATAAGATTTTATGGCCACATTAAGCATGTTGGAGGGCGTGTAGATGAAAAAGGAATCAAAATAGTAATGGGTTGATAGCCGCATTGCCTATTGACATGCTTCCGCAGATTTTAGCCCAATCCCTCGATCGTTTTTTACGATCTGCGCGGGAAGAGAAGCAGCTGGCACATTCTTCGTTTTTCTTTTCTCCCAGACCAGCACGGAAGGGATAACTTCTAACTCAATACAAAATTCTATTGCTTTTCACCTGTCATGTGGACGATATTGCCCCGGCGGGCGCTGCAATATCTAATGTATGTTTTCGCGTTTGTTACCCTTGACATCTTAACCCCCAAGTGGCCCAATCGAAAATCCAAAGCAAAACAATAAAAAATCCATTGTCTGCGTTTCTCGCCCTTGATGGGTTAATACGGTTTTCTCAAATTTATTATATTATTTATTACACCTAACGTTTCGAAAACTATCCAGTTTTCATGTTCACAGGTAACTGCATTGATGTTTGTATATTGTGTTTTAAGAACTGCGCAAAACTACCCCCTACAATATGTATTTATTGTTTTAACTTCTGGACGATCCACTGTCTTGGTTTTACGATGTCAGAAGGCTTTGCAGTCTTGTGCTGAGCTTCAGACTTTATCAAATTCATGACAGGATCCCAAGCTGGTGGTAACTGCCTACTATCATCTCTATTCAAATTTGGATGTTTTTAAATTTTAATAGCCTCTGTTTTTTGCCAACCGAATCATTACAAAAGCATTAGGTAGTCATTTCACACCAAGAGGGAATTCGCAAGCAGCTGTGCAGAGTAGATTGTTAATTAAACTTAAAATATAGTACGAGTGACAGAGGTATAATAAAAACGTAATAATTGGTATGGAAGTCCAAGATACTTTGAAACAAAGATATTTTATACCGTTTCAATAAAACACTACATATTCGCTTAGGCTCAACAAAAACATATCCATCAAAATAGGTAAATTGATCCACTTAAAAAATAACAATTAGTTCTGGACAGACTGAATGAATAATACTTGTAGAAAAAAAATATTCAAGTTTTATGATCTTTTCCATGTTTGGGCACAGTCAAGCATTTTTTGGGTTTCCAAACAATTTTCTTGTTTTAATTGTTTTTGAATTTTGATTGAACAACTTTCTTGTGATGAACAAATTTTGTGATAAGGATCCTTGTGCCTTGGTACAATACATGACCTATCTTGTGCCTTATAATTGGGTTTATTTATAATCGACATTGATTTTTACGATTACAATGAAACATTACAGCACCTTTTAGGAGCTAATTAACTAGATAAAATAGATCTAACTTAACACACAGAAAGTTAATTAACATTTTGTTAAAATACCTGAATACCAGCAGTGAGTCAGTGTGGATTGGAAAGAAGAGGACTTAAATTCAAATGAGTAAGTCTCACGTTAATATGAATTTATCGTTATACTCAATGTAGAATCTTACCTTCTATACGTTAGTTAACGTAAGGCACAGCAATTAAACAATTATTTATTTAAATATTTAAACTTTATTGCAAAGATAAAAAAAAATGTACAAAAGGTGACTTAATGCCATATTGCATTCTCTCCCAGCCAAACCTTTGGACAAAAAAGAAAGTTAAAGTGGGTGGTGCGATAAAGTGCCAAATATGAATAAATGTGAATTAAAACATCAATACAAATATAAAACAGATAATCGACATAATTATCAAATGGACTGTATACAGAAATAAACAAATATATATATATATATATATAAATACAGACTAGTAAATACATATATAAATATAGGATGATTACTGATCAACGAGAAATGGAAGAAGAGGAAAGAGACTTCTTAAGAAATAATTATCAAGAATTAAGTTAAAACGATCAATTTCTAGAAGCCCTTGATAAGTCAAGGTGCTTCTGATAATGTTAATTAAGAAGAAGAATACGTATAATAATAGAAGTAAGTACTTACAAGGCATGTTCACTTCTAACTCAGACTATACCAAGTTTCTGGTAACAATTAATATGGCGTTTTTACTCATGCTACCAAAACTAAGGTGTTAACTAAGGATTTAATTGAGATACCAAGAAGTTATTTAAAGTACTCAACAATTTAGCGTGCTTCTGAAAACGTAAATTATTGGGAAGCTGAATGCTTAAAAAGTTAGTCTCGCCTTTGTAACCATTTTATTATTAAATTCAGTGCTGTATCTTACCTATTATGCAACTAAACTACACGGAATTAAAATAAGAAACAGTTAAGAAACTCAACACCTTGCAACCCTAAGTTAGATAGTTTGCTTCTGACAACGTAAATTGGAAAGGACAGGAGAACATTTAAATTAAAATTAGTTACTCTTGTAACAATGTTTCATTAAAGCCGCCGGTTCAACTTACTTTCCGCTCATACTAGGTACTTTAATTTCCCAATAGACATGGAATTGTAATACCAAAAAGAAAAAGAGTTATGCCCGAATATTCAGAAGCAGATACGTCATCAAATCTTGTCCAGTCACTGTCTAGAATATTTCTTAGCAAGACGAAGCACACGACTTAAAATGTCAAAGATTTATTCAGAAAATAGGCCTTTTCAGGCACTTTTTCATGTCAATTCACATCTATACTTAATATTATAAAGCTGAAGAGTTTATTTGTTTGAACGCGCAAATCTTCGGAACTACTGGTTCAAATTAGAAAATCTTTTTGTGTTGGATAGTCCATTTATTGAGGAAGGTTTTAGGCTATAAAACATCACGCTGCGACCAATAAGAGCGAAGCATTAATAAAAAATGTTTTAAAAACGGAGAAAATTATTAATCTATACTAATTAATCATAATAACAGAAATTGCCGCGGACGAAGTCGCGGGCAACAGCTAGTTTTAAATAACACGTAATAAATTATATTCAAATTATTACTTATTGTTCAAAAGCTACATACTACTAGCGTTTCGGAACCGACCACTGCAGAGAAGACTAGTTAAGATTATTTTGAATATTCACACACCCGGTTATACTAAATGGGACAATAAGTGTGCTCCAGACAGTACACACTAGGAGGGAGAGTAACTAAATCACAGAAGAAGAAAAAATACTACGTACACTTGAATCCAATAATGTAATAATGCTTTTTAAAGATCAAGATTTTTATTTAGGTACATGAACATCTCAAGCAATTCAATACAATTCACTTTGTGAACATGGGTTGAACAAAAGATGTTAGCCAAATATGGGATCCACTATGTCCCGTCAAAAGGCATACAAAATCAATAATTCATTTATATCCTTAAAATTAATTGTGATTGATAATTTTAAATCTTCGTGCATATTAAATTAAATGTAAAATATCTTTAATAATAATTCAGAATGAGGATCCGCAAAGTTTTTAGTTGAGAATGCAGGATTATAGAGCTAAAAAATCCATAACATACAGTGCAAAAATTATTGTTCTACGATAAAAATTGACGAAGTTATGACCAAATTGCTAGCAAAATTCACTGGTCGGCCGGCGCGGTGGCTGTGACGTCACTGTGAAGGAAGCCGCTAGTTGCCCGTTGGCAGTGACAAGGCGCGCAGTGTTTTGTGTGGTAATTGCGATTTTAAAACAAATGATTTATGTCTAATTTATCTTTTTAACTATGTACAAATATTGTATAGTGCCGAACTTTACAAATACTTCTTTTAAAATGCCAGAAAACTATCTTTTAACGTGCCGAAAGACACAAAACTTCTGGAAAAATTAATAATTTTTCACGAAGTTTTGTGTGAATTTTATATCATCTCTTTTTACAACGGAATACAATTTAAAATTATATTCAATTGTAAAAAGGGATGATTATAAGACTTCACCCTCTACCCAGGCTAGTAGACATTGTTGTGAATATCATTTCGAAGTCAGTACCTACATAACTATTCTTACCTTTTATTAAGTTGATATGGAAATAAGTTAGTACCTATGTATTCTCTTTTTATAAGCCGAATGTATTAATAAAACCATACTTATTTTTTTCTAGTTTGGTGGACAAACCTACTTACCTTCCAATACTTCCGTTTCCATTTCTATGTAATATTCCAAGGTCAAAACAATGACACGGGACGTACTGGAGTAAAAAGCAAATAGTGAATGATATAATATGTATCTGCCCCAGCTATGCCTGATTGTTGTAAGCATATAAATTAATACAGGATGTAAGGGTGAACACCGATGTATCTAAAACCATGAAATCAGCCCGTCTAAATGAACAACGTATGGGATCCAGGATTGGACTAAAAAACAATATCGACATTTTCATACAAAAATGTGAGGCCGATTAAAATATGGTATGGTGGGTATTATTTTATATTTATATATTTCCGATGGAAAAAGACATGGAAAATTACGTTAAGTTTAACTGAAGAAAGGAGTTTTGCCTCATTAGTTTGAATGTCAAAAGCTTTAAAAAAAACCGGCGAAGTGCCAGTTGGCTTTGCGCACGTATAAGTTTGAAGTTATTATAAATATCTTTATTATATGATGTAACTAAAAATGTATGCATTTCGCAATTTTTTCATTATCTGTCTTATAAGACGTTGGTTCGTACTAAAATCTAAGATTCTGAATTCACGGGAAGTACCCTGAAGATTTGATTCCCTTGCGAATGTCGAAAGATTATTAAAAATATTTTTCTTATATAATGTAGCTTAAAATGTATGTTTTTCGCAATTTTTCCATTATCTGTGCTAAAAGACGTTGCTTCATACCAAATTTTAAGATTCTGAGTTCATGGGAAGTTCCCTGGTAGGTATTGATTCCCTGCGAATATCGAAAAAACAAGAAAATTTACGGCACAACCAGCTGTATCTTTAGATTGCGTTGGCTTCGAAAATTTGCGGCATAAACGGTTTGATTTTTTCATAGCTCCAAGGGACAGTAGACCTGAATATTTGATATGAATTTCAGCTTGAAACCTAAACGCTCCTAAGTTCCTGAGAAAAAGGGTCTTGACAGACAGACAGACGGATAACCAAGTGATGAAACGGAACCCTTATAGGGTTCCGTTGTTTCCTTTTGAGGTACGGAACCCTAAAAATTATAGACCTGATTTTAAGAAAAGATAAGAAATAGAACAGTTTTATAGTCATCTAAGAGACCTCTCCAACCCGTCTGGCCAGCGTGGAGAGTGTAGGCCAAGTCCTCTGGCTGCTCTGGCCAAGTATGGCCCTAGTAGTACAGAGAGGGTCGTGCTCCTGCAGTGGAGACTAAAAAGGACCTGATGATGATGATGATGAGAACAGTTTTAAAGAGTTTTAAGTACGGACAGTTCCAACCCAAAACCTACAGCCGAAGAAGTTTTGCAAACAAAAACGATCGCTGATATAAGCGATAAGTTCTCGTTGAAAGAAGCATATGGAAGTTAAAAAACTATAAAATGATCGGACCTCACGCATATGTCCATGTCCATATTTCATACTTTTTTTAATAATATTGTAACAATAGCATGTGATTTAGTTAATTTACAAGATTGTCTATATAGCTATCAAGAGTAAAAATAAAAATTCTTTCTTTGCTTTGTTTTTCTTTATTAGTTCCCATAATAAGTACGTTTTATACGTAAATATTACAAAAATTACACTCTAACAACACTTTATTTCAATAAATTGTTAAATATAGCGACGAACCGCGTCGCCCCGTCGCTCAGTCGAATGATCGCTCTATGAGTGCCGACTGCCAACCGCGCTCGGTCCGTCACAGTGACGTCACACGCACCGGCGTGCAATGCCTTTTCGCGGCAAGAACGGCATGATGTTTATTATTAATATCTTCGTAAGTAATGATCCGATTTGAATAATTCAAAAAGATATATCATTGTAATGTCATGAAGAATAATGTGGATATTAGTCCCATTGAACTTGCTACAACTTTACTGATCCTCATTGTTTGTAAGTGCATAAAGTCAATATAATAATGTAAATGAGGATTATTATAATTACCTCCGTGGTCCAGTGGTTTAGGCGCTTGCCTGTAGACCCGGGGTCGTGGGTTCGATTCCCATGGGAAGCATACTTTGTTTAGTGGTTTCCAGTTTGGTTAGGACATTGCAGGCTTGAATCACCTGATTATCTGATAATTAAGATGATTCTGTGCTTCGGAAGGCACGCTAAGCCGTTGGTCCCGGCTACCATCTGGTAATCGTTAAAGGAACCACGTCAGAGACCGGAGAGAGAGGCGGTTCCGATGAACTTTAATACCAGGGTGTGCATGGTCGATGGACCGTTTCACCTACTCGAAATGATGATGATGATGAATGAGAATGTAAATTATTGTATGAGGGCTGCCTATGTCCATGTGTCTTCTTCTTCTTTTCGTATCGATGGCTCTTGACCCATCTAATCCCTTGGGATTAGATTTTGTCTCTTCAGTATGTGGCGACTCTGTGTCAGTGTGGTCACGATGACCAGACCATGTTGCACCTCCTTTCGTGCCCTCTGTGCCCCACCAGCTGCAGAGAATTTGTACACTGCATCCGAGAATGGTGTCAGAGTCGCCACATACTGTCCATGTGTCAATCTATTGTAACCATTAATAACCAAATCCAGTAAACTCTAATTCGTACGCAACTAAACGCAGGAAACGAAATTCAAATACCTACTTACCGAGAAATTAGTCAAAGAACTCTACACTTGACTACCCTAAATGAGACAGTGTGATTCTGACAGCTTAAATTGGGAAGGAGAATACTTTAATTAAAATTAGTCTCGCTTTATAACAATTTATTATTAAAGCCGGCGTTTTCACTTCAATTTCAGATGCCGTGATCAGCTGTCAAGTGCACGCCGACCACGCGCTCTCAACAGAATTCCGATAGAATTTCATGATTTTTGTTACATTCCAACAATGCATTGTTTATTTTTACTGAGAAGGAAGTTCATATTAAGTTAAAAAATTATATACGCTTTTATTGCGTTTATTACAATACTTTTACACATAAGGTTTGAAAACATACAGTTTTCATGTTCGCAGGTATGATTGAAGTTCGCAGGTAGACTAAGTTGACATTTGTCGATGAAAACATTACTAAACATTTTTTTTTTTTTTTATTAATGTGGAAAACATTTGTTCTGGGTAATATATTGCTGGGCAGATAGATATCACAAGTAAGAATATTAGCCGTGTGGTTTCCGGCAGAGTAGAATAGGAACACTCCTAGTCTTCCCATGGAGGTCGTAAGAGGCGATTTAGGCAATACAAGCTAAACAAAGCTCAAAAACATCAATGAGACCTTTCCAACCCGTCTGGCCAGCGAGGAGAGTGTAGGCCAAATCCTCTGTCTGCTCTAGCCAAGTATGGTATATTTGGTAGTACAGAGAGGATCATGCTCCTGCAGTGGAGACTAAAAAGACCTGATGATGAAGTAAGAATATACACATTAAATATGACTTGTACAAAAAGTGAATACAACAAACACAAATTGGTATAAGTCAAGTCTCTCTACACATAACTTTATACTCTCTACAATAGAAACATTCAATGATTTTGTTAACAGGGTTTGTCTGACGCCAACCCTCTTTGGGTAACTTTAGAACCGCAGACAAATACTTATAGAAATGGGGTACAAGTGTGGACCGCGCTAAGAATCGAAACCTGAGCCAACTATTACTTATTCTGTGCCTGAGCCCCGTGTTCATGAAATACTGCTTCGCGGGGGCCAACAAATCAATTTTTAGGGTTACGTATGACCGAGTGACAAAATGGAACCCTTATAAGGTCACTCGAACGTCTGTCTGTCCGTCTATCACAGCCGATATACTCCAAATCAAATGGACCTATTAGGTTGAAATTTAGTACACTTTTCAATATTCTTCTTAATCTACAAGCAGACAAGAAACAAGAAAAAAATTGCTACAGCAAATTAAATTTCAAACGGGATTCTCTCAAGTAGGTCAAACAATAACATCCTCTCACCGGGCAGCGATAATACACTTATCGCCATGGAGGTTATTGTGCCATCTTCCGTGTCATCTTTTTCCTGGCTGTTACACATTTTCTTATGATTTTCCTGAAAATTCCATTCATCCAAAGAGATTCAAGATACATAATTACTATTTTGAACACTCTTTGGCTTTATGAGAGACTAGATATCGATAGACGCGTATCAATCATGGAACTATCAGGTACCTTCAATTTTTTTTTGTATTGTACCTGTATGCATATAAATAAAACATAGTTATCTACAATTTTGATTAGTTACTTAAATGTCAAAAATATAAAGTATTATATGGAAATGTTTATACAGAATCTCAAATCTTTATTATATTATTATATCTACGTATGTCATATGTAAAATGTCATATTGCATTCCCGGCAAGGTCATGAAGACCAGGCCAAAAAAACTAATAAAATGTCATAAATCAAATTATACCACAAAATAACTATGTTTACTTTTACTTTAAAATATTACACAATGGCGACACTGCCGTGTCCAATCATTTGGTACATTCAAATCAAAACTACTAATTTTAGACTGGTTTCCATGACCTAGCTGGTTCCCCATACATCCTTGCAACAACCCCTTCATATAAATGCAAAAATTCTCTAGTACAATAATAAAACTCTCAGTTTATTTCCGTACGATAAAAGTCAAACGTTCACACAATATAAAGTAGTAGCTTTCCACTGTGGAAACATTTTTACATTCGATACAGTAGTTTCAAAGATTACCATTACCAAATAAAAAACAAGTCTTGATGTATATGTTTGTATACTAATATTGTAGAGAATGTGATGTAAAATGCACAGATTTCATAAAACTTCGAGAAAATATTTCCAGTGTTCCAGGAAGACGCCGCGACCGCGACAACGCACGTTGCGTAGTGCCTACGTGACCAGACCTAGCCTAGCCCTATGCATTTTTAACGAAGCCTCACAGTACGGTCACAGTGTTACAGTTGTAAGAAAAGGTCTATTTCGTAGCGCCATTCTATCATAACAAAAAACATGTGGGTTTTGCGCTGTGTACATTTTAAAAATCTATATCTTCTATATACATAAAACAAAGTCAGGTTAGTTACCATTTATAACCCACTTGCAACCCGGACGCCCGCAATGCACGGCTGCAATGAACATAATAGTTTCCTCTGAATCACTCTATCTATTTAAAAAACCGCATCAAAGTCCGTTGTGTTGTTGTAAAGATGGATGAAGGGAAAGGATGGAGAAGGAAGCGACTTTGTTTTGTACTATGTAGTAATAGTGATGTCATCAAAATCCGTCCAATCGTTCTGATTGGACGGATTTTGATGAAGTTTGGTATGGAAAAAGCTCACACCCTGGATTGACATATAGGCTTTTTACTCGACTACCCAAAAAAGAGGCAGTATGAAGTTCGCCGAGTCTGCTAGCCTCTCGTATGTGGGGCCCAATGTTTTTTAACGGTAGGATCCTTATAACTGCTAAATTTTCATTCAAAATTAAATTACTCTTATTTTAATTAGAATCGAGTAAAAATATAAAAAAAAACAACCTAGTAACTACATTAATTTTTTACTATTATTCTGAATCCGCAAACATACATATATGAATCGTATTGCAATTTGCAACATAAAATAGACTTTAAAACCCGACACCCGTAAACTTTAGGTATAAAAATTTCGTAATTAATACATAATAATTTTTCAAAAAACCTGATTAATACCGTGCCGTTGATTTACTGTCAGCACGATTTAATAAACACTCAGTCAGTCAAAATACTAAGAATAGTATTGATGACCAAAGTTCATTACCATGCGCGTGATTTCAACGTTATTTCACTGATAAAAATCGGTTGCTTGTGATAGAGAAACCACGCGACACGAATGTGACATTGGCTAGCCTGTTTCTTAGTTCGCCTTTTAAATGTTAGCAACTAGCAAAATATACTGTGTTACGTTACAATGAAATCACGCCCGCCAAAATTGTACCGTAGTACGGTATGGTAAGCAACAGTAGAACAAAAAAAAACATACCGTGGTACAGTTACATAGCGGCGACACCACGCCTCACATAGCACTTATAACTCAATAACGAGTGTACCGATCTTTTTACATAATATTAGGTTTGTTAGTTTTGATAACACCCCGAATAGTAAATTTGCTATAAAAACATAAGAAAAATTTACTACGAAAAATTGCGAAATGAAGAACGCTGGCACAGCTAATCTATGATAAAAGTAAAGCGACTATAACTAAAAATCTCTAACAACTGGTTCAAAATAATGTAATTGATTATGAGGAGGCATGTCTGAGACAGGCGGCGCAAAAACATAGCATTTCATAGAATGATTAGTGAAAACGAACATGCTTGGGAGGATCTGGGCTCAGAAGCCCAACTACTGTATATGCAACTGAGTTCATGTTTAGATGAGGACGAGAAGGGTAAAGTGTGTGATCAATTATAAAACAAACAATCTCTTTGAAAACAAAAAAAAATAATAGTAATGAGGAGTAAAGTGTAACACAAGTTCAAAAAAATGACTGAGTGCTTCGAGAAACGGTAAGTAGTACCTTCGCGCTTCTCTTGGCTCGTCTTGGCGACAGCACTTCCGTGCCCCCAGACTATTATAACCTATATAACGTTTAAAAAGAAGATACATGTATCCAATTTTAAATAAAAAAAATAAAAACTCAGACATTAGTTAACTGTTTCTAGAAGATTTATTGACCAAGCGAGTGTGAAGCGTCTCTGATTCAGCTTGGGCAAAAAATCGTTGTTATGTCCCTTCCTGTGTCCGGCTGTTTTCCTCCACTGGACTCATCATTTCTCAACCGATTCTCGTGAAATTTTGTGACCAGGTGCAATAATTACATAGAATTTCATTATCGACACAGTTATCCGATTTTTTTAATATAGCGGAATTTCGATGAAATACCTCAGCGCCATTGGCGTCTCTGGCGCTTAGAACTATTGTGAGTTTGACTTGATAAGACTCGCGGAGTTTACAGCTCACAGCGTTTAATGTGAGTGGCTAATAATGGTTTCAGACCTATATACTTTACACCGACTTTTTAGCAATAAAAGGTACCTACGATTAAGGTTTAGGTCTTATATTTAAAATTCCACCAAACTTGAAGGACCTCACGTTACCCACTCTTTAATTAGTTTATCATTCGAAAGCTTTCAATGTCTAGAAGTGAAAGCTGTTAAAATTTTGGCAACTACTTATCTACCAAAATTACCTATTATTCTTAACAAAGTTTCTACTGCATTTTAAAGTTCTGTTTAAACTTATTCTTGTTTAGATAAGACAAATAAATATAAACTTGCATCGGCTATTCCTTTTTGGCAACCAGACTGTATAAACACGGTCAAGGTTGAAAATCGTTACTTGCGTGACGCCTCGACATGTCTATATAAATCTTGTAATATTTTATTTGGACCTTCGGTGGAATAATGTTATGGAGTTTAGGAATAAATACTACAAATGAAATCATTTTTTTTTTATCAATTCAGTACATGTGATAATTTTGTGCGGTTATATTTTGAAAAGTATTTAAAATAAAATTAATATTGGCATCTAGTGTGAATCGGGACGACTTCATTTGCGCGCATCTCGGTTCACATTCGCCCTGAGGAAGACTGAAACATGTTGACCTATAGCTGACTTTGTACCTGAGTAACACGTTATACACATATTAATAATGTTATAATTCCGCATTATGTATTTCAATAAAACACGAGATTTAATTTATTGTTAAGCACTACTTTTAATTTTGTATTAAAGAGTAAAATATTCGATTCGTTCAGATCCGTAATGTTCCTTTAAATTGATAGCACTTATGGATAATATATAGTAAGAGAAAAAAAATTAAATAACATAGGATACCCCACTAAATTATTCAACATAGTTGTCAAACTAAGTGCTCTCTGCGTCTTTTTTAGTATGTGAGTTATTTCCATTTGTAAATGGTTACTCAATGCCCATTTGATATATCTTATATTAACGACTAAGGACCGTCCAAAGTTACAAAACGAAGAAACATAACATTTAAGATTAACATATTTCATACACAATAACAAAACTAGGTCCAATTCATAATTCATACTCAAAACCTTGTTCAGAACGACGCACACCGCACGTCCCAGCGATATAGTGTATCGCCCAAGTTTGGGAGTTTCTCAACGCCACTATTATTCGTAAATGCGAGCTCCTTAGCATATTTAACCTATTATGAGGTTAATGGGCAATGATGGAGGCGTTCGCTCGCGGGTCGGCACGGGCTTAATTTTCCGCCAGTTCTTAGCTAACGAGACGCGGCACCAGCCCTAGCTGGTTCACACGCCAGCTTTTCATCTCGGAATTGACGGCTTTCAGGAATAAATTCACTTTTAGTACGCGCGAGCACTCTGCTGCTCGTTTGTTGCCATATTGCACTGTATTACTTCGACAGTTTGACGCGTTTAATGAAGCGTTGGAATTACTGACGTATAATGGGATCAAGTGTACGAGGTTAAAGTTAATAATATGAAATTCAAAGTATTTTTTATCGTAGGTATGGCCATCAACTACATTCGGAATCCTATTTTTGCTATTTCCAGTAATAAAGTGATATTCAAATAGATTTTATTTCGTTCTTTATCTATTAGGTCGGAGGAAAAGTCTTATCGTATTTTGAATTGAGATTTTTTCCAAGCAAGTTCTAGTGTCTACATACCAAATGTGTTGCTTTTCTTTTGAATTGTATTAAGAATTGGTACCGTACTATATTAACACATGCAAGGCTGTACTATTTGCCGATGATACATCTCTCATCTTCCGAGTAGATAGGAATACTGACTCTTCTGACGAGGTTAATAGTACATTAGCTCAAGTGTTGGACTGGTTTACTGCGAACAATCTTTTGTTGAACGCTAGTAAAACTAAATGTATTAAATTTTGCTTACCAAATGTTGCAAAAGTTTCAACAAGTATAGTCGTCAATAATGAAACAGTAGGATTGGTAGACAAAGCAACTTTTCTTGGAATAACTGTTGATGCTGGGCTTCAATGGGGTGCCCATATTGAAAAATTGGCAGGGAAACTTAGCTCTGCGGCTTACGCGGTTAGGAGGATAAGACAACTAACTGATGTTGATACTGCGCGTTTGGTATATTTTAGTTACTTTCATAGTCTTATGTCGTATGGAATATTACTATGGGGAAACGCTGCAGATGTAAATACCATATTTGTTCTACAGAAACGCGCTATTAGATCAATATATAAATTAGGCGCCAGAGAATCTCTTAGAGAGTTATTCAAAAATATTAATATTCTGACACTCCCTTCACAGTATATCTTTTCTAATATTATGTTTGTGCGCCATAACATTCATTTATATAAAAAAAACTGTGATATACATAGCAGAAACACTAGAAATAAAAATAAATTATTTACACCAGCATTGCGATTGCAGAAAACTATGGATTCTTTTTTGGGTCTTGGAGTACGCTTCTATAATAGAATTCCCGCAGAAATATTAGGTCTGCCATTAATTCAATTTAAAACGGCTGTAAAAAATCATTTACTTAAAAGGGCTTATTATTGTATAAAAGATTATTTATTCGATAAAAATGCTTGGTAATAATTTAAATGTATATTTTAATGTAGTTAAATTTAATTTTTGTAAAATATATTGTTATATTCGAGCCCTTCAGGCACATAGAGACCAAGACTGGACTGAGTTTCTTTCGGCGTATTCTTCTCAGCAGTGGTCATTCCGAAACGCTAGTAGTTTTTCGATTTTACAAACAAAAGAAAGAAAAATAAACAACAGAAACATATGACGTTCAAAAAGCGATACATGTATCCTACTTTGAATAAAAATTATTCATTTTCATTTTTTCATTTTCATTTTCATTGGATTGAATTTAAATGGACATTTTTAACTATAAATCAGAACATGCACTTAGATGGTGTGTGAAGTTATAAATAAAATAATTGAAGAGCCTAGAGGATATCAGTATAATTAACGCTTACGCATGTTAAGCAACTCCGGGCGCAGTCCCCACTGGGATAGGTAACCGCAAGTTGCGTATATCAAAAATATCTCGAGTTTCTCCGTGCTTCGGAAGGCACGTTAAGCCGTTGGTTCAAAGATTTATTCAGAAAATAGGCCTTAATAGGACGTCAATTCACATTTTAAATAATGCTTATTAAATTATATTAAAATTATTGATCATTGTTCGTCAGTCGTGAAGCTATGCCAGGTTCCTAAAGACAGATTTTTGAAAATCTGACACCAGTGTTGGCCACTTGCACACACGAGAAACAAACAAAATAAAAATAATATAACAAATTATGATCACAACAAAAACGTTGTGATAGTTCGAACACAATAAAGTTTGTGACTTGACTATAGGTTTAGATTCTGTAGAATTATTCATTATATTAAAAAAAATGTTTCTGCGTTTCAAATGTTCTTTTAAATAAGATCCTGCCAAGTACCTTTGTTATGCCAATAGATTCAAAACGTCCAAAAACGTGACTAAATTGGTACTTTTATATCTGAAAGAGATTTTAGTTTAGAAATGTATTTTTTTCACCCATATCTTTCTTTTTGGAAGGCCTTTTTAGAAGAACGTGAAAAAAATTGAATATGCCTATCATAGAACAGTGATCGCTTATAACTAATAGTTAAATATATACTGACAAATCAAACAAATTGAGCTGACCCCAAAGATAGTTCGAGACTTGTGCCTTAGGATACTAATTAACGAAACTACATTACTAACAAATACATATATAGATAAACATCCAAGATCCAGGCCAAAAAGATAATTTTCTATCTGTTCTCGGAGTTCTCGGGTTTGATCCCCGGTCAGGTAAAGACCTGACCGAGGATCAAACCCGAGAACCCGGCTCCGCCTGCGTTAATGTCGATCCCTCGGGAATAGTACTTTTTCCCGGAATAAAAGGTAGCCTATGTCCTTCTCTGTACTCCAGAGAATTGTATGCAAAATTTCATGATGATCGGTTCAGTAGTTACGGCGTGAAAGCGTAACAAACAAACAAACTCACTTATGCATTTATAATATTAGTAAGAATTCTGAATGTCGCACGATACACGAGCCTTTACTCGACATTAGTAGGTTAGCCCCCGAAAACTTTGGCTTTGATTAAACCGCAAGACACCGTGACGTGAATTATGAGAGGCACTTATTTACTTGTTTTGTTTTCTCAACAAGCCACAACCAACTGAATTTTGACAGTGACAAATTGAAAGAGAATACTACAAATGACTTGTAAAAGTGCATACTCTATAAATTACCCTCATTTATTTAGTTAAATTAATCTATTGAGCGCCATTGACCGCTTTAGTTACAAAACGGTTGCGTGGCTGAGACGCCATTGACAATTAAAGTTATTACAATTTATTAGCCTGGCGTAGGGCGTGAAGTAACGTGAACAAGCGCTGGTGTGCAAAAGGTAGTCTTGTTTTGGGAGCTATTTGAGCTATTTACAGTCTTTTTAAAAAATACAAATTTAATTTAAAATCGGATTTACACGTTTTATAACTTATGCTAATCGTAGCCAGAAATATGCATTATCTCCAAACAAATAATCTTAAATTAAACTACTTATAAATAAACCTAACTATATTCATACTAAAAACTAAAATTTAAAAAAATACCTAAATATAAAAGAATTTAAATCTAAAAATCTAAACTAAGGTATTGCCCGTGTGGCATAGTGTCAATAACACTAGCTGCATTCCCCCGCTGCAATTTCAATTCTTTGCGCGAGGAAAGAGCCAGCCCTCTTGTCAGCCAGAAATTCATAGTTATAAATCTAAACTAATTAAAATAATGGAAGGTGAAGCCGTTCGATTGATTTGGAACATCGTAACAGACTCCCAGAGCAACCAGCACCGAAGTCTCAGGTGAGGGCCTGAGGTGCTGAAATATGCACATCAATGACGGGGTTGCGTCAGCCTTATTAAATGTTGACAGTGGCAAACCTCATACTTGGGGATAACATGATTAGTTTAATGTAAACCCCATCGTTAAAACAAAGAGGTTGTTAGCGATGGCTCAAATTAAAAGTGTATTATGTATTAGTTTAAAATAACTGCATAATCTATTTGTCAATGTCAGTTTTGAAGTATGAAAGCATCATAGCGGACGCCTATCGTCCCCACCATTGTCAGTCCAATCCCATACGTGGGCCACATCGCACGGCTCCATGCTATTGTACGCGATTAGTACACGATTTAGTGAATAATAAGTTGGTGGTCAAACTTGTGTCTTTTCTTGCTGCCTCGAGCTCGTCACCCTTTACAAAGTGGTCTTCGAAGCCGGATCATGTTCCATACACCGCGCGCGACGAAGCGACAGCAAGATGAAACGGAAAAAATGGCATCCGCCATTTTGCGTTCCGCTGCCGCCTGTGAGAAAAATGGCAATGTCGGTAGCATAAAATCGGAGCCCGTGGCGCAGAATGCCCACACTTTCGTTAGAAAACCCACTGTATCCTGCATTTCAAAAGCTTCCGGGAGCAAGGGCTCACAAAGTTCGCCGTTCGGCTTGATCCTCGACGCACGCGCGCTCCTATCGTTCGTACCGTAACTCGTAATTTCCCTACGTTTTAAGTCGCATAAACAATGCCAACGTGTAAAGAGTGTAAGAAATCAACTAACGATGGACTCGTTTGTAGTGAATGTCGTGGAGTATTCCACTACCAATGCGCCGGAATTACGGAAAGTGGATTTAAAAAACTGGGAGAACGAAAAGCAACGTGGCGTTGTCCGAATTGCAAAACGGGTCAAATTAGATCTCAATCGCCGGTGGGTAAGATAGCCGATTGCACCGACTTATCGTCGACGTCTGTAAGTAAAACTGATCAAATACTGGAGGAAATGAAGGTTCTTTCAGAACGAATGGCACCAATGGATAGTTTGAGGTCTGACATGAGGTCGATAATGAATGATGTAAGTGAACTCAAAAAACATATGACTGATAACACGAAGAGCATCAAAAAACTGCAGGAGAAGATCGATTCATTTGATACCCGCATCACAGCTGTCGAAGGTGTAAAAAATGACGTTACTAATGTGCAGCTCAAAGTGGACAAGATTGAAAACGAACTGAATATTAAGGATCAGTGGTCTAGAATGAGTAATGTGGAAATAAAAGGTATTCCCATGACCAGGGGGGAAAATCTGGTAGAAATTATTTGTAGTATCGGATCTAAGATTCAGTTCCCTATAACTAAAGCCCACCTTAGCTATGTCTCACGAATACCAACGAGAGATACTGAGAGAAGTAAGCCGATCATAGCCTGCTTTAACAACCGTATAATGAAAGAAGACTTCGTGGCGGCTGCGAGATCAGCCATTACTGAAAGTCCCCTGACGGCAGCTAGCCTTGGTTTAGGTGGCAATCAGCGAATTTTTATAAATGACCACTTGACGCCGCAGAATAAGATTTTACTTTCTAAAGTGAAAGCACTGGCTAAAGAAAGGGATTTTCAGTATGTATGGGTGAAACATTGCAAGATCATGGTCCGGAAGAACAATACGTCTCCTGTTATAACAGTGAAATCCGAAAAAGAATTGGAAAAAATTATTTGATTTTATTTACTTTCATTTGTGTTTCAATGCATTTTTATTTTTGTTCGAAATGTTCATTGTTAGCTAATAAATGCTTCAAAAGGCTTAGAAAGTCAACACTCAAAACAGGAATGCATATCTTGCGTTATTATGCTCGGTTAAAAAAATGTCGATTCCAAGTTAGTAAACAAGTTTTGTTACATTCAAATTACAACCCTATTTACTGTACACTAATGTCGTTTATATTGTACACGCTCCTCTTATTATCTAGCGACCGCTACCGCGCCCAGCTTATACAGGTACCTACTAAGATCTGTGTGATGCCTACTGTGGTTGTTTACGAGATAACAGCGCTGCATTTATGCATACTATTCAAAGAATACGAGTACTATTATTCGTATTTAGCTGGTATTATGCTATACATTCTTTCTGCCGTAAATGAAAATAATATTTACTTAATTTACTTTGTTTTTAGTCTCTTTAATTGTTCTGAACAAATTTGCTATCAAACTCACCAAATATATATCTATGAAAGAACTTAGTATTTACTATCAAAATGTTCGCGGTTTGCGAACAAAATTGAATACATTGCTCAGAAATATTTATTTAAGTGACTATGATATTTTGATTTTGACAGAGTCATGGCTGCTTGATAGTATATCCAGCGAAGAAGGGTTTGGCGATAAATACGTAATATTTAGGAATGATAGGAAATATGAACTGGTAAGCCAAAAACTCGGCGGGGGAGTGGCTATAGGTATACGTAACGGCCTAACTGCTTATGAAAGACCTGAGTGGCGATCCTCGGCCGAAGATCTATGGGTAACTATTCAATCAAAAAAGACAAAAACGAATACTCATGTATGTTCGTTATATTTATGTAAAGAAAATCTGGGTAATACATTTAATACTCAATTGCACAATTTTGGAAATAAACTCAATGACATTATCCAGTCTCATCCCCTAGATAAATTTATAATCGTTGGAGACTTTAATTTACCAAATATTGTTTGGAACTATGTTGAAGGCAGCTCAGAGTTACGTCCTTCAAACTTAACGGGTAATCAGTTGTGTTTTTTTTGACATTATTAACGCATGTAACTTGGAGCAATATAACTCTGAGCAAAATCATAATAATAGGATACTGGATCTGGTATTTTCTAACGTAAAAGCCACGGTTATTGCATGTAACGACCCATTAGTACCCGAAGACCCTAATCATAAGTCACTTAATATATCTGTAGACCTAAATTTACCAAGCCCCTTAAAAGAGAAACCTAGAACTAAGTACTTATTTGATCGAGGGGACTATTCTGCAATATCGAATGAATTAAAAAATACTGATTGGAATTACTTATTGGGCTTGGGTGACCTTAATGATGCAGTTTCTAAATTCTATAATAAAATTAATGAATGCATTAACAGATACATACCTTCCAAAACTGTTAATCAAAGTAAGTATCCTGCATGGTATAACTCCTCTCTTATTAAAATCCTTAAAGAAAAATTTAAGTATCATAAAAAGTTTAAGACCTATGGTAATCTCTCAGACTATGAGTCTTTTGCTGTATTACGTAAAAGAGCTAAATTACTTGAAAAGGAATGTTATGATTCTTATATTCAAAAAGTGGAAAACTCTGTAGCAAACGATCCAAAAACATTTTGGCGCCACGTCAAAAACCTAAGATCTTCTAAAACATACCCTAATATTTTAAGGTATAAAGATAAGTCAGTTGAAATGAGCGATGAAGCCTGTAATCTTTTCGCAGAATACTTTCAATCTACATTTAACGTTGGGGTAAATATTAACTTTAACCCTACCACGAGCACGGATATTCCGTCTGCACTGGGAATTAGTTCAATTAAAGTAAATCCCGATGAAGTTTTTCGCCATCTCAAATCTTTAGACCTTAATAAGACAGCTGGCCCTGACACTATTCATCCTTTCTTTGTGGTTAACTGTGCACCTGACTTGTTAAAACCTCTTTGTTTATTGTATAATAGGTCTCTGTCGGAAGGAGTAGTACCCAATATCTGGAAATCAGCATTTATCACACCTGTCCATAAGAAAGGTGACAAATCCCAAGTGGAAAACTACCGTCCCATTTCAAAATTATGCCTGTTTGCCAAAATATTTGAGAAAATTGTTTATGATCAGGTCTATTCGGCGCTTATGCATTCATTCAGTGAAAACCAACATGGTTTTCTTAAAAAGAGATCGACTGTAAGTAATCTTATTTTGGCAAATGAGCTTATCTCTAGTGGGATGGACTCTGGATCTCAAGTAGATGTTGTTTATACTGACTACACTAAATGTTTTGATAGGATAGATCATCAAATTCTGTTACAAAAACTGTATCAAGCAGGTGTGCATGGAGACCTACATAGATGGTTTGTATCATACATTAGTAACAGAACGCAAGCTGTCGCTCTATTTGGGTTTACGTCTGGCTGGACTAATGTTCCCTCTGGAGTTCCTCAGGGATCCCTGTTGGGACCCCTTCTCTTTACTATATTTATCTCTGACATTGATAATTGCTTCAAACACTCCAAAATTTTGTTATATGCAGATGACATGAAGGTTTTGAAAAATATTAATGATTATGCAGATGTGAATCGCTTACAGTCAGACCTTCAAAGTTTTGAAGATTACTGTTACACAAATAAGTTAAATCTAAATGTCTCCAAATGTTTCTGCATATCATTTACTAGAAAAACTAATGTCATTATTGCGGATTATGCTCTGAAAGGTGAGACGATTAAAAGGGTACAGCAGATCAATGACTTAGGAGTCATACTGGATTCTAAACTCTTATTTGATAAGCACATAGACTTCATCGTCGCGAAAGCTGCAAGAACCTTAGGGTTTATAATAAGAACATCAGCTAATTTTAAAAATATAAAAGCAGTTAAAGTACTATATTGTGCTTACGTACGTTCACACTTGGAGTATGCATCACAAGTCTGGAATCCTCAATACGATGTGTACAAGCAGCGTATTGAGGGAATCCAAAGACGTTTCATGCGTTACTTAGATTAGAAGATACACCAAAGTTCTCCTAGTTATAGGGATAGATGTTTAAAATTTCACTTTCTTCCGTTAGAGGAGAGGCGCAATATAGGTGATATAGCATATCTTGCGGGGTTATTGAATGATAAGATTGATTGTTCTGAGCTTTTAGGAAAAATACTGTTTAATACTCCCAGTAAACGCACAAGGAAAACAATTTTTTTGCAAATACACGCAGTAGGTTCAAACTACAGGCAGAATGCATTCCTGTCTCGAGCATCTAATAGTTATAATAATCTTAAAATAAATATAGACTTGTTTTGCAATAGCATTCATGTTATAAAGAAAAAACTTACACAAAATTACTTTGAAAGTGATGATAAATCCTCCTGTGATTTGCTTGATATATAAGTTATGGTTAAAAAAAAAAAAAAAATGGTAATCTATACTAATAAATTATATATTTATTTAACTTGTTAAGTTGCTACACATAGGTGAAGATTTGTAAATGGCAATACTGTTGTTTTATTCTGTTTTTGTAGCGTTAATTTTTAAGTTATGCTGTAAATCTTCCGAAAAGAAATAAATAAAAAATAAATAAAATAAAATAAAGGTCATCGGCCTCTAAAGAAGCAAAACGGAAACAATTGGTTTTAGAAGCAGCTAAACAGAAAGCTCTTATTAAGATGGACCTTATAGATAAAACCCTGGAAGCGAACCTGGCGGCACTCAGCGACGAGGAAGACCCAGATGCATACAGTTCACAAGTCGGAAGGGATGATGAACTTTCTCGAAGCCAAGTAGCGGACTGGGTAGATCAACAAATCAACCACATTGAACCACCAGAAGAGCAGCGAGCCCCCAAGTATGGCATCCCCACGGGCAAGCTACGTCCCGCTGAGCCAGCGTCAACCCCTGTGCAGCACCGCTTCGTTGCTGCCACCGCCGTCCCGGCGCATCCCGCACCCGACGGCACCGTCGAGACGCTCAACAGCACGGTTCAACTATTGGCTGGTGCACTCAAAGATCTCTCCACCGCCAGTGCTAACAATGTACCAAACGCCAGCTTACTCAGCCGCATCAGCACGCCGAAGGATCTACCAGAATTTGCTGGTGATCAGTTAGAGTGGCTTCAATTTAAGCAGGCGTATGTGGAGTCTACAGAAATATGCAAATTCTCTGACAAGGAAAACCTGTGGAGGCTGCGTAAGTGCCTCCGAGGAGTTGCTAAGGATGCTGTCTCCGCTTTGTTCATCAGCGCCACGTCCCCTGATAAAGTTATGTCGACGTTGGAGCTACGTTTTGGAAACCCAGACAGCATCATTTCTCGTATCCTTCAAGATATAAAGAAACTTCAACCGTTACAAATTGAATACCACAGAGATATCGTTACCTTTGCAGTAAAAATACAGAATTTTGTGGAAGCAGTGAAGGCAGTCGGTCGTAATGAATACTTGCAGGGCGTAAACATAGTTTCGATAATATTGAGTAAGCTACCTACTGTACTGATTTCTAAATGGTCGGACTACAGTTACAGCCTTATTAAAGAAGGACAGAAAGCGAGATTACTTATCCTGTCGGATTTCTTAAACGATGAAGCGGTAAAGATCTCAACGACAGCAAACACCTTGTTTACTACAGCGCGACAGGATCCCCACAAAAATAAGCCTGGTGACTATACTGCCACGCGATCTCATACAGTTTTAGTTCAAGCCGAAGGTGGAGAAGCCAAGTGCCAATTCTGCAAAAAGGCTGTGCATAAATTACCAGACTGTAAACAATTCAAAAAATCACTGCGAAAAACCAGATGGCAATACATAAAAAATAGTGGCTTGTGCTTTAAATGTTTGCTGTGTAAACATGAGAGAAACTCGTGCGCAGCCCCTGCGTGTGACAAGGACGGCTGCGGCCAGGCGCATCACAGCTTACTGCATTATGTAACAAGGACACCAACAACGCCCGCGCCGGCTCCCGCGCTTAGTACACCTGCACCGGGTAATGCGATCGCTACGACGAACGGACAGTTGAAGTGCAACCCCGACGTGACGAGTGCTCAAGAAACATTAACATTTATAAACTCAAGTGATCGAGTGTTGTTAAAGGTGGTTTCAGTGCGTGTACATGGACCTAACGGTATCATAAATAGTACAGCCATGCTTGACGATGGTTCGTCCGTAAGTTTATTGTCAAAATCACTGGCCGCGCGCGCGGGCCTCGGTGGCCGCCACTGCACGCTGCGAGTGCGTGGCGCGTTCGATAACGGCGAGATGGTATGTGACTCCACTATCGTAAACGTAAACATTGCAGGTTTGGACAATAAGGAATACAATATAAACATGCGTTGTGTAGACAATTTGAACTTACCATTGCAAACTTTATCTGTTTTGAATTGTGTAAATTATTCCCACTTAAAAGATATTAATTACCTATGTAAATCAGATGTTAAACCCGAAATATTGATCGGGCAGGACAATCATCATTTATTGTTACCTTCTCAAATAAAATTAGGTAATTTTAATGAGCCCTCCGCTGCACTTACCCCCCTAGGCTGGTGTGTTCAAGGTAGAATGTGCGTACCGCGAGGCGCCCGTCCGCCTGATGTCGAAGCTAACTTGTTTATTGATGGCAATGCCGAAGATATCTTACGGGAAATCCACGAGGAAGTTCGGCGTTCTGTGATTGTTGATACGTTAGGAGTGTCGTGTAGACCGCGTCCGAACGCTGACGAGGCGCGTGCCACCGCGCTGCTGGAGGCGTCCGCCGCGCTGGTGCAGGGCCGCTGGCACGTGCGCCTGCCGTGGAGGGACGAGGGCTGCCGTCTGCCGGACTCCTATCCCAGCGCGCGTACCCGGATGGAAGGCATTGAGAGGAAAATGGGTAAGAATGTTGGATTTGCTAATAGGTACAGGGAACGAGTAAAGCATTTGTTAGACAATGATTACGCAAAGGAGCTTTCAGTACCGGAAACCACGCCGAGGACGTGGTACTTGCCACACTTTGGCGTAGACAACCCCTACAAGGAGAAGCTTCGCCTGGTATTTGATTCCGCTTGTAAAGTAAATGGTTACTCACTTAATGACTATTTACTAACGGGGCCAGACCTACTATCGTCGCTATTTGGTATATTACTGCGCTTTAGGGAAAACAAAATAGCAGTAACAGGCGATATAAGGGATATGTTTTTGAGGATCAAAATTCATGAAGAAGACCAGGATACACTTCGATTCTTATGGAGAAACAGTCCTACTGAGGACATGAAAACGTACGTAATGACGTCACTAATATTTGGGGCCAATTGTTCGCCGTTTATAGCCCAGTTCATAAAAAATAAAAATGCTCTGCGGTTATCCTCACAGTTTCCAGCAGCTGCCATAGACGCGGTTTGTAAATCGCACTACTGTGATGATTACATCGACAGCATAGACGATGAGGAGGCGGCTGTGGACATGGTAAGTCACGTCAGTGCTATCCACAAAAGCGGCGGCTTTGAAATACGAAACTGGACCAGCAATAGCGTTGCAGTTCTCAATAGCCTGCCAAAGGAATCCCTTGGCAGTGCTGCTGTAAAGTTCAAAGTCGGCCAGCAGTTTAAAAGTGAGAGAACTTTAGGTATGAAGTGGTATCCCGCGGACGATACTTTAGGCTTTGATATGTCGTTAAAGCGCATTCCAGAAGGTATTCTTAATGGTGATGAGAGGCCGTCAAAACGCATTATGCTTAAGGTAATTATGTCAGTGTTTGACGTCTTAGGTTTTCTATCACCTTTCACCATTCAAGGAAGGCTCATGCTGCAGGATACTTGGCGGCTAAATGGCAGATTCCCGATGGTATTTTTAATAAGTGGCGTAAGTGGATTGATCTTCTTAAGGTAATTAGTGATATACGCATTCCTAGGTGCTACAAATCTGCCAAATCAGCAAGGTCAGCGAGTGGCATACAAAATGAGTCTAAAGTGGAGCGAGTGCACAGAACCTCGGACCCACGCGGTGACTTGCCGTCCACTACGCCTGTGTCGCCCCTCCCCGTTCCCAGCAGCGCTGCACTAGCGGCTAATCGAACGGCTACGCAGAATGCTACGCTCGCCTACGATTTCGTAGCGGATGCTACGAACGCAATCAGTGCTACGACGCCGATTACATCGGGTTATAGCAACTTACAGTTACATATGTTTTGTGACGCTAGTATGCAGGCAATGTGTACTTGTTCATTTTGGCGCTGGGAAAATAATAACGATATCCACGTTAGTTTTATCGCCAGTAAGTGCAAGGTCATGCCTGTGAAAGCCTATACCAGGGGTTGGAATACCGGTAAAAATCCATTACCGGTACCTCTATGAAACGACAGTACCGTTAATTGGTTTGGTACCGGTACATTTGGTAACGGTAAAAATCAAGTACCGGTACCTCTATAATACAACGGTACCGGTAATTGGATTGGTACCGGTACCTCAATAAAACGACGGTACCGGTAATTGAAAGAAGTACCTGTACCAAATACCGGTAAACAGTACCGGTACTTGGTACCGGTACTCGTATTGGGAATTATCATTTCGTTAATGTGTGTCGTTGCCGTGTTGTGCATGTGCGGCGTTAAGCGGGGGCCCACAATAGGGCGGCACTTTTACAGTCGAGCGAGTCCCATGCGGTAGACGGCAACAATGCGTTGGTACCGGTAAAATTAACGCAATTTTAATACCGTTAAAATTTGACAGAATAGAGATACCGGTACTTACCGGTACTTATAATGTGAATTTGGTACCGGTAACAAGTAGCGGTAAAATTACCGTTAACTGTTAACAATATTATTACCGTTAAATACTAGATTACCGGTACCTCATATTACCGTTAAAATTTTAACAGAATAGTAATACCGGTACTTACCGGTACTTATAATGGGAATTTGGTACCGGTAACAAGCCCTGGCCTATACAATGCCTAGGGCCGAACTGCAGGCGTGCTTGCTAGCTGCAAGGTTGGCTAGTACTATTGAAAAGGAACATCGTCTTACTCCCGCGCGTAGGTATTTTTGGTGCGATTCCACAACCGCTCTTCATTGGATTCGCAACAACACGCGCACGTACAAGGCGTTTGAGGCGAACCGCTCGGGTGAGATCGATGAGTTAACCCGAGTAGAAGACTGGAGATATATTCCCACAAAATTAAACATTGCTGATTTAGCCACGCGAGATAATTTGGATGTGCCAATAAAAGAAGAATGGTTTACGGGTCCACGTTTTTTATACTACGATGAGACCGAGTGGCCGTCAGACATAATTCAGCCGAACCCTGATATGGAGGGGACATCAGAGTGCGTTGCAGTCGTTCGACAGGTGCCTGCTGATTTATCTGTGCCTGATCCGCTACACTTCTCATCCTGGCTACGTTTGTTGCGGGCTACGGCTACGGTTCTTAAGGTTATAGCTAACTGCAAAAATCATCGTAGAGAGTCCGTTGATTGTGACACTATGGAGAAAGCGGAGCGGCTCTTAATAAGATGCGCGCAGGGCGAGTCATTTGTCGACGAAATTTCTGCGATAAATAGCGGAAAGCCAATAAATCGAACTAGCAGGCTGCATTCTTTGTCACCGTATTTGGATGAACACGGATTGCTTAGGGCTGGTGGTCGCATTGATGCGGCGACTGGCGTGGGCCTGGAAATGAAGAGGCCTTTCATATTGGATGGCCGACATCATATTGCCAGGCTTATCGTACGGCACTATCATATAAAGGCAGCCCACGGTAACCAAGAGACCGTGGTGAATGAGCTAAGACAGCGTTTTTGGTTGTTGAGACTTAGACCTACTGTTAAGTCTGTCGTTTCCAGGTGCATGCTGTGCAGAATTCGCAAAAGCAAGCCACAAGTCCCTCGGATGGGTGATTTGCCGAAGGCTTGCATTGCTCACCATCAGCGACCGTTCTCCCATTGTGGATTAGATTTGTTTGGACCAATGGAGGTTACCGTTTGTAGGCGAAGGGAAAAAAGGTATGGCGTATTATTTACCTGCTTGACAGTGCGCGCAATTCATATAGAAGTGGTTCCTTCTCTCACGTCGGATTCCTTAATAATGGCCCTCAGAAGAATGGCAGCAAGGCGCGGCTGGCCACGCCGCCTTTATTCTGATAACGGGACAAACCTCAGAGGCGCTGACACGGAATTGCGGAGGTCTATGCAACTACTGGACATGGAAAAATTGAAAACAGAAGGCGTGGACAATGCTATGGAATGGAGTTTCATTCCCCCCGCTAGCCCTCACTGGGCGGGTGCCTGGGAAAGGCTCATTCGCAGTGTCAAAACTTCTTTAAAGGTCATCTTGACTGAGCGGGCACCTCGAGACGAGGTTTTGAACACGTTGTTAGCTGAGGTTGAAAACATCGTAAACAGCCGTCCCTTAATGCACGTCTCGGTTGAGCCCGGAGAAATTGAGTCCCTAACACCAAATCATTTTCTTCTAGGTACCTCGTCAAATCTGCCAGTCATAGGAGAGTTTGATGACTCAGATTTATATATGCGCAAGCATTGGCGCACTGCGCAGAGACTAACCGACATGTATTGGCAGAGATGGGTGAAGGAAATTTTGCCTGATCTCATACCTAGAGCGAAATGGCGCGATGAACAGAAATCTCTGCAGGTAGGCAGCCTTGTCCTTGTGGTTGACCCTAACTCTCCGCGGAATGCTTGGTCGAAGGGTCTAGTTACTCGTGTTTTCCCAGGTAAGGACGGTCGCACTAGGTTGGTTGAAGTACGCACGGCGGCAGGAACGTTACGGCGGTCGGCGGCTCGCGTCGCACCTATTCTCTTAAGTGATGAGTGCTGCGTCAGCACTATGGAGGGGAGTGTTAGCGATGGCTCAAATTAAAAGTGTATTATGTATTAGTTTAAAATAACTGCATAATCTATTTGTCAATGTCAGTTTTGAAGTATGAAAGCATCATAGCGGACGCCTATCGTCCCCACCATTGTCAGTCCAATCCCATACGTGGGCCACATCGCACGGCTCCATGCTATTGTACGCGATTAGTACACGATTTAGTGAATAATAAGTTGGTGGTCAAACTTGTGTCTTTTCTTGCTGCCTCGAGCTCGTCACCCTTTACAGAGGTATCTATACAATAAAATAAATTAGTATTTTGTAACAATAACTACCGAAATGCTACTCTTTTATATCTTGGTAATATAAAAGAGAATTTGATGGTTTTAAGAGCAATACGATATCGAAATTTAAAATGTTCGCTACTGAAGCATGATAAAACTTAAGCACACTTCTTTTTCTTTTACTGCAACAAACGATACTTAGAGGAAATAACTCTTATTGAAATAAGAAATAAAACATGGTGAAAAAATTTCACCGAAAAATCTCCACCATATTCCATTCGACGCCGAAGCTGTTGTTTGTGTGAAACGCGCTAGCTCAGAGCGTAGGTATAGACCTAGGTCGCTTGTTCGCAAGGCCACATTTAGCATGTTGGAGGGCGTGTAGATGGAAAACGGAGTCTAAATAATGATGAGTTGCTAGCATCGTCTATTGACATGATTCCGCAGATTTTATCTCTTGATCGGCTTTTACGATCTGCGCGGGAAGAGAAGCAGCAGGCACATACTACGTTTTCTTTTCACCCAAACCATCATGGAAAAAGAACTTGACATTCCATTTCTTCATCTTTTTCTTTTGGAGTCATTGGCCACGGCCACTGCCCTGTCATTTGCCTCCTCTAGATCCTTTTGTGTGCATTGAGTGGGGCATTTAGGGCACGTCAAAAAGTGGCTTATAGGTTGAACATCTCCGCAATCACATGTATTGTTGCCGGAGAAACCCCGGTTTTCTCAGCAAGTCCCTACACCAGCCCAGAGTCAGTTCAGCGACTTCCAAACTGCCCAGGGGAGACCGCTGCCCGGTGGAAGTTTTTCGGCTAGCGTTGAGCAGGATAATGATTGTGGGTATAGGCTTTCCCATTGCTTTAATCTGGCCTTCGGAGCTTCCTTGGTTTCAAGTTCAGGCTGCCTGAGAAAGCTGTTACGGCTCAATTACTAACGACTGAGTACCAGCACCATGATATACAAATATTTTTTACTACCAGCCTATTAATATTTGACGTCATTCATAGTTCTTAAATATTGATGTAAAAATATTATTAATAAATATCTTTTCTACCGCTGAAATCAATGATACAACTGAACTCTTTGATGTGTTCAAAGGTTCACGGTTCATTTATTTACGGCGAAATAGAAACAAACATTTTGCGCCGACATCTGTTCACACAGAACGTCGCTTGTTAGTGAAATAAAACATCCAGCCAGGATTCAGTGCCCTCAGCATACAAACTCGTTTATTTTCTGAAGATATGATGCAAAAATAAAACTTTTGTTGCCAGTACACGAGAAGAGTGCAGTTACTTTACTTCATATTTTTATTTGTCGAAGGTACAAATCGTTGTGTTATGGTCCGTGTTTCGGAGGCCACGTTAAGCCATTGGTCTTGGCTAGTATTATAAGATGACATTGGTTAAGCTATGTTGGTATTTTTTGGCAATTTGACTAATCTGACTTTAGTATTGGCCACCTTTACTAATGATGTCATTTTAACGGATCTCTTTCTCTCTTTTCCACGACTTAGTCCCATTATTGGTGTTTGGCTCTCCTCGTTCATTTTCTCTAGATCACACGGCACTTGTCTTAAGTGTATGTAGATTAATAATTTTTTGTATTCATAAAATATTTATAGACAAAATAAAGTCTGTGATCGAAATTATATCGGAACCATTTGTGCACCTACGTGGTAGATACCGACTCATAAATTGGCGCTTATAATTAATTTAATTTAGATTATATATATGCCGAAATACTTATTTATTAATAAGTTATTACATGAAATTGGTTTTGTCTTGGTATGCTATCTAAAATATTCTTGCGCAAATCGAATGCATGGTATTTATAACGAATGGTATAAAGAATCCTGAACGTATAGACGGGATTCTCGCTGCTCACATTTTTGCAAAGGTCCGGATATTCCCATACGATTAAGAAATATACAGATAAGGCGTTTTTCTTATCCTCACCAAAAACTACTGAACCGTCTTTATCCTCTGGCCCTTATATCCGTACGATGGAACGGGCGCTGATGCTTGCGCTAGCTAATCGGGTGCCATAAACGTCGATTATAGGTATATCGATTTGTAACCGTTTGTAACTTCCAATTCCAAAATCGAATGTAGTTTTATTTTTAACATGAATTCTTCCTTCACATATGTCGGTAAAAAATATAAAGGCGTCGTATCTAACTTTAAACAAAGTATCACAAATATTTATTAAATACTAGCTTTCGCCCGCGGCTCCGCCCGCGTCAATGTCGATCCCTCGGGAATAGTACTTTTTCCCGGGATAAAAGGTAGCCTATGTCCTTCTCCGTACTCCAGAAAACTTGTATGCAATATTTCATGATAATCGGTTCAGTAGTAACGGCGTGAAAGCGTAACAAACAAATAAACAATCAAACAAACTCACTTTCGCATTTATAATATTAGTAAGGATAAGGATTAGTAAGGATGATCATTTCAACAATAATAATATTAAAACTTACGCGGGATTAATTAATGATATTTAGTGGCTGGAAGGGATGTCGAAATTTTGGTCGTCATCGTCCTTTGATTCCGGTTTAACAAGCGCGCTTGTATGTCCAGCTAACTATGTATTACAGTATTTACCTATTACAGTACTGTAATGAGAGTTTCCTAAACCTTCTTCTTCTTTTCGAGTCAAAATTGATATTTTTGTTTTCTTTTATACAGTTTTTGGTCAGTAGGTGATAGCGACTCCTTTGTCATTTGCCTTATTGAGGTCTTCGATTGTGCAGGAGGAGGGACAGTTGGGGTACATCATGACGTGAGTCATCGAATGCGTGACGCCACAATCCTAAACCTCGAAGTACTGTTTCCAGGGAGTGAATAGCGACGCGCGGCGGCCCTCACTGCTTGAAGGCAAGTGAAACCGCCATGTCGCCACCTCTAACACACCCCTGATGATGGTCTTCGTAACACACTGAAACTAGTCGGTGATTCCGATTGAATAAAGGTGAGAATAATATAGTCCTACATTTTCAATAAACTTATGACTAAGAGCGCCTATAAGTCCTTAATCCGTAAGTATATTGAAACAATCAGGAGGAACAGCCTCCGTAGTCCAGTGGTTAAGGCGTTTGCCTGTTGACCCGTGGGTCGTGGGTTCGATTCCCACCGGAAGCATACTTTGTTTAGTTGTTTCCAGTTTGGTTAGGACATTGCAGGCTTGAATCATGATGATTGTCTGATAATATAGATGATTCCGTGCTTCGGAAGGCACGTTAAGCCGGTGGTCCCAGCTGCCATCTGGTAGTCGTTAAAGAAACCACGGCAGAGGCCGAGAGGCGGTTCCGAAAAACTCTTGACACCAGGGTGTGCATGGTCGATTGACCGTGTCACCAAATGATGATGAGGAGGATGGTAGATAAATGAATATCGAGACAAATCACACACATTCAGCTAGCTCCTAAGTAAGTATAACAAATCGAAATAGATAAACATCTAAGATCCAGGCCAATCTGAAAAAGATTATTTTCTATTTTGGGGATCGAACCCGGACCTCCTGGTGACAGACTGGCATGATGTGATGACCACTAGGCCACAGATGGTCCACGACACAGCAGATATCTGATCATAACAAGCATAGATACTCCAAAATGCGAATTAACTTTGAGTTTTATGCTCCTAGCTACAAATATTCGCAACTCCATGAAATTCAACCCCGAACAAAAACCCGAATTCTTGGTTAATGGGATCGAAACATTCTATTCGTTTCTGTCTGTCTTAAATCGGTTGTCTTATTGCTCAGTCAATAGCGGTGGGGTAGCCCTAATTCCTGTCATTTATTTTCATCGAACGAATTTGGCTCGTCTCAAATAAAAGGGAGCTTTCAACTCGAAGGTTATAGAAATTGTACGTACCCGTAAAAGGTAATGTGGCCATTTTGTGTAATTGAAAGATATTTAATTGAATTGTAGCTCCCGATATTTATCTCTTACGGGATTGACGGGAACCTCATACGACTTATATCAGTTTAAATCTTAATAAAATTAACACTTATTTGGCTGAGAAGTGAATAATACATAGGACACACGTCTTTTTTCCTAGCGGGGTAGATATAACTTTATATTAAAGATCTAAAAGCTCCTCGTTTAGCATGTTGGTGGGCGTGTAGGGCAAAAACAGAATTAAAATAGTGATAGGTTGCTAGCCGCATCGCCCACTAACACAATTCCTCAGATTTTCGCCCATTCTCTCGATCTGAGCTGAGATTATTAAAATTTCCTATTTTATTTAAAAAATAAACTTATTTATTTAAAAAATAAACTTTTATTTTTTATTAAAAAAATAAACTTTTACTTGCTTATTTTATTTAAAAAATAAACTTTTATTTTTTAAATAAAATAAAAGATTATGAAGTAAAAATATCAAATTTACCTTTGACATTTGGTAGACCGGAAGAGGCAAGTTTTACAATTTGACATCCTTACGAAAGCATGAAAGAAAGCTTGAACAAAAATAACATCAAAAAATAGGTGTATATTTTTGTACAAGTTCAAAATACAAGCCAAATAAAGTACGAGTAAATATACTTCAAATAACCTTTTGCTTGTTTTCCTCGGTTTAAGGCGGTCCGCAATATCTATTACAACACGTTCTCGTTTCTCCAAAATAACACTATCTACCGCTTAGTCTACACGCACTCCCGTCTAATGAAAAGGGCCGAGATGAATCGCCCTTCACGCGTGTAAATGAGATAATCGCGTTACTTCTAACACGTCTTCACAATCATACCGCTGTTATGATTATGACAGATGGAATATTTTCCCGATAATTTTATGTACACTTCCATGCTGAAGGGAGAAAAAAATTGAATGTATGCTTCTTCTCCCGCGACGATCATAAAAACCGAGAGAATGTGCGAAATGAGGAATCATGTCAACAGGCGTTGCGGATAGCAACCCATCGCTATTCCGTTATCCACCAACATGCCAAACAATATGCTAAACGTGGCCTTTGGTTCTTATAGCCTTAAGTTCCGTTGAACCTTAAAAAAAGGACACCAGCGTTGGCCACTTGTACACACAAAAAAAAAACAAACAATATGTATGTGAATTTAATAAATAAATAGGGACATATCACACAAATTGAGCTAGCCCCACAGGAAGTTGTGAACCTGTGTCGTAGGATACTAACTTAACGATACGATATTTTATAATAGATAAAGATTCAAGATCCAGGTAAATCTGAAATATATCGTTTTCCATCATGACCTGACTGGGGAACGAGCCCAGGAACCTTCGTATCGCAGGCTGGCGTGTTAACCTAACCACTGCGCCACGAAGCTCGCCATTATGAATGTATGAATAACAAACCCACGAGCTGTACAGGCTTGCGGTCTCGCGACTCTTTGTCTGATATTCCTATCGTAAGGTCCTAAAGTCCTTTTTATATAAGCATTCTCACCCTTCTAACCTACACAACTATAATCTATACATATAATAAAACAGTAAAATTATTTTGTCTGTACATTTTGAATTTTTGACTGAAATGGATAGAGGAACACTTAAAAAGAATAATAGAAAGCAAAAAAAATTTTCTGGAATTTCTTGTCTGTCTGTCTGTCTGTCTGTCTGTCTGTCTGTCTGTATGTATGATCACGATTATCTCCGAAAATACTGAACCGATTTACTTCAAACTTTCACCAATTGCTTTGTTTTAACTCAGTTTAACATTTAAAGTTTGTTTCATCAAAATCGGTTCATTAAAAAAAAAGTTATCGTCATTTGAATGAACTCAAGGCATAAGTTTGCCTGCAAACATATAGCAAAAATAAAATAAAATAATAAGTGACATAAGAAAATTAAAATCCAAAGTCAATTCATCATCATTATACGACAGCATTATACCTATCCACACTATCCATAGTAATCCATATTTAAAAAAAAAGGAGAAGCTGACTGACTGACTGACATATCAACGCAGGGCCTAAACTAGAAAGGTTAGGAACTTGAAATTTTGCACAGGGGTTCCTTTTATAACGTAGGGGAGCACTAAGAAAGGATTTTTGGAAATTCATCTCCTTAGGGGGAAAAACGGGTTGCAAAGTTAGTATGAAACTTTGTTGTTTTTGAAGTTATTCGAATGAAATTCAGCATGAAGGTTCTTTACTGAAAGGTATGAAACACGAGTAAAATATTTTACTCAAAAATCATCCCTTAAGGGGGTAAAATAGGGGTGCAAAGTAAGCATGAAACTTTCTGTTTTTGAAGTTATTCAATTGAAATTCAGCATGAAGGTTCTTCACTAAAAGGCATGAAACACGAGTAAAATATTTTTCTCAAAAATCATCCCTTAAGGGGATATAACGGGGATGCAAAGTTAGTATGAAACTTTCTGTTTTTGAAGTTATTCAATTGAAATTCAATATTAAGGTGTTTCATTGAAAGTCATAAACTAATGTATTCCGGGCAATTCTACTGTTCCTGAGAAATCGACACTTACGCGGGCGGAGCCGCGGGCCAAAGGCAAACCTGACTTATATATCAAGGCACAGCCGAAACTACTGTGCGCAGAAACTTGAAATTTGGCACAGGGATTCTTTTTATGATGTAAATGAGCACTAAGAAAGGATTTTTAGAAAATCAAAGGGGTTGAAGTTTTATGGAATTTTCTCATTTCTGGACTTAGAAGTTAGAAAGTAGGTACGCAAGTTCTCAATTAAAATTAAAAAAAGATCTGTTTAGGTCAACCAGACAACATTCTCCCTTGTAGGGGTAAATAGGGGGTAAAGTTTGTATGGAATTTTTCCATTTCTACACTTAGAGGTATGAAAATAAGTATATACGTTCTAGGTTACAATTAAAAAAGATCTGTGTAGGTGAAATGTACAAAATTTCCCTCTTAAGGGACAAAGGAGGGGGGGGGGAGTTGTATGGAAATTTTCTCATTTCTGGACATAGAAGTATAAAAATAAGTATATATGTTTACATTACAATTAAAAAGATCTGTGTAGTTAAAATGGTCGAAATTTCCACTTGAAGGGGTAGAATAGGTGAGGTAAAGTTTGTATGGTTTTTTTTTTATTTACTTAGAAATATGACAATAAGAATTTCTCCATTACAATAAAAAAATATCTGTGTAGGTGAAATGGGCAAAATCCCCTACTTAAGGGCTAAAGATCTATGCAGGTGAAATGTATTAAATTCCCCCTTAAGGGGAAAAAGCAAAGGGGCAGGGGTTTGTATGGAATTTTTATCATTTCTACTGTTCCCAAGGGAACGACATTAACGCGGGCGGAGCCGCGGGCAACAGCTAGTCAATACTAATAATAAAATTGTAAGGGTTGGTCATGGAGTAATTTACTTTGTTTTCAGAGATATCGTATTTATAAACTCTACTAGCTTTCGCCCGCGGCTCCGTCCGCGTCAATGTCGATCTCTCGGGAATAGTACTTTTTCCCGGGATAAAAGGTAGCCTATGTCCTTGTCCGTACTCCAAAGAACTTGTGTGCAAAATTTCATGATGATGGGTTCAGTAGCTACGGCGTGAAAGCGTAACAAATAAACTCACTTTCGCATTTATAATATTAGTTACGATACATGATACTGAAACTAAATTGAGGATTTTTTCTGTATGTATGTGTATCCATAACTTTTAAACGAACTAACTGAAATTTATAAAACTTGGTAGATACACATTTAGACGTACAGGACACAGAATAGACTACTTAATTTTATCTCCAGTTATGATAAGACGTGGCCCCCGTAAAAATGTACGCGAACGGAGTCGCGGGCACAGCTAGTAAATAAATATATATGGACATATCACACAGATTGAGCTAGCCCCAAAGTAAGTTCGAGACTTGTGTTATGGGACACCAACTCAACGATATTATATATTTACAATAATAGATGAACGGCTAAGACCCAGGCCATTCTGATAAAGACCATTTTCCATCTTGACCAGACCGGGGATCGAACCCGGGAACTCCGGTGTGGCAGCCTGACATGAGAGATGATGAGAGCTCCTGAAAATAATCTATACATATAATAAAACAGTAAAAATATTTTGTCTGTACATTTAGAATTTTTGACTAAAATGGATAGAGGGACACTTAAAAAGAATAATAGAAAGCAAAAAATTTTATTTCGAATTTTTTGTCTGTCTGTCTGTCTGTCTATCTGTCTGTCTGTCTGTCTGTATGTATGATCACGATTATCTCCGGAAATACTGAACCGATTTACTTCAAAATTTCACCAATTGCTTTGTTTTAACCCAGCAAAACATTTAAAGTTTGTTTCAATAAAATCGGTGCATTAAAAAAAAGTTATCGGTATTTGAATGAACTCAAGGCATGAGTTTGCCCGCAAATATATAGCAATACATTAAAAAATAATAATGAAATTTGGTATGGAGGATATAGACCCGGGTACATAGGACAAGGACATAGGGTACCTTTTATTCCGGGAAATTCTACTGTTCCTGAGGGATGGACACTATCGGCGGCGGCGTAGCCGCGGGTAAACGTGACTTATATATATATCAACGCAACCGAAACTGCTGCGTGCGTCTAGAAACTTGAATTTTGGTACAGGGGTTCTTGTAATGATGTGAGTGAGCGCTAAGAAAGGATTTTTAGAAATTTAACTTCTGAAGGGATAAAATTTATATGGAATTTGCTCATTTCTGGACTTATAAGTATGAAAGTAGGTATATAAGTTATCGATTAAAATTGAAAAAAGGGTTTGGATGAAATTTGCAAAATTCCCCCCTTAAGGGGTAATAAAATGGGGTAGAGTGGGTGGTATAAACTTCGTGTGGAAATTTTCTCATTTCTGGACTTAGAAGTATAAAAATAGGTATATAAGTTCTTGATTACAATTAAAAAAGACCTGTGAAATGGACAAAATTCCCCCCTTAAATGGCAAAATGGGAGGGTAAAGTTTTTATGGAAATTTTCATATTTCTGGAATTAGAAGTATAAAAAATATCCATACTTCCATACTAATACTAATATTATAAATGCGAGGGTAACTCTGTCTGTCGTTTTTTAAGCTTCAACCATTGAACTGATTTGGATGAAATTCGGTATGGAGGTAGTTTGAGGCCCGGGGAAGGACATAGGGTATGTTTAATTCCGAGAAATTCTACTGTTCCTGAGGGATCGACACTAACGCGGGTGCCAGTATATATATAAATAGTGAAAATTTTATCGTTTTGGACCCTTTAAGGAGTGACTCAGACCATCAAAATGAACAACTTTTCCTATAGGAACAATGCTGGAAACTCAAAAAGATATTCGACATTCCCATACAAACTGGCCGGGCGGCGGAACTATTTTGTATGGAAATGACGAAATTTTTTTTAAGTTCCCAGCTTTGGTCCCATAGAAAAAGTTGTTCATATTGATGGTCTGAGTCACCCCTTTAAGGGTCCAAAGCGATCAAAATTTCATCATGTATATTTATAGGTGCTACTTACGATGGACGGAGACCGTGGCATAGCAAAATTTGAATTGCTAGTCGTATATTGACTTGAAGTAAGTGGTATTTCCTCTTATCTCTCCAAAGCAACTTGTTCTCACCAACTTTCATCCTGAACTTTCGGTAGTGCATAAGTTAATGATGAAATGCGGATCTGTTCTTCACCAAAATTACTATCTTTACACTACGCTGTTATGATCATGACAGATTCAATATTTTTCCGATAATTTTATGCCGAATACTTGGGTAGAGGTCCTATAAAATGTTCAGTCGGGAACAGATAAAAGTCCCGAAGAAGTTTTTCAATCTTATCGGTAAGTACAGTTCCGTGTATCGAAAACGTTTCTTCGCATCGTCATATTGAGAGCGGTCAGAGACATGACGTTCGGGATTCACAACGTCTCGCATAGGAATACATTTTGCAGCGTGTGATATTGTGTGTAAGTCAATTATACATTAAAAAACGGCCAAGTGCGAGTCGGACCCGCGCACGTTGGGTTCCGTACCATCTATAAAAACGGCAAATGTTTGTTGTATGGGAGCCCCCCTTAAATATTTGTTTTATTTTAATTTAATTATTTACTTTTAAAGTGAATACATAACTAAATATTCTGTGAATATTTCTACTTATTGGAGAGCCCTTTTAAATATTTATTTAATTCTGTTTTTCAGTATTTGTTAACCCTAAAAACACAATTTTATATCTACAGCCTTATTTCTTATTCGAAGTCTACAGTATACTTAATATATTTTATTAAATCATGAAGAAAAGGCGTGAAGATGATTTTCACAAGAAAGTTTCACTGCTTGACTAATAAGAACTTTGCAGAGCTGTCTCGCGCAGAAAAGCAGAGTTAACTGATTAAACTACTATGCTCTTAACGAGGTACTCTCCTCAATAATACTTTAATGCGAGTTTCCTGGTTAATGTTTTTGTTAGGAGTTCGCAAATCCTCATAATGTCATTAATTTTAAGGAGAATCGCTGGCGTCGTTAATTTCCGAGCTCGTCGTCAGAAGCGTAACTAGGGCACATTGGAATTCGCACGCCCTGGGTGTAATTTGATAAGGGAGGCCTGATTGTAGAAATATACTTTAAGAATTACACATTAACAACATATTAACAAATACTATGAATTAAAATATCGGCAAGTAATTTGTAATGTATGAAATAAATATGTAAATTTTTGTATCTTTCACTCACTCTATCGCACCACCCAAACTCAATTTGTCTGCTTGGCCCTAAGTCGACAGGCAGAGAATGTCATATGGCATTAAGTTCACAATTTTGTACACATTTGTTAATTTGTGCAATAAGGTATAAATAAATATGACTTACTCGTTTTCGTACTGTACTTACTAAAATGAATAGGTTTTTTAAGTGGATTAGCCCAATCACACTTTACTGAATTCGAAAACTGCAGTACGTAAAACACGAATGTAGAAATCTCGTATCGTGTCTATCGTATTGCGGCGTCCCTCTCTTTAGTAACTGAATACAGTAAAGTGTTATTGGACGTCAATAAAAATAAGCACGGGAGAGAAAAACAAAACAATATATGTACTACGTATATTGTAATGACTGTATGTAGCCTACGAATAAGTTACTGTTACTTAATTTTTTACCGACGTCAAAAAAAAGAGGAGGTTATCAATTCGGTTGTATTTTTTAAAGTGAAGTTTCCACTTCAAGAGAATTGTAGCGCTGTGCACTTTTTGGGTTGGGTAAAAATGTTTTATCTTGCGTCAGGACACGTAACCTGATCGAAAATCGTAAGACGGACAGATGACCTGAGACTGCCAGCGCGGCGTAGGAGAGGAAGTAATATAGCCCTCTCTTTCTACCGCGCGGAGTTTTCACTTCTGCCGGCACTCCCGAAACGCAACCTTTTTTTCTATCGATATGTATCCCATTTTAAATGTTCCATTTTTTTGTTTAAAGGGTTTGCTTTCAACTTGGTTCCATTTAAATTATATCACATATTGTTAAGTAGTTTGATTAAAGTCGTTTTTTTTATATGAAAGATTATTACTCGAGCAGAAGCAACAAACCCACATCGGTATTTTAATTATACGTATGAATAGATATCACTTATAACAGCTCCCACTATTCATATAACGTGCTTAAGGTAAATACGCCTCTTTTCGTCGTGTGCTGAATTGCAATAAAAGCTTGTAAGCCGTGACTAAATTACAATCCACTATGTACCAAGTTTAATTTAGTAGTTACTAGATATAGCAACGAAGTCAGCTTTACTTGGTTCTTCACTGTAAAGTTAAATTACAGTCGTGATTTGTCTGTATGAAGGTCGCAATTTTTGTGAATGAAATGAATAAGACTGGAAAATTAAAATCGTATACTAATATAACAACAAATGCGTACCTATATTCGAATATTTGGTTGTTAAGTAAATATGAAATTTTGTTTTTGAACATTGTCGTCGGTATTGTGTAGGCAAGGCAATGAATGGGCATAAGTACATTTCGAACAATAGCTACTTCGTTTAAGAATACAAAATCATCCGCAAACAATGCTTTTATCTGTCTATTCATAAACAATATTAATCAAGAATACCGCGTTCTTACTTGGTTGGAAATATTTCAAAAAATTGAAAAAGGTTGATAAATCCGAACTAGGGTAGGAATAGATCGCTGGCGCCGTGGCCTCGCTTAACCAAGATAACAAGTCCTTTATATTCGTCAGTGAATCGTTTAGTCTTCGTCATGTTAAGACGACATTGACATTAGACTAGCATAAGCTGGTCACCATTTTACCGTTGCGAATCATCATCATCATCATCAGGTCCTTTTTAGTCTCCACTACAGGAGCACGACCCTCTCTGTACTACTAGGGCCATACTTGGCCAGAGCAGCCAGAGGACTTGGCCTACACTCTCCACGCTGGCCAGACGGGTTGGAGAGGTCTCTTAGATGTTTATAAGCTTTGTTTAGCTTGTATTTCCTAAGTCGCCTTCTACGACATCCACGGGAAGACTTGGAGTGGTCCTATTCTACTCTGCCGGATACCACACGGCCGTTGCGAATAATTTAAGCGTTTATGAACTAAAAATTATGGTCGGGGGTGTCATTCTCAACTGCCTATCCGGTGGTTGAAGGTATAACATCGGTACGCGCGCTAGACCTCCCGAGCTGCTACTTGCATTCTTCCATTCATCCGAGTGAGTAGTATTCCAACACCCTTATTCCCTTCCGAAATTCAGCAAACTCATATACCTACCCAGGTTAAAAAAATGCTTTTGATGGGCAGCAGCGTCGGAAGCACAAGAAGCCATAGAAACTGCGCACACGAACCCGCCTGCCAAGCGTGGCGATTATGGCAATATCCTTCCATGGAACGAAGGATCCTTGGGAGAGGCTTTTGTCAGTTGTTGTGGACTTTTTTTTGTCTGACATGATGATGATGATCTAAAAAAGTCTTGGAACATCCTTGATTCGTACTTTAACATCGTTAAAATGTTATTAAGTAGTACCTTTATTCTGCTCAAAATATTTTTTTTTATTATTTTTATACCTTACTAAGTAAACAGTAAGTACTTATTTGAGTACGTTTTAACTGAATATACAAAACTTACAAAGCCACGTAGTAACGTTACCTTCATATACCACTAGATATATATTTTGAAATACGGCAAAAAACATCACGGAAAACAATTTGAAGCCGTGGATAATATAATTTAGCTAACATGTTGTTAGCCAAATTATATTACATCGATGAATGGAGTCTGATAAACAAGATCGAAAAATAGGTGATTTTTTTGCCTTTGATGAAATATTAGAATCGAAAAGTTATTAGCTTAAATAAGATTTTACTTCATGAATAATAAATTTTGCAAATACATTTTCAGGGCACTGAAAAGGATATTTTTATTTTTTTATTTCGAGTAGGCGTCACGGTCAATCGACTATGCACACCTTGGTGTCAGAGTTCTTTGGAACCGGATAAAAGGATATGACTTCCGTTGATTAAAATAAAAGTTAAGTTCTCGAAGAATTTACAGAAATCGAAGCCGCGGGCTTTAAAGCTATTAGGAACTTGTAAAAAACACTGAAGGCATAGATTCAGAACACTTAGCGCTACTCTTACTTATTCGACTGCCATAAGAGGAGTGTATTGTTTTTTGGGTTCATGTTTGTGTGTATGCTGTCGCAAAGTCCCATATGCAAAAATCCTGTGCCTAGTTCAGTCTGTGGTTCAGTGAAAAGTATGTATGTGTGCGTGTAAGACAAGTCAAGTTATGAATTGTGATTTGAAATATTAACCAAACTTCTCTTCTAGATTCATCACGGTCACACCATCTTTTTGAGGTGTAACGGGAGGGATTTCTTGTCCTATCCCTCCTCGTCCTCTCCTCACTCGCTTGCGTTCCATTTCACGCAGCACTTATTTCGCCTTCGCGACATATGCTTGTAAGTAAATATTTATTTAGAAATGTGTCTTTCTTTTGTTTCTTTTTTAAAGGCTAGTTTGGGCAGCGATATGTCCAATTGTCATCGTGTCCTGCACAAAGAGTGTTATCTTTACTTTATTATTATATATATTAGAATAAGCTACAAATAATTATATACAAATAATGATCAAATCACAAATCAATCGGTCCAATCATTTTTCCTTATAAAAAACATCAGAAAATAAAACATAAAAATTACAGTTCCCGGAGGCTTTTCAGTTGTGCGAGAGAGTCGCAGGTGGAAGCCATTAAAATTAACAATATCCTGGTTTCAGAACCCTGGCCTTAGCGCTAATCTTGCTTTGCACATAGATCTGTCCACTGCTATTGTCACAGGGCTTATACATGTAAGTAGTCGTGTCCTGTACAATAAACGTTATCTGTACGGCTGCAAGCTTACCTGCATTGTGTGATATTGGGAGATTGTATGATAATATCGATTATCGTCACGTTAATCGGTACTATCCTACAATACATATTCAGATTGTGTACACAGCAATTAACTAGTAAAACTTTATTTAAAAGGTCTAGATTTTCCAGTGGATAAACAAGTCAATAAATAAATGCATTTTGCTTTTCCGTCACCAGTTAGTTCATGCAAGCTATTGCTGGCCAGCGACTACCCACTACTGTTAGTCCCGCCACTAATTATTGATGCATGCAACCCTTGGCGCTATTTCTGCGTCCATTGAGGCTGCAGCAGCATCAGCCTAACCATATATACTTACTAATATGATGATTGCGAAAGTGAGTTTGTTTGTTACGCTTTCACGCCGTAACTACTAAACCGATCATCATGAAATTTTGCATACAAGTTCTCTGGAATACGGAGAAGGACATATGCTACTTTTATCCCGGGAAAAGTACTATTCCAGCGGATCGTCATTAACGCGGGCGGAGCCGCGGGCGAAAGCTAGTAGCAACATAAACTTGCCGCATATCGATCTATGATACATCGCCTTATGACCGTCCACACTCAAAATTATATATCAAATAGCTCAATCATGGATACAATGCAAAAATTATTTAGAAAATAAGACAAAAGAAGGAACAAAAACAAAATACTATTAAAAAATATGTCGTTTCACAATACGTCGCAGAGATAATGAAATAACTAGATCGATCACGTTTTGCTGTTTTGATAATAACACATTAGAAAATAATAACACATACAAAATACTATATACGGCAGAGAAGGGGGTAAAATTAGTATTTGAGAGTAAATTAACGTAAAAATAAAAATACCTTGATTTACAAATAGGTTTATCGATTAAAATACGTTTGTATTTTTTTTTAAATCCCTTTTATTTATTGCCACATTGATTCAGATAACTATAATACGATGATTTTTACATATATCTGAATAAACTAGATATCATTGTTTGATATTATGGGTAGGTTACTACATATCACGTAATGTAAGAGCATACCATCAAATTTTGTTTTAGAAAGTAAATGACAGTTATTCACTTTCTAAAACAGAATTTGATGGCATGCTCATTTTTAACACTGTTGCTAAATTTGATTGTAATTTAGCGTTAGTGTTAAAAATGAGCATCCTAATTGATAGAACATTGCCATCGTCCCCTCAAATTAATGAAGTTAACAAGGAAACATTTGCAACGGCGCGGCTTTTTCTAGAAAAATCCGTAACTTTCTGCAACTCAAAACTAAAATTGCGTTTGAATAATCTGTCCTTCCTTCTATACTCGATTACGCTTATACCTGTTACCTCGACCTCACACTAATAATAAAGACTAATTGAATAAAACTTGAGAGATTTAAACAACTGTGCTTAAGGTTCATATTTCAGCTCCTCAAATATGATACCGTCTCTTGTGTCCGTTCCGATCTCAAAGCGGCGCAATCAGGTAACGTAGCGATTTCCATAAACTCAACTTACTCCATCTGGTTAAATTCTACTACTCCTTACTTCCTCATACCGCGTCTGCTTTCTGCATGTGGCTGGCATATCTAGTTCGTGTCATTTTTTCTATCCATCAGGATATATATTATTCTCTTTTCATTTATTTATTTATTCATGTACATATATAATATACAGTAAATAGAAACAAAGTTACAAAAGGAAACTTAAGTACGTTCTATCCTATACTTAGATTCAGTTTCCCCTGCGGCAAAGATGTTTTGGTGTTTTTTTTATTCCATTTAGCATCTGCAATAATGAAGGCATAGACTATTTTTAAATTTAAAAAATCTAGTGTCATTACTATGTTTTTCTTCCTTTGTTGTTGAGATGTTGTTTCTTTTGGGTAATCTGTCACCATTTTGCTTCTGCAACTATATTCTATAAATGAATAAATACTTTCGTCAGCTACTTTGGTAGGTTAACCTCCCCCTACTGCAGTTGTTTACGAGACTACAGCTTGGCTATTTATCGGGCCTGCGTCATAACATTCTCATAACTTTTCAATGAATAAAGTTTTTGACAAACAACAGTTTCCTGGGCATAAATCACAAGTAGGCCTTGTGCTTGTTAGCGTTTAATAATGGTGCCTACTTTGAAAATATCTGGCATTTAATAATTTGGGTTCTCCTCTAGCTTTTTTAGTATCATTATGGAGGTGTGAAAATGTTTTTATAGAGGAGATTAGAGTAGGTATACATAGCTATTTATGCGGTATTTAGTATTATCCGCTAATTCGGTAAATACTGTCTCGCATTTGCAGGATTGATGAAGGCGAATGTGCAGTGGCCAAGGAATGATAATTTTTTTTATTTTTTTTTTTATTTATATCCGACGGCAAACGAGCAAACGAGCCACCTGATGGAAAGTGGTCACCGTCGCCCATGGACATCTGCAACACCAGAGGAGCTGCTGATGCGTTGCCGACTCTTAAGATACCTGTAAACACGCCTTTTGAAGGACCTCAAGTCATAAAACACAGGGAAAACCTCGGGAGGGAGTCCATTCCACAATCCTGCTGTACGAGGAAAAAAACCACGTGACGCTCTGACATTTTTGGAGACCCAAGTGTCAAGGATGTGGGGATGGACTTTACTCCTGTGGCGAGCGGTGCGGTGGTAGAAAGGTGACGGTGAATTATTATAATGCAGGCACTGATCCTCGTTTATATGAGTATGAGTATTTTACCGGTTGCATTTCCAAATGCTTTAAGCCTGTAGTTCGCTTTCCGACTTTTTCCTCTCTATTTCACACGGTTTGTGCGTTTTCTGGGTTGCATTCTCAGCCATGTTGTTTATCACATAGTCTTCAGCATCACTTAATGTCATACTCGTAACTAAACCCTTTCGGGTTTAGTTCTGACCATCAGAGCCTGTTTTATTGAGAAGTTTGCATATATTTTTCGACTTTAATTTATAAAAACCAATGCATGTTATAAAAACTTAAATTTCCGTTGAATCGAGGGAAGTCATGTGAAACATTTGGTTTAGATTTTTTCGTGGTTTTGGCTTGACCCATATAAAAGAGTAACGTTAACTTAACGTACGGTACATTAGGTTAATGTAGCTCGTACAAAAGTTATTCGTGTTGGTAAGGAAGTACAATGACTCCTCTAAAGTTTGAATAAAACTTATTTAAAATCTTATGATTAAGATTGTTTATATTTACGTCCAAGTTTAGATTTATACTAAATCAAGACAACACTCAATAACTCACATAAACTTTCACAACACACACAAAAATTCATTCTGTTTAATATTCGTCATTTTAGCCGCAAGAAGTCCACTGTTGGACAAAGGCCTTCTTCGTTCCATGGAAGGATATTGCCATACTCACCAAGCTTGGTAGGCGGGTTGGCGGGTGCAACTTCTTTGGCTTTTTTGTGCTTCCAACGCTGCTGCATTTTTGCATTTTTAAGTTGCAGAAGGATAGGAATTTGTTTGTTCTGGGAACGGAAAGTAGGTATCGGGATACTAACGTGGGAGAAAAAGCAAGTAGTAGCTCGGGAGGCCGGGCTCGTTTACCCGATGCCATACATGCAACCGCCGGTCAAGCTTTTGAAGATGGCACCCCTGACTTATGAAATATCTGTTAACAAATACCTTGAGTTGTCTACTCTCCTCTGTGCTAATTTTTCATGCAAAATCATGCTGGTGCGTTTTTTAAGTCAACATATACACGTGGAAGTCTCAATATTTTATTACACATATACAAGAAACTTGATTTTTCTTTTCACCATTATGTATTAAATTTGCATTTATGATTTCTCATCTGTGTTAGTTCTGAAATATGTTTCTAAATGACTATTTCTTTGTTATTCGAACAATCACAAATCTAGCTTTGTTTATTACGCAAGCAACGAGTGGAGTTGTGTATTCAAAGTTGGTAAGTAAACAAGGGATTATTTTGTTAATTCAAAGTGCCGCCTCGCTCTCTTCACCAGGGTGTCAAATCAAAGCAACGATTACTTATTATTATGCTATTGATTTTTTATTTCACTATTAATGCAAATAGTCCAGCTAATGAAAGTGGCTACCGTAACCTCTGGATGCATTCAACACCGAAATTGAAGCGCGCGTATTGCTGAATACTGACCTAACTAAAAATTTTAACATCCTATACATAAACATCTATAGCGTAGTTATATTATAAACTCGTTGTTTGTCACTAAACAGTTCAAAATAAGCGAAAGAGAGAGAGAGAGAGAGAAATTAAGTTATTAAGCCTACCTATTTAGAATCAAACTCACGAACAGACATTTGAATTGTGGACACAAATGTGGAGCTTTGGACTTTCATAAAGTCTTTGCTCTTTTGGCTGAATAATAGGGGTTTTTTTTGTTTTTTGTGTGTGTATGTGGCCAACAATGGTGTCAGATATTTTATACGATAATATCGCTTATCGTATCAAAAGTGTATCTGACGTCTGCACGTTTGTTAGTACTGATATCCAATAGATGAAATCAGATATTATTAAAAAAAAAACAAACAAACAATAGCGAGAGAGAGAGATAAATTCATTCAAAGCGCCACTTCCCTAAACACCCAAGTCTCGGAATCACATCCTCAAATTGAGGCCGCGCGAAGCGTCAGCTTGCGGTCCTAGACGCCATTAATACTTTTGTTCCGGCATTGTTCGTTATATTAAAGTTGACTGTAAATTGTATCTCAGTTTTTGAGTGCAGACAGTTTTAATCATCTTATCTAATGTAATAAACTTTCATTGGATAAGCACTTAAAAATCTGATGGCTGTAAAATATTGGTGACATAGATTATTTTGTGGTTTGATTCGTGATAGACTATAGACAAAAAGGTACTCTAGAGATTGTGAAAGTAAACGTTAGTATGTTTTTTTTTTTATGTTATAGGGCGGCAAACGAGCAAGCGAGTCACCTGATGGTAAGAGAAGCGACTAACGCTGCCCATGGACAACTGCAACACCAGGGTGTAACAGAAGCGTTGCCAGCCTTTCAAGGAGTTGGGGAAAAGACATGGGGGAGGAAATGGGGCAAGGAAGGGCCTCCGGCTCTCTCACTCACCGAACAAAGCATAGAAGCGGTAAAGCTTCTACTCAAACGTCGATTTTCTGTGAGAGTGTGGTACTTCCCCGGACGAGCCGGCCCATTCATGCTACTAGCAAAATGAATTTTGCCGGCAGCGTGGCTCTACCACAACTGTATGTATTTTTTATAATGGGTTGAGTAGATATTTAGTTAATTCTAAAGGGCTGCATCACATGCGCCGCCAACATCAGAGTGACAGATTTTTGTTTAAAAAGTTGATGTAAATGTCATATCGGTTTTGGAGTTTTGCCATAACGATCAAAATTACAGGGTAAGGGTAAGGGTCGATACCCTTTTGACTGTATTATATGGTAACAGAGATACATTTTCGGTAATTTCCTAAAATAAAATAAAGTTTAGAAAAGTAATTTAATATGTACTTACGATGTAATAATAATAATATTATTTATTGCAGAATAATAAGAAAAAGGAGAGAAGTAACAATTATCTTTAAAAAAAAACGATACAAAAGCGGACTTATTGCTTGGCAATTTCTTCCAGCCAACCTTTGGGTAGAAAGTTGTAAATCCAGGCAGCGCAACAATTAATAATAATATTACATACCTAAAAATAAATACGATTTGATACATAGATATTATGATTATATAAATAACATTTAAAAATAAATAAGAAAATAACGAAAAAGTATACTTATATTATGAAAAACTAATCTTGCAAAGCAGAAATGCTATCAATATATGAATAAAATATCTAATTTATAAATAAAAGTAGTGAGCTTTTAAACAGTGAGTTTGTTTTCCAGAGCGAAGTTCCAGGGGTAGAGAGTTCCAAAGGCGAACAGTTTGAAGAGAAAAGGACTTCGAGTAATATTGAGTGGAATGGACAGGAGTTTTAGACAGTGTAGAGGAACTGCGTAGGGTAATTATAATATTAGGATAGGTAAGGATGTGCAACGAAATAATTATTAAATTATAAAATGAAACATTTCGTTGCACATCCAGATTTACTATGTAATATGTGTAGCAGTAACTATGTTATGTAATCAGGCTTTATTTATTTATAGATTATGCGGACAGCGAAATAATTATGGAAGCAAAAGTTGGTAAACAATAGATTATTTCCTTAAATTCAAAGCGCCACCTCGCATACGCCATCAGATTGTCCGAATCTCGGAATCTCAATTCCAGGCTACGTGAAGCGTCAACTTGCGATCCTAGACGATAAACACTTTTATTTCGGCATTCGAGAGCATGCACGAGTGAAGGATGTAGATGAAGCGAGAGAGGTTTTTATGGATCGTAGTAACATAGCAATTTGAAGTCTTTAGTCTTTGCCTACCTCCATTGCAAAGAGGCATGGTAATATGTATGTATTCGTAGTTATAAAATTGAATAAAATTTTGTAATTTTTTTTTGTTAAATGCGTTACATATCGTGAAAACATACGGAATCTGCTTTTTTGGCTGTTCAATATGATGACAGACATACGCCCTAGGTGACTTAAATAAAAAGCTGTATTCTTCTCTTTGACCAGTTATTTTATTGATATCAATACTACTAATAATAAATCTGTAAGGGTTGGTCTTGGACTAAGTTACTTTGTTTTCAGAGATATCCTGTTTATAAGCTCTATACATGATACTGAAACTAAATTGAGGATTTTTTGATTTTTTTTCTGATGTATGTGTGTATTAACTGAATTTTATGAAACTTGATAGATATACATTTAAGCGTACAGGACACAGGATAGGCTACTTATTTTCTCCTGTCATGATATAAGACGAGCCCCCCATACCTACAAACATAACATACAATGTACGCGAACGAAGTCGCGGGCACTGCTAGTATAAAAAATATAAATACTTGGTATCTAAAACAGTTTTTTTTTTAATTTATCTAGGTGATTATAATTGTAGTGTACAGACAGTCAGCCAACGAAATACCCGACCCCGTCATCTACTTATATCTTTAATTATCTCATAAACTAAAAGTAATATTACCATGAAAATTTATGTTCAGGAATTAATTAAAATCTTTCTGAATATATATTTTCATGTTAATATTTTTCTTAGTTTAAGACAAAATTCAACATATAGGTAGATGGCGGGGTCAGGTATCTCGTTGGCTGACTGTACGAGTATCTTAACAATGCTGTATGTTACAAATTCTTTTGCGAGCGAGAGCATTACGTGAATCAAAAGTTGGTAAATCCGGGATTATTTTGTTAAATTCAAAACGCCGCATTGCATACGATGCCGGCATCAGACTGTCCAAGTCTCGGGATTACATTCTCAAATTCAGGTCGTGCGAAGCGTCAGCTTGTATTTATAGACGTGTCAAATGTTTTTTTCTGGCATTTGTGATTGTATTGAAAGAATGAAAATGAGAATAGGCATTTCGGCGTCGAAATTTCGATAATTCTGCGTGTCTAATGCAAAAACTACTTTGGTACCTTCTACTTCAGTAGTTTACTAAGCAATACTTTGGGCTTTCGTCTAGAGCGATAAGCGAAAGACTGACTACACCATTCCGGTTTGTGCAGTCGAACTGAGCAGACGTGTTGTCGCGGCACGCTCTCTCTGTGAGGCTGTATTAATTGGAACTACTGTTCGTTTGTGTTGTGTTGTTTCGGCCCACTGTCGTCGGAGACTCTGCCCACAAAGTGATTTAATCGCCACGTGGTAATTGTCCCCGTCGGCTCTGTGCGGAAATCACAGGCTCCAACGCTCAGTGCGATTGCTCGGCCAGGCGTACCCTGGGATCGAGCCCATTAATTCCGACTTGTGTTCCAGCTGCAGCTCGTCGACCACTTGGACCCTGTGGGCGGCGAGGTTCCTGTCGACGCTTCGACGCCACACGTGTTCTATTTAAGAACGCACGTGTTCGTTAGAACGTGCGTGTTCTTTTCTCAAACGCGCTTCGTGGCGTATACGCGGATCGGTCTGTCCTTTTCAGGGCAAGTACTGACCGTAAGCATTTCTGCTGTACCTACTGCGTTTTGCCCACCTTCGCACACTGTGCGTCGGTGGAGTAGTCCTCGCTTTTAGCCGAGGCCGTGCTTCGAGTGATCCTGTTGCGGTGTTCTACGCCAATACGGGTTACTCGTAGTTACGTAGTGCTGACCCTGGCGCTAGCCTTTACCCCTTCAGGGTAACGGCAAACTACAGGACGGGCTCTGGAGCACTTGGCCTTGGGGGCTCCCCTCGTCAAGCCAGAGTATCGGTTAGGTAGTTAAGACCTAAGTTCGTCCCGCTTGCACAAACAAGGTTGGCAGCGGTCAGTAGGCAGGTTCCTTTGTAGTTTATAAGTAGGGCGGTAGGGTTCCCTCTGCGCCACCCAACAGAGGATAGGGCGTTAGGGCTCTGAGTTCACCCCTTAGAGACGTTAGGTTCTTTAGGGCCACGTTTTTACCCCAACGCGAACCCTCCATGCGGCCTTCGTAATGGCTGCTATCCCCTCCGATTATGAACTCCTCAAAGAGTTCGTAATCAACAATCCTTCTATTAGGAAGGATTATAACGCTTACAAGCGCAGGTACCGTGCTCGTATCGCCTGCGGCATCTCTCGCGAGGATCTCATCACCGATGGGACTCCAGACGTGACGCGTCCCCGATCCCCGGTAATAGATACGACGGCCTCCCCGTAGATGAGACCGACTACTATTACACCGATGACCCGGATGAGACCGCCGCTCAGCCCTTCGAACCCCGATACCCAGCTGCGACGTTAGAGACTGTCCTCGAGTCCGATGATATGGAGACGGAGACAGCCTCCCAGCAGATCCCACCCTCTGGACAGAAACCCGAGCCAGAGCAGTCGCGATGCTCCGACGATGACGATTACACCGTCGTCACCGGAGCAAAGCGCCAGCGTAAGGCGAAGGACTCCGAGAAAGAGCCTGCCCCTGTGGGAACCGCTTTCCCGCTCGCTTAATGCACGAAAGGTGCAATATACACGCGCGTCCACAAACCGCGACGGTAACATTGACATTAATGTCAAGTCCATGGAGGACTACCGCTCGCTTACCCGTCTCCTCAACGAGCGCCAAATCCCTTGGCACTCATTCGGCCTTCCTGAGGACCGCAAACTCAGGGCGGTCATAAAAGGCATCCCCGTCTCGACATCGGTCGAATACGTAAAAGAGACCCTCGTCTCTCAGTCGCTCCCCGTTAACGAGGCCTTTCGCATGTACGGGAAAAAGAAAACCCCGTACCCAATGGTGCTAGTTGTCTTAGACAACACACCGGAAGGTAAGGGGATTTTCAAAATCTCGTCGTGCGCAGGGCTAACCTCGTTTAAAGTAGAGCCCCCCCACAAGCGTGGCATTGTCGGTCAATGCCACCGCTGCCAATGTTACGGGCACTCGGCCCGTAACTGTCATGCCCACCCCAGATGCGTGAAGTGCTTGGGGGATCACGGCACAGCGGACTGTGAAAGAGTCCGCAGTGCGGAGAACGAGACTCAGGCGGCCTGCGTACTTTGCGGGCAGGAAGGCCACCCCACCAACTAGCGGGGGTGCTCAAAAGCCCCCAAAGCGAGCAGGAACGCCTGGGGCTCAAAATCGTCGCAAAGCGCTGCCCCCCAATCACGCACAAATCGTGCCCCCCAGGCGCCGGCGCCCACCGCTATTCAACCCCTTATGAGCAGCCAAGCTGCCTTCCCCCCTCTGAAGCAGAGACATGGAACCGCGCTCCCCCCAGCAGACCCCCACCTCTGATGCGCCACAGCGCTCCTCCGGCTAGCCGGGACCAGGACGCTCTGGCCTTTGGAGTGGTTCTCGACATAGCGCGAGAAACACGTGAGGACCGCGCGGAGATCCTCGAAATGGGTCATGCCATTCTCGCGACCAACGGCGACGCTTACGCGATCTTGAACATCGTGTTCCAACACCGGTTCCTAATCGAAAGATTAGAAAACGCGCCCTTCCTCGCGCGTTACTATCCCTTGCGCTAATATGGGTAGTCTCAATAAGAGAATTAAACCCCGCTCCCTCACTATCGCGTACTACAACGCCAACGGCAAATTCACCGATGTGAAACCCCTCATCCAGGAGTTTCTTACAACACATCAGGTGGACATTTTCCTTGCACAAGAGACCTTTTTGAAGCCCCACCATCGCAATCCTCGGATTGCGAATTGCAACATCATCCGTAATGACAGATTACGCACCCAAAAGGGTGGCACAGTAATCTACTACAAAAGGTCGCTTCCCTGCACCCAGCTAGACCCCCTAGCTCTTACAAATATCGAGTGCTCCCTCCTCCGGATAGCCATGACCGGTCATGCACCTATCAACATCGCCTCGATTTACCTCCCCTGCAAAAAGACGTTGCACCGTAGCGACCTTGAATCCCTCTTCTCGCTGTCAAACTCTACCATTTTGGCTGGAGATTTTAACAGCAAATCAGTCCGCTGGCACTCTGTCACGGACTCGCCCAACGGTCTTATCCTAGAGAGTCTCCATGACGAACTAGATTTTGACGTTGTTGCCACGTTAGCTCCCACGCGTTACCCCACACAAGAGGGACAAAACCCCAGCGTTCTTGACATTGCCCTCCTTTAGTAGAGGTCCACCCTGAAATCTCCTCCGACCACCGACCTGTAGTATTACAACTAGGACCAACAGACAACGGACGTATAGTGCATACAAGGACGGTGACTGACTGGAAGAAACTTGGAAAAGTTATCAACCAGCCAACACCGCACTTGGATGCAATCTCTGACAAAATCACCACGACTGACGACACTGACAGCGCAATCTCCTCTCTCACCAGCCACCTGCAAGCTTCCTACAAGGAATGCTCTCGGGAAGTCCCTTCTGAGGATCCCACCCACAGAATGGAGCTCCCCGAGGATATGCGGCAGCTGTTGACAGAGAAGAATCGCGCTTCACGCTTACACGACAATTATCCCACTGAAAAGGCCCGTGCCCACCTTCGTTTCTTGCAACGGCGAGTCAAGGAACGCATCGCGGAAATTAGGAACGAACGCTGGGGCGATCTCCTTGCCGAGATGACGCCCTCCCATCAGGCATACTGGCGACTAGCCAGAAGCCTCAAGACCGACACGGTTGCGGCCACTCCCCCCCTCACGCGTCCAGACGGCTCCATCGCCTTCGATGATGACGAAAAAGCTGAATGCCTAGCAGACAGCCTGGAGAGCCAATGCTCCCCTAGTCGTAAGCCAGTTGACCCCGATCACCTTCGCGAGGTGGAATCGCACGTAGAACACTTCGTGGCTTCTAAGACGATCCCACCGAATACCCCCCTTGCCCCGACGACACTTGACGAAGTGAAGTCAATCATCCGCGATCTCAGACCCCGAAAAGCGCCCGGCGCTGACGGACTCTCGAACGGAGTGCTCAAATGCCTCCCACAAACCCTCCTCCTCCTGCTCGTAAGCATCTTCAATGCTTGTCTTGCAAATTGCACTTTTCCAGCCGCCTGGAAAGAAGCAATCGTGATCGGGATCCCTAAACCAGGCAAAGACCTGAAGAACCCCTCCTCCTACCGGCCTATCAGTCTTTTGAACTGTATAGGCAAGATCTACGAACGGATCATCCTTAAAAGACTCAAGGACTACGTAGAGTCCAAAAGTCTCATCCCCGACGAACAGTTTGGATTCCGGGCCAAACACGCGTGTCACCACCAACTGCACCGCCTCACGGAGCATATTCTCAAGTTGAGAAATTGGGGACGTCCTACGGGAGCACTCCTCTTCGATGTAGCGAAAGCCTTCGACAAAGTCTGGCATTCAGGCTTGATATCCAAGTTGACCAACTTGGGCCTGCCGGATAGTCTCGTGCACATCATACGAGACTTTTTGTCGAATCGGTCATTTCGGTACAGAGTAGAGGGATGCCTCTCGAGGCCCCGTCCCATTCGGGCCGGTGTCCCGCAAGGCGCTGTTCTCTCGCCCCTCCTTTATTCGCTGTACACAAGCGATATCCCAAAGACCCCAAATGTAGAAGTGGCACTATTCGCCGACGATACGGCCCTCTACACGACCCATCACCTTAAAACGGTCATCGTGAATCGTCTTCAGTCTGCCGTGGACGCTCTCGGCAGGTGGTTCAAGAGGTGGCGCATCGAAGTTAATCCGGAGAAAAGCACAGCTGTGTTTTTCTCAAAGGATAACCAAGCTGTGTCACGTCGAAAAATCACCATGTCCGGAGCAGAACTCCCCTCGTTAGGATCAGTATCGTTGTACGGAAAGCCCATTCAGTGGGCAGGCAAGGCTAAATACCTTGGAGTCGTACTCGATAGCGCGATGACCTTCGGCCCCCACATCACCAGAGTCCGCAACCATGCCGCCTTCGTACTAGGCCGTCTCCACCCCATGATAGGCAATGCTAAGATGTCACTTAGAAATAAGTTGACACTCTATAAGCTTTGCGTCCGCCCTATCATGACCTACGCCGGCGTAGTCTTCTCCCATATCGCGCCCTCCCACATCGATCGGCTGCAACGCTTGCAGAACCGCTTCGTCACCCGTGCCACAAATACGAGTCACCATCGGTACTTGCGCATGACAGACCTACACCGCGACCTAGATCTCCCATCCATCCGCGGCTATCTCAAAAACGCCTCCAAGCGTTACTTTGAGAAAGCCGCACGCCACCCCAACCCGTTAGTAGTGCAAGCTGCTAACTACTCCCCCAACTTACACGATACGACCTTACGTCGTAGACGTCCTAGGAACGTACTTGACGATCCCGATGATCCTATTGACATCGCACAAGCCCGCCCCTACCCCTCTTCGGCTCCGAATAGCCAGAGGAATCCCACTATCCGACCCCGTCGCACTCGCCACCGGAATAGAGTGCGTAGAGTAGGATTAGCTCCGATTACTGGTGACCGCCCGGCGGTCCCGGGTGACTTGCACCCAGGATAGGCCCTTCTGGCAACGTAGCTTTCGGCCCATAAGGCAAAAGATGAGAGTTGCTGCTCTCTAAAGGCTTTTGCCATTGTTTCTCAGATTGGCCCTTCAGGCTTGCATGCACGTATACGCGGCCCATCAGGCAATATGAGAGTTTGCTGTCTCTCCAAGCCTTGCGCACACAGGCAACGCCCAAAGCCGAGGTCCGTTCCTCCTGGGGGCCCTTTGGTGATGTTGTCTATAAAGGTTGAGGAAATAAAAAAAAAAAACTGACTACATTTTATTCAGACTCTGTATAAAGGGCAATGCCGGTTATTGGCGTCTTTTTTTTTGCGCGGCCACTGACCACACCTTGTTTTTCTTGTAGACAATAGCATACTAAACAAAACTTATTATGACATATATACCACTAAACTCAGTCCGAACTGAGTTATTTGAGTTTAAAATTCGTAAATAATCATGTATTTTATTTGGCAATTTTTATCATAATCGCGAGTTTATATGAAAATATGTATAAACAATTATCTTTGAACATTTTTATTATTACTTTACCCCTTTGAGGCCGGCCCCCACCATCTGCACACCTTGTTTGAGTTTAGTTGTATTGGTGAGTCATCTTTCATTTTGCGAACAAAGCAGATAAAAGCCTAGTATACACAGATATATAGTATCCCTACCCTTCCCCCGCCTCCTCTCTGCCAACCCTGCGCACCACAGTGCAGGTATGTACTGCCCATTCTCTCTTTTCACAATACATCCAAAAACAAATTGCCAGTTAATTTTTAAGTGTGTTTATTTAATAATTCCCAACTCTTATAACTATTACAGTATATGGTATAACTCGCAACCAATTAAGATTTTATATTATTTGGTTGTTATAGCATGAATAGCGTAAAAGAGGTTAATAATAGATTAGTTTTACCTATAATAATATTTGTTTGATTTTAGTCATGACACAAAAACTACAGGTAAAAAACATATACATACATTGATCGAGTAGGTACTTTTATTTGTAAAACATCAGGTTTACCTACATAATAAGGTTATTGCAACAATAATATAGGTGTGTTGATATACAGCACAAAAGAAGATGTGAACAGGGAAATAAGTATCTCCCCCATGCTAAGTACTATAATACTGACATGACGTGGGAACAGCAGCCAAGCGTTCGTTTGCCGATAATGCAACTGCAGTAATGGGCGCATATAGCTTGCCTGCCTCCCATACCACCTTCTATTAAAATATACGTATAATAAATTCGAGATTGTCTATACCTTGATTGTATTCGCGCCCTTAGCAACCATGGATTTGTGACTGTAATATTATGTTCTTCGAGACTTTCTAAGTCCATATCTCTACATACTTCTATTCTCCGTAATAACTACGAGCTTGTTTGATTTGATAAGTTCCCAAGGCATAAATAATTAACTCGTCCATACTAATAACAGGAAAGTCATGGACTATGTGATTAAAATCCTCTGCTGTATTCGTCAGGAACACTGCTCTTCTTGCGTTTATATTTTTATTAATGATATAATCGCCTAGATAGTTCTCAGTTTCTGCGGTCGCTTCTATTGCTAATAATATTGCTTCAACCCATGTATGATCAGTCAGAGGACGCCCGAAGGCATATAATACTGTAATATTTATAACTTCTTTCCAAAGAATCTATCAGGAATGGATGTTGTTGGAAGCACTGCGCAGTCAAAGGGTAGGATCTTCTTGTACTGTTATTACTTCTACTTATACTTCGAAGACAAGCAATGCACTGTCTACGATCCATCTTTGTACACACGCACATACAATATTGGCAATCAGAGTCCGTAATACACAAGTCGATTCACTACACAGGGGGATTATCAGTAAGGTCCATATAACAAGCCAATCCACAAAGGTAAGATATCAGTGTCGGAAAATGAAAAATGAAAATGAATGAAAAATGAAAATGAAAATGAATAATTTTTTATTCAAAGTAGGATACATGTATCGCTTTTTGAACGTCATATGTTTCTGTTGTTTATTTTTCTTTCTTTTATGTTTGTAAAATCGAAAAACTACTAGCGTTTCGGAATGACCACTGCTGAGAAGAATACGCCGAAAGAAACTCAGTCCAGTCTTGGTCTCTATGTGCCTGAAGGGCTCGAATATAACAATATATTTTACAAAAATTTAATTTAAGTACATTAAAATATACATTTAAATTATTACCAAGCATTTTTATCGAATAAATAATCTTTTATACAATAATAAGCCCTTTTAAGTAAATCATTTTTTACAGCCGTTTTAAATTGAATTAATGGCAGACCTAATATTTCTGCGGGAATTCTATTATAGAAGCGTACTCCAAGACCCAAAAAAGAATCCATAGTTTTCTGCAATCGCAATGCTGGTGTAAATAATTTATTTTTATTTCTAGTGTTTCTGCTATGTATATCACAGTTTTTTTAATATAAATGAATGTTATGGCGGACAAACATAATATTAGAAAAGATATACTGTGAAGGGAGTGTCAGAATATTAATATTTTTGAATAACTCTCTAAGAGATTCTCTGGCGCCTAATTTATATATTGATCAAATAGCGCGTTTCTGTAGAACAAATATGGTATTTACATCTGCAGCGTTTCCCCATAGTAATATTCCATACGACATAAGACTATGAAAGTAACTAAAATATACCAAACGCGCAGTATCAACATCAGTTAGTTGTCTTATCCTCCTAACCGCGTAAGCCGCAGAGCTAAGTTTCCCTGCCAATTTTTCAATATGGGCACCCCATTGAAGCCCAGCATCAACAGTTATTCCAAGAAAAGTTGCTTTGTCTACCAATCCTACTGTTTCATTATTGACGACTATACTTGTTGAAACTTTTGCAACATTTGGTAAGCAAAATTTAATACATTTAGTTTTACTAGCGTTCAACAAAAGATTGTTCGCAGTAAACCAGTCCAACACTTGAGCTAATGTACTATTAACCTCGTCAGAAGAGTCAGTATTCCTATCTACTCGGAAGATGAGAGATGTATCATCGGCAAATAGTACAGCCTTGCATGTGTTAATATAGTACGGTAAATCATCAATGTATAAAAGGAACAGAAGAGGCCCTAAGATAGAGCCCTGAGGTACACCCATCCTAATACATGATCCGGAAGATTGAACCCCATCTAAACTAACTTTTTGAATTCGGCTACTCAAGTACGATTTGATTAAGTCGAGAGATTTACCTTTGATTCCATAGTGTTTCAGCTTGGATATAAGGGTATTGTGATCTACGCAGTCAAATGCTTTAGAAAGATCACAAAAAGCACCAATAGCATTCTGTTTTCCCTCCCAAACTTCATAGATATGTTTTAAAAGAGCTACACCCGCGTCAGTTGTTGACCGACCCTTAGTAAATCCATACTGTTCACTATGAAAATGATCATTTTTATTAAAAAAAGACAATAATTGATTGAAAATCAATTTTTCAAATATTTTACTGAGAACTGGTAGAATGGAAATAGGTCGGTAGTTTGTGGGATTACTTTTATCCCCTGATTTATATAATGGTATAACTTTACTCAGCTTCATCAAGGCTGGAAAAGTACCGGTATCTAAACATTTATTAAAAATAGAAGCTAAGTAAGGTGCTATTACATTAATAATATTACTTATGACGGATACCGAGATGTCCCTCAAATCTCCAGTTTTTTTATTATTTAAGCTTTTAAATGTATCAATGATTGTGAGCGGAGTCACATGTTGAAATATTAAATTATTTTTACATTCGGGTATACAACTTGTTAATAATTTTTTAGATTCATCTGTCGATGAACATAAGGAGGCAGTGGTGTTTATGGGAATGTTAGTGAAAAAGTCCTCAAAATATTGGGCAACGTCTGCCTTACTGCTGAGAACATTATTATTTATTTTTAATTCTACTTTATTGTCACGCTGTTTATTCTTACCAGTTTCTGTGTTAATAATTTTCCATGTTGTCTTTATTTAATCTTGAGAATTTAAGATAGTATTTCTAGTATATAATGATTTGGCATGCATACATACCTTTTTAAAAACTTTTGAATAATTTCTAACATAATTAATAAATTCAGGATCCTGGTTATATGCCTTCATAGCCAGTAATTCGTATATCCTATTTCTACTGATGTAGATACCTGTAGTAGCCCATTCACTAAATTTTTTACGATTACGTCTGGTACAAGTTTTAACTTGGAAGGCATTATTGAATTCAGTTTCTATGACATTAAACATTTTATTGTAAAGGGCATCCGGATCATCTCTCGTTTCTTCGATTAGGGGCATTTTTTCTGATATATTTTCCTTGAATACCTTGATTTTGCCTTTGGTTATAGGTCTATACGTTATCTTTGGTAAGTCTACCTCTACTTGATTTACTAATTTGACAAACTGACCAAAATGATCAGAAGTGAGATTTTTAATTATGTATTTATCAAGAGCACTACAATTGCAGAAAATATTATCTATACATGTTGCAGAATCACCATTAACTCTAGTTGGTTCTAAAAATAAATTAAATAAATTAAACGACTTAAATACATTCAACAAGCCAACACTTTCAGTTGTAGTTACTAATAAATCAACATTAAAGTCACCGCACACTATGATATTTTTGGGACTACAGGATAGTTTCCTCAAAATATCTTCAATTACTAATTCCAAAGTATTATAATTTGACTTAGGGGGTCTGTATACGCATACTATAATAGATTCCTCAAGTTCAATACATGACAATTCAGCATTACATTCTACCGAAAGACTGACGATATCTTTGCGTTCTCTACATTTGACATTGTTTCGCGTTAAAATTAAACTGCCTCCTTTCTCTTTAGTCTTTCTGGTATATGAGCTTGCCACTAAATAATTATCTATATTAAATTGTTGCTGATGGGGCTGTAGAAAATGTTCAGTAAGGCATACTACATGTAAATATATATGATTTATGAATAATTCTAATTGTAATAATTTGCTAGTCAAGCCTTGAATGTTCTGGTGAATGATATTTAATTCTTTGGCCTTGACTGTTGTCTTATCACTCAGTTTAAATCAGAGTGAGAGTTATATATTACAGGTATAATACTACCTTGAACGTTACTATTAGATTTACCTATGTCAAAAGACATAGCAGTTTTACTACTTTTTACAGGACTAAGTAAATTAAAAGCTACAAGTGAAGCTATTTTTCGCTTAAAATGTAATGGAAGATACATAGTATCTTGTGTCAACTTAAACCTAGATATAAACTTATTTAAATCTAAATAGAAAATAAAATCGCCATGACAACGGGCCATGTTGTACATATGTACATTTAAATTATGTATGTGTATATTTCTGTCTTTATCAAGTGATTCCGAATACGGAAAAGCACTTATCATAAACTTACACCTAGTTTTTAAATTCAAATTATTTAAAATGTCAATACTTTGCTTTATGTTCCTTTTTGTAACAGAGGAACTGTCACCAAACAATATTAATATTGTTGTGTTTTCATCTATATTACTACTGTCAATGCTATCAATTAAATTTGAAAAAGATACCCCGGGTGTACATGTGTTTAGTACAGTACAATCATGATTTATACATTTCGAAAAAATACTACTAAAGCCTTGACCCAGCTCGTCTGAATAAACTAATAATTTGTTAGAGGAAAATTTCTTATTAATACTGTTATCAATAGTACCTATCTTCATTTGCAAGTCGCATTTTGTACTTGTATCAAGTTCTTGAGCAATTTCAGATGACATTGTAATTGCCACCTGTGTACTATGTTGCTCATTATTACAGTGAGATGACTCAGTGTGTTTTTTAACCGCCATCATATTTTCATACAATTGTTTTTGACATATTTCATAATTATTAGTCAATTTTTTTAAAGACTCATGTTGTTTTGATATTTGAGATTGCAACTCATGAATCTCCGTGTCATAAATTCGGCTAGCCATATAATCTTTGCATGATTTAAATTGGTTAAATAGATTTAATTTTTCTTTACGTAGCTGAGTCAGGCTTTTACAATTTTTTTGTTTTGAAATTAATTTTTTGGTGCGCTTTATCATCCTATTTATTTTTACATACTTTTTTATTTTATTATGTGTGTTTAATATGAAGTATTGAGACTGTGGAGTACTTGCAGGTATTTCCACGACCGGTCCCGAGCCACACTCCATGAGTTCGCTGTACAAATGCAAGGTGTTGTTGCATAATTCAATCTCTTTTTGTTTTTCAATTTCTAAGGCAGATCTCTGTGCCTCATGTAGGCATTGTTCCAACTCAGTAATGCGACTAAGGGCTCGTTCGTGTACCATACTGCATTCAGTAGTTTGCGCTAAACAATCTTTCAATTTAATGTTTTCATCTAATAATTGAGTGTTTTGTACATGAAGGCTAGAGCATTCATTTTTTAAAATCATATTTTTATTATTGATTTTGTCAAATTCTTCCTCATTTTCCTCCCTTTCACATAACAGTTGGGAGTTTTCCTCTCTGCAGGTTTTGAGCTCGTTTAGCGCCAGCTTCAACTTCATGTTAAGGTCTTTTAGAGTGGCCTTCCGAGTCATCATAGTGCAGGAGGTGTTATCCGCAACTGAAAATATGTATTATAATTTAATATACATATATTTAATAATATTTTGGGTTCTGTGGGACTATTTTAATTATTACTGTTACTTGATAAAAACAAAAATGCCAAAATGGCAGGGGATCATAACAAATCAAAATGAGGTATCTAGTATTAATTTTTAAACAATAAAAGAAGAAGGAAATGAAACAATAATAGCTTATTAACTTAATCTTTATAAATATTATAGGTTGCAGGTATAACTAGGGTAGGGCATAGGAATATTGAATCAATACAATAGAATTATACTTTGGTCCTAAACTACCTATATTGTGCTCCTGTCACCGGCTTTTGTTTTCTAAGCATCAACTAAGCTTGCCACCGGGTAAGCATAGCGATATCACATAAATACAAAGCCAGATGTAGGTTAAAACTTTAGACAATCAATAAGAAATTAATAATCAATCTTATTTGTATTGCTAACTGTAATTTAAAAACATATATTTGTCAATTGAAGTAAAATCTGATCACTTATTGCAGATTATTTTTATAAGTAGGTAATTGTTTTCTTAACAAAATGGGACAAAGAAACAAAGTAAATACTTCGAAATTAATGTTGTGCTTTATAAAATTAACTTCTATGAAGGAATATTATGCCTGAGGACTTAAGTTTTATTTCATCAACTCCGATTTCACTAGGTAAACGGAGCGAGATACAAACTGAGCCCGGTAGGTATAATACAGGTCAATATTCTGTGTAAACAAAATTAAAAGAGGAATACTCGTATTTGGACGAACACTGCCTATAGTGAAAGAATAAAACAGTATACTCTCCCGGTAAATGTGATGCAGATTCACAATTAAATCCTTTGTTGTTTGTTTGACAGCTAAACCACCATCCAACTGCCGGCACTGGTTATTTAGTTTCTAGCGTCGATATACGCCACAATTTCACTTAAATACCTTAATTATATAAACTTATGACTTAATTATGCATTTAAAATTAGATTTATACAAAGAATCTGAACTAAATACAATTTTAATTATTTAAATTGCGGAACAGATGATTTTGACATGTCACCCGGGCGCGTTCCGTTTTATGACCAGAGTCGGAGTCAATTAAACAGGCCAAGTCGTCGTTTGATCACTCCTATACAAAAACTGGAATTACATACGCGTACGACACGAAGACAGAACGGTGAGTGAAATTGAATCTTTCCAAACGCTTGCTTTCGAAGAAAGAGACAATCAAATCTGAGATTGCATCTGTGAAAGCAGGAAGGTAATAGATACCTGCTGAGTGGCGCGTGGAGATGACGGAAAGGAGGTGGGGGAAGGGATTAGCGCAAGGACACTAGCTACATGTGTACCCACGGATAGATCTGCTTTGTTCGCATAATGATCGATGACTCACCAGTACCACTAAACTCGCCGAACAACGTTTGCTGTTGGTGGGGAAGGCCGCAAATGGGTAAAGTGATAATAAAAAAGTCCAAAGATAATGTTTCATTGCATATTTCAATTAACCTGCCACTTTTTTGACGAAAATTGCCTTCTTAAATATATGAATTTTACTGATTTCAAACTCAAATAACTCAGCTCGGACTGAGTTTAGAGGTATATGTTTCATATTACGTTTTGTTTATTAAGCTATTATCTATAATAAAAACAAGGTTTGGTCCGTGGCCGCGCGAAAAAAAAAAAGACGCCACTTCCCATAGTCGAATCGGCATTGTTCTTTAGTTGATGAAATAACTATTACATTCAACGTTCAGTTATTTCGGATCCAGCTTTGCGAATAGGATTATTCATATCTATAATTAATGATTAAACGAACTTACCTGTACGTGAAGTTCTATCATAATTATACGAGGGCTTCGTCCGAAGGGATTAGCAAATTATACTTGTAGTACCGCCTACTGGATCGCCATTCACGCACTTATTTGAGGGTATTTTTTTTTTTTTTTTACATCCCTTTAAGGTAGGTCTCTCTAGTTGCTCGTGTCATTTAGTTTAGAGCGCAGGAAATATTTCTCAAAATTGGGGAACCTAGTAGGGTGGGAGGGTTGCTAATCCCTTCGGACGAAGCCCTCGTATAATTATGATAGAACTTCACGTACAGGTAAGTTCGTTTAATCATTAATTATACTCAGGCTTCGTCCTCGGGATTAGCAAATTATACTTGTAGACATTGAGAGATACAAGAGAAATATTTTTACTTAATTTTCATGATTATTAAAAATAATAATTTGTTAAACTAATACATTTATATAAATGGTAATGCTTTACAAAGTAATCATTACAAAAACAAACTTGTTTCTGATTAATCATTACAGAAAGTTGAATCAACGAGCATTGTTGACAATAGCTCTTGCAAAAGAATCATCATTATAATCAACATTACTTATGGTTCTATTATAGAACCGATAGAATGTATTTGAAGATCCGTTCCATCCAGCGGTCTTCCTTATTAATTCTAAGCTTACACCTAAGCTGTGGGCCGCAGACGTAGCTGCGTGCCTTGTACTGTGAGCCGTAAATATATTAATATCTATCCCACTGTCACTTAAGGTTTCCTTAATCCACCTACTTAAGGTCTGTGGGCCAACTGCCCTAAAAGGTCTTTTAAGGCTAACAAAAAGAGAAACAATATCTCCTCGAAATGAGGCTGTCATTTCTAGATAGGCTAACAACGTTTTTCCTGGGCATATTTCAGGTCGTTCCTCAAACAATGGTAAGACAAGAATTGGTTGCAAAGAACCTTTACGTGTTGTTTTAATAAAGTCAGGTATTTTGACCATTATTTTTGAAGGAAATGTTTCAATATTTTTAACATTAATTTTAGACAGTGTTTGAACTCTGTGAGCAGTTAATAATGCCAATAGGGTAACTAGTTTCTTAGAAATATTATTGAGACTGAGTGTCTCGTTGGGATATAGTTGACATAAGTGGTTTAAAACAATTGAAGTATCCCAGGTCATGGAATATCTTGGTAAAGGAGGTCTTAACCGAAATATACCCTTGAAAAATCTTAATAGCCTGTCATCTTTCCCTATATTATTGCCCATTAAAAGGGCTAATGCAGATCTACAGGAATTAAGGGATCCGTACTGAGATCCCTCTTCATAAAGTTTATTTAAAAAAAACATTATTTGTGGAATAGATGCATTGAACAAATCATAGCGATTTTGATTACAAAAATAGAACCAACGTTTCAGGTATACATCGTACTGTTTAAGTGAACTGTCAGACAATGAGGCGATCATCACTTCAATTGCTGACGGGGGTACACTTCTCCTTAGCCACGCTGTCCGCACAAGATCCCTGCAACCAGGGTAATCTTGTTGTGGATGTTGCCGTTGCTAGAATGAGAAGATACAATTGGGCTTTTAATAGACTTAAGGGTAATAATATTAGAAATCAAAAGACTACAATAAAGTGGGTACCATGGTTGCGTAGGCCACAACGGTACAACCATAATACCAGTTGCTTTATCCGATATGATTTTTCTTAATGTTTTTAAAATAACGGAAAAAGGGGGAAAGGCATAGAAATAATAATCGCACCAAGAAATTGTGAAAGCATTAACAGTGATTGAACCTGGATCATTGTGCCAAGAAATATACTTGGGACACTTGTTATTTAACCGACTAGCAAACAAGTCGATCTGTGGTGTGCCAAATTTGTTCTCAATTTCTTGGTAAGCCCAATTAGCCAACTCCCATTCTATGTCTGGATGCACTCGCCGGGACTCAACGTCTGCATCTTTATTATCTGATGATGATATGTAAGAGGCCATAACATACAAGTTGCGGAGCTCGCACCATTGCCATATTTGTTTTGTAATATCTGTAAGATGGGGATATTGAATGCCACCCATGCGGTTTATATAGGATACCGCCGTAGAATTGTCAATACGAAGCAGAACTTGACAGTTCCTTAAATGTCTTGCAAATAATTTTAAGCCAAAAAAAGGCTGCCAATAGTTCTAGGTAGTTTATATGCATTACTCTTTCACGTTCACTCCACAACCCGCTAGCCTTTTGTTGCCCACACACGGCGCCCCACCCCGTATTTGAGGCATCTGAGAAAATTTCCAGATCATGTTTGTCCTCTCTAATTCTGTTGCATGGTGAGCATATTGCTTTATGCCACCATCTTAAGTCAGTCTGTAGTGAAATAGGTAGATACATATATTTGTCATAATTGTTATCAGATTTCAAATTTAAGTATTTAATTCTTTCGAAAAGTTTAGTATACAACCAACTGTATTCCACAGCTGGGCAGACTGACACCAAAAGACCAACAAAGCGAGCAAAATCTCGTATTTTACACCTATTCAAATTCATAAACTTTTCAATCTCTAGTTTAACACGATTAATTTTTTCCGTAGGCAACGTGATCTGAAATTTTTCGGAATCTAAAACAAAACCTAAGAATGTACAGGTCTTGCTGGGTATAAAGCTACTCTTTTCTTCGTTTATAATAAAACCAAGAGAAGTTAGCAGCTTCTCAGTTTGTATGGTGTTATATAAACATGTCTCGTGGGATTGCCCCATTAGCCAATAATCGTCAAAATAGTTTGCCGATGTGAAGCCAGCAGAGCGTAGCAGACGGGTTATAGGTTTCATTATCTTAGTGAAAATATAGGGCGCGGTGCTCAATCCAAATGGTAAAACCTTAAATTCGTACATTTGATGCTCAAACACAAATCTTAAATATTTTCTTGAATTAGGATGGATTCTTATCAAATAATAGGCATCTTTTAGATCAATTTTTGTCATAAAACAATGTTTAGATATTAGTTTTATTACTGTACGAAGATCCTCTATTTTGAAATGTTTTGTTTCAATAAATCTGTTTAAATTTTTCAAATTTAAAATAAATCTCATTTTACCATTTGGTTTAGGTACCATGAAAATACTAGATAAAAATTGCCCTTCTGTAGGTTTACATTTTGAAATGGCTCCAATACAAATTAAGTTATTGATAGCCTCTTGAAAGGATTGTAATTCTTTCTGAGAGTAATTCTTCTCCAAAGGAGGATAAGATTGGTGTACTGGATGGGCAAATGGTATTTCATAGCCCTTGATGCATGAAAGTACCTCCGTATTATTAGTAATTCTTGACCATTGGTCATGAAATAAGTGTAATCTGCCAGTGTAGGTTACCTCGTCTACCGGCGGCTGCGCGTCCGCTGCTGCTGCGAGTGCCTCGATGAGCTCGATGGCCGACTCCTGCTCGGAGGGGGTTCCTTCGTCTTCGGAGGATTCTGCTGTTTGCGCGCGGGATAAAGGCCCTTCCAGTTTAAATTACGGGACGTGCTAGGTGCTGCTGCTGGCTTCTTATTAGCTGTCTGCGGTTTTGGCGCCGGAGTCTTTAACTCAGCTCCAGATTTATTGATAGCTTTGGCTGTTTTTATTGTTTCAGATAAATTTTCACCAAACAAAAGAGTATCGGGCTTAGTATTCAATAGCTGTTCCTTCATCTCCTTCTTTAGGGACGACAAGATAAAATTCTTTCGTAGTACAGTATCACTATACTGTAAGTCACATAAAATACGTTGTGAGTCCATTAATAAATTTATCAAGGATTTGTCTGAATTATTATTCGAAATTAGCCCGTTAATTACTTGGCTTATACAAGAAATGGCAGTTGCCATTTGTTTTTGACGCTCCTCTATGTTCTTATCACGTTTGGCGGTTATATCCGAAACGGCTACCTTAATTTCCGCATTGAGCGCCGGAGCATTGATTAAAGTGCAGTTACTCGGTAATAAGTATTTTAAGGTCAACTCCTTACGAAGTTCCTTACTTAACCCATGTGCTGCAATATGTTGTAGTCGAACAGCCAGGTCCTTGTGGATCTCAGGGCCGTAGTTATTGGAAATAGTAGGATCGTCACCTAATATTTCCAATATTGCACTATCCAATGCAATGGAGGCACTAGGCTCCGTCGTAGTGGCATCCGCTAAGCTAGCAGGCAGTTCAGGAGCAGGCTCCGTTTGGTTGTTCGGTTCGAAGACAGGCGGGTCGGTCTCACGATTCACAGTTGTATCGTCATAGCCCAGAAAGTCCGTAATACATTCAGCAACCTCACATGACACTTCTTTAGACGTGTGTTCTCGTTCTGAAATCGACCGTTTTTATTTTTTTAGTTAAGAAACAGACCAAAGTACTGTTCGCAAAACTAGGTATTGGATAGTACAGCTCCAAAGAGAAGTACGCAATCCCAAATCGGTGTTAAAGACGTTAAACTGTATTTGTATATATATATATCTCTGCTGCTTAGTTAAGAAACAGTCCAAAGATCCGTTTGCAAAACTAATTTAGCGGGTAGTCCATTTCCGTTGAAATGGACGCAACCCCAGCAGTGGACACCATTAAAGCACGATCTTAAAATACCACATCTATAGTAAGGCACTGTGAAAGGAAAAATAATGGAGGTGCACTAACCTGGAGACTTCGATTTTGAAGTTGTGCTGCGACTACGGCTGCGACATCGACGACGCACCTTCTTTTCTAACTTTTTAAATTTCTTAAGTAATTTCTCGTAATCGTCTTCTTGTTTACGTTTCGGCATTTTTATAGTACCGAATAAACTAACGAATGTAATATTAAAGAGACACGTGCGTTCGTGGCGAGCACAAAAAAGCGAATGACACGAGCAACTAGAGAGACCTACCTTAAAGGGATGTAAAAAAAAAAAATACCCTCAAATAAGTGCGTGAATGGCGATCCAGTAGGCGGTACTACAAGTATAATTTGCTAATCCCGAGGACGAAGCCTGAGTATAATATACAATATGATTAGGGGTGTTATCCTCAACTGCCGTCCGGTAATTGCAGGCATGGCATCGGGTATGCACGCCCGACCTCCTGAGCTGCTACTTCCTTTTCTTCCATTCATCCGAGTGAATAATATCCCAATACCTTCATTGCCTTCTCATATCCAACAAAAAAATATTTTTTCTCAGCTTGAAAATGCATCCGATGGGCAGCTGCGTCGGAAACACCATTATCCAAAGAAACTGCGCTCGCTAACCCGCCTGCCAAGCATGGTGAGTATGGCAATATCCTAACCTCCCATGGAAGAAAGTATCCTTGGGAGAGGCCTTTGTCCGGCAGTGGATTTCTAACGGCTGGAATGATGATGATGATTATAATATACAATGAGGTTTTGTCAAATTTAAGATTGTAGGTACTAAAAGTAAGTGGAATTGTGGTAATTTTAAAGCAAAAATTGGTAAACAAGGGATTATTTCTTTAAATTCAGGGCGCCAACTCGATTGCGGCGCCCCGGCATCAGAGTGTCCGAGTATTGGGATTACATTTCAAAACTCAGGACGAGCTATAAGCGTCAGCTTGCGGTCCTAGACGCCATAAATTTCGAAAAGTTGATTGTGAATTGAATATGCATTTCGGCTTTGGAATTTTGATATTTCTGCTCGTCTAATTCGTTGGTCAGGTAAATACAAAATGCATGAAGAATCTGATCTTTCGGTTGCATAAGGTGTAAAGCAAAAGCATCGTAGAGAAGCAAAAAACGCGTCAGATTGACCGAGTCTCTGGATAACATTCTTAAATTAATGTCGCTCAAAGCGTCAGCTTGTAGTCCTAGATGCGTCAGATACTACTCTATTTCGGCTTCGTAATTACCGTTTCTGTTAGGTACTCATATTTTTTCAAGTTCCGGTGACATTAACATAACATTAGATTTTTACGAGTATTTTATACAAGCTTTATAATTATATTCAAGTTATTAGAAGTATCTACCGGAGTTTTAACTATTATAATACCGAATAATGTTAGTGGATATAAGAACCTTACTATATTCATATCTGCAATGCAGGTGCATGTGTTTTGTATTAAAATTTGATCTTAGATAAATTATTATCTGCGACTATTAAGTCGCTGTAATAACTTCCCCTATAAGTGACACAGTGTAGCCCTGCAATAATTCTTAAAACGTCGAAAATATTGAAACAATCATAAATGTACACATAACACTGGTTTGAGAGATCCGGCACTGTTTGCGTATCCTCTTCATCTGTTTCTGCTTGTACCGAGTCAGGTAGACAGGTACATCGAAGCTGATAACAACACCTATGGTATAGGGATTTATAAAAGATTAGCAATAGTTTTGTTGTCCACACAGTGTAGACAAGATAATCTAAAAAATACCAAGTTATCGCTTATTTTCGGAAAATAAAGTATATTATTATGGTAACGACATACTCTAATGTTTTTAATTTGTTTGTAAATTAAACTAAATTCCATTTAGCAAGATCTTACTTAATAATCTTCATTTTATAATAAAAGTACTCTCAATAATAAAACTATGTGATTTGGATTTGACTGTCCAAAGTCATTCTGTGTTCACGGCTATAAAAAGTTTACATTTTAAATGTCATGTAAACGAAACCCTGCTCATAAAAACTTAGTTATCGATCAGGCTGGTTTTACAAAATGGCCGAAGAGTTTAATTAATTGATGGTAATACCATGTTTTCACGTCATGGGTGCAATCTGAGTCCATTAACTAATGGAGTTCATATATTAGCTCAGACATTCAGTGTACACATCTTGTACCACTATTTTGTATGTTTTTAAAATAGCTTTTCTTTAAATAACGTATTGTTTAATTTGCTATTATACTGGGTGAAATTTAATTCATTAGCAACTGTTTAAGGAGTGACTCAGACCACAAATCTGAACAACTTTCATTATGGGACCAACTCCGAAATTGCAAAAAAATCTCAGCTGTTCCACAGATTTTGGCCAAGTAGATATTCCACTTTTGTATGAAAGAGCAGATATTTTTTTCACGATGTCGAAGTTGGTCCCATAATTGACGTTGTTCAGATTCGTCGTCTGAGTCACTCGTTAAACATTTGCTAATGAATTAGTATAAAGTAATAGGTATCTTAGTACATCATCATAATTTCAGCCTTAAGTTATCCACTGCTGTGCAATCTTCGTTTGACAGGCATATTGCCAGTCTCATCACGTTTGACAGGCGGTTTCATGAGCGCAGTTTCTTTGACTTCCGTCGCTGCTGCTCATCGGAAGCATTTTTGCGCTGGGGAAGGATAGGAATTTGTTAGATTTAGGAAGGGAATTGAGGTATTGGGATACTTCATACTCGGATAATTGGGGAAAAAGCAAGGAACTCGGGAGTTTGGGCAAGTACCCGACGTCATACATGCAATCAACGGCCAAGCATCTGAGGATTACACCCCTGCCCTAAACCTAACCCAAGAAACATTTAGCGTTATCCAAAATAACATATCTCTCTATGAATGTTATTTAATACTTATTAAAGCTTCGTCTACTGGTCGATCACTCAATAAAATTAAATATAACAGTAACAGGTATGAGAATTAAGTGGACTGAGGTCTAAAATATTTAGTCTGTGGTTATAATGTCATATCATCGTGCTAGAGAAGTACTATCGCATCTGGGTTTCGGTCACGTCTTACTATAGATTTCGAGATCATCATTTCGAGTAGGTGTCACGGTCAATCGACCATGTACACCTGGTGTCAGAGTTCTTCGGAACCGCCTCTCAGCCTGTGACGTGGTTCCTTTAACGACTACCAGATGGCAGCCGAGACCAACGTTTTTTTTTTTTCACGGAATAAACTTTTAACTTTAGCTTAGTAATAAGTTTTCCATTTGTAAGTCTGAAAACACTGCTGGTTAAATGCCTCCACTGTCGATCTCCCAACGTGCTACTTGCTTTCCCTCATACGTCCGAGTTTAGTATCTCAATATCTTCATTCCCTTCCCAAATCCAACAAATTCCTTTTTCTTTGGGTTCTTGTTATTCCGACACTGCTGCCCATCGAAAGCATTTTTAAACTGGGAAAGGTTATCCTTTCCGCTCTGCGCTCGCCCGCTCATGGCAGTCCATTGAATAGGCGAATAGATCTATTTTACAAGTCAACATTCAGTCCTTTCAGCCAGTTAGCTGCGTCTTGACTTCTTGAGTAAGATTGTAGATGTCCTCTATGGGTCCCGAGTATGAATGTTTTGGTCATCGCTGTATTATGCTTTATGGTTTGGGCTTCTTCACCACAAACTCAATTGTGGCTAAGGTGTAAATGAATTGCCTGGGTCTATATTCCCAGACAAGTACAGTCTCGGGACATTAAAAAGTAGAATAAATGGGTATCTCTTGAATAGGCATGTAACATTCTCGTCTTCATCATCACTTACCATCAGGTGAGATGGGAGACAAATTCGTACTTCAATAATTAGTAAAAAAAAAAAATAGTGATTATGGCAATAACTTCCCGAGGAACGAAGAATAGATAGGAGAGGCCTACGTTTACCAGTGAACTTCTTACGGCTGTAGTGAAGATGATAAGTAAATAAATCAAGCCATTTCAAAACCAACAAGTTCACGAGCTCACATATAGTAATATATGTAATACCTAAATCCCACTCATTCGGAGACCATCAAGTGGAAATAGCATGCTATTAAACTTCAAGCCATTAAACTTAAAAGTTATTATGCCTATTAAAATATCGTGGTTCTGAAATATTATATGAGGTTAAAATGTCACCAGCATTTACTTGGGATTACGTTCATGTTATCAGGGTCCCGTACCCAAAGGGTAAAAACGGGACCCTACTTATTTCACTCCGCTGTCCGTCTGTCTGTCTGTCCGTCCATCTGTCATCAGGCTGTATCCCATGAACCGTAATAGTTAGACGGTTGAAATTTTCACAGATGATGTATTTCTGTTGCAGCTATAATAAAAAATACTAAAAAATATAATTAAATTAATATTTAAGGGGGCTCCCATACAACAAACGTGATTTTTTTTTTGCTTGTTTTTGCTCGTTATTGATAGCGGCAACAGGTAGACACTTGAAATATTCACAGAATATATAATTATATAGGTATTCACTTTAAAAATAAATAATCAAATAAAAATAAAATAATATTAAAGGGGGGCAAAAAAAAAACATGTCTTTTGTATGGGATTACAAAAGACATGTTTTTTTTGCCGTTTTCATAGATAACGGTACGAAACCCTTCGTGCGCGAGTCCGACTCGCACTTGGAAGGCTTTTTTGAAGTGAAAAGTTCATCAGGCGCGTTGTGCATTTTTGACATGGGAAAAAACCATTGAACTTGAGATACTGTTACCACTACTGTAATACCTCTGTATATAAGTATCTAAATGTTCAAGTTCTTACTTCTGTCGGCACTCCCAGACTGCCTTTTTAGGGTTCTGTGGCTACATATGGCTATATGGCACAAAACGGAACCCTTATGGATTCGTCTGTCTGTCCGTCCGTCCATATGTCACAGCCACTTTTTCCAAAACTATAAAAACTATAATTTTGAAACTTGGTAAGTAGATAATATGTATTATGTGAACCGCATTAAGATTTTCACACAAAAATAGAAAGAAAACAATAAGTTTTGGGGGTTCCCCATATTTAGAACTGAAACTCAATTTTTTTTATCAAACCCATACGTGTGGGTTATCCATGGATAGGTCTTCAATGATATTGAGGTTTCAAATGAGGCTTTTATTTCTAAACTGAATAGTTTGCGCGAGAGACACTTCCAAAGTAGTAAAATGTGTGTCAGAACTTTTATATTGTGTTACTTGCTGCTATGGTACCCTTCATGGGCGAGTCCGACTCGCACTTGGCCGCTTTTTTTACTTTCTTTAATGACTGATCTGCCCGTACTTGTAACAGTTCTGGTGAATAATTAGACTACCTATATAATTCTCATTAGCCGTGTGGTATCCGGCAGAGTAGAATAGGACCACTCCAAGTCTTTCCGTGGATGTCGTAGAAGGCGACTTAGAAAAAGAAGCTAAACAAAGCTTATAAACATCTAAGAGACCTCTCCAACCCGTCTGGCCAGCGTGGAGAGTGTAGGCCAAGTCCTCTGGCTGCTCTAGCAAAGTATGGCCCTAGTGGTACAGAGAGGGTCGTGCTCCTGTAGTGGAGACTAAAAAGACCTGAAGATGATGATATCACTCTCTGGTGTTGGCACTGACAGACAAACAAAATAAAGATGAATAAAATATATTTATTTTAAACATTAACAATGTCAACGGATGGACCTATCCTATGATTGAGAGATTTTATAAAGGGATAGCCATAAGAATCTCGAAACATGTCATTTGGGAATGGAACCCGAACGTAAGAAAAATGTTTTTACTCAAGCATATGGACACAACACCCAATTTGTTTCCTACTTTTCCAATACATGGGAAGGGCCGCCCGCCGCCCAACCGCCGAACTTGTTTGAGATTTATGTCAATCGTATACAACTTTTAGGATTAGTTCGAAAATTTCCTTCAACAAGATTTGAAATATTTACAAGTAACTTGGTAATTTGTTTACGCTCTGTTCGCCGATTCGCCCAAGGTCTTTTCGCTAACGGTGTCTCTGTAATCTGTAAATTATGCACAATGTTGGAAAATATTTTTCTCCTAACTACGCTGCAATTCTATCATAACTGCACTACATATCCAGCACAAAGCGGAAATTTGCTGCTCTAGAGCAAAAAAAAATGTATGAAAATCCTTTACTGTACTGTTTGCTGTTCTTTTTTAAATCGCGGGACCTTAAGTGTCACATGTCACAAAAAAGGTTAGACATTTGCATACCTTGGCCTAAAAAAATACTGGACATAAAGAAAAAAAAGGAGGGGAATGTAAACAACTAATTTTTACTGATTGCAATTTTCTCTTTAGTTTTTTGCACATACTTTTCTTGTAGTAGTTGAAAGAAAAGCAGATTATGCACCTCGCATTAAGTAATTTATATTGCACTCGTGCTTTTTGGGGCCCTCGCTGGCGCTCGGGCTCCAAATAAGCACTCGATGCAATAATAAATTACTTCTGTTCAGTGCAACAATCTACTATTATGTACTTAGATTCATTGTAAGGAAAAGCTGGACTGAGATACTTATGCTGGACTGGGAAAAAAGAAAACACGTAGAATATGCCAGCTGTTTCTTTTCCCGCGCGGGTCGTAACAGCCGATTGAGGGAATGGGCGAAAATCTGAAGAATCATATAAATAGCCGAATCGTCTAGCTCCCCATCACTATTTTGATTCCGTTTTCAAACTACCCACCAACATGCTAAAGTTGCCTATAGGTCTTATAGCCTGGGTTCTGTCTACCCCGCAAGGGTTTTCCCTTGCGGGGTAGACAGAACCCAGGCTATAGGCTAAGACTAAGACGTGAGGCTAAGACGTGCTAATATATGTATGTAAAAGCAATGGACCATCACAACATTGCCTTGACGATGTTGATAGTTCATTTGTCATTGGATCGTTTCGTTTGAAAGTGCCAAACGTCACACGAAAAGTCTCCATAAATTTTGTGCTGAATCAAACTTTTTAACACGTTAATCTGAAACAGAATGGTATATCTACGACTATAACTAAGTACGAATAAAATAACGCGATATATTGAAAAATATTCCTTAATTATATCCTCATTAATTTAGAGAATTTATTTAGTAAATAGATATTACGAGCATGTTTCTATTTAAGTAGATAACAAGTAACGTTATTTGAACACAATTATCGGATAACCGCCCGATAGCCCAGTGGTCGTAAGCATTTAAAGCGTTTACGCAAAATAAACAACACTGGGCGCTGACACAACTATGATTGGTGACCGCAAGTGGCATAAAAATATCTCGAGCTCCTTAACGTGCCAAGCTACGGCTTAACGTGCCTTTCGAAGCACGGAGGACCATGCTTCGGAAGGTACGTTAAGCCGTTGATTGGGTACAAATTAAAATCCCAAAAAACATTACACCTTTATTTAAAATGTACGAGCCCAAAATACCCGAAATCTAAATACCGTATATTTAAATTACCAAGTATTGAAAAAATTAAATATTTTAGTTACCTTATGGTTGAATAGCTCAAGCTTAAAACATCTTTTTACGGAATACCTTATCCATAAATACCTGACCTTAAAAAGACTTAACCTAATTGAACTGATTTTATAAGTTCGAATAAGAAACGAGCGGCTACCAGAATATTAAGTTAGGTTGGGTGAGAACTGCGACCCCACCAGAAACCGAATTGCCGACAGAAACGAGCTGCTACCAGAATATTAGGTTAGCTTGGGTTAGTACCGCGATCCCAACAGAAAACGAATCGCCGTCAGAAACGAGCTGCTACCAGAATATTAGGTTAGGTTGGGTAAGAACTACGATCCCAACAGAAAACGAATCGCCGTCAGAAACGAGATGCTACCAGAATATTAGGTTAGTTTAGGTTAGAACTGTGACCTAACAGAAAACGGATTGTCGTCATAAACGAGTTGCTACAATCATCATCATTTCGTGTAAGTGACATGGTCAATTAATCATACACCCTGGTGTCAGAGTTCTTCCGAACCGCCTCTTGACCTCTGACGTGGTGGTGACGAGTTGCTGAATAGTAGGTTAGGTTGGGTTAGTACTGCGACCCCACCAGAAAACAAAGCTCGTACATTTTAAATAAAGGTGATATGTTTTTTGGAATTTTAATATGTACCCCGTTGATTCCAGCTATCATCATTGATGACCGTCGTTAAGTTTTCACTTCAAAAAACAAGTAGTTTGCTAATGTAACTATATTTTGCTAATATATGTGTAGGGTTGGACGCTTGTGGTGCGATTGATCTGCAAGTCTAGGCTGGCTTTGCCACAGCCTAATTTATCCAAAAGCCAATTACTAACCAATATATCTGATGTATTTAGGGCAGGGATTGCTTTGGTGAAAACTTTATTTTGACAATGTTAAGAGATAAGCTTGTCTTTTACGCACAGTCACGAGCATTACTATGTGGACATCGGTTCTTAAGTATATAATACTTTTAAACTTTTGCGCTGCATATTCACTAAATACATTAACAGGAATTAGTGCGCACATACCGTTTTCCTCTAGGCTTTTTGACCAGGTTGCACTGGCGGTGAATCACTGGATCACTGGTGGTCACTGGATGACACCATCCAGTGATCACGGCCGGTGCAACCAATTCAAAGCCAAAATTCCCGTTAATGCATTTAGTCAATGTAATAAGGTCTTATGGATTACCATTTTAAATACTTATTACTCCTCGTACTGTACATATTCTAATATTATTACTTTTTGTATAGATCAAGTGTGTAAAGTAAACAAGTAGTCTCACAAGTATTTAATACTTTATATAGCATATCAGTTTAAGTCATACATAAAGTAAAGAATACAGAAGATAAGCCACGTATTCATAAAAGTCTGTGAATTATTACGCAGTTAACTTTGACTTTGATAAGCTCCTTATGTCTGACGCCTACTTGTCATATCAGACTACGGGCCTCCATTTTCTTTTGCCAGGATTTCCTTATGAAACACTGAGTAATTCTGTTTAATAAATTAACTGAGTTTATTATATTTTGAAAACGGGTCACTCACGTGCCGTTTTGTCGGGATTGACTATAGATACTATAGTTTCGGACTCGTCAGGAGTCTATTTTCAAGGCGATCGCAACAATCCCGAATAAATAGAACGAGAGTGACCCGTTTTTCAAGATTCAGGATCATTTATTCCTTTAGAATATGGTAGTTATAAAGATGTTACAATAGCAATTGTGTCAAACATAGAGTATAGAGTTGGCGTAAGAATTTTACATTGTTAATAGACTTACATTGCATATCATAATATATTAAATGTCAAATATTAAATTACTACAAAATAAGATGTCTGAAGTAATGTCAATAATTCAATTCAGAAAGAGTTAAGAAATTTATTCATACTATATTAGCGCTATGTCATAAAAAAAATATGCAGACTTTTTTTGAATTTTTGAAATGGTAAGCGTTTTACGTTGTCAGGTATAGCAATAACAATAGCAATTTTTGAAGTAAAAACTTCTTTAGCGGCGTGCGCTTTTTGGGATGAGTAAAAAATATTAAACTCGCGTCAGGACACGTGACCTGATCGAAAATTCGTAAGACTCGTGCGGGGTGTGTGGTTGTTTCCGAAATATAATGTACTAGCTTACGCCCGCGGCTCCGCTCGCGTCAATGTCGATCCCGCGGGAACAATAACTTAATGAAAAAAATGAAAGGTACCCTTCTCCGTACTCCAGAATTCGTGTCTGCAAAAATTCATAATTATCGATTCAGAGATACGGCGTGAAAGCGTAAAAAAACTTACCAACTCACTTTTATATTATTAGTAAGGATTTATCTCAAGTTAGTTTCAATATTTATAATTACTTTAACGTGCATATGTGTACCTATAGTGCGTATTAAAAAATATGAACCGACGACTATATTTTTAAAATATCTTTCGCCCGCAGCTTTGCTCGCGTCAACGTCGTCGTTCCCTCAAGAACAGTATGCAGTACGTACAGAACCGATGCTGCTGCCCATCGGAAGCATTTTAAAGCTGGAGAAAGGATGAAGCGTGGGACGCTGCTACTTGCTTTTTCCCCATTGACCGGGCGCGCGTACCTGATGTCATACCCGCAACCACCGGCCAGGCTGTTGAGCATAACTCTCCTGACAATGGATTACGCATAATATATAGTATATACGGGTACATAGTACTTATAAATGAAACGCCAGTTTTCTTTAATAAGTTGCCTGACAGTAGCCACATTTTCTTCAGTGATCGCAATTGAGGGCCGACTTTTATAAAGTTCAGCATGTAGAGAAACACGCCCACGATAAAATTCTGAGTACCTCTCAAAAGCAGTCTTGCGAAGTAAGAGAACTTTATTATGAATTTCTTTAAAATCATTTTTAGTTTCTTATTTTTAATTATATTCGAAATTAAAACATTTATAAGTGACCTCAGAAAATTTTGTGTGCCCTATGTATGTTATATAGGGTGATTTATTTTTTCTACTTTACGACTCGAAATGGTTCCATTGGATTAAATTTATTTTTTTCTGTTCTAATTTAAATCTCAGGAGACCAAAACAATCTAAATTAGATGATTGGATGAAGGGCAAAGAGGAATTATTATTACAGGTACAGTGTAATAAATCTCCCGGAGTACCGTAATCCTTTTTATATAACGTCACACACATGAAAACGATAAGATTTATCTATTGACACTCACTCTACCCGCGATTTTTATATTGTACCTATATGGTTTTCCAATAAATACAAAATTAAAGTATACGTTATTGTTAGGTAAAAAGCTAATAATAAAAACTATGAGGTTATTATTCTTAATTTACTTCCGCCTAATGTTTTATTACTAATAAAAAATCTACTCGTAGACACCTACGGATCAAGAATGATCATAGTGGCAAGCGTAGTGTCGGGGTACTCATCAAACGATCTGACCAAGGTAGCAGGACGCTGGATGTAGACCGCTTCCAACCAGTGATTTTGGAAATCATGGGAAGGCCTATACCCAACAGTGGACTTATCTCGGTTGAGATGTAATTATTATTATGATGCTTTGAGAAAGGCAGCAGTTCTATCAAATAACATGGACTGCCATTTAATATCATGATTTCTATTTATGATATTAAAAAGACCATAACTTTTTATTTTGATATTGAATAACTATTTATTTTTAATTCAGTATAAGTTTTGTTGTTAAATAAAAATATTACATGTATAATAATTGTTGCACATGATTTGGCAAATTTTTATTTGGTGAGTAATACCAAATTCCCATACTTTTTTGCTATATTCTGTGCGACTCAGGATGATGTAAAGGTTTCTAACCAGACCCGTTTTCCAATGCTGAAGCAATTAGAAAATATAAATATAAACCCTGGAAATATTACACAATTTTTCGGACAATTGTGTAATTGCAAAAAGGCGCTGTTCACTGCTTACATTTCATTTTACATTTCTTCTTCTCGCTAGCTAGGTTTGTAAGTTATTTGCAGAAGACTCTGATAAATTATCTACAATTTTCATGTCAAAAGAATGTTTAACAGTGTCGAGACACACCCTACAACCTTATCTGAACTACCTAATAATCTTCTTTTTTATTTATTTATTTAGTTTTTTTATATATACAATTTACAATATAAAATTTATTTTTAGTTTTTGTTATAATTTCCAACATCAGTTTAAGAAGATATCAGTGCGTTTTTGTTTGTCACGCTACGAAGCAGTCTATTTGGAGCTCGTCACAGATTTAACAAAGGAAGGCTTCATCTTCTCTGAATAGGTTCGTGTCTCGCCGCGTTAAACCATTTAAGTATTTTGAAAGATAATGACACAAACTTCGTTGAGGCCAATAATGATTAACAACGATTTTAAGTTAAGTCAGATTTTGAGCCAAAATATCTCAAGAAGGCATCAAGTTAGCTTTGCACCTCCATATTCACCCCACTACTGTGCGCTCTTCTAAGCATCATTTTAAAAGAATATTAAACCCTACATATTTTTCATACGAGTAATCTTTTATGCTTGTGCCAAATTAATACAGTTATAAATTCCCTCTGACCACGCTTTCCTCTGATCCTTAAGATTATTGTGCTCATATTCCTTCTACTGTCTAATTTTACGACCACTTTTGTTGTTGCCAGATCAACAGGCCACATCCACGGAAGCACAGATCTTGAACGTTACAAGAGGATTGGTCACATCCGTCAGCATTTTCGTGGTAGAGCCACGCTACCATGAGCATGAATGAACCGGCTCATCCGTGGAAGTACCACACTCTCACAGAAAAGCTTTACCGCTTCTATGCTTCTTTAGGTGAGTGAGAGAACCGTAGGCCCATCCTTCCCTCGCCATTCCCTCCCCCTCTCCTACCCAACTCCTTGAAAGGCCGGCAACGCTCCTGTCACATGCTGGTATGGCAGTTGTCCATGGACAGCAGTGATCGATTACCAACAGATATACGTTTGCCGTCTTATATCATAAAAACTAGACGGATACCTGTTTCCTTTCTTCAGCGAAAAACACAACCGCTGCTTTTACGAGACCGGACTATACCTCCTTTCGTTGGGTACAGGGCCACATGGTGCGAACTTATCCGGACACTTATGGCGTTACTCGAGAAGCCGTAGTGAAGACCAAGAGAAGTATCCTTTCTCGAGGGAACAACCTTTGCCCTCTTCCACTTGAAGATGTCAAGGCCGGGGAGGAAGTCCACGCACGATCAAACAATGAGCAACACTGATGGCTGGAAACTCCAGCGACCCAATCCAATTGTAATTTAATGTGAAATATATACAGCGTGTAAATGTACCCTCGACGTTCCCTTAAAGGGGTGACTCAGAACATCAATATGAACAACTTTTCCTATGGGATCAATGATGGGAAGTCAAAAAAAATTGTATTTAAATACAAAAGAGTTCTGCCGCCCGGCCAGTTTGTATGGGAATGGCGATTTTATTTTTAATTCCCACCATTACACATAGGAAAAGTTGTTCATATTGATGGGTGGAGTCACCCCGTTAAGGGAACGTTGAGGGTCAATTTAAACGCTGTATAACAGTACGCATATAAAGAAGTATTTAATTTATCGCCTTTATGAAGACCCAAACACATAAAAATCAAACTGATTATCCTAGGCTCTCAACCTGAAACAACATCAGGATTAGATAACTGCGATGAATACAACGAGCCGTCAAGCTCCAATAGACGTAACATAAATCATTGGAGATCACCCACGCTCCGATTGCTTCATCTAGTAACTTAAGCCGTGTTCAAAGTAGGCGAGACGAAGTGCGAGTAAATAAATTATATTACTATCGACAAGCTTAGTTGTTTTGCACGACAAAGAAATGGCAACGAGTCAATTCTTGAAAATATATGAACAACAAATAATTCTAGTCAGACATTTTGACTAAGATGTAGCCTTTGTAGAGAAGTTAAGAATAAGATTCACGCAGATCGAATCGAAAACGAAGTCGTAGTGTCTATGGAAAAAAGTCTTGAGCACTATATGGAATGTGTACCTAATAGTGAGAACTAATATATGTGTTTATTGTTCTCAAGTAATATTTAAAAAGAAGAAGATGCACTGTTTTGTATGAAATCGTATGAAATCCTAATGTGATCTCATTGTAGATGTTTCAGAAAATCTAGACGACTTTGGCTCCCTATTATTTGGTGAATTTGATAGATATTCTATTCAAATTCAAATATCTGTACTATAACATAAGTGGATGCCAATCAAAAAAAAATTTTAAAAGGTTTATCACGTGATTATTAAATTTATGGATATACTAGCTTTCGCCCGCGGCTCCGCCCGCGTCAATGTCGATCCCTCGGGAATAGTACTTTCTCCCGGGACAAAAGGTAGCCTATGTCCCTCTCCGAACTCCAGAGAACTTGTATGCAAAATTTCATGATGATCGGTTCAGTAGTTACGACGTAAAAGCGTAACAAACAAACAAACAAACAAATAAACAAACAAACTCACTTTCGCATTTATAATATTAGAAAGGATTATCACACTCAACCAATTTGAGTTTTCTTTGTCTACTAAAGGTAATAGTAACTGACAGTATTAAACTATCCCATCACCCTTGACGCCTTTATATGTCTTAAAACGTTTATTCTCTGAATCCCAGTCTAACTAAATCTTATTAAGAAACAAAAGATTATTTCCCTTTGTCTCCCTTCAGTCACTTTCCCGTTCCAGTTCCCTTCAGTCTCTTTAGAAATCCCCGTACTAAAACTTTATCTCAAACATAATATAAAAAACTAGGAGGTGTTCTTATAAAATTTGCTGACACATCACGCAGCTGATGTGCTTTCGTATGTCGCACGATGATTTATCGTGATGTAAATACCCCTTAAAAGGCTTTATTTTATGACTCAATAAATGTTGGATCGTTTCTGTCGTATACGTACCTTATGAGTAAATTGTTCATTTTAGGTCGGGAAATGAGATTGCAGGCTCCATGATGGCACCGTTATTTCTTTTAAAAATACAAGCATCTTCTTCACATATGTCAACAATATGTATAACCAGTATAACTTAACTGATAATAAAAGTAAATGTTAACCAAAGTGGTTTAAAACATGAATCAAAGTTGTGGTGTTGTTGTGTTACATATTTTTATAAGATTACTAGTTGACCCGACAGACCTAGATCGGTCTTTGTTTAATTTTCCTTGCAAATTTATTAATATTTTCTTTCATAAGAACCTTCTCGTGAGAAAAACAAACACGACAAAAGAGAATTAGCCAAATCGGTCCAGCCGTTCACACGTAATGCCGTGATCAAGGGAAATTGGGATTTATTTTTATATACTGGGACTTTACCTATGAAACTGGCATTTTTTTGGTTGGCATTTTGTTCCTAATGAGTATGATTTTCAGTTAATCACATTTTTTAAAGTTTAAAACTTAAAAGTGTACTAATCATTAACATTCGGCATGCATATATTTTTTTGTTTCTCTGAATTTAATTATTGAAAAATGCTCATGAAAAGAACTCGTTTCAAATGTTGTCCATTTTGATCAAAATGTCGTCATTTTTCTATTCTTTTATTTCTAATTTTGTAATTGTATAATGCGAAAATAAAGCTTACTTTTTTCCGACAATAGATGCAAAATTTCACTGTTGTTGAATTTATCAAACCCAAAATGATACTAAAAACGTGTGTATGGTTCAATGGAGCATTATTAGCGCTTACTAATGTTAAGCAGCCCCGGGCGCGGTCCCTAATGGGATGGGTAACTGTAAGTTTTATTAAAATACAAGTAAGGCAAGTTAAACCGTGGATCTCAGCTGTCATCATTGACGGCAGTCTAAGCTATATCAGATGCCTTCAGGCAGCTTAAAAATTCTGGCACCTGTGATAGCCACATACAAAGAACAAACAAATGTCACTATTCATACGTGAACACAAAAATTTGTTATCAAAATAATCTTATTATTATTTACGGAGTACTCAAGCTCGCAAGACCTAAATTCAATTACTGTCTCGAAAAATAATCTATGGACCTAGATAAAGAGTAATACTTGAGACAAACTAAAGATTTTTTAGATTCATCGTCCAGCTTCAGTAATATTTCACATACAGCGCATAAGCCTTGTAAGCCCTCTTGTAGGCCATAATATATCTCTCTAAATCTAATAAGATTCGCTACGACAAAAGAAAGAAAAGCTGGGTCGATGCAAATGACATATTTTTAGGGTTCCGTTTCCAAATAATGCCAACGGGACCCTATTACTAAGTCTCCATTGTCCGTCCCTCTGCCCGTCTGACACGGGCTGTCTCATTTGAACCGTAATTGGCTGACACTTAAAATTTTCGCGCATTGTATTTCTATTTCCACTATAACTGTAAATAATTACTAAAGTTGTAACAAGTGCGACGCCAACAAAAAGGTTTTAATTACCTACATTATATGTATCATGACTTATTAAGTATAATTTGTTGTTTTATATAATACTACTGCGGCAACTAGCGATGTACGGTAAATCTCGAATGAGATTATGTTATTGTTTAGATTTATTATATTTTATTTATTTTTTTAAATAAATAATAAAGAATATTTAGAAACAAAATTTAATTTGAAATAAAAGATACAAGAAAAGTGTTTCTTTTTTGTTATTTCTCATTTCTGACAAAGTAACAAATTTATTACTAAGACGCTAAACCACAGATAATTAAGAACTTATACTTCTGAATACATGAACCCTGATTTTATGTGAATGCGACTCACACTTTGCCTTATTTCGTAGTTTCTACAAATCATGTAAGACCAAAATATGAATATAGTCACGAGAAATTTAATTTACGTACGGACCAAGACAACAATAACATACATACCTACTTGACACACACTAAAATGATTTTCATAAGTCTTGTCCTTCGATAAGCTTCAGTAATACCTGTGATCCACAATTTAGCCGTGTAGTTTCTGGCAGAGCAGAATAGGACCACTCCTAGTCTTCCGGTAGTAAGAGGCGACTTAGGAAATACAAGCTAAATCAAGTTCATAAACATCAATGAGACCTCTCCAACCCGTCTGGCCAGTGAGGAGAGTGTAGGCCAAATCCTCTGCCTGCTCTGGCCAAGTATGGTACATCCGGTAGTACAGAGAGGGTCATGCTCCTGCAGTGGAGACTACAAAGACCTGATGATGATGATGATGATGAATATCATAATTAAGTGCAGGGTTACAAATATTATGATGTATGTCTCATGTCTCATCTAATATATAATTTTATTAAGTGTGGAAGTGGCTTTTCCATTAGATTTTCAAGCTTCCTGAAGGCTTCTGACATACGACTGCCATCAGTGATGACAGCCGGGATCAATGGCTTAACATGCCTTTCAAAGCACGGGTGAGCTCGAGATATATTATGCCACCTGCTGTTGCTGGCTACAAAGAATTATTTTCTATTAAAAACTTAATTTAAAAAACAAGTCAAAAAGTTTTCTTTGTCATGTCAGCACAAATATGATTCAGTTTTATTTCGGTTCCTAAGTTAGCAAAATCTCTTGTGTACTGTCCAAATATAATGTTGTGTGTGTTACAATAAAATACCATAATCTCAACAGTCCAACTTCTTTCTATATCAACCAACTACCTACCTACATATACAGTCCACGTACACTTGCGATTACCCATCTTCGCGCCCGGAGTTGCTTAACGTAAGCGCTAATAACGCTCCGACCCACTAGAGCTCGTGCATATCCGCTTACGACAAACTTTCCGTAAGAAAGACCTGATCGATGCAAATTGCGTATTTTCTGTAAAAAGCCCAATTCCGTGATTCCTACATGACGCTTGCAAAATCAAAATACAAGCAAAGACACGAAATTTATAATATTATAAATGTGAAAGTGAGTTTGTTTATTTGTTTGTTAGTTACGTTTTCATGTTGTAACTACTGAACCGATCATCATGAAATTTTGCATACACGTTATCTGGGGTACGGAGAAGGACATAGGGTACATTTTATCCCAGGAAAAATTACTGCTCCCGAGGGATCGACATTGACGCGGGCGGAGCCGCGGGCGAAAGAGAAAGATTTAATTGTTTGTTTGCATCGAATAAGCTCTGAAACTACTGGACCGATTTGCAAAATTCTTTCTCCATTAGAATCCTACATTATAATTGAAGAAAATAGAACTACTTAAATAATATATTTTATTCCCGTGCGAAGCCGCGACGGGCCGCTAGTTTTCTATAAAAAGCCAAATTTTGTGGTGCCTACATGAAGCTTGCAAAACTAAAATACAAGCAAGGACACGAAACGTTTTATATAACTATGGATTAAGATAAGAATACTTAATGAATACTCTTACCTACTGGAGACAGTCTAAAGATTATCTTAAATCCTTCGCTGAGCTTCAGTAATATAAAGATTCAAACACATTGCTCAGACATAGTAAGCCGTCTTATGATATATCTCTTTTAAACTTATAAGATCTGCTAACGACAAACTTTTTTAAAAAAAAACCGGATGGATGCAAATGGCGTATTTTTTACTAAAAGCCAAATTTCGTGGTTCCTCCGTGACGCGGCGTCGAGTTGACCTCGCGGATGTTTTTCTCAAGAACCTGCAAGACTTTTATCTCTTTTGTGACACAAATTGTCGCCGACTTACATTACAAAATGTTTCGTCAGGATGACCTACTTCGGGCGTTAGGACGATTTAATTAATTAGCATAGACGTCAACATGGATAGACCAATTTGCATGATCATTAGGCTATAATATTTGCGTATTGAATTAAACGACAAATAAATTTCTTATGATCATAATAAAAACTAAATAACACTGTTTGAAAACGATCAAATCAAATTGATTTGATTGTGAAAGAGTTTCCTCTTAAAAGTGGACGTGTTCGGACTTAAGGAGAAGAATAAAATTGTTAATTAATCTTATGTTAAGACGCTAAATCTACCGTTACATGAACCATGTATAATTGATTAAGGGTGCTTGAAAATTCGTCACTAGTGTTTTGTATTTTTTTTTTTTATTTAAACTTATTTTCTGAAACAACAAGCCTGAAATAGTCTTACAAATATAAAACAACTAAGTGTATCACTAAAAATAATACTTGCCTATATCAAGTTAACGCATGGTGTTCAACTTTCGATATCAACTGGCACTTAAGTCGCGGAGTATCCGAAGTTAGGAAGACGAGACGCGGCGCTTCCCGCGGCCGCCTGCACAGGACCGCGCGCGCTTACTGCCGCTACGGGCTATGCGCTACGCGCTTGCTACGAACTGTGCCTACGAAATATACCATACTACGGTCAACGGTACAAAAAAATGTATTGGGAATATAGGTAAATATGGTACGCTTTTTTAAAAGTAGTACTCGGGCTACGCTTTTTCTACGAACTGTGTCTACGAATTATAGAGCCCTCGAGCCTCGAGCTACGCGCTTGCTACGAAATGAAACGATGTTATTATACAAATTATGTAACATATGGTAAAGCAATATTGTATTAGCATTAACACACGTCGCACGACCTTTAGATGGAGTAGTAAAACATTTCTTTGTAAAAAGTACGTAGCTAATGTGTTTGTTATGAAATACGTACTTGAACGACACAACAAAATTGTAGCATCGCTGGTACCAAAACAAGTGGATGAAAATCGTACGCGCAAGTTTTTCATTTTGCCTTTAAATGATAGGAATTCAAAATAAAGTTAATCGCTTTCTTTGTATTTTAACATCTTTAACGCCACAAACTTATTTAACTTAACGCCGCAGATTATAACTTCCAAAGAGTTCACGACGCTGTTTATATCGCGCGATAAACTGTCTATATCTCGCTCTTTGATATTACGGAAAACAAGATGGCGACAATCGATAAACGTTGTCGCGCGGGCCATACTACGGGGGCAGCAGGTACCTAATATCGCGTTGTCATACATAATATAATAAATATAACACTAGTATATTTTAGCTCTATTGAACAAGAAGAACAGCTTCAAAATTCAGTTGCAAGAGTTAACCACGAAAAATAAGATACATGCATAGCAAGCATTGAAGCTTGTAAATTATGTTATGGTACAGTCAGCCAACGAGATACCTGACCCCGTCATCTATCTATCTTGAATTATCTGTTAAAGTAAAAGTAATATTAACATGAAAATGTATATTCAGAAAATCTTCATTAAAATCTTTGTGAATATATATTTTAATTTTATATTATTTTTGGTTTAAGAGAAAATTCAAGATATAGGTAGATGGCGGGGTCAGGTATCTGGGTGGCTGACTGTACTAATGTACAAAATATTATTGCCATATCTTTTGTACGCAAAGATTAAAAAATCACGCAACCTTGACGCAATCTACATGCTAGTGTAGGAAATATTTCTATTTATATCAGTAGATCAAATGGCCACTATGCGTTTGCTACATTTAGGGTAAAAATTATAGCCCTACGGTGAGTATAACATATGGTTTATCATGCTATGTATATTAATGGATCATCATTTCGAGTAGGTATCATGGTCAATCGACCATGCACACCCTGGTGTCAGAGTTCTTCGGAACCGCCTCTCGGCCTCTGATGTGGTTCCTTTAACGACTACCAGATGGCAGCCGGGACCACCGCCTTAAATTGCCTTCCGAAGCACGGAATCATCTTTATTATCAGACAATCAGGTGATTCAAGCCTGCAATGTCCTAACCAAACCGGAAACAACCAAACAAAGTATGCTTCCGGTGGGAATCGGACCCACAAACCCCGGGTCAGCAGGCAAACGCCTTAACCACTGGACCACGGAGGTTGTGGTTTTTTTATTAATGGATGAAAACTGTAAATAACAAAGTCTTACTTAATGTGTATTCTTTTTCTTCTTTTCGTGTCGTTGCGGTTATATGTACATATACATAGGATCACGTCTTTTTCCCTTGCGGGGTAGACAGAGCCTAGGTCTATAAGACCTTATGGCCATATTTAGCCTCTTGGAGGGCGTGTAGATGGAAAACCTAATCAAAATAGTGATGTTAGCCGCATCGCCTATTGACAGGATTCCGATTATAGCCTAATCCCTCGATCAGCTTTTACGATCTTCACGGGAAGAGAAGCAGCTAGCACATTCTACGTTTTTTCTTTTCTCCCAGACCAGCATGGAAGAAATGGTCGTTATGGTTATATTTGTTTATATAATGTTTATATTGTTTTTAACCAGTAGGCCACACGGTGATGCCCTTGTCGTTCGCCTCATTCAGGTCCTTGATTGTGCAGGTGGAAAGACAATTAGGACACGTCATGTTATTTACATACTTATATAATAATATTTTTAGCACCTAGGGTTATCCAAAATCATCATTCATCATCATCATTACAGCCACAAAAAGTCCACTGCTGGACATGGGCCTCTCCTAAGGACTTTTCGTTCCATGGGAGGATATTGCCATACTCACCGCGCTTGGCAGGCGGGTTGGCGAATGCAGTTTCTGTGGCTTCTTGTGCTTCTGATGCTGCTACCCATTGCAAGCATTTTCAAGCTGGGGAAGGATAGGAATTTGTTGGATTTGTGAAGGGAATGAAAGGGTTTGGGATACTACTCACTCGGATGAAGGGGTGTGAGGGCTCGACTACCCCGGGTTCCCACATAAATAGGAAGTAGGAATAGTGGAGAACAGCGACTCGACACAAAACACACACAGAGAATAACTTTATTGTTACAACTTCACTTTACTACACGGTAGAGAAATTCCCTATCGTCAGCCATCCGTTTGACATCCTTGTACGACATGACCTGACCTTTGCCATCCTCTTAATCTGGTCCGTGTATGCTCTTCTAGGCCTCTCCTTTCCTCTCATTGCGTCGATTTTTCCTTCGATGAGTGTTTTGATAAAAACTCAAAAGGAAAAAACGGAACCCCTATAGGATCACTTTGTTGTCCGTCTGTATGTCAAGAGCATTTTTCTCAGGAACGCGTGGAGGTATCAAGCTGAAATTCATATCAAATCAAGGCCTTCTGTCCCTTAGAGCTGTGAAAAAAATTAAACTTCTAACCCAACACAATCAAAAGATACAGCCGTTTATGCCGCAATTTTTTCAAAGGGAATCAAAACCTACAGACAAGGTATTTCCCGTGAACTCAGAATCTTTAAATTGGTACGAAGCAACATCCTATAGCACAGAAAAAGGAAAAAAATGCGAAAAGTATAAATTCCTAGTTCCAACAATAAATTACCTTTTTGTAATTTTTTAATTATTAAAAATATTTTTATATGTAAAATTTTATGATGTATAGTATAATATAATAAAAATATTTGTAATATTTTGTCTTCCCTTCTTGCGCGAGTCTGACGAGCACTTGGCCGGTTTTTTTTCTCTTCTTAAACGAATTGTCTAAATAATTTTTTATCGTATACTATTTCTAGTACTTCTTCGTTGGATATTCATTTTTACTTTACAACTTATTCCCTCCATTAGCCGCCATCACCACATTTCAAACGCTTCCAAACGCTCTATATCTTTCTTTGCAGTCATCCATGGTTCATTACTATATAATGCAGTACTATATAAATATACATGGACAAATAACACAAATCGAGCTAGCCCCAAGGTAAATTCAAGACTTGTCTAATGGGATACTAACTCAACGTTACTATATTTTTAGATAAACAAAATTAATCATCCACGAACCAGGCCTATCTGAAAAAGATCATTTTCCATCTTGACCTGACCGCAGTGTCGCAGCCTGCCTGGTATGATGACCACTAGGCCACAAACTTTGTCATAAGTACTCCCCGCTTTTTCTAAGTGCGTTTCATTTTTGAGCGGAAAAGATGCTTTTTGTTGTTGTAGGCAGTTTTTGTCATAGATGTTATGGCTATTATGTCAGTTTTACACCAGGACTCGGCGCTGTATCCCTTAACCGTTTGTAGCAGATATCGCGCGTCGATAGTTGCGATACTGGTTGGCCTGTCACCAGGCTCATTTCAAACCCGTGTCTGGCACTTCCGTGTTAATTTTCACTTTTAATTCAATAGTTATAACCAATTATTGTATTTTTTTAGGTATACATCTTGCTCATTTAGTTATCTTGTAGTGTGTGTGTGCTCTTTATAGACGTAAAAAAGTTGGTAGTTGTCGATGAAAACACTTGCCATCCGAACCCGGTAGCTCGAGGGTACACAGCACTTCTACAGACACCAAGGCCCGCCGGATCACCTTATTCAGCATATAAAGATTAAGCATATATATATATATATATATATACATAATTCACGCGAATGAAATCGCGAGCAAAAGTTAGACTAACACATCACCGTACTTATATTTATACTCAACAGTTTTTTTATAGTACCAACTGAACTCACTCGAATTTTATGGCATTTGATGTCGAGTTGCAGTTTCGCAGGACTTCGTTTTTATCTCCCATTTTTGGCAGAGTGCCTCGAATGCCAATGTCAATATTATGAATGCGCACTGCATGAAACCGAAAATAAAACTAACTTATTCAATAAATATTCATCACTCGTGCATCGCAAACTGTAACTGTAAAAATTGAAAGTTTTCTGCAGCTCAAGACAGTTGATTTATTCTACAAACAAAATATTATAGTCACAAAACCCGACTACAATTTTTTCCTGAAATATTTTAAACATCCTCGGCACAAGAGATATTTGAAAAAATAATATATACTTATATCTTCATGAAAATAACTTTAATTTGATACCAAAGACGTACGAGTAACATTATCATAACTAATTTCAAAATCCGAATTAATACAAATATTTTTATGACTATAAAAAATATTTTTTAATATCATAATGCGTTAAATAACTATCTAACTAACGTTTAATCTGTCTTGATATATGTATGCAAAACATGGAAGGAAACCAGAGAGATCATGCAGCCAATTCAGGTCGTCATCAACCGTTTCTCGGCAAGTACTTGGCATTTTCTGGCCTGAGAATTTCTCCAACAAACGTCTATGACGGAGAGAGAGAGACATGCGGAAAATGCGAATTGACAAACAGATCATGTGCCGCAAATGGACATGGTTAGTACTCTGAGGAGAGAGCTTGTTCACATCGCGAGGCAAGCCCTGGAGTGAACACCGCAGGACAAGCGGAAAGTGGGCCGACCCAAGCAGACCTGGCGGCGCACGGTGGCAGCGGAGATAAAAATAATTGGACAAGTCAAGTAATTCATGACACGTTATATTTTGTCTTAAAATTTAATACCAATTAATAGTGAACCCCAAAAACGTAACCCTATTTTTTGTTCTTTTTTTGGTTAAACCATAGTCGACCAATAGATAGAAGTTTGTTTGTTTTATAGATAGAAGTAAGATATCAGTATACTTATACTTTACTATTTGACTAAGCGCCGAAGCATCTTTACAGTTCACCACATGATAGGAAGACCTCTATGGAGCCGTCGAAACAACCACCTACCTTTTACTACAAATACAAAAGGATCTGTAATCTGTTATTAGAATCGGCAATCCTTGGAAATATTGTCCACTTCGAAGATCGATCCGCATGCCATAGAGTAAAGATTAGAACAAAATAATTTAAACTATAAATTGTGTCAAATAGTGTAATGTGTGTAATATTTTTTTTATTTCTACGCTACTTCCTAAATAGATATAAATTTAAACTACAATTGTCAATTTTCGTAAAAAGGGGTACAAAGATTTTGCTTCATGTATTACGATATAGATTATAGCTGAACGTTAAACTATCTGCAAGATTGCACTAACGTTTTCCCAAATTATTATATCAATTCAATAGTTAGGCCTAGCTCCCTTTTCATCTAAACGTATTCCTGCTTGCTTTCTCAAACGAGGGTCTTCGGAGCCCGGAGTCAGTTCTTATGACGCAGCATGTTTAAATACACTTTCTAATAGAAAAAAAAAACCCTATCAAAACTTCTCGACCCGTTTTTTAGCAAATAACTCGACAATCATCAATTCTTACACACACTTTTTCTCTGACAAGAGGTACATAGTTTATTTATTTTCGTGGTTTGTAATTAATTACACTAATTTTTACCCTTAAACTATTATATTGAGGTTTTTTAGGTTGGATCAGAATGTAAGTTATACTGTATTTACTTTCATCATAGAAGTATGAAGTCCGCAATTTGTTTTTAATCTATGACTTTCATGTTGTAAAATGAAAAGAGAAAATTTTAAGGACCACAATTTTTTTTCGTCAGGTAAATTATCATGTTTTTCTATTTTGCGGTGCATAAAAAGTTGACCATCGAGAAACATATAAGGTCCATTTTAATTAAGCGTAAATACATTAGGGATGGCACCTATAGGTCCAAGAATTATCAAAATAGAAATCAACACGCCAGTTTTTGTTTTAGCATTTTCATACAAAATATTTTTTTTATTAAAATCGATTAATCAGCTGTTTTGATTGTCGACGCCATTCTATAAAAAAAATTCAATAACGTTAACACAATGCACATATACTTAGAGGTTACATCTAATACGTTGTGTTGTTAATAATAATCTATAGTAAGCAATAGAAAAAAGAAAATGCTTTTATGTACACAGGGTGTTTTTTGCATCTGTTTTTCTAAATGTTTAAGTTAAAATATCTTGAAAACTAGGGTGTCGATTTTTTTAAATTTACCTTATAGCATGTTTTTAGCCTATGGTCATCTCTTAAATATTTGCGCTTTATTTAAATGGACCTTACAAAGGTTGCTGATAGCATCAATCAAAGGCAAGTAATATATACTTTCGAAACTTCCTAAAACTTTGGGACTAACTGGCGAAACAAATCATTATGTAAAAATATTATTTGGAAAAAGAATCTTAAAATAATTAATCTTCCGTAATTATTTTACAACAGACATTACATTAAATAAATAGAGAGTTAGTCCCAAATGTAAAATAGTACCTCTTTGAAATCTCTCCTAAAACGAGAGTTTTCAGATCCGATCAACGAAAACACAAGCATAAACTTACCAATTGAAGTGAGTTCAAAATGTAAGTATTGTAATACTGTTTGAAACTCTACATGGGCGGCTTGGCGACCCTTGGGAGGTCTGCTAATGCATTTTATTGCTCGCTGACAAAGTTTCGAGTCGATGCTGAGCTCGCGTTTCCTTGCTTGCAATTTCTTTTCCGCTACATTAAACGTTTAGCGACCTTTACAAGTTTTATTTTTGACGTGATAACGTCTTATAAATCAAAGAACGCTGGCTGCACGGACGAAAAAAAGTCACGTTCCACGTGCAAGCGAGAGTGCGAAACAAGAGTGGCACGATGGGCCTAAGCGTTCGGCTTGTGACGCATCTATCGAAAGAATTCAGCTTGTGACGCATCTCTCTTCCTTCCACCGTCACCATGTCCAATTTTCGTCGACCGACTTTATAGACAAACAATTTTTTTAATAACATGGAGTATGTTATAAAAATTGGCATGTTATAAAAATAAGCAGTATGAATTGCAACTATATATGCGGTATATATTGTGTAAATTGACGACCAGCATTCCCTTGAAGAACGACTCCCAAACGAATCCACAATTCCATTACTAAAGTGTTTGGCTGGCCTGGCAATTACGAAGTAATTGTATACACTCACGTACTAGTATACAATTGTGAGAATAGCCCAGTACCACGGTAAGTGGAGAAGCTTATGCCCAGCAACTTCTTTAAATAGATGAGAAGTTAAATAAGAAATCGGAAAATAAAAGGCTTATTGAAAATAATTGAAAATAGAAATGTTGCAAGAAATGTGTATGATATGAAATTTCCTTTAAATATTCAAATGCTACTGCACCTTGATATGTACAAACCAATGGTGACAAGATGTATTTAAAAGCTATGTTAGTAAATCAGTTATTTCACTTTATAACAATCAGATGCAATTTGTACATCAAAGACAGTTTAAAAGACTTAATAATGATGAATCGACTATCCAAAAATAAATATAGTTAAACTAATCTAATTCGGAGTGGCATACTCCGAATTGGACCGGGCTCAAAGGTATATTACGCTGCATTTCCTCTTTGAATCGCAATGTATATTCCTTAGAGCTGGTTGCAACGATGAAATTTTTGTTTACCATTTTGCCATTTTACATCAGAAGCCACAATACCTTTTCAGGCGACAAGACCGTTGCAAAGTATAACAAGCTATTCCTATCCTTATCATCTTTCAATAAGACACAAATTGCTATGTTTTAAAATAAAACCTCAATAATATTGTGAACACATCTACACGTTCCCGTACATGATCTGGTATTGATGTTGACAGAGAATCTCACGGAGATAAATAATTCCAGGAACGTTTTGTTTATTAGTATCGAGGAGAATAATATTGTCCTTGTTACCAATCTGCAAAACCGTTGTTTCAGTAATGCGATAATTGAAGATGATTGAATATTAAGCAACCCACGTTATTTTTCAAACAATCCAGATATTATATTAAAAGTTCGTGACATCTCAAAATAATAGACAGCGGATATAGCTAGAAAAGCCAAATTTCTTTTGAAGGTGCTGTTACAGGACGCAATGCTACTGGCTTGACCAATTGTAGGTGTACGTATACTTACGTACGGAAGGCTTAGGCCGAGTATTCCTAAGGAAGCGATTTTTATAGAGATTTTGTTCTCAATTTACTTCAAATATAACAACAGCTTCCTTCACAGAGTTGCACCAAGTTTTTTTTTTATGTTATAGGACCTTATACGAGCAAACAAGTCACCTGATGGAAAGCGATCAGCGCTGCCCATGATGTATAACTGCAACACCAGGGTGTAACAGGAGCGTTGCCGGCCTCAAGGAGTTGGGGGAAAGGACATGGGATGGATTGTGATGGAGGAACTTGAAGGTTGGGCCTCCGGCTCTCTCACTCACCGAACGAAGCATAGAAGCGGTGAAGTTTCTACTTAAACGTCGATTTTCTGTGACAATGTAGTACTTCCCCGGACGAGCCGGCCCATTCATGCTACTAGCAAAAATTAATTTTACCAGTAACGTGGCTCTACCACACTAAGAAGGTCTTATCTGGTTTGCTAGCTCTTCCCAATGGTTAGGCGAAAGGTCACGTGGAGTGAGGTGATGCTTTATTATACATCTCTATAGCGCAGGTATTGACCCCAGCCTTACGCTTGCTACATTGCAACTGCTAGTAATATACAAAAATGGCTAGTCTGGTATGGTTCAGCCGTACAAGTTACCGCACTTACGTAATTGCCCATTGATAACCTTCGCTTCTATGCCTGGTCAGGGGTGTCATCCTCATTCATCCAAGTGAGCAGTATCCCAATACCTTTCATTTTCCTTCAGTACCTTTAAATTCCTATCATTCGAGAGCTTAAAATGCTTGCGATGGGCAGTAGCGTCGGAAGCACAAGAAACCAAAAAACTGCACTCGCCAAATCGACTGTTAAGCGTGGTAAGATGGTAATATCCTCCCATGGAACGAAGAATCCTTAGGAGAGGCCCGTGTCTAGCAATAGACTTTTTGTGACTGTAATGATGAATGATGATCATGTTTCTGTGCCTGTTTAGCTGTTTATTTTTATATTTCTGAGTTTGGGAATCGATCTTCTTGCCACATCAAGCAAAGAATTATACATAATCATCATATGGATTTTCCTTTAATTTTTGCACTTGATCGTGCCAGCCACACTTTACTCTCTGATTGGTCTTTTGGTTGACTAGGAGAGAATGCCTTATGGCATTAAGTCCGGCAATTGTGTTTTTTTTTTCTTGAAATGTACCAATTTTAAATAAATAAATAGAACGAATCTAGGCGTTCAATGTCGCCTTTGTACAAGCACTAGGTGGCGTAAAGCAAAATGGGTAGTACTATTGCTTTCTATACTGCGAACTTTGTGTGTAGCTTAATATCATGAGTCCATAACTTTATTATGGATATTTATTATTAAAAATTTATTATTTATTATAACTCTAGATCTAAGGCTTCTGAAACAAGATTATGCCTAAGAGAACTGGGTGACTTCCGTCTCCAAACGGTTATCGTCACGAATATAACTTCCCAGGGCATTTAGGACATATTTTTAATGCGAAAGTGAGATTGTTTGTTTGTGACGCTTTCACGCCGTAACTACTCAACCGATCGTCATGCAATTTTTAATACAAGTTCTCTGAAGTACGAGGAAGGACTTCTTTCATCCCGAAAAAAGTACCATTCCCGATGGAACAACGTCGACGCGATTGAAGCTGCGGACAAAAGCTAGTATTGCATAAAAAGGCAAATTACTGAGATAACGTATCACATTCTTCTTCAAAGTGACGGTACGTCGTCGTAGAAGTATACAAGGTCGGTCTTTCTAACAAACTGCTACGAGCACTCGAGGTAAAACAATTTCTGCAAATTTGGAATACTAAAGAGTCGAACTAAACGCTTTGACAGTTCCTTTTTGGTTCGAGTAGCTAAGGTGTGGAATAAATTGCCTGCGCTTATATTCCCAGACAAGTACAATCCCGAGACATTCAAAAGTAGAATAAATGGGTATCTCTCTAACAGGCATGTAACATCCTCGTCTCCATCGTCACTTATCATCAGGTGAGATGGGAGACAAATGCCTACTTCAATAATTAGTAAAAAAAAAAATAATGTTATCTATTGTAAATTGTAAAGTCTAACTAGTATAATAATCTATAGCTTCCATTGTTATGAAAGCACTTATTCTTTCTATGAGAAAATTATACTTTTAAATAAGCCACTGTGTGTGACGTACTCCGCCGTATAGTCTGGACTTACCAATTAAAATGCAAATGCGGTGATTCTCGTAGCTTCAACCCTATTTTTGAACTTAAGTTTAATTATAGTTTTTATATAGGTTATACAATATGTATAGACCCGTAAAGAACACCCCTTCAAGGACGGGACAGGGTTTTCTTTAGATATTGTAGAACGTGACTGAGAGTTATGATCGCGAGTCATAAATAATAAATATAAATAAATATATACGGACAAATCACACAGATTGAGCTAGCCCCAAAGTAAGTTCGAGACTTGTGTTATGGGATACTAACTCAACGATACTATATTTTATAACAAATACATATATAGATATACATCCAAGACCCAGGTCAATCTGAAAAAGATCATTTTCCATCTTGACCTGGCGGGGGATCGAACCCAGTCACTCTCGTGTCGCAGGCTGGCGTGTTGACCGCTGCGCCACGGAGCTAGTCAGTCATACTTCTGCGAGCAACGCCTAATTAATTATATTACAATCAGTAGCTTCAGGTAAAATGAAAATGTGAGATAACCTGCACACATTTTTTATTTAGATTAGCTAACAATATATCTTTCTTTAAAAATAAACACAAAGTTGGCAAAAAATAATAGCCTTTGTCACTCGGGAAGGTGACAAAGGATCTAAAGGAGGCAAACGACAGGGCAGTGGCCGTGGCCACATACTGGGCAATTGTTGTAGTTAAAAGACATTACTACTCGAAAAGAAGAAGAAGACTCGGGAAGGTGTTTGTTGAAGGTAGTGTGTTTGTCCAATCCGTTAAGGCATTTAGAAGTTATGACGAAATAAAGAAACACACAAAAGGAGTGTTTTGTGATACTCGAAAACACTCCTTTTTGACAGTTGTGTAAAGAATGCAAGCCAGCGCGCCCCAGCTTTACTCAGGTAGATTAATTAATTCTGTGATTAGTTTATTCTTCTTTATTCCTTGTTCTATGTTCATTAGGAATAATGTGCAATTTTAATGTACGATATATTCAATACAAACAAACAAACCTTTCCTCTATATAATATTAGTGTAGACATATTGTCACATGCTGGTTACAGCATACCAATTAAATAAGCTTGTAAAAATGTACCTAAATAAGGTTGATACGCCTAAACTCGTTAACCTCTATTTTGTATAGTAGTTAAAATTAATTGGAGAATCAGGAATTGATCTGGATTCATTAATCAAACGTGATTTGATCGTGAGCCGGTTTTAATTTCATCTGCCGGTATCGCTTCCAAATTACTTTTGCGTCTCGATGTTCGTGAACAGTTTCAAGATTTTAACTTAAAGCTGCTCGTTACGAATTACGTAAGTATTAATATATAAGTAGCGTAGTATAATACACACTTAAAAAATAATTTTCGCGTTAGTTAAAACCCCATCATAATCAACTTATAAATTTCCTAGATAAGCGTTTAGGTATAGACAGACTGGTATACGCATCGGTGATATTTTGCATACCTTTAATGTTTCTAAACCAATCTAAAAAATCAAAAAACACGTCTCTTGAATGGAAACAGCTGGTTTCTTATTATTTGTTATATATAAGTTGCAACATATATACTACGAGTTATTTCCCCCTTAATAAATACAGACCTGTGACAGACGGGCTTCACGGCATTACTAATAAAGTCCAGTTTATATGTTTAGAAAAGAACCTTGAAAACTACCTATAAGAAGAAAATAACTATATTTTTTTCATTTATCAAAATGTAATTTTATGCTTTTAATATTTAGCTTTTTATATAGTATAGTATTTAAATAAAAATGACGTCATGGCCGTGGCCGGCCACACCTGGACGAGACTCGCGAGCGACAGATCCCGCTGGAGACAGATGGAGGAGGCCTTCACCCAATTTTGGGTACCCAATTCCCAAAATGACTTAGTTTAATGACTTAGTTTAGAACTCGAGCACGGTAACGTACAAGACAAAATATATTATAATAATTTAGTTACCTGACATTTATTATAATAAATTGTTTTGTAATAAGTACTACATATAATATAATGTAACATAAAATAATACTAATTAACTAATAATAATTAAAACTACTTAAAAAATATAATTATTTACAAATTATACAGTTGACATTAATATTTTATTCAATATATAGTATAATTAATATTTTAATTTTATTAATTATTGACATCAATAAAATTATTTCTAGATTTTACTGTGACTAACTAAAGAAATATAAATTTAGTATTGTAAATCAAATTGACGTCTTTGTGTAAAGTGAACATTGTGGAATTGGAAATCAATGGCTTTATTATTATTATTTAAATAAAAATAAATATATAGTGAATTAGACGCAGCCATATAAACATCTTTAATTTCATCCAAAAATCCGCGAAGTTGAAGACATTACCGCAAGTAAAATTTAATACAGAACCTACGAATAAGTACTTATTCGTAGAACAGAACTACAAAAATATAAAACTTCGAAAGTTTTATTCTCAACAGACTTCTCGCCTGCCTCGACAAGGACGAAAAATACTCGCACGACAAATACGTTTTGTTTGAATTAGTTTCCTGACATCCCAGAGCAATCCAACAAAAAGATATTACCTGCAGTTGACATTTGCATCGTGTTGAAGGTAATAGGTACACGTACATTGTTGCGCTGTTCTATTAAGGCCGATATGTGATGCAAATGTTCTCGCGTTTGTCACTGACACACCAGGTTATACAATACAATAATACAATTTAAATTCTTTATTGCACCATTTAAAATACAAAATAAAGTAATTCAATATAAAATTGTACAAGAGGCGGCCTTATCGCTTACGCAATCTCTTACGCAATTCTCTTACTTACTTTAATAGAAATAGAGCGAAGACTGTAAAAGAATAGGTGGCGCAGCTTGAAGAAGTAATATTAATTATACATTATGGAATTCTAATGAACTACACATATAAGATATCTATACATGGTGAAATTTTGATCGTTCTTGACTCTTAAAGGGATGATTCAGCCCATCGATATGAACATCTTTTCCTATGGGACCAATGCTGGGAACTCAAAAAAAATGGACAGTTCCATACAAAAAATTTCCGCCGCCCAGTATATTTGTATGAAAACGTCAAAAAATTTTTTGAGTTCCCAGCATTGGTCTCATAGGAAAAGTTATTTATATCAACGGGCTGAATCGTCCCTTTAAGGGTCCAGAACGATCAAAATTTCACCGTGTACATTATGAAATTCTAATGAATATAGTACTACACATACATATAACATATCTATTTAATACGTAAATACAAAATATATACCAAAATGACAATGAAAGATAGCACTAATTACACAATGATTAATGAGACGGACGTAAAGTATACCTACGTATATTATTACGTATACTTACGTCTATGCATACGCGTTGCCCACGCAGCGCTACTCTTCCTTGCGTGCCGTGCGTGACACAGCCTGTATATACAACACATTTTTCTTAGCATAGTAGAGACATTCAAGATTTGTACAAAAAAAAATCACCACTCTTCTTCTAGGTGTGGTTTCTCCAGCAATAGTCTATGTTACTGTGGTGCTACTCAGTCTATGGCCCACCTTTTGTCATGTCCCAACTGCCCCACTTCCTGTACAAATGAAGATCGTAACGAAGCCAACGACAAGGCGGTCAGCGTGGGCAAATATTGGTCAAAATACATTTGAAAATAGCCATCTCCGACTCGATAAGAAGAAGAAGAAGCACCACTAAAAGGTTTTAAACAAATACAGTGATATCACGTATGCAAGCTATTTCCCTCATGCGATCTGCAACACGTAAAAGCACGTATAAAGTGCACGAGCACATAGACTTCCCATAGAAATTTGAGCAGCTGATCGATGAGTTTGTATTAGAAGCCCATTTTTTTACTTTTTTTTCTTGGCGGCTATATTCCATTAGAGATTCTGATTCCATCGTTGAAATATTGCAAAGGAAGTCAAAATCACCTTGTATATTGCAATTACCATTATTACTTCCAACTATTATGTATGACAACGAAAATTATCGAATAATTAATAAAATAGTAAAAAAAATATATAGGGCGATGGCTACATACTAATAGAGTCAGAATTTTAAAAAAATGTCTGTCTGTTTATACATGCTAATCTCCGAAAATACTGGATGAATTCGAATAAAACTTTTTTCATTGTATAGCTGTCGAGCCAAAGCAACATATAGGGTATAATTTACTTTAAAAACTGGAACACCTGATGCAGAGCTATGACGGTACAGCTAAACTATAAGAAATATAAAAATTACTGTTTATCAAAAATTGTTTAGCCTGATGAGCATTTTCTGCGGAATCATAAAGTCCACGCGAACGAAGTCGCAGGCATCAGCTAGTCTATAGTAAATTCATGGAAAGCCTTATATTTACTCGAGTTTTCTTTCGTCATGGATGGGAAAAGTGTGGCGTTATTTCCGATCTTGTTATATTTAAAACTAGCTGTTGCCCGCGGCTCCGCCCGCGTTAGTGTCGATCCCTCGGGAACAGTAGAATTTCCAGGAATCAAACATACCCTATGTCCTTCCCTGGGCCTCACACCTCCATACCAAATTAAGCGTAAAAAAACGACAGACAGAGTTACTTTCGCATTTATAATATTAGTATTAGTAGAAGTATGGATATTATTTATACTTCTAAGTCCAGAAATGAGAAAATTTCCATAAAACCTTTAAACTCTCATTTTACCCCTTTAGGAGTGAATTCAGTCCATTTCACCCACATATATCTTTTTTAATTGTAATCGAGAACTTACATACCTATTTATTTTCATAATTCATAGTACAGAAATGAGAAAATGTCCAAAACAACTTTACCCCCCTTCTGGGGGATTTTTTTCCAGTTGACCTACACAGATCTTTTTCAATTGTAATCGTAAATTTATTAACCTATTTTCATACTTCTAAGTCAGGAAATGAGTAAATTCCTATACAATCTTTACCCCGCTATTTTACCCCTACAGGGGAAAATATCGTCCATTTTACCTTCACAGATATTTTTAATTGTAACCTAGAACTTATATACTTATTTTTATACGTCTAAGTCCAGAAATGAGAAAATTTCCATACAAAGTTTATACCATCCATCCACCCCCATTTTACCCCTTAAGGGGGGAATTTAGCAGATTTCATCTACCTACACACATCTTTTTTAATTTTAATCTAGAACTTATATACCTACTTTCATACTACTAAGTCCAGAAATGAGAAAAAACCCATATAAATTTTACCCCTTTAGAAGTTAAATTTCTTAAAAATACTTTCTTAGCGCTCACTCACATCATTAAAAGAACCACTGTACCAAATTTCAAGTTTCTAGGCGCAGCAGTTTAGGTAGGTTTGCCGTTTGCCTGCGGCCACGCCGACGCCGTTAGTGTCCATCCCTCAGGAACAGTTTGGACCCTTAAAGGGGTGACTCAGGTCATCAATATAAACAACTTTTTCTATGGGACCAATGCCGGGAACTCAAAAAAAAATTCGCCATTTCCATACAAAAGAGTCCCACCGGCCGGCCAGTTTGTATGGGAATTTCGATTTTTTTTTTCAATTTAGGAAAAGTTGTTCATTTTGATGGTCTGAGTCACCCCTTTAAGGGCCCAAAACGATAAAAAATTCACCGTGTATATTTGCAGGCAAACTAATGCCTTGAGTTCATTCAAATGACGATACCTTTTTTTTTTTTTAACTGATTTCGACGAAACAAACTTTAAATGTTTTGCTGACTTAAAACAAAGCAATTGGTGAAAGTTTGAAGTAAATCGGTTCAGTATTTTCGGAGATAATCGTGATCATACATACAGACAGACAGACAGACAGACAGACAGACAAGAGATTCGAAAATATTTTTTTTGCTTTCTATTATTCTTTTTAAGTGTCCCTCTATGAATGAATGAATGAATGAATGAATGAAAAATTCTTTATTGCACCAAATTAAACATAAACACAATTGGAATACAAAACATACATTTGGTCCAAAGGCGGACTTATCGCTAAGCGATCTCTTCCAGTCAACCTTAGGGTAGATGGAAAATAAACAACATAGGCGATGGTGCAGCAAAACATAATTTTAAAACTAAAAATACATATTACCTACCAATAAACTTACATATATACAAACAAATAAAATACATACAAATTATAAGTTATAATTACAAATACATATTCATAAACATACATACACTACAATACGACAGTAAAGGAAATATCAAGTACAAGTGGAGAGATAATGAGACTTAACGAGGCTTTTAAAATTCAAAATAGTCTGAGACTTCCGAATATCAAGAGGAAGGGCATTCCATAGTCGAACAGCCTGGACAGAAAAGGAATTAGAACAGAATTTGGTAGAATGAGTAGGCATGCGAAGCCTAAGTGAGACAGTACTACGGAGCCCTCGCCCAGGAACATCACTGAGAAAACTGAAACGATTTTTTCAGTCAAAAATTCTAAATGTACAGACAAAATATTTTTACTGTTTTATTATATGTATAGATAGGCAGCACAACTTATAGCGGCTAAATGACGTAAAATCTTACGTCATTGAACTGGCAACACATTATATGAGTGGTAATTACACACATCGGGTGCGCGTAATTATCACTTACGAGTACTCGTCGGTGGCTCCAAAACTATCTTACTATATGTTACTTATACTTATTTATCCATATTCATCCATAGCTCTTGTAAACAAGGCTCTCTTCGTCCGTAGATTACTTAAGCTTTATTCTCTTAATTATATAATCTTTGAATATTAAATATGAGTAACCTATCTAATCCCATCCGTATTGTCATTTAATGACAAAATTATCTTATTTCATCTTTCGATTTCCGCCAGGGTAGATTCCAAAGGCTGGTTTCAGCTCACGTTCGCTGAGCTAATGAATTTCGTTGTAATTCTCATGATCTCTTATCTGTGCAGAACGTGACTACCCAAGAACGATTATATCCACAAGCAGACGGAGCAGCCTTTATTGTCACTTTTGAAATCGCTAAATAGTGAGAGTAATTATAAAAATCGAAAATATGTGATGAAAAAAATTCGCCACAGGTAGGATTATTGTACTTACAACCTTCGACATCTGGCCCGTCGACGCTCTCGACCACCGAGCTGCCGTAGCCTCAAATCGCCGCGGCGAATGTATTAATCACATGTTATAGGTACACGCATTCAAAGCATGCGTATTCTGCATTCATCATCATCATCATCAGGTCTTTTTTAGTCTCCACTACAGAAGCACGACCCTCTCTGTACTACTAGAGCCATACTTGGCCAGAGCAGTCAGAGGGCCTTCACTCTCCACGCTGGCCAGACGGGTTGGAGAGGTCTCACAGATTATAAGCTTTGTTTAGCTTGTATTTCCTAAGTCGCATTCTACTACACCCACAGGAAGACTTGGAGTGGTCCTATTCTACTCTGCCGGATACCACACGGCACCTATATCACCTATTCTTCATTACTACCCACTATTTTAGAAGCGTGGTATCCAACATAATTCATATCTCGTTTGTTATTTGGCATTTGTTACGCCGTTATGCCGTAACTACTAAACCGATCATCATATTCTGTGATATCTCTTCTTGTCCCTCAATATATATGAAATAAAATACACATATATGGAAGAAAAAGACAGTATTATCCCTTCTTCTTCCGTTAATTATATAGACTGTAGTCTGTATCAATATTAAATAATCCTATTGTCTATAAATGGTAGTAGTAATCTATTTGAGTATCTAACTAAATACCTTAAAAACTTACCTTATGTAGACTATAATCTGTATCAAATAATCCTTTTGTCTATAAAATGTCATCATCATCATCATCATCAGGTCCTTTTTAGTCTCCACTACAGGAGCACGACCCTCTCTGTACTACTAGGGCCATACTTGGCCAAAGCAGCCAGAGGACTTGGCCTATAAAATGTAGTAGTATTCTATTTGAGTACCTAATTACCTTAAAAACTTACCCTGTTGTATTTTTTTTTACTTACGTCAGCGATGTTTCTATATGCTTGTTTTAACTCACGTCCACTAAGTTAATGAATTTCGTTGTAATTATCATGATCTCTTATCTGTGCAGTACGTGACTACCCTCAGGGACGTTTAGACTCACTTCGATGTCACGTAAAATTCTTAATTATTGTGGTATTTACTTTTTATGATATGCTATTATTTATACTAGAGTTGTTGGAACAAGACATACAAGACAAGACAATTCAAAATGTAGTCATGGTTCATTAAAAAGGGTTTTGTTGCAAATTTTAATTTGTTTTATTGTAAATAAGTACTCTTACATTACTAATACTCTTAAATAACTCTGCCTTTGCCGGTCCCAAGCCCGGATGAGAAAAGAGGAGGATTGAACTGAAAACCAATATTCAGTTCGTAAAAAAATATAAACGCCGAGTATCAGGCGGCACGTTGTCCGACCGATGGCGGGATATCCATCTAGACCAAGCGTAGCTAAATCCCACTGGCCAGTGATGGGCAGCAGCATCACCGGTGCGAGCAGCTACGACCTGCGATCGCCAACCCGCTTGCCCAGCGTGGCGATTATGGGCATAAACCTTTATAGCAAGCCACACAAATATACGGCCCCCAGTTCCCGGCCGCCTTGCTATTCCTGGCCACGGCAGCGGCCATGGTAACGGCAAGGCAGGGGGTGCTAAGAATCCCCGGGCTACGGTAGGCCGCCAACACCAATTGACTCTGGCAACATTTAACGGACGCACGCTACGGCTCGACGAACACCTTGCGCAGCTCGAGCAGGAACTGGAAAACATAAGATGGCACGTCTTGGGATTGTGCGAAGTCCGAAGAGAGGGGGAGGATACGGTTACCTTAGAGTCGGGCCATCTTATGTATTTCAGAGAGGGATACCAACCATCCCAGGGTGGCGTTGGGTTCTTGGTCAATAAAGTCCTCTGTGACAACGTTGTTGAAATCTCCAGTGTGTCGACGAGGGTAGCTTATCTTATACTCAGAATAACTGAGAGGTATAGCCTCAAGGTTATTCAAGTGTATGCGCCAACGTCGACATACTCGGATGAATTGATTGAAGATATGTACGAGGAAATATCAAAAGCCTTGCACAACACCACTAAGGCCCACTTCAACGTTGTCATGGGAGACTTTAACGCCAAAGTGGGAGTACAGATCTGCGGCGAATCAGTAGTAAGACCACACGGTATTGGTAGTAGGAACGATAGGGGGCAAATGCTCGTCGACTTCCTGGAGAAAGAGGGACTTTTCGTGATAAACACTTTTTTCAAGAAACAGCCCCAACGGAAGTGGACTTGGCAGAGCCCCGACGGTAAAACAAAAAATGAGATCGACTTCATCATAGCGGACAAAAAGCGAATGTTCAGGGATGTCTCAGTAATCAATAGGTTTAAAACCGGAAGTGATCACCGGCTCGTCCGAGGCACCCTGAATATCAATTGCAAGCTTGAACGTGTCCGTTTGATGAAGTCCACGCTCCGACCCAACTTGCTCCAAACCGTTGGTGTATCTGAAACATTCCAGCTAAAACTCGAAAATCGGTTCACTGCTTTAGAAACTACAATTGACGTAGACCGACGTATCGGGAAGAAGGTGCCAAACTAAGTGAGACGCGACGCACGGGCAAAAAGTATAAACTTTCGCAGGAATCAGTACAGCTGATGAAGAAGCGACGTGAAGACCAACCATCTACTTCGTTAGAACAGCGGGCTCTTAATAAGACCATCTCCAAGGCAGTAAGACAAGACCTCCTAAGTTCTAATACACGCTACATAGAGGAAGCGATCGAGAAAAATCGGGGGTCAAAAGTCTTTATGCAACAACTGGGGAGGAGCCATCTGACGAAGCTGACAACATCCGGTGGAAACGTCGTTACTTCTAGGCCGGGGATTCTTGCGGAAGTAGAAGACTTTTACAGCCAGCTGTATTCCTCGCACGCACCTCAACCTGAATCCTGCACACAAGACCCAAGAGCCACTCTGATCCGCCACTACACGGAAGACCTGCCGGATATCAGCCTAGACGAGATTGTGATGGCTCTTAAACAGCTTAAAAATGGAAAAGCCCCTGGAGAGGACGGAATTACCACAGAGCTTTTAAAAGCAGGAGGCATTCCAGTTCTTAAAGAGCTCCAGCGAATTTTTAATTCTGCTCTTTTCTCAGGGAGAACTCCAAAGGCGTGGAGCAAGGGCGTGGTGGTGTTGTTTTTCAAAAAAGGTGACAAAACCATGCTGAAAAACTATCGCCCCATCTCGCTTTTGAGCCACGTATATAAGTTGTTTTCAAGAGTCATCACAAACCGACTCGCAAGAAGACTCGACGAGTTTCAGCCACCGGAACAGGCCGGGTTTCGAAGAGGATATAGCACCTTTGACTCTATCGAGACCTGGGCGATTCTGGAGTCTTTGCAGCGATGCCAAGTCGACTGGCGATACATCCAAGTGCTGAGATGTCTATACGACACCGCCACAATGACCGTCCAGGTCCAGAACCAGCAGACTGGACGTATTCCTCTAAGAAGTGGAGTGAGACAAGGGGACGTTATTTCCCCTAAATTGTTCTCGAATGCTCAAGTGTGAGATGTGTTCGCCGTTGATGTTAATACCACGACCTTTCCAGTCCAGTGTCTTGAACATATCCTGGAGGCGAACACATCTCACACTTGAGATTTGCGGATGACATCGTCATTGTTGCGAAAACGCTGCAAGACCTGCAACAGATGCTGACCAGTCTAGCTGATTCCTCTCAACGCATCGGTTTACGGATGAACTTGGACAAGACCAAAGTTATGTTCAACGAGCTGGTCGCTCCGGAACCGATTGCTGTTAATGGATTGCTTCTCGAAATTGTTAAGGAGTATGTTTACCTTGGGCAAACAATACAATTGGGTAAGAACAATTTCGAGAGGTAAGCCAATAGGAGAATACAGCTGGGATGGGCAGCATTTGGTAAACTTCGTCGGGTCTTTTCGTCGCCCATACCCCAAAGTCTGAAAACTAAAGTCTTCAATCAATGCGTCCTGCCTGTTATGACGTACGGATCCGAGACGTGGACACTCGCGGTGCGACTAGTCCACAAATTCAAAGTCACTCAGCGAGCTATGGAGCGGGCTATGCTCGGAGTATCTCTGAAGGATCGAATCAGAAATGAAGTGATCCGGCAGAGAACTAAAGTTACCGACATAGCCCAGAGAATTAGTAAGCTGAAGTGGCAATGGGCTGGTCATATATGCCGCAGAACCGATGACCGCTGGGGAAAACGAGTACTTGAGTGGAGACCGCGTCTTGCTCAAGACCGAGCTCAGTGGCGTGCCATGGGAGAGACCTATGTCCAGCAGTGGACTAGTATAGGTTGATGATGATGATGATGATGATGATGACTCTTACATTATATTGTAACTGAACTTTAATTATAGTAGTCACAATATGAATTATGTATGCATCGCAATTATAAATTTGGTTTTATTATAAAAGTTAGTAAGGAACTTAAAATTGGAGGATAATTGATAATTGATGTGTCTCTACAATATTGGGTTATTACTAGTTATCTATATTATAGTATATATTTGTTTTTAAATAGTTTCTTCTTATGTCATATTGTATTTGTTGTTTGTAATTTTTTTATTTCTTAACTACATTTTTTTTTCTTTGATTTAATGACATTTTATAACGTAGGTATAAGTAAAAGTAGTCCTCCTCCTCCTCCTCCTTCAGTCGTCTACTCACTGCTGAGCGTCGTGATGCCTCCGACCTAACTTCTTTACGATCTCTTTCCATATTTGGCGATCTTTGGCCTGTTGTAGAGCATAAGAGATCTTGGTGTTAACGTGGTCTTTACAAGTAAAATTAGTAGGCTGTCTCATTTTCCATAGTCACTTAATTCGTGTTTTTTGAAATGAAAACTTCTTTAGCGGCATTGTGCACTTTTTGGGATGGGTATAAAATGTTGACCTCGCGTCAGGACACGTGACCTGATCGAAAATTCATAAGACGGACACGTGACCCGAGACCACCGTAAAGGCAAGTTTTAACTCTGCCGCCACTTCTGAAGTGCAACCCGTTGTTTTTTTGTCGATAAGGAGTACCGACAAAGTCAGATTCTCAAGCTGTCTCGTTGCCGTGACCAGGACCATCGGCTCAACGCTCAACGCAGAGCCCCGCTTCTCACCTATGCGTTTTCTGGGTCGCATCCGCCATTATGGTGCGGACGCAACCCAGTCTGAGCCCGGGGTCCGCTCATCATCATTTCGAGTAGGTGTCAAGGTCAATCGACCATGCACACCCTGGTGTCAGAGTTCTTCGGAACCGCCTCTCGGCCTCTGACGTAGTTCCTTTAACGACTACCAGATGGCAGTCGGGACCACCTGCTTAACGTGCCTTCCGAAGCACGGAATCATCTTTATTATCAAACAATCAGGTGATTTAAGCCCGCAATGTCCTAACCAAACTGAAAGCAACTAAACAAAGTATGCTTCCCGTGGGACTCGAACCCATGACCCCCGGGTCTACAGGCAAACGCCTTAACCACTGGACCATGGAGGCAGTTAATCCGCTCCGTCCGCTAATTTGACAACATCTTTAGCTAATACGTCGCCTGCTAGACGCTAATCTTACCAAGACAGATTGGCGTCAAGCAGGGCTCCAAACCCACAGATATATATCTGAAGAAATGAAATACAAGAATTTTGTATTACGAACCCAGAGCCTCTATGAGCCATTTGTGGGACTGGGAACTGAATTTTCTGCACGGTACAGTCTCGAGATCACGATAATTAATATACTGTCATCATGAGGATGATAAATAATATCATAAAAACAATGACTTTCGTTATTGACAACGAACTTCAAGATGTCTTCTGTACGTGACAATTTAATGAGATTACAAGCAGACGGAACAAACTTTAATGTTACTTTTAAAACTCGGGGCAGCTGTAACGATTGCGGGAATAGTCCGGTGCGCGATTGTTACATTAACTTTTGACCTCATCAGTATCACAAGTCTGCTGCTGATGGCTTTGAAAATCACGATTAAAACTCTGAATAACTTTGAAGAAATATTTGCTAAGTTCCGACATAGGGACTTAACTTACTTTATAAAATATTGATATCTAATTAATACAAAGTATGCGATGTAATAGCAACAATTTTTATGCGCACATAGTCTATAGCCAGGTACCAGGTGGTTAATGAACCTGAAAATTTATAACTTTAAAGGGGCGACTTAGCCAAAAAGTATCTTTTTACCACATCAGTTTCACACTTCTGCTACTGATGGCTTTGGAGATCGTTTTAACCTAAGTTTGCTCTGAATAAATTTGAAGAAGTATTTCTTCAATCCTATCATAAGTACTTACCTTTTTAACATAATATTCTTCACTCTTGTTTATTCACATAATATTTTAACAGTGGCTGACCAACACTAGATTGCAACTGGGTGTACAATGTGCTAGTGGTATTTCTGGTGTTTTCAGCTCCTATATAATACCAAGTATATGTATAATCGGATATATAACGGATTACGGAATATATAAATTTCAATCCTACCTTACCTAATATATTATAACATTTTTTATGATGTCTCCTGTACGTAACTTAAAATATTCAAGACATATGGTACGTATAAGCTGGAGGGAATTTACTTAAAATATTGAAGATGAATGACGACCTGATGATAGTCAGCCACTTTTTAATATTCATGACTATGAATATTAAAAAGGTGCTGACTATCATCAGGTCGTCATCAGGGTGAACAACCTGCGCAAGTTACTTGAGACAGCCTACTATATGTTTATTGATTAAAAAATAACCAAATTGCCTGTCCATTATCGACATACTGAACAAAAAATTTTGTCTACGGCAAATCAGAAAGAAAAATCTTACTCGCAGAACGGAGCTTCTGACCCTACACGCCCTACCTCTACAAGCTTTAACTTCTCAAACTTTACACCTAAGTCAAAATATGTGGCTTGACCTTTTCGCTACCGTCACATGGGCGCAAGATTAAAAATTATTCACTGTTCATTACTTTTCTGTTCCACAAAAGCTCTTGTAATAACGAACAGATCTGTCCTACTATTAAAAAAGTTTACAAGTTTGTTTTAAAATTTTTAATACACCTCAAATTCGGCTGACCAATCATCATGAAATACATGCAACTTTTCTTGGGCAAGAAAATGTTAGAATACATCAACGTTATAACGAAACCCGCGTATAAAATTTATACCATACCAGGTACGTACACATGATTTTTGTACATAATATGAAGTTTGATATAACTTTACATTGTATCAAATCTATTATCATCTGATACATATCCGTCTCAGTCATCGTATACAAAAGATATTAAAATTATACAGAGCGGCAACGAACGCTACCAGACTCCTTAATGAGGTAGGTTTCATTGTGTTTGATACGCACCGCTTTGTTATTCACAAGTTTTAATTGCATAAAGTTTGTACATGGTATTTATATACTTAGCTTTATACGATCGCAGACATTTTGCCCATATATAGGTACGTTTATAAAAAATACGCATGCCACTTAGAATGCGTCCGACTATCTTCAATTTACTTCAAACGATGACATTGATAGATAATTGATTTTCACCCTGAAAAGTTCAAAAGGTAAAGGTAAAAACAAAAGTACCTACTGTGAAGCTGTTTCACTATGCCAATTAATTATTATGACAATAACTAGATCATGTAATTCTTAAGTAATGCAACATTAACTATATAATCTCTAATTTTGTCTTTAGAGCAAAGGTCCCACCAAAGGTTAACCATTCTATTTCATTTCACCATGTGGTCCTAACACCTGGCGCGCACTATTTGTTCCATACTCATCACATAAATGGCGCCATAGGTACGAAAATGAAATCTGGATTCACCACGGGATTCACGCACAATTTATAAGATGACAAAAAAAAATGTTACATGCCTATCCAAGAGATACCCATTTATTCACTTAGTTTTACCAAGTTTAGTGGTGGACAATTAAGTGGTGGACAATTTTAGACTAACACGCAAGTAGTAGGTAGGTGGAAAAGACTGTCATTATTGCACGGTAGCGCCCTCGCCGCCGCCGCCCATAGTGGCAGTTAGTGTTCACTGTTAGTGTCACCAACTTCCACGGCCTGCCGGTATGCTTGCCAGGCACCTTGAACTTGCTTTTAACAGGCCTTAAGTTGGGCGAATAATTTTGTATGTGGTTGGCAGTCTATATTACAAACAAATCATACAGATTGAGCTAGCCCCAAAGTAAATTCGAGACTTGTGTTATGGGAGACTACCTCAACGATACTATATTTTATTACAAATACATATATAGATAAACATCCAATCCAGTCTATATGTTAGTACTATACTATATTGGCTAGCTCCGTGACGCAGCGGTCAACACGCCAGCCTGCGACACGAGAGTGCCCGGGTTCGATCCCCCAGGTCAAGATGGAAAATGATCTTTTTCAGATTGGCCTGGGTTTTGGATGTGTATATATATATATATACATATATATATATATATATATTTGTTATAAAATATAGTATCTGTCGACGCACCACATCGACATCAAGACACGCACACACGCACACATCTTGCATAGGCTCTGCGGCTACGGTTCTCCCGCACTCAACCTCGGACCTCCGTTGTGCATACATATTGCTGTATACCTATTTACTAGTTCTCATTTATCATATCATTAAACCGAGTTCAATCGAGTCATCTTCATCATTTCATCACCATACATCAAGCACTTCCTTAGGACGACTGCCAGCCCGGACATTGATCCTTCTCCCGGACGAACAAAGCATCCAGCAGGGACTACATTGGAGTCAAACAAGGATAGTGCCAATCATCATCACAATATTCTGGACAGCATTGCGAAACAGGCAAGTGGCGAACTGGTCAGACTAGGCATATAGAAAAAGTCAATTTCCTTTCTTTCCTTATCATTTAACTTTTGCCGCGTCATTTGTGTCAGTGCTGTGTGAATATAAATAATTTAGCGACCTATTGCTTATATACAGGCTTCCTATTGCCGCAAACAATTCCAACAACGGAATTAACTGTCTATCGAATACCTATAAATATTTGGTAGATTTATCACTAGATTCCATACATTGATATACCTAGTAACATTTTTTACATTCATTTTCTAACTTAAACAGTATAAGTTATATATTTGCTGTTATATGTACACATAAACTAAATTATCCATGTCAACTTAGAAAGTGCAAAAGTATTCCAATTTATCTACGATTGTTGACAATCGGGTATTCGTAATACAAATAAGGTCGGGTTGGCCATCGACGCAGAGTTATAACGGCCGCGCACTAAATTACGGTGCACTCTTTTAACATCGATACATGTTGAAATAGATTTTTTGTTTTTTCGTATTTTTAGTAGATTTCAACGTCATGTCAGACGAACAAGCTTTAGTTAAGAAGAGAGGCAGCTTGAAGGGTCGGTTAACTTTATTTTTCAATTATGTTAATAGCTTGCCGGCTCATTTAAGTAATGAACTTAAGTTGGAAATCGAAGTTCGAATTGCAAAATTAGAGCCATTATTTGATAGTTACAATGAGATTCAACAAGAAATCGAGAGTATTACTTCGAATATTACCGAGCAGTGTAAAGAGCGCGACCTGTTTGAGAGTATGTACTATAAGGCCGTGGCGTTAGCTAAGTCGAAGTTAGGCATAGTGGCCGAGCAACCGCATAATTGTAGCTGCGATTCAGATTCTACTCACAAAGGCCACGGAGCTAGTGTGAAGCTACCTATCATACAGCTCGCCAAATTCGATGGCTCCTACAATTCATGGCTGGAGTTTCGAGACACATACCTGTCATTAATTCATGATAATCCCGATTTAAGCCCGATCAACAAATTTCATTATTTGCGTTCATCGCTGGAGGGCAGCGCATTGTTAGTTATTAAGTCAATTGAGTTCTCTTCGAGCAATTACGAAGTTGCTTGGAAACTTATTTGCGACCGATACGACAATAAAAAAATGCTAATCGCTAACCATGTTAAAGCATTGTTTACCGTTTATTCTATTCAAAAGGACACTTCATTTAATTTAAAGCGGTTAGTTGACACTTTCGTCAAGAATTTACGATCTTTAACCACATTAGGCGAACCTACCGGCAAGTGGGACACTTTGTTAATTTATATGCTATCTAGTAAATTCGATGCACAGACTTTTATAGAATGGGAAAAATTTAAGGCATTACATGAAAAACAACAATTAACATTTGAAGATTTAATTCAATTTGCAAGAAATAGATCAGAATTATTAGAAATATTAGAACATAATAACAAAAATAAAATATTACCGAAACAATCAGGGGCACACACTTTATTAGCCACTAACCAAAATAGTAAAGGTAAAAAATGTCCCATTTGTCTGTCAGCAGATCATTTTATTTACTACTGCAAAACATTTTTAAATTTAAATAACAAAGAACGCGAAACTAAAGCTAGTTCACTGAATCTGTGTTTGAACTGTTTAAGAACTGGACATACTACAAAAAAGTGTCAACTAAGGGCTTGTAAACATTGTAATAAAAAACATAATAGTTTAATCTGCCCCGAGATACCGAGCACCGTCGGGGATACATTGAATGCGCCCGGCGAAGTTGCATTATTATCACGCTCCGCGGTACCTGCCCAAGGCTTGTTATCATACTGCAAGGATACGTGCCTTGCAGTCCACGAGCTCGGACGTGTAAATTGTTTTAGTAAACAAAATAAACAATTACCGCGCAATTGTGACCTAGATATTCATCTGTGCCACTAGTTCTCGTTGGTTATCAAATTACTTTTAGTGTAATGTTTTGGAGTGTCACTTGAACAATAAAAAAAAATGGACGGCAGTCCCTTTAATCGGAGTGGGTTGACACCCCGCAGCCCGCCGCCCACCCCCGCCGCACGCGCTCCCGTGTCCCTGGAGGAAGGACAGCCAGAGATCGTGTCTACGGCCGAGATCCAGTCCTGGATGACCTCTATCGAACAGTGCCTTCAAGAAGTTTGCGCTATCTCTGCCGAAGGAAAGCTGAACTCGGACCAAAAATTAAAAATCAGCAATCTCTGCCGAAAGGTTGGTCATGGCACATCTCAGATGGCAGTACAATATCAGTCCTTGAAGCAAAAAGCCATCCAATCCCATATTACTATTCAAGCCCTTAAAGAAAAACACGATCTGTCGCAGCGCCTTCAAGACTTAAAAACGAGCATCGAAACAAAACCAGCTTCAGGAGTGTCCTCTTTTAGTGACATGGTAAAAAAGGGAGCCAACAATTTCATTCAGCCCCCTAAAGTGAGTGCCGTAGCGATCTACCCAACGGACAAGCAGAAAAGTAGTGAGGAGACTAAGAATTTAGTACAAAAAATTATAAGCCCTGTCCAGATGCAACTGCATGTACGAGGATTGAGGAAAACCAAAAATGGAGGAGTTATCATCAGCACCGAGAACAAGGCCGACGTTGAAAAACTGAAGCAGTCGGCGCAACTTAAGACCTCTGGGCTCACTGTGGATGAGCCGCATAAACGTAAGCCCAGAATTGTGATAATTGGAGTTCCATCGGCAATGCCGGAAACCGAAGTATTTTCCTGCATTTATACACAAAATTTAGCCGAGAAGTTACCGGGCTCAACTTTGGAAAGTTTTTTGGCATCTATCAAGTTAAGCCATAAATCTGGGAAAAAGAATACCGAGTCCTGTAATTTCGTGATCGAAGTTCCTGCGCACATACGAAGGGCTCTTATCACTAATGAAAGGGTGTTTGTGAACTGGTCTTCTTGTCCAGTGAGAGACTTCACTCTGGTGACCAGGTGCTTCAAGTGCCAGCAATATGGTCATGCGGCTAGAACATGCCGGGAGACGGTCAACACCTGCGGACACTGCGGTGTGGTAGGCCATGCCATGGAGGAATGCACGAAGAAAGGAGATCCCCCAAAATGCGCGACGTGCCTTCACTATAAGAAACCATGTGACCACAAAACAGGTGACCATACTTGTCCTGCTAAATTGATGGCCGAGAAAAGGTACATGAATTCTATTGATTATGACGGCGCCTAAGAGCGCCACTTATTAGATTATTTTAGAACTCTTTTAGTTTCTGTTTATTTTAAGTATTGATAAGGCAATTTCTGATTTAGACAATTTCTCTGTTTTAGAATCGAAAACTTGTGATGTAAAATGTTGCAAACAATATCTTTCCTCATTTACTAACCCATTGACCTTTATAACGCAAAATATTCAAAGTATTTATAAGAACTTTGACAATTTCAACGTTCTTTTACATAGGCTCGACTTTGAATGTGACATAATCGTGTTAACTGAATGTTTTTTACAAAATCGTAGTAATCTACCCCTCATGCAAGGTTTTAATAGTTTTAAAACTTCAGATAACTTAAATAAAAACGGCGGGATAGTAGTTTATACTAAAAATTCATTGAATGTCATGGTAGGAGATCCAATTATATTGGATTGTAATCGGCTACTCATTAAAATCGGTACAGATATCGCAATTTTAGCCATTTACCGTTCTCCGTCTCATACAAACACCAATATTTTTTCCATGTCATTAAACGAAACACTGCAAAAGTTATCCTCCTTCAAACATATAGTAATTATAGGAGACATTAACATTAATATTCGCCCGGAGAATAACGATTCAGATGCTTTGGAGTACCTAAACATATGTGCTTTCCACGGCTTACTCCCTGCACATACGTTTATCACGCGACCTAAAAGCGGTACTTGTTTAGACCATATCATGGTCAAAACTAACTTTAATTCACTAACATTAGTACCTTTTTTTTTTTTTTTTTTTTTTTTTAACGTGTGGAAAGACTCATGTCTCGTCTATCCGGCCACGGGAAGCCGGACAGGTATGTGGGACTCGAACCGCACTAAAACCACACGGTGTCATTACCCAATCCGCATAATGCCGGGGCCGTGTGCTTCCTAATGCTCCACAGCCCCGGCGCGGCGGCCGCTATTTTGCAGCCCCATCCAGCTCCGGTACCCTCTCCAATGAGAGGGATAGGAGCGGCCCTCAGCCAGCCAGTCTGGCCCTAAAGGGGTAGACGTCTTGACACCAGCGACGTCTCAATTCGGAGGGCTGTCTGTCGAGCGAGACGGAATCCCGTTTCCGCCGCTCAACCAGCCCTCAGTTTGGCCTCTGTTAACCATAGGTAACAGAGGCCCACCAACTGTCGGCCGCAGAGGACAGGGAGAGCGGCGCACCTTATCACCGACACTCCTCTTCCCCTGCGGCCCCACCGATGCCGTGTCAAGCGCCACAGCCGCGCCTGGTCGCGGAGGACAGGGAGAACGGCGCACCTACTCACCGACACTCCTCTTCCCCCGCGACCCCTACCACGACTGTGAGTGCGGAGAGATTCCACCCCCCTCACCCACAGCCAGGCCTCATCCCAGTTTGTTATTTTAACGAGGTCATCTCCTCGGGGCCCTATCCACTGTTTTTTAACGAGGTTGTCCTCCTCGACGCCCACTAACTGGCCGTTTTTTTTTATGTGCTTCTCTGCACGAGGCCCGCTCTACAGATTTTTTAAAGAGGTGTTCTCCTCTATGTCAGGCAACTCCGAGGTGGGTGCTCTCCGAAACCCACCTGGAGCGCCTTCCGCCCGGTTCCTCTTGGCTTCACCGCGGGTGGCTAATCCGCGGCTACTGAGCCCCCCCATCGCGACAAGATGGGAACCAATCGGGGGGGACTAACATTAGTACCTAACTCAAGCATAACCGATCATAGAGCTGCCCTACTAACATTAAATCGTAAATTACCGAACATTTGTCAAACGCAAATTAAGACAAAATTAGATTACAAAAGACTCGAAGATTACTTATGCAACATAAATTTTGACCTAGTTTATAATACCGCTGATGTGAATACTTGTTTGTCGTACTTGATACAAACTGTTCAACAAGCTATAATAAGTAGCACAACAAAAACATATTTGAATAATAAATATCGAAACATAAAGCCATGGATAACACCAGGGCTCATTCGTTGTATGAGACATAGAGATAAATTACACAAACTAGCAAACAATAATCGGGAAGATCTTGTATTACAGTTATCCTATAAAAGATATCGTAATTTTTGCAATAAACTTCTTAGGAAAGTTAAGTGTATTTACGAAAAAAACGAACTATTAAAAGCCGGTGGCAACAATAGGCAAATATGGCAGACTATAAAACAAGTCACATATACTACAAAAAAGCATGAGTCATCTTCGAGTTTGTTACACGTGCACGCGTCACAGCTGACCTCTGCAAACATTGCAAATTCTTACTTTGTAAGTATAGGTAAAAAATTAGCAGAAAAAGTGAAAAGACAGTCACCTACATTGCCTTCAAGCCCAATACCCTGCTGCTCTCTCAATTCATTTGTGTTGCTAGACACGGATGAAGCCGAGGTGGAAGCAATTATTTCAAACTTGAGGGATAGCTGTGCCGCTGGATGGGATGACATATCTAATCATATTCTTAAACATTTAAAACACATCCTAGTCCGCCCATTAACACATATTTTTAAGAAATGCCTATCGGAGGGAATTTTTCCTAACTGTTTAAAAAAAGCCGTCGTAGTTCCTATTTATAAATCTGGTGACAAAGAGCAGGTTTCAAACTACAGACCTATTTCATTATTGCCCTCGATATCAAAGATTTTAGAGAAAATTATAAACGACAGGCTTGTGACTTATTTGGAAAAGTACAGTTTACTATCGGAAAGGCAGTTTGGTTTTAGGTCTAAGTTATCAACAGCGGATGCCGTTCACAGTCTAACCGACTATTTAGTAAAGGAACTCGATAGTGGCAGACAAACAATAGGAATATTCCTTGACCTTGCAAAAGCCTTCGACACTATTTCCATTCCCATTCTATTGCACAAGCTTGAAAACATTGGCATAAGAGGAAATGAGCTTAAACTGTTCGCAAACTATTTAGATGAACGCACCCAATGCGTCAAAATAGGCAATATTTATAGTTCTGACCTAAAAAATAGTTGTTTTGGAGTTCCCCAGGGAAGTATCTTAGGCCCGACCTTGTTTTTAATTTACATCAATGACCTGTGTAATTTAAATATAGAAGGAGGGAAAATAATTTCGTACGCCGACGATACAGCTCTTCTGTTCTCCGCTAACTCGGTTGAAGAAGTCTTTAAATATGCGCAACAGGGTTTTAATGCCGTAAACTATTGGCTTCAGCAACATATTCTTACTTTAAACACAGCCAAGACTAATTTCATTCAGTTTTCCATGCGTCATTTGCACTCATCACATTCTCACATAAAAATATATGCACATCACTGTACAAACCCTACAACTAACACGTGTTATTGCCCTGACATTTCTATCACGGACAGAACAAAATATTTGGGTATTGTTATAGACAATACTCTTTCTTTCAAGCATCATATTCAAATCTTAAATGGCAGAATTCGTAAGTTAATATTTGTTTTCAAAAAACTACGCTCTATCGCGGACTCAAAAATAATCAAGCAAGTTTATTTTGCTTTATGTCAGTCACTATTAACTTACTGTATTACGTCATGGGGTGGCATTGCTAAAAGTTCACTACTAACTATTGAGAGAGCACAGCGAGCCATTCTTAAGGTTTCTACACATCGCCCTTTCCTTTTCCCCACAGACCTTTTATATAAATCCTGTAAGGTACTAACAGTTAGGCAACTGTTTATAGTAAGCACAATCCTTAAACAGCACGCCGCACTGCCATTCAGCACTCAATTTACTAAGAAAAGACGGAAAGATATCGTTTGCTCAAATGAATTATGTCAAACAAAACACGCCTTCTCCTCACGATTTTTTCTATTCCTTGGTCCACTCCTCTACAAAAGACTTAATAAAAAACTAGGCTTTTATACGTTTACTTATACCGCAACTAAAAAAATACTACAACAAGCCCTATTAAATATGTCCTATGAAGAAACAGAGGAATTGCTAATAGTTTTAAAATAATATTATAGTTATAATATATTATTGTCTCAATATTGTATTATCTCATTATGTATAATTTAATTCTAAGTGTAATTGTTTATGGAGTTTCTAGTATTATTTAGTCTTATAACGCCTGAAATACAGGATGATTTTCATCCTAGCTCAGGCACCTTTAGTTCATATGTCCCTTAATGTATTTATAATGTATTGTAAAATGTGTTTATTATTTGAATAAAGAATTTATTATTATTATTATTATCAACAGCGCGCGTCAGTGTGCGCGCCGCGACGAGTGATCAGCTGCGTGTACGCATAATGTTGGATTCCGGAAGTACTTCTAATTTTATAACGAAACGCTTATGTAAACAACTCCAGTTGCCTACTAGAAATGTCACTACGACGATTAATGGATTGAATAAAAGCGTGTCAGTAGCTAACGAATGTTGCGACGTCACAATTGAATCACTTCATTCTAAATACAGTAAAACAATAACATGCATTATTATTTCGGAAATCACAAATCCATGGCCAAGTTTTCCAATCGATAAAAAGGCTATTAAAATTCCAAATTCCTTTTCATTGGCCGACCCCCAATTTTATATACCATCAAATATTGATATTTTAGTAGGCAATGGAATATTATGGGAATTCATTGAACCAGAACAAATAAAATTAAAATGTCAAAATATTATATTACAAAAATCAAAACTAGGCTGGTTCATTACGGGATCGATACTCGTTAATTCAATGATATATTGCAATTTTTCTGATTCTCAAGTACTCGCCGACCAATTGGCCAAGTTTTGGGAATTGGATTCTATACCAACGATGACAAATAAACAATTAGAGTGGTCTCCGGAGGAGATTGAATGTGAAAAATCATTTGTAAACAATACATCTCGCCTACCAAATGGCAGATTCATAGTTACAATCCCATTAAAGCATAGTCCAGATGTTTTAGGTGATTCTTATAAATTAGCTAAAACTAGATTTTTACAATTAGAAAAAAAACTACAAAAAAATATACAATTAAAAAATCAATATAAAAATTTCATCCAAGAATATATAGACTTGGGTCTTATGAGACTTTCAAAGAGTGAAAGCAGTGATCAGTTTGGGTATTTTGCTCCCCACCACGGTGTTGAACGCCCCACTAGTTCAACAACGTCTTTAAGGGTCGTTTTTGACTGTTCGATGAAATCGTCTTCAGGATATTCATTTAATGAGCTGCAAATGGTTGGCCCAGTGATACAGGATGATCTTTTTGCAATATTATTACGCTTTTGTCAACACAATATAATTATAACGGCTGACGTCACTAAAATGTATCGCCAAATCGAAATGAACGAGTCACAACGATGCCTACAACAAATATTATGGCGTAACGAGCCAAGCGAGCCTCTGAAGGCATATGAGTTGAACACGGTGACCTACGGCACTGCTTCGGCGCCGTTTTTAGCGATACGGTGTCTCAAGCAATTGGCCGACGAATGCAGTGAACCGCTGATTCAGGAGGTAATCTCTAGGGACTTCTACGTCGATGATTTAATCACCGGCGCTAGAAATGTCTCCCAAGCGCTTCATATTTATAAAAGGGTAACCGAACAACTTAGAGGTGGCTGCTTTCCTCTACGTAAGTGGTGTTCTAACGACATCAACGTACTCACTCAAATTAAACAACACGACAATATTTCAAACGACAGCTTCGATTTATGCCCAAATGATATTTCTAAAACATTAGGGATTCATTGGGATCATAAAACAGACAAAATTTGTTTTAGTATTAAATTAAAAACATGCAGTAAAATTACCAAAAGAAATATTTTGTCTACCATATCTCAACTCTTTGACCCATTGGGACTTGTCACCCCTGCCATATTGGAAGCAAAAATAACCCTACAAAAATTATGGCTATGCAAACTGTCTTGGGATGATGACGTCCCCGAGGCTACACGTAAAGCTTGGTATCAGTTCATCAATTCATTGTCTGAATTAAATAATTTAAGAATTCCAAGACACACAGTTTGTTCTAGCTATACTAATTTACAATTACATATTTTTACTGATGCTTCGGAAGAAGCATACGGAGCTTGCGCATATTTGCGATCCGTTAGTGACAACAACGACGTGGTCGTAAATTTATTATGTTCAAAAAATAAAGTTAGTCCTCTTAAACCACAAACAATTCCGCGGCTGGAACTTTGCGGTGCTCTATTAGGAGCCAGGCTAAGCGTAAAGATTCTAAAGTCGTTGCGACTAACAATCAACGATGTTTTTTATTGGACCGATTCGACCATTGTTTTGGGCTGGCTTGGCACCACCACTAATAAATTACAAACATTTGTACGCAATAGAATCGGAGAAATACAGTCCATTACAAATACCCGCTCTTGGAATTATGTTCCTACTCATTTTAATCCAGCTGACTATCTGACGCGTAAGACGAGTGCTGCGGTGTTAACTAGTTCTGAGCAGTGGTGGAATGGTCCACAATTTCTACAATCAAAAGAGTCATCGTGACCAAAACTTGATTTAAAAAACAACAATTCCTTGTTACCGGAATTGAAACAAGAAGCTACTTGCATGAGCATTCAGCCGTTTGAGTCCATATTTCCGTTTGAGCGTTTTTCAAGCTTCTCTCGAATGCAAAGGACTATGGCTTTCATATTAAGATTCATTTCGAACTTAAAAAATAAGGGTAATACAATCAAGGGTCCCCTGCAAGTGGCTAAACTGCAATTAGCTACCTACAAATTAATTAGTATATCTCAAAATCAGTCATTTCCTACTGAATACGAACAATTAAAATCAAATAAACCTCTAAAAACTAGTTCTCAAATATTATCGCTGAATCCATTTTACGATAACGATTTAAATTTAATAAGAGTAGGCGGCCGACTTCATAATTCACAATATAATTATAATAAAAAACACCCATTTCTTATACATAAAAATCATTTATTTTCTAAACTTTTATTCCTAAATGAACACAAAATTTTATTGCATACCGGACCACAACAGTTACTATACTCCACTCGTCAAAATTATTGGACGATTGGTGGACGGGATTTGGCTAGGTTTGTGTATCGAAACTGCACCACTTGTAGGCGTTATCGTGCCGATATAACAGTACCTATAATGGCCAACTTGCCCAAGGAAAGATTTTGTGCCGGTTATGTTTTTGAATTTTCTTCAGTCGACTATGCTGGACCTGTTATGATTGCAAACAAAGAAGGGCGAGGATGTCGACTGATTAAATCCTATATTTGTGTATTTGTTTGCTTTACCACGAAGGCCATACACTTAGAATTAGTGAGCGACATGTCCACTTCAAAATTTATTTTAGCCTTAAAACGGTTTATATCTCGCAGGGGTAAACCGTCGTACATTTATTGCGATAATGGTTCTAATTTTGTTGGTGCGAACAACGAGTTAAAGAAAATGATATTTGCTGATGGAGATAAAATTGTTAATATTTTTTCACTTTATTCCACCCTGGTCCCCCCACTTCGGTGGATTGCATGAAACTGGTGTTAAATCTACAAAAAACCACCTTAAACGTGCAATTGGGAATTTAAATTTAACATTTGAACAATTATACACAGCTCTGACACAAATTGAGGCGATCCTTAACTCACGCCCTCTTAGTCCAATATCATCTAATCCTGAAGATCTACTACCCCTCACTCCAGGCCATTTCCTAATTGGCAAGCCAATTACGTCATTACCAGAGCCAGATTTAGCCGAAGTGCCATTGAATCGCCTTGATCGATACCAAAAAATAGAGAAACTTCGACAACAATTTTGGTCGAGATGGCATCGTGAATATGTCTCAGAGCTTTAAATTCGCACTAAATGGAAGCAATCTCATGGTTCACTCTGCATAGGAGATCTCGTCCTCATTAAAAATGATCACCTGCCTCCCATGAAATGGCACCTGGGGCGAGTTGTAACCATTTATCCTGGAACCGATGGAGTCACCAGAGTCGCTGATATTAAAACGGCGTCTGGAACAATTAGACGTTCGTTTGCGAAAATCTGTCCTCTTCCCAAACTTGACCAGGATTGAAGCAATACTTCAATGAGGGGCGGCATGTCGACGCACCACATCGACATCAAGACACGCACACACGCACACATCTTGCATAGGCTCTGCGGCTACGGTTCTCCCGCACTCAACCTCGGACCTCCGTTGTGCATACATATTGCTGTATACCTATTTACTAGTTCTCATTTATCATATCATTAAACCGAGTTCAATCGAGTCATCTTCATCATTTCATCACCATACATCAAGCACTTCCTTAGGACGACTGCCAGCCCGAACAGTATCGTTGAGTTAGTATCCCATAACACAAGTCTCAAACTTACTTTGGAGCTAGCTCAATCTGTGTGGTTTGTCCGTATATATTTATTATTATTTATTACTGTTTTAGCTTCCACACAATCTTTGGGCTCGGGATCCTCCTTGACATGGTTTTGGCAATTCCGATGTCATCCATTCCACCCACTTGCCTACAGTTATTTTTTCTCAAAAATTACCATTTTTTGCAGGATTCACACATACAATTTGACTAGCGTAAAACCGTTTTGTCGAAGAAATAACAGTAAGAATTCTCATTTCAACCGTGTAACAAGTTACACAGCAGCCCAGTTATTTCCAATTAGAATGAAAATAGCGAAACGTGACCGCCGCGGCAGCTCGAGCCTTGAAGCTTTCACTCACATTTTTTTGCTTTCATTCAATATTGTTTCTATAACTGTCGAGGGCAGCTTCGCGTGGGCGAGATTGACATATTTATTGTTTATACATTCCACAGCAGCAGATGTGATTTAAATTTAAAAAAACTGGCGAAGTGTGAGTCGCTTTACCACACATACTAAGGGTACCCCATCACCGTACAATATTTAACTTCAAAAATTTCGTTTATTGTTTGGGACTCTAATATAAAAGTACGCTTAAAACCTCTTCCAAGCGAGTCTTAACCAAACTCTTTTATATGAACACTAATATTCTTAATTATCTGTGACTGACATGACTTTTATTATTAATTTTACATATTTTTTTCATTTAATTTATTTTTTTATTTACAAATGCTGTGAACATTTCTAGTCTCATTTTATAACGTTTAAAAAACGATATTAATAGGGTCCCGTTTTTACCCATTAGGGTACGGAACCCTAAAAGCAGCCCTGTGACGGACGGACTTCGGAGGCATCGTAATAGCATCTCGTTTTGCTCTTTCAGTACGGAACCCAAATAAAATAGCTTTTGTCGATTTTATTCAAATGTTAATTGTTTGGCGAATTTCTGAATAACAGACACTGTGCTATAATGTAGCAATGTACCTCTATAGCTAGATGTGGATGTGTGTTATGAACAAAATTTTCACGTTTAGGTACCGATTTATTTATTTTATTTTATTCGATTGATCAAATACACAGGGCATGTAAAGATATATTCATACCTATTTATTGAACCGAAGTTACAATCTATCAATTTAGTTTTACTTTCGCCTGAATGTAACTTAGAAGAAAAATTGGTACAAGTTTTATTGTACAACATGAATATGGCACAAATTGCTTATCTGTCTGTTGTATAACCCTGATTTGTTGTAATAATATTGCGTTTGCCATCATATGTCATAAAAAAAAATAATAGCCGTCATAAAGATTAATCTCTCGGTTTGAGGAACTTTTGAAATGAAGTTTTTAAGACACCAGACCTCATTCTATATTCAGGCCATCACATTGTAATATTTTTAATTTTACTAAAAAAAAAACAGTGAATTAAAACTCGTACTCAGAGTACCCACGCAAACTCTGCGTCGTTTGATCCAACAACCCGAATTACTTTCCTGAAACTAAGTAGTTTTCTCACTTCAAACAACACCTTCCAGAGGACATAAAGGCAATTACATTACGTTTAGTACGCAATAAGAAAACCTGCAACCCGCGACCTGTTTCGCTGGCCCTCGTTTGTTTTCTTTATCACTACCCTTTGACCCTCGGGTTTAAGTTGGCTAAGTCTATGTTTACCCCGTTATTTGCTCTGAGACGCGAAAATATTGAGTAATACACTCGTCAAATAGAACTTCTAAGAAGATTTTCTCGAGCTTATTTAATGTCGGTCTCACGTTTATTTTTATTGCTGTAATTATTTATTCTACAGCCACATATACTTAAATGGTACGGTTAGAGTTTAATTTAAAATATAAAAATAATCTGCTCTCATTACTACTTTAATTGAGTGACAGTTCGTGGTCAGTGAGTTGTTTACAAAACTTGCATAGATAACTTCAGAAGGTTCGGTTGGTTTGCTTGTGGCCAAAGCAGTAGCGAGCGAAACTAGCGAGCATCCAAACTTAACAAAAACACCTAGGCCACCGAGAATTAGTTAGATTCATTAGGTTTTAGCAAAAGGCTAAGTAATAATAATAGAAAACAGTTAAAACTCGTGTAAAATCGCAAATTTGACAAACAAAGTACCTACTTGATGATATACGAGTATATGTTTGGAATGATAGAAAGCCATTTGAAATATTTTCAAAGTAAAACAATTGCTAAATCTGTATTTTGTCAAGTGATTATTTGTAAAGTAATATTTTTACGAAATGAAATGTTTGTCAAATCATTACGTTCTATATTGTCATTTTAAAATAATACGAGTAATTTGTCATTTGTATTTTGTCAAATGTTAGTGAACCCTTCTATTCGGTCATTATGTGACACTGGCGAATTATATAGAATTTCATATATTACGAGTATCTATGCTATCGAGATGTTATATGTATGTGATGCAAATGTATTAAAAAAGATATAGCAAATGCTAGGTAATAAAAAGTATAAGAAGGTATATCGTAAACCTATTGTTTCTAAATCTCTGAATCAGAGATGTACGTGCAGGAAAATCCAACACTGAAAAAGAAATACGGGGTAAGTTCCGAATCGCATCGAATACGTTCACGCCTAAACTACGAATATACGCACACGGTTCATTGGGCAAGTCATTCAATGCATACAAAAAAGTCTATAAATGCGGGAACCGGAACACTTCTGGAATGGGTAGCGTGTATTCGGCGAGGATATAGGTAAGCTGACTCAAGTATGGTAATTTTCAAAGCACACTACCTGCTTGAAGTGAAGGAAAAATCATGTGGATAACCTGCACACTGGTGGATAGTGCATTAGTTTAAAAATAGAGAAGGCAATTTAAAACCAATCCATTATTTCCTGGCAACAATACTCATTGTGTGAGTTTCTTTACACGCAATGACACCGACAAGAGCCTAGGTCCTAGATATAAGAAAGAGAGCTAGATAAATCCGGCCAAGTTCGAGTTGGATTCGCGCTCCAAGGGCAAGTAAAAAATATTTTTTAAAGTTCTAACTACAAATTTATGGAGTATGGATTTTTCCTTCATTGTACTATATGACCTTGTTTCATATCCTGTAGATCTAGAATCATGAAAGAGGGTTTTAATTATTTGCAAGTTGCGGCATAAGCATCTGATTCTGTCGATTTAGAAGTTTGATTTTTCGCAACTTCAAGGGAGCACAGATTTCAATATGTAGTATTAAGTTAAATCGATACGTCCACTTCTTGCTGAGATTATGACAGCCCCTAATCCAGGTGCATACTTTGGAAAAAAGTAGGCACCCAGTTTATCCAGTATTCCACCTGTTGAGAAGTTTCTACCCAGAAGAGATCTTTCCTGGGTTGTCCGGAAGTCCCTTAACCGACTCCAGGCTCGTATTGGGAGATGTCGAATTACCAGAGTTTGGTGGGATTTCTCTACAGATAATTTTTGTGACCGCGGTGCCAATTATTTCGACCGAGACAGATAGAAAAGAAGAAGAGAAGGACGCTCTGTCGATTCACTCGTTCATTCCTGTTTTGGTCACAAGGCAACCTAACGAACCTATCCTTAACCCCCTGACTGCAGCCAAGATGTTTTTGTTATGGTGGGCTCCCGAGCAAAACCACTTAGTACCACCAGTAAATTGAACCGAGATCTCCGAAGTCACCAGAAGACTTGTGACACTGATGAAATCAAAAGTTAATCTAACAACCGAACACCGGACCATTCCCGCAATGGTTACAGCTGTCTCGAGTTTAAAAGTACACGTAACATTTAAGTTTGTTCCATCCCTTGTAATCTCACTGAATGGTCACGTACAGAAAACATCATGAAAAGAGGGTTTTCTGAATTTAGAGGTGGCAGCACTGTTAGTTGACACTGCTTGACAAATATCATCCATTCACAACAGCTTATCGCACTCTACGACACCCACGGCTCCGCTCGCACTAATATTGTTCCCTCAGGAACAGACCCTTTTTTCTGGATGAAAGGTAGCCTATATACGTATAGATATAGCTTATATACATATTTTTATCCCAGAAAACATGTATCTTAACTTTATGATGATCAGATCAGTAGTTACCGCATGAACAAATAAAAAAAAAACTCACTTTCACATTTATAATATTAGTTAGAATTAGGATACGAAATTTTTGACGAATCATATCAAAAGTTCGAAGGCAAGTTTTTTAGTAAACTTATTTTCTGTAAATGTACTTCCCTTCGGGTATACTTCGATGTTTTCATAGACAGGCCGTAACTTCGCAAGCTCGTGTTTGAGATATTCAGCCTGCGTCGTCAGGCTTAACTCAACCAAGTTCCACTCCATTCACGGCTGTAATGCGTTTTATTTTTCCACTCAACTACGTCGCACGTGTTATTTTCTCGGAAGATGAAGCCTGATAATCTGCTAGGACATCTTGTTGATTACAGAAGATCTAAGAACAAATTAAAACCTGCCCAACTGATTTTTTTTATAATCAGTTTGTAATGATATCTGAGTTGAGTAGTACTACACATGTATACTTTCAAATAGTTTAGAGTATGAAGTCTTCCCGCATGCGACTTACCTACTAAACTTAAGTATAGTTATACCATGCAAGTAAACTAAATTTTATAAAGCACTTTACTGATACACATCGAGTAGGTACGCCTGTAAATGTCTCTTGCTGATTTTTTGTCGAGGTCTACCAAAAAATCGTAGTTATGTTTCTTTTAAATACCAAGAGTTCTTTAATGAATGAACTGCTTACCTTCGGGTCTGGTTCGACGTTTTTCCAGACAAGCCGCAACTCCGCAAGCTCGTGTTAGAAATATTCAGCTTGCGTCGTCAAGCTTAACTCGACCTGGATTCTACTCCAGTCGAGGCTGTAATGCGTTTTATTTTAATACTGGACTACGTGGGTGTTACTTTCTCGGAACTTGTGGCCAGCATCTTATCTACTAAGATACCTTGCTGCCTACAGAATATTTTAGAAAAGCTTAGAGTTTCCCTAGCTTTCAGTTTATTTGTAATCGTGGTTCTTGAGCTAAGCACTATAACAATAGTGGAATAAGTTTTTCTTTTTTGTAAATATGTACTCTTTTGATTAAGTCTGAGGAGGAATCTTGCGGAGATAAATATGACCATTTTGACATAACATGTTTTTGTTATGCAAAAATATGTTACTAGTTTTCTCCCGCGACTTCGTACGCGTATGTACTTTTTTGATAAAACTGAAAATATAAAAAAAAATGCTACCTATTTAAAATAATAATCAGGTTAATCGACACCATGAGAATCGTGAAAAGAAGGTTACAGTCATTATATAGGAAAATCTTGGCGTATGCTTCGTTCACAATAGATTACTGATTTACCTACTACTCGCACTTCTGAATAGGACCATTTTATTGTCCAGAAAACTTAACCACAAACGGCTACCACATTTGTATGTGTAAGTCTTTTACTTGCAGTTGCATCTCGACCTTAATAAGGGTGCAGCAATTAGGAGCGACGCAGCAGCGGGTTGGGAGCTTCATTACAGCTCGCTCAGTGTATATAAGCGTGCTGCGGTTCACAAAAATGTAAGTAATGTGTCTTTACAGGTCTTACCTTTAAAATTGGCGTTTTTTACCGCTTGCGATTTTGTTCCTAATGATTATGATTTTCAGTTAAACAGTAACACCCTCCGTGGTCCAGTGTTTAAGGGCCCATACTACCTCACACTGCTTTGCATGATTGACTGTTATATCAATAATAATTAAATACTCAAGTTGAAATAAAAATGCAGCAATGTTCAGGACTAACTCTGGTAACTATATGACTCAAAAACACGACTGCGTTAAATTTTCTCGATAGAAAAAAATTGCAAAGTTGCCTCCAAATCACGTCTAATTTACTCGGTATATAGCATTATTCACCAAATACATTAAAATTAACCTTGAAACTTTTGATTATTATTGCATTACAGATAAAGCAGCCATCATATGTTTTTCTTTTTCGAATAACCCTTGAATATTCCTAAAAAACGAAAATATCCAAAGTAGCCAACGCGTTTAGACCATTCGCGTTTGTATCGCCACGCCGTCTGGCATATGTCGGGCTCTTAAGGCGTGTTGACCCGGAGGTCGTGGGTTCGATTCCCACCGGAAGCATACTTTGTTTAGTTGTTTCCAGTTTGGTTAGGACATTGCAGGCTTGAATAACCTGATTGTCTGATAATAAAGATGATTCCGTGGTTCGGAAGGCACGTTAAGCCGATGGTCCCGGCTGCCATTTGGTAGTCGTTAAAGGAACCACGTCAAACGCCGAGAGGCGGTTCCGAAGATCTCTGACACCAGGGTGTGCATGGTCGATTGACCGTGACACCTACTCGAAATGATGATGAGTTAAACAGTCATTTTTATTATTTATACTTGAAACTGGACTATATTATTAACATCCTGCATGCATATTTTTTTTATTTTTCTTCATTAATTACTGAAAAGTTGCTCATGAAAAGGACTCGTTTCGTGTTTACAAAAAATATGAAAGTCTTGAAAGTAAAATCTCATATGATACGAGTATCCGAGAGATACGAGATCCTATCTATGCCGACGTTGTTTCCGACATTTTTCTTCATTGGGCATTTCATGACTGAGTAAATGGGCCGTGTTAGAACTTTTTAAAACTCATATTGGACTAATAAGATATTCCGATAAATTAAGAACCTCTTCCCTTTTTGTAATTGGGTAAATACCTTTACGCTATGTTGATGTCGGTGCGAACAAAACTAATCAATCAATCAAATCTGTAATCAAGTGGAATCGCTTGGGCAATTCTGTTATTTGCTTTAATAAATCGCTACGCACTTCGCCTCGAATTTAGGAGAGAATAGTCTGTGGAGTGCTTTATCGCGAATGTTGCCGATTGTTGCGCTAAACGATTTCAACCTGCAGCGGAAATCGTAATATTATAACGATCGTTACGATACACCGTATTAAAAACTAACGCATCGCTTCTCTTTCTCGCAATATAGATTATACTGTGGTAAGAGTGAAATGCACATAAAAATCTAATCTCTTTCTAAATCGGCCGTATATATATCGTACTACTTAACGAATTTGTCGGTAAGGCACTAAGTACCTTACCTACCGATTGTGAAATAAAAATATATTTCCACCGCGAATTGTACTATCATAGGGAATCACAGTAACATAATTATATTCAATTACCAACAGCAAAATTGTTTTCAGTTAACCCTGTTTACTTAAAATATATATGTAAATTTTTTGCAAGTCCACGAACCGTGGACTTAAATCTTCTAGATATTACTTAACGATTAAATTCGCCACGTTGACAGATACTTTCGACTGTTTTTTATCCGAAGTGACATTGACACGTCGGCGGCCTTTTTACACACTACAGGCATCGCGTAAAGGTTTTTGTATTAATAGCGGCATATTGTTGGGCAACCTGTAGGTGTGAATATGTCGCCACTTAGCGATCGAAATCGGTTGATAAGTTAACGTATATGTACAGACTTCCGCTGCTGAATTTACTTTTGAACCTTGATTTAAAGATCTTGTATGTCATTTGTAGTATTTCTTTTTTGTTAATTTTAGGTCTATATCGGTTTCAATTGAACTGTGGTTTAAGAACTTTATTCATTCTCACAAAGAAATATTACATTTCACTTACTGAGAATAATACATATACTTTAATAATGTTCTAACATAAACTGCTATTAAAGATTCCTTATTAATCAAACGTGAAACTGTACATAACATTTACGATGTACATGTTATGTATATCGTAAATGTTATGCAGATACATAACATAACATTTACAATGTACATATATATGATGATAACACTGAAATTGAACACTTTATGTATAATAAATACAGTTTTAACTGTAGTATGTGCTGTAGTGTCAGTGAAATCGCACTAGCAATGATGTTAATTTATTTAATGCATCGCTACACACACACTTCTCAAGTTGCCACGAGTTTAGTAGAAGATAGCGCTATCGAGTGTAATACCGCGACTTGATGGTTGTTGACTGTTGTGGTAAACGAATTTAAACTTTATTTACTTTTGAAGCCTTTTTTTACAGATCTTGTCATGTATAGTCATATTCTTTTTATGTACTAAAAACAGGTCATTCACGTGCTATTTCGTCGGAATTGACATATATTTTTGTTAATTTTAGGTCTATTACAATTACAACTGAATATTATAATCGAAACTTGTACTCCATAGTTGCCAAAGATACATGTACAGATAAAATAAATTAAATAATTTGATAACACTTTAGTCGTATATTTTGTACACTTTGTAGCAGTAGTGTCGATGCGCACAAAAGTAATCAAGGTGCTGAGCCGTAATCAAGTAAAATCGCTCTGGCAATTCTGTTAATTGCTTTAATGAATCGCCCCACACTTCGCAAGGTGGCGGCGTAAGTGAGAGCGGTGTTAAGTGTTATAACACGATTGTTGGTGATGGTTGCGCTGAATGAAATCAAACAACATTTTTTTATATCTGTCCATGCACCTACAGTGATGTTATAGACTATGTCTTCTTTCAATTACTATTTTTATCAATGTGTTTTTATGGATATTCAATTGTTTTCAAGCTAAAGAATCTTCTACTCTTATGTAAAACAGGTAATTACATTTCCTAATTTTGCAACCAATTCAAAAAGAAACTGGACGGAAAACCAAAAAGTAATAGAACAGTTGACCAATAGGGAAGTTTGGAAGCCACTGCACCTGCACGGTCATAAAACTTATGAACATAGTTATAATATGTAGGTATTGATTAAGTCAATTGCCTAAATGAATCGCTATGTGTAGGTACCTCATCATCATCATCATCAGGTCCTTTTTAGTCTCCACTACAGGAGCACGACCCTCTCTGTACTACTAGGGCCATACTTGGCCAGAGCAGCCAGAGGACTTGGTCTACACTCTCCACGCTGGCCAGACGGGTTGGAGAGGTCTCTTAGATGTTTATAAGTTTTGTTTAGCTTGTATTTCCTAAGTCGCCTTCTACGACATCCACGGGAAGACTTGGAGTGGTCCTATTCTACTCTGCCGGATACCACACGGCTAAACGTATATTGTGATCATTATCTACGAGTAGATACTCGTAGATAATGATCTCAAGTCGAAGCGAGCGAGAGCGGTTTTAAGTGTCATTACGCGAAGTGCAACTGTTTCTGAATTTTAACTTAAACGGATTGAAGACGAGTTTGTATTCAGTTTGATTGTAAGGGCGTTGATTGTTAACAAAACATTTTCCAAAAAATAATTTCCTTATGTATATCTAAATTGTAGTAGGTACATAAAAACAGATGAAAGAAAAGAGATGAAACATAATATACAAAGACCTTCAGGCGAAAAAGTTACCATTAATGTTGAAAACAGTCTTTCGGCGTTTCTTCACTCGTGGTAATTTCCGAATCGCTAGTAGCGTTTCAATAATTAAGATGTGATATGACATTAAAAAAAGGCCTGTAAAGGCGTATTCTCTGAGCAATCGGTTTGTTATTTTGAAACTTCTACTCTGAATACATTTCATTGGTTGAGCGGTTGTAAACCGTTGATGGAACGGGTTCGATGCAGCGACCGGCTATGTAGTGTATGAATGTAGTGGCTATATTGTACACTAGACCCGGTTCCATTACAACCGCCTCGGCAGGCATAAATTATATCTCAATCTATTGACTTGCAAAGCGGAGTCGTCCTAACTTTGCATAGCGTCCGAATTCCGACGTCATTCCTATTTGCTTATCATTTTCATTCCCTGCTGTGCTGGTGTTCCCCGGAATTATTTAAAATGCATGAATCTCGCGTGAAAAAGTTAACTGTTAATATCTACATGAATAATTTTGCAGCGCAAGTACACTAAACTTTAATATTCCAAAACTTTGTGCATTAGAATTCAAAACTTCAGTGAATATATTTTTAAACGGGTTTTTTGCATGCAAAATGCAATTCTTATATACTCTTATTACATAAAGATATAAGATATGATGAACAAACGCAAAATCAAGTTGCTGGTTAGAGTTGTTGCCCGAGTGGAATTTTTCACGATATCTTATAACTTGTTATTCAGTGAATATATTTTCGTTTTGATCTTGTAAAACGCGTTTAAAATGAATTACTCAATACGGTTTTATCGCGTTTATAAAAACTTTAAAGGTGTAATAATCCTTATCCTTACTAATATTATAAATGCGAAAGTGAGTTTGTTTGTTTGTTTGTTTATTTGTTTGTTTGTTTGTTACGCTTTCACGCCGTAACTGCTGATCCGATCAACATGAAATTTTGCATACAAGTTCTCTGGAGTGCGGAGAAGGACATAGGCTACCTTTTATCCCGGGAAAAAGTACTGTTCCCGAGGGATCGATATTGACGCGGGCGGAGCCGCGGGCGAAAGCTAGTAATATAATAAACTAAATTATTGATTTTAATGTGTAACAATCGCGTGAAAACATCTTGTAAAACACTGTTTAAAATTGGAATCGTTTTTATAAATATAAATAAAAAAACACTCCAATACTTTTTCATTACAGTATGGCGACTTTGTAGCAAACGCGTAAAAAGCTCGTAGCTATAAGATCGTTTACCCCAGAAGTTTATAGCAAGTTGTAGCAACGTAGAATATTGCTTGTCAACATGGTTCTGACTTTAATTGCAAACTTGTTACATCTCGCTCGCTGGTCAGTTCCGAGTTCCCGACACATCCCGCCGCTTCGGGACTAAATTATATCTCAATTCATTGACTTGCCAAGCGGATTTATTCTAACTTTTCCTATCATCTAAAATCCAAAGATATTCTTTTTTTACATATTAATCCCGAAATATTATCATAAACATTTTATTCTTTTTTCATTGCAATGAATTAATAGGCTAGTTTCCAGGCTCAAAATTTAAATAAAAAGTAAGAAAAAATACGTAATAAGAAAAATTGAATACGTATTTTTTCTTGTGTTAATTATCAGAGATCGGAATAGGTAGATTGATTTGGGGTCAATAAACTGACACGTATATATTAATATGGACATGCCTCCGGGATTCCGGGATTTTAAGATTTTTAATTTTTTTTTCGCGATTTTTAAATCGTTACGGATAGGATGAAGAATATATCATTACTAATTTTTCGCTCCGTCTTCGCATGGGTACAAATTGTAATCGTAAGCACTTGTGCGCGTCCGCAACTCCGTCCGCTCACGTCACACGCAGCCGATTACTTCGGGTCATAGAGTGCATTTCTTACTTTTTGTGTTGTGAAAACGTGATTTATCCCTGGCTTATGGACTGATTTCTGGATCTTCTTCACAAAAATATTGATATAAATAGTAACTTTTTTTAATTTATTTATTAAAGCTAAAACTGCAAGTAGTCGATAGCAAACATTAAACAAATGATCTACTACACTAGTCATACGGTAACTTGTGATTGGACGAAAAATTCACATTCCTTTTCCAAAAAAATCATTATGTATGTAAATCAATTAAAAATGTCTCTCTAGCTTTCTATACATTTCAAATATACTGGTGTAAAAAAAAATACATTAAATATATTTAATTCAATCCCGTAAGTATTGAAACGAATCCTGGAGAAAAGGCTTATCCATGTTATGTATGACAGTGACAGTTCATGATGCAAGTACATAAAATCAATCTACCTATTCCGACCACTGTTAATTATACAATACATGTATCGTTGAGTTAGTATCCCATAACACAAGTCTCGAACTTACTTTGGGGCTAGCTCGATCTGTGTGATTTGTCCGTATATATTTATTTATTTATTTATTTATGATACAGATAAAGCGCATTAAAATTTATTAGTAGGGGATCGTGCCGTCATAGTTTGCTAAAATGTATAGTGAAACAAACTATGCCTATGTTATTAAAGAAATATAGTCTGTTCTAGCATTTTATCATTTTAGTTAATATTTGTACCGCAGTATTAAAATGGAACTGGGCGAAGCATGTCAGCAGAATGCATCACGATAGATGGGATAGCAACAGAGTGGTCGCTTGTAGATGGTCATCGTCGCCGCGGTAAGCCGAGAAAACGCTGGAAAGACAACCTAGACGCTTTTCTCAGAAACTGGTCAGAAGTAACATCTGACAGAGATAAGGGGAAGAAGATGGGAGAGACCTTTGCCCAGCAGTGGGACAATATAGGTTAATCAAAAAAAATTGTACCGCTTCTGGACGAAATAAGAATTTATAAAATTATATCAGTCATAAACTTTGATGATCTTGCTCACAGCTTGCTACCTTAGATGTTATCAGCAAGTTGTAGCAACATATAAGCTTGTTCCCCAACATGGTTCTTACGTTAATAGCAAACTGTATACATCTCGCCGACTAGTTAGTTCCAACACAGCCGCGTCTTTGAGAATAAATGATATCTCAATCCATTGACATGCAAATCGGAGTCGTGCTTACTTTACATAGCGTCCGAATTACGGCGATATTCCTCTTTGTTTATAATTTTCATTCACTGCCAGCGCTGCCGTTCACCGAAATTCTTAATATTGCATTAACCTAGCGTGAATCAGTCTTACTAGTATCATCATCATCAGGTCTTTTTAGTCTACACTGCAGGATCATGACCCTCTCTGTACTACCGGTGCCATACCTGACAGCCAGAGCAGACAGAGGATACTGGTATACTCAACGTAAATTTTTTTAGACCGCTATTGCAGATAAATTATTTTTTTTATGTTTTAAAACTGTTACAATGTAATTTAAATTCTGTGAATATAATAAATTTTGTGTCTAATTTTGCGATACTTTATTTTGTATTTAATTTTGTTTTAGAAATAAACTACTTGACCAAATTGTTCAGATAAGATAAGATAAGATAAGACAAGTAAGGAGTACCCGAAACCGGCGGTTTTATGAAAAGAGTGGTAGATGTAGATGAAGCGAACGAAGTTTGTAAGGATCATAGTTATTGGAGATCCATTATTTGTTGTTTGTTTTTCGTGTGTGTAAGTGGCCATTGAAGACCCAAAGTCTCTGCCTACTCCCGTGGGAAAGCAGCGTGATAATATGTATTAAACTACTTCGAATATCCTTTTTCCCAAAACTGAGAAAAGTTTATAATGCGGCTGAAACTTTTGTCTTCGTAGTAGATATTTTTTCCTCTCTGGTAATAGTAACACAGATGTAAGCAAATCGATTACTTGCAGCATGTCCTCAATGCTTTTAACGGACTTGTAGCAGTCTCATAGGAGTCTTATTTGGTGTGTACTCCTGAACGTTTGGTAAGCAATGGCAAAAAATGGTAACGTAATAACATCACATTGCTTTTAAAGTTTATAAAACTAAAATTTCACATGCTACGAGAATGTATATGTACATTTTAATAGGTTCTTACAAGAGGATCGTACGTACACGGTTAGCGGCAGCGCTTCGAGATCAGTCTCGTAGCACTATCGTAGCCTTTCACATTCGTAGCTTATTGTAGCACATACTGCTGTACTGTAGCTGTAGGAGTACTAGTACTTATTCTGGCTATAGCAAAGTATACGAGTTGTAGCAATTATAATACAATAAAATATTGGTTAAATACAACAATTTATATTGTAGTCTTTTTTTTTTAGCCCGCAATGAGGCTGTATGTTGATACTCGTATTTGTCTGTGTATTTATCCGTTCGGATAAAGAATCTTCAAATAGTTAACCGCCCCAGGAAAATAATATATAGTTTTATTATGGGTTTTAAGCACTCTCAATGCTATTCTGACAAACTCTTATAAATAAAGAAATAAGATTTCTGCCCGCGTAGATGTTTTTTACTATTTCTTATTTCATTGTTTAAGAAAAATAATAGTTAATTTCAAATAATTATTTATTAAATATTAAATGTTTGATTTCATTGCGTAATATTTAATAACTAAATAGTTATTTCACAATAAACGTTTATAAAACGTTTATAACCAGCTGTAATCTTTTGATTTCGTTGGCTTTTTTCACAGCTCTAAGGGACAGTATACAAATAGTCGGACAATCATGTGATCCTATAAGGATTCCGTTTTTTCCTTTTAAGGTACGGAACCCTAAAAAGTGAGACGGAGTCTGCATATGACGACGTACAGACGGCTGCATATAAATCTGTCCCCTCTCAGTAGTGACACTATACCGAGAGGGAGTCAGATTCCCCTGCAGCCGTCTGTACATGTTCAAAGTGTGGCAGGGACGGCGCTGCAACCCGGCCGTATAAGGGGAATATTGTTCTGTGAGCCGCACCGATATCAATGGCGACGAGAGCAACCCCAGTTGTTCGTAATACCGCAAGCGCGCACGAATTTTTAACCTATTGAGCGCCATTGATCACTTTAGTTGCAAAACGGTCACGTGACTGAGACGCCAGTGACAACTAAAGTTATTACAATTTGTAGTAGCTTGGCGTCGGGCGTGAAGTAACGAAAACAAGCGCCGGCGTACAAAAGGTTATAGGAGGCGCCATTGACTAGAGCACTGCAAACTCTAAACAATGTTGCAAGGCGCATAGATACTCGTATGTGCGGGTGCTCTGTCTCTGACAGAGACAGAGCATCCTTGTTTAGAGTTTGCAGTGCTCTAGTGAATGACTCTCTGATAGTTGTATGTATTATAATGTACGCAATTGTACTAATAGGGTATACCTGTTATTAAAGTGTATAAGCAAATTAATAATAATAATCTTCCATGATGATCTGGGAGAAAAGAAAAAACGTAGAATGTGCCAGCTGCTTCGGTTACCGCGCAGACCGTAGAAACCGGTCAAGGGAATGGGCGAAAATCTAAAGAACTAAGAAATGACAATAGGCAATGCGGCTAGCAACCCATCACAATTTTGATTCTGTTTTCCAACTTTACCGCCCACCAATACGCTAAACGTGGCCTTTCGGTCGTATGACTTAAGGACCTATTGACTTACCCCGTAAGGGATAAAGACGTGATCATCATCTCATCATCTCAGCCGCAAGAAGTCCACTGCTGGACATAGGCCTCCCCCAAGGATTTCCAATATGACCGGTTGGAAGCGGCCTGCATCCAGCGTCTTCCTGCGACCTTGGTTAGGTCGTCCGACCACCTTGTCGGTGGGTGTCCAACGCTGCGCTTGCCGGTACGTGGTCGCCATTCGAGCACCTTTCTGCCCCATCGGCCATCGGTTCTTCGAGCTATGTGCCCCGCCCACTGCCACTTCAAAGAGCTAATCCGCTGAGCTATGTCGGTGACCTTTGTTCTTCTACGGATCTCTTCGTTTCTGATTCGATCTCGCAGAGAAACACCGAGCATAGCCCTCTCCATAGCTCTTTGAGCGACCTTGAGCTTTCTTATGAGGCCCATAGTAAACGACCACGTTTCGGACCCGTAAGTCATCACTGGCAACACACATTGGTCGAATACTTTCGACTTGAGGCACTGAGGTATTTTGGACGAGAAGACACTTCGGAGCTTCCCGAACGCTGCCCAGCCGAGTCGGATTCGTCGAAAGACCTCATCCTTGAAGCTGGAACTTCCAACCTGGATCAATTGACCCAGATAGATATATTGGTCAACAGCTTCAAGTATGGAGCTCCCAACAAGCACTGGAGAAGGCGCAACATGGACATTCGACATTATTTTCGTCTTGTCCATGTTCATTTTAAGGCCCACTTGTTGGGAAACTTCATTGAGGTCATTGAGCATGGCACTCAGATCCTCCAGCGACTCCGCCATTATAACAATATCATCGGCAAATCGAAGGTGAGTGATATACTCATAAAGACGTGATAATATGTATGTATGTATAAACAAATAAACAACAGTTCATCATAATGTACGATTGATGAATTATGTTCCTGAAGCTCCTATAAAGTTTGTAGTAGTCAACTTATTGCAAGCACGAAGTGAAGTGAAAATATCAAGGAATATTATGAACGAGCTACTTAGGAATAGTTCGACGTCAATTCGTAGCAACATTGAAGCAAGGTTATTGCATACTGTAAGTTTTTCCACTCTTATTTATTGACGAACTAGCTTTCGCCCGCAGCTTCGCTCGCTTCAAAGTTGTTCCCTCTGGAACAGTACTTTTCCCGGGATTAAATGTAGCCTATGTTCTTCTCCGTATTCCAGAGAACTAGTTAATGCTACATTTAAAAGGTTAATAAGGTTGTTAAATCTTTTCAATGATAACTACTTATAAATCGATGAACACCCGCTGCAAGCACAAATAAGTGTCACATTCCGTGTGCAAGCGAGAGCGCGGAACAAGCGATAGAGATGCACGACACGATCGGCCTAAGCGTTCGGCTTGCAACGCATGCATTTCTCTTCCACCATTATCACGTACAATTTTCGTCTGTAAACCGACTTTAAAGACAGCCAGTCACATTTTCCGCACATTCTTCTTGATATTTCTTTCATAAGAACCTTCTCCTGAGGAAAACGAACACGACAAAAAAGAATTAACCGAATCGGTCCAGCCGTTCACACGTGATACCGTGACCAACGGCAATAGGTATTAATTTTTATATATAGTTATGAAGATAAAACAGCAGTCTCACTATTTTTACTGCATTTCACAGAACACAATACAAACAAGACCTTGTGACAATTTCTCGTTACCCCGACTTACTCGAATGCCACCTGAAGCGAGTAGGTATGCTGATTAAATATTTAGCCTGCATTCTTTCACTTCACTGTTTTGCAAAAATAATTGATGTTTAGTTAACATAACTCCTCTAGGTTAAAAAGATAGCTAAGGGATGATTACAATTGATGTCCGCTCATAGCGATTTTGCTAATGTTTTCGCGATTGCTACACATTTATTTAAATTATATAGATAGATAATATATTTATTCACCATCGAAAACACACAATTCACATTGACATAATATATAGTTACATGCAGTTTAGAAACATTTAAGGAACTTATATAATTATATATAGAAAACAAACAATAAAAATGGTATACTTTTATTAAATTAAGAAATAAAATATGGTAAAAAAAATCGAGTTGAATACGAATTTATCAATGTAGCATTGTGAATGCAAGATAAACACTTTAAGAAATATAATTAAAATAGATATGTATTTAAAACACTCAATACGGTTTTATCGCATTCATTACATTATTTTTATAACTAACGTTTCGAAAACTTTACAATTCATATTTGCAAACTATGTTGACAAATGTCAAGTTAAATATTTAAAGATTGCCTTATGCATAGATTTAAAAAAAATTGCGTCTCTCTTATGACACTGAAATAGTTCGGACGAAAAGACAGAACGGAGATTTCCAAACGCAAAAAAAAACAAAGATAAAATTACTTATGGGCTAGGTATAAGTAATTTTATCTTTGTTTTTTTTTTAGTCTATACGCACTTTAAAGATACATATTTATATTTTTACAGATCCTAAAGCTTTATATATTTTTCTTAGATACTTATAATAAATCCCTAACAAAAACATATTACCTTCATGCTTGCGAGAGAGACTCGTATTTTATTCTACACTTTTTTATGCCTTTTTCAGTGTAAATCCACGTTACGGCCTGTAAGGCTGTAATCGAGTCGTATCTCATGAATGTCGATGAATGAGACTGGAGGTGTATGGGTTGCGGACCTCATTCACATTTATTTTCTATTCATTGAACGCATAAAAAATCGTGGAGTGATTTCCCAGTGGATCTCTAACAGTTCTTAAATAAAAACATTAAAAAAATCCAGTTGTTACATTATTGTTAATAAGGAATTCAATGGTTTAGTGTTTATGTACTCTCACTTTCTCTCATCTGAACGTTTATCCAGGTTGCATCATCGGCTGTGGTGTGTCAGAGCCCGGGGTTCGCTATTATGATAACATGTGAGTAATTCATCTCTTTACCTATGAAATCGTACTCATGTTAGTACGATTTATGATTACTACTTATTTGGAATTGTACGTTCTCATTTAAGTAAACAATGTATTGTTCTTATGAGAAATAAATGCTTTAAACCTAACCTAAATTATCCACAAAAACGACGTCATAAAGTCAAAAAGAATTTATTCACACGACATTGTCAAATTTAATTAATACTAAATATATACACTGATCACAGTAAATTATGATTTCTACTTGCAAATACGGTTGCGAATCCTATTTCAGAAAATCACTCTCACGTTCATTTACGAGTGCTCCCATTCCTCGAAAGTCGAAAATAAGAGTGAATTGTGGGCATGTCAAGGTTTACATACTAGACGTTTAGCGACGTGCGATGGGAAGAGAATTGACTTGCAAAGCAGCTTCCGACTTGGTCTCGCGGGCCAGCCCGGCGGTCGTGTTATTGTTGCGTTGCCAGATTTTGCTGCGTCTGACATCATGAGTAGTGATGTGCCGCTCGGTTCGGAAATTTATCCCTAAAAATGCTTAGTTATTTTTCTAATACGTAGTCTCTAGAGACGTATCTCTAGTACGAGGAATATTGAGAAATTCTCGAGAATATATTGGAAATTTCCCGACAATTTTCGAGAGAAGGAATTTCTGAGAACAAAATTTTTTCTGCGGCACATTGATAGTCATGAGGAACCAACTTTGTTTTGATTTGCCTTTTTACGTACCTATGTGGTTTAATTCCGGTACATTTGCTTTTAATTACAAGCTGCCTCTAAAACTTGCAAAAGTTTATCTTACCCGGATACACAACTAATGTATATCTAATTTTGTGTCCATTTCAATCCAATACACATCTCTACCACAATCTATAGAGTCTTATACAATGTGATTCAGTAGCTATATGAAATGAAGAAGGAATTGAGAGGTTGCTCTACTTATTTGTTCTTACTGAGTGTGTTAACTTTGCTTTTGCTTTTCGTTTGTACAAGTGGCCAACATTAGTGTCAGATTTTATAGCTCCTGCAGGCATCTAACTTACATGTAGCTTATCGACTGCGTTCAAATGATGACAGCCAGGACTCGGAAAGGAGCTTGAGATTGTTTTTTTACCACTTCTGGTCACCTATCCCAGTAGGGATCACGCCCGGGGCTTTTTACATGAGTAAACACGTCAACTGGAGGAATCAAAATTAGAGTAAGATTTTTAGAGTTGCCTTAACACATCCAACTTACTTGTCTAAACTGACGTACTCGTATGACGTCATAAAAATAAGCAGTTATCAAATTAAGGTACGTACGTACAGAACCAATACCTAATTCATAAAGCAGACAGATTAATTGATAACAGCATTCAGGGCCTAGTACAAGGTCAATCAGCAGAGCAAATGAACTAGATATATAGAGCTAGCACAATGTTCATGTACGAACAAATAGAATAACACAAACAAACCAGACTAATCATATTATTGCATCGCGAATAAGCGCGATAGTAGGAGTTTTTCATCCGGCGGGAAAACTACTAGTTAGTTGACCGCAGGCGCGATCCCAGTACATCAGATGTATTCTGTAGGTACTACAGTCAGGGACAGATATACATGACCAGGCCGTCGACCTATATTTTGAAATATCTCTTAACCTATGAATAATAATAAAATGAAAATGTATATTAAGAAAGACTTCATTAAAATATTTCGGTATATACGTTTTCATGTTATTATTATTTATAGTTTAAGGTTTTTTTTTTAGTATGAATATAGTTAGTTAGGTTTATTTATAAGTAGTTTTTAAAATAGTTTATATTAAGAAATTATAAATAGTATTGTTATTCATAAAAATATCTTAGACTTATATGCAAATAGTTATTATGTGTGAAGATTTTTAATTTAACTGGCAGAACAAAAGTTAAGAAAACTTGCATATGACAAAATTTTTCAACCTACTTTAAACACATAACGAAACATATTTTCTTATTGTGTAGTAAATACTGCAACAATGCTGGTTGGTATGAATGGTTTAAGAGATAATTCAAGATATAGGTAGAGGGTCTGGCCAGGTATCTTGTCCCTGTCTGTACCTATCTATTTTGTCAATAGATACTCTGTGATCTTAAATCAGATAGGTATATGGTACGAGTATATGTTTGTACCCTCTAAGAGAATTTCAAATGTCTATAACATAAAATCCTATAGAAGAGACATGCGGCACAATATAAAAAAGCTACCCAAATTGTAACACGGCTATTATTCGCGGTGCACTTGACATAATGGTGCGTATTCTTATTTGCTATTTTTCTTTTTGTTTTAATAAAGTTTCTAAATCACTTGTTGTCTTCTAGACAAAACATGGGATGCGTGGAGTCACAATTAGCCAAGATTGTTTATAATAGTGCAACTAGTGCAAGTCTCCATGTAATCAATCGCCATTTTGATGGAATTCCCTTGTTTAATTTTGCCAGCTATCGTTCCAAAGTCCCATAAATAAATAGCCACATCTACGTCTTTTTTGTACGAACTGGTGAATAATTCCACTCGCCCTTTTACCAACGTTTTTTCACTGTCCGCTGAACTAAATGGGAACCGAGATTTTGAACAATTCGCTCGTTTTATCTCGACTGATTTATTCCTTTATGTTTTTATTCTAGCCTTTTAGCTAAATTCTATAGTATAATTTATAAAATTTCTATTTGGGATGTATTGTGACAGATTCAGTTTTTCCTCGGAAAAGTTTGGGTTACTTCGAAAAAAATTAAAAAAATATATATTAATTAATTAAAACTTTTAAATAAAACTGTTTCCGACGTAATGATAGTAGAACCGACATTTCATTGTTATTTCTGAACAGCATTTTAATATTTTACGGAATTAAGACGCCTATTTTTTAAATCTATGAGTAATTATATTTGCTATAGACGCTTTGATCCCCATAAGATATGTATCAGGTAGGTACGAAGATGTATTTACCTTAATATTATAAATTATAAAAGCTTTGTAGGAGCCTAATGTACACTTATTTAAGTCTTCTATAAGCAGGCATTTAAATTTTATAGACTCGAATATTTCACGACATTGTGAGTACTTTCGTGGTAAAATGGATTGACCATTAAAAGTACATTCTGAAAATGGTGAAAATGAAATTTTCACGTCAAGCGGATACTCCTGTCATTATGCTACCCAAATGGTCGAGTAATATTTCGATTCGGAGGCGGAGATCGTTCCATCAAATCCTCATTAGAATGTAATCAATATACAGACCACCGGCCGCCTTCTCATACAATTTAAAACTAACAAATCATTCAAGTTGCTTATGATATTTTGATGTTTAAGTAGAACTTTAATTTTATATTTATTGCCACGTTTTCGTGATAAATAATTAATTATATATAATAATATTACTATATATAATTAACAACATTAGTAAATTATTCATATTATAATTAATAATAAATAAATAAATAAATAAATATATATATATTTGGACAAATCACAAAGATTGAGCTAGCCCCAAAGTAAGTTCGAGACTTGTGTTATGGGATACTAACTCAACGATACTATATTATATAACAAATATATATATAGATACACATCCAAGACCCAGGCCAATCTGATAAAGATCATTTTCCATCTTGACCTGGCCGGGGATCGAACTCGGTCACTCCGTGTCGCAGGCTGGCGTGTTGACCGCTGCGCCACGGAGCTAGTCATTATAATATAATAATGTTCAGTGAAAAATTAAGTTTAATGTAATTGTAAGTGTAGTGTTTTACTGAAATTACAATGGATGTATCTAGAATGTGTTGCGGCCACTGGCAACACTGGACGTTGCTGTGCGAGGCCTCGGATATACATACAAAGACCTCTGGCTTAGCCATCGGCACACGGCATGAAACCATTTCGTCTCTTTTATATTTTGTGAATTCTTAATACATCTGGGATCCAACACAGCGCCTTTTTATTGATACAGTCCGCACACAGAAAACCCATAGAAGATGCTTTTACAGTATGTTTGTTCGAGGCAAAATCTTGCAATAAAACTTATTTTTGAAGTATTATTTAGTTTTTACACTCATGGGAAATCATAAGTGAAAAACTAAATAATATATACACGGTGAAATTTTCATAGTTCTGGACCCTTAAAGGGATGAATCAGCCCGTTCATATAAACAACTTTTCCTAGACCAACGCTGGGAAATCAAACATTTTTTTGACGTTTCCATACGAATTGACTGGTCGGCCGAAATTTTTTGTATGGAACTGCCAATTTTTTTGAGTTCCCAGCTTTGATTGGTCCCATAGAAAAATTATTCATATAGACGGGCTGAATCATTTTGAGGGTCCAGAACGATCAAAATTTCAACGTGTATATAATAACATAAATATATAATAACCTTTGATTATACAGTCTCATATAATAAAGATAATAACATAATAAGCATTATGCAATATAAAAGTACCGTAGAGTGGATATTATGCTGATGTCGGAAAGTAGCCAAATTAACTCCATAAGTAAAAAAAGATCATTCGATCGTGTTAATTTCATTTATCTGGACAAGTTTACAGCATGAATTCGTTTATAATGAAAGCTTGTTACAAAAAATAAAAATATAAATTGGGCACAATATAACACCACCGAAATACCTACTATTATAACAATCAGTGTTAGCGTTATACAAATTAATTTTCATCATCATCATCATCAGGTCCTTTTTAGTCTCCACTACAGGAGTACGACCCTCTCTGTACTACTAGGGCCATACTTGGCCAGAGCAGCCAGAGGACTTGGCCTACACTCTCCACGCTGGCCAGACGGGTTGGAGAGGTGTCTTAGATGTTTATAAGCTTTGTTTAGCTTGTATTTCCTAAGTCGCCTTCTACGACATCCACGGGAAGACTTGGAGTGGTCCTATTCTACTCTGCCGGATACCACACGGCAAGTAAATTAATTTTGCAGTTATGTAATTTAATGAAATATTCTTGGCATGATGTCAATTGAAAAAGGTGAAATCTATTTTGTGGGTCAGTTAGATAATAAAAAAACATCAGATTCATATTTTTTCTTTATTGAAATAAGAAGAAATCTCAAAATGTACATAACCGTGACGTCAATGTGTCTTCGTATGTTTCGTGTTCGTATTCAATATTAAAAATATTTACAATGTGTGACAAAATGGAGGAACAATAATATTGAACAACCTTAGGTGATCATCGAAACAAGAAAATAAAAATATATCCCACGAAAGTCGATGAGCTGATTGCTCATTTTGTATTAAATGGTTTATTTTTCCTTTGTAGACGTCATAGAGATAAGATAATGTTGATGGATATTGCCTACGAAAAGTTGTTCAACATCATCAGGTCAGGTCAAGATGGAAAATGATCTTTTTCAGATTGAATAGATAAACATCCAATACTATTGGCTGGTATTGGATGTTTATACCTATATATAAATGTACTAGCTGCCCCGGCGAACTTCGTTTCGCCATAAGTTAAAAACTATCCTATCTCTCAAGTTGGATCGAACTGCACATGGTGTGCGAATTTTATTATAATCGGTTAAGTGGTTTAGGAGTTCATTGAGGACAAACATTGTGACACGAGATTTATATATATTAAGATTTGTTATAAAAATATAGTATCGTTGAGTTAATATCCCATAACACAAGTCTCAAACTTACTTTGGGGCTAGCTCAATCTGTGTGATTTGTCCGTATATATTTATTTATTTATTATCATGAGCTGATCAATCCCCTTAAGTATCGTTACCCCCATTTTGTTACACGTTGTATTATTAGTAGTGAACACTTCAGCTCTACAATCACAAACAGTAGTTGCAGACAGCGCAACGCCACTTGACATCGTGGTCGTCTGGAGAAGTGTGTAGCGATTAATTAAAGCAATTAACTGAATTGCCCGACCGAGCACTTCCATTTGTTTACGGTACTAGCACCTTGCTTGATTTCTTTTGTTCGTATTGACACCATAATTTAATACTGTAGCGGCGTTTTTATACAAACTACAGCTACATGAATAGGCTAGTTTCCCAAAAAAATATAATTAGTCCGTCAGTTAGTAATTAAAAAAATATTGGACACGTATTTTTGCTTTTGTCGATTGAATAAAAAATTATAATAATATAGCCCTTTGAAATTCCGTGTGACGTCATAGTTTGCTACACTTTTTAGCAAACTTTGACGTCACGAGCCCCCACTCCTGAACTTTGACGCGCTTTATCTTTTCCATTTATTGTTTAATTGACAAAAGAAAAAATACGTGTCCAATATTTTTTGATTATCTAACTGACGGACTAATTGTAATGTTATAATTTTGACCCAGGAAACTAGCCTATTATGTTCAGTTTTAGTATATTTTAGAACAATGACAACCGGAAAAGACCCTTAATTAAAAAAAATTGAATTACAAGCAGTAAAGAGTATCCAAATGTAATATGATATTTGAAATAGTGGCACCCCTGGTGTTGCAGGCGTCCATAGGCTACGGTAACCGCTTTCTCAGGTGGGCCGTATGTCTGCTTGCCTACTAAGTAGTATAAAAAAATAAGAGTCCATCTTAAGGCCAAACATTATTTGTGTTATATTCAATAGCAGACGGAGCGGATTAACAGCCTCCGTGGTCCAGTGGTTAAGGCGTTTGCCTGTTGACCCGGGGGTCGTGGGTTCGATTCCCACTGGAAGCATACTTTGTTTAGTTGTTTCCAGTTTGGTTAGGACATTGCAGGCTTGAATCACCTGATTGTCTGATAATAAAGATAATTTCGTGCTTCGGAAGGCACGTTAAGCCGGGTGGTCCCTGCTGTCATCTGGTAGTCGTTAAAGGAACCACGTCAGAGGCCGAGAGGTGGTTCCGAAGAACTCTGACACCAGGGTGTGCATGGTTGATTGACCGTGACACCTACTCGAAATGATGATATGACCTTCAGTATTTTTTCATATGTTTCTGATATCTGATATCATTTTGAAATAATCGACTTTATTCCAATTAGTTAAACAATTACAAGCAGTTGCGCTTTGTTTAATGACACTCGAAGTTACAAATAGATCTGCTAGTTACACCCATGAATTTTTATAATATATTTTAAAATTGTATGAAAAGGTCGGCCATTAAATAGCAAGCCATTTAAAGACATTAAAAACAACTAATTTTAAGAACCTATTTAAGAATCTTTTTTCAAAGTCAGTTAAAAAGTATATATTTAATATAGTTTAATCCTATCACGAACAAAAAAAGTACGTTAACTAACTGAGAATCGAAAATGTATACAGAGTTTTAAAATATCAACTAATTTCATGAAATCACAACAAATACAATAATGGAATAAATAAATTGCATCGCAAACGTCTAAAACTATGGAACCGCTCTTCATTTTTCCATGTTGATAATAGCAGTAAAACTTTACCTGCCAGATTCGTAAGTATTTATAATCATTTTAAATAATTTCACCGGCCGGCGCAGCAAGTGCATAAAAAACAAAAACAAAGAGGAATATCTTCGAAATTCGGACGCTATACAAAAGCAGGACGACTCAGCTTTGCAAGTCAATTGATTGAGATATTATAATATATCAATAAAATAGAAATAAATTGACTCATACTCAAAGAGCGGCTGTTTCGGAACCGCCCAGCCGGCACATTGTATACAGTTTCCGAATTTGAAGCACGCTGACAAACAGGCTTCTTTATGGCTACAACTTAGGATAATGACATAGGCATATTTAGGATAATGACAAGTGCTTTTATTTGGAGTAACAATTACCTTATTATGTCATAATCTGTTTTGTGTATCAATAAATAAAAAATCTTGCTAAAAACTTCTGAGGTAAGCGCTCAGATAGTTACAAGCTTGCTATGAAGTTAACAGTATTTTATTCGCATCCTAGTAAGTATAGATATATTAATCCATGCGGTAAAAAAATCAAAGTCTGCTCCTTATCTGAGCGACTTCTCGATTACCTCCTCAGCTGCAAGCTGCAACGCGGACCCCGGGGTCTGCTTTAATGACAGTGAGCATGCAGTGTTTTTGCCAAAAATAAAAATAAGTAATACTGTCTCATACTAGATTCATGTATTTTTAAATAATTCGGCAGAACCGCAGCGTAGTAAGTGAATAAAAATTATAAGCAAAGAGGAATGTCGTCGGAATTCCGACGCTATGCAAAGTTAGGACGACTCCGCTTTGCAAGTCAATGGATTGAGATATAATTAATCCTCAAAGCGGCGGCTGTGACGGAACCGCCCAGCCGGCACAATGTTTACAGTGTAGATGTTTAGCTGTCTCCTATAGATAATTTCAATATTAAATCAAACACCATTTTTGACGGCTGGTTATTTACATGGCATAGAGATTGATATACGTAAGTCGCGGAGAAATAATTGTACTTCATTGATGCCATTCTAGCACTTGCTACAGCTGGCCGCCTGTTTGACATCAACCATCCTTGGGTTGTGGTCAAATAGGTGGCCGGCTGTAAAACTATAATAAAAAATATTACAGCATGTATGAATAACATATCATAATAGCAGTAGCAGACCCACAGCTGAAAACGCAACCGGAAAAACATAGATGAGGATTTAAAAGTTTAAAATTGGTAGAAATACGTGAGACACACAGCAAGTTTTGAGAACCTAAAACTAACTTATGGGGCTAATATATTTTTATTACATCTTTTCAAAGAACTCTCCTCCAGTTCTATACTTTATGCATCTGACCCGTTTTTCGAAGTTTTTCCAGTCCGCCGCATAGACACTTCTTCTACGGCGTTCTCAGACGCTTCGAGCTAATGCGCATCTTTCGGCGATGAAAGCCTCTAAAAGAATACTATACATTTTTTTTTTAATTATTTGAGGAACTAAAAAGAAGTCACATGGTGCCAGATCAGAACTGTAAGAACGGTGACCCAAGATTTTGACCGGTGTGGTGTCCAAGAAGGCCCTCATTTGAGCGCTAAGTGCACGGGCGCGCAGCTACGTTGTCATGGTGAAGCTGTACCTCACGAAGCTCAGTGTTCGGTTGCTTGTTGCTCATTGTAATAATAACTTCTGACGTGTATTTTGTAGTATATTATTAGGCGTTAATGCTGCTTTGATTTCGTAATGGAAATTATACTAGATACGCCGTCAAAATGAAGAACCTAGCATTCAAAATTCTTACGCTTCTCGATCGCTTCACTTTTAGTAGGCGATGGAATGTTGTGTTTTTTTACAAGTCATCGTTTTATTTGACATCTAAACAAGCCAGTGTTCCATAGACAAAAACTGTTAGTCGTAAAACTTTCTAAGTGACAGCGTGTAAATTAATTTCCGCAAACACTTTTGTACTAAAATGTCGAATAAAAAATTGGGATCCCAACATTGTCCCCAAAGGAAAAGTTGTTCAGTTACCTCTTCAAGAAAAGACAGTGATTAACTTACACGCTATACAAATATACTAAAAGATAAAAATGATAATAAAAAAAGCATAGACAAAGCCGAACAGATAAACTGGCTACGTAAAAAATATATTTTTGCTAGTTTATAAGCAAATGCGAGAACTCTCTTGAAGTTGAATACCCTACGTCTATTTAAAAATACCTCTTTAAATTCTCTGTATAATCTTCTCAAGGTACCTAACTTGTCTTACCTTTGTTCTAAACTAAAATATCAAATTTATGCATAACAACAGGGTGCTCGTTATAAGTGTGATGCCGTGTCAAAATTATGCAAAACGGTGCTTTTGTCAAGCCGGTTGTTTACTGGAATTAAAATGCCTAAGATATTTTACCCGACTGCGGCAAACCTAAGAATAAGCCTTAGGCATGTACTACAGCATTTTTAAAGCTCGGAAGGATAAGAATTTGTTTGATTTGGAAAGGGATTTTAGGTATTGGGATACTATTAAATTGAATAAATTGGGGTAAAGCAAGTAGCAGCTCAAGAGGTCCCGGGCGCGCGTAGATACGCGTACATATATGGAACCACCGGGCACTCAAGCAGTTGAGAATGACACCCCTGACCGGTAGGCGAGTGATCGAATTTTTTTGTGTGACGGTTGCAGTGACCTAAGATAATTTTCGGGGTTCCGTGCCCATAAGGTGCCAACAGGATTCTTTTAATAAGCCACCGCTATCCGTCTGTTTATCACAGGGCTTGTCTGATGAAGTTTGGTAAACCTCATAAGAATAGTCGCATGGAAGAGATTTCGTTGCGGGTGTACGATTTCATCATCATCATTTCAGCCACGAGCAGTCCACTACTGTACATATATGGAAGGTTTGAGAGCAAGATCACGTTCGTTTTGGCCAATTATTTTTTATTTATATTATTTATTGTTATAGCGGCAACAGATAAACACATTGTGTAAAAAAATTTAGGTTTTACCGAGGTTCTACCTATCTATCCTCTACATATCACGTTAGTATTTGCATACAACTTAAGGCAGATATTAATTTCTTAAACGTTTATCTTGTTGGCCATGGCATGGCATTGGCTATTTGTCTGTAACCCGGTCGATCTGCCATGTACTTCATGGTTCGAAACTAGGTCTCGTATATTGTAACGTGCCTGTGGTCTAGATTCTAAATAGTTGACGAATATTTCAGTGGCGTATAAAGCTAATAAATCTTGGTTTACCTGAAACAGGTTTTACCGTGTTTACTGAAACTGTGTTTTACAGGAAAATAGAACTTTTATACATATGTTACGCTTACCAAGGCGCACAGGTCATGAGATGCTGATCATCCTTTCAGTCGCAAGAAGTCTACTGCTGGACATATACCTATTAAAATGATTTCCAAAATGACCGGTTGGATATTGCGAACCGGTAAACAAGAAGTATTATTTCAAAAATTAAAGAAAACACGTCTGCCCTTCCTTTTTTCTATAAAAACATATAACTTGGGCTTTTCGACGAACCTAACGATGCATTAGCTTTCGAAATCTATCCAGCCATTTGGGAGATACGAGGTAGCAAAGAAACTCTCTGAGGGATAAAATCCGTGAGGAAGTAATCCATCAGAGAACCAAAGAAACCGACATAGTTTCTCGAATAAGCAAGCTGAAGTGGCAGTGGGCTGGCCACATCTGTACCCGAAGTAATTCGGGTAGCAGAGAGTGTTGGTTTCGTAGTGCCTCGGCGTCCAAGCGAGTTTCACACAAAGGTAATTAGAATGGATGATGTGACTTAACCTCCATCAAACTAGCCTGTGTGTGCTTTTACTTTTCATATTTTTTTATAAGCACCATGGGTATATATTTTTTAATATACGAGGATTTATTTAATGTTTTCACTGTTCCTCATAAATAATCAACCTTGTAGCGGACCTACCTTAATTATCGTAATTTTTAATATGTAAGTAATAAGTAAGTAAGTACGTTTTAGCCATAATAATATACACATCACACAAACACACACATAAAAACAGACTCTAATGCATACAAGCGCACTTTCTCGTAAATATTTGTTTTTAAACTATAATTGATCTCGTAACAAGTGATTGATCTCAGAAACTATTGAAAGTTCAATTTAACTAGGAACACACTGGTTGCCTACATGACACGCAATTTTTTAGGTGATTTTTAATTAAGTTCAAGTACTTTTATTTGTAAAAAACATGTGATATACATATGATGATATAAAATATAAAAGTCCTAACCTAAACATGTAATATTTGGTACAATAAATTGCTTAAAAATAAAATATAATAAAAATCCATTTAATGTTACATGCAAATTTATATAAAATGACTAATAATGGCAATATGTAAAAATGTCTAAATATAATGTCAGCAATAGATAGTAAAAATTAAGTAAACATTGTACTCATTACCCTTTATTAAACCTTTTATTTAATACTAGCTTTCTCCCGCGGCTCCGCCCGCGTCAATGTCGTTCCCTCAGGAACAATACTTTTTCCTAGGATAAAAATATCATATGTCCTTCTCCGTACTCCAGAGAACTTGTATGCAAAAATTACGGCGTGAAAGCGTTACAAACAAACTCACTTTCGCATTTAATATTAATAAGGATTTCCATTATGTAAAACATGAGGTTACCTAAGGTGCTACATGTAAAATATGTTATATATGTATCGTAGGCCGATCGCGATAAGGCAGGCCAGATCGATATGTGCTACCATATTTTGATTTGGCTGCGCCTAATTACCACCATATCGTTCAAAGCATAACGTTTGACCAGTACATAATCCATTCTGTAGAGAATCGATTTGGCCAAGTTGAACGGCCAAATCAATTCTCTATAGAATGGATTACGTACTGGTGGACGAAAAATGAAGTCGCTCACTGTTATCACATTTATTACCAATATTTTCAGTTTCTTGTAACGCCGTCTTTTTCTGCACGTTGACTGCCACATGAAATGAAAGAGCGCAACAGCGCCAAAGAGTCGTAAAGTGGAACTACATCATGATGCGCCCAGGCATATCATGATGCGCCCAGCCATATCTTTATGCGGCCAAGTAACTGAATGGGAAAATCGACAAATAGGCTGGTTTCGTCGATCTGGCCAACTTTACATTGAGCACATCATGAAATAATTAGATCACATCAAAATATGGCGCCACATAGCGATCTGGCCAGGCTTATCGTGATCGGCCCAGTTAAATGATCGGCCTACGACATATGCCAAGAGATAAATTAAGTTTATTTATATTAATAGCTAACAATTTCTACTGCAATCATTGTTAAAACTTAGATCTACAAATATCTGATTTTGTCGTCGAGTTTAACATGCAAGTAACTCAAATAAAGATATTAACTTATTCCCTAAAATGAACGTCGGTTTTCATATCTTCAAAAACTCAGGAATAGAATTCTAGATTTCTCGCGTGTGGCAACTGACGAACGGTCGTGGCGATTTTTCCAATGTAAAAATATCGAGTAAACCTGCTTGAAATCAAAGCCATAAGTTACTTTTATAACATCTCGCATAAAAATCAGCTGCGCGAAACTGAAAAGGATTTTCGCAAACCTTTTCAATGTACTTACTTACTACTTACTGCCACCTACAAAAGCCACTATTTTATTGAAATCTTTCGCCCGAGAAAACTCAGAAACCTTAATAGAAATAAGTAGATATACCAAATAGTACCCATTTCTAAGATATGATGATAATGATGTTTATAAATGCGGAAATAACTCTTTCTCTTACATCTTCTACTTTATTTGTAACCAATTACGATGAGATGAAATTTGATATGGAGGGAGATAGTTTGAGACCCATTGAAGGACATAGGATACCTTTCATATCGAATAATGTAGGTACTGTATTTAAGAATGCTGCAAATTTACTACATTATACAATAGAATTCATTGTCGTTGTTAAAAATGTATGAGATTCAAAAAGTTTATAATTACTGCTTTAATTACTTGGCGCTTTCCATTAAATCTTAGAGGTTAGATATTCCAGTTTTTTTTTTTACATTTAAATCTATCACCTATTCTGAACATGAGGTTTATTTCAAGATTCAGTCCAAAACTTACGAACATACTTAATTCTCCCCCACATGAGCGTATTCGCCAGTTACGTAATACTTGACTGTTTGAACTACCCTACAAAATTTCATCATGTAGATTAAAAATTTTTGTTTACAACTCTCCGCCTACTTCACACAAGCATTTTTATTCTGATAGTCCGAGTGAGTGCGAAGCGTCTCTGCTTCAGCTTGAGCAAAAAGTCGTTCGTATGTCCCACTGCGCGATTATTCGTTCTCAACCGATCTTCGTGAAATTTTGAGAGACGGTCCGGACGTGACCTCCGTTACGTACTCCTTTCTTTGGTCTTTCCCTATTTCTACGACCTTCTGTAGTCCCGTGCATTGGATCCATAGGAAAAGTTGTTCATATTGATATATCTTGTCAATTGTAATACGTTAGACGTGTAAGTTAAGTAATATTGTTACGTGTGACAAGTTGCCTGAGCCGAGTCACCCCTATAAGGGAACGTGGAGGGTAAATGTACACGCCATATATTTGTTTAGATATAGGATTGTTTTATATTCTACTATTTCGTTTAATTGAGACAACTCAGATAAGTAATAATCTATCTATCATATACTATAGGGTAAATCTCTATATGAAGATTCGTAACACGTTACACGTGTGAGTAAAATAATGTCGTTAAGGTTTGGAGTGGCCGCCGTCAAATTGGGTGGACGTTAGGCCCTAATAAAACCCACATCCTCTGGGAAATCCAAAGATGTTTGAAGCAATATTCCAGTTTACATATCGTCGTTATCATTGAATGTGAAAGCTCGTCCTACGCTGGCGGAATAAAAATGCGTGTGATAACATTGAGTAAGTAGGTACATGGGCGACGACAGAAATATATTTAAGGAAGATACATGAAAATATTTAGTCTTTTTTACTGTATTTCTATGATGTGCATCTAATCTGATTTCATACTTTTTCTAACTACTTTGAAAAAGGAGGAGGTTCTCAATTCGTCGTACTTTTATGTTTGTTCCCCGATTACTCGACATTGCCTGTATATGCATTTTTTTTAATGATTTAATACGGTATACTTCTTAATTGATCTTCTTTACATTTCATAAATACCTTTTGCTTTATTTTTTCAAACACTCAACGCTGTATATATTGATCTGAAGGCATAATGCAATCAAAGTTGAAATTAAATGTGATAAAATAAAAGTATGCAATAGTTTTATGTCAAAACTGTTATAAAGAAAAAGATTTAATAGATCCTTTGGTACAAATAAAAACCTAATAAAAACAAGCCAAAATTTTAAGAATATATAAATCACCCCATACCTTAACTTACATGACCTGCTGGTCTATTTGCTAACTTAGTGTACAACGTTCTGATAGTCACTTCAAAATACATTACGTTTTATACTTATATCTCAAATAAAAATAGTCAACCATACGAGAGCCGCAATGTATTTTGAAGTGACTATCAAAACGTTGTACACTGAGTTAGCAAATTGACCGGCTGGTCTGCCGGACCACCTTACCCTGAATGTGCTAAGTATAGAATTTACTCGTCTATATATGAATTATTTAAACGCAAAATCATCTATCTTCAATATCTCATTAGATGTATTCGAGTGTGAACTTTCACTAACTATAACAAAGAACCTAGACGGCAAACTCTAGGAAACAGTATTAAAATCCGTCCACCTGTTTGGCGGCTATCATGCCATAGACAGACATACAAACAGTTAAACTTATATCACCCCTCTTTTCACATTGGGAGTTAAAAAGAGAAAGAAATATTAACAAAAATTCGACCAGTTGATCGGTGATTTTGTATGAAGGGCTCAAAAATTTTATTGACGTGCTAACATATTATAAGTCGATGAACGCCAGCTGCACGCACGAAAAACTGACACGTTCCGTGTTCAAGCGAGAGCGCGGTACAAGCGATAGAGAGGCACGATCAGCCTAAGCGTTCGGCTTGTGACGCATCTATCTCTCTTCCACGGTTATCATGTTAAATTATCGTTTACGAAATGAAGATGATGACGCCTTTATCGCTTTTGGGGAGATAGAGCCTAAGGCCATAAGAACCAAAGTCTACGTTTAACATGTGTGTGGATATACGTAGGTGGAAAACGGAATGAAAATAGTAATGGGTTGCTAGCTGCGTCGCCTACTAAAATGGTTCCTTAGATTTTCGCCTATTCCCTCGATCGCCTTTAACGATCTGTGCGGGAAGAGGAGCAGTATATATAAATTAGAAATATATTTTATACATTTTTTTATTTTCTTCCTGACAAGCGTGGAAGAGTATTAAAAATGTTATGGATTAAAAAAATTAAGTACTTAGAAAACAACATATCCAATCCTCACTGTGGTTATTGGACCAGAAACTCAATTAACGCAAGGAATGAAATAAAGTAATTAGAAAAATATTCCTCGTGTTGACATTTTAATATGCCTGCGGCAGAGGCGATAGTGATGTCAACAATTGAACCAGGCCACGTGCGGCGGTGCATTCCGACTGACCTGCATTCAGGAGAGTCGACGTTCTATCTACTCGCAAAAGGACAAAATACACAAATATGTCCTTTTCTCTATGTTTTGAAGCCACGGTGATATCAATAATTGAACTAGGCCATTTGCGGTGCATCCTCACAGAACTGTATTTAGGATAGTCGATGTTCGATCAATTGCAACATGGTCTTTTCTTTGAATATTTTTGACTATAAGCATGATGTAAACTTGAACCAGCCGACATACTCGCTAGCTTTTGACAACAACGGTGTACAAGGTTTTGATCGTCACTTCTAAATACGTATTGGGGCTTTCGTATGAATAACTATTTTTATTTAAGATATGTAAACCGTAATGTATGTTGAAGTGACCATAAAAACGTTGTACACCGGTGTCAAAAGTTAGCGAGTAGGCCGGCAGGCTATGCTATGAGACGACTAGTAATTCTCACGGAAATTCGCGGGAAGTTTCCAATAATTCTCGAGAATTTCTCAAGAATTCCCGCAAGAAGAAGGAATTTTCGGGAATAATTTCTGACCCGTACTCGCCGTTTTCGAAAATATCGAGCACGGCACAACACTAGAAACAACACTTATGCTGACTAATGGGAAAGATAACGAATTTTTTTAAGAATGTCTTGTCATTAAACTATGTCACATACGGCACAGAATTAATATAAGTACTAACGTACAGAACGGAAACTCCCTGCGTCCCCCGCAACAAGGCATCGCCGCACCTCTACCCCGTAAATGGAGTGCGATGCGTTGCTTTGAAACAGGGTTAGGCTTTGTTGCACGGCAAATGCGAATATTACGTTACCGACACACTTTACAATGAAATACTGTGCTGTGAATCTCTGTCTATCTGCCTCTTGTTTTTATCCTTTTTTTATCGACTTTTATCACATTTGCCGTAAAGTTTAGCGCCAAACGAGCAATTTATTATATTACAGGACATTAATCTAGTGCTTTTAATTGTAAATGAATCAATAGTTAACTAATAAACTCTTATTTGTGAAGTGCTAGTTACTTGTTGATGTGTACGTACACCTAAAATATAATAATCTTATACGTCATGGTGTTCTGATTGTGCCAGTTGCATTGTGTGCGAGATCTACGAATACATTTTTGTTTGTTAGCAAGTTTATTTACTTATTATTGAGATGTATTGTTAGGTAAGTCAATAAATACATATCTCCATAAATAAATTAAGATCATAATAAATGTTTCAGAATTGAGAGACATACTCGCAAATTTGTCGAACTTTAGGTGGCATCATGACTAGGTATATTTAATTTCATTCTTCGGTGTCAACCTTGGTACTTTAACTCACACATTAGCGTGTGCACGGATGTAAAATTTTGTTTGTAGTAGTACTAGGTATTTATGTCGTCCCGTTTGTATGGAGTGCCATACCTGTGCATACGGTTTGGAGACATCGAACAAAATGGTATTAATATTGATTTTTATTATTATTTCTTCTTTTCAGTTTCTTTTTCTTCTTCTTCTTACTCAGGCCGTGTTCACCCATTGTTGGGTATAGGCCTTTTCTTCTCAGTTTAGTAAGTGTCAATTGATGTTAAAATTTTCCAACTGCTCAATAGTAAAATTACGTTAAAAATACCTGATCCGAATACATTAAACAATATTGCATATATTATGTAAATCCAGGTCATTATACGAATACATCCTACGTCGACTGAACCCGGCATTCATTAATCGCGATAGTCCAGCCCTGCCGCTTCCATTATTTCATTAACTCACTTTTATTCCTTTCCACTCACAAAGGAATGGACGGAAAACGATTGACGGTAATCGAGTTGAAAAATTAAGGATGATTGAAAGCGACAAAAGGTTATGGTGACGTCCTCGTTCTCTCATTTAGACGCAAAATTTGCAACAAATAACGTTCCGCCCAAAGAGATCCCCAAACGTATTTTACTTTATCCGAATTAGATTTAATTTATTTAAAATCTTTATTGTGATATAAAAGTAACAATAGGTTTTGAATGCTAAAAGGGTACATATTAAAATCCCAAAAATCATAACACCTTAATTTAAAATGTACGAGCCCAAAATACCCGAATCCTAAATACCGTATATTTAAAATACCAAGTATTTAAAAGATAAAATATTTAAATTACCTTATGGTTGAATAGCTCAAGCTCAAAACATCTTATTACGGAATACCTTATCCATAAATAACTGACTTTAAAAAGACTTAACCTAATTTAACTGATTTTATTAGTTCGAAGAAGAAACGAGCTGCTACCAGAAATTAAGTTAGGTTGGGTGAGAACTGCGACCCCACCAGAAACCGAATTGCCGACAGAAACGAGCTGCTACCAGAATATTAGGTTAGGTTAGGTTAGAACTGTGGCCCACCAGAAAACGGATTGTCGTCAGAAACGAGTTGCTACCAGAATACGAGTACTAAGTTAGGTTGGGTTATTTATTTTATGCATTTCATATTTTGAAATTGTAATACAAGGTTAATTATAAATTTAATATTTAAAGGTTTGGTATTTTAAAAATCTGACCCAATAATGTTTAGTGTTTCAAATTCTGGCATTGTACAGTAAGGTGTAGTCGGTTCAGGCATTTTAAATCTTAAGGTATTTTGAGTTCGGGTATTTTGGGCTCGTACATTTAAATAAAGGTGTTATGTTTTTTGGGATTTTAATATGTACCCTGCTAAAAGTATTGTCTCCCAGTTTTCATAGTAATTTCAAGAAATTTCGCCTTAGTTGTACTTTTAAATTTAAAGTGAATATTGAAGTCATAATTTAAGACAAATATTTGGCGATCCGTTTCAAAGTCACGGCACTTGATATCTAGAAATATTGCACAACTTACAAAAAAATGCCAGCAACACAATGACGTTTTTCACAATATCAGCGGCATATCAAGTTGCTTTTTCATGAGAAGGCTAGATTATATGAACCACGCTTAATCACTCCCCAAAAAGGCATGTTGAAAAGTACCTGGACAAAACAGGAGAAATGTTTATTAGAAAAATAACCTTCGAGGTTGTATATCGGCAAAGCAAGCTCAGACTTCAAGGACAACAAAATAAAGAATACCTCATTATTTTGTCGTAGATACTGCATAAATCAATCCACTACTAATACTTATAAGATAAGATAATCAGTATCGAATACATACATGCATAAGTACGAAGCGAGATTACAAACTAATAGGGTTACCCATATATTCATGAAGCCAGCATCTGATTAGATCGCGATGTGCCGCCAACTGAATATTGATTTAATTAAGCCTGCGATTTATCACTCGCGAATACCTTAATCGATGTTTAAATCGAATATATTAATATTAAATCGATGCGGACAACTTGCAATCAGTCATTTTGAAAATTTTTGAGAGATACCGCCCAGGAACATCAATAAGTAGTCGAGTCAAATTGTACTTGAGTTATTACACTCAATCGTCAAAATCACATACAAAATACTAGAACATTTATTTTTTTTAACTATGGTGGGCAAACCCATAGAAATCTAATTGTGTTATTATGTAAAATAGAATCATTACAGAAATTAAATTAAAACAGAACCTTAATTTCTTTGTGCACGGTAGCTCATTTTCCGGACCAGCGTGTGACGACTGCCGTGGACGGAGAGTGCTGTGTTTTCATTACATAGATGCATATGGACAAGAAATACGAGTAAAGTGGGCAAGTGATATTTTTGTTGCTCCCTATCCTTAAGGCGCTCTATATAGCGAAAATACCTTTTTTGAAAGCTTATAACCAGACTTATACACATCTTTCAATTGTATTTTTTATTTGTATGTATATATTCAGTTCTTCAATTATAATAAAGCACGACAGAAACACGATTGCTAGATTTTACCTCGATAGTTTTATTTTTTGAAAATATGCTTTCTTTTGACAAATTCTGGGAATATTAGAAGTACTACAACTCATATAAGCATTAAATTTGCTTTATTCGATAGCTCTTCTATGAATTTATAATTATGCACTAGATTTTTACGATACGTACCCTAAATAATTTACAATTACTTTATTTCTCCTTTAACCCACACGGCAACACCGCGCGCTCGCTAATGCGTCTATTACACTACACGGTATTCAGTCAGACTAAGTCTAACTAGCGTAGTGTAATAAGAGTTAAGCGCCTATTAGACTACGCGTTATTCAGCACACGGTATTCAGTCTGTCTTCGAAACTAATTAGACCGCTCGCTATTACACTAGACTGAAAAACGCGGGCTTGCTCATTCGCACGCAAGACGTCGACGTTGGCGGTTGTAATGGCACCTGCAATTTCTAAGCCCAAAAAATTTGCCGTAGCAAAAAAACATGTTTCTTTTGTAATTCTTGAATAATCTTGATGATTATTTTTGTCATAAACATGGCATCTCATGGTACAACTATAGCATGCAGTCATGCTTAATAATAATTTTCTACCGACTTAAAAAAAAGGAGAGGTTAATATCAATTCGATTGTATTTATTTTAATGTTCGTTACCTCAGAACTCCGTCATTTATGAACCGATTTTTATAACTGTTATTGGTTCTTTTTTTTAAAGAGTACCTATGCTTTCAATTTAGTCCCATTAAATTTCATCATAATCATTTCATATGAAAGATATTTTTCTTTACTGCGCGCCATTATTGTAAAGCCGTGTGGTATCCGGCAGAGTAGAATAGGACCACTCCAAGTCTTCCCGTGGATGTCGTAGAAGGCGACTTAGGAAATACAAGCTAAACAAAGCTTATAAACATCTAAGACACCTTTCCAATCCGTCTGGCCAGCGTGGAGAGTGTAGGCCAAGTCCTCTGGCTGCTCTGGCCAAGTATGGCCCTAGTAGTACAGAGAGGGTCGTGCTCCTGTAGTGGAGACTAAAAAGGACCTGATGATGATTATTGTAAAGGTAACGCAAACAAGACAAGACACACATAATATGAATAAAATATACGTGGCGCACGCGCACGTCCGCTCCCTGTGGCCGCGAGCGCAGACTAAACGGTCTAACGCTTATTACACTACTCGATATTCAGACTCTAAGCCAGTTAGCCTCGCCGAGCCCGATCTTGCTGACTGAATTCAGAGTAAGACGGTCTAACTCTTATTACACTACGCTAGTTAGACTTAGTCTGACTGAATACCGTGTGGTGTAATAGACGCATAAGACCGTCTTACTCTGAATTCAGTCCGCAAGATCGGGCTCGGCGAGGCTAACTGGCTTAGAGTCTGAATATCGAGTAGTGTAATAAGCGTTAGACCGTTTAGTCTGCGCTCGCGTCCACAGGGAGCGGACGTGCGCGTGCGCCACGTATATTTTATTCATATTATGTGTGTCTTGTCTTGTTTGCGTTACCTTTACAATAATCATCATCAGGTCCTTTTTAGTCTCCACTACAGGAGCACGACCCTCTCTATACTACTAGGGCCATACTTGGCCAGAGCAGCCAGAGGACTTGGCCTACACTCTCCACGCTGGCCAGACGGGTTGGAAAGGTGTCTTAGATGTTTATAAGCTTTGTTTAGCTTGTATTTCCTAAGTCGCCTTCTACGACATCCACGGGAAGACTTGGAGTGGTCCTATTCTACTCTGCCGGATACCACACGGCTTTACAATAATGGCGCGCAGTAAAGAAAAATATCTTTCATATGAAATGATTATGATGAAATTTAATGGGACTAAATTGAAAGCATAGGTACTCTTTAAAAAAAAGAACCTATAACAGTTATAAAAATCGGTTCATAAATGACGGAGTTCTGAGGTAACGAACATTAAAATAAATACAATCGAATTGATATTAACCTCTCCTTTTTTTTAAGTCGGTAGAAAATTATTATTAAGCATGACTGCATGCTAGAGTTGTACCATGAGATGCCATGTTTATGACAAAAATAATCATCAAGATTATTCAAGAATTACAAAAGAAACATGTTTTTTTGCTACGGCAAATTTTTTGGGCTTAGAAATTGCAGGTGCCATTACAACCGCCAACGTCGACGTCTTGCGTGCGAATGAGCAAGCCCGCGTTTTTCAGTCTAGTGTAATAGCGAGCGGTCTAATTAGTTTCGAAGACAGACTGAATACCGTGTGCTGAATAACGCGTAGTCTAATAGGCGCTTAACTCACCTCGTTTGACACCGTCAGTACGCCTGTGACTACTGTCAGCGACGGTTCTGTGCAAATTTTTCCCGCGCGCCACCCATACGGATATACTACGTGATTAAATTTCTCATTATTATCAAAATATGGGTAATCACAATATAAAAAGAATAAACGTAAAATGGGACGGCTACTTGAAATAAGAAATCATATAAATAATATAAGTGTTCTGACAGACAGGTATTATGTCGAATGAAGTCATCTGTGAAAATTTCAACTGTCTAGCACTATCACGGTGCATAAGATACAGCATGGTTGGTTACAGACTGTCGGACAGTGAAATCATATGAATAGGGTACCATTTTTACCTTTTGGATACTGAGCCCTAAAAAGTGATAGATAATAAATAGATTAGGTATAGTGATTCAATCTATATAGGTATAGCGTTACAGCATTTCGTCAGAATGAATGAAAAATAAAAATGTTACAAAATACAGTTTACTTTTGTGTGTAGTGTAGATAAAGATTATTTTATTTTCTTTCGATTTTATAAAAAAAACCTATATGTATTATTTTAGCGTGCGAAAGGATCACCACAATGAAAATTCTGAGACCAACTCAACACATACAGATGCCATAAAGAAAACTAATAATGATGATGGGTAATTGACTTTATGCGATAATTTATTTCAAATTATCTGTAAAATTTATTAATCACATGCTGGTTCAATGCCTAATTTTTAAATAGGAATATAAACTATAATTCTTTCTTCTATTACATATGAGTTTGGATATACTTATTCACACAACATCAGAATTCCGGAATTCTGCAAATCTAGTTAATTCCGAAATTTCAAAAATTTCGTTTGAAAGTAATTATTTTCTCGAAACCATCTGTTTTATTTTAAAAAGGAAAAAATATGATTTTCTTTCCGGAACCACTGAAACATTTTCAACTTCAACACATACAGAAGACATACTGAAATCAAATTAGAATGACTAATTACGAATTTAGTCTATTATTTTTATCATATACGATAGTTCCTTACTATGGGCCTCATAGAAAAGCTCAAGGTCGCTCAAAGAGCCATGGAGAGGGGCTCGGTGTTTCTCTGCGAGACTGAATCAGAAATGAGGAGATCCGTAGAAGAACGAAAGTCACCGACATAACTCAGCAAATTAGCTGTTTGTAGTGGCAGTGGGGTGAAAATGGTTCTCAAACCGCGACCACGTACCGGCAAGCGCAGCGTCAAACACCCTCCACCGGTCGGACGACCTGATCAAGGTCGCAGGGAAATGCTGGATACAAGCCACTTCCAACCGGTCATTTTGGAAATCTTCTGGAGAGGCCTATGTCCAGCAGTGGATTCTTGCGGCTTTGTTCTTCTACGAATCTCCCCGTTTTTGATGATTGGATCTCGCAAAAAAACACCGAGCATAGCCCTTTCCTTAGCTCTTTGAGCTTCCTTGAGCTTTCTTATGAGGCCCATAGTAAAGGACCACGTTTCGGACCCATGAGTCATCACTGGACTTGAAGACGATTTTGGACGAGAACACACTGCGGAGCTTCCCAAACGCTGCCCAGCCGAGTCGGATTCGTCGTAAGCCCTCATCCTGGAAGCTGTAACTTCCAACTGACCCCGATAGATAGACCCCGGTCAACAGCTTCAAGTATGGAGCTCCCAACTTGTGAAGGCGCAACATGGACATGCCACATTTTTTTCATCTTATCCATGTATATTTTAAGGCCCACTTGTTGGGAAACTTCATTGGGGTCATTGAGCATGACACTTAGATCGTCCAGCGATTCCTCCATGACAACAATGTCATCAGCAAATCGAAGGTGAGTGATGTTATACTGGCTATTAATATTAATGCCAAGTCCTTACCATTCCAGGAGCTTGAAGACATCCTCCAAAGTAGCGGTGAGCAGTTTCGAAGATATCACGTCTCTGTAGTGGGATAGACAATGTCAGTCCGAGTACAGGTGAGACTCTCACCTGTACTCGGACTGACATTGTGGAGTTGCTGTATAAGCACTTCAACACTTCGATATATCGATGGTCGACGCGGCATCGCTGGAGTCGCATCGACCGAATCAAAGGCTTTCTCATAGTCCACAGACGCTAAGTATAATAGCAGGTTATACTCTCTGGTCTTCTGTTAAACCTGCCGCTGCCTATGGATGTGGTATATCAATATGGTACTGCAGCCTTTGCGGAAACTAGCTTGTTGTAGGCTGGAAAGCATCAAGCCTGTTCGTGAAACGATTCGTGATCACCCTCGAAAACAGTTTATAGACGAGGCTCAGGAATGTGATGGGTCTGTAGTTCTTCAGTAGAGTATTATCACCCTTTTTGAAGAACAAACCCACACCCTTGTTCCACGCCTCTGACGTAACACCCTCGAGCACATCGGAATTAAGAGCTTCTGAAGGACTTTCAGTACCTGCACTCCGCCCGCTTTCAGAAGCTCTACTGTGATTCGGTTTTCGCCTGGCGCCTAGTTGTTTTTAAGCTATCTGAGGGCAATCCTAATTTCGTACAGGCTGACGTCCAGGATATCTTTGGTATATATTTTTCCCAATTATGAGTAGTATCCCCTTTCCTAAATTTTCTTCCCAAATTGAACAAATTCCTATCCTTCCCGAGCTTAAAAATGCTGTCGATGGGTAGCGGTGTCGGAAGCACAAGAAGCCAAAGGAACTGTACAAAGTACAATTTACCGCGATTGACAATATCGATTTCTATGCTTAGTTTCAGGAGTCTCTGCTCTTACAGGAACTGTGCTCACCAACCCACCCGTGGCAAAATCCACCCATGGAACTAAGATTCCTTGGGAGAGGCTTTTGTCCAGCAGTAGACTAATTACGACTGTAATGATGATGATGATGATGACACAGAAATAAACTAGTTGAATCATTTTCATGACCACACAAGCTTTTATTATGAGCAAATTCACACTGCACAATTTTGTGATCGGTCATTGAGGAATTTTTCACTATCGGATAAGCTCCATGATATCGTAATATTGCATTGTCATCCGACTTCCAGGTGTATGCATTTTAGTTGAATTGTTCATCAAGAATTGTTCATTTACGTAAAGCAAATAAAACGTAAATAAAACAAAGATATTAAAAATAAGCTGAAACAACCATGCCACTAAGTCTAAAGTAATATAAGACCAGATCGCACTTAACGGTATCAAAATAGAAGAAGTAAATAAATTTAAATGTTTGGGAAGTGTTATAAGTTACGACTCCAGACGAAAATCAGATATCATTGCAAGAATATCCATGGCCAAAAGAGCTTATAATAACAAGAAACATATCTTTCACTCAAAAATGAGACGGAGTCTAAAGAAACGCCTCATAAAGACATACATCTGGAGGACATTAGCTAAAAAGGACAGGGAACGCTTGGAAGCTTTCGAGATGTGGTGCTGGAGACGTATGGAGTGTATTAGTTGGACACAGAAAAAGACGAATGAAGAAGTGTTGGAACAAGTAAATGAGAAACGAGAACTACTGAAGACGATTGGAATGAGAAGAGGAAGGATGTTTGGTCACCTTATACGGCACGATCAATTTATGAAAAATATTATAGAGGGAAAAATTGAGACAAGGAGAGAGTAAGAAAGACCAGAAGAGCATATTTGGATGAGATAAAGGAAAAGGCTGGAGTTGTGTCATATGGAGAGGTAAAGAGAATGGCTGAGAACCGAGAGATATGGAGAGTACTCCACAGACAAGAACACAGTTCTTAAATTATAGATAGATAGATGTTCATCGGGAACTGGTTTTAATCTTAGTATCTTAAATTTGACCAACAGTAACATGCTAACTTGGAAAATTTAATAAAAGCTTGCAAAAATAGTCATAATATGGCCGTTCATGGAATTAGGTACAAGCATAAAACCTAAAGCGATCGATTTCGACACGAGCAAAGAATATATACACGAGTTCGTTCAGTTTTCCGTGTGAGCGGACTGACGACTGTCGTAGGCGGAGACTGCTCCGCTTTTATCTAAATGGGTTTAAGTGCACGAGCAATATTTATTAATACACTTCCATGCTGGTCTGGAAGAAAAGAAAAAACGTAAAATGTACCAGCTGCTTCTCTTCCCGCGCAGACCGTAAAAGCCGATTGAGGGAATGGGTAAAATCTGAGGAATCATGTTAATAGAAACCCGTCAATATTTTGATTCTGTTTTCTTAATGCCCACCAACATGCTAAGTGTGGCCTTCAGGTCTTAAAGACCTAGGCTCTGTCTACCCTGCAAGGGAAAAGGACGTGATACTATGTTTGTATGTATTTATCCATTCTGAAGTTATTTTAAAGTGAGCATTACTAATGATCTCTTTACATATATATATGCCATCAAGTTTTGTTTAACTTGTAAAAAAACCAAGTCTCGCAACTCAGTTCATCTACCGTGAAATGTTGTGAGATCCATGTAATACCAAGTCGGTTAATTTATTCAGTCCCTACTAAAAGGACCTTTTGTTTAAGTTATTACGTAATTAGCTAACCTAACAACATCTTATAGTGGCCATATCAATATTAAAAATCTTTTATGTTTCAATTAAATAAATTGACATTGCCTTTACATTGAAGCACAATGTGCATTATGTCACAAGTAATACATGTGCGATTGCCACAATTAGTTAGGTGAAGCACAATGTGCATTATGTCACAAGTAATACATGTGCGATTGCCACAATTAGTTAGGTGAAGCACAATGTGCATTATGTCACAAGTAATACATGTGCGATTGCCACAATTAGTTAGGTGAAGCACAATGTGCATTATGTCACAAGTAATACATGTGCGATTGCCACAATTAGTTAGGTGAAGCACAATCTGCATTATGTCACAAGTAATACATGTGCGATTGCCACAATTAGTTAGGATATCTACATCAGAATAGGCATCACATAGGCTATAACTTACGCGGTTGAAGTCATAGAATACAGCTATTAATATTAATAGATACACTTATATTTTTTCTTTGTAATTAAATATGAGTTTATAATAATATAATTTTGACCAGGCCGGCAATTAATTAGGAAGTTCTGTAGCGCAAAAACAACACGGCCACTTGATAGAGGCTAATTAATGTAATATGGGTCTATGTGATTCGTTCCCCAATAAAACACACACCACAAATTTTATTCATCCTCGTCATTGTTAAAGCGCAATCCGTTTTAGTGCGCCGTAAAAATTGATCTCCGCCAGTGGCAGTGATCGAGTTCGCATGACATTCATGGCAGTTTTATAGCTATTTTGTGTCTATACCCAATGATTACTATTTGTGCATTTTTACTATGGATACAAAGTAATCTTTACTTTGTATCCATGCCAATAGATAATGGAGGTCTAGAGGAGAGAGAGGTAGAGTAAAGTATGGCTAGCAATATAGGCAAGCTACTCTACCACTAGGCTCCCTCCACCTCTGCGCCACCTACTCAGCGTGATTTTTTCTTATCATGTATTGATATGATGATTGCATCATCAATACTAATAATCTAAATTTTATGAAACTTAGTAGATATACATTTAGGCATACATGACACAGGACACGCTACTTATATTTTATTTTTCTCTTGTCAAGATAAAACGTGGCCCCCATACAAACATGACATAAAATGTATGCGAACGAAGTCTAATAGAAAATTCTCGTGTAACGATGTATGTTCCGTATAAACTCTGAAACTACTGAACCGATTATGGTCCTACCTTAAACATAAAATAGTTTTTATCTTAAAGCAAAGTGAAGTTCGCAGGGACAGCTAGTATCCTTACTTCCTTACTAATATTATAAATGCGAGAGTGAGTTTGTTTGTTTGTTTGTAACGCTTTCACGCCGTAACTACTGAACCGATCATCATGAAATTTTGCATACACGTTATCTGGGGTTCGGAGAAGGACATAGGGTACATTTTATTCCGGGAAAAATTACTGTTCCTGAGAGATCGACATTGAAGCGGGCGGAGCCGCGGGCGAAAAGTAGTATTTGTATTAAGCAGAGCTAAAGTAAAACGTGGCAATACCGAAACGGGCGGCGTGTGTAGCACTTCATATTTCTAACTCAGCGTGTTCAATATATTGCATTAGTGACGGGTCGCGGCATCCAGCTATCGTACATGATTCCAACTCCTCTCTTGTATTGTATTTTCTGCGTGAAGTTTTTCTCATCGCGCGGAAAACGCAGTTTATCGAACCAAAACGGAACATGGGTTATAATGGAGGCTTCATAAATTCGTTAAATTAGCAGACACCTTAGTAGTTGAGACAGTTATCTATACATATAATAAAACAGTAAAATTATTTTGTCTGAACATTTTGAATTTTTGACTGAAATGGATAGAGGGACACTTAAAAAGAATAATAGAAAGCAAAAAAAGTTTTTTGGAATTTCTTATCTGTCTGTCTGTCTGTCTGTCTGTCTGTCTGTCTGTCTGTCTGTCTGTATGTATGATCACGATCTGTATGTATGATCACGATTATCTCCGAAAATACTGAACCGATTTACTTCAAACTTTCACCAATTGCTTTGTTTAACATTTAAAGTTTGTTTCATCAAAATCGGTTCATTAAAAAAAAAGTTATCGTCATTTGAATGAACTCAAGGCATGAGTTTGCCTGCAAACATATAGCAAACAATAAAATAAAATAATAAGTGACATAAGAAAATTAAAATCCAAAGTCAATTCATCATCATTATACGACAGCATTATACCTATCCATACTATCCATAGTAATCCATATTTAAAAAAGAGGAAAACCTGACTGCCTGACTGACATATCAACGCAGGGCCTAAACTATAAGGCTTAGGAACTTAAAATTTTGCACAGGGGTTCCTTTTATAACGTAGGGGAGCACTAAGAAAGGATTTTTGGAAATTCATCTCCTTAGGGTGAAAAACGGGTTGCAAAGTTAGTATGAAACTTTGTTGTTTTTGAAGTTATTCGAATGAAATTCAGCATGAAGGTTCTTTACTGAAAGGTATGAAACACGAGTTAAATATTTTACTTAAAAATCATCCCTTAAGGGGGTAAAATAGGGGTGCAAAGTAAGCATGAAACTTTGCCATTTTTGAAGTTAGTCGAATGAAATTCAGCATGAAGGTTCTTCACTAAAAGGCATAAAACACGAGTAAAATATTTTTCTCAAAAATCATCCCTTAAGGGGATATAACCGGGATGCAAAGTTAGTATGAAACTTTCCGTTTTTTAAAGTTATTCAATTGAAATTCAATATTAAGGTGTTTCATTAAAAGTCATTAACTAATGTATTCCGGGTAATTCTACTGTTCCTGAGAAATCGACACTTACGCGGGTGGAGCCGCGGGCCAAAGGCAAACCTGACTTATATTTCAACGCACAGCCGAAACTACTGTGCCCAGAAACTTGAAATTTGGCACAGGGATTCTTTTTATGATGTAAATGGGCACTAAGAAAGGATTTTTAGAAAATCAAAGGGGTTAAAGTTTTATGGAATTTTCTCATTTTTAATATATACTGTAACACTTCTCATGAGATTAAAAATACACTCAATAAATGGATAAAAACCTTAACCTAATCAATCCTCCCCCCCCCCCCCCCCCCCGCCATACACACACCCGGACACACACACAAACACACTATCATCTTTAAATGTAATTTTTTTATAGGTCTTAAGTAATCTTCTGGTACAGACAGGCATCCTTGATAACCTAAAAGGAGACTCCAACACCTATAGATATATAAGATCACCTCTACACATTACACACTATCATCTTTAAATGTAATTTTTTATAGGTCTTAAGTAATATGCTAACAAAGAAGAGCGGAGTCTTCTGGTACAGACAGGCATCCTTGATAACCTAAAAGGAGACTCTATAGATATATAAGATCACCTCTACACATTACACACTATCATCTTTAAATGTAATTTTTTATAGGTCTTAAGTAATATGCTAACAAAGAAGAGCGGAGTCTTCTGGTACAGACAGGCATCCTTGATAACCTAAAAGGAGACTCTATAGATATATAAGATCACCTCTACACATTACACACTATCATCTTTAAATGTAATTTTTTATAGGTCTTAAGTAATATGCTAACAAAGAAGAGCGGAGTCTTCTGGTACAGACAGGCATCCTTGATAACCTAAAAGGAGACTCTATAGATATATAAGATCACCTCTACACATTACACACTATCATCTTTAAATGTAATTTTTTATAGGTCTTAAGTAATATGCTAACAAAGAAGAGCGGAGTCTTCTGGTACAGACAGGCATCCTTGATAACCTAAAAGGAGACTCTATAGATATATAAGATCACCTCTACACATTACACACTATCATCTTTAAATGTAATTTTTTATAGGTCTTAAGTAATATGCTAACAAAGAAGAGCGGAGTCTTCTGGTACAGACAGGCATCCTTGATAACCTAAAAGGAGACTCTATAGATATATAAGATCACCTCTACACATTACACACTATCATCTTTAAATGTAATTTTTTATAGGTCTTAAGTAATATGCTAACAAAGAAGAGCGGAGTCTTCTGGTACAGACAGGCATCCTTGATAACCTAAAAGGAGACTATAGATATATAAGATCACCTCTACACATTACACACTATCATCTTTAAATGTAATTTTTTATAGGTCTTAAGTAATATGCTAACAAAGAAGAGCGGAGTCTTCTGGTACAGACAGGCATCCTTGATAACCTAAAAGGAGACTATAGATATATAAGATCACCTCTACACATTACACACTATCATCTTTAAATGTAATTTTTTATAGGTCTTAAGTAATATGCTAACAAAGAAGAGCGGAGTCTTCTGGTACAGACAGGCATCCTTGATAACCTAAAAGGAGACTCTATAGATATATAAGATCACCTCTACACATTACACACTATCATCTTTAAATGTAATTTTTTATAGGTCTTAAGTAATATGCTAACAAAGAAGAGCGGAGTCTTCTGGTACAGACAGGCATCCTTGATAACCTAAAAGGAGACTCTATAGATATATAAGATCACCTCTACACATTACACACTATCATCTTTAAATGTAATTTTTTATAGGTCTTAAGTAATATGCTAACAAAGAAGAGCGGAGTCTTCTGGTACAGACAGGCATCCTTGATAACCTAAAAGGAGACTATAGATATATAAGATCACCTCTACACATTACACACTATCATTGTAAAGGGTGACGAGCTCGAGGCAGCAAGAAAAGACACAAGTTTGACCACCAACTTATTATTCACTAAATCGTGTACTAATCGCGTACAATAGCATGGAGCCGTGCGATGTGGCCCACGTATGGGATTGGACTGACAATGGTGGGGACGATAGGCGTCCGCTATGATGCTTTCATACTTCAAAACTGACATTGACAAATAGATTATGCAGTTATTTTAAACTAATACATAATACACTTTTAATTTGAGCCATCGCTAACACTCCCCTCCATAGTGCTGACGCAGCACTCATCACTTAAGAGAATAGGTGCGACGCGAGCCGCCGACCGCCGTAACGTTCCTGCCGCCGTGCGTACTTCAACCAACCTAGTGCGACCGTCCTTACCTGGGAAAACACGAGTAACTAGACCCTTCGACCAAGCATTCCGCGGAGAGTTAGGGTCAACCACAAGGACAAGGCTGCCTACCTGCAGAGATTTCTGTTCATCGCGCCATTTCGCTCTAGGTATGAGATCAGGCAAAATTTCCTTCACCCATCTCTGCCAATACATGTCGGTTAGTCTCTGCGCAGTGCGCCAGTGCTTGCGCAGATATAAATCTGAGTCATCAAATTCTCCTATGACTGGCAGATTTGACGAGGTACCTAGAAGAAAATGATTTGGTGTTAGGGACTCAATTTCTCCGGGCTCAACCGAGACGTGCATTAAGGGACGGCTGTTTACGATGTTTTCAACCTCAGCTAACAACGTGTTCAAAACCTCGTCTCGGGGTGCCCGCTCAGTCAAGATGACCTTTAAAGAAGTTTTGACACTGCGAATGAGCCTTTCCCAGGCACCCGCCCAGTGAGGGCTAGCGGGGGGAATGAAACTCCATTCCATAGCATTGTTCACGCCTTCTGTTTTCAATTTTTCCATGTCCAGTAGTTGCATAGACCTCCGCAATTCCGTGTCAGCGCCTCTGAGGTTTGTCCCGTTATCAGAATAAAGGCGGCGTGGCCAGCCGCGCCTTGCTGCCATTCTTCTGAGGGCCATTATTAAGGAATCCGACGTGAGAGAAGGAACCACTTCTATATGAATTGCGCGCACTGTCAAGCAGGTAAATAATACGCCATACCTTTTTTCCCTTCGCCTACAAACGGTAACCTCCATTGGTCCAAACAAATCTAATCCACAATGGGAGAACGGTCGCTGATGGTGAGCAATGCGAGCCTTCGGCAAATCACCCATCCGAGGGATTTGTGGCTTGCTTTTGCGAATTCTGCACAGCATGCACCTGGAAACGACAGACTTAACAGTAGGTCTAAGTCTCAACAACCAAAAACGCTGTCTTAGCTCATTCACCACGGTCTCTTGGTTACCGTGGGCTGCCTTTATATGATAGTGCCGTACGATAAGCCTGGCAATATGATGTCGGCCATCCAATATGACAGGCCTCTTCATTTCCAGGCCCACGCCAGTCGCCGCATCAATGCGACCACCAGCCCTAAGCAATCCGTGTTCATCCAAATACGGTGACAAAGAATGCAGCCTGCTAGTTCGATTTATTGGCTTTCCGCTATTTATCGCAGAAATTTCGTCGACAAATGACTCGCCCTGCGCGCATCTTATTAAGAGCCGCTCCGCTTTCTCCATAGTGTCACAATCAACGGACTCTCTACGATGATTTTTGCAGTTAGCTATAAACTTAAGAACCGTAGCCGTAGCCCGCAACAAACGTAGCCAGGATGAAAAGTGTAGCGGATCAGGCACAGATAAATCAGCAGGCACCTGTCGAACGACTGCAACGCACTCTGATGTCCCCTCCATATCAGGGTTCGGCTGAATTATGTCTGACGGCCACTCGGTCTCATCGTAGTATAAAAAACGGGGACCCGTAAACCATTCTTCTTTTATTGGCCCATCCAAATTATCTCGCGTGGCTAAATCAGCAATGTTTAATTTTGTGGGAATATATCTCCAGTCTTCTACTCGGGTTAACTCATCGATCTCTCCCAAGCGGTTCGCCTCAAACGCCTTGTACGTGCGCGTGTTGTTGCGAATCCAATGAAGAGCGGTTGTGGAATCGCACCAAAAATACCTACGCGCGGGAGTAAGACGATGTTCCTTTTCAATAGTACTAGCCAACCTTGCAGCTAGCAAGCACGCCTGCAGTTCGGCCCTAGGCATTGTATAGGCTTTCACAGGCATGACCTTGCACTTACTGGCGATAAAACTAACGTGGATATCGTTATTATTTTCCCAGCGCCAAAATGAACAAGTACACATTGCCTGCATACTAGCGTCACAAAACATATGTAACTGTAAGTTGCTATAACCCGATGTAATCGGCGTCGTAGCACTGATTGCGTTCGTAGCATCCGCTACGAAATCGTAGGCGAGCGTAGCATTCTGCGTAGCCGTTCGATTAGCCGCTAGTGCAGCGCTGCTGGGAACGGGGAGGGGCGACACAGGCGTAGTGGACGGCAAGTCACCGCGTGGGTCCGAGGTTCTGTGCACTCGCTCCACTTTAGACTCATTTTGTATGCCACTCGCTGACCTTGCTGATTTGGCAGATTTGTAGCACCTAGGAATGCGTATATCACTAATTACCTTAAGAAGATCAATCCACTTACGCCACTTATTAAAAATACCATCGGGAATCTGCTGATCCCAACCAATATTTAGCCGCCAAGTATCCTGCAGCATGAGCCTTCCTTGAATGGTGAAAGGTGATAGAAAACCTAAGACGTCAAACACTGACATAATTACCTTAAGCATAATGCGTTTTGACGGCCTCTCATCACCATTAAGAATACCTTCTGGAATGCGCTTTAACGACATATCAAAGCCTAAAATATCGTCCGCGGGATACCACTTCATACCTAAAGTTCGCTCACTTTCAAACTGCTGGCCGACTTTGAACTTTACAGCAGCACTGCCAAGGGATTCCTTTGGCAGGCTATTGAGAACTGCAACGCTATTGCTGGTCCAGTTTCGTATTTCAAAGCCGCCGCTTTTGTGGATAGCACTGACGTGACTTACCATGTCCACAGCCGCCTCCTCATCGTCTATGCTGTCGATGTAATCATCACAGTAGTGCGATTTACAAACCGCGTCTATGGCAGCTGCTGGATACTGTGAGGATAACCGCAGAGCATTTTTATTTTTTATGAACTGGGCTATAAACGGCGAACAATTGGCCCCAAATATTAGTGACGTCATTACGTACGTTTTCATGTCCTCAGTAGGACTGTTTCTCCATAAGAATCGAAGTGTATCCTGGTCTTCTTCATGAATTTTGATCCTCAAAAACATATCCCTTATATCGCCTGTTACTGCTATTTTGTTTTCCCTAAAGCGCAGTAATATACCAAATAGCGACGATAGTAGGTCTGGCCCCGTTAGTAAATAGTCATTAAGTGAGTAACCATTTACTTTACAAGCGGAATCAAATACCAGGCGAAGCTTCTCCTTGTAGGGGTTGTCTACGCCAAAGTGTGGCAAGTACCACGTCCTCGGCGTGGTTTCCGGTACTGAAAGCTCCTTTGCGTAATCATTGTCTAACAAATGCTTTACTCGTTCCCTGTACCTATTAGCAAATCCAACATTCTTACCCATTTTCCTCTCAATGCCTTCCATCCGGGTACGCGCGCTGGGATAGGAGTCCGGCAGACGGCAGCCCTCGTCCCTCCACGGCAGGCGCACGTGCCAGCGGCCCTGCACCAGCGCGGCGGACGCCTCCAGCAGCGCGGTGGCACGCGCCTCGTCAGCGTTCGGACGCGGTCTACACGACACTCCTAACGTATCAACAATCACAGAACGCCGAACTTCCTCGTGGATTTCCCGTAAGATATCTTCGGCATTGCCATCAATAAACAAGTTAGCTTCGACATCAGGCGGACGGGCGCCTCGCGGTACGCACATTCTACCTTGAACACACCAGCCTAGGGGGGTAAGTGCAGCGGAGGGCTCATTAAAATTACCTAATTTTATTTGAGAAGGTAACAATAAATGATGATTGTCCTGCCCGATCAATATTTCGGGTTTAACATCTGATTTACATAGGTAATCATTAATATCTTTTAAGTGGGAATAATTTACACAATTCAAAACAGATAAAGTTTGCAATGGTAAGTTCAAATTGTCTACACAACGCATGTTTATATTGTATTCCTTATTGTCCAAACCTGCAATGTTTACGTTTACGATAGTGGAGTCACATACCATCTCGCCGTTATCGAACGCGCCACGCACTCGCAGCGTGCAGTGGCGGCCACCGAGGCCCGCGCGCGCGGCCAGTGATTTTGACAATAAACTTACGGACGAACCATCGTCAAGCATTGCTGTACTATTTATGATACCGTTAGGTCCATGTACACGCACTGAAACCACCTTTAACAACACTCGATCACTTGAGTTTATAAATGTTAATGTTTCTTGAGCACTCGTCACGTCGGGGTTGCACTTCAACTGTCCGTTCGTCGTAGCGATCGCATTACCCGGTGCAGGCGTACTAAGCGCGGGAGCCGGCGCGGGCGTTGTTAGTGTCCTTGTTACATAATGCAGTAAGCTGTGATGCGCCTGGCCGCAGCCGTCCTTGTCACACGCAGGGGCTGCGCACGAGTTTCTCTCATGTTTACACAGCAAACATTTAAAGCACAAGCCACTATTTTTTATGTATTGCCATCTGGTTTTTCGCAGTGATTTTTTGAATTGTTTACAGTCTGGTAATTTATGCACAGCCTTTTTGCAGAATTGGCACTTGGCTTCTCCACCTTCGGCTTGAACTAAAACTGTATGAGATCGCGTGGCAGTATAGTCACCAGGCTTATTTTTGTGGGGATCCTGTCGCGCTGTAGTAAACAAGGTGTTTGCTGTCGTTGAGATCTTTACCGCTTCATCGTTTAAGAAATCCGACAGGATAAGTAATCTCGCTTTCTGTCCTTCTTTAATAAGGCTGTAACTGTAGTCCGACCATTTAGAAATCAGTACAGTAGGTAGCTTACTCAATATTATCGAAACTATGTTTACGCCCTGCAAGTATTCATTACGACCGACTGCCTTCACTGCTTCCACAAAATTCTGTATTTTTACTGCAAAGGTAACGATATCTCTGTGGTATTCAATTTGTAACGGTTGAAGTTTCTTTATATCTTGAAGGATACGAGAAATGATGCTGTCTGGGTTTCCAAAACGTAGCTCCAACGTCGACATAACTTTATCAGGGGACGTGGCGCTGATGAACAAAGCGGAGACAGCATCCTTAGCAACTCCTCGGAGGCACTTACGCAGCCTCCACAGGTTTTCCTTGTCAGAGAATTTGCATATTTCTGTAGACTCCACATACGCCTGCTTAAATTGAAGCCACTCTAACTGATCACCAGCAAATTCTGGTAGATCCTTCGGCGTGCTGATGCGGCTGAGTAAGCTGGCGTTTGGTACATTGTTAGCACTGGCGGTGGAGAGATCTTTGAGTGCACCAGCCAATAGTTGAACCGTGCTGTTGAGCGTCTCGACGGTGCCGTCGGGTGCGGGATGCGCCGGGACGGCGGTGGCAGCAACGAAGCGGTGCTGCACAGGGGTTGACGCTGGCTCAGCGGGACGTAGCTTGCCCGTGGGGATGCCATACTTGGGGGCTCGCTGCTCTTCTGGTGGTTCAATGTGGTTGATTTGTTGATCTACCCAGTCCGCTACTTGGCTTCGAGAAAGTTCATCATCCCTTCCGACTTGTGAACTGTATGCATCTGGGTCTTCCTCGTCGCTGAGTGCCGCCAGGTTCGCTTCCAGGGTTTTATCTATAAGGTCCATCTTAATAAGAGCTTTCTGTTTAGCTGCTTCTAAAACCAATTGTTTCCGTTTTGCTTCTTTAGAGGCCGATGACCTTTGTGAGCCCTTGCTCCCGGAAGCTTTTGAAATGCAGGATACAGTGGGTTTTCTAACGAAAGTGTGGGCATTCTGCGCCACGGGCTCCGATTTTATGCTACCGACATTGCCATTTTTCTCACAGGCGGCAGCGGAACGCAAAATGGCGGATGCCATTTTTTCCGTTTCATCTTGCTGTCGCTTCGTCGCGCGCGGTGTATGGAACATGATCCGGCTTCGAAGACCACTTTGTGAAGGGTGACGAGCTTGAGGCAGCAAGAAAAGACACAAGTTTGACCACCAACTTATTATTCACTAAATCGTGTACTAATCGCGTACAATAGCATGGAGCCGTGCGATGTGGCCCACGTATGGGATTGGACTGACAATGGTGGGGACGATAGGCGTCCGCTATGATGCTTTCATACTTCAAAACTGACATTGACAAATAGATTATGCAGTTATTTTAAACTAATACATAATACACTTTTAATTTGAGCCATCGCTAACAATCATCTTTAAATGTAATTTTTTATAGGTCTTAAGTAATATGCTAACAAAGAAGAGCGGAGTCTTCTGGTACAGACAGGCATCCTTGATAACCTAAAAGGAGACTCTATAGATATATAAGATCACCTCTACATATTACACACTATCATCTTTAAATGTAATTTTTTATAGGTCTTAAGTAATATGCTAACAAAGAAGAGCGGAGTCTTCTGGTACAGACAGGCATCCTTGATAACCTAAAAGGAGACTCTATAGATATATAAGATCACCTCTACATATTACACACTATCATCTTTAAATGTAATTTTTTATAGGTCTTAAGTAATATGCTAACAAAGAAGAGCGGAGTCTTCTGGTACAGACAGGCATCCTTGATAACCTAAAAGGAGACTCCAACACCTATAGATATATAAGATCACCTCTATAAATGTAAATAAAACAATTTTACTTTTTTTTTAAGGAATTCATTCAAAAATAATGGAAATCAGTCGATATTATGCAAAAATTTTTCAGGCATTAGGAAGGTTTCTTTATCTTGGGAAGCTTAGTAAACGCTCTTATGTGGTGGAGGTACATCTAAGCTGTGTTAGGTATCGCCCCCAATGTAAATATGACGCGCTCGAATTAATCCTGAAATCCCGTCTTAGGCTCCCTAATATTATTAATGCAAATGTTTGTACGGATGTAGGATGTTTATTACTCCTTCACGATAAAACAACTGGATAGGTTGAGACGTAACTTTGCAATATTATAGCTGACTTATCAGAATCTATATATAGACCGTACATCCATACAAACATTTGCATGCTTTGCATTTGCTTGCACTTTTTCTTATGCGGACAAAATCTCGATAAAACGCATTTATTAGTAAAAATAATACGTAAAAAACGTCGATGAAAAAAAAGAAGCCTGCCGCCCGCTGGGGATATCAAGGACGATGTTATAAACAACAGACGGGATTTAAAAATAAACCCACTCCACTGCGATTAGAACAAAACCAACCATGTTGTTAGTGTGTCACAAGAATCATCACCATTTACACAAAGATGATTGCCATATCTACCTTACCTGTACTGAATATGAAAAGAAGAAACTGACTGGCTGACCGACTGATCGGTAAACGCACAGCTAATACCACTGGACCTTTAAGCATAAAATTCGTAATATATTGTACGTAATATATTGTATGTCATGTCTACCTTATAATATCTATGCCACATATACATACCACAAAGTAACACTTTTTATGGCTATCATTTAATTACTGTGAATAACGCCGGTGTAAGCCTGCCGATCTCAAGGGATACTTATTAAGGATGTGGTTTAAAACAAAGAGACGGAATTTAAAAATAAACTCGCTGCACGGCGAGTCGAATTTTTACTAAAATGTTTTTGAATATATTATATTTAGTTTAAGAGAAAATACAACATATAGGTAGAGGGCCTGTATTCGGTATCTGACTGTACATAGCAATGTATGTTTTGTCTACCTTATAATGTCTATGCCACATATAAAACTAAGAAACACACTACGGTTATCATTATATTACTGCCAATAACGTCGTTGTAACCCTGCCAACCCTGGGATATCAAGGACGTGGTGGGAAACAAAGAGACGAGATTTAAGGCGCTGTGCATCAGAATAATGCCTGCTCTCAAGGGATACTTATCAAGGATACTTACTACTGGGAGTCGAATGACACCAACTGTTAGGGTTCCACTTGAACAATTTCTATCTACGTAGCACTGTACCAATGCCATGTCTACCTTATAATTCCATGTCACATATACAACCAAGAAACACTTACTATGGCTAGCATTAAATTACTGCCAGTGACATCGGTGTAAGCCTGCCACTCTCAAGGCATATCAAGGCCATGGTTTTAAATAAAAGAGACGAGATTTTAACATAAATCCGCTCTACTGGAAGCTGTACGACACCAACCATAGTGTGAGGGTTCCAGTGGAATAATTCTTTACAATATCTAAGCCACATATACAATCAAGAACACTTACTACGGCTAGCATTTAATTACTGCCAATAACGTCGGAGTAAGTCTGCCAGCCGCCCTCGAGGGATATCAAGGACGTAGTTTTGAACAAAGACACAGGATTAAAAAATAAACTCGCTCCACTGCAAGTCGAACGAATCCTAACGTACTGTTAAGGTTCCACGGGAATAATTTCCATTTAGACAAAAATGTATGACATTGTAGGTACTTATTAATTAAATAAACTGCGCCCGTCATGTACACGACTTGACACATGTGAAACATGTAAGTCGGGTTGCGACGGATCAGTGGCATAACTACAGGGTGACATCTCGGCAAAATGCCACGGGCCCCTGATCCTAGGGCCAGGAGCAGAAGATTAAGGAGCAGATGAGAGTCTTGGTGGCCTAGGTTATAAAGCTAGGCCACCAAGACTCTCATTGGCCCCATTGAATGATATAGATGCCCCAGAATGCCACTGCGACGGACTAAAATAATACAGCATCATTCGGTTTGCTATTGCGGTCCATATAGTCACTGTCAAACATTTTATTCATCGTAAGATATTTTAAATACCATATACCGCGATGGCAAAAGAAATGATGCTGTACCAGAAATATCTTGGTAGTCCCATGTCTTTACTCAATCTTTACACCAATAATTTTATACTTTCATTATTTTGCGGAGGTCAAAGTTGCATTAAATGAACTTGAATCAAAATTACCTTTATCATTCGGCTACCAGATTTCTAAATGGTTCATTTAAATTTACCTAGAAGCACATAAAATAATATGGAGTTTGCTACTTTGGTTCTTGTTTTGCAACCAAAGTGGTTTCATCATAGATATTATAAGTCTGATTTGATATACAAGTGTACCCGGTTGTTCCAGGGTTCTTTCCATATTTACACGGGACTCTAAAACGGGACGCAATAAAAGTAACCATTCAATTCTCTGAATGGAGCAACGGAGGGACTGCAGCTTAGCGGAATTCAGAGTAATCCAGAATGCCAACTAATATTATAAAAGGGACAGAGAGTTTGTTTATTTATTTGTTCATAACACTTTCACGCCTTAACTAGAAGTCGTACCGAGAATTTTATTTAGCTATGTTTAGTTTCTGAAACTATAGTTTCCGTGTCAGAATATGACCAATAAATTCTACGGATTTCATACAAGACGACTTAGACTAACTAAGGGAAGTACGCTTATGCATACAAGGACCTCCCCTCTCTCCAGGTGATAGTCAGGCGGTAAAAGCTTTTTGTCTTTCCATAAAAGGATATTGCCATACTCACTACGCTTGGCAAGAGGCGGCCAGCGCCGTTTCTTCAGCTTCTTGTGGTTCCGGTACTGCTGCCCTTCTGAAGCATTTTTAAGCAGGGTAAGGATAGGAATTTGTTCTTATTGAACAAAAGATCCCATACAAAATGTACAATCAGCTCATCATGTTTCTATAAAAAGTAAAAAAAAAGTATTCAGTAGTTTGTCCCTGGGGTTGTTTAATATCATAGACTGATCATGCTTCTTTATTATTATTCGCTATCTGTTGCACACTGCTGGTAACATAGAAGTCGTGGACAAAATAACATAACTAGTACATTAACAAACCAACTTTCATACTTCCACGAAGTTTTCACGCAGAAGATTTTTGCATCAACACCGGCGAACATTGGCGTGAATAGAATAAGCAACTAGATAAAAGTCGATATTTCATCGAGGAGAAAATTTGTAGTCCGGTCGGTAGGTATTTGGTTTGGGTTTTATTTTTATACTTAGAATTTGAATATTGAATACAGATTTCGATTTCCTTCTATGCCAACGAATTTCCAATAGTTCATATAAGATTATTCGTATTTCACTACATATCGCCAGTTTCCTTCATTGGTTATGAGTATTAAATTAAGTTTTCACATAGTTAACTTTATGTTATAAACATATTTTTAACTCATTTTAATAGAAAGCTAAACGACTGAAGTACCTATATTAATTTTGAGTCAGAAAAAGACAAACAATACATATATAAGCAAATCTTTTATCGAACATATTTCATATAGTGGGTAGGTGTCGTTGCGTTCGCATCGCTTTACCCATTGCATACAAATATTCCGTAGATTGAACGCACAGGAGTCTGACAACTGACAATAAATGTGTTAAATGTTCCAAACAAAAAGTGTAATAAAGCGGCGTAATGCTCAGCGCTTTATTGCCTGAAAACGTCTATAAGACAAACGCTTGTCAGTGAAACGCTCAGCAATGACTATTGCTCATTTTTGATGCGAAGTAACATGTGTATGTTCATCTGTTTCCTCTTAACCTTTAGACTAAACTAGATATATAACACTCAGCATATTTTAATAGTCAATGTCGTCGCGTTAAATGATCCATACAAAAAGTGCATTTAAAGTGGCGTAACGCTCAGCACTTTATTGCCTGAAAGCGTCTGAGACAAACGCTCGATGGCTTTACTGCCGCGTAATTGACGTATATATTCATCAGATCCGTCATATGTCTCACACTTCTTATCCTACATATACCTTTATTTTACAGTCAGTCAGCATTTGTATGAGTCGTCGTGCCGCTTTATGTGTTCCATACAAATACTGCAATAATGCGGCGTAATGCTCAACACTTTACTGCCTGAAAACGTACTGAAATAAACGCTTGTTACATTAGCTTTACTGCCGCATTGTTGATGCGAAGATGCCGCCTCTATTAACCTCATGAAAATGTATTGCCATGGTTTTCGAGTGTTGTGGTTTCTAGCCTAATTGAATATCGCTTTCTATGCTCGTCGTACACAACATTTAAATTACCAAAACATTTTGCATCTCGTCACAAAGGTTACCCAAGAAGGATAAATATGCAACTCATTATCATGTGTTAAAGCTAGGTCTTGTTATTTCATATTAGTATAAACCAGAATGATGTCTTAAAACCGGACCCCGAGTGCCGTAGTTTTAACCATGTTCATTTTAAGTTATGCAGCAATAGTTATTTCAAGAGATTACAATATAGAGGTTGGAGCTGAACGTAGGTACTATTAAGTTAATAGTAAACAACAAAAAAGTATTTAGTTAATAAAAGTAAAAGTATTAAGTTAAAAGTACTTACCTAGTTTTGTTTAGCAAACAAAATGAATTTTGTTGTTTTGATTCATATGTATATAGTTACCACTTTCTAATTCCTACATATACATAGTTATTATACTTACATTGAAAAAATGAGGGACGCGCGTCAAATGTTCCATTTAAAAAGTGTAATAAAAGCGGCGTAATGCTCAGCGCTTTATTGCCCGAAAGCGTCTAAGACAAACGCTCGTTACAATGGCTTTACTGCCGCGTTCTTGATGCGGAGGTACGGCTTATGTGGGGTATTGACGACAAACAAATTAGAGATTTTTATCATATGCATGCTAGTAGGTTTAGCACATACTTATCTCGTCGTTATCCCTTACAATAATAAGCATAATGTGTGTAAAAGGAAAGTATCGTGTCAACAAGCATAACACTCTTGGAAAGGTTTTGCCAGAATGACTGCAATGTTCGGAAAGCCACATGCAAGTACCTAAATATTCTTCAAATTAAGTTTATACTCTTCTGTGAATTGCCATAGTTTACTCAGAAGACTAAAATGCGCTTCAAATTGAGCGTTATTTCTTCAGAGAAGCCAACATAGTATTGCAAGCGTCAATAGGATAAATCTTTTAATTATTATTATTTATAATCAGTGATCAATCGTTTATTTGCATGAATACAATAAATACATAGAGATCTTAATTTCAGGTTACTTAAGTATTTATATACACCCCGTTTTGACGGACTAATAAATAAATTAAATACTTATGATATTATTACAGAAAAACTAAAGTTTAGACAAAACAAGTAAATAGGTAAAGTAAAGAAACCAAAATTTGTTCCTTACTTAGCAACTCTCAGATGAAATGAGCTGTAATCGCGATCCTCACAAAAACCCTAGCTGCTAGGTACGACTAGATAGTTGTTCGTCACTATCATTTATCATTTCAAATGTACCGGTGATATCATATAGCATCTGAGAATAACTTAATGTAAATGGCGCTGCGAGTTTGTGAAAGCACGATAAGTTGAATCCTGAGTAATGAGCGGAGCCATAATATAAAGCGGATCAGTAGCTCATCTATAAATTTGGAGGAAGGTTAGTTATTGAAAACACCTATTTATTATTTAAAAGATATTGAGTAAAGATATTATTTTACCCAAGATTTCGTGCGCATATAATTAAAACTTCAGAGATATAAATAGGTATATTTGTTTAGGGACCGATAATTAAATATCTATTTTGTACGTGTGTCGTAAAATCCAATCGAAGGGGTTCAAATCCTAGAAATTGTGCCAATAGGCTATACAGTTAGTTTTCCCATAACTACTTCGATTCTGTTTTCATCCAATGGGCATATTAGTGGAAGACATTATAACCAAAGAACACGCTATATGTAGCCTTTAAGTGCTGTAGGCGTTGGCTCAATGTACCTAGTCCTAACTTCCTCACAAATGTTATAAATGCGAAAGTGAGTTTGTTTGTTTGTAACGCTTTCACGTTGTAACTACTAAGCCGATCATCATGAAATTTTGCATACACGTTATCTGGGGTACGGAGAAGGGCATAGGGTACATTTTGTCGCGGGAAATGTACTGTTCTCGAGGGATCGACATTGACGCGGGCGGAGCCGCGGGCGAAAGCTAGTAATAAATAAAGACGTGAAAGTATGTAGATATATCGACAGTATCACATATATATGTGTGATACTGTCTATAGTCGCTCTATTTTTAGCTGTTTTTGGTCGATATGAGAGGCAAAAGTTTTAGGATATGCTGATCAAATTTTGGATTTCATACTTCACGAAATGAGATGTCAACACGATCAAGTACCCATGCTGATTCGTCACTATCATTCATCATTTCAAATGTACCGGCGGTGTCACATTAGCATCCAAGAATAACTTGATATTTGCATTAAGTTCTGTGAGTTTGCGAAAACACGCAATTGAATCGTGAGAAAAATAAGTGGTGACACAATATAAAGTAGAAACAGTGCATCGTCTACAAAGAAAGCTTCTAAACATTAAGGCTGTGTTTCCTCTAGACATGTACTAACAGGCGTAGCGAGAGATGTGTTTTTCAAGAACCAATAAAATCGCTTCATTTACCTCGCCTCGCCCAGCACAGCTCTGGTGGAAACGGCTTAGCGGAGCGAGGTTTTTGTACAAGCGAGAGATGTGTTTTTCAAGAACCAATAAAATCGCTTCATTTACCTCGCCTCGCCCAGCACAGCTCTGGTGGAAACGGCTTAGCGGAGCGAGGTTTTTGTACAAGCGAGAGATGTGTTGCGAGTTTGCGAGCAATGTGAGGTATGTGTTGCGAGGGAATGCGCGAGGGATAGGCGAGGGATAGGCCAGCGAGAAACTGCTAGCAGTCACTAGACGATGTTTGATGGAGGTAGATGTGTGTTTTACGGAAAGCATGGATCAGTGGACAATCACTTATATATTTAACAGTTTGCGTAAAAAAAAGATGAACAGAGCTCACTACTCATGCTCGCACCGCACATCTGCGCACCGCTTCCGAGTTCCGCTACGCATCCTCATCGCTCATGTGCACACCGTTTCACGGTTCCGCTACGCATCTTCACAGCGCTCACGATTAGGGATTGAACTTGAATTCTTCGTAACGGTAGTTATGAAAAATACATTTAGAATAAACCATTGCGATACCCTAAAACTGAGCAAATAATGTGCCTACAGGACTTAGTAGACATAATACGAGTAATAAGTGTGCCTTGTTTAAGGGACAGATATCTAGAAATCTTTTTGTACTGTCCAAAATTTTGTTTTTAGTTTTTATAATAAAAAAAATATTTTGTTGTGATGTGAATTTTGTGGATTCGGAACGAGAATAACATATTTGGCTAAACGAGATTTTAAAAATATTTTTCGTAAAATACAAGCAAATCTAAATTTATATAACTCAAAGGTGACTGACTGACATAGTGATCTATCAACGCACAGCCCAAACCACTGGACAGATCGGGCTGAAATTTGGCATGCAGGTAGATGTTATGACGTAGGTATCCACTAAGAAAGGATTTTGATCAATTCTACCCCCAAGGGGATAAAATAGGGGATGAAAGTTTGTATGAAACTATACTTCGTAACGCGAGCAGAGCCGCGGGCTAAAGGTTTTAGTATATGTAAAGAGAATTGGCCACATAAACGACAACTGAAAATCCGATCATGTTTTTCGTAAATTTAGTTAGTAGGTAGAAGTAAGTAAGGAAATAGGTGCTACCTGCACCTATTTCCTTACTTACTTCTACCTACTTAGTACCTACTAAAGTACTTACTGCATACTTAGGTAGCACCTACTTTAAAAATAAATGTAATGAAGAAGCCAGCTTACTGTTTCATGTTTTTTTATGGCTGTACATAGCCGCCCATAAGAAATTACGCCATTCGTTACGCTCAGACAGATCCCTCTGTCAGGCGAAGTATCGCTTCTGTAATTAGTATTCACGTCTCACGCAGGACAGATTACACTGAACGATAGATGTTTTCTTCAAACACAATGTTATTCCGGGAAGTTCAAGAAAAAACGTGTAGGTGTTGAAGTAGGTGTAAAGATATTTTATTATTAGAACCTTCCTTGTGGTTTATAAGTATAGAAAATATGATTGATTATTTTACTAAAGAAGTTTCAGCTTAGGCAAAAATTCTTTCGTAGATATGTCTGTCTGCCCGTCTGACCCGCTATCGGGCTGTTCCCCTCGCATTTTCGAAGCAATTCTTGTGGGATTTCGTGAGCACGTTTGATAATTACATATAATTTTTGAACTCTTTCTCTCTCTTTCTACCGTGCGCAGAGGCGTTTTTTTTTTTACTTAATATTATTGGATTGGGCATTTGTCTCCCATCTCACTTTTTGTTTTCACTTCTGCCGACACTCCCGGAGTACAACCCGTTGTTTTGTGTAGTACCGTATTCGGAAAATGTTTGGGGCAGTGTCGTTAAAGACCATTGTAAGTTCTCTGTCATACATAAGACTCGCGACGCGAGGTCTACAGCTCACATAGCCATTTGTATAGTTGTCTCGTTTGCAGGACCTTCTATTATGCAATAAAATCATGCTAATGAAATTACGCGTAGCGTAGTTGTTTATGACCTTCTTGAAGTAGGTGATAAGATTTATAAAAATAAACTATTTATTGTACTTATCAGACTTGTACCTATTGTTAATAATGTTGTAAGCATACACTCGTAGAAATGTCTTATTTAATTAAAGTACCTGGGTAATTCTTCGCCCCAGAAGGCGGAGATGAGCTAAGATTATCCTTTGCCAAAATACTCCTGTCCTGGCATATTATAGAGCCTTTAATGGTAATAATGGCATTATAACTTAAATATTAAGGTGAATCAAAAAATCACGTAACCTAATGAGGCAAGTACCTTTTTTTTTTATTAACTAAGGAAAGATCCATGTTACTGATACCCGACAGCTTGCAGGGGAGGCTGTCGGGTTATGTGGGACTCCACGCCAGAGTTACGTGCCTACCCACTAAAAAACCTTCAGAGTTTCATCACGACTGCTTTTGCCGGGGACACGGGAAGGGAAATACGACCGCGAATCCCGGCGCGGCTGGCCGCCAACGCGGCCCCTCCTCGGGGACGTCCGAGCGCCCCCCAACCACTCACCAAGTAGGCGCGTCCGGAACTCACGGACGCGCCGTACCTCCTTGGGCCAATTGAGAGGCGGCAGACTCCCACGCAGTCCACCGCCTGTGGCCCCATGGGAGCCAGATAAACTGGCTCCCAGCGGCGGAGAAGATGATAGGCTCCGCCGCTTGCCTCTCGCCGCAAACACGGTGCGGCACCGCTCGGCCGCGGAAGAAAGGGAGATCGGCAACATAGCACCGAAACTCCCTCTCCTCCGCGACCGATCTCCGACCACAGCCACGGCGGTGTGGCCCCGCCTGAAGCGCCGGGAGAGCAATAAAATATTCCCCTCCCGGCGGCTCCACTTTGGGTGGGGGGAGAACTTCCCACTCCCCCGCCACCCCAATGGGCGCATCCTTGCGGAAGCGCCGTTCCCCGGGTGGGGGAAGATCTTCCCACTCCCCCGCCGCCCCATTGGGCGCATCCCAGCAGGCTCAAGGCCGAAGCCGAGCCCGCAGGAGCGCCCCTCCTCGGGTGGGGGGAGAACTTCCCACTCCCCCGCCGCCCCAATGTGGGCGCTCACTGCTGGTGTGTCAGGCAGCAGGAGCGCCCCCGCGCGGGTTCCTCTTCGCTTCCCCGTGGCTTGAGGCTAACCACGGGTACTGAGCCCCCCCGGTACGACAAACCGGGAACCACCTCGGGGGGGAATGAGGCAAGTACCTACCTCAACTTGGTACCAAACAATACGTTAGTGGGTAGTATTTATAACCCTTCTGAGCTCAAATCTCAACTGGCTGAAGGTTCTTGAGCGATTTTAAAATAAACATATGCTAATCGCTCATGAACCTTTAGAAGAATAGAGAATAGGTCATCATCATTTCGAGTAGGTGTCATTGTCAATCGACCATGCACACCCTGGTGTCAGAGATTTTCGGAACCGCCTCTCGGTCAGGGTAGTAGTAATACAGATAGTACTTACGTACTGTTTGATTCTGAACCTCCCTACAATATTTTATTCACGGAATTAGAATAGGCTAGTTTCTTAAGTCAAAATAAAAATATTAAAATTAGTCCATCCGTAGATCATAAAAATATTGGACAAATATTTATTATTTTGTCGACCACGCGAACGAAGAACGTTGAGATCTGCGCAAGCCATTAGGCATTTATGTTAAAAATTGAAAAGTCTTTATATTTTTATTTTTTTATATATAAATATGAAAATATTTAAATGTTTATATACATATAAGTATGAAAAAAGGTCTGGGAGAAAATAAACGTAGAATCTACCAGCTGCTTGTCTTCCCGTGCAGGTCGTAAAAACCGGCCGAGAGATTGGGCGCAAATCTAAGGAATCATGTAAATAGGCGGTGCGGCTAGCAACCCATCACTATTTTGACTCCGTATGCCACGTTTAAGCCCATCGACAGGTTCCACGTGGCCTTTCGGTCTTGCGGCCTTAGGATTTGTGTTCCCCGTAGGGGATAAAGACGTGATACTATGTATGTAATATATTTTTATACAAAAATAAGAAAGGGGGCGACCTGCGATATGTAAATACCTATAAATATTTTCATGTGAGAATTATTGTTTTAAACGTAAAATTTACAAACTTTTCGAAGAAAAATGTTTTTTAATATCATAACACATATGCATCGTTAAAAATTTAGTATCTGTCTAAAATTCCAACAAGGCGGTGATCTTGTGCAAGGGCTGACCTAAACTATACAAATAATTTTGATGTATTTAATCAATCCAGTGAATTGTACCTACTAGTGATTTAAAATTCCACAATTTTGTGCAGTACCTTCTTAAACAATTCATGTAATGGGGCTCGTGACGTCACAGTTTGCTAAAAAGTGTAACAAAAACAGACTGTGACTTAACATGGAATTTTAACGGGCTATATTTTTATCATTTTTTGTTTGACTGTCAAAAGAAAAAAAGAACAATCTTTTTCGTCCAATATTTTTTTATTTATCTAACTAACCGACTAATTAATTATATTTTTTTGAAAACTAGCCTGTTACTAATAGAATACAGAATCACAGGTAAAAAACGAAAAATAGACCTCCCATGCAAATTCACAAATCAGCTGGTCGATTTATATCTGGATGTCTAAGTACGTTTTACATTGTATAGTTATACAATGAATGAAAGGAGTTCCTTTATTCGTAAAATTTCATAAGTTAGAAATAAAAGACCCATAGTCCTTTTTTTAAGCAGTCAACAGAAAACCCCAATAGAACTACAGAGATCGTTACTTTTTATTTCATTCGGATAGAGTAATTACCCTTATAAAAACAAAAAATAAATATTTACGTTGAGTATCCCGTCTTAGCGTGCGCTAACCTATAATAGGACAGTTTAAAAAGGATTCAATTCAATGTGAACATAATGGAATCAGCGCGGAGTGCCGCCTCGTGAATCTGGGCTAATGAAGCAGGGAGCAGGCTTCCTGAGGGCTCGGCCTTATTGTTCGAATTATAGGGCGAGATATTATACAAGGATTTTCTAACAGATTAATAACCTCTCTGTTAAACAGTAATACTGTAATAACAACTTTCTGGAAGAGGATTTTTACGTGAAATATGTATTTCACGTAAAAATCCTCTTTTTACGTGAAATCTAAATTACTTATAACTAATCCGAACTTCCACCAGGCAGCGATCTTCCTTGGGCAGTTTGGATGTCCCTCAAAAGACTCAAAGCTGGTGTAGTGAGATGCCAAAAATAATGAGCTAGGTGGAGACTCCAACAATGACCATTGTGACTGAGGCGCCACTCAAGCGATGACTAACGAAACTATATTAATGTTTCGTCCCAGAGCGGATCACTGGGAAGCGGGATAAGTTTGCCGGTGGCACGACCAACGTGGGAATTTTTTGCTCTGGCTGCAATCAACACAGCCTGAAGGCAGGACTGTGGCGGACATTAGTATCTATTTATCATCATCACCTCAGCCGCAAAGAGTACACACACAGGCCTCCTTCAAGTATTTTCAATAATAATTTGGGAGGGGTTTGCCATACTCACCACGCTTGCCAGGCGGGTTGGTGAGCGCAGTTTATTTGGCTATCGGTACCGGGGCGGCGTTGCTGTCCATCCAAACCGTTTTAAACGAGGGAAGGGTAGGAGTTTGTTAGAGCGAGGGAACGGGATAAGTACTACTCACACGAATGAAATGGGGACAAAACGGTTTAAATATTTGTTATTATTATCCCGTCATGTTATTTAATCAACGTCACGTACAAAGGGTATCCACACCTAGCAGCATCTTTAAAATAATTATAATAAAAACCTTCTTGTTCGAAGTGGGTAAATAAGTGATTCCGTTTAGTTATCTTTCGCGATATTATGGAGTCGCTGAAGGTGCGCATTCATTGTAAAACAAATTTGTATATAAACTCATCATTTACATATATCTGCCACAAGACGCTTATGTCAAATTACACTTTTTATTTCCGAGATTTTATTATGGTAATAACGCGAGAAGGGCCATGAATAATGTTTAGACCCCTTAACATAACACGGAGTGATGCTACCCACGTACTGGTAGTGTACGAGTATGTGTCAAAACATTTATTTTATAGGAACTTTTACTGGGTACTGAATCTCGTGCTTATATGAATGAAGTGCTTAAGACAGGGTCCAAAATTAAGCAGTTTAAATATCAGTTTAGGTTGTTTCTTTCTGTATGTACACATGAGTCATGACAAAAAATCTATTTTGTTAATTCTTCCTTAAGGCTTAGTGTATATATGATTTGCTTTTATCTATTCATATATATAAGAATCTTTGTAGAGAGGTTTTAAATTTTTTATAGTCCTTTGGTAATAAGAGATGCACATAGAAAAGTATATACCTATAGGTATGTGAATTAAGACATCATAGTTTCAAGAACAAAGGTTAAGAAAAATATGCACAGTCTATACTAGTTAATATATAGTATCTAATCTCTGTATAGTATAGAGGTATGTATGGGTATTTAGGTACGTCATATCTCCCAAAACAAGGTCCCAAAACAACTTGCCTCCTAGAATAAATACGTTTCGTTAATAACAAAGTTTCTTTAAAAGCAGGACGTGGCCTGCTTTCTTGGTCCTGAAAAACCGAGGGACGTTCACTGGGGTGGGAAAATTATCGTCTTCCTTACAATAACGCGAAATAAAAAACAATACGCAGTATTTGGGTTGGCGCCGAAACAACGGAGAGACTGTATTACGTTTACATATTTCAGCTCATATTCGAGTATTCGTAGCTTCATTTAACGAGATTTGTCTTTTTATTTCAGAGGAAAATTTTAGAGGAGCCCGACGGCCTAGTGGGCGTGTGCCTTGCGTGAGCATATTCAGCGCATGTTAAGCAACCCCGGAAGCAGTCCCGGCTAAGATGGGTGACCGGAAGTGGCATAAAATACTTCGAGTTCCTCTTTGCTAGGTACTTTCGGATGGCACGTTAAGCCGTTAGTCCTGGCTGTCATCATTGATGGCAGTTGGCAAGCTATGTCAGATGCCTCTAGGCAGCTTGAAAAGTACTTACCCACACGAAAAACATAAACAGCGTTTTTAATAAGTGTTTTTTGCGATTTTTGCAATTTCATAGGGATACCTTGAATATTAAAAACATTGTATTTTTAAAACCGCTAGCTCGAACATAGGAGGCCAGTAGGTATGTATAGAATATTTTTAGTGCATAAATAGAAATATGTAGAAATAACCTACTTTGTAAAAATTAAGACCATAGAGTAGCTAACTATAATATCTTGCCACGTCGATGGCAATGCTGATCTTTTGGCAAAGGTATAGACCAGCCTTCTGGTCACGGGCCACCTTTATTTTTTTTTATGATTTAGGGCAATTTTTATTAAATAATATTACTCGTCTCATTTTGTCTTTAGCAAGTACTTAACTGCGCATTGATGTTTGAGGCACATAATAAGTATGTGGATAATGGATATTTTATTAAAATATATGAATCCCTAGTTAAGAAGCCTATTTACCGGAGGGACAGGTATATTTATTTAATTGTTAACAATTTGACGTGGGAGAAGGGCAAATGTTTAATCACCTTATAAAAGAAAGTAAATATTTCTGCAACCTTTGCTTATAGTTGTTGTTTACTTTAATAACGTCCAACGTTACCTATAATAATTTTATCTTACGATGCTAATTTTCGATATTTTGTTACATTATATATTTGAGATAATATTTAGTAATTTAAAAAAATGGTTCTTTGTTACATCATTAAATAAATATAAATTATTAGTAAATAAGAAATAAATAGGAATATTGAATATTACAATCAAACACGGAACTCTTTTACCCTCAGTTCAGAAGATTTTTTGATAGGTGGCGACAGAATCTATGAAATACCTTTTTTTAAGCGCAACGTCGCACACCCACTTTTAGGGTTATACCCTACGAATATCTATAAGGTTATACCCAAACGGTTAAAACGGGACCGTATTACTAAGATTTCACTGTCTGTCTGTCTGTCTCCAGGCTATGTCTCATGAACCGCTAGACAGATAGCTAGACAGTTAATTTTTTCACAGATGATTATTTACGTTGTCGTTAAAGCAACAAATACTGAAAACAGATTAAAGTCGAGCTCCCATAGATCCAACGTGATTTTTCGCCGTTTTTGCACGACATTAATAATGGTACAGGTAGACGTTTGCAATTTACAGAATATTTGTTGTAGATAGGTACCTAATGGTAGAACTACTACGGAACCCTACGTGCGCGAGTCCGATTCACACTTGGCCGATTTTAAATATCAAACATACTGAGGTGTTGAAATGTTTTGCATGTAAATACGCTCTTATATATACTACATAAAAGGTAGCATAAAATAATAATACGAAGGGGGAAAGCCCGTCGAAGAAATTCCCGCCATTACCCGGACGGAATGAATGGGGAAATTGCGTACAAGAAATGAAATTTAGGTAACAAACACCTGAGACGCACAAACAAAGCATAAAAAACCAACATTGTATTTAATTCTTATGGTCTCATAATATTAGGGGGGGTAATTTTGTGGTGCTACAAAACCCTGTAACCACTGGAGGGTTCTAAAGTAACGTTTTCGCATTATAACAGCTTATTTCGCAAGGAAGAAAGTTGGCAGATGTTATTGGCGATAAGAATAACATGTGAGTGAAATACTACGACCTTCGCTTCAGATGTACTAACCTAGAGTCAGAGCTGGACTAAATACATGCTTTACTTTAGTGAAAATACTCTCTTCTCTTCTTCAGGCCTTATCCCATATCTCTTTGGGGTCGGCTCTCCTAATCATCCTTCAGTCAGGTATTTTTATTTGGGTCGTCATCGATTCTAATGAATCTCCGGCAAGATCCTTTTTTATAACGAACATCCATGTAGTAAGGGGTCTTCGTCGTTTTATAGGCCCCGAGTCAAGTTGCAACACCTTTTTTGTCATATGGCCTTCTGGCTTCCTCATGACATGGCCGTACCACCGAATTCGCGATTCCTTGATCTTTTCAGGCGTGATCTTAAAACGTAGATACCTATTTGGAAGTTTGCCCAGCACTGTAACCCCCGCTAACCACCTGAGCATCCTCATTTCAGCTACATGCACCTTCTCTGACGGCTGCTTTTTAATCGGCCAATATTCTGCGCCATACAGCATCGCGGGTCTTACTGCAGTCTTATGTACTTTGCTCTTGACTTTAATGGGCATCCGCGAATCGCAGAGTACTCCCATTAGGTCTTCCCGTATTTAAGCGATGAGCTATATCGGAATCAAGTAACCATCATTAGAAACTACCAAGCTATTTGAAATTTTCGACAGATTTAAGTGGAGATTTATTATGGTTTGGTGGTTGGCATTTAAGAAGTTGCAGTGCATGTATTTCGTTTTGCTTCTGCTGATTTTGAGACCTGCATTTTCCAACGTCGCTCTCCACTGCTCTAGTGTACCTTGTAAGGAAAGCGGATCGTCGCCAACAAGAACAACATCGTCTGCGTACAGGATGCATCTAGGGGCAGGTTGTTGTATTTCGGCTGTCAAGTAGTCCAAGGTTCAAGCATAAAGGCTAAGTGCAGATCCCTGGTGAACACCAACATTAACCAGAAATTCGTCGCTTGTCGAACATGTCCATGACTATTCTGACGTAGCATTCAGGTACCTTTTGAGAAGGTAGTGCTTGCCAGATTAGAATACAAAATACATTCAGATGTTAGGTAGATATCTAATATAAGAATTCCCTTACATTAACATCAATGACTGTCATGTAAACAGCCTGTTATTGGCGATAAGAATAACATGTGAGTGAAATACTACGACCTTCGCTTCAGATGTACTAACCTAGAGTCAGAGCTGGACTAAATACATGCTTTTCTTTAGTGAAAATACTCTCTTCTCTTCTTCAGGCCTTATCCCATATCTCTTTGGGGTCGGCTCTCCTAATCATCCTTCAGTCAGGTATTTTTATTTGGGTCGTCATCGATTCTAATGAATCTCCGGCAAGATCCTTTTTTATAACGAACATCCATGTAGTAAGGGGTCTTCGTCGTTTTATAGGCCCCGAGTCAAGTTGCAACACCTTTTTTGTCATATGGCCTTCTGGCTTCCTCATGACATGGCCGTACCACCGAATTCGCGATTCCTTGATCTTTTCAGGCGTGATCTTAAAACGTAGATACCTATTTGGAAGTTTGCCCAGCACTGTAACCCCCGCTAACCACCTGAGCATCCTCATTTCAGCTACATGCACCTTCTCTGACGGCTGCTTTTTAATCGGCCAATATTCTGCGCCATACAGCATCGCGGGTCTTACTGCAGTCTTATGTACTTTGCTCTTGACTTTAATGGGCATCCGCGAATCGCAGAGTACTCCCATTAGGTCTTCCCGTATTTAAGCGATGAGCTATATCGGAATCAAGTAACCATCATTAGAAACTACCAAGCTATTTGAAATTTTCGACAGATTTAAGTGGAGATTTATTATGGTTTGGTGGTTGGCATTTAAGAAGTTGCAGTGCATGTATTTCGTTTTGCTTCTGCTGATTTTGAGACCTGCATTTTCCAACGTCGCTCTTCACTGCTCTAGTGTACCTTGTAAGGAAAGCGGATCGTCGCCAACAAGAACAACATCGTCTGCGTACAGGATGCATCTAGGGGCAGGTTGTTGTATTTCGGCTGTCAAGTAGTCCAAGGTTCAAGCATAAAGGCTAAGTGCAGATCCCTGGTGAACACCAACATTAACCAGAAATTCGTCGCTTGTCGAACATGTCCATGACTATTCTGACGTAGCATTCAGGTACCTTTTGAGAAGGTAGTGCTTGCCAGATTAGAATACAAAATACATTCAGATGTTAGGTAGATATCTAATATAAGAATTCCCTTACATTAACATCAATGACTGTCATGTAAACAGCCTGTTTTTGGCTATAATATTTATAGAACACATTTTGCTCAAGTACTCTTAAGCTACCGACTGCTATTTTCTGTTAAAAGTACTTATTTTTAATATAGGTATTTTGAATGTCCCTATTCGTAATTTAAACACTAATCACATAATAATTCAGCGTCAGATTTATGTAATACTAATTACAGATTACATCCAGAGGAAGTAATTGAAATACGACATACGTAATTATATTGCAATTAGGTGTATATCAATTACAAGTTATTCAACAACCCTGCCTAGAGTAATGCGGGACTAGTTACGAAGGTGTTCATGTGATAAGTTGATCAGATTGAAATTCCTCAATTAAAATGTCTTCTTTACGAAATCTGTAGCTTAATGATAAAGAATAAGAGATTACCTACTTATTTAAAGTTTAATGACAACTTTGGTAGAGAATTACCTAAACATACCTTTTACTATAATGATTTTATTATACATCCAATTCGAAATTTACGCAGACGAAGTCGCGGGCAACAGCTAGTTAAAAAATATATTTTAATTAGATAGACGCTTTATGAAAAATAAGCACTTTAGGAGGTTAATTTAGGGGCGAGGTACTAATCTGTCAAGAAAGTACCGGGAAAAGATCAATACCTAATACCTAATTTATTTTATCACTTTCAAAGTATGCTCCTTCAGAAGCGATACACTTACGCCAACGAATAATCCAATCATCAAAACATTTTTAAACGCTTTTTCCGGAATTGAATACAGTTCTCGCCGCGAATTCTCCTTTATGTCTTCTACCGAATGGAAACGGGTGCCACGAAGTGGTAATTTGAGTTAAGAAAAACTAAAAAAGTGGCATAGAATCATATCTGGTAAATAAAGCGAGCAACCTGCTCGATGATTATTTGTGGAGTTATTGGCCAGAAATTCGTTCACAATGATGGCCTTGTGCGGAGGCGCATTATCGTGTTGCAAAATCCAAGAATCCACAAATCTGGCAATTTGACTTACTTTGAGACAATTCCGCAAATAAAACTTTAAGGCACAACACCTCGATAGTCAAAGAAAACAGTCAACATGACTCTGACTTTTGATCGACTTTGGTCTGGTTTTTTCGGTTTCGGTTCAGTTCGTAGGCGTCGCTCTGAAGCTTATTTACTAGTTTGTGTCAAACTCGTAAACCCACGTCTCGTTACCAGAGTTGAGTTTTTGTTCAGGTCTTCTGGGACTAGCCGAGCGGCAAAATGTTGTTTCATACCCAAGTGATTATTTAAAATGGTACGGATCAATTTGTGTGATACAGAAAGTTCGACGGCTATCTCTCTCAAAGTTGAATGAGGATTTTCGGTCACTATTTCCTTCACTTTTGCGTGTTAACTACAGTTGCAGATGTTGATGGCCTACCTCAAATCTCGACCGCTTTTGAACGCTTTGTACCACACATAAGCACGTGTTTTCGATATAGTCAATTCATCGTACGTAAGCCTTGTGTAAGATTTTCAGTGACTCCGATCACGAAATTCCATTATGAAAATCGCAATTTACACTAGATACCTATGTTAAAACCACTGACCTCCATATACAATGGTATTTAAGGAGGTCAAACCATAGACATACCTTATCTCTATGGGTCAAACAGATGCAACTCACACCACTCCGCGCCAAAATAGGAAAATATTGTGCCAATTCAACAACAACAAAAAAGAAAAATAAATTAATTTGGAACCATAAACAAATCATCCATTCCCGATACTTTTTTGACTGAATGTATATATCAGTACCTCAGAAGAATAATATACATACCTATTGTTCTGAGATCAGTACTCATATGGCCTTCACGACACGAATTACGAATTTATATGCATATGTTATAAACCTTGTAAACGTAGTTATAGTTCAGTTATAGATATGTCATGTGTACCTAGGAATATAGTTATGATTTAAGGCCGGAAGTTCGTCTGCTGCAAAAATAGAAGCGGAAAATATTTAAAGAAAATGAGGTTAAGGGATTCGCGAAAATGAATACGGGCTGAAGTGATTCGGCAAAAAGTTCGCGATAAACTTTCACAAAGGGCGTCCACCATGACCGGGCCTTTTCTTTGCATTTTTTGTGAATAAACTCGTTCGTCATTTCTCTGTGGTTCTATTGTAACTGTTGTGGCTATAGGCTCTGGACGGACAACGCTTTGGACGGGCGCCAGGAACACGGTTAGACCTTTATTTACTCTATCCTGGCTGGAATATTGAAGGTAGATACGTCTACATATTTTGAATACATACATAGTCATATCACGTCTTTTTCCCTTGCGGGGTAGACAGAACCTAGGTCTAATAAGACTTATGGCCACATTTAGCATGTTGATTTATGTGTCAGTTACCTACCTACCAGTTACCACTAACACATTCGTTAAGCGGGCTTCTTAAAGATTTTAAGTTATTAATGATAAGTTTTTGCCCGCGGCTTCGCCCGCGTAGATTACACAAATAAGACAGCATCAGGCAACGTCCCTAGTAAATTAGGTGTTAATTTAATTGGCAGTGTCATTTTTAGGGTTCCGAACAAGGAACCCTAAAAATAATATTACCAATACAAATGTCAAAATAATAAATTCCACAAAATTATGTGTCAAAAAAAGATTAGGATAGGAAAATTATGCACAATATACAACTCCTATAATGCACTACCCGGGGATGCTTCTTCTCAGCAGTGGTCGTTTCGAAACGCTAGTAGCTTATCGATTTTGCAAATATTAAAAATAATAATATGACGTTCAGAAAGAGATACATGATATCCAAATTTGAATAAAATTCTATTTCATTTCATTTCATTTGCAAATTTAAAAAATCCAATTAATGGATTATTATTTTTTTACTAGATAATCATTAATTTAAAAAATGTCGTGTCTCGCTTCAAAAATGACGAAGATTCATACAAACTTGCAACCCCTATTACACGCTAGGGATGCAATTTTCAAAATCTAATATTTGTATATATATGCATTATTATTTTCCACTAACGACTAAAATACATTAAAAAATTCATACCTCTCACTTTAAAAATTACCAAGTTTCATTTGTATGAAATTCCACACCTAAGGGAGTGAAATAGGGGTATGAATTTCCAAAAATCCATTCTTTGCGAACGTCTCCTAGTTACAATCCACCTTCCTGCCTTTCATCTAGCTTTTGAGATTTCGTGATTTTCAGAATCGGCATTGATTGTTTTACTTAGAAGCCCCAACAACAACAGTATAAAATGTTACCTAATCCAGCTCTAGCCAATACCCTGAAATGTCTATTGTCTTACCAATATCTGCCAGTTAGTAAACAGGTTAAGTAAAAAGCGGCCAAATGCCAGTCAGACTCGCGAACGAAGGGTTCCGTACCATAGCTTTACAACATCAAACATTAGGTATAGAGGAAAGTAACCAAATATGGAATACCGGTTTGATTTATGGGCATAAAAAAAACAAATATTTGAAATCAAAACCTTTTACTAGTAATTTTATCTTATTATATATTTGCGTTTCACAAAGTAACAACCAGTTGTCATACTTATTGATTTTAAGTATAATATTTTTTCAAAAACAAAATTAGCATAAAGGTATCTAATCATGGAATAGGTACCCCAAATATGGAATAGTATATAAACTCAGGCATAAACCTATAAAAAAAGTAACGTAAATTAAAAAATCAACATAAAACAATCAAAACTTAATGTAACTATAATACTGGCATTAGGAACTTTCATAAAATAGAAAAAAGAACTTGAATTATTTGCAGAAGTCACAAATCCAGGTGTCCATATTCATAGTCCATATTTGGCATTTTTAAATAATTGAACATAAATTAAATATTTTTGAAATGAGTAAACTAAGATAACATGTTGCTTCTAATACTTTCACAAAAACACTTAATTAATGTAGAGAAATAATAACAAACACACCATTCACAATAAGTAACGAAAAATACATTTTTTATTACGTACACGTAATAGTTTTCTGACGGCGACAAAACAAAACACCTCCCCCGTGGCCAAAGCGCTCGCACAACTGACTTGTCAAGACCGGTGCGCGTGGATAGAGGTAGAAAGAGATGGACAATCAGTACTTATCACATTTAGGATTCTTTGTTTACGAGTAATGCCGGTATTCCAAATTAGGGATACTATTCCATATTTGGTTACTTTCCTCTATGCTTTTTTTAGTTTTTTGAGAGCCCCCTAAATTTATTTTAATTTAAATATTAGTTTTTGAAGTGAACTAAATATTATATGGCTCCGTTTTTTGGTTACAGGACCCTAAAATACGGTCAAGTGCGAGTCGAACTCGCGTGGAAAGGGTTACGTTACGTGCAATGAATTCAATTTAAACCGAATTCAAAAAGGAAGTTCTCAATCAACTCGGTCGTATGTTTTTTTTTCACTCAAAGTCTACAGGAAAACTTACTCGTTGTACAAATGTTTATTATAAGTATGGCGCTTAATTATCTTTCTTAATTATCTCCGGTCAGGTCATGATGGAAAACGATATTTTTCTCAATTGACCTGGGTCTTGGATGTTTATCTATATAAGTATCTATTATAAAATATCGTATCGTGGGGTTTGTATCCTACGACACAAGTTCACAACTTACTGTGGGGCTAGCTCATTATGTGTGATATGTATGTGCTTATATATGTTTATTTTATTTTTTGATGTGTTGAAAACAAATAAGTAGTATTTTGCCTCTGTGGTTGGCAGCACTAACAACTGTACCTACTTAACCCTGAGACTGAACCTATAGTATTGGGCACTTCACAATCACACATTCGGCCATCATTGTACAGATTTGTTGTACATTGCTGCGTTGGTTGATAGGCTCTCAACAGCTTTTCAGTTTAACAGCAATGTATATATCGCCGCGAACGTGTGGAGGGCCCATATCACTTTCACCCTACCGAAGTAAAACTAGGTGACCTATTAGTATTGGAGTCCAATCTGTAGATTATTGCCAAGTTTATGGCTCCTTACAAACATTCTTCCATCTCCGGTTTATGGTTTATTGGTTTGCAAATAATCGTCACCTTTTATTACTGATCATTATTGATCTTAAGTGAATGACCTAGGTACTTCGTGGATTTTCCGGCCTATAAAAAAAGGGCCACTCCGCCGCTTCCACGATATCGCTTATACTTACAGCGTGGTTTTGAATCTCTAAGTTATATTAAATTCTCCTTTTTTTCTTGCAATACGGTATTTTTGTGATGTTTACATAGAAAACTTCCAAATGTCACAAATACGAGTATATATCTAAAAATACTCTTAACCCTTTGACCGCGAAAGTCGGATAAATCCGACAAACATATTCATATAAAATGTATGTCGGATTTATCCGACGTTCACGGTCAAAGGGTTAAGAACATTTTCAATTTGATATCGATTCGTTAAATTACAATGATCCTTTAAAGTAGGATGGGCAAGACTGATGATGATGATGTTTAGTCCAACCGGTTTCGGTCATGGCGGCCACTTTAGGGCCGTTATTTAATAAAAATACTTATATAAAAATCTTTATACAAATTTACTATAAGATAATTCATACATACTTACCTATATAGCTACTTTTAGTATCAATCCACGTAATATGTGAAGACCTCTTTGGCCTAGTGGTCATCATGCCAGGCTGCCACACCAGAGGTCCCAGGTTCGAACCCCGGTCAGGCCCATATTGAGGTGGAAAATGATGTTTTTCAGATTGGCCTGGGTTTTATCTATATATGTATTTGTTATATAGTATAGTTCGTTGAGTTAGTATCCCATAATACAAGTTGCGAACTTACTTTGGGGCTAGTTCAATCTGTGCGATTTGTCTGTATATATTTATTTAGTTAATTAAGCGCCCAAAGCTCTCACACCATCCGAACGAGTTGCCACAATTTATAAGCATTTTAGCACAGCGTTTTCAAACTTTTCCCCTATTTCTGTTACTTGCTTTTCCCCTATACATTTGAGTGAGTAGTATCCCGATACCTTCATTCCCTTTCCAAATCCAGCAAATCATTTCCCATCTTAAAAATGTTTCTGATCGGCATCAGCATCGGAAGCACAAGAAGCTAAAGAAACTGCGCTCGCCAACGCCTGCCAATCGTGGAGAGTAGGTATCGCAACATTCTCCCATGGAACGAAAAAACCTTGGGAAAGGCCTTTGTCCAGTAGCGGACTTCTTACGGCTGTAATCTATACTTAATATTATAAAGCTGAAGACTTTGTTTGTTTGAACGCGCTAATCTCAGGAACTACTGGTTCAAATTGAAAAATTCTTTTTGTGTTGGATAGTCCATTTATTGAGGAAGGATTTAGGCTATAATACATCACGCTGCGAGCAATAGGAGCGAAGCATCAATAAAAAATGTTTTGAAAACAGGGGAAAATTATAATTCTATACTAATAAAAAAACGAATTAATCATAATAACAGAAATTGCCGCGGACGAAGTCGCGGGCAACAGCTAGTGCTGATGATTTTATCATGTATGATGTACGTACAGAGTCTGACTGGCCATAAATCTCTTTTGCTTACTTATCATATATCTGTGGAATTGTTTAAGTTCTCGATCGCGCAAAATGCCTAATTTATATTAATTAAATTGTTATAATTGTACTTTACAACGACGTATTGGACGTAAATATTGCCTTTCCTCTAATTTCAAGAAAGAACAAGGTTTTTTTAAAAATAAAATTTTTGTAACAAGCTTTTATTATTATCTAGCTGTTGCCCGCGACTTCGTCCGCGGCAATTTCTGTTATTATGATTAAATAATATAGATGAATAATTTTTCCCCGACTTCAAAACATTTTTACTGATGTTTCGCTCCTATTAGTCGCAGCGTGATGTTTTATAGCCTAAAGCCTCCTCAACAAATGGACTATCCAACACAAAAAGAATTTTCCAATTTGAACCAGTAGTTCCTGAGATTAGCGCGTTCAAACAAACAAACAAACCAACATACAAACAAACAAACAAACTCTTCAGCTTTATAATATTAGTATAGATAGATTAATCCACACTGTTAAGGGCCCGTACTACCTCACACTGCTATGCATGATTGACTGTTATATGAATAATAATTAAATACTCAAGTTGAAATAAAAATGCAGCAAAGTTCAGGACTAACTCTGGTAACTATATGACTCAAAAACACGATTGCGTTAAATTTTCTCGATAGAAAAAAATTGCAAAGTTGCCTCCAAATCACGTCTAATTTACTCGGTATAAAGCATTATTCACCAAATACATTAAAATTAACCTTGAAACTTTTGATTATTATTGCATTACAGATAAGGCAGCCATCATATGTTTTTCTTTTTCGAATAACCCTTGAATATTCCTAAAAAACGAAAATATCCAAAGTAGCCAACGCGTTTAGACCATCCGCGTTTGTATCGCCACGCCGCCTGGCATATGGCGGGCTCTTAAGTGTTTTCCAAGACAGAAAATGAGCCCAAACACGATTAGTGGAGTTCCTATGGGCACCTTCCGACTCCATCATCAGACCAGCGCAACGATTCCATAATATTGTATGGTCATCCGATTTACACATGCATTGCATGCAAAATTTCAGCTTAGTCGGTAACCGGGAAGTGGATCAAATTTAACGTGCAAAATTTGATCACAGACAAACATCGAGACAAGTGTAACCACAGTGTAAATAAATAAAATATTTTAAAATTGCACCCTTTTTTACCCGTTGGTTGTTGTAGTGATTGTAATAGTAAACTGTATTATTCGTTTTCCAGATATCCACAATCCCAAATAACAAATACATTAACATTAGAAACAGCAGTTTATTTATAACAAACATCAGTAACATATTCTGTATTTTTTATAATCTAAAATATGTACCTTCTTATTTTCAGATATAGAATAATCATAATTCGGGCTTACCCACACAATCAGCCTGCGACCACAGTGGTGTCATATATTATAACTTGAAGTATACAACGTGATTTTGAACCCCTAGCATATTGCAATCTGGGAATCAGAATCCCTAATGGAACACAGAATTACAAGAAAATAAGGTGAAAAACGAAAAAGGTTCCCCATACACAGTCGCCGATCAGCTGGACGAATTTCTATGAAAGGATAAATTTATTTTTTAGTTTTTTTACCTTTTTTTCTTACAATTCTGTATTCCATTAGGGATTCTGATTCCCAGATTGCAATATAGCTAGGGGGTTCAAAATCACCCTGTATTATACAATGGGGAAGGGACATTACCCGTAATAAATCGAACCACGGGCTATACTAGATCACTAAATTATAATGAAATTAAAATAACAGTCATAAAACCAAAATAAAATTCGACATTTCCAATACAAATTGCTCGGGCGGCTGCACACTTTTGTATAGAAATGTCAAATTTCGTTTTTCTTTATTGGCTGTTATTTTAATTTCGTTATACTATAATGATCTAGTAGAGACCATGGTTCGATTTATTACGGGTATGTCCCTTCCACGTTGTATAGTAGGATCATTTTCACTAGTTCCATGGGCAAATAGTTCAATGGAAACAGTGCGATTTTTTTTCTCAGTAGTTCCAATCCATTATCAAAATCAATGGAACTACTGAGAAAAAAAATCTCATTAGTTTCATACAACTATTTGCCGATGGAACTAGTAAGTATTGTAGTATAGTTATACGTAAATATGTGTATTTTTTAAATAGTTATTCAAAGAATCTTTCATATTAAAATCCCCTCTTCAAATATACTACTAAAATGATTTTGATGAAATTGGACTAATTTGAAAGCTATATCGGCTTATAAGAGGCGAAGTTACGAGGTAACAAACATAATAAAATAACAACCGAATTGTCAACCTCTTTTTGAAGTCGGTAAAAAAATACTCTCATATTTACTAACTAAAATTAAAATATTCCGTCTTATTATAAATCGTGACTTGGATTAAAGTATTGACTACCTACAATAAATTGACATAACCAGGTAATAACGACTTCTTTTATAATAAGACAAATTAAGTTTAGCTACACGAAAGTTTACTGTCCCTTGGCGTAGCGTGAGAGGAGGGGGGGAGAAAAGAGGGGCAGACCCCCTCCCTCCTATCGTCACACAAAAAGGCGTATTATGATCAAATTTATTTTTTTTCAACACGCAGTATAAATGAAAATTTGATACGAAGATGAAGCATTATAAACAGTTCTAGAATTTGCAGAAACTTCTTACGATAATAATGATTGATGATTATTATATCCGGAAAAGAAGACATATGACAAAAGAGAATGTAATTAAATTATGTATCGTCCTAGATTGTAGGTATAGACCAGTGCCGAAGCCTTTAAAAATGGTAAAAAGTAAAATAAAATTATAGTAGGATGAAACCTATAGCAAAGGAACAAAAATTAAAGAAAAAAAATAATAATTTATTTGAATCAAAAAACTTAGTGTGTTTGGGACATAGAAAGGCAACTTTTAAACAAATTTCGTGAAAAATTAAACATTTTTGTAAAAGATAAAAATAAAAAGCCAAATTCATGGTTATTCGATTTTTTCACATACATATTGAGGTTATGTGAAAAAAGTGTAAATACAAAAGGAGTACAGATCAAAAGGTTTGATACGCGGTTCATCCGCGTACTGACACTTGTACTGGTAGCATCGTAACGTGTTTAATTCTTTTATTTTATTTTTGTGTTCGATTATTACTATAAGTGAAATGGTTGCCAATACATTAAACTAAAAATACGAAATCCTTTAAATAGATGAAGATGCAATGTCCGAGATAGAAGAATGGTTGTAATTTTTTATGTTTGAATTATAAATTAACTAAAAAATAATAACAAATATTTTTTTTAATTTTTGTCTGACTACTTACTTTTCTGGTGATGACTTACACAAATGCAAAGCTCAGCTTAGACCTCGCAAACTGTAGAACTTTATATTACCTACATCATTGCCATACAATGTTTGTCCACAGGACTTGTAGTTTTGCTGGAAATCGAGATGAACCGTATTTACCCTTAAAAGCTCGCCCCCATTCACTTCCTGACCTCAGATCGCCCGTAGTTAATTTTTGCTATATTCTCTTCCTTTTGAATTGGGTTTCATCCTACTATAATTTATTTTGGTTTCAAAAATTATCGGCTCTGGTCTAGTAGGTACACCTTGACCTACAAACTTCTATTACATATTAAAAAATATTCAACAGGGACCTACTTACACTGACAACTATTTTTTTTAATTTATTACTCTAACTATAATGTAAATATATGTAGTCATATTTTAGAACAATTACTTACGTGCGCTATGTTTAACATAGTTTAATGTCCGATTTACTTTCATACACTTGCTATGAACTTTCAAAACATTTAAAATAGGTATTATACAACGAGGTTTTTGAGGTTATTTTTTAGTTCAACAAAATCACATCTTCTACGAAGATTAATTACACACGTTCAGTGCTATAATGTACATGTATTTATCACAAGACAGGTACAGCTTCCATCTCTTCTCATTCCATATTTTCTTTGGAATCCTCCGCATCCTTCGATCCTTTCTCTATCTTTGGTTCAGTCTGTAACATAATATAGTTAAAAGATTCCAGTGTTACTTTGCGGAAGTCAAAGCTACATTTACTTTGAGATAATTTACTTTGCGAGCTTCCGAACGCAAATTGCATAAACTAATTGGTAGCGGAAGCACGCAAAGTAAATTATCTCAAAGTAAATGTAACATAATGTCATATTTTATGAGGAGAATGATAATATTTTCTGAAATAAGCGGCGGCACTGAGACGTCGGATCCAATAAGCTACCACCCCACATACTTGACATTTGGGTCCCAAAAAATTTCAGAGCGTCACGTGGTTTTTTTTCCTCGTACAGCAGGTTATGGAATGGGGAGCCCATTAGGTTTTTCCTGTGTGCTATGACTTGGGGTCCTTCAAAAGGCGTCTTTACAGGAATTAAGAGTCTACAACGCGTCAGCACCTCCCCTGGTGTTGCAGATGTCCATGGGCAACGGAGACCACTTTCCATCAGGTGGCTGACGAGCCACCTGATGGAAAGTTGCTCGTTTGCCGTCAAACATATTAAAAAGGAAGCTGTTATTAACCAGTATAAAATCTATATCTATCTATATATCAAAATCTCGAGTCACGATGTAGGTATGTACGGAATAAACTCTGAAATTACTGAACTGATTTTGATTAAACTTCGTAACTAACTGTAATTTGGTCCAACTTAAAAGATAGGATAGTTTTTATCTTACAGCAAAACCAAGTTTACCGGGACAGCTAGTACATATTTAACTAGCGGCCCACCCCGGCTTTGCATGGGTACATATAGGTATTTGGAATTTTATTGTATTTTTTTCACATCTTGGGTTACATTACCTAAAGTATAACATGGATCCCTAATTTTCTTGAAAAAATCTGTAGCCTATGTACGGTCGCCTGCAAAAATCCATATAGAAGTTGCGTAAAAAGTCGTGTGCAGCTACGGATACTATTTAAAAATAATAGGAATTTCAACCTTAAACATGTGGGATAAGGTTCCTAATTAGTGCAATCGATTTTCACCTAAAGGCTATGTATGGACTTTTGTAGGTGACCGTACGTCCCTCTCGTAAGTGACTGAATTCAGTAAAGTATTATTGGTCTTTTATTGAACCTGCCGTACACTGTGGTACCAGTGTACGGTGGTACGGCAGGGTCGTATTTCATATAAATCTCATAAAGCCTAAAGCCATGCGAGCGACACCAAACAACAATGATACAAACTAGCCCTTACCCGCGGCTTCGTTTGTAAATAAGGAGCCTCTCGCAACGAAGTATCAATTTTGCGATAAAATAAAGTTTATATCGCTCTCCGATGCTTCAAGTATCTGCATGCAAAAAAGTACAGATGTTTTAACTCATACATGCAAAAACTTTATTTATGTAATAATAACATATGATCTTACAGGTGCCTGAGAGAAAAACGCGGCCGACGTTGCGGATACAGCTATTTTTTAAACATACATAATGTTACAGACAATCCGTATAATCCGATATTATATACAATAAATGTATATATGAGATTTCAGCGCGCCTCCGCGACGTCACTGGGGACCAAGGGACCAGCCCTATATATAGTTACTTTGCGCAGAGAACTGGCATCTCTGTGCAGAGGGGTAATGTCGCCAGCCTACTGGGCACCCTTCTTCGCGGCAAGGGGTTGGAATCCCTTTTTTATTTATAATTAAATTTAATAGTAGTTTTAAAATAATTGTGTTTTAATAAATAATGGATACTTAAAAACCAAATATCAGATTAATATTATCCAATATTATATAAAATGTATCTACTAAATATAAGGTCTAATTGAATTTGCTCTACCTTTTCTATAGTTTCTTCGGCAACTGATTCCGATTCCATAGTCTCAGTTTCCACTTTCACAGACGCCTCCGCATCCATTTCACTGCCTTCTTTTTTGTCTGAATTACTCTGAAATAGAAACTTTTTTTTTATAATTTTTTTTCGCCGACGGAATCAGAATAAATATATTCGGACAAATCACAAAGATTGAGCTAGCGCCAAAGTAAGTTCGAGACTTGTGTGGGATACTACTATATTTTATAACAAATACATGTATACATAAACATCCAAGACCCAGGCCAATCTGAGAAAGATCGCTTTCCATCTTGGCCTGACCAGGGATCGAAATGAACCCGCGCCACGGAGCTCGCCATAAATAAGGGCTGGTAAGGTCACTTTAACAATAGTAATAAAGAAAACCACGGAGCTGATAATACCTACGACAGCGGACGCTTTTTGATTTTCAGTGATTAATTGCTTGATGGCTGGTGTAGTTCTTGCAATTCACAAAGGCGACTTTTATGACGTAAATAAATAGAGTACCTATATGCCATTCATTTTTATATGTTGTCCTATGGAGAGGCCTCCCAAAATAAACACGTCAGAGAAAGAAAGAAACATAGCAATGCAAATGACTCGAATGAAATACTCGTAGTGTATGACATTTATTTCCAAAAACGATTGCATGAAGAACCTCATAACCAATTCCTACTCCTCTCGTACGAGCGATATTATTCACTCTTGTGATTTATCGAAATTTACGTAAATAAATATACAATAGTTCCGACTATTGCTCGTAACATGAGAATTTCAGTGAAATATGTCTCAGTAGTTTGATTACCTTGTCAAGACTAGAAATTGATGTGTCCATTGAGCCTCTTGAACGCCTCTTTCTCCTCTTAGAAAACTTTTCCTCGAACATCTTGATGTAAGTAGCCTGGTCTACATAGTCACTGGGTTTCTCTGCCATATATTGAGGATTAACAGTAATATCTGAAATAGAAGCTTCAATTAATTTATTATCCCACAAAATAAATGCCAAGTTTAAATTTAAAGACTTTATTCTAAATCAAATGTACTAACATATTTTTAGGGTTCCGTACCCAAAGGGTAAAAACGTGACCATATTAATATGGCTATGCTATCCGTCTGTCACCAGGCTGTATCTTATGAACCATGATAGATAGAGGCATAAAATATTCAAAGTATATTTATTTATATATTCACTATATTTAAGAGGGCTCCCATAAACAGACATGTTTTTTAGCCGTTTTTATAGATTAATGGTACGGAACTCTTCGTGCGCGAGTCCGACTCGCACTTAGCCACAGATTACTAAATAGTTACTACGTAACAGATACATCACTTTACCCATACAAAAGCGAAAATACCTACGCTATAATAGCCTACAAAATCTTAACAATAAAACCTGTTGTTCGCAGCGAAGAGAAATGAACCATAAGTATGGATACAAAGAGGTGAGATTGTTTTGCCCGCCGTGCGAGTCACGTGCAAGCGCGTCGTGTAACGAATAGTTTAAAGAGTCTTTGTATTAATGCAAGACTACATTCTCTACAGCATGTTATGGTCAAGAAAGGTTGAAATCAAATCAGTTGATATTACAAAATTGATTTTCTCAAAGGCAACTTGTCCTGGGCAGGAGCCTTACACATGTCTGCCGCTCGGAGCCTCGCAAGGCTAAGGGCACTGCTGTGTATACATGTTGTCCGGGCGGCTGACGCCAACTTTTCTAGTGTATCCTTTTGCACGTGATATTAACATCACGTCTCTTCTTTGCTCTGCGTACAACGTAAAGATGTTCTACGATGGGATTAAACTACAGAGTACAGATCTAAATCCGACTTACCACCCCATCATTGCAAACACTGGTAGGAAGCTTAAAATCAAATACTCTCGTAATAAATATGTTATCGTGAGCATTAATAACGCTTACGTAAGTTAAAAATCCCTGAGCGAAGTCCCCACTGTGATGGGTGACCGCAAGTGGTACAAAAAATTCTCGAGCTCTTCCGTGCTTCGAAAGGCACGTTAAGCCGTTGGTCCCGACTGTCATCATTGATGGCAGTAGTTAAACTATGTCAGATGCCTTGAGGCAGCTTGAAAAATCTGACACCAGTGTTGGCCACTTACACACACGAAAAACAAACAAGACTTGTAAACTAGTTATACATTAAAATAAACTGGACTATAGATAGTTATGAACCGGTTTTTGTTAAACACTAAGGATATGTAACAATGTAACATATAATTACCAGATCCTAGTATTTCTGGCACCATGAAGGGATACAGCCAGCCCACCAATGGTGTCTCCCCTGAGACGTAATGCGCCCGTTTGTGGTAGAATAACAATCCGTCTAGAGCGGGCTGAAAGTCTTTAAATTGTGGATATGTCATCATGAATCTGAAATATAGGAAAATGTTCTTACAATTAAGTTCGTAGGAACTTGTGATGTACTAATTACAACATAGTTGTACACCTAATCGGCATATGAATCATGTAATACAGGTTTACAGGTACAATTTTATTTGCCTTACGAGACAGATAGAGCAAAATCTCAAATGTAAAATTAATCAAACATCTAAAAGGTCACTAAAGATAGGAAAAAAATAGTGACAGTAAGCTAGCCCTTCAGGTAATTATAGAAATACACAGATTAGTGCCAATAGGCTTGTTTTCTAAAAAAAACAACCATTTAAAATAATTAATTCGTCTTATATATTGTCGAAAAATATAAGATGCGTATACTTTTCAATCAAAAAAAATATATAAAGATAAAGCGCATCAAAGTTCAGGAGTGAGGGCTTATGACGCAACAGGCCGGTAATAACTGTACCCGTCAGTGACGTCACGCGGAACTATAACGGGCTATATTTTTATCAATTTTTGTTTGATTGACTGAAGAAAAAATACGTATCCAATATTTTTCAATAATCTACCAGACAGATCAAATATTTTAAAAAGTTTTTTTTTAGAAAACATGCCCATTCCCTTGATCGACTAAATAATGAACAGGTCCTGTTTCTTGGGTAAGGATACCGCTATACGTAAGAATCCGTTGAGGCATGTAAAAGTTATGGAAAAATAAAGTCTCAATATTTAACATATTTTTATTGACCCAAATATGCAAACAAGTATATGGCCAACCTGATGGTAAACGGTTACCATAGCGTATGGACGCCTGCAACACCAGAGGTGCCTTGCCGACCCTGACGAAAACTTTTAAATAAATATTTAACTACAACAAACATGAACTTTTAAAACAATACACTTATTTTAGGCAAATCGAACAGATTTTTGGTGCATACATTTTATGTATTACTGGTTTCCCAGAAATAGCTGTTTGAGACACACATCTAATTTTAAATGTGTATTGCAAATAACTTACGTGTTTAGAGAGTCTGGCTCACAAGGTACCATCGGCAACAAATTAAATCTAATTCTGTTTAATTTATTCAGCACCTTAATTTGCGACAGATCCTCAAATTGTGACTTTAGCCAAAAATTACGGAATTCAGTCTGAAAATAAAAAAAGCTTTCAGTTAATATATTTTTGACTGCCATCTTTAATTTTTATAAAGGCAAGTTTCAGTCACTACTTATGTATTCCTTATATTAATAACAGTCACTCAATTATCAAATTTAAATTGTTTCTATTTAATCGGCTTCATAAACGAGAAGGTTATTATATAGGGAGAGTATAAGGTATAAATATTACTCCACTTGTATGAAGCACCATACCTGTGTGACAAAAAAAATTAAGAACAAAAGCTATGTAAATGTTTGTACCTACTATCCAATACGGCTATAAAAAAATACAGGTTTCATAGATCTCAATATTTCGAGTTGAGACAATAGCTTAAGATATTGCATACTCATAAGCCTTCCTGATTTCAATCACTGATACGATTGGAGATATCTCATATCGTGTCTAACGTATAGTGGCCTCTCATCGGATCCGATATTCAGGATGGTATAATACCCCCTTTGACTGAATGTTGTACCTACATTTAAAATTACTGTAGTACATATAATATGTTAAGAACTGTACAGTGTGAAAATGTAATAATTAAATTGAATTACCAAATCCCTTTGCCCAGCAGTGGGACAATATATTCTTTTTCTATTTCTAGCCTATACTGTCCCACTGCAGGGCAAAGGCCTTCCTTTCATCATTCCAACTATTTCGGTCGAGGGCTACTGAAGTCCAGTCTTTCCGATAGGATTGCAGTTCATCATCCCATCCTATTTCTCAGCCCCCCATGCTTTCGATTGCAATTTTGTGGGATCCATATTGTGGTCGCCCACAACTCGTCAGGCATGTGGTAGATAATATAGGTAAATATAGGTTAAAAATAAAAATTATTGAATCGAATTGACACTCTGACCAAGTTTGTAATGCAATATTCACTTACATCACAGTCGGTCATCGGTTGATTGTTCCATGCAAGCAGATCCAAAACATGCAGAGTTTGTAACTTCTCATCATAGAAGCAATCAATGACAGTGCAGGCATCTCTTTTGCTTGAGGGGTTGCCACCGGGCAAACCAGTTCGTACTTGAGTCACAAATCTGCCGCATTTGGTAAACAGTTTTGTAATACCCTGAAATATGTAGAACAAATCAACGTTAATTAGGTAAATAAGTAACATAACAGTAAAAATTAATTGCATTCACTTAATCTCATTATTCAGACATAAAATTAAGAAATTCAAAATAAAATTTAAAAACGTTTATCTAATATATAAAATTCTCGTGTCACAGTTTTCGTTGCCATACTCCTCCGAAACGGCTTGACCGATTTTGATGAAATTTTTTGTGCTTATCTGGTATCTATGAGAATCGGCCAACATCTAATTATTTATATGGCAAAACAACGTTTGCCGGGTCAGCTAGTATAATATAGGTCATTTAGACTCTTATTAATTGTCATACATTTTCAACTGAGAATTGTTGATGTCAGTAAATTACTTATGGCTAAGTTTAATGCTGCTTCCAAAGCGGACTGCAGAAGAAGCGGCAACAAACTGCACAGCGAGCACAACAAATTTTCTCCAATCGACTTACAGTTTATCTTAAAAACTATGTATGTGGACTGAGTATACATCGTCCTTATTAAAGTCAGTAAAAATTTAATTACAAAAATGATGAAAATAAGCAGTAGCGGATTTACGAGCAAGCTGGTCCACAGACATGGTCAAGAGTAGCTAATGATAGAGAGAAATGGCGACAATTGGAGGAGGTTGTTGTCAACCAGTGACATACAGACAGGGAGTCAATGCATAAGTTAAAGTGTAACATTATATAAATAATAATATATTATGTACTAAAAACGGGTCACTCACGTGCTATTTCGTCGGGATTGCCGACTATACAGTTCGGGACCCTCCGCCGCGCGTCTCGCACTCGCCTTGAAAATGGGCTCCTGACGAGTCCGAAACTATAGTCGGCAATCCCGACGAAATAGCACGTGAGTGACCCGTTTTTAGTACATAATGTCTGTATCTCACGTTAGTTTTAATAATAATATATTGTCATTTACTTTCTGAATAAACTTTATTATTAAGTGCATAGTCGATTGACCCTTACACCTACTCGAAATGTTAATGATTATTAAATTAAATTGAATGAAGAGAGTAAATCCAGGTCAGGGGTACCATCCTCAACTCCTTGACCGTTGGTTGCAGGGTTTTACCCCATTCATCCATTGAGTATGATAATGAACTATGTGGCCCAGTGATACCGCAAGTCACTTTGATTCACAGGGTCCTGGGTTCAATCCCAGGTCAGGTCAAGATGGAAACCTGTGTCTTGGATGTTTATATTATTATCGAATACTAGCTTTCACTCATGGCATAAATAGCTAGGCTGTTGAGCTGCACAAAACGAAAAACCGCTCTCACAATCACACACACAAGAATACTCACATAACTCGCCACCACCAGCACTCTTTTCCCCTTTGGACATGGTGCTATATACCAATTATCATGAAAGTCTTCTGGTTTCTCTATCATCCACTCAGACAACATCAGCACATCATGATATGTTGGTTTCCTATTGAACCCGGCTACATATATTTTTGGAGTATAATATGCCTGTAATATCAATAAAGAAAAAATATTCAAAATTTGACATCCCTCTCTTTGTTTAGGTATTTAAAAATATGTGAACAATCTTGATAAGTCTTTTTATTGAAAAGTACACTTTAAAAATCTAAATATTTGCATTTTACTTGAATTTCATAAAATTACTTTTACTTTCACATTGAATTGGTAAAGTGAAAAGTTTTTGATTTAAAAGTGTACATTTTAATAAAAAGGCATATCAAGATTGTTTGCATGTTTTAAATACCTAAACAAGCAGAGTTTTTTTTTATAGCTCTTAAGGTAAAGTAGCCTAAGAGATCTACTAACCAAAACTATTGTGCATGGCTGGAGTCCTACTTTGTACATGTATAACATGTATATTATATTGACATTTCATCAACCAGCTTATGCAAATTGAAGAAATATTGTCAAAAATAGTGCAGATCAAGTCTATAAGGAAGTAGATTCTAAATTTAGAAAATATATAAACATTCCAGGATATTCAAATGAAAATTCTCTGCTAGTCTAAGAGAAAAGAAAAAACGTAGAACGTCCCACTTGCTTCTGTCCCCACAGAAACCGTAAAAGCCAATGTTTTCCACCTACATGCCTACCAATATGTTAAACATGGCTTTTGGATCTTAAAGACCTGGACTCTATCTACCCCGCAGAGGAAAAGGATTTGAAGTAGTATGTATTCACGGACAAAATAAGGGCATTAACTATATTTAAGCAAATTTAAAGAGCTACATTCTCAGAATTCTTATATTTAATAAAATATTTTTATTGTTATATGTTTAAAATATTATTGATATAGTTTTCAAATACTTACACGTGAATCTGAATTGAAAAAATCTCTTTCCTCATTTCTTTGAACAATCTCTAAAATCCCTCTGAATCTGTCAAGCTTGTTTTGGCGGTCACTGTAAATAAAATAATTGTTTAACATACACATTCAAATCCAGTGCATAGTTTAAAATACTTTAGTATACATACAGACGAAGAAGTGGAGAAAAGCAACATTGTCTGCCCCCTAATACCACCCCCTCCCTGCGGAGATGTATAGTTTTCGAGTTATGAGCAATAGAAGTTTATTATGAAAATCACTACTGCCTATTAAAAAAGAGGTTATTTAAATAAAGCTCATAAAGCAGTTAACTGTCCAGGAAAGAGGTAACTCTGTTTCTGTCGTTCCAAATGATATTAATATATATAATAAAACGTTTTACAACTTCTATTAATGCAACCTATAGCTGTCAAAAACATCTTGACATATATTTATTACACAAAATTATTGCACATACATTTTATATTTTTTTCCAAAAAACTATGTTATTTCTCAACTAACTTCGCCCAGTGACTCTAAATAGGGTGATCGAACTTGACGGTACACAATCTATGGATATATTCTGCAGATTGAAATCGAAACTCACTTTGCTGTTCTTTACAATATGATTTTTAACGGAAATGTAATTTAAATTTACATATAAAATAACAATACCACTTTCAAATCGTAACACCGAAAAATGGTAAAAATTTACTAAATATATGTATTCTGAGATATGAACTCACTTTTTTTGTATTTCGAGAAGCTCCCTTCGTCTTTCTTCTTGGTTTCCAAGTCTTCCCCAATTCTTATAAAGCTCTTGAAAGTTTTTATCCCCTGTGTCCTCGGCAACAAACGTTGCTTCAAATTTTTCTAAAACTTCGTCCATTTCTATGCCAGATTTGCAATAATCAACAAGTTTTCAGCTTTTCTTTTCTATTAAAATGTATATTCCTGCTTCCAGAACTGCAAACTTCAACCACATCCAAGCCAGATGTTTACTTTGGAAAAGAAAATCCAAAAACCAAATTCTAGGAGCTGGGTCCGGCTCGATTTCTCCGGGAAATAATCTTGTCAAAGTCAATGTCAGTGTCCGCCAAGGACGTTATAGTAGAAGGACTGAGCTCTCATAGTAATAATTGGAGCAGAAAGCAAAGACAAACTTCGGAATTCTATCTCGCTCTAAAGTAGGGTGACCAACTATAGAATAGATTTCTCGGACATGAAGTACTTAGGTAGGTACCACAGAAATATATCAGGATAGAACGGCTAAGTGGGTGGTACACGCGTTTCTCAATCTTGTACGATCGTACGAGATTCGTTAAACGTTCATTCAGTCTGCGCGCACGTCCCAACTTGAACATATGCTTTATTAAGCGGTATTTAATTATAAAAACAAAAGTATGAAAGTAAATGGGTCGAAACAAGGTATTTTTTTCATGGATCAATACTTTTTTTTACTAAAATCGTGATTAACAACAAAAAAAGATAAAATAAAAGATCTATCACGATTTTCAATATAAAACGACAATACAACTAATTCACATCCAATACGCGTTCTAAAAACATTTTTTAAAGCTCGTTCCAAGGAGAACGCGCAATGTAAATTCAATTGTGTGATAGCAACACGAAAGCTGCATTAGCATTGCGTTGTTGCACTCGAACTGATATTATCGATAATATTTAATAGTTAACATTATTATCTCAGATTTTTTAGGTTAGACTAGCTCCGTGGCGCAGCGGTCAACACGCCTGCCTGCGACACGGAGTGACCGAGTTTGATCCCCGGCCAGGTCAAGATGGAAAATGATCTTTTTCAGATTGGCCTGGGTCTTGGATGTTCTATATATGTATTTGTTATAAAATATAGTATCGTTGAGTTAGTATTCCATAACACAAGTCTCGAATTTACTTTGGGGCTAGCTCAATAATAAATAAATAAATATATACGGACAGATCACAATCTGTGTGATTTGTCCGTATATATTTATTTATTTATTTGATAGTTAACATTATTATCTCAGATTTTTTAGGTTGCTCCCATGTGTTGATTAAAATATTTATCAGTAACTATTATGGAATGCATGTTACGAAAAGAATTCGAACTTTGGCATACAAAAAGTTTAAATACATCAAAAGTCGCGTTTTGATGTACATGAATGAAAGGAAAGCCAATCGACAAATACAAATTACTGTTTATCGAAATGATGCGATTTATTTCTGTGGATGTAACATTACTATTTCGCTCATCATCATCATAATTTCGAGTAGGTGTCAAGGTCAATCGACCATGCCCACCCTGGTGTCAGAGTTCTTCGAAACCGCCTCTCAGCCTCTGACGTGGTGCCTTTAACGACTACCAGATGGCAGCCGGAACCAACGACTTAACGTGTCTTCCGAAGCACGGAATCATCTTTATTATCAGACAATCCGGTGATTCAAGCCTGCAATGTCCTAACCAAACTAGAAATAACTAAACAAAGTATGCTTCCCGTAGGAATCGAACCCATGACCTCCGGGTCTACAGGCAAACGCCTTTACCACTGGACCACGAAGGCAGTTACTACACACTTCACTAGTAATGACGTAATGGTGGTGGCGTAGTTTATGCAAAAACTGACAAACGCGTTCCCTTTGCAAAGTCCACGCGTAGCCATTCTATCCTGATATATTTCTGTGGTAGGTACCTATGTCGGTGTCATTGATAAGACCCTATGCTATGATCATTTATTGACAAATAGCAACTGTAGAAGGGAAAAGCAACAGTAGAGATGTGCGTAGTACGCCTTTGAAACTTTATTCTATAACTAGCTGCTACCCGCGGCTCCACCAGCATTGATGTCGATCCCTCGGGAACAGTCGAATTTCCCGGAATGAAAGGTAACCTGTGTTCTTCTTCGGGCCCAAACTACTTCCATATAAAATTTCTTCCAAATCGGTTCTATGGTTGAAGCGTGAAAATGCGAAAGACAGACAGACAGAGTTAACCTACACAGATCTTTTTTTAATGTAATCGTGAACTTATGTATCTATTTTTATACTTCTAAGTCTAGAAATGAGAAAAATTCCATACAAACTTTACCCCTCTTATTTTACCCTTTCAAGGGGAGTTTAGTCACGATCCCTCGGGAACAGTAGAATTTCTTCCCCTGGCCTGCAACTACCTCCATACCAAAATTCTTCCAAATAGGTTTAATGGTTGAAGCGTGAAAAGGGTACAGACAGACAGACAGAGTTACTCTCGCATTTATAATATTAGTACGGAAATATGGATTTTATCTACGAAGTACCTATAAGTACACATGACTGATAAATCAGATTCAACAAACTCGGCAGATAAGATGGACACCCTAGCCAAGGCACAACATTTACTAACTTAAAACGGTTATGTTATTTACCTGAGAAAGGATAATGCACAATGCACTGCACTGTCGCTTCGAGATCTCTTGAAACAACAAGTTATATTATTTTAGTCTTTTCTGCTTAAAAAATTCGAAGGCTGCGGGATTTTTTATTATTAATATGGCGGGGCAATGTTGAGATCGTACTAGGGTTGCTAGAGTAAATTTTAATTTAATACTATATTAAGATTGCTCTTTTATTTTCGATAAGAAAAAAATCAAAATTAACTGTAAACATAAGTTTAGTTAATAAATTAATTATTCCATGTTAAATAAAACAGGAATTATTTCATTATTAATTAAATATTGCTGTTTTGCTTTACTACCATTTTCTTCCATTATTTACATTTTTATGCAATGGCAAGGGTGCGAGAGGGAAAAAATGCCGCGGTATTTCCGTCTCACTTTACCCTAGAATTTTTTGCACAGTATTATGCTCTCTATTCTTGAAGCGTTAAGGGTTAATATCGTATATCAAAATCTGAAACAGTTCTATCAGGGTACTAAGGAACCGCTTACTAAATAGATGGTGTCCGCTGTCAGCACAATATTTTTTTCTAAATTGATTTTTGGCATTTGGCTTCCTACCCTATTAGCCCTTAATTTTTTCTACGTGTACAGTAAGGCACCACCAGCCCGCTATGCAAATCTCACTACAGCAGCACGATGACATGGCACTTTATTTTTATTATTCCACACATTGATCATAAACATGGGCATATATAACACCAAATTACACCGATAAAGTCCACTCCATCCAATATACGTGCAGTCCGCCGAAATTCCCGCCAAGAACTACGTCAGCGCAACAATATAATAATATTATATTTTAATTTGTTTTTTAGTGGAAGGAAGCACATCAAAGGAATTAACTAAACCTTTTATATTACCTTCAAGGACATAAAAAAACCGCACAAGTGCTAGTTTGACTTGTGCATGAAAGGAAGAGTTTTGTACCATTAGGTATCTTGATAAAAACGGCGAAAAAACTCAATGTTTTTTGTATGACTGACCCCTGAATGTTAATTTTATTTTGATTTTATATTAATTATAAAATAAAGCGGCAACAGAAATTGGTAGGTACAATGTCTATGAAAATTTCAACTGTCAAACGATCACAGTTCATAAGATACAACCTGGTGAAAGAAGGAGGACAGACGGACAGCGGAGCCATAAGAAGAGGGTCCCGTTTTTACCCTTTGCGTATGGTACCCTAAAAATGCTGGCATTGATTTTCGGTATTGAAAAAAAACATTCAGGATCAGGTCTAATCCTTCCTTGCAAAAAAAGTATTATACGGAGTGAACTTTCGCTTCTTCACCGGGCGTTTGAAGCGAGGGCAGAGTTCTTTCAATCTAGGCAACATCACCAAAGGGCCCTCCGGAGAGACTGACTTGACCCAACAGCTGTTAAGACTAACGCCATCTAGTGACGGGTGGAAAAGAGTGTCCCTATTGCATTGCAGCCGCCGCCGGCCGCCCATCGTGTCAGGTGGAACCAAAGAGTAAAGTAATATAAGGGTGGATGAAACATAAGCGCCTATTATACCATCCTAAATTCAGGATCCGATTTATCATCACCACGCGAACCATCAAAAATATGCCAATCCTAGACCCCCATCCGCCTTTCGCTCATATTTTAATGACCTCAACCACATGTATGTACGAAAGTGTACATACATTGACTTTTATATTACTGGTGCACATAGTATGTATGTGAGTTTATTTCACTATAACTTCTAAATGTCGCAGTCGCAACAGATTATGGACGCATCTACGCGGTGACTCAGGAAAGTGTAAGGATTCTCTATGCATGCATACATACATAGCTATATACATACATGCTACATTTTTTTTCAAGACAGTTGTTTTTTAAGGTTTGTTTATCATTGCTCCGAACGTAATAGAAAAGATGTTCAGTAGGCAAGACACGTTCGCGGGCTAAGGGTAAGGTAATTACACGATGGTCTAGAATAAAAAAAACAACATACCTATACCAAATACTTCTCGTGCAACAGGCCTATTCGCTTACTTTTGACAAACGTTTTGATGGTGTCTTCAAAATCCATTACGGTTAATCTATATTATATGTCTTCAAAATTGTCAATCATACGAAAGACGCAATGAATTTTGAAGTGATGGTCAAAACATTGTACACCGTAGTTGTCAAAGGTTAGCAAGTAAGCATGCAGATCGTTATAGCTGCTACTATAGCTTATGGGTGTGCATGCTTCGATCAAATATAATGATCTAATATTATAAAGCTAAGGAGTTTGCTTGTTTGTTTTTTTGAATGCGCTAATCTCAGGAACCAGTACGGTTCAAATTGGAAAATTATTTTTGTGTTGGATAGTCCATTTATTGAGGAAGGCTTTAGGCTATAAAACATCACGCTGCGACTAATAGGATCGAAGCATCAATAAAAAAAGTTTTAAAAACGGGGGAAAATTATTCATCTATACTAAGAAAAAATAACAGAAATTGCCGCGGACGCAGTCGCGGGCAACAGCTAGTGGTATACACAATCTCATACAAAATGAAGGCTTAATTAGGTATAACCCCGGGTCAAAACATCATGCATACTTACAAACAACGACAAAAACGGTACATACTGAAAGTACATCTCCATATATTTTTTTTTCAATTTTGTTTGATGTGTAGTTTTTGCATACACTGTACCTCCGTCATCGCGAGATGTGTGAGTGCTAGCGCGGTTTACTGTGGACAAACAAAATAGCTCCGAAACAAGTTTAGTGCGCTGTTTTGCCGGTGCCACTTTTTGAGGGTGCATGGAAGTAGGGAATGGATGAATATCTCAATAGTCATGTTGTAGGCGATGCTGCTAGCAACCCATCACTATTTTGATTCCCTTTTCCACTTCAACGCATACCAACATGCTGAACGTAGCCTTTATGTCTTATGCCCCTAGACTCAATATACTCGTAACAGATAGAGATGCTACTGGTGTGTAAGTAAATCTCGAGGAATATAAAATTAATTCACGCAGACGAAGTCGTGGGCAAAGCTAGTCTATTATAAACCTTACTGCAATGGCCCAAAGACTAGTGAGTGGCCCAAGGACAACTTTTGATATTGACTGTACCTACAGAATACCTACATACAGGACATTGATCTAAACGAGTGTGCAGCCGAAAAACATACCTCCTACAGGTACAGTAAGTAAAAAAATTAAATAAAAATATGGAATGATGGTTTCTACATGGTTTCTAACTAAAATAATAGTACTATTACTATTTCTGTGTCTAGCTAGTATAGCACTTATACCTTATACCTACATCCAAGACCTACATATACCTACCTACCTTGTATTGCGTCCTTGGTACAAATTCTATTTTTAAATTTACCGCCAAGAGTAATGCGGCAGTTCATTATAACATTATATAAAACAAAATACACGAATTTGATTGTAAATAAATGACAAAAATCTTGTTTTATTTTTATAATATTTTTTATTACAAATTTAAAGGTACAATACTATAATTATGTTTCGTTTTCGTACTTAAAATATTTGTATATTTATGCGAGTCTAGCTACTACAAAAAAGTTACCCAAAATTTCGGCTAAATTGTATGTAACCAATGAAAATAAGGATTACCGTCTAAGTTATCTGCACTACGATGGTATAATTAAACTTCACCATTCACTACATGCATTCAAATATTCAATTTTCCATCTTGACCTGGCCGGGGATCGAACCCGGGCACTCCGTGTCGCAGGCTGGCGTGTTAACCACTGCGCCACGGAGCTGTCAAATGTAAAATAAATAAAATTAATCTCTGTGTGTGTTGTGTGTCGAGTCTCTGTTCTCCCTAACTTCCTTATATGTGGGAACTGGACTAGAGCGCCGGGATGGTCGAGGTCTCATAAGCATAAGTGCGAGTAGTGCGATCTCACACACTCACACACACAATAGAAAAATAACTATCAATATTTAATTTTTTCAAAATGTAAACATAGTTATTAATTGTCTAAACCCAAAGTTCATAATTAAAAATTGTAATAGTTTATGAAATATTTAATTAATTATTCATTTCGCGAGGTCCAAGTGTGCAGGAAACTAAAGGGTCTATTAGTATATAGTAAATTACAGAATAAATTAATAGAATGAACGAAATCAGCTACATGTATTATAAATGAAATAAGGACTTAAAACAAAATCAAATAAAATCAAAATAGCTGTGGATATGGGATTCGAATATTCACCCTGCTAGGTAGATAGAGTGGGTAGGAGAAGAGTGACACCGCGAAACAAGTGGTTTGATGATGAATGTCAACTTGTGACAGACAAGAAAAACGAAGCCTACATTCTGTTGCAACAAAACTGTACTCGAAAACGCGTGGAGGAATATAAAAAACTAAGAAGGGAGGAAAAACATTTACAAGAAGAAAAAGAAAGCAAAAGAAGAACTACAACTACTCGAAGTCTCCACATATCACTATAGAAATGACATGAAGCACTTCTACAAACGGGTTAATGTTGGTCGAAAGGACTTCAAACCTCGGACTACGGCCTGTAGAAGTAAAGATGGACAGTTATTGAACAACAAAAATGACATACTGCGGCGCTGGGTTGAGCATTTTGGGGAACTTTTACACAGTGCACCTCCTGAAGCAGTGTCGGCTGAAAATGATATGACACAGACAATGGATACCTCCTTCGAACCAACCTTGGACGACGTGGAACATGCCACCATGGCTTTAAAAAACAACAGGTCGCCAGGAACAGATACTTTACCAGGAGAACTTTTAAAATATGCAGGAATCCGATTCTGTAAAGATTTTCACCATTTGGTCAAAGAGGTATGGAGAACTGAAACTATGCCCGACGAATGGAATACTGCTTTGGTATGTCCACTGCACAAAAAAGGCGACATTCTAGAATGTCATAACTACCGAGGCATTTCTCTGCTTAATGCATCATACAAAATCTTCGCCAGAATTTTGTTTGACAAAATATTGCCATTTGTGGAACCCATCCTTGGTGAATACCAGTGTGGTTTCCGCTCAAACAGATCGACCATTGACCAGATATTCTCCTTAAGACAAATTTTGGAAAAGTCACTCGAGTTTGACACAGATACTCACCACCTTTTCGTTGACTTCAAAGCAGCATATGACAATGTCAACCGGGAGTTTTTATACAAGGCCATGAGCGAAATGGGCATACCACTTAAGCTTGTGTCTATGACAAAAATGACCCTGAAGAACTCTACTTGTGTAGTCAAGATTCAATCAGACACATCTGAACCTTTCAAGACATTCAATGGGCTACGTCAGAGCGACGCACTCTCTTGCTTACTATTTAATATAGCATTGGACAAGTGTATCAAAGACTCTAAGATCGAGACGAAAGGGACCATCTTGACAAAATCCGTACAAATCTTAGGGTATGCAGACGACTTGGATTTGATAGGGCGAAATGTCACAGCGATGAGCGAAGCCTTTCATGCATTGGAAAGTGCGACGAGACTAGCCGGACTGCAGGTGAACAAAGACAAGACGAAGTATCTCAGAGCCTCCCGCAATGCTGCGTCTTCACATCCTCAAATAGCAATAGGAAATAACACTTTCGAAGCGGTGCACAATTTTACTTACCTTGGATCTCTCGTAACTGAAAACAATAATATAAGCGCCGAAATCAGCAAAAGGATCTATATTGCCAACAAGTGCTATTTCGGCTTGCTCAAATACTTTAGGTCAAAGCTTCTCCCCAGGAAAACGAAAATTCTTCTCTATAAAACCCTCTTAAGGCCTGTTTTAATGTATGGTTCGGAATCCTGGGTACTGAGCAAAAAGGACGAGAGCAACTTATTGGTATTTGAAAGGAAAATCCTGAGACGCATTTTCGGTGCAGTACTGGATGGTGACACCTGGCGATCGAGATACAATCAGGAGCTTTACGAGATCTTTAAAGAGCCAAACATTGTGAACTCCATCAAGGACGGGCGTCTTCGATGGGCCGGCCACGTAGAGCGAATGGAAGACGGAAGAGTTCCCAAACACCTCCTGAATGGCAAACCTGACGGACGAAGACCCCCTGGAAGACCTAAACTTCGATGGCTAGATGGAATACATCAAGACGTAAAATTACTGGGAATCAGAGGATGGAAAGAAAAAGCCAGAAACAGAAACGGCTGGAGAGATTTACTCGACCAGGCCAAGGCCCACATGCGGCTGTAGTGCCTTAGATGATGATGATGATAGGTAGATAGAGTGTAATGCGTCTAATTGCTCTTTCATCGTTGAGATGGCTACTGAAATTATTTTTCTTTAATGAGTAGTTACTATTCGTCCTAACACACACACAAAAAATACTATCCGTGACGATTCTCGACAAGTTACACTTGTCTCTTGAGTAGTCAAAAAAATATTGAACATGGGGGCTCAAGCTTCTAACAGCTGACTGGTTATTTTGTATGGAATGATACCTATACTCTGAAGTCCTCCTTCAGAGTATCAATATTAATCACTAGTTACTATTAATATACTCTAAGGGTAGGGCCAATATAATAATCTACTATCAAATTGTTGTTCTGTGTCATGCACAGCATTACTAAGTGGCAAACTAATCCATTAATTAATAACTATTTTTTTTAAATTAATTAATAAAAACAACCTCCATGGTCCAGTGGTTAAGGCGTTTGCCTGTTGACCCGGGGGTCGTGGGTTCGATTCCCACCGGAAGCATACTTTGTTTAGTTGTTTCCAGTTTGGTTAGGACATTGCAGGCTTGAATCACCTGATTGTCTGATAATAAAGATGATTCCGTGCTTCGGAAGGCACGTTAAGCCGGTGGTCCCGGCTGCCATCTGGTAGTCGTTAAAAGAACCACGTCAGAGGCCGAGAGGCGGTTCAGAAAAACTCTGACACCAGGGTGTGCATGGTCGATTGACCGTGACACCTACTCGAAATGATGATGATGATGATTAATTAATAGAATAGGATGGTAGGATTAGCATGATTTTTAATATCACACCTTCTTAATTATATCCCACTAGCGACCAGCCCCGGCTTCGCGTAGGTGCAATGTATGTATATACAATTACGGGTTAGTAAATTATACGTATAAACCTTCCTCTTGAATCACTCTATCTATTGCTGAATACTGCCTAATAATCTGGTAAGTGGTTTAAAAGATTTAAGTGAACATACAGCGGAAACGACTTCATTTTATACTATGTAAAAGAGATAAAGAAGACTTATAAAATATATTTATTTACTAATAAAATCTGGTAAAACATAAGTTTAATATGGCAACATTTCTTGTAGGATGCGAAGATAGCCGAACGTTTTTCTATTGGAGCCCGAGAACTGCCGAAGCATGATTAGGTCACGTGGTACTTTTGGAGTCTTCGTGGCGTAGCTTGTTCAGCTGCTCGTCGAAGCGGCTGTCGGACGGTCGCCTCTCAGCGAGTCGGCGTACGATGTAGCGGCCATTTTTGTTCTTAGTTCATAATAGCGTGCGCATATTTTAATGTATTTTGAAGGATATTTAGGCAATTTTCACGATGACTATAATAGTCTTTCTAATAGATACATCAGCCTCCATGAACCAAAGAGCTTATTTGGGCGGACGCCCAACGTTGCTCGATGTAGCCAAGGGCGCTGTGGAAACGTTCGTAAAGGTACGTGCAGTGTCATCGACTCGTCAACCGTCTCGTTTTTGTGATCGATTTGTTTATCGCGTGTGTTGAACTGATTAAATTTATTTCCTAGGTTCGTCAACGTTCTCCTGAAAGTAGAGGCGATAGATATATGCTTCTAACTTTCGAAGAGCCACCCGCGAACATCAAGGTTAGTATATCAGTGTGAACACGTTAGTGGGATTTTTAATGTTTATGATGAGAATGGTTCATTCCTGCCGGTTCCATACCGGCCACCTGTGAAGCACTGTCATCTGCAATCCAGAACATTTACATACTTTGAATTGTGCAAAATTAACTGAAATAGCACGACGTAAACAGGACGAAGCGCCGCTGTAGCTGCCTCCGCGATAGCGCTCGCAACGTCGCGACTGCGCTCTCGTCGCATTCTCATTGGCCACGCCGGCACATAGCGAAATGGCGATTTGGGGGGGAAATTCGAATATTGCGCAGTTAACAGCTTGCTTCACTAAATATATTCATATCTAATATAATACTTGAATGAGTAACTTTATTACACAGTTCATATGGGATTGGACACATCCACATTCCAATAAGATATTCTTAATGTACCAACAACCTAATCATATAATCATATGGTATCAGAAACAATTAAAGTATTATTGCATATTTCAGGCCGGATGGAAGGAAAATCTAGCAACATTTATAAATGAATTAAAGAATTTACAATGCCTTGGTCTAACTACCATGGGAGCAGCCTTGAAACATGCTTTCGATGTTCTGAACATAAACCGCATGCAGACAGGCATAGACACATATGGGCAAGGGCGATGTCCATTCTACCTTGAGCCTTCCGTTATTGTTGTTATTACTGATGGAGGAAAACTATCAAGCAATGCTGGCATACAGGAAGAAGTAAGTTAATTTTACGATATTTAAATAGTATACCTACATTTTTAGTTAGTGGCATGCTCACTGTACCTGACTGTTTTGTGATTAGTCAAAAATGTAATTATCAGTACAAGCTTTTATTGTCATCTAATTATATACTAAGCAAATTTTGGTGATTAAAATAGGCATTCTAATTTGAAGAGTTCTCTACTTCATCAGACCACCCACTGACATCTTTTATTCCTTTGTGATTTTATTTACAAGGGCATGCAGAATTGTTGCTGAATTGGATACTAGGAAGTAGCTAGCCTAACATTAAGGTGTGAACTTGTTTTATGGACTCTGTGGTGCAGTGCTTAACATGCCGGCCTGCTACAGTATTAATTCATTTTCACAGCTATTTATTGTGATAATATATGTGTAACGTTGCAGCATGCCACCTGCATGCTGCATCTCGTCCAACCTCATTTCTTTTTCATCCTGTCCATTTTTCATTCCTCATCTTAATTCAAATTTTATTTTTTAATTCAAATTTCATTCCATTCCATTTTTAGATTACTTTCTCTCTCTCTGATCACTCATTCTTCAGTCTGCTACCATCTATCAGTCTGCTACCATCTTTCAGTCTGATACCATCTTTCAGTCTACTACTATCTCTCAGAGCATAACAGTCTCTGTTACTAATTATTGAAGTCAACATCTACATAGGTTTTAAAATATACTATGTTATGGTCCAAAATACTATCTCTCGGAGCATAACAGTCTCTGTTACTAATTATTGAAGTCAACATCTACATAGTCGGGGTTGTAAAGTGAAGTTGTAACAATAAAGTTATTCTCTGTGTGTTCTTTGTGTCGAGTCTTGTGTTCTCCCTAACTTCCTTATATGTGGGAACTCGGCTAGAGCGCCGGGATAGTCGAGAGTCGAGCCCTCACATATGTATACCAATCTAGATGATAAGGCTGCTTCGTGCTCACTCAGACAAAAAGATGTGATCTGTATATATCTAAAGTATGTGTGGAAATGTACAGTCAGGGGCAGATAAATGTGACCCGCTACAATTTAAAATCGAGGGGTCAGTTTTATCTGCCTCGATTGTACCTTGTATAACTGTTGTATTATATAAAGGGTATAATTTAATCATTACCAAAAATATTTTTTAGACCCTAAGCCTTAGTACGAGATAAAATAAATAACTTGATGACAAAAAATTTAAATGCCTTTAACCCGTCAATCGTGGAAACGCATACACAATGGAGTTTTAATTGTTATGTGGCTGGATCTGGCCTCGTGGTAGCTGAGGGATTAAAAAAGGTTTTAAAATATACTATGTTATGGTCCAAAATATATGAACACACGTCAGACTAAATAAGTGAAAAGTTATTTTTTCAAAATTAAAACAAAGTTTCCAAATCTTCAAAACAGATGAGAGAACCAGGAACACCAGATGAGAGAGTACTACTACAATATTTAACTGCCTTTTAGATGTGTATCTTGCCAATAAAGTAATATTTTAATAAGATTTCCAATTTTTTTTGGAAACTTTTTAATATGAGCAAAGTGCTTGCCAAAACACTTCAAATGAGCCCAAATATAATGGGCGTATTCTCATTGGTTTAGGTTTTAAGACCTAACGACCAAGGCCATTTTAACTCCTAAAGACTTCTATGGTACCTATGATAAAAAAATATTGCATTCTCATCCTACTTACACAAGTATCCAAAACTTCTGCTCAATAGGTTGAGGATAACTGCTTGCAAATTCAATTGCTAGATTTGACCCATACAAGTTAGATAAAAGATTTTAAGAATAAGAACAAGAAAAGAAGATTATTATTATAGGTTTATGGCATATCTCGGTGATAATATTCATTCGGAAGTTAGTGATTTCCATCAGGAACTTATAATTTTACTTTATATGTGGTAAATATTTGATAGCTGGAGTTGTTTAGTTATATGATCCTTTTTTGCAGTTCAACTTGCCTATGAACTGTCCCATCCCTGGATCCGAGCTTACCAGGGAGCCCTTTCGATGGGACCAAAGACTGTTCTCGTTGGTGCTTCGCCTCGCCGGCACTCCGGCTGTGGAGAGGGACACTGGCCTCGTCCCTTCGGACTCTTCGCCTATCGATGCCATGTGCGAAGTTACGGGTGGTAAGTAGTCGGAATACAGATTTACCATGAGTGTACTCCACATATATAGATATACAATAAATGATGCAAGTATCATGATTTGTATGGAAACCAAGAGTGTTGACTTTTTAAGATCACTGTCTGTCTAAAAAGTCTGATAGGAAATATGTCCTTGTTATTGGATGCTTGCAATTTTTGGGTTATTGTAGTTAATGATCACGTAACGAGGCACTTTTTAGTTTTCGCAGTCGCCCAAAGGGCTGCAACAACAGTTGCGCGCGGACTATCAGTAGCCACGACCAAACTTGACGCTTGGTCGGGGTTCGAAAAAGTAGGTGCATTACGTCATCTATGAACATTTATATCTATGGTGTACTCTTATTTTTAATGGACTAACGTAAACAGTTATACAAATTTTAAATTGTATGGAAATCTATTCCGTGACAGTTTTAGTATTATAAAATAAAGAAATAAGCTGTGGTGAGAAGTGTGTGGACCTTGACGTTTCTGTACGAGCTTATAAATAATAATACTACGATAGTATAGCATTGTGAAAGCTTGGAAACCATTACATCTATAGTATATTTGTATATTTACTCAAAAGCTGAAGTCTTTCCACCAATTTTACCCACTATCACCACTACGAAAAATTATATCAAAGATATTTCCATGCAATTATAATTGGGCATATCAGCGTGTATGCCGACCCCATTTGCCCATGGTCACAGCACCGCCAAATTAGGACATTTCGCTCTCTTTGGGGAGGGGCGCGACTCACAGCTTGGAAGTGAGACTAGTATTAATCCGTTCAAGTATTTAAGTACGTAAGCAGAATATCCGCTATTTTTAACCCCCTCCCCCTTTAGTCAGCAAAAGTAATAAAGGCTCATCCCCCTCTCCCCAAGCTCACGGTTAACATTGTTATAATTTTCACAAAAAAACGTTAATTTTGTGAAATGGTTGCTGACGTCACCACCGCGTAAAGCCCACATGTCATTAAAAATAAGCCAAGCTAGAACCCCACCCTCCTTTCGCTGCTAATGGTCAGCTTAGGTAAATCAAATATACCTGATCTACCAGTCTTACTATATGTACCTCAATATTACAGATTTTTTACACTGAGAGGAATGATTTGATTGTTTGTTTGTTTGCATTGAATAGGCACCGAAACTACTGGAAGGATTTGTAAATTACTTCCACCATTAGTCTTAAAGCCCTTATAATCTAATTAAAAATATTTCGAAACTCGTGCATGACAATTGAAAACACCCCAAAAATCTTTTAGATTGGTATACATATTACCAAGTCCTTATCCTTAACGGAGTAGACAGCCTAAGGCCATTAGACCCAATAGGCATATTCATAGGTGTTAAGGTGGACACAATTATTTACATTTTCACCAATTCCCTCGACCGGCTTCTACGGTCTGCGCGGGCAAAAGCAACATTCTACGTTTTTAGGGTTCCGTACCTAAAGGGTAAAAAGGGGTATTTTTGTCGCCGTTATAACATCAAATACTAAAAAATAAAAATAAAAATATTTCAGGGGGGCTCCCATACAACAAACATGATGTTTTTTTTGCTTGTTTTTGCTCGATGTAGATAACGGCAACAGGTAGACGCTTGAAATATTCACAGAATATTGACATATATGTTCACTTTAAAAATAAAGAATTAAATTAAAATATAGGGGGACTCCCATACAACAGACACGATTTTTTTTGCCGTTTATATAGATAACGGTACGGAACCCTTCGTGAGAGCGCGAGTCCGACTTGCACTTGGCCAGTTTTTCTTTTCTCCCAGATCATTGTGGTAGTAAGTTTAGATTAGTGAAATTATAAAGAGGCATTACATACATCATTAGTCATTACACTGTGTGTAAATCTTTCAAAACCCGTCTGACTAGTTCTTGTCCTGTGTATATTTTGTCAAGGTGTTTTCTGCTATTATTATGAATATTTTACTGTAATCGTGAGATAGAACCTATCCTATTCTATACTAATATTATAAAGCTGAAAAGTTTGTTTGTTTGTTTGAACGCGCTAATCTCTGGAACTACTAATTCAAATTGGAAAATTCTTTTTGTGTTGGATAGTCCATTAATTGAGGAAGGCTTTAGGCTATACAACATCACGCTGCGACTAATAGGAGCGAATCATCAACAAAAAATGTTTTGAAAACGGGGAAAAATTATTCGTCTATATTAATTAATCATAATAACAGAAATTGCCGCGGACAAAGTCGCGGGCAACAGCTAGTATATGTATAAAATTTTAGAACAAGTGTTTATTTTCTTGGCACAAAGCGACTGGCAAAAAAATTTATGTTCATAAAAATTATGATTATGTTTCATCATGGGACATGGAACATCCATGTAATGAAATATAACTTTTATATGAAATTTATATCAAAACTAGCTGCCCCGGCGAACTTCGTTTCGCCATAAGTTAAAAACTATCCTATCTCTCAAGTTGGATCGAACTGCACATGGTGTGCGAATTTTATTATAATCGGTTAAGTGGTTTAGGAGTGCATTGAGGACAAACATTGTGACACGAGATTTATATATATTAAGATTGATTATCGTAGTAGAAGTATCAGATCCAAATCGTTTTAAGTTTTAAATAATGACACACGTTTAATAAACCTTAAATGGTAAATAAACAAAATTGTTTAATAAAACCAAAAAAGAAAACAAAAATACTATTATTCTTTAATAATGACACATGTTTATTAAACCTAATAAAATAAAAAAAAAAGACCTGCACAATGTAATTTTAATTAGAGACACAAATATACAAATATCTTTATTGCGTGTGATAGGTAGGACAGGTTATAACTTAAGAGATAATAATTATACATTGTAATTTTAAATCGTCTGCCTGTCATAATAAATCATGCATGATTCATGACGAGTACACAAATAGTCGCCAAGCTTTTACATTTTCAACTAAACCACAGAATAAGTAGGTCTAGTACTTACGTATAGGAGTCGCATTCTGCAAAGGTATTCAAAGAAATATCAAATCAATGTAGTTAGCCATACGGTCTAATTTAGCTCGCGTCAGAACGCAGCCCCTTTTAGTTTATACCTACAGCAAGCCAATTTTTTTATATTTATAGCTGTAAAAATCGGATTCATAATCGTTCATCATTTCGAGTAGTTGTCACGGTCAATCCACCATGTACACCCTGGTGTCAGAGTTCTTCGGAACCGTCTCTCGGCCTCTGATGCGGTTACTTTAACGACTACCAGATGGCAGCTGGGACCAACGGCTTAACGTGCCTTCCGAAGCACGGATTCATTTTTTTATTATCAGACAATCAGGTGATTCAAGCCTGCAATGTTCTAACCAAACTGAAAACTAAACAAAGTATGCTTCCCGTGGGAATCAAACCCACGACCCCCGGGTCTACAGACAAACGCCTTAACCACTAGACCACGTAGTAGTTAATTATATAATTCTTTGAAGTGAACGGTGACGACCTATGACCATACGCGCGTGGTTCTTACCGGATCCGAGACCTTCGAAGGTGTCGCGGCGCGTAGGTATGTTTTCGATACATGGGGAGTGAGACAGACCTGCCTAAACACTCAACTATGCAAAATATTAAGATCTTGTAACAACAATAAAAACATATCTAACCAGCCTTCCTTATTCTCACTTTCGTAGCAATGTTTTTTGCTTGATCCCACATTTGTTTGGATTGATGACACATAATTTATAAGACACGCCGGATAGCGAGCCAGCTTGATTCGAAAAATATTTCTGACTAGCCAGCTAGAATCTGGGTACCCAGACTTACTATTCTGCATACTTTTCTGACATAGATTGGGATCCCGGGTCCCATTTAATGTCAGAAAAGTATGCAGCTGGAAAAACACTCAAATGACAGAATATTAGATATCATCAAAAATTTGCGCAGCGCTCGCTTAATCTATACTAATATTATAAAGCTGAAGAGTTTGTTTGAACGCGATAATCTCAGGAACTACTGGTTCAAATTGGAAAATTATTTTTGTGTTGGATAGTCCATTTATTGAGGAAGGCTTTAGGCTATAAAACGTCACGCTGCGACTAATAGGAGCGAAGCATCAATAAAAAATGTTTTGAAATCGGGGATAAATTATTCATCTATACTAATTAATCATAATAAAAAAAATTGCTGCGGACGAAGTCGCGGGCAACAGCTAGTTGTTGCAATAAAGTTGGTTGGGAAAGTCCATTTTAAAAGTATAAATAAACAAAAGAAATTGGTTGCCTGTAAAGATGCGTCACAAGCCGAACGCTTACGCCGATCGTGTCCTCTTAATCTCTTGTTCCGCGCTCTCGTTGGAACGGAACGTGACACTTTTTCGTGCGTGCATCAACTTATGAGACGTTTTCCCGTCAAAAAATACATTACCATAAGACTTACTATGAGGCCAGTCCGTAAACGCAATTTTTAACATAACTTCAGCAAAAAACTTCACTTACATCACCTATACAAAATCGACATGTGTGACGTCATATCTGTCTTGGTCTTGTCAATCGGTGTAATGGACTCACCCAAAAATGTGGGTTCTCAAGATGTACAATTGGACATCCGTCCACTGTGACCCCGTCCCTAACACTTTGCGGACCAACCGATCATAATAATGTTAATTAATGCCCTTGGAAAGTAATTTCCCTATCATTCCAGAAATGTAGGTATATATATTTGGTAGTCTCATATAGAAAGTTACAATATCAGCAAGTATAATTTAAGCGGACGAGATAGTCCAAAAAAAAGCTTCCTGTTAGTATGGTTTTGGCACATGTTTCGTCTACAACAGTCGAGCGCATATATCATACTCAAAGATTTTTTCTCGAGTAGGTACGACAAAGCCTAAAAGAAGGGTAAATATCAATGGGATCAGTTGACCGATACAAAACATTCACTAGGTAAATTGATACCGCGGGATAAGATCGCGCAGCTTCAGTTTACCAAAGCGCCACTAATGCATAGATAACTAAAAACAATATTTTAAGTCTAGTCAAAGCTACAGCTTTTAAAATTTTGCAGGTCGTTCTTACTGCATCACGTCGCACCGTATGTTGATGCAGTGCATCGACAGTTTAGTCCAGAAGGTGCAAAGTGGTGTGGTCATCAACTTCGAGAAGATTGGCCCAGACCCGCCGCCCATCGACGGCGGGACCACCCGGGATGGCGCCGAACAAACCGATGATATCAACCATGAAGCGGACAAGGATGTTGATGGAGACGGAGAGAGGAATGGGGTTAGTGGCGTTATTTTATTCACATATTCTTGGAAATTTGTACATTATTTTGGCTTGAGATAAATTGATAATGTACTGAAATACATGCAAGTATTAGTAGTATGAAGAAACAAATCTGTCGTGTTTTAGCGGCAAGCAAAATTACTATAAAAATGTAATAAAAGGAACGACCGATTTTCTCTGAAATAATGTTACCAGAATTCCAAAATTTAATATTTTAGAACTTTCCCGAACATCGTCTGTCGCGCTCATACATCATCCATCCTGCTCACACATATGTATTCTATCCCGCTCGCACATAGACTCGAATATTCTGGAATGTTCTGGCTATATTTCCGGTTCCGAACCGGAAATATATGGAAATTTCTAGAGACCCTTAAGACAGTATATAAAGGAGCGGACGTGGCGATCGTCAATCATGGCGAGGACAACGTACTCCAAGGCGGACGCGTCGGCGCACCCTCACCTCAGAGGGATCGCGCCCCTACACGCCCGCCCACCCGATGGAAGATACAAGCCCTCGCCCAGAGCAGCCATCTTAGCACAGCCCGTCGACCAAGGTGCCGCTTCAAGTGCGGCGCCTGCACAAGCACCCCAGTGACAACATCGAAGCCCGACGTGGCCGCCACGGCCACAGCATTGTGACCCGCCTGTAATCGCAGGCGGCGGCAGCATCCGCCGAAGAGGACACAGTCCTGACCGGCATCCCCGACCCGGCGAAAGCCGAGTCCGAGAAGAGCCCGGAGTGAGTGATCGTCAATCAGTTGACTGCGAAGTTCTTAGTGAGCGTTACCAATACGAGTTATTTGTGTGCGTGCAACTGATAACAGTGATAATTTCTACGACCACAGCAATGGACTAGGACTACGAGTTTGTTTTGGATATTCGACGTGTTTGACGACCAGTCAGGTCTCAGTGTTGGGATTCCGTAGTGAGTAAATTCTCTCTGAAGAGCTATACTAACCATTTTACAATATGACATTACAATTCCCGATGTTTTTGTTGAACAGCGTTGGAACGGCGGGCCGTACCAAGCGGGCATGGCACCGAACCAAGGGCCTAGCGCTCCACAGGCGTGGCACTCCTGCCGCCGGCTCATCTACGTGCCGCGCACCGTCGCACAGAAGGGCTTCGCTGTCGGCTTCTGGCCGATACCAGAGTCTTTCCGACCCGACCCCAACGCACCCACGTTGGTGAGTATTTTCCATTAAAAAACAACATTCTTCAAACCAGTGAGCTCACATCTGAAAGTATAATTGTTTTAGGCAATATTCCCAATTTGTCCGGAAAACTTACGGGAACACCGGGAGTGGAAAATTACCGGCAGTGGCAATGTTCCCAGACGTACATCACTAGGTGTGTTGTTTACAATAATACAGGTCAAATGTGTAATCAATAATTGATATAACTGTCGTTAACAGTTCTTCATAAATACGTAACTATTATAGTATTCCCTTTTTGTGATGAGTGAAGAAGTGAGAGAAATGTACAGACTCAATATTTATTCCAGCACTGGGATTTCTTTAGCATGTACAATGTTAGCTATAATGAGGTTCTCCGAAATAAGTGGCGGCAGCACTGAGGCGTGTCGGATCCGATAAGGGAACATACCTATACGTCGTAACCCAGTTCTTGAAACTTCTATACTACGCTTGGCATAAACTACGGATGGTCAAGGAGGTGGGAGAGGGGGTAATTTAAAAAAAAAAATGAGTCACGCATGTAGGAAGGTTTTCAAACTAGCTATTGCAGAGATTCAAAATAACTTTATTTTCTCCAATCTATACCCACAAATACAAATTGTGGTACAATAGTGTATACTTATGATAAGATAGTCTGAACTAAGCAGAGCCTGCATATACGCCAGCCTCTCCCCTCACGAATAAGAAATATCCGACTTTATGTATAACAATAGGTATTATGGTTACAATACAGGGCATGTGAAAAAATTGTGAGATAGTTTTTCTGCCCTTTCTACATTTGCTCATAGATTGACAAGTTGCTGTTTAACATACATACTATTTGTCTGCAGTAAAGAGTTCAACCTATTTCTTTTTCCACAGCCGCCACGGTCAGCCCATCCCGTCGTGAAGTTCACATGCCTCAGCCACGAGCCTATGGTGATTGACAACCTGCCCTTTGACAAGTATGAACTGGAGCCCAGCCCTCTGACTCAGTTCATACTGGCCAGGAAACAGCCGACTATCTGCTGGCAGGTCTGTTCCCTTTTTAAATATTACTAGCTTATATAAAGGGCAGACCTAGACGCATGGTGCGATAACCCCAATGATTTTCAATGTGCTCTTATTAAATTAAGCAATAAGTGGAAAAGTCCACGTTTTGAACCAGCAACCTATGTACGATCTATGTCAGAATACCGTTGTAAAAGCAAAAATCTCTTAAATGATAATAGTCAATCATAAGAATCCCGCAATGTATTTTAAAGTGACTATCAAAACGTTGGACATTGAGTTAGCAAATAGGCCGGCTGGTTGGACATATTGTAAATTCGTAAACTTACAACTTCCCAGTTTCTCCTTACCTCTCAATGTTCAGTCAGATTCTTTCAAGTATAAACATTAATTGAAAACCTTGGAAACTTATTCTTGATTTTCTAAACTGCAACTAAAAAGTTCTTTGAACATATAGAAGGATTTTTTTTCAATCTACAGGTTTTTGTGGCAAACAGCGGATGCAAAAACAACGAAGTCAGTCATCCATTTGGTTACCTCAAAGCATCAACCAACCTCAGCTGTGTGAACTTGTTCGTGCTGCCCTACAACTATCCTGTGTTACTACCATTGCTTGATGAATTGTTCAAAGTACATCGGTGCAAACCCACGCCCGAGTGGAAGCAGGCTTTCCAGCAGTACTTGGATAGGATGCCGTCGTATTATGTTGCTGTAAGTATTTAACATATCTGATTACCTTCTTTATCAGAACCATAAGGCTTCATAATTAATAAAATGTAAAATAGTCGTAAAGTGAAAGGTTAAAGTTATTTGCGTAAAATATTTGCAATAAAAGGCATATATCTGTGAAACCTTGTATTATTTTAAAGGCTCATGTGATGAGATTTTCATTACGCTTGATGTTTATTTTTAGTACCTACATTAAAGAAGTTCCATTACATTTGTTTGAAGTTTAGTCACTGGATAAGTAGACAGGGCAGGGTATTGCAACGCTCATAGGTATTTAGCTATTTGGAATTTTGCGCGTGAAGAGAAGCGCCTATTAAACCATCCTAAGTATCGGATCCGATGGGAGAGACGCCGCTATACGTTAGACACGATACGAGGTATCTCCAATCGTATCTCACGTATTGCGGCGTCCCTCTCATCGGATCCGATTCAGGATAGTATAATACCCCCTTTATTTTCACCCGACTACCAAGGAGGCATGTGTTTCGCGCGTATGTTTTCAAATTTCTTTATTATCTCATATTCAACAGATAAAATATCGCTAGGTTTGCCTCCAAAACCCAAGTGTCCTTAAATAGGCATTAAAGGGAAAAGAAAGGTAGTCAGAATTTTTAATTCTTAAAATAATATTACTTGCCTAATATATTTAAGTCTTAGTTTTTATATGCCTTATGTTTTTATTATTCAATTCTTACAGCCCCTCAGAAGAGCTTTGACGAAAATGGGAGCTTCCTCCCCATTACTGCAGAGTTTGATTCCGGATACTCAAGACAATTCTCTCAGTTTCTCTGTCCTGAACTATTTGAAAAGACTGAAAAATCAAGCCAAGATTGAGTTTGAGAAGCTGTGTACGGATGTCATCAATAAAGCTTCCAGTAGTAATAATCAGAAGGTTAGTTTTTATTTTCGTATTTGATTGTTGTGGTTTAGTGTAACACTCATGGTGCAGCAATAAAAAATTGTATGGGCTGATTTCAAATGTCGCTGTCTCCCCAAATAGTTTTCTTCGTCTTCTGAGTATTGTAACTGATAGATGGATGTTAAAAGACACTTGATTCTCTTTGGATATATTTTAGTTATCAGGCATGTGTATGGCAAAAGTTTAAGATAAAATCACTGTCGCATTAACAAAGATACTTTTTCCCTGACTGCTACGAAGGATTATGTGTTTCACGCGTATCTTGTATGTTTATAAATTATTTATAGAACGTCACACGTCAAGGGGTGCGGAGGGGAACAAAGTTTGGCAGTGTGTGACAATGGGGGGAGGGGTCATTAGCTTCGTCACACATTTTAAGCTGGTCATTGATAGCTTTCTTACCTGAACAAGAACTGTCTTGATTAAAACGTTTTTTAAATTACAAAAAGCGTGTATTGTTCTTTTAATATTTTCTGAATTTAAAATGTGACGACACACTATGGTGTGACAAGGAGGGGGAGTGGTCTATAAATAGTAAAATTGGTGTGACGTAATTTATGTATGGCCCCTTATTTCCTCGTATATACCTATCGGCGCGACGATGGATTAAGCCAGTTAAGCTGACCTAGTTTTTCTCTAAAACCTGAGTGTCCTTAGATAGGTTTTAATATACAAAATTGCCTGCTTTTTTTAAAATTAAATAGGTACATGTTATTGATTAAAATCATTATGTAACTAAAATGTTTTTACTTTTCAGCTTGCAGAAAGTGTCAGAGTAATGCCGCGGTCGCCTTTGAAGAAAGATCTAACTACGCATCCGTGTCTCCAAGACAAGTTCACAGCCCTCCGGGACCAGCTGAATGAATTCGGCGGGTTCGTTGTCGGGTTGTCGAGGGGGAGGCATAAGACGCAGGCCCATACCTACAGGAACCCGTTTGATATCCAGAGGAGGGATCTATTGGATCAGGTACAGTTTTAAACACAGTATTTGACTACAAAAACACGTTTCTTGTTGGGGGGTTTCCTTGATTTTTATTTTTATTACTTGTAATTATAGCGGCAATAGAATTACACATTCTATTATTTCAAGTCTACCTGTTACCGATCAATAGGGGATATACCGTTCGAAATTAGGTAAGCAATATATAAGCTATTTTTAACCCCCTCCTCCCCCTTTGTCAGCAAAAGTAAGAAAAGCTCGTCCTCCCTCCACTAAGCTTACGTAAACATTGGCATCATTTTCACAAAATATATTTATTTTGTTAAATGCTGACGTCATCACTGTGCAAATCCTCCCGCACACCACGTCAGCAAAAATAAGCCTAGCCCCGACCCCCACCCCCCATTTACTGATTACGTAATATTTGAATGACCCCATGGATACAGCCCCGTGACAGATGGACGGACAGCAGGGCTTAGTAATAGGTTCCCGTTTTCACTCTTTGGATACAGAACTATAAAAACAACGATTTTTCAGGTGGTTCGAATGCGCGCAAACTTCCTACAACCATCGCTAGCGCATACGAGATTAGTGGACGAAGACAGCGTGCATTCCATGCCGGTGGCACAGATGGGCAACTACCAGGAGTACCTGAAGCGAATGACGCCGCAGCTCAGGGAGATTGAGTCACAGCCTGTGAGACAGCATATGTTCGGCAACCCCTTCAAGATTGATAAGGTATCGTTTTGAGATAGTATAATTCTTCAGTAAAGCATATAATATGTAAAGAAAAGACTCTTGAAGGAGGGCGATATGAACAACTTTTCCTTTGGGATCAAAGCTGAGAACTCAAAAAAAAAAGTAATGGACATTTCCATACAAAAATGTTCGGCCGCCCCAACAATTTTTATGGGAAGGTCATAAAAAAATTTGCGGTCCCTGCATTAGTCCCATAGGAAAAGTTGTTCATATCGACAGGCTGAATCATCCCTTCAAGGGTCGGACAGGGTTTTCTTTATGTATTGTACAAACCTAGATACAAAATCCGCGATAATAAAGCTCGCTCGCTTCGCTGCCGGCCGCTGCCAACTCTGTCTGTTTTGAGCCTTAGGTGCATATTTTGATTCTGAAAGGCCGGCACCACTCTTAACCCACTCTTGATCACTTACCATCAGGTGACCCGCTTGGCCGTTTGCCGACCTGTCAAAACACAAGATATTTTTTCAAAAATTACATTTTTGTGACAAGTTTCTATTATAAACGGATCCACACTGTAAATTGCTTTTCAAGACAAATCAAATGAGCCCAAAGCGATTGGTGTACGGAGTTCCAATGGCACCTTCCGACTCCATCATCAGACTTGCGCAACGATTACATAATAGTATTGTCATCCGATTTACACATGCATGCAAAACAGCTCAATCGATAACTGGGAAGAGGATGAAATTTAACTCCCAAAATTTGATTACAGACAAACATCGGATAGGTAAAACTAAATAAAAGCTTATAAAAAGACGTTATTTCGTGAATACTAACGAATGGTTTGTACAATTTCAGCGAATGATGGTGGACGAAGCAGATTTGGATCCCGTAGGTGCGGTGCGCAGCGGCAGCGGAAGCGGTGGGGCCACGAAGCGAGGCTCCGAGTCGCCGCGATCCGCGCCGCCCAAGAGGAAAGCGGGCCCGCTACCGGCGCACATTTTCGCCAGAAGGTATATAGCACCTTAGCCAAGCCTGTCCCACTCCCCGTGTCGGCATCGAAAACATACCTACGCGCGGCGACACCTTCGAAGGGCAAAACCTAACAAATCCGGTAGGAACGCCGCGCGTTAGGTCATATGTGTTCATCGACTTCAACGAATTATGAATCGTTTAACCCTTTGACCGCGAACGTCGGATAAATTCGACATACATTTTCTGTGAAAATGTTTGTCGGATTTATCCGACGTAGAAACGAAAGAGTTAAATGCGAAAGGCTGTTTGTTTATCTGTTATGCTTTCACGCCTTCAGTAACTGATCCCCATTAATTTTGATAAAAGATATCTGGGGATGGAGAAGGACATAGATACCTTTCATCCTGGAATAAGGTACTGATTCCCAGGGATTGACACTGACGTGAGCGAAGCCGCTGGCGTAAGCTAGTTGTAGTATAAAATTAAATTTATTACTTGCAGGTAAATTTACATAACATTATATATACAATTCACCTTCACCCATTTCCAGACATTACACGCATTCTAACGTTTGTACATTGACGTTGCAGGCCAACATCGAAGGCGGTATCGCCGATGCCGTCTTCGCCCGCGTCGCCGGCGCCGCCGCTGACGCCAGTCGTACCCGCTGTCGCGACGCCCCCGCCCGCCGCCCCGCTGTCGCCCGTGACGCTGCGACGACCCGCGTCCCCGCTCGCTCCTGTGCCTTCTGACCTGCCGTCTGGCCGCCCGCCTGAGGTAACATTACATGAATATTTTAAAAAATTCTCGTCTTTACTTTTTTATTTGATATGCACGAATAATGGCCAAAAAGAGATATGTCCAACAGCTATGGTCCAAAAATAAAAATGTACAATATTTATCAATATGTCTTCTATTATTGTAACTACCTTCGTGGTCCAGTGGTTATGGCGTTTGCCTGTAGACCCGGGGGTCGAAGGCGTGGGTTCGATTCCCACAGGAAGCATACTAGCAGGCCTGAATCACCTGATTGTCTGATAATAAAGATGATTCAGTTCTTCGCGGCACGTTAAACCGTTGGTCCCTCCCCGATGCCATCTGGTAGTCGTTAAAGGAACCACGTCAGAACTTTGTCACCAGGGTGTACATGGTCGATTAACTGTTTCACCTACTCGAAATGATGATTATTGTCACTACGGGATTTACCTCGATTATTTTTGAGATAAGTGTCCCGTAGTGACAATAATAGTGATTATTGTGTCCACGAAAGCTTAAAATCGTAAATTTGTCTCCTTCCTTTACCTTATCCCACATTTTCATGTGGTGCCGGCACAGTATGTACTAGCAAAAGTGAATTTTGCCAGTAGCGTGGCTCTACCACGTGAAGGAAGGAAAACATTGTGATGCAACTTGCACACCAGTGTGTGAAATAGAGAAGGCAAACCACTTTATTATTTCCTGCCAGATATAGTAACTGCCTAACACAAACCAACAATTATTAGCCTAGCTCTCAAATAAAAGAGACAGATGTGATCAAGAAATTATATCTATTCAATGCTCTACCGAAATTCGAATTTACATGCAGGGACTTTATCGGAATAGAGTTTTGAATGCTGTTTTTTATTTCTGTTTAAAAAATAAAAACAGAAAGAAAATGTAACACTTTCAATCTGCTTTCAAAAATACTTATGAACGTGTTAGTAAGTGTTAATAACTGTTACAGCCAATAAGGTTTACATTGGCATAACTATTTGACAGCACACGCACACTTGCATAAGAAATGCTTATATGGATACAAACTGTGTAAACACGTACATAGAAAGATCTATTAACAGTTTTTTAAGAGGTTGGTTACAGAAAACATTATATCTGTTACATTTTTATACGTGTTAACAGGTTTAAAACACCCAAATAAGTGTTACATGAACAATTATGTATCAGATTTATTGTAACCCTTATGAAATCCTTAATAATGTGTTTTTGAGTCCCTGTTTACATGATTAGTCATGAGTAAGAAAGTTTACTAACCTCAATATAAATAATTATGCGCCATGATTCCAGGAGCCGCCTAACGTGGACACGGGCCCGGGGGTCGTGCATGGGCACATTGGCCCGGCCGCTGGGCATGGGCACACGGGCCCGGGGGCCGTGCATGGGCACACGGGCCCGGGGGCCGTGCATGGGCACACGGGCCCGGGGGCCGTGCATGGGCATATGGGCTCGGGGGCCGTGCATGGGCATATGGGCCCGGGAGTCGTGCATGGCATTATGGGCCCGGGGGTCGTGCATGGCCACATGGGCCCGGGGGCTCATGGACACACGAGCCCGGGGGCCGGACATGGACACACGGGCCTGGGTGCAGGTCACGGGCCGCCTCCCACGCCGCCACCGCTCGCCGCGCCGCCTAACCTGCCGCCTGTTATCAAGCCTTTCCTCAATGGAGGTGAGTTTACTTACAGACCTTCGCATATTAACTCAAAAAGGGATTATCTCTCAAAACTGGATGTAGGTTATGCTTTTTTGGTTCTTTGCAAATCACGGGAGTAGAAAGAGGGAGAGAGGGAGAGGGAGAAAGGGGGAAAGCGGGGGAAAGAGCGGGAGAAAGAGAGAGAGGGAGAAAGACAGATAGAGACAGACAGAGAGAGAGAGAGCCCAGAATAAAGAACAGCGCCGTTACCATGAAGCTATTATCTTTTACTGCGTGGTCACATGCATTTTTCCATTCTTGTATAGTGATAGTGCCAACTTTATCTTTGACCAACTTCATTATTGTATCCATATTGTAAGACACGTAGGTACTAATAGTACAACCTTATTTATAGTAGATAAATTTCAGATTTCAATAGCGTGATGGCAGCCGCTCATGTCAAGAATTTAAATAAAAAAAAAAAGATAAAATCGCCGTCTGCTCGGTGTATTTTGTCCATAACTTAATGAGCTTAATATAGGGTTCTATACCCAAAGGGAAATAAGGGACCTATTACTAGGTCTCCATTGTCCGTCCTTCCGTCCGTCAGTTACAGAGCTGTATCTATTGAACCGTAATAGGTTGACTTTAAATTTTTACAAAATGTGTATTGCTATTGCTGCTATTACTACAAATAATCGAAATAAAATTAATAACTGAGGAAGTGCTGCTGTCATGCAAAGATAAATAAATATATAGGGACATATTACACAAATTGAGCCAGCCCTACAGTAAGTTGTGAACTTGTGTCGTAATATACTAGCTAACGATACTTTATTTTATAATAGATACTTATATAGATAAACATCCAAGACCCAGGACAATCTAAAAGTACTTTTCATCATGACCTGACCGGGGATCTAACCTGGGCACCCTCGTGTCGCAGGCTGGCGTGTTCAACACTGCGCCTCGGAGCTCGCCAACAGATGATATAGAACCCTTCGTGCGCTATTCGAACTCGCACTTCATCGGTTTTTTTAACATTAAATTTATTTCCTGTGTAATTATGTATTGCAGATGCATATACGACGATGGGCACCAAGTTGCCGCGATCGCCATCCCCGCCACCCGACCAAGACACGCAGGAGCTGCAGATCAACGCGATCCTGCAGGGCATCGCCGCGGAGAACTCGCTCGGTCGGCCCAGGAAGCCCAAGAAACGAAAGGTACACCTACCTACCCTAAATGAAATACACAAAACTATATTAGTAATAGCAAGCCAGAAGCACCGTGACACTCCCTGTACGTGAGAGTTCGGGCACCACAATTTTTTCACACATTGTTTTTTTATTATTTTTTATTAAAATCGATAAGTCAGCTGTTTTGATTGTCCACGTTGGTGACTTAGTATCCATATTGTTAAAAGTTGCTGGCCAAGAAAGTGTTTACACAGGGTGTTTTATTTCGTCTTCTAAATGTTCAGATTCTCGAAAACTAGCGCGTCGATTTATTGTATTATGCTTCGCACGTTAAGCCGGTGGTCCCGGCTGCCACCTGGTAGTCGTTAAAGGAACCACGTCAGAGGCCGAGAGGCGGTTCCGAAGAACTCTGACACCAGGGTGTGCATGGTCGATTGACCGTGTCACCTACACGAAATGATGATGATGAGCTTATAGGCGCCAGTCTTTGAAATATTTGCGCTTAATTTAAATTGACCTTATATATTCTTTGCCAGAAGGGAGTGAAAATATCTGAAATGTGAAGTCACTAGATCAAAACTAGCCACATAAGGCGGCCTTTCATACACTTGTAACTTCCATATGTTAACCAATGAATCGCCGGCGTACCAGAACGGGCGCGCCATAAAATGGTTCGCGGTCAAAGTGTTGAACAGGGTCAGTGGTTGACCCCGAATCAGGGACACGTCAGTGCTGACTCCAATCTAAATTGATTTGAAGTCGGTACAGCGGTAAGAAGTCAGTGCTGACTTTTAAACTCTGATTCAAATAACGTCAAAAAAAAGGATCCAACAGAAGACTAGCGCTGACAATTGTGTACAGCCAGCAGTTCGGTTCTTTTTGACTACATTACATATACGTTTTTAAGTTTTTTTTTTCGTAATAACGTCTTATAAATCGATAAACGCCGGCTGCACTAAAAAGTGTCACGTTCCGTTTGCAAACAAGAACGTCGAACAAGCGATAGAGAGCCACGCACGATCCGCTTAAGCATTCGGCTTGTGACGCATCTATCCCTCTTCCACCGTTATTACGTAAAATTATCGTCCGTAAAACGACTTTACAGGCAACCATCTTATTTATTGCTTTATTTATATTGATCTTAAGTATTTATTGCAATCCTGTCTGCATGTTCTCAAATAAATATTTACTTACTAATACTAATATTCAGTCGCATTGGCTTCGCTACTGACTGCACTGACCCTGTGTAAATTGTCTTTGAATTGAAATCGTCATTCGTTATTTCAGCTGTAAAAAGTCCACTGCTGGACATAGGCCTCTCCCTAGGATTCTTCGTTCCATGGGAGGATATTGCTATACTCACCATGGTTGGCAAGCGGGTTGGCGGTTCAACCCGCTTGCCAACCGTTCTTTGACTTCTTGTGCTTCCGACGCTGCGGCCCATCGGAAGCATTTTTTAAACAAGAAATACAGAAATTTATTGGATTTGAGAAGGGGATGAAGTTATTGAGATACTACTCATTTGGATGAATGGCGGAAAAGCAAGGAGCACTTCGGGAGGCCGGGCGAGCGTCCCCAATGCCATACCTGCAACCATCGATCAAGCAGTTGAGGATAAGATTTCTGACCTAACGCATCACTACATAGTATAAAACAAAGTCGCTTCCCGCTGTCTGTCTGTCCGTATGTATGCTTGTGTATCCGAATGTTATGTATGCGAAGAAAGCGGTGCGTCATTTCAAAACAAGCTATTATAGCTTTATACCTAGTGGTATAAGATGACTAGACGCCCGTGAGCGCGCGACGGCGCGAGCTAGCTCAAGGTGATGCGCGGTGATGCGTCGCTTCCGATGCCATCCCATGCCAATCCAGTGTAGCGCGGCCCTAAAACTCCGCAACGGATTTTGATGCGGTTTTTTTTTTTAAGTTGGAGAGAAAGGTTTATAACATTGCACCCGTGCGATGCCGGGGTTCGTGTCGCTAGTATTTTATAATGCATAATTTTCAATGCATCACTTTCAGATCGAGAAACCGCCGCCAGTACCATTGCCGCCGCAGCCATCGCGCAAAGAGCTGGCAGACATCAAGAAACACAACATGGATGTGCGGGCAGAGGTGTTCAGGGCAGTACGGAGGCCTGGCAGAGGTAACTCATTTTGAAGGTTCCGGACCCAAAGGGTAAACACGACACCCTATTACAGTACTACCATTTTTTATAAGTTACTCCGATATATATATATATATGAGCAGAAATATTTTTTTTTCATGGCGCGAAAATATCCGTCCGCTATTGGTTATAGGCTGACGCTTTCGCGCCATGTTTGAAGTTCACTCTAGCGCCGCGCCGTACGAGTATTATGAGCGAGAAGCGCAAGTCCTGTTGTTTTTGGATTTCAAATCTTATGTAGTAGGAATAAGTTCGTTTTTTTTAATGATGTTTTCATTTGGTTGATTCGGCGGTTGGTTGTGTTATTCTGCGCCACCGAAAACCGAAAAAGCTGATGCGACTTATAAAAGTGGTAGTACTGTACTAAGCTTCCGCAGTCCATCACAAAGGAGGGCTTTTTTAAAATCAGTTTTGATCCCCCGTATAGCAGTTGTTGATAAGCTGGTTCACCAACCGCGAGGCTCACGAGTTTAATCCCAAGCAAGGCAAATACTTGTACTTCATTTTTACAGATCGTGACTCTGCTATTTAAGGATGGTTGATGTGAGACCACAGAAATATATCAAGATAGAACGGGGTTGCCAGTATTTTGCCAAGAAAACGCGCGTGTTAGTTTTTGCAAGCCCCGCCACTTTCGCGTCATATTGATAAACAGTTTTAACAGTTAAAAACCGCAGAATAAAGCATGTGTTTATGTCGGGACGTGCGCGTTGACTGATGAACGTTAAACGAATCTTGCACGATAGTGCAAAATTTTTGATATATTTCTGTGTGAGACAGACGGCTACATAATCTTTACCAAATCATATTACAGCATAAATAGTTTAAACAAATACTGTCAGGGCTCTGGCATGGCAGCCGACACGCCACTCAAATATGAAATCTATTTTCTACTAATAAGGTCCAATATTCTTTGTTGCATTGTAAATCCGTTCAGAATATAATATAAAGTCCATTATTATTATAGAAAACACATCCTATCAACATAATGTATACCTTAACATTGTATATCACAATATTTAACGCCGTTTCAATTTGATAGTAATATGTATTTATTGTTTTCAGATTTTTCGAAACTCTTCGAAAACTTAAAACAGTTGAAGGGCAGTGTAGATGTTAAGAAGGAAGTGATACGTGAAGTGATTAACGAGTCGTTAAGGTTCAAACGGAAAGCGTTGGCAAAGCTGTTAGAGGATTTTCTAGCGGGACTCGAGAAGAACGGAAACAGTGCCTCAGTGAAGCGAATTACGAATTCGTTGTACAATAACTCTAACCACAGCTAGTGGCACGCTCGACTCAGAGACAATCGAGTCGTACTTGTTGTTCAGAAAGATAGGAACACGCCAGGACTGTGGAGACTTAAGTAGGGTTAATGGTGGGGTTTCATATTGAAACTACTACTTAATGTTGTTATAATATAATCTCATGAGTTATTCTGTACAATCCACTTAATATTCTGTGTCACTGTTTTGTCATGATTTCTGTTTGTGTATGAAGTCTTTTGAATAAATGATTTTTTCAATAAATTGCAACTGTCGCATATCTTGGATTTTTATGATCTCACAATAATTACCGCAATAAATAAAAGTATTTTACCCTTAATACAGTATTCGGTGTTCATCAATTTTCGTCACCACATTTTTAATTTTCAATCTTATTTAATGAAATACATTTGAAGGCATTTATATTTAGCTGGGAACTGATTGTCATACATTCTAACGTGGGACGTCTGGTTCAGGTAGTTTCAGCCCATCTTTAGACTTTATAGGTAGTCTGCGTTCAATGTTCTAAATTTGTCCTGAGCATAGTCCATCAAAGCTTTCGTAAGACTGAAACTAGTCGCCTCAAGTTGAATTCATGAATGATACTCATTGCAAAAATATCTTATTTCTTCATCTCAACTCGTCTGCCAAGCGTGGTGAGTGGCAATATCCTCCAATGGAACGAAAAATCCTTGAGAGAGACGTTTGCCCAGCAGTGGACTTTTTATGGCTGGAATGATGATGATGATGATGATATCAGTCAAATCGCTTGAACAAGATCGCTGTATGCAAGCAATTTTAATCATTAATTTTGGATATACTTGTCCAGTAGTAAATCTTGAGGTTGATGATTGTCAAGCTTCTTTACATTCATGAGTTTTATCGTTTAAGAGCAGCGATCAAACAATTGGACTGTCATTTACTATCAATGAATTTATACTAAGCAATATTTGAATGTTTACAAAGTGTCTTTGCATAATGGCAGAGTAAACATGTGTTTCAGAGATTGTAAATACCCATTGTACATATTAGATTGTATTATTATTACCAATGAAAGTGGATGTAAGGGTCTCGTCACACTAATATGTAATTTGTCGTCGAATTTTTAGAGTAACGTACTTGTAACGCGTTTTGCAATTCACAGGCGGCTATAAGATTCGGTTGTTTTAGTTTTGTTTGAAAACTACACAAAGTGCGTCTTTTATATATGCCGAAATATCTGCTAGAATTAAAAAGATTTGGCGACGAAATTATGCCCTGGTGTAACAAGACACGGATGCTTTTATGCATCAATTCGCACGCCTGTTAGTATGGCCGAATTCCAGAGTGTGAGATTGTTTGATTACGGGATATAATGTTTATTTTATTGTTGGAACGTCACTAGGTAATGTTTGTTATTGTAAGTAATCACACGCTTTCAGGTTCTGAGTTCTGAATGTCGGTTTGGCCAGATTAACAGACGGAAGGTCAATTGTAAAGTGTACTATATCTTTTTCTAAATAAATTATAGTCCTTATTGGATTTTTATATCGTGTTTTATTTGTGTGTGTACACAACCAATAAACGGGTTGAAGAATAACCATTTATCGAGACCTTATATGGCAACAAAGAAATCACTTGATCGCATGGAAAGGACTTGTCTAACAATTAAAGGTGTGTTCGTTTGACGATTATTTCGTTGTGTAGAGACATGCTTTTTTAGGTTCATGAGCATTGAATAAGATCAGCAACTTTAACGTTTGGTTGTTCATGAAGTCAACTTCCGAGACCGCGAATCGTGCTCGAAGCCTCTCCGTTTCATCTCTGGTAAAAAATATTTCGTGTGTCCGGCTGACCTGCCTGCCCGGCTGTTCGCTACAAATCAAATTTCTCAACCAATTCTCGACTAATTTTGTGACCAGCGCCCGCAGCATGGCACCCGCGACGCCGTTTATATCGCGCGATAAACTATCCACATCTCGCTCTTTGATATTACAGAAAACAAGATGGCGATAGTCGATAAACGCTGTCGCGCGTGCCATGCTACGGGGGCCGCACCCGTAGCATGACGCCCACGATGCCGTTTATATCGCGCGATAAACAATCCCCATCTCACTCTATACGGAAAACAAGATGGCGGTAGGCAATAAACGCTGTCGCGCGTGTCAAGCTATGGGGGCAGGTTTGTTTACTGGGTCCATCCGTTTATTTCGGCTCGAGCGCTCGACGCAGAATAAAGTTCGCTTTGTGCGTTGCTGCACCTAACCAGTTCTATTTTTTCGATGAGTTCCGGTTTCGGGGAGTCCGCGTACTTTTGTTCGGAACACATCGGTTTGTCTAATATTCGAAGGACTTTTAGTGCGGGGGTTTTTTGACCTTCGTGTACGGAATTTAAAGGATCTATTTTGGTGTACAAAAACATATCCCGAGGACTTTTTCTCGTCGGCTGTTGTCATTATCCATGTTGTGGACAGTCAATCCGCGGTCTTTAACCACAAAGCGATTTGTAAAGACACAACGCAGATCTTAATTTTTGAGCTTATAAAGACGTTCAAAATTCCCTCCCAGACACGTCTTTCACCCATGATCTAAAAGTCCACTCATCTGTCCACCGTACCTTACAGGCAGTATTTTCATACTATCTTGACCACTAAAGGAAAAAGAAACAGATTATAATTAATACCATACAGGTTTTTCAGCGTAGGTATTTATACAGTTAAGTGCTTCATAAGACAAATTAAATGAGTCCAACCAAACGCAATAATTTTTATCTTTTGCCTTACTTTATCCCATTGCAATGGGTCGGCGAAATATGTCTTTTCCTTCCATATATAAACAGTCTTTGGTTTTATTGCGTATCCAATGCTCCTTGGGACCTGGGCTTTTACATGGTCCTAAGTTGAGCCGGATTTTTGGCGCTAGTGACAGCGCACTGGACCAGCGTGGTGGAACGCTGCTCAGGGTGCACTTCACCGGGTGACTGGATCTGGAGGTGAACCAGTCACATCCTGGAGGTGGCGGAGGCGACGAGGCAGAGGTCGTCCCCGGCAGAGGCAGAGGTGACCCAGAGACAAAGGCGAACAGTGAGAGGTGATTGAGTTATTGGCGTTGAGTGAGTGATATCAAGAGTCAACTGTGAGTACTTTTAAAATATTATTTGTCAAGCAAAAGTGAACTTTAAATTGTAGAAGATCGGAACTTTACTTCAATTTGTAGAATTTAGGACTTAGAAAAGTTTTCGAAATTCGGTTGAGACGGGGAATCTATGCCCAATTTCAACTAGGATTTTATAGCAAAAACACTTGTAAAATTTTTATGACTTGATTTAAACTTAGAAAAATTTTAAGATTTTGGAACTTTGAAAATTTTCAACATTGTATTTATCTGTTTATGGAAATTTTATCTTTGTTTTTACAATATTGTTTTTCTTTGAAAAATGGAGAGTTTAATTAGTAGGCAGGAAGATCTCCAGGAAAGAATTGAAAAGGCTTATAAGAAATTTAAAAAATCTCCTGAAGAACAAATTATACAAGCGTATATTGAAACTAGGTTGAACAATTTGGAAACATTTTGGTCAGATTTTATGACTAATCATAATAAGATTGTTGGTCTTAAGGGTTACAAAGATAGTTCTTATTTTAATGAAGATATCTTTGACATCACAGAGGAAACATATACGATTTATAGATCGGAATTGTTGTCTGTTTTGTCAGGATTCAGTGTTTCCAAAAATTGTGATAAACCTGTTTCAAATAATGAGTGTACTAAAATGTCTAAGGTTAATTTGCCGAAAATTACGATACCAAAGTTTTCAGGAAATTATTTAGATTGGCCTAGTTTTAAAGATCTTTTCCTTTCGTTAATTCATAAAAATTCATCACTTGATAATGTGCAGAAATTACATTATCTGAAAGGTTGTCTGTCCGGAGAGCAGGGATTTATATCGATACCATGGAGGAGTATCGATACTTTTACACGAGGAGTATCGATACCTTTTTATTAATATCTAGGTATTGAAATCAGGGATTTATATCGATACCATGAGGAGTATCGATACCTTTACACGAAAAGTATCGATACCTTTTTATTAATATCTAGGTATTGAAATAAAGTGTATTCTGTTATAATAATATGAACTATAGGTTTTATTAATACCAAAGTATCGAAATTAATATCAATATTTAATATATGCGTGTGTGTGCGACACCATCAATGCCCATAAATAACAACTGCTCTCCTTTTCTTACATCCTTCGATCATTAATACCAACTAGATGTCGGGTCAGCGCATAAAAAACGGCTCGGCAAATAGCCCCTCACTCAAGCAGTGAGGGGCTATTTTATCTAGTTCGGTCCAAACACAGCTAACATAACGAAGTGTCACGATGCCGCAGTGTGCACTAAAAATTTTTTTTAAAAACTTGTCGAAATAATGGCCGAAAAAATAATTTTTCGTCCGGAGTATCTTATTTTCGGTAAGTAAATGAACTATTTTATACATTTTACCTTTTAACTAATAATAAACATTTTGAATAAAAGTTACCGATTTTCAACCACGGCAAGAAATGTTTGGCCAAGCTAGCCTACATCCGCACAAACATTTGAAGAAGCAAACAGAAACGAAACAAAACGACGTAACTCGCAATGTAATCAAAGAGAAAAGTACTTTATGATTAGTGCAATAAGGTTGTCATCACAATGGATGTTCTTAGACAAAATGATTCTTCGTTTCTAAGTGACAGGTGTTATTTATTACTTTGCTAGTCTTCGTGACAAATAATCGTAAGCATAAGGTAATTGTTTTAAAAAAAGCGACTTTATTGTAAGGTGATATGGTCTGAAATATCTTGATATTAAAATGGTTTTAAAACTTAAGTCTCTGTTTATTAGTAAGTCAATGTAGATGTATAGCTATATGTTCGAGCGGACAGAATTTTGCTACGATTTTGTAGGTAATGCATAATCTAGTTGGTATTAATGATCGAAGCTTACATCGGATAAATGAACAGGACAGAAGAGCGAACGACGGCGTAGCGCGTTGGTTGCATTTTCATGTTTGTTCATGTTAATTCGAGTTCGTGTGTAGTGAATGCAACTTACCTTTTAATAAAACAAATTAAAAACAAAGTAGTTGACTACACTGTCTGTCTTTTCTTTCAATGTTAAAAGGGGCTTAAAAAAACAATAACATGTAGTACAAAAAGATTGACATATTAGAAGATGGATCGACCAAATGTACTTTATTCAATAAGATTTTAAAGGTTTGTAGATATTTACAATATTAAGTTCTTACTAAGGTTCATACTAAAATAAAGTATTTTTGTCTTAGATACCCACTTTTCAGTGTGACGTTCGATTAAAATATACATAATTATAGGCATTGTGATGTAACAGTATTCTGTATTCATACAATCGATCAGAATTTGAAACATACCTACGCGCTCGGTACACAACAGTCGCGAACGAACGTTTCGTGGAATAAGTAGAAAAAAATCAAGAAATATTCCAAACATCATTAAAATCAAAACACATAAATTGTAAAGTAGCTGCATGTAGGCATTTATAACCAAGACATTCCTTTTTCTCTTCTTGTTCAAGTTTACTTACCAAAAGTACTCGTACGTACTGGGCGGCTGTAGGTAACGCGGTAATGATATCTAACATCCTTGAAATAAATACCTACTTCAAGGATGTTAGATATCATTACCGTGATATAGGTAGTTAAATAAATTACGTCTTTATTAAAATCAGCTGCTACAGTTTTGTAAGATAGACAAGTACAGCTACCTAACCCAGTTACCATCGATCAATGTTTTACGGGTAAATTCACCCATTTAGGCCGATAATTATTATTGCAAAAAAATATAATTTTTTAAACAAAAGCTGATTAGTGTCGTGTGTGTGTGTATGTGGCTAAAATTTAAAAAAATATTAAAAAAGTATTCATTAGTAGGGCGGGCCTAGGGGGAAGGGCGTACCATATTTGGTACAGTAGGTTCTATAATAATAATAATATTTATTTACTAAAACAAAGTACGGTTGGACAGATTTTGATAAAATTTTATATTGAAGTAGCTGACACACTGGATTAACACATAGGCTACTTTTTAACCGACTATCTAAAAAAAGGCAGTACAATTTTCACCGGGTCAGTTAGTATAACACACTATTGCTCTAGACTAGATCATTGATGCTTCACGTAATTGCTACAATTCTTGAGGGAGTTGGCGATTGTCACCACCAGTGGCAAGATGAACAGACTGTCAAAAATTTGTAGGAAGAAGGAAGAAGACGATGTACTCATTAATAATTTGCCTTAAAACTTGCTTCGAGGAAAATAAAACTTGCTGTCTCTACCTCTTCCAAAAAACTAGAGATCCTCGTGAATCCCAAGAACCCTTACAAAAAACACGTTAAGAAACGAGACTACGAATATGAACTACGGATCTCCTCGTTTCTGATTCGATCTCGCAAAGAAACACCGAGCATAGCCCTCTCCATAGCTCTTAGAGCGACCTTGAACTTTATTATGAGGCCCATAGTAATGGACCCCGTTTCGGACCCGTAAGTAAATTCTGGTAACAAACATTGATTATTGACTTTCGTCTTTAGGCACTTAGGTATTTTGGTCGAGAAGACACTGCAGAGCTTCTCGAACGCTGCCCAGTCGACTCGGATTCGTCGAAAAACCTCGTTGTCGAAGCTGGAATTTCCAACCTGGATCTGACTCAGATAGATATATTGGTCTACAGCTTCAAGTATGGAGTTCCCAATGAAAACCCGAGAAGCAACATTCGATATTTGACAATATTTTCATCTTGTCTATGTTCAATTTAAGGCCCGCTTGTTTGGAAACGAATCCATCTGGCATAGCTGTTGGGTCTATAGCTTGTAGGATAGCTCCAGAAGTGTGCACACTCCACTCATCTCTCCAACTCTGCTCGAGATCAAAATTACGCAGTTTTTGAGCTGTGACATATACAGGATGCCTGGATTTGAGCCGTTGGGGAGGAGGATGACCAAGAAGCCGGTGAATAGGCAGGTCCTGTGGCATTTGTATCTTTTCAAATTCTTTCTTCAATGCTAGCATTCTGCGAAGGTGTGGAAGAGCAATATGACTAAGAGCTGGGAGCCATTGAAGCGGGGTAGATCAAATTGTGCCTGATATACATCGCATTGCCTCATAAGTTTAGTATCAACTTTTCGGACATGTGCGCTTTAAGGCCACACGGGACTACAGTATTCAGCAGCAGAAAAAACCAGTGCTACAGCCGATGTTCGGAGGCATTCTGCAGAGGCACCCCAGGTAGTGCCGCAGAGTTTATGAAGAATGTTAATCCGTGTGCTTACCTTTCCAGCCACTTTCTGAAGATGTTCCCTATACGTCAAAGTTCTGTCCAATGTCACACCAAGGTATTTAGGGAAAGGGTTGTGCTTCAGGGGCTCTCCACTGAAGAAAACAGCTGGGTGGTAGTTAGCGAGACGATTATTAAGGTTCTTCCGTCTTGCTTACGCTTGGAATTAGGCGCCACGCTTTGAAATACTTGCTTAGCTTATCTAAATCGCATGACAATATTTCCTCTCCAGTTGTGAAATCTTTACTTTGGTAAACAAGAGCTATATCATCAGCATATATAAACTTAGTGGATTTAGTAGATGGCAGATCATGTATGTAGAGGTTAAAGAGAATTGGAGTTAGTACAGAGCCTTGTGGCAAGCCATTGTTTAGTCTTCTCTTGCGGCTCTTTGCTTCTCCTAAGTAAACTTCAAATTCCCTATCACTAAGCATGCTCATGATAATGTCTGCTATTTCTCTGCTTGGAATCGTTTTGAGAATCTTGTATATTAGGCCTTGTTTCCAAACAGTATCGTACGCAGCGGTAAGGTCCACAAAAACTGCAGTGGACTTTAATTGTCTTTGAAAGCCGGCTTCAATATGCGTGGTTAATGCTAAGACTTGATCAGTACAGCTTCTGCCTACTCTAAAACCAGCCTGCTCTGGCGGCTGGCGGAACAACAGCTTCTACGTGTGGCGTTATTCTAGTCAGAATGAGACGTTCCAAAAGCTTATAGGTACAACTGAGAAGGGAAATTGGTTGGTAGTTTTCAGGTCAGTCGTCCGTTTTGCCAGGCTTTAGGATCGCGATTACTTTTGCCAGTTTGAATTCCCTTGGTAGGCAGTTGTTTTGTACTATGTGGTTGAAGAAAGCAGTAAGCCAGCCAACACTTTCTGGGCCCATGGTTCGAATAAATTCATTGTACATTTTATCTAGGCCTGCTGCTTTGCGGTATTTTAGAAGCTTTATGCCTTCCACAACCTCGCCAACATTAAAAGGTCTTGAGAGATGTTGACCTGTTGGAGCACTTCTTCTAGGGGTTTTCAGTGTTTTCTTCACTTGTTTAGTAAATATTTTGTCCCTCTCAGTTCTAGAACTTCTACCATCCGGTTTGCGATAGCGTCGGGCTTTATATTCAGGTTTAGTCTCTGTAAGTGTTCTTTTCCTGATAGCTGATGCAGGACCTTCAATGCCTTTCTACTTGACCTTTTGAAATCCATACTGTTGACGGTAGACTCCCACTTCTCCCTACTGTGTTGGTTCAAAGATTGGAGTAATATGGTTCCAGTATTGTGGTCCCCAGTCTCCTGATACTGCTGGTATAAATTTTCACTGTCATTATTCCATCCGGGTACGTACTCATTCCGATAGCCCCTTGGGATGTTCACTTTAGTTACTTTAATAACCATAATTTGAAGTAATAGGCGCCAAGTTACTTTAAATTATGGCAAATTTGTCGATTGAGCATGGTACTTAAGTCCTTCAGTGACTCCGCTATGACAACGATATAATCGGCAAATCGAAGGTGAGTACTTGCTGTTGATGTTAATGTCAAGTCCATCTTATTCCAGGAGCTCAAAGGCATCCTCTACAGCAGCGGTTTCAAAGATATTACGTCTCTCTGTCTCACACCTTTCTGCAATAGAATGAGCTATTCTATGATGAAGTGGTCTTTGGTACTGTAGCCTTTTCGGAAGCCGGCTCGTTCGGGTGGATGCAAGATATCAATCCTGTTCGTAAAACGATTCGTAATTACCCTTAAAACAGATTAAAGACGTGGCTCAGGAAAGTGATGGGTCTATAGTTCTTTAGAAGAGTATTATGGCCCTTTTGAAGAACAGAACCACTACACTTCTGTTCCACGCCTCTGGCGTTATGCCCTCGAACAGAACGGAATTAAAAAGCCTCTGGCGAACTTCAGCACTGTCGTTTAGCCTGCTTTCAGAAGCTCTGCTGTAATTCTGTCCTGGTGGACAAGGTGCCGGACCTTGTTTTGTTCTTCAGCTGTTTAAGGGCAATCGTAATCTCGTACAGGGTGATGTCCGGGATATCTTCGGTATAGCGTTGGTATAGTGTCGGCGAGCTTGGCTATCGGTCCTTTGGCCAAGCTGACAATGGGTTTGACTACTGAGGTGTAAAGCTGTCCACAAAACCTCTCAATCTCTCCCCGCACCTCGGTCTTTCGACATCACACTTCTGTCCTTCTTCTTCAGCTTTGTTAATCGACTTTGCCCAATATTTAATTTATATTATGTTCTATCGTCTCTTTGGAGCCCTTATTATGTGATACGCTTGGTATTAAAGAAGTGAATGTCGGATTCGGTAGGAAAGGATTTTCGGATTTGTCTATTAAGTTTTCGATGCACGTTTGCGTCTTCGAAGGTCTGCAGCGGCGTAGATCGTCGCACGGCCATAACTTTTGGGACTAGGGACAGAAATTTTGATAAATTTTGATACCACACAACTTGGACAGTTTCTACGAACCCATTGTTTAACTCGCCCTGTAACGCAATTCTGAAGGATTGCGTTACAGTAGACAGTTACGTGGCAATCAAAGCGATTTAAGAGTACCAGTTGGAAACTGTCAACATTTGAATATGAGCTGGAGATGGTCGGAGCATAGACTTCATCAAGTGAGTCCTCTCTCGTCTGAGAGCCGCCTTATATAAAATTTACTTGGATAGGCCCCAGCCAAAGGGACCACCTCTTTTCGACGACGAAAGAGATATTCATGATGCCTCTAAAAATTCGGTGATCAAAGAGACATCGTTGAATATCTCTTTCTTCGTCGACAAGATGAATTCTATCTCTTTTTTGATATAGGATTGGGCCTATCCAAGTAAATTTCTATGAGGCGGCTTCTGGAAGAAAGAGTTCATTGCATAGAGTCCCTCTTCTTCCAGAAAATCAGCCAGCCTATGACTCCTATCATTCCGTCATTCTCCATATCCAAATTGTCCCACACTGGCCTCTTCATCGCTCCGCTTGCCAAATATTGCATTGGAATCCCCCATAACAATCGTAAAATAGATTTCCGAAGCGTGTATGGCCCTACTAATATCCTCATACACCACTTCCACCTCTTCATCTGAGTGCTTTCCGGTCCGTAAATATTTATACCTGAATTACCTTCAACGAGTTTCTTTTAGATACTCTGAAAATCAGGTATATTTTCCTGCAGGAAACACTTTCGATGGTAATGAGGTTGTTACTGAGGAATTTGTGAATGAGAAATCCGACACCATGCTGTGACTTTTTAAAGTCACCCTCCCGGTGATAAATTAGGTTACCAGGCTTTAGGGTTGTCATGCCCTCCCCTCTTTTCGGATTTCAGACGATCCACTATGTCCCATCGTAACCTACTCGTCTCTTCTTCCACTACCTTGACCTTTTCGTCTAGCATCATTGTGCAAATGTCGTGTATCGCCTGGATCAGTCTCTGTTTGGGGGTGGTAGCAGCAACTCTTCCGGAGATTCTTCACACCGTTACTGTAACCGTGACCGCTACTGGAGTCAAGAATAGCAAGGGCGCCGGAGACTGGGGGAGACATTGATCGATGTTAACTAGGTAGGTAGGTAGGTATGTCTATCTATCAAAACTGTAGCAGCTGATTTTAATGAATTAGTAATTTATTTTAATACCTATATCACGGTAATGATATCTAACATCCTTGAAATAAATACGTACTGGGCGAACGTAAAAATACTTTTGGAAGGTAAACTTGAACACGAAGAGAAGCGCCGAATTTTACATTTAAAGAAAAGGTGTCTACCTTTACCCTAGTGCAGTCAACTACTTTGTTTTTAATTTGTTCTAATAAAAGGTAAGTTGCACTCACTACACACGAACTCGAATTACATGAATGAACATGAAAATGCACCAATGCGCTACGTTGTAATAAGTCAATCTTTGCTAAGTTTCTTAGAATGTTTTTTATTATACTGTGAATTTAGCCCTAAATAGCTTCGGGAGGAGTGTGATGTTTATATCAGTCTTACACAGACAAAATAATTGTGTATTAGCGACCACAGAGAGCAACAACACCGTGCCACTCGAAAAATAGATTCAGATAACTGACAAAGAAATTAAATATATTTATCAAATAAAATATTAATATTTTTATCGATATAAGGTATTGATAAACATATTAATATTTTTATCGATATAAGGTATCTATAAAAATATTAATATTTTTATTGATATAAGGTATTGATAAAAATATTAATATTTTTATCGATCGTATCGATAAAACCTGATAAAAAATACTAAAACATTGAGTATCAATATTTTTACTGATATTTTGTTAGTATCGATACTAACAAAGTATCGATATTTTCATCCCTGCCGGAGAGGCTGAACAAGTTGTCAAACATATTTCTGTCTCTGACTCAAATTATGAAAGATGCTGGAATCAATTAGAATCTAGATACAATAATAGAAGATACTTGTCGCACTGTATTATAAAGAGGTTGCTGAGTCAACAAAATATTGCAATTGAATCTGCTAGTGGTTTGAATAATTTGTTACATACCACAGTGGAATGTTTGGAGGCTTTAGCTAATTTAAAAATACCAGTGGACTCGTGGGATGTTATTATTGTTCATTTAATGTCTTTGAAACTGGATTCCGAATCTAAAAGGCAGTGGGAATTAAGTGTGTCGAGTAGTAATGGGACAGAGGATTTACCTACGTTTGATCAGTTCAAGGAATTTATATGCAACCGGTACAGGGCTTTAGAATTTATTGAAAAACGGAATGTAAACAAACCTAATTCTTTCAATCCTAAAGTATTTCATGCAGTAGCCGGTTATAGCTGTTTGTTTTGTAAGGAAAATCACCGCTTAAGTTATTGCAAGAAATTCGCAAAAGAAGATTTAAACGCACGCCGTAATTTGGCACTATCCAATAAATTGTGTTTTAATTGTTTAGGGATAAATCACTCCGCTAAATATTGTTCCGTAAAAACAAAATGTTACATTTGCAAACGCTCACATCACTCTCTCTTGCATCCCAAGAGTAAGGATACAGGTGCAGGTTCGGGTATTCCTGAGGCCAATGAGGCTCAGAATGAATTTAAATGTTCGATTGCTGAAAATTTCAAGGTAGCCAAAAATTCTGTTACCTCGGGGGGAGATTCTCCTGTTGTTTCATATTTTTCAGCAGATCGTTCGGTTAAAGAGGTACTATTAGCGACAGCCTTGGTAGGAGTTGAAACGACAAAGGGTATGCAAACAGTTAGAGCTATCCTTGACCAAGGCTCCTGTAGACGACGCGATGTTTATTGTTTCGATTATTCTATATATAACATATTATGTTCTTTGTATGTATTTTGTTAAATAAAGTTTTGGCAATGAGTCGAGAACGAATGACGAGTAGGCATCCTTCGGTACGCCGTAGTTTCTATGATTCACACGGGGGCCCAAGTCGCCTCAGTCGCCTGCCAACAGACCTAGTGGCAAGACGTATGTTTGTCTGCTCGCCAATCAGCCTCGACCGCATTCGGTTCTCAAAATCTAGTGTTTTACTCCACATCCCCTACAATTTCTGGTCTTCGAGCCCGATCTGCGGATGTACCACACACCTCCGAGAAGTATGGTTAGCACAAGAGGAGCTAAAAAGAAAGAACAACAGCTGCAACAAGAATGCAAAGTCGAGCATACAGAAAACAAGATGGAGGACGAAAATTGCACGGTACAAAGTGAACGCAAGTCGCTTAGTCACGCAAGTCAGAAGAAATCAACTTCATCTTCGATCGCAAGAAAGAAAAAAATGCTTGAGCTTAAGGCTGCTGAAGAAAAAGCTAAATTACGTATGGAATTGATTGACAAAAAATTAGCTGCTGATTTGGCACAATTGGAATCTGAAGGTAGTTGCGGTTCGCTATCGAAGGAACCTAGTGAAAATAATGAAGATATGGTTGAGAAGTGGTTAGAAACCAGCCAACAGGAACTGAAGAGTCAGCCTCTTGGAAATGCCGATATTGACGGTACATGTGGTCCAACACGCTTGTTAAAACCCGCTGGCCCACTCCTTTCTGCTGCTGACCCTGCACTCGACGACGCACGTCGGCCACCAGCTTTAGGTGGCACTGATGGTACCGTGCACGCACTGGCGAGTGCACTGAAAGACCTTGCCGCTGCTTCTGCTGCTAACGCTACTGGATGTGGCAACAAAATGCTCAACCGCTTGTGTACACCAAGGGACCTGCCCTCGTTCTCGGGAGACCCGCTCGATTGGCTAAATTTTAAGCGGGCCTACGAAGAATCTTCCGAGGTATGCCACTTTACCGATCGGGAGAACCTGTGGCGTTTACGAAAATGCCTACACGGTACGGCCAAAGAGGCCGTCACAGCGTTGCTCATCGGCGCGACATCGCCAGATATTGTGATGTCAACATTAGAGCTTCAGTTTGGAAATCCTGATATCATTATATCTCGAATCCTGCAAGATTTGAACAAACTTCGCCCAATACCCCAAGAGTATCAGAAGGACATCATCCCCTTCTCTAACAAGGTGAAGAACTGTGTTGCAGCTGTGACCGCTATTGGTTGTGAAGAATATCTACACGGCATGAATTTAGTTGCAGTGATTCTCACGAAATTACCTAGTGTACTGATTTCGAAATGGAGCGACTATAGTTTTCCGCTCATCAGTCAAGGCACCTCGAAACTTATGATCCTATCCGAGTTTTTAAGTGTTGAAGCTCAAAAGATTTCGAAAACATTCGTCAGTGCACACAGTTTTAGTAAACAAAACTACAGTGACAACAATCGTAATCGCACTCAAACTTTGTTGGTGAATAACGAACTGAATATTTGTGATGAAATGTGCCGATTCTGCCGACTTTCCAAACACGCGTTGTCAGAGTGCAAGAAATTTAAAAAGTGCCTACGAAAAGATCGCTGGACGCATGTAAAACGATTTGGTCTGTGCTACAAATGCCTAAACTCTCAGCACAAACAATCAGAATGTACCGGCGCGTCGTGTGACATAGATGGCTGCGGGCGGTCTCATCACCGCTTATTACACTACGCGATAAAACGAGAATCGACGACGACGTCAACGCTGACACCGATAACTCAGCCGACGCCTTCGCAAAATAGTGCTAGTGCAATCGAAACTGAAACTGTCACTCATCTGAACACAAACTGTCGCAAAGTGTTATTAAAAACAGTGCATGTTTATCTCCATGGACCTAACGGTATTTATCGTTGTACTGCTGTCCTTGACGACGGTTCGTCCTTGACAATTGTCAGTGATTCGTTAGCGGCACGCCTTGGTCTGCGCGGCAATAAACAAACATTGCGCGTGCGCAGCGCCTGGAACCAAATGGTGTGCGATAGTGAAATAGTGGACTTAAAACTTTCTAACGAAGATGGAAAAGTATTTGAACTTTGCGCGCGACGTATGAAGAACATAGACTTACCTGTGCAAAGTATTTCTGCCGACGAACTTTCACGTTTCGAACTCCCTAATCCTGAAATTAAAAAATATCTTAGTGATAATCAGTGCCAAGCTGAACTTCTGATCGGTCAAGATAATTATGACCTTCTCGTTCCCTTGCAAGTCATAAGAGGTCAACCTGGCGGCCCTTACTTTACTCTTACACCTTTAGGATGGTGTGTACACGGCTGTGTACGTTCTTCCCATGTCCTTAAATCAGCACATCAGGCAACCTTCCTGCTTTCCGAACATGAAATGTACGTTGAGAGGGAACTTCAAGATATTCACGAGATAATTGCCAAATCCTTTGCCATTGACGCTTTAGGCATCTCATCCAAGCCTAGAGAGAACGTGCTCGATGTGCAAGCTATTGAACACCTGGAACGAACATCGAAGCTCGTAGACGGAAGATGGTACGTTGGTCTCCCATGGAAAGACGCAACCAGTAAAATGCCTGACTCGTATCCAAACGCATTGGTACGCTTGAAGGGCGTCGAACGAAAAATTAAGTCAAATCCAGAGTACGCTGAGAGATACAAAGAAAGAATTGACCATCTGTTCCGAAATGACTACGCTTCGGAACTGGAAGAACTCGAAAACTCAAAGCCTGAAAGAATTTGGTATCTCCCACATTTTGGCGTCGACAACCCAAATAAAAGAAAGCTCAGACTCGTTTCTGATGCAAGCAGTCGAACTGAATCCCTGAACTTGAATAGCTTCTTACTGACGGGACCTGATCTACTCAATTCACTATTTGAAATTATGCTGAGATTCCGAGAGTATAAATATGCCTTAAGTGCTGATATCTGTGATATGTTTCTGAGAATAAAAATCTGGAAAGAAGATAGGCATGCCCTTCGATTCCTGTGGAGAAAATCACCTGACTAGCCAGTGAAAACTTATGCTATGAGTTCACTTGTATTTGGCGCGAACTGCTCACCTTTTATCGCCCAATTTATAAAAAACAAGAACGCAGATATGTTTAAAACATCCATGCCAGAAGCAAGAGAAAAGATATACAAACAATTTTACGCTGACGATTATATAGATAGCGTAGAAGATGAACAGCTGGCTCTCAAACTGGTCCATGACGTCACCTTTATTCACAAACAAGGTGGCTTTGAACTTAGAAATTGGACGTCTAACAACCAGTCCATACTGAACCATGTTTTCAAAGAAGATCTCCAATCCGCTGTCTCATTTAAAAATGGTCAGCCCTACTACGGAGAACGCACATTGGGTCTTATATGGTTCCCACTCGATGATACACTCGGATTCGACGTTTCATTAAAGAAAATACCCACCCAAATAATGTCTGGCAGCAAGAAACCTACTAAGAGAGAAATGCTAAAAATTTTAATGTCGATTTATGATGTTTATGGATTTTTGTCACCGATAACAATCAAAGGAAAAATAATTCTACAAGAAATGTGGAAAAATAAAATCGGTTGGGACGAAGAGATATCAGATCAAATATTTACAAAATGGATAAACTGGTTAGAAACAATTAAAAACATCAGTTACATAAGACTCCCTAGACATTACGCGGCAGCCGCCCGAAGTAATGAGCGAAACAAGGCGAGTACAAGAGAAAGCAAGATGCAAGATACCAGTACGAATGCACTCGATAAGCATTGCAGTGTCCTGCCTCCAAAGGCGACAAAACCTGTCCGGGCTACGGCTCCATCAACGCCTGTACTAGAGGAACCTACGCACGTGCGGGCATCGAACGCCGGCTATAGAAACTTACAACTACATATATTTTGCGATGCATCGGCTAATGCGATGTGCGCTGTTGCTTACTGGCGTTGGATCGAAGTAAACAACAACGAAATAAAACTTGCGTTTTTATGCAGCAAAACACGAGTCGCCTCGGTGAAATATCAGTCCATTCCACGAAAGGAATTACAAGCTGCTGTGATTGCTGGAAGATTATTGACGAGCATAGTAACTGAACATAGACTGAAACCTACAAAAATATTTTTATGGTGTGATTCCACCACTGTCCTACATTGGATTAGGAACAACACTCGCCACTATAAAGCTTTTATTTCACACAGACTTGGTGAAATCGACGAACACACAAAAACATGTGATTGGAGATACATACCTACAAAAATGAATATTGCGGACCTGGCTACTCGCGAGTCCTGCGAAATAACATCATTAGAAAACGAATGGCTGTATGGACCGTCATTTTTGTACGACGTTGAGGAACAATGGCCAACGGAGTCTGACATGCAGCACCCGAATGTTAGTGCCGTGGACCTGGAATGTTTAAATACCTTTCACGACACTCCTGATGACTTACCTGCTGTACCAGATCCACAACGATTCTCCTCCTGGCTCCGTCTGTTGAGGTCCACATCTGTAGTACTGGCCTTTATAGAAAAATGTAAAAAGGTTACCACCGATCCGAACCGTACATTGATGGAGCGTGCTGAGGTACTGCTGTTGAGATACTCACAGATGAAAAGTTTCCCTGATGACCTGCATAACCTGAAACAGAAAAAGGCTTTAAACAGAACAAGTAAATTACTCACCTTGACACCAATCCTCGATGCCGACGGAATTATTCGGTTGGGTGGACGCATCGATGCTGCTCCAGGCGTGCCTAGCGAAGTTAAGCAGCCCATAATCCTGGATGGACGTTGTCATGTCGCTCGCCTCATCGTGAGGCACTATCATGTGAAGGCTTGCCATGGAAACCAAGAAATGGTTGTCAATGAGCTCAAACAACGTTACTGGGTGATAAGATTGAGACCTACAGTTAAGCACATAAGCTCTCAATGCAAGTTTTGTCAAATTAAAAGAGCCAGGCCCTTTCCGCCCAGAATGGGCGACTTGCCTGAGGCGCGACTGGCTCATCATCAGCGACCATATACCTATTGCGGCGTTGATCTGTTTGGAGCTCTGGAGGTGACAGTTGGCCGACGTCGTGAAAAGAGGTATGGCGTTATTTTCACCTGCCTCACCGTACGAGCGATTCATATAGAGATTGTAAGCCAACTTACCACAGATGCTTTTATAATGGCCCTTAGACGTATGGCCGCAAGAAGAGGGTGGCCTCGTCACCTGTTTTCGGACAATGGCACTAACTTGAAAGGCGCTGACACTGAATTGAAAAGATGTGTCCAAGAACTAGACCAGAACAAACTTAAAGAGGAAGTTATGAATTATAGTTCATCCACAACCTGGACCTTCATCCCCCCCGCCTCACCGCATTGGGGAGGGGCCTATGAACGATTAATAAGAAGTATCAAAAACGCCTTGAAAGTTATTCTGCGAGAACGAGCTCCTCGAGACGAGACACTCCACACCCTGATGACAGAAGTGGAACATATGGTGAACAGTCGTCCCCTTACCCACGTGACCGTAGAACCCTCCGGCAGTGAAACACTCACCCCGAATCACTTTCTGCTGGGCACATCATCCAATTTGCCCACTCTTGGAACATATGATGAGTCTGTTGTATTTTTAAGAAAGCAGTGGCGTATATCACAGAGCCTGGCAGATATGTTTTGGAAACGCTGGGTCAAAGAAGTCCTACCCGAGATGCGCCCAAGACAAAAATGGCACGGTGAGACAAGGCCATTGCAAGTTGGAGATCTTGTTGTGATAGTTGACCCCAACTCACCCAGGAACACATGGCCTAAAGGATTGATAGAAGCTGTGTTCCCAGGCAAAGATGGACGAGTCCGTGTCGTACAAGTTAAGACCAAGTCAGGTGTGTTGCGCCGGCCGGCAGTTCGAGTCGCGCTTATACCTACGAGCCCAGAGTAGTGAGTGCTGTGCCATACAGCACTAGGGAGGGGAATGTAGACGACGCGATGTTTATTGTTTCGATTATTCTATATATAACATATTATGTTCTTTGTATGTATTTTGTTAAATAAAGTTTTGGCAATGAGTCGAGAACGAATGACGAGTAGGCATCCTTCGGTACGCCGTAGTTTCTATGATTCACACGGGGGCCCAAGTCGCCTCAGTCGCCTGCCAACAGACCTAGTGGCAAGACGTATGTTTGTCTGCTCGCCAATCAGCCTCGACCGCATTCGGTTCTCAAAATCTAGTGTTTTACTCCACATCCCCTACAGCTCCCAAGCGTCCTTTGTTACGGAAGCCACCGTGCAATTTTTGGGATTACCGAAGATTCCAATTAAAGGCTTCGCATCAGGAATTGGAGGAAACTCGCAATTGTGTGCCAAGTCTATGGTACAATTAAAAATACACTCTGTCTTTGACAATAATATCGTTATAACGCTTAAGGCGTATGTTTTAAATTCAATAACGGGTATGTTGCCGTCGAAGACAGTGGCCCAGACATGGGAGGAGTTTAAAGATTTGCAGCTAGCTGACCCTCAATTCTATATACCTGGTAGAATTAACATTTTACTAGGAGCCGAGGTATATGGCATGGTTATCCGTGAAGGATTAAGAAGGGGTTCTAGTGGCTCGTTGGTCGCGCAGGCGACATCATTGGGTTGGATAATGTCAGGTGCTATAAAAGAAGCATCCAGCTCTGAAACTAGCATTGTAGTAATGCACGCATGTATTGTAAAGCATGACATGTTGGCTAACCGAGAGTTTGAATCTGAGGCAGGATTGAAGAATCATGATATGATGAATGAAAAACGCAAGCATAAAAGTATCTTTTCTAAAGCTACTTGTAGGAATTCAAATAAAATATATACAGTTAACCTTCCGTTACGGGGTCCTGAAGAATATCCGTCTATTCTGCTATCTGATAGTCGAGAGATTGCTGATAGAAGATTGGTGTTTAATAATGGGTTAACTGAAGATAGAGCTTCCAGGGATTGTCATACAGAGTTGGTATCAGATTCAAAGAAAATTAAAAACGCCGAATGTGCAACTGCATCAGGAATAGTATTAAGAAATGAGAAGCAAATTGATATAAAAGAAGAGTTTAAACTGAAAATAAATACTACAAACAAAATATTGGAATTTACCTTGCGCCGTGAAAAAGATTCACGGAAATACACTGTCATCGTGTCGTTGTCCATGAATGACGCAGCTGTGATTAGAAGCAAATCTAAAGCTTTTGCGTTAGTTTGGATTGTATCCAGCAATATAGTGGTGAAAAAGATGATCAGAAAACAGTGGTTAGTTGGATTAGATTGGCAGAAAGGTGTACCAAATGGTTTGATAAAGAAATGGTTTAACTATCGGGAAAAATTGATTATAAATAACATCTATTTACCTTTGTATAGGATGCATAGAAGTAATGAGGATTTGAAACTTCATGACTGCCGCGATGTGATGAAGTTTGTATATATGTCTGTGGTATATGAGTATGTTCAAGGCGTAGGTAAAGGTAGAAACAGATATATTGTTATCTTTTCAGTAAGGAATAAAGTTACTCCGGATAAATATTTGCGATTTAAGCGTTGGTTTTTCGACTTGATATTAGTCAAGGTTGAGAAATGTACATGGTGTATACAGCTCTTTAAACTTTTATGTTGTCAATTATATATGAAAAAGGTAAAATTTAAATCAATATTTCATGAACAAAAGGGGAACAATTCTAGGAAAGTAACAGAATTTTTGGTGATTGATCCTAATTTTCGAACTGGAGATTATTTTGTCATTGTGCTTGACTATAATTTTAATGTTTTGATGGGTTGTTTGTTAAGCAGATAGCATCATATTCAATTTATATACTGCATGATTTCTGGGATAACTGGGTTCAGGAATATCTGGTTTAGTACCTACTTTATGTATATCTGTAGTTAATGTATAATTCAGAATGAAGATGGTTTTGATTTGGGAGGATGATATGTCTCCAAGCCTTTGACAACTTATGTTACTTTGATTGTTGTAAGTCATATTTTTAATGTGTTAACCAGTTTTACAGTCCACTTATGTTGCAATTGCTACTGCTGAGTTATTGCTGTAGTTATGTTGATTATTTATTTGTTACCTGCTAATGACGAACCAAGTTTTTCCCCTCATGGTGGGCGGTTTGATGATTAAGAACAAACTTGAGTTTGTCCTTGGTGGGCGGTTATGTTAGAGTTTGTGTTCGAAGTTCATAAATTGGCCGTCAAAGGTGTTTTTTGTATTAAGAATGTGTGCTAAATGCATTTTGTTAGTAGATGGCGTTGGGGGTAATTTTAGAACGCGCTATTAAGTTTTTTTTTACGTTTACCTAGGCATTTAGGTCTCCCAACGTTCTTTGATACTGCGATACTTGTACCGGCCTACAGTGGTAGGCTACAATAAACAATAGTACCAAACAGTCTTTGGTTTTATTGCGTATCCAATGCTCCTTGGGACCTGGGCTTTACACCTATTGTGCGTCATTCTATCTTCTAGCATCCATTCCTTATGTGCTCATATGTGCTTAAGCCTGTATACACATCTATCATTTTAATAAGGGTTTTTTTAAGAGTTTTTTTGTTAAATGCTGCTCTCTTCTCATCACGTCGCCGAACTAAGCCAAGCTGTTGCTTTTTACTTTGTAATCGGTGCCACTTTGATATGATACTTCCTATGACATACATATTTCTTTTGCACTTTGTCCATTCGTGTCACACCACACATCCACATGTTGGCATTGAACTCTTTTTATCTTAAACTTTTGCTGCCTTACACTCCGAGCCGTACAACATCATAGGTAAAAGATTTTGCCACAGATTTGGATTGATTTTGCCAATATTTTGCCTTTTAATTTCAGCGGCATTTTCGGGTCAAATATTGTGCTAGTTACTTCAATTCTTCCAGTCTGCGTTGTTACAGTGTTTATTCTTATTCATAAATTACTAAAAAGTTTGTTTATCAAGGCGTTTTACCTCTATATCTCCGTCATTTTGGAGTAACAAGCCCGATATTGGAACTTAGAGCTGGTATTCCATTTTTATCGACGGTAAAGGTCACTTCCCTAGAAACACACCGCCGAAATCTATACTAATATTATAAAGCTGAAGAGTTTGTTTGTTTGTTTGAATGCGCTAATCTCAGGAACTACTGGTTCGAATTGAAAAATCGTTTTGTGTTGGATAGTCCATTTATTGAGGAAGGCTTTAGCCTATAAAACATCACGCTACGACCAATAGGAGCGAAGCATCAATAAAAAATGTTTTGAAAACGGGGGAAAATTATTCATCTATACCAATTAATCATAACAACAGAAATTGCAGCGGACGAAGTCGCGGGCAACAGCTAGTTACAGAATAAGTATTCAGTTTTGGTTCTGCTGGTTTTGAAGCCTAGGTACATACGGAATGGCGTTTCAAATTTAGTTTTCGTTGTATCCACGTGAGAAGTAAGCGATTCGGTTTATCTATAACTATTCGAACGTTCGTTAAAGTACATACACATTGTCTTAGTCGATAGAAAACGACGGTCGAAGTGTAACTCATGGTCCTGATACCGCAGAAAATATTTCTATCAAACATTCCTATAAACACAGACTAGTATTCGTTTACATTCGGCCTTCGCTCGTTTTACGAACATACTCTGGTATAATTGTACTCTTGGTAGACAAAATATATTGTTGTAAATGAAATGTATAAACTCATGGTAGACGTTCAGGTTGCTTCGCCCTGTAGAGCCGATGGCAGAGCATTCAATAACTAGCAGGTCTTCCTTACTTCTACCTCTTGGTAGGGGCTTATAGCGCGGAACCCTGGTGAAAGCCAACACTGAAACCGCCAGCGATTCCAGCGACGGATTTTACCTTCGTGATAGGTCTACTTGGCACGGATTGCATCTTTATATATCCTATTGGAGGATTTATATGGGGGTGTGCATGCCTCTTATCATCATCTTAAAATACCTACATCGGCCTCCATCCTTGAGTCTATGAGCGATAAATTATAAAATATATGTTTAATTTGAACGTCAGGAAGTGGTTTACACCAGACAGACACAGACAGAAGTTTACTCTGTCAAGGTAAATATAAAGCTTGTAAAAGACGTTGGAATTAAGAAAATTCTTGCTTGCACTGTAGAATCTGTAGCAGAGTGGACCCTGTATACAATTCAGCATTTACATTATCTGTGTTGTCGCAGCCATTCGCCGCCTTCATCCCATCTTCAGCGGTCTCCAGCGAACTCAATGCCGTTATTGTTTGACGAACTAGTTCAATTTAGCCCCTGAAATGGTTCAATTTATGACCAAAGTATCACAAAAATGAAGGACGGTCTCACCCATTTTGACGAAAGTAGGTATTTTAACACGGCTGGTCAAAAAGTGTGTAATTTTTTATCAATAAATATAAATATATACGGACATATTACACAAATTGAGCTAGCTACAGTAAGTTGTGAACTTGTGTCGTAGAATACTATCTTAACGATACTATATTTTATAATAGATACTTTATATAGATAAACATCCAAGACCCAGGTCAAACTGAAAAATATCGTTTTCCATCTTGACCTGACCGGAAATCGAACCCGGGCACACTCGTGTTGAGAGGCTGGCGGCGGCGATCGATATGTGTGACAATTTCTATAAGTATTAAGATTAAAACATGTAATAGGTTAGGTAGGTACTCGTGTTGGGCACCATAACACGCTAAGAAAGAAGAATGCGTATCAAAATGATTGTCGCCTATGTTTTTGCGGGCAATGCAGGAGGCAAGGTAGTTTATATGATTTGCCTCTATGAAAGGCAAAATTTATAAACTAATGAAAGCCAAGATTTCATGTTTTGACTAACTATGATACCTACTTATGTTATTTCTCCGTTGATTACGGCATTTTTAAATTTCTGATAGTATATATAAATACACAAGAAAAAGAAAATAATCTTTTTCGTATCTCATAATAGACACGGCGTATTTTAATAATAAAATGTATTCAATGTAGTATTTCTGCTAGTAACATGAATGGGCCGGCTCGTCCGGGGAAGTACCACACTCTCACAGAAAATCGGCGTTTTGAGTAGAACCTTTACCGCTTCTATGCTCCGTTTCCCAACTCCTTCAAAGGCCGGCATCCGGCATCGCTCCTGTTACACCTTGGCGTTGCAGTTGTCCATGGGCAGCGCTGATCGATTACCATCAGGTGACCCGCTCCCGCTTGCTCGTTTGCCGTTCTATATCATAAAAATAAGTCTTCGATAGGTATAGGCAATACCTATCGAAGTCTTATTTTTATGATATAGGACGGCTATGTAGATATTATATAGGACTAATATTATTTTCACTACGAGACTGTCGTATATATAATACCTACCTAGCTTATAGTAATTTTTGTTGAAAGTATAATTTTAATTTCAGTATTTTATTTGGAATCCTGCAAACTAATTTATTTTGTACGTCTCTGCAGAACCTATTTAGATTAAATCTAAATACACAAATAGGTCTCAGCAGGCGGTTTCTCTGCTTATGCCATAGATTTGTTTGAAGGTCTAGATATTGCCTGTCAAGCGCGCATCGAGTTTTTGTCTTTCTCTCAATTATGTATTTCTAGTAGCAGATTATATGATAAAAACCCGCTGCAAAAACAAAAACAGAACATAGGGCCTAGTAAAGGGGTGAAAATAAATTTTATCGGTGAGCAATTTCGTTATTAAACTCAAATGAAAATGTGACATAGCGTGTACAAAACTGGTGGTCTACGAGTCGACTTTACTCAGTGATATTCTTTAATTAAATCCATCTATATAGTAAGCGGTTTTTTAGAACGTCCTTGATTAAATCTCATACGGCATCTAGCCTAATATACGGTTCTGTGGGTAATGCTGTTAATAACTAGCTGGCGCGGACTGTGTCGGTGTTCTAATGGAATCGCTTCGGCTGTATACGTGACACACTCAGTATACACATCGGTTCTTAAGTCAATGTGATAAGGTCTAAAATGGAATACAGTTGTATAATATCAATGCTCATGACTGTACGTACGATGGAGGTCATAAGTGCATAGTCACATTTGAACCCTATCGCGTAGGCATAAAGTTCAAAAGTAACCATGCAATTTTGACCTCGACCGTACCTAAGTAATAACTGGTTGCAAAAACTACTAGCCTACTGAAGAATTCATCAAACTTTTCAGGTGAAATGAACCATCTTGTCAAAAATGGTCCTAATTGTAAAAATAAATCTAAACAGCTTTCGACCATTTAAAGAAAAATATATTGGTGACATGGCAACGTGACAAAAAATAGGCTTAACCATGTAGATAAAAAAGGCAAGCAAGTTAACTTTTACTCTCGCTTATGGAAAAAACAATACAAGGTGCGGTGAAAACGGCTGCATATCAAAAAAATTGCATACCTACCTATCTGCACGATTAGGTAAATTGTAGACATTTATCTATATCTAGTTGACTAAAAAGTGCTCAACAGTTAAATCGATCATCTAGATTTGGACATAATCAAAAATTAACTTATTTACAAAACTAGTTCAATGAGGTCAGACTGAGAACTAGAACTGTAACTGAATTTAAACTTGATAACGTTAACATTATAACAAAGCTGTTTTTAGTCCAGCCAGACTAGTTTATAGACAAAACCAGACTGGACAAAACCAATACTTTTTGGACCACAGAAGAACAACTGGCCGTTGCTGCAGACGTTTTTTGGTGTCCATTCTCGTCGATTAAATTAAGTTTTGCATTCACTAAATTACTAAACGACATTAGTTATATATATATATTTTGTTTATCTATATATAGTAATATTCAAATTAGGTTAATGACCAAATCAATTAAAGTATCCTCTTGTAAAATCCTTTACCTTTGTTCTAGCTGTTTCCAAGTTACTTTAAATATAACTTGTGTTATCCATCTGACGTCTGTATAACTTTTATCGTCCTGGTCTATGCTGCCGTCGCTTTGTAGAATAGAAGCAAACCGATATATCAGAAATCGGAGCAGACTAGCAGGCAGTGACGTGCACAGACATTTATCATAGGGTAGACATAATTATAAAACTTACCTTACAAACATACCACCTATATACCTTACCTTACTATACGGCTAGTTATCTACAACTCGTTTAATATTATGATAGTCTTTCGATCTTCGACCGCAAAAGTATTCAAAACAAGCGAAAGATAAGAGATATGATTACAACCTGCGAGCCACGTACACGTAAGGTTCAAGATTCAACGTGGATTAAACTTTAGAATAACTAACCGGTTAGGTACTTGATTTGTTCTTTTGCGTGTTCACAAAACACTTTATATTTCGATTTCGGCATGCAAACACTAAGCGACACAACTTTCACATGAAAATATTTTTGTCACAAATGAAATTTAACTGATAAAGCATTTAATTTTTAAATAAAACTTTAATCTTGGATTGTTAGTAAACACGTTAATCAATGACATTTACATAAGTATGAATAATATCTATAATGACATTGACAGGTGACGTTGACATTAATATCGCGCGCGGCAGCCAATAGAAACCTCGGAGACAGTGTCTCAAATTCACACACACAGCGCCAATTTGCTTTGCATGTGTGAGCCGATGAAAGATGTTTACTTGTACTACTACAAAAGCGATTTCCTATCGGTGTATAATAATTTTCTATGTGTGCGTGAAAAGTCAGACCTTTGAAATTTTGTCTTACGCGGCTTACGCGTATAGATACTGCTTGGCGCGGGCACGCGCGGACCGCGACCGCAGCACCGTACTTGATCAAAATCGACTATAAAGTATTTGCTAGCAGAATTTTGCAGGCGCACCGAATATAATTATTTTTTTGTAAGAAAAAAAATTGTATTTATTTAGCGACTGCAGGGTAGACATTGTCTAATAGTCTATATGGACTGCACGTCACTGCTAGCAGGGATACACCATATTGTGTCATAGAGTAAGTTACTTTGTTTTCAGAGATATCGTGTTTATACATAAGTCTATACACGATACTGAAACTAAATTGAGGATTTTTAGATTTTTTTTCTGTATGTAGGTATGTTCTCCAAAACTCTTAAAATATTTACTGAATTTTATGAAAAATGGTAGATAAACATATAGACGGACACTGGATAGACTACTTACTTTTTTTTACTAATTGTTGGATTAGGCATTTGTCTCCTATCTCACCTGATGGTAAGTGACGATGAAGACAAGGATGTTACATACCTATCCGAGAGATACCCATTTATTCTACTTTTGAATGTCCCGGGATTTTACTTGATTTTTTCCTCCAGTTATGATAACACATGGCCCCCATGCACGCGAACGGAGTCGCGGGCACAGCTACTAGATATATATTTTCAAATAGGCATATAAGGCATAGGGCGTCAAATTCAAATACACCACGGGTTCCCACGACCGGTCTCCCTCATGGTCAACGTTATTTATTGCGTCCAGGAGATTTATTAACATTTGTATCCATTCCCCTATCTAAATTGCAACTGCTTTATCGCTATTTGTTCAGCTAATGCGATTTTTACTGCGGCTGATGATATAAAGCAAGGTTAACATCTAAGTATTGTTTATATATACATATATACATGGTGAAATTTTGATCGATTTGGACCCTTAAAGGGGTGACTCAGACCATCAATATGAACAACTTTTTCTATGGGACCAATGCTGGGAACTCGAAAAAAATTCGTCATTTCCATACAAAAGAGTCCCGCCGCCCAGCCAGTTTGTATGGGAATGTCGAATTTTTTTGAGTTCTCAGCTTTGTTCCCATGGGAAAAGTTGTTTATTTTGATGGTCTAAGCCACCCCTTGAAGGGTCCAGAACGATACAAAATTTCACCATGATATTATATCGCGGGCTTTGGAGCTAATAAAAAGTAAAGTCTGAACAGTGTACCAACTGACATTGTAAAAGTCTCGGTATTCATTTAAGGATAACTATGGATATGGGATTATAAGGGTTGTATTTAAAATATACCTAATTCCATGCAGACACGGTTGAACCGGCGATTAGGTATAGGTCGTACATAGGTACGACCTATATCTTGTCGTACATAGACCTAAAGTCGCCGGTTTGGAGTTTTTTCACTATATATAATTTCTTTGTTTAATAAGACTGGGATATATTGAAAGGTCCCTTAAAGCTGTGAAAATATAAAACTTGAAGCTGTGAAAAATAAAGCTTATAGCTGTGAAAAATAAAACTTAAAACTGTCAAAAATAAAACTTGATGGTGTGAAAAAATAAAACTTATGTTCCCGGAAGCTGTGGTTCTTTGGAGTTCGGGGTCCTCTTAGTTGATACTGTATGCTCGATGATTTGTCGAAATGATAACAGATAGGCACCTGACTAACACCAACCCTCCTCAAGTATGCTACTTGTAAAGTTATTGCTTTATAGGGTTTAACATTCCATTTACATCTTCGTAAAAGGGTCACATTTCTCGCGCCGTAACCGGAAAACCATCACACAAAAATACATTTGCAAAACACCGGACATCATTTGTTTTACCTACTATTTGATCACTGACTTATGATCAATTATATTAATCAAAACAGTGAGGGTATTTCATAAAGTCATAGAAAGCTAGATGTTACTTCACATTTTTTCGGGATAAAAGATAGCCTATGTGTTAGTCCAGGTTTAAATCTATCTGTGTTCAAAATTTCGTCATAATCCGTTCAGCTGTTTTGGCGTGAACTTTCACGTCAGAACGGCTAACAAACATCCATATATCTATACATCCAGACATAGCCACAAACGTTCGCGTGTATAGGCATATTAGTGAATATTAGTAAGGATGGGATATATATAGAATACCGGCAACCACACGGCATACTTATTAGTATTCACCATTCCATTTATAACCTCGTAAAAGGGTCATATTTCCCGCACCAAAACCGCCACAAAAATATAAATTTGCGTGAACACCGGACATCATTTGTTTTATCTTTTATTTGACGCTGGAAATAGGTCTCGTGTTTTATTAACAGCTTCCACAGAGGGCGGAAATACAATAACATCTCATCAGGTCGAGTGCTACGTTCTATACGGTCACCACACGTCATAGAAAATAATTTCTAACATATTACAGACGGCTTAATATTAACTATGGAACGTGCAGATACGTAAAGTCATTTTAGGAATATATGAGAAAAAAAATATTTTGGAAATAAGTAAATATATTACAACTCAAAATAACTCGTGTTACTGTTCGTCATGCGCTTTTGTAACTCTAATAATCTTTCATATTGAAAAACACCAGCCAAATGCGAGTTGGACTCGCGTACGAAGGGTTCGGTTTCGGTCCCATTAACTGTAATAAGTTAAAAAAATATTAAAAACTAGCTTTCGCCCGCGGCTCCGCCCGCGTTAATGTCGATCGGGAATAGTACTTTTTCCCGGGATAAAAGGTAGCCTATGTCCTTCTCCGTACTCCAGAGAGCTTGTAAGCAAAATTTCATGATGATCGGTTCAGTAGTTACGGCGTGAAAGCGTAACAAACAAACAAATAAACAAACAAACTCACTTTCGCATTTATAATATTAGTAAGGATATGTTTTTTATTATATGATGTAACTATAAAGTTATGCTTTTCGCAACTTTTCCTATATCTGTGCTATATGTATATAAAACTGTAGTTGTGAAGTTGCTTCGTACCAATTTTTTTTTTGTTATATAAAAATTTGTTTTGTTTGTTTGTGTCTTAAGTACGAAATAAGAAGGTTTTGATTCCCTTGCGAATGTCGAAAATTTGCGGCATAGACGGCTGTATCTTTTGATTACGATGGCTTAGAAGATTAATTTTTCACAGCTCCAAGGGACAGTAGACCTGAGTATTTCATATGATTCAGCTTGATATCTCCACGCGTTCCTGAAAAAAAGGGTCTTGACTTGAGAGACCGACACGGACAACAAAGTGATCCTATAAGGGTTTCGTTATTTCCTTTTGAGGTACAGAACCCTAAAAAACTGACTTCAAACAAATTACTGAACCGATTTGATGAAAATTAAATGGCACCAATCTGAAAACATAGCCTTTCAAATAAAAAAAAAGTTTTATTCAAATCGGTTCACAATTAACGGAGTTATGAGGTATCAAACATGAAAAAAAAAAACCTAATTTTAATCTTCTTTTTTTGAAAGCGTTTAAAAAAGAGACAGTGAGTGATCGATTTACCAGCAGCGTCCGAAGGCTAGGGCGGCGAATTACCTAGGGGCTGACTACTATGAAAGTCAACGATACGCAGAGTATTACATTTTGGGATAGGATGGGGCACGATGCCTAGGGGCACTAAATGTGATAATCTGCTACAATATAAAGATAGCGTCTAGGTCTAGGATGCAAATCCCATAGGGTAATAATTCGGACTCTACATTTAGGGAAAAAGCAGGACAGTTGCCCCGGGGGTATTGTTGCCTCGATTACTCTAGCTTTACGGATAAACCGCACTACTACTCGTAAATTGACCGTTTCGCTTGGTGCGATTACAATAAAAAAACATTAGGTTTAATATTGCTAGATCATTAGCAATTTTTACGGACCTCTATATTTTTTGGTAGTTACCCAATCCATATTGATTTAATTAGGATAAATGCCCTGCCAAAAATGGCATTTTCCCCAAAATCTTTGAATTCAATTTTCTTACTTTTGACTCCAATCCTCCTCGGATGTTAACCCCAACGCAAAAAGAGGGGTGTTATAATTTTGACCCCTTTGTGTGTGTGTTTGTCTGTGGTACATCTTCTTCTTATCGAGCCGAAAATGGCTATTTTCAAATATATTTTGACCAATATTTGGCCATGCTGACCGCCTTGTCGTAAGATCATCATTTGTACAAGAAGGGCAGTTGGGACACGCAAAAGGTGGGCCATAGACTGAGTGGCACCACAGTCACATATACTGTAGTACTGTAGGTCTTAAACAGGTGAACCAATTTGGATGCAATATTTTTTATTTGAAATCAGGTTTTCTACTATGGCTCTTTCTCCGTTTCTGCTCATAATCCTTTACAAGACAGAGGAATCATAATATTCATGTCGGAGTTATTTGCTATTTTTTTAATTTTATTGGTATACTGTGTACTTGTATGATATCCATAGCAAGAAATGAAGAGATTGCTTCTTCTAGGCTGGAAATCACACGGTTTGCGTATATGAAGGCTCCTTACTTATGCTCTTATAAAATCAAAGTGTAATGAACCAGAAGGGAGCGAATACCAAAATCGAAGGTGATGCGTCGTGCCGCTGCTATCAAATTTATGAGCCACGTCCTGGAAATTCTGCCGGTATTTTATACATACGTATCTTTATAAAGGATTTTTAAATTCACCAAGTTATTATTTATTGAGAGTTGATATTACAGTAAGAATATATTGTTCAATTTTTGTTGAATTTTCTTATTAAGGGTTGGATCTTTACTTTGCGGTAAGAATTACCGAAATGGTTGAGAGAAAAATTAAATATAGAATCACCCGATTGTTTTGATGAAAATCTATATAAACATTTTTTATACTAATGTAAAAAAGTGTTTTATTTTGCATTCACAATGCTATTTTGATTTTATTTCTTAATAAATTAAGAAATAAAATATAATTTCATGCGGGCGGGAGTTGAACCGGCAACCTAGGTTATGTACGACCTATGCTCTGCCATCTGAGCTACCGCTCAATTCAATCTCGGCGCCGGTTCAAGGCCTGCCCGCATGAAATTTTTTCACCATATTTTAGTTCTTAATTTATTAAGAATCTATATAAACACTTTATTTTGTATCCATTACTAAAGTTATTTTCTTTCGCATTTTGTTAAGTCATTCCAATGGAATAAATAGCTATTGGACCCGAAGCGAACGAAAGACCACGAGAAGGTCTTCAAACGACCCAGTCGAGATGAATTACCTACGCTCCAAGGATATAAATAAATAAAACACCATGAAAAATATTTCAAGCGAGTCACACTAAAGTTACACTTTGTCACACCGTCGATCGTACTTTGCACTCTCAATAAATAGGCTAGGGTCGCGGACGGTATTTGCCCCAGTATATTAACACGCCCACAATTTATGTTTCATGGGAGTCGCCTATGAAAATTTTACGGCGTTCGTTAACTGCTGCACTGAAAAATTGCCCGTAAAGATTTTTTCGGCTGTTTCGTGCCGTAATTTCGTATAAAATGTTTACCTTAATAATGCAGCCACAATTAGTGAAGCGGCAATCTTCTTTTAATTTTTGAGTGGAGAAGAGTCCAAGATTTCAAGCTACGTGAAGGCGACTGGATGAAGTTAGTATACTTAATACCCAAGCACTCTCCCAGCTTATTCACCTGCCGAGAAACGCCTACCCTATTATAAGCACCTGGGTAGTCTAGAAGTCCTTAAACAGACCCCGAGGCTGGGAGATGCTAAGAAAACCGAGCTACGTGGGGTTTCTTCAGAAACAATCTTAATAACAACTTAAGGCTTAGGGGATAAACATAGATTCGTTGCTTGTCATTTGAACGACCAACATCTAGGTTTCACTGCCTGAAGATGCCTTGTGTAGAGGCGAAACACGTGTCGCGTGCACGACGGCCGATATTGCTGGAGCCTCAACGGATGCAGCAGTATCGACCAGGGTTGCATGCATCAACTATTGGTGGCGGGCATGAAGGGACTAACAGTAGGTGGGATGCGCGCTGGCCAGCAATAGTTTGCATGAACTAACTGGTGGCGGAAGCACGCAAAGTAAATTGTTTCAAAGTAAATGTAGCTTTGACTTCCGCAAAGTAACACCTAAATCTATTAACGATAAACTTAGAAATACCAATATAAATATATTGGTATACCTATACAAATTGAGCTAGCCCCACAGTAAGTTGTGAACTTGTGTCGTAGGATAATACTACGTAGGATACAACGATACTATATTGTACAATAGATACATAATAATATATAGATAAACATCCAAGATCCAGGTCAATCTGATAAATATCGTTTTCCATCATGGCCTGACCGGGGATCGAACCCGGGCACTCTCGCGTTGCAGGCTGACGTGTTAACCACTGTGCCACGGAGCTCTTAGAATTCAATTGAAGTGATTGTCCCTATTTATTTAACTATCATTTATGGGCGATCTTAAAATTCTTATGGAAGAATCAGGTTTCCCACGCCCTTAGAATTGATAGACTGTACGGTTTGCATGGAAGGAATAATGATTTTCCTATATTTTCAAATCAGAGTGTATGAAAAATACACTCAACCTTAGCTTATGCCGCATGGCGTGAGCAGTATGTATGTAGGATAAGTTTCTGAGACGTGGCATAGGAAACTTGTCTAGTTTTAGTAATACACTTACTTCAAGGCAAGTTATGTTTCAGTTACTAAGTACTCCTATTATATAAACGTACCTAATGTGCTGCACTAAAATCTGTTATAAAAGCAGAAGAGCTTTTATTCAGCCACTTCTCCGGCTCTATATATAACTTTACTGATAACTTACTTTGATTTCTCAACTAACTATTTATGTAAATCATATGAAAAATATTAAATTGCAAAATTTTCTTCGTAAGTAAATTGGGAACTCGTTGCCCCCATATTTGCTGTGTCCTTGCAGGACGTCACTTGTACTTATCACAACTTTGAACTTGTGACTTGCAATAAAATCTGAATCATATTTATTTCAAACTAGCCTTCACCCGCAGCTTCGCTCGCGTCAACGTCGTTCCCTAGGAAACAGTATTTTTTCCGGGATAAAAGGTAGCTATGTCCTTGTCCATACACCAGAGAACTTGTATGCAAAATTTCAAGCTGATCGGTTCAGTAGTTACGGCGTGAAAGCGTAACTAACAAACAAACTTACTTTCGCAATTATAATATTAAATTTCGTGTTTCTTTTTCTAGTAAAGATATTAGTTTTTAAAATAACAAATCTCGAATCCTATTCCAAAAACAAATTATTTACTGAATTGTTACTGTCTGTTTAAGATTTTAATCTAAAACTTAGATTTGTAGCGCTGTCATTACAAAGATAGATTTACTATTACTTTATCACTTTAGATAAAGCTATCAATTTCAAAGAGATTGACTGCCAGGGGCCGACGTCACAATGTTTTTAACAAACTTAAGCCTTCTTAAATGCGTCTAGCGGTCGCCGAAGGTTACTTAAGCAACGATATTGTAAATAATTAAAATTTCAAAGACTGAGGTGTCAATGAGAATCAGGGGTTTGTAAGAGGGGCCAAAACGAGACTGTGTAAACAATTTGAAGAGTTTAAATTATGAAATCTGTTTTAAGAAAATAGAAACTGACTTGCTCAATTATTACTTTAATTAAAACCGAATAAAACCAAGTCCAGATTGCGACATGTGTGCAAGTGACATGAAGGTTTCCGTACAACTTTTTTACTACAAAAAATACGTTCTTTAATTATAAATTTTGGCAATAGATGTGCATATTTTGTAAAGTTGTACTGTATTTAATTACCTATTACGTTTCAATAGATACAGCGCCGTGATTGTGAATCAAGAATAGGGGAATCAGGACTAGCACTGTATTCTCAGTGGCGATGGTTCGCCAGTTTTATTAGAACCTTTTATTCAGTAGTTTTACTTGTAAATTTTACTGACTTTCCGGTGTTCGATTGAGCTATCAGCTCAATCGAAAGGAAGTTTTGCTCATTCTTGATTCCCTGCTATCTATAAATTACGTCACACGTTTGAATGGGCTCGGCGAGGACAAAATCAAGTATTATTTCCAATTGATGATGTGACCGTCTTGTCTGGTCATAGGTAGTGGACTGTGTCGATGAAAAGTCTCAGTAAAAACGCCGTGCTTTGTGCTTAGAAGAATGAGGTTTTGTCTTGTTCTATGTCATTTTATCAGTCTATTCTGCTCACAGAACACATTAGAAGTGTTATAACGCTTGATTTCTAATGAAAATCAGCGTCGCCTCATTTCAAGCATACTACTTAATCAACACAATACTTTAATACGTTTTTTGATTTACCGGTGAGTAGTTTCACTAAGACTTCTCACTTTACACGTTAGAATAGCGTGTGCTAATATACTCGGCATTTTGCGTTTTTATTTTCACGTATATCTCATTTTTGTTTCTTTGACGATCTCGGGACAAACTACTTAGGTGATTCAAGTGAGCTGATCGAGCGCATTGTAGGCGCGCTTGCCCCCCCCCTCCCCTCTCTTAAAATTTCTAATGTCTTTGTTGTTCTGTGATTTTGCTCGTTCGTCTAGTCATAGAGCAAAATAGGTCGGTCATTGTGTCTGAAAAGAGTCTAGAACGCCACGTTCGAAGTGTCACAGTGTGTGACATCAAGAGGAGGAGTCATAAGCTTTGTGACGTCTCATGTACAAAGCCGGTCACCGGTGACTTTCTTAGCTTAAAATGAATCTCCATACAACAACCGACCCTTTTTACTGAAAATTACAATCATCTATACATATAATAAAACAGTAAAATTATTTTGTCTGTACATTTCGAATTTTTGACTGAAATGGATAGAGGGACACTTAAAAAGAATAATAGAAAGCAAAAAAATTTTTTTGGAATTTCTTGTCTGTCTGTCTGTCTGTCTGTCTGTCTGTATGTATGATCACGATTATCTCCGAAAATACTGAACCGATTTACTTCAAACTTTCACCAATTGCTTTGTTTTAACTCAGTTTAACATTTAAAGTTTGTTTCATCAAAATCGGTTCATTAAAAAAAAAAGTTATCGTCATTTGAATGAACTCAAGGCATGAGTTTGCCTGCAAACATATAGCAAAAATAATCTATACATATAATAAAACAGTAAAATTATTTTGTCTGTACATTTCGAATTTTTGACTGAAATGGATAGAGGGACACTTAAAAAGAATAATAGAAAGCAAAAAAATTTTTTTGGAATTTCTTGTCTGTCTGTCTGTCTGTCTGTCTGTCTGTATGTATGATCACGATTATCTCCGAAAATACTGAACCGATTTACTTCAAACTTTCACCAATTGCTTTGTTTTAACTCAGTTTAACATTTAAAGTTTGTTTCATCAAAATCGGTTCATTAAAAAAAAAGTTATCGTCATTTGAATGAACTCAAGGCATGAGTTTGCCTGCAAACATATAGCAAAAATAAAATAAAATAATAAGTGACATAAGAAAATTAAAATCCAAAGTCAATTCATCATCATTATACGACAGCATTATACCTATCCATACTATCCATAGTAATCCATACTAAAAAAAAAGGAGAAGCTGACTGACTGACTGACATATCAACGCAGGACCTAAACTATAAGGGTTAGGAACTTGAAATTTTGCACCGGGGTTCCTTTTATAACGTAGGGGAGCACTAAGAAAGGATTTTTGGAAATTCATCTCCTTAGGGGGAAAAACGGGTTGCAAAGTTAGTATGAAACTTTGTTGTTTTTGAAGTTATTCGAATGAAATTCAGCATGAAGGTTCTTTACTGAAAGGTATGAAACACGAGTAAAATATTTTACTCAAAAATCATCCCTTTCATTTATTCATTTCGAGTAGGTGTCACGGTCAATCGACCATGCACACCCTGGTGTCAGAGTTCTTTGGAACCGCCTCTCGGCCTCTGACGTGGTTCCTTAAGGCATGAAACACGAGTAAAATATTTTTCTCAAAAATCATCCCTTATGGGGATATAACGGGGATGCAAAGTTAGTATGAAACTTTCCGTTTTTGAAGTTATTCAATTGAAATTCAATATTAAGGTGTTTCATTGAAAGTCATGAACTAATGTATTCCGGGTTCAACTAATAATTCTACTGTTCCTGAGAAATCGACACTTATGCGGGCGGAGCTGCGGGCCAAAGGTAAACCTTATATATCAACGCACAGCCGAAACTACTGTGCGCAGAAACTTGAAATTTGGCACAGGGATTCTTTTTATGATGTAAATGAGCACTAAGAAAGGATTTTTAGAAAATCAAAGGGGTTGAAGTTTTATGGAATTTTCTCATTTCTGGACTTAGAAGTTTAAAAGTAGGTACGCAAGTTCTCAATTAAAATTAAAAAAGATCTGTTTAGGTGAACCAGACAACATTCTCCCTTGAAGGGGTAAATAGGGGGTAAAGTTTGTATGGAATTTTTCCATTTCTAGACTTAGAGGTATGAAAATAAGTATATACGTTCTAGGTTACAATTGAAAAAGATCTGTGTAGGTGAAATGTACAAAATTTCCCCCTTAAGGGATAAAGGGGGGCGGGGGGATTGTATGTAAATTTTCTCATTTCTGGACATAGAAGTATAAAAATAAGTATATATTTTTACGTTGAAATTAAAAAGACCTGTGTAGTTAAAATGGTCGAAATTTCCCCTTGAAGGGGTAGAATAGGTGGGGTAAAGTTTGTATGGATTTTTTTATTTACTTAGAAATATAACAATGAGAAGTTCTCTATTACAATAAAAAAATATCTGTGTAGGTGAAATGGGCAAAATCCCCTCCTTAAGGGCTAAAGATCTATGCAGGTGAAATGTATTAAATTCCCCCTTACGGGGAAAAAGCAAAGTGGCAGGGGTTTGTGTGGAATTTTTATCATTTCTACTGTTCCCAAGGGAACGACATTAACGCGGGCGGAGCCGCGGGCAACAGCTAGTTATCTAAATAATAGTTTCAAAAAGATTGTCTTTTTGATACTTCTGTTGACGTCACACAAGGGGAGGAGGTACAACAAATGTGACTATCTGTGACAAGGATGGGAGAGGGGTCGAACAATGATGAAATTCGTTTGTCGATGTTTATGGATGTTCGATGATGGAAATTTATTCAACAGTGCGTAATTGGGGCAAACAATTTTATGAATTGCCTATTTCGCTCACAATAGAATAGGTATGTTTTGAAACACCTTGTTATTGAATAATCTTCGGCGCCTATATAAAATATAATAAATGCGAAAGTAAATTTGATTATTTATTTTGTTACGCTTTCAAGCCAACGGACCATGATGAAAATTTTTCGTTTGCCCGGGATAGCGAAAATTAAGATAACTTGTGTAATTCGCGCAAGTTATCTTAATTTACGCTACGCTACCTGTAATTAATGTAACTTTTTGAAGAGGTAGTAAAAACAATAAAGCAGATTGACCTTTACTAACATTATTCATGAACATAGTACATTAATGCTCATATGATAGCCATCATGGCCTTCAATTAAACCAACAAAAAAAGGTATACCTAATCAACAAAAAAAAGAAGATAAATATAGATAAAAAATGCGTTTTTATATTTATTAATTATTGAAGTAGGCATTTGTCTCCCATCTCACCTGATGGTAAGTGACGATAAAGACTACGTTTCTCTGTTTTCTTGGGATGACTGCGGAACGAACTGCTTTTTGTCTCTCTTTCTTCGAAGACAAAAGTATGTATTTGAAAGATTCTCTTTACTAAGAGTAAAAGCTAGAAGTTCGTAAAAGCTGATTCAAAGATTCAAGGACAAGGGAAAAAACGTAATAGTATGTGTGTATGTAAGAGCTAAAATATTTAAAAAAAAATAGCAAACAAATGTAAGGCATCGATTACTCAAACTATTCCTTCTGGGCCAAATAAACCGGTATCTATATTAGGTACTTACACTATGAAAATGTAGTAGGTGTCCCAATCACGTCCGACCTTCTATATTATTCACTGGAGTAATTCGCTCGGTTGCCCTACACTATAAGGGTGGGCGTTATAATCACGAAATAAAAGAGAACCGGCCAGGTGCGAATCGGATTCTCACACCGAGGGTCCCATACCACGCAAAAATTCTTCTACGTTAGCTTGACGAACTCTGTGGTCATCAGGCCAGAATGCCACACCGGAGGAACCGGGTTCAAGTCCCGGTCAGGTCAAGATGAAAAATGATCTTTTTTAGATCATGGATGTTCATCTATACATGGTGAAATTTTGATCGTTCTGGACCTTTAAAGGGATGATTCAGCTCGTCGATATGAACAACTTTTCCAGTTTGAACAACGCTGGGCACTCAAAAAAATTTTTGACGCTTCCATACAAACTGACCGGCCGAATAGGAAAAGTTGTTCATATCGACGGACTGAATCACCCCTCAATAGTTCCAGAACGATCAAAATTTCACTGTGTATATGTATTTTTTATAAAATATGAGACTTGTGTTATGGTTATATACAGCTTGATTTTGTACCTATGAACTATATTAAGATCCTGGAATCAGAATCCCTAATAGAATATAGAATTGTAAGAGAAAAAGGTAAAAAACGAAAAATAAAATTCGCCAAGCTGATCAGTAATTTTGTATCCCATACAAAATTACTGATCAGCTGGGCGAATTTCTTTGGGAAGTCAAATTTTTCTTTTCTATTTTTTTCTTTTTTGTTACAATTCTGTACTCAATTAGGGATTCTTATTACAAGATTTTAATATAGTTCAGAGGCACAAAGTCACGCTGTATATTAGTTTTTAAATGAGGATTTCTGAATTGAGCAGCAGCACTGAGGCGTCGGGTCCAATAAGCTGTTATCTATTGGCCAACAATGTGTTAGTTGTCACTGCGTATCAAATATCATCCAATTATAGCAGCTTATCGCACTCTACGACACAGTGCTGCCATTTGGTGGCAAGCATTACTGTAAACCCTAATTGTAAATTTACCTATGACTGACAAATTATTTAAAATATTAATAGCTCAGAAGCCTTTTTGTAAAAAAATTAAATTAAAATCCAAAAAAAGAACTAATATCTAGTATACATACTTTCGGGAACAGGAGTATTTATTTAGCTTGAATAAGAAAAATATATATAATCACTCTTTGGATACAGAACTTCAAAAAGAGCATCTCGAGTTGGAACTAAAATTAAAGTGTAAAAATAGCGTCTACAATTTTGGGTGAATGAATAGGTAAATAGTTTAAACAAGCCACACATGTTAAATTTTAAACACTAATACACTTTTCAAGACAAATACAGTCAGTGATAGTCAAACTGATAGTCTATATCGTATTTCGAATTAATACACTTTACTTAAAAAATAAAAAAAACCCCGACAATTGATAATTCTGATCAGGAAGTTGGCGGGAATTTCGGCGGACACAGCTTTTGTTTTGGATTGTTTTGCAAATTGTTTCTAGTGGACTTCATCATGTGAAATCCGTGTGATTTGGTGTTATAAAATGCCCATGTTTATTAATAATGTGTGGAATAGAAATATTTAAAATGAACTGTTATGACTTAGATTTACTTTGCGGGCTGGTGGTTGTCCGCCTCGCGGCATCGTTTGTGATCAAGCCAGTGGATTCGTGGGAATTGTCGCCAGGTGCTCTGTAAAGTCAGCGAAATGAACTACATCATCATTTCTTTGATTAACAAGACTAAGAATGGCTTAATACATTAAGCGTGAAAGCCTAAATATAAAAAAATCTGATCATGTGATTGCTCATTTGTATGGGGTGAAGAAATTGTTTTTCGTCTATAAAGTTCCTCTTTTGTGAGTAGAGTATCAATAACTAAGCTTTAAATATCTTGGAGTGAATTTGCTTCAAAGTGAATTAATTAAAAGAAGCTTCGTATATCTTTGATGATACAACAGAACCACGTCCATTCATTTAAAGGTAGCTTTTGCAGCTCTCCACTACACTTCCCAAATTATAGGTAAATGGCGGCAGGCGATGCTATTCTCAATATGACGGGAGTCTCAAAAAGGCAAAGCAATTTGCCGCTTGTCTAAGTCCGCGACTCATTTTCGGTCGCGCGCAAAATGGGTTACGTTGAGTATGCTTCTCATGTCATTGATGGTTCGAATATTACTTTTCACTAGCTCTCGCGTGTCGCTCCTCTCGCGTGAATGTATATCCCTCGAGAATATTTCCTTTTTCCGGGATGAAGAGTGCACCATGTTTTTTCCGGGACTTTCGCCATACCAAATTTCATCTAAATCAGTTCATTGGTTGAAGCGTGCAGAGATCACATACAACGGGTTCAAGCGTCAGAGCCGACGTGGTTACCGAGAAACCATTTAAATCAGAGCAAGAGCGAGAATATCTTATTATAGTAGTCTCTGTACCTATTTGTATCACATTTAACTGAGAGAAACCCTAAAAAGAAAGCCCGACTACGATGCGTGCCCGGTTTCTTTCGTCAAGCGAAGTATTAGGATAACCAAGCTTGACGAGTGGAACCGGCGCGGCTATACGTCAGTGGCGAAACAGCAACTGGCACTAAACTATTCTTCTCAGATGCACTGCTGGCCTACAAAGCAATAAAAAAGGTCGTAGCCAGTTATCTGTTAATACAGGCAATGACAGGCCATGGAGGATTTTCTGAGTATTTACATTGATTTAAATGCAAAGGAAATCCATCCTGTGCCTGTGATCCGGAATAGAAGGAAACCGTCGCTCATCTGTTGGTAGACTGCCCCATACACACCCAAGAAAGATATCAACTAGAACAAAAATCTATACTTAATATTATAAAGTTGAAAAGTTAAAAAAAAAGGGTTGTGGAATAAAAGTACGAGAGGCATGTAAGCGAGAACTGGAATGAAAGAGGTTTTAGCATAGATTCCAATGATGTCGAAGGTGCAAGATAAGTAAAAACAAATCATCCAGAAAGATCATTTTCCATCTTGATTTGACCGGGGATCGAACCCGGTAACTCCGGTGTGGCAGCATGGCATGATGTCCACTAAGTCACGGAGCTCGCTAAAAAAGGCATATGATAAGTAAATGAACATGAGTGCATCTACAATTTGGGTTCTAATGTTCAAAAAACGATTTTTGTATGCAGTCAGAATATTTTAAAAAAATATTAGAAAGAAAATAAATATATAAACAGTATTGAATAACCTATACCCAACAGTTTTAAAGAAAAAAGAAAGTTATTCATAACTAATTGAAGGATCTAACAGCACAAATACCAAGTGTACATTTTTTCGTGTTCAAAGTAGTTAAAAAGCAATTACAATAATTTTAGTCCTCATTTAACAAAAAAACTTGTTCCAAGTTCGAAATGCTAACGCATTTTTTTTTAATCTATTGAAATGCTAAATTGAATGCCGAAAAGTTACAGCGTTGATCAAAAAAGATATATTGTGTCATCCCAACTATATCTTTTTGATCAACGCTGTAAAATGATGATGATGACATCATCATTTCATAGCGACACGTCAGTCAACCATGCACACCCTGGTGTCAGAGTTCTTTGGAACCGCCTCTCGGCCTCTGAAGTGGTTCCTTTAACGACTACCAGCAGATGGCAGCCAGGACAAACGGCTTAACGTGCCTCCACGCACGGAATTATCTTTACATACAAAGCTCATAAATATCAATGAGATCCCTCCAACCCGTCTGGCCAGCGAGGAGAGTGTAGGCCAAATCCTCTGTATGCTCTGGCCAAGTATGGCTCCGGTAGTACAGAGAGGGTCATGCTCATGCAGCGGAGACTAAAAAAGACCTGATGATGATGATATTTACTTTATTATGAGACAATCAGGTTATTCAGGCCTGCAATGTCCTAACCAAACTGGAAGCAACTAAACAAAGTATGCTTCCCGCGGGAATCGAATCCACGACCCCCGGGTCTTCAGGCAAACCTTACCTCTGGCTGCTCCACAGAGGGTGTTGTTATATAAAGTAATAGAGTTGTTATAAAAAGTAATAGTTGGGTAAAATGTTATGCACAATGCTTCGGCCTATCGCTGACGGATCTATTTTATATGGACAAGAGGGATAACCCGATCGACGTTTTTTATCGTTGACGTGCTCAAGACGTACGACCCTGACTCACCTTCCAGCTGCAGTACCGCACTTCGGATAGGAAAACGTTAAGGCTGAGTGCGCCGATAATTTGAATTGCAACGAAAAAAATACCGGTCAAGTGCGAGTCGGACTCGCGCACGAAGGGTTCCGTTCCGTAGCGTTATCTATAAAAACGGCAAAAAATCTTTTCTATTGTATTAAATTAATTTTATTATTTATTTTCAAAGTGAATATATAACTAAATATTCTGTGAATATTTCAAGCGTCTACCTGTTGCCGTTATCAATAACGTGCAAAAACAAGCAAAAAAATCACGTTTGTTGTATGGGAGCGTCCTTAAGCATTAGTTTTATTCTATTTTTTAGTATTTGTTGTTATAGCGGCAACAGAAATACATCATCTGTGAAAATTTCAACTATCTAACTATCACGGTTAATGAGATACAGCCTGGTAACAGATAGACAGACAGACAGTCAGACAGAGGAGCGATATTAATAAGGTCCCGTTTTTACCCTTTGGGTACGGAACCCTAAAAATATTCCAAGAGGAAACCTGCACACCTAGTCGTGTAAAAAATGTACAATATATTACTATGTACATGTTGTATAGCTTTTGCTCGGAAGGCTACTTTATGGGAACCAAAGAAGCAAAGGAAGATAGGCAGACCAAGGAGAAGATGATGACACGATATAAAAGGCTTTTTAACTGGTTGGCAGCATGTAGCCCCATATAAGTGAGGAAACAGAAAGGAGCCTCTTTGACCAGAAGTGGGAAACAACAGGCTAAAAAAAAACTTTTACACCAACGCAGTCGTTTGGTTCCAATTGTTTCCGCTAAGTTTCTTCAATAATTTTAGACAGCCTAATAAATCAGATACCAGCTACGCTACGAATTAATAATCTCTACCACTACAAAACAAAAGAATATGTTTGACCATCGTTGTCGATAAGAAAACTTAAAATCTACGTAAAACACACATTGAAATAAATATAATCAACACATTCATGAAATGAAAATTAATTACGGTGGTATTTTCTCGCACACATTTTAAATTGACATTTAGGGATTATTTTGCGATGTATCATAATAGTAAGGCCCCGTTTACGTGGTCGCGGCGCGTCGTTCGGCGCGTTGGACGGTTGACGCGAGCTGTCAAAATCTCAAACATATGGCGAAGTATAGGGTCGCTTACGGAGAGGCGTTTTTTTGAGCGTTTGCTTAAAGTATGTGGTTATGTAGCATACGATACGGGGAACGCGGCGCGTGTGCGGCAGTACATGCTGCGTCGGGTAAGGGATTGACACAAATGACAAATCAAATTCACTTGATCTTTAATTGAAGCAAGAGCAGTTTGATCATAGCGCCGCATGCCGTAAACGAAAGTCTAGATCTTCATATGTTTGATATTGAGCGTGCGATGCCACGTGCAACGATGCGATTGCCTCTCAGTAAATAAGGCCTAATGCAGCGTTGTCTAAATCTTCCCATTTGGACTTTTTATTTATTGTTTAATATATCCTGCGCAAAAATATTTACTATAGCTACTATTGTTTATATTTCGGTGAACGGCGTCTTTATTTCGACCTGATCTGTGCCCACACCGACATTATTCGCCGCGGATAAGTCAGACGTGAAACCGCTCTGGATTTACGATGCTATCCCATACTATGTCCAGTTATGGATGGCCGTGTTTCAAAGTTAGACGATTATCTATACTGACTATTGTGTCTTGTTTATTTTTTTTACAAAGAAAATGAGTAAAGTATTTCTGAGGCGAGCGTCATACGCGGAATTCATTTCAAATTAACTAGTAGTTCGATGCGAATAGCCGAATATATTTTTTTAAATAATTTTGTAAGCTCACTACTATCATACTGATTTTGAGTAGTACGTTATCATAGTGATATTGTACAGAGTGGATTTAAAAGCACTGTTTAAATAAACTTTTAAAAGTTTAGTCGTTATTCCAGCCGTTAGGAGCCTGCGGCTGGACTAAGGCCTCTCTCAAGGATTGTTTGTTCCATGGGAGGATATTGCCATACTCACCACGCTTGCCACGCGGGTTGGCGTACGAAGTTTCTTTCGTTTCTTGTGCTTCAGACGCTGCTACCCATCGGAAGCATTTTTAAGCTGGGGGGGGGGGGGGTAGGAATTTGTTGGATTTGGGAAGGGCTGATGATTTTGGGACACTACTCACTCGGATGAAAGGGAGAAAACCAAGTAGCAGATCGCGAGGCCAGGCGTGTACCCTGCAACCACCGGACACGCTATCGTGGATGACATTCCAGACTGTAATGAAAAAATACTTAAGTTCACATTGTGAACGAGAAGGGCCTAGGATACTTATCATCGCGATACTTGTGCCGAAAGATATTAATAAATAAATATATAGGGACAAATCACACAGACTGAGCTAGCCCCAAAGTAATTTCGAGGCTTGTGTTATGGGATACTAACTCAACGTTACTATATTTTATAAGAAATACATATATGGATAAACTTCCAAGACCCAGGCCAATCTGAAAAAGATAATTTTTCCTCTAGACCTGACCGAGAATTGAACCCGGGCACCCTCGTGTCCCTCGCATAGAAAGCCACGAGCGAAATCTAGTTTTCGATAAATTCCCTCTCATCTGAAGGTTTTTGCGTTTGTATCTTCCGAGTTTAAAGACAGTCACTCTGAGTCCTATCTATACAGTATGCTATTTTATGCTCTTTATAATGTAAAATTTTATGGACATCAAAGTTTTTACGGCCAGCTGGCTGCATGAAACTAATCCTCGTCTACGTCGTCCTCATTATAGACTCCTAAAACTGATATTGATAGACTTTAACAAAAATTTCACAAAGACCTAATAAATATCTTATAATGGTTTTAAATATGCTATTCTGGCATAATCTTATTAAATTAAGAAATAAGATATATTTTTATAAGTGGTACAGAGACCTTAGGTCTCTGTACGATCTAAGGTTGCTGACTTGCTGATTTGCTGATTGTTTCCAACATTTTTTATTTTTTAATTTTATAAGCATAAATAAGATAAAGTGAAAACAATTTCCACGCAGACTGGATTCGTACCGGCGTCTTGGTCTTTGTACGACCAGTGCTTTACCAATAAAGCTACCGCGTTTCCAACGCGTTTCGATCCTACGCGTTGAATATTTCTACCACATTACACTGGCTGTCGAAATGCCGGTTCGAACCCTGCCCGCAAGAATTTTTTGCACAATATCTTATTTCTTTATTTAAGAGTAAAACCCAAGAAAACTATAGAATAACTAATGAAATTAAATGTTTACTTACTCCCGCAACTTACTCGAGCCCATTGGTTCTTAAGTAAATATTACTGAGGCCGGCCAGCCACCCGTGAAATTTCGCGGGGTATTTGATTGGTCCCTGATAAACTTGAAAGCGTTCATATCTCTCAATTTTATTGACCGTTACATTCGATATTGGCCGCGATCGACGAAAAGTGCTGTTTGGTTGACGTGGCATTATTGAACACCCGTCTCGGAATGTCTATAAAATCTTTTTTGATTGTATAGTTGTTTTAAGGCTTGTGTTTCTATTTATGACTAGCTTTTGCCTGCGACTTCGTCCGCATATACTTTAGTTATAAGGGCATATGTTTTAATTATGATTGGAAGGAAATAAAGCAGGACCGGACTGAATGAAAGAAGTGGAGGGAGGAATTTCCCCAGCAGTGGGACACATGATGGCTCGAAATAAATAAATGTTTTAATTAACCTTTAGGTAACTTCTTCTTTCCTTATCTTTACCTACGCAGGTCAGTTTTATTTGTAATCATTTACCTACATACCAATTTTTTTACTGTTAAGTCCAGAAATGAGAAAATTTCCATACAGACTTTCCGCCATTTACCCCTTTAGGGGGAATTTAGTCCATTTCACTTACACAGATATTTTTTAATTGTAATCGAGATTTTATTTACCTATTTTCATACTTCTAAAAGTCCAGAATGAGAAAATTCCATATAAACTTCAGCCCCTTATTACACCCTCAGGGGGTGAATTTCTAAAAATCCTATTTTAGTGCTCACTTACCTCATAATAGGCAGTCCTGTACCAAATTTTAAGTTTCTAGGTACATTAATTTCGTCTAGGTACATTAATTTAGCCTGTGCGTTGATGTCAGTGAGTCTGACTCACTGACATCAACGCACAGCTGAAATAACTATAATATATAAAACTCTTATACATCTATAATATATAAAATAAAAGGAAAACCTGACTCACTGAGTTAGGTTTTCATTTTATATAAATGTAAGCGTGTAAATGTACTTTCAACTTTCTCTTGAAGGGGTGACTCAGACCATCAATTTTTTTTTCTTCTTTAAAAGAGTACTGCTGCCCGCCAGTTTTTATGAAAATGCCGAATTTTTTTGAGTTCCTAGCATTGGTACCATAGGAAAACTTGTTCAAATTGATGGGACAGCACAGATATATTATAGCACAGATAAAGGAAAAAATGCGAAAAACATATTTTTTTGTGATGATTTTTAATTTATTATTACATAATGATACGGAATCCTTATGCGCGAGTGTGATTTGCGCTTGGCTGGTTTTTTAAATTACATTTTGATAAAATCAACAAATTTATTGCAGATATAAGCTCGAAAGAAGGCTGTATGATGCGATTTGTCTATGCTAAATTAAAATAATTGATCTAATTAATTACTTAACAACAAAATAATCCAATAAAAAAATTACAAAATAAAATAGATATAGCAGAAACAATGACAAAAAGAGGGCTCCAAATACAACTGGACATGTCTTGCCATTAAGATAAAGATGTCTCCGCACAAAACATGTTTATCGTTCGTGTTTTCTATTAGGTATTTTTATTATTGTTTTAGTATAAGTGTGTTGAAAAATTACTTATGTCACTCATGTGCTTTGATATTCTTGGCCCATATTTCACTCGAACGGGCTCATGAGCGCAAACACGCCTCGATTTAAATGATACCTATATCAAATACATACTTGTATCATAATCATAAATGAATGTTCTATTTTTATTTATGAAACCTTTTATCTACATAAACATGACATTAAAGTAAAACGATTGGTTCCAAGTTCTTAAATAGTATCTATATTTTTACTTAAGTACACATTTATACTTAAGTTCATTGCTTTCTTTTCTTAATACTTTTTCTTTTGAAAACTAAAGTAACTAAGTATTCTAGGTAATAATATATGTAAGACTTCGATAATACCTGTTTATTTATTTTCTTCGAACTCTTCATTGATGGATGACTAATTCCTTTCGACTTATTATTAATTCTGTTTGAGAGTGATCTATAAATAATATAACAGTAGTGTAACTTAAATAGTTTCTTCAATTGATCTTTTTCAGATTGGCCTGGGTCTGGGATGTTTATCTATATATGTATTTGTTATAAAATATAGTATCGTTGAGTTAGTACCCCATAACACAAGTCTCCAACTTACTTTGGGGCTAGCTCAATCTGTGTGATTTGTCCGTGTTTATTTAATTAGGCTATTACTATAGCGCTGATCTGAATAAAATAAATCTGTAAGGACGTTAGACTTCTGAGAAGAAGCGACTAGAAACTCAGGTAATGACCATATTTTCTTTTTAATACCTGTAGCATAATTTATTTGCTATTTTGTTCACAGTTTAATACAATAAAATTGTATTATATATTTTTTTTGTTAATTGTAATTAATCAGTAAGTTTAACTAAACAATTGAGAATCCAAACGAGAAGTGTGTACTCGCTACGATGACTGTGTGTGTGTGATGATGTGTGAGGGGTTGCTTAATAGTAAACAAGTGACACCTGTTGTTGTTGTTGTAACGCTTACAATGTAAACAAATATAATCAATAGCAATATATTTAGATTAAATAATTTACTATGTAACCAAGGACCCGATAAGGCATTCAGAAGTTATCGTGGATTAAAGAAATTCACATACATACTTATATACATACATGAACTTTATACTCCCTTTCTGGATTACTGCGCGGGTGCCATATTTGATTCAGTGTAAGATCCTATAGCCTATAAGCAGCAGAATCAGGATGCTTTTAATGATCTGTCATTTGTCACATTATATTGCGTAATTTTGAAGATAAGAGAGAACAAACATAAACATACATTCATAGCGGCCAAAATATAACCCTCCTTTGGCTACGCCGTAGTCGGCGTGAAAGGGGTTGTTCTCTCTTCACGAGGAAAAAGCTTTATTTGATGTCCTCCGCAAATGACCGTTGAAAGAGGACGGTACCACGGTACACTCGAGTGAGGAACATCCGTTAACTAGACCCCAAGTTCCTTATTTACACATCCAATTGTAAGGAACTTGTCTTAATCAGTCCATTTCGCTTGATTGTGTCTGAGAGGGATTTAAAGCCATGTGCATCGGCTTTTGTTATTATATATTTTAAGTAAGGTAATGTTGTTCTGGGAAAAAAAACATGGGTAGAATGTAGCAGCTTCACTTCGAGCGCCGATCATACTCGTAAAAGCCAATTAAGGGATGAAGTAGATCCGGCCAACAACACACCACTTATGATTCATTGATGTAAAAGATGAAAATATAATCCAAATAAATGTAATAACCGAAAATCATACTTATTGTTAGTTCTAGCATGAATATCGGTCAAATGCACAGAAATATATCAAGACAGAACGGCCAATTAGGCGGTACACGCGTGTCTCAATTTTGCACTGTTTTTTTTTTGAAAGTCTTGCCTTTAAATTCATTCGGTTGATATAATTAGTCTCCAATTTCAACGAAGGACGATAATCGTTTTGTTTGTGTAGGTATAAATTGTTTGCAAGCTACGAATTAAAGCAAAATTGGTCTGGTGTATTCCAGCTGAGAATACCTCGTTAGTTTTAGATTTTCTTAATTCTTATTATACTTTACTTTGTTTATGATGCTTTAAGACAGAGAACTTAAATATTTTTTTCCTAGAACGCAATCTAACACAGTTGTAGAATTAATTAGACTGAAATCGTAACGTAGGTCCACCTACCAGATGAAGTGATAAGCTGACCAACATTTCCAATTTGTCGTTTCAGAAATTCATTAGGCCTGTATTTAGCCGTGGACTTCTTGGGACGGAAATAATGGCAATGACTTAACCAAAGCTCTTGTTTTTTTTCTTTATTAATAAATATATAAGGTCCATTTGAATTAAGCGCAAATATTTTAAGGGCTTGCACCCACAATTCAGAGAAATTATTTAAAAGCAATTAAAAAGAAATCGACACGCTAGTTTTTTTTTTCTCCCTCTCATACAAAAATATTTAATTGTTTATGACAACCCACTGTACATGATGTGATATGAACTCATCAACTCATTCAAGATAATAAGCACCGCCCATTGGGAATTCTGTTTACTATCTTTCTCTTTCATTAGATCATACAGTACGATAAAAAGAGACAACCATATTTTACAACTTTCTGTAGTCAATGTTGCAGTTGATGAATTTCCCACAATTCGGGGATAAATTATTTTTTATCACACATATTTATTTACGAAGTTTTAAGCTCAAACAAGTATTTTCATTATGTAACAACTTTAAAACCTATCTTCATACTTACAATATTGCATGAAAAAAAATTACGGCGCTGGAGACGTTCTTTTTACGTGAAACCTGCATAGGTACCTACACAGTTTTGTAACAACGACAAAGCATTGTTTACTTTTCGAGCTCTAATTGAAACTTATTTGAGTTTAAGAGACTGGGAAGCTCCAAATAATTGTTGGCAATACCAGCCCAGTCATGTCGGCATTCATTCATATTACGCACACATTATCTTTTTAATTAATCAATGAAAAAGTATGAATAAATAGGTACTTGCCTACTCCAATAAATCTAATCGGTTTTCCAGTTTTGACTACTCAGATAGGGATGACCTCTCTTGACCTTAATTGTTAGATGATTGAATGTACTAGGTACCTACATAACTGGACTTACTTTCCATCATACTTTTTTAACTTTGGGATCGGAGGAATTCGATGGCCTAATGAGCGTAGGCTTACGCATGTTCAGCAATTCTGAGCGAGGTTTCTAGTGAGATGGGCGACCACAAGCAGCGTCGATTTTCTCTGTGGCTCGGTAAACACGTGAAGCCGGTGGTTCCGGTTGTATCATTAGATGTCAGTCCTTAAATCATGTAAGATGCCTATAGGCAGTTTAAGAAATCTGATGCCAGTGTTGGTCAGTTACAACCCGCATAAGAAACAAACCTTTAATTTGTCAAACAAGGTCATAATTTCAAATTTGTAGCAGGTTATGCAGTACGAGGTATTGATATTGAAATTAAAATTAAATTGATTTAAATAGGATGTAGGCACCCGCTAAGGCACTAAGCAATAAGATTTGATTCAATTTAATTTATTCAATAAAATTCACAGTATTACAGTTATTCATTTAGCGTTGGTCTACAAAAAAACATTACTCGAAAGTACTTACAAAGACGGTTATGAGTGGACACTATGCATAAAACTACCTCCATCACATGTGCGTAACCACCATTCTCTTAATCACACAGACACATTGGCCCGGGCCACACAGGCCTTCGTATTTTCACTTTACCACTTTCCTGCACGAAATTCTACAACGTCACATGAAAATCCAGCGGAGTCAGATCAGGCCAGCGTCCTAACAGCCCTGATATCGCTCAGTAGACAGTAAGTTTGTATGCATTTAATGGTTAAAAAGGAGATAATTAATGTTTCTATTGCTCATTTGCGGATGGGTTGCACCGTGTCTTGTAGACAAATAAAATAATTATTTCTTACATTAGATAATGTCTTAAAAAAAAAAATCAGGAAACAAGGTCTTCATATTATTAAAAAAAAGTTTCTTACGAATAATACTTCAAGATTTTATTGTGAACGAATATATGTAGTTTTTTTGCGTGCGATGGTTCCATATCATCATTTGAGCTCCATCTGATGTTTGATTCAGCTGAGATGTTGCATGCTTACGTAAATCGGATAAAAAAGATTTTTTATCCGATTTACGTAATTTTTTTTTTTTTAGTATGAATATAGTTAGGTTTATTTATAAGAAGTTTTTATATTAGTTTATATTAAGAAATTATAATCAGCAATTGGTTCTAATTTAGTTTTATCCAATCAATACCTACAGTTAAAAATAACTTATAAAAGAACTAAGGCGGTGAATTAAAACAATTCTCTAATTTGATCTAAGATAATCAAATTAAAGAATTGTTTTAATTCATTTAGAAGTTCCAATAATGAAAATATTCTTGAGCAAACTACCAATCACGCGCACCGCGCACGACATGAAGCTCCTTTTCTGTACATTATTTATTTTGTAGCCAAAGGCGGCGTCCTGTGACGGGCGACGGCTAGTTCGTTGGTGATTTCGGCACCTATCTTTGTCGCTCGGCGCCATATGAATGAAAAGAGTTGTAATTTAAGTTTACGTAGTAAAATAATAGTAGGCAAGGCAAAGACTAGTTAATTATTACATAACAGAGCGGCCGCATTATTTTAATTATTTAAACAGCTAACGTATTTTTTTTTAGATAAGTAGCTCAGAGCTCAGTTAATAAATTGTCAAAATAGTAGCTGAGGATGCAACCGGCGACAGGCTCTAATGGGAGACATAGTTAGGTACTCATAATTTACAACACAAGTACGGAACACGTTCGAGTACATACTGTTACTGAGATTATTGTGTTTTTTGTGTAGTAGATTCGATATAACACCCGATAAAACTGTCTTTTTTATGACATAGGACGGCAAACGAGCAAGCCTAAAGTAAATGATCACCGCTGCCCATAGACAACTGCAACACGTGGTGTGTGACAAGAGCGTTGCCGGCCGTTGTCTGCTAGCTATACCTACTCCGCTTTGCTTTTATTTCTGACGATGACAATGTCATAAGCACTTTGTCGGGCATTTAATAGTCTTTGTATTACTTAACGTACAGCGCTTAAAAGTAAATGGACCTTCTGTATTTTATTAATCTCGAATATCATAAGAGGGGTCAGGGTACTCACGGTGTATCAGCTGTTTGAAAGTCGGCGAGTCAATGCATTGGTCGTAGTAAAAATAGTACTCTAAGATATCGTATTTTTGTTAACAGGGTGTCCTTTTACATCATTGTCCTAAATTGAAAAAGTGATAATATCTCGAAAACTAGCGTGTGAATTTTTGATAAAACTTAAAAATCCTAGATAGTTATTTTTTGTTGATGAGCCCTTAAAATATTTGCGCTTAATTTAAATGGACCTTATATAGAAAGAAACTACTGAGATTCAGCTAGATCCACTGTAATATATAAACTTGTGACGTGGGATACTTACTCAATGTTACTATATTTTATAATAAAGGTACTTATTATTTTCTATCTTGACCTGCCAGCCTATTTGCTAACTCAGTGTACAACGTTTTGATGTCATTTCAAAGTACATTACATTTTTTATATAAATACTAGCTTTCGCCCACGGCTCCGCCCGCGTCAATGTCGATCCCTCGGGAATAGTACTTTTTCCCGGGATAAAAGGTAGCCTATGTCCTTCTCCTAACTCCAGGGAACTTGTATGCAAAATTTCATGATGATCAGTTCAGTACTTACAGCGTGAAAGCGTAACAAACAAACAAACAAACAAATAAACAAACAAACTCACTTTCGCATTTATAGCTATACTATACATATTTGTAAGTATATGTATAGTATTAGTATAGTATAGTATAGTATAGTATAGTATAGTATAGTATAGTATAGTATAGTATAGTATAGTATAGTATAGTATAGTATAGTATAGTATAGTATAGTATAGTATAGTATAGTATAGTATAGTATAGTATAGTATAGTATAGTATAGTATAGTATAGTATAGTATAGTATAGTATAGTATAGTATAGTATAGTATAGTATAGTATAGTATAGTATAGTATAGTATAGTATAGTATAGTATAGTATAGTGTAGTGTAGTATAGTATAGTATAGTATAGTATAGTATAGTATAGTATAGTATAGTATAGTATAGTATAGTATAGTATAGTATAGTATAGTATAGTATAGTATAGTATAGTATAGTATAGTATAGTATAGTATAGTATAGTATAGTATAGTATAGTATAGTATAGTATAGTATAGTATAGTATAGTATAGTATAGTATAGTATAGTATAGTATAGTATAGTATAGTATAGTATAGTATAGTATAGTATAGTATAGTATAGTATAGTATAGTATAGTATAGTATAGTATAGTATAGTATTTTATTTTATATTGTATTGAAGTGACTATCAAAACGTTGGTCACTGAGTTAGCAAATGGGCCGGCTGGCCGGGAATCGAACTCAGGACCCTAAGATTCAAAGGCACTTGGGTACCATTAGTCTCCTTTTTCACTAGAAATTTTTGAAAGTTCGTATATCACATCAATACAAATTAATCTGATATTTATTAAAATATGATATATATTAAAAATCTGGGATTTATTAAAAACAACAAATGGTATTCCATTTGTTTGTGAAAATTAAAGTAATAAAAAAAATCTCGGAACCATATCCAAAAGCACTGCAGGATTACGATCGTAATATTATTTTTAACCGACTTAAAAAAAATAGGTTTTCAATCCAATGTTCAATATATTCTCTAAAACTTTTAATTGCATTGTAACTAATATTAACTGATGTTTCATATTACATTTGATTTAGTGTAAGTTCCATCAAAATCGGTTCAGTAGTTTTCGAGATATAGGCTAATACGTATAACTGTGACATTTTTTTAAATCTCATTAGTACAAGAATGAAACTAGTGCCCGATGTTAGTTCTGAGAGTCCGAACTGCGAAAAAAATAAGTTGCCTGCGACAACCTTGGAAGCACCCATGTTCAGGCACATTTAATACGTGGAATTTGAAAATTAAAGTAATAAAAAAAATCTCGGAACCATATCTAAAAGCACTGCAGGATTACGATCGTAATGTTATTTTTAACCCACTTCAAAAAAATAGGTTTTCAATCCAATGTTCAATTTATTCTCTAAAACTTTTAATTGCATTGCAACTAATATTAATTGATGTTTCATTTTGTATTGGATAAATTATATTTAATTACCCACATATGTTCATAATATTTATAATAAATATGTCTGTAGTCTAGGATAAACATTTCAACACAATTGTTTTTTGTTATGAAATAAATGAATTGAATTGAATTCACATTACATTTGATTTAGTGTAAGATTCATCAAAATTGGTTCATTAGTTCTCGAGATATAGGCTAATGCGTATAACTGTGCCATTTTTTATCTCATAAAGTACATGAATGAAACTAGTGCAGGTTTTTAGCACTGACGATCCTGTATATGAATAATTGCCAATCCGTAATCTGGAACAATCCAAGTTCGAGGATGAACTGAACTTGGATTGTTCCAGGTTACGGATTTATACGTGGAATTTGAAAATTAATCATTTGAAAAGGAAGTTAGAATCTTATTCAAAAGCAATGCGAGATTAAGATTGCGATGCTTTTCAACCGACTTCAAAAAAGTGAGGTTATCTTTTCCATAGTCTATTGGTTATGTTAATTTTACTTGTTTTATATTATTTTGGTTTAACTTGTTGCCAGTTGCATTAAACTAGGTTAGTACATAGTTTTCGAGTTATAAACAAATACGTCTTAGTGTAACCTCTTAGTGTTTAGCTTATACGGAACATTTGTCTCCGTGATAAATCAACTTTCTATGTCTACAGAGGCAATAAACGATATAAGAGCATTTCAGACATTATTCTCGCCACACCCGGTGTTGCGAATAAGTTTAACAACTGGCGAGTAGAAGCAGATCGGCTACCTTTGCCTCATCATAGAGCCATGACCATGGAACTGGTATATGTGAATTAAATGATACAACAACAATCCCCCCAAAATACTAGTACAAGGAAATACCAAACAGCGAAAGCTAACTGGACTATATTTGAAAAGAATGTTAGAGGAAAAATCCTAGCAGATCAAATAACCCAGTACTCAATCAGCCGTATTAAAGATAGGGAAGGCCATGATGACCTGGTGGCCAGATACTCGGAGATTGTAACAAGGGCTTGCGAAGCATCGATTCCCAAACTTAAGCCTTAAACGAAGTGTAAATTAATAAAGTGGTGGAACCCGCTACTGGCTGAGATGAAAGCTGTTAAAAGAAAGAGAACATCTGAGAACGGCTTATAGGACTGTGAAAGCGGGTGGACTGGTGGAGAAGGACAGACTAATGAGAAATCCAGACGGAAGCGGACTTTTGTGTCCAGAAAAGTCCGCAGAACTGCTGGCTGAAACCTTTTATCCAACCGACACATAGGCGAGGCTTCTTGAGTCATTGCTTAGAATGACTCAAGAAGCCTCGCAGCGATACGAGAAGAAGCCGAAAACATTGTACGGGCCCTGGATACCGAAACGCTCATCTCGATGCAATGTAACCGTTTCGTATGAACGAGCTTCTTACAGTGCTGAATGGAATGAGCCCAAGAGAGGCCCCGGGACATGATGGCTTCACAGCTAATATCTGCACCCATGCACTTATGGCTTGTCCCGAGGTTATGCTTGCCCTATATAACGCATCCTTACGGCTCGGATATTTCCCCAGAACCTAGAAAAGAGCTGTTATAAAAACAATACCCAAACCCGGTAAGGAGGACTACTTCGCACTCACAATCTTAAAGGAAGCCTAAAACGGGAAACAGATGGCATTAGTCATATCACTGGACATTGAAGGGGCATGCGACGGGTTGGAGAGGTCTCATTGATGTTTATGAGTTTTGTTTTTTATCTTGTATTGCCTAAGTCGCCTCTTACGACATCCATGGGAAGATTTGGAGTGGTCCTATTCTACTCTGCCGGAAACTACACGGCTAGCGAAAACCACACGGCTAAAAACTGTATAATAGAAGGCAAACATAACCATTTTGATTCGAAAAGAAGAAGATTTCGACTGGGTATGGAGTTTACACATGAAAATACATTGAGAGCATTTGCAGACAACCAACTAAGGGAAACGCTGTTGGACTACTGTAGACGAGTGATTCGATGTGTGGCCCGGGCGAACCGGGAAAAATATTTAATGTTTATATATAAATAATTAACATAACCAATAGGTTATGGAAAAGAAAACCTCACTTTTTTGAAGTCAATTAAGAACCATCGCAATCGTAATCTCGCCTATTATTATATATTAAATATGGTTTCAACTTCTTTTTTAAATGATTAATTTTCAAATTCCACGTATAAATCCGTAACCCGGAAGAATCCAAGTTCATCCCCGAACTTAGATTGTTCCAGGTTACGGATTGGCAACCTATTTTATTCATATACAAGATCGTCAGTGCTAACATCGGGCACTAGTTTCATTCATGTACTATATGAGATAAAAAAAAATGGCACAGTTATACATATTAGCCTATATCGCGTGAACTACTGAACCGATTTTGATGGAACTTACACTAAATCAAATATAATATAAAACATCAATTAATATTAGTTACAATGCAATTAAAAGTTTTAAAGAATATATTGAACATTGGATTGAAAACCTAATTTTTTTGAAGTCGGTTAAAAATAATATTACGATCGTAATCCTGCAGTGCTTTTGGATATGGTTTCGAGAATTTTTTTATTACTTTAATTTTCAAATTCCTCGTCTTAAATGTGCCTGAACATGGGTTCTTCCAGAGTTGCCGCAGGCAACCTATTTTATTTGCAGTTCGGACACTCAGAACTAACATCGGGCATTAGTTTCATTCATGTACTATATGAGATTTAAAAAAATTGCACAGTTATACCTATTGGCCTATATCTCGAAAACTACTGAACCGATTTTGATGGAACTTACACTAAATCAAATGTAATATGAAACATCAGTTAATATTAGTTACAATGCAATTAAAAGTTTTAGAGAATATATTGAACATTGGATTGAAAACCTATTTTTTTTAAGTCGGTTAAAAATAATGTTACGATCGTAATCCTGCAGTGCTTTTGGATATGGTTCCGAGATTTTTTTTATTACTTTAATTTTTAAATTCCACGTCTTAAACGTGCCTGAACATGGGTTCTTCCAGGGTTGCCGCAGGCAACCTATTTTATTCGCAGTCCCGACCCTCAGAACTAACATCGGGCACTAGTTTCATTGAGGTATCTTATGAGATAAATTACCATGAAAAATCGCCCCCTTCAGGGTGGCTGAAATTGGACTTCTTCGAGGGTTGCCGCAGGCAACCTTAGCTGGTTCACCTCTCCATAAGGATATCTTTCACTACGTCAAACTCCCGTTCGAGTATCTGATGAGATAATTTTTGGCCAAAATTGACGTTTTCGACACCTTTTTTTTATGGTTCTTCCAGGTTAGGGAGTGGCAACCCTACCTGGCCCCCACCTCCAAAGCACCTACTTTCACTACATACTAGTCTCATTCAGGTATCTTATGAGGTAGGAAGTCCTGCCACCGGCCGCCGGTCTACAACTCCCAATTCCCATTAATAGTCTAATCATGTTCTATTATTCTGTAAGTTATAAATTAATTGTCAAAAATTTTTCGGCATCACCTGTTGGTTGACTGGTATATAAAGCCTAACGGCTTTAAGTCTTTGTTTGTAATGAAGTTTTTAAATAAATAAAAAATAAATAAAATATATCAAGATATAATATAGTATCTTTTTTTGTGTTAATTTACAGAGTTATCAAGATAACTCTGTAAATTAACACAAAAAAAGATAACAGAAAATTGTTGAACTTTCAAGTAGGTTACATTAATTATCAAGACAAAAAAAGAACCATTGTGAGAGACGCGGCACTTACTTGGTTTCCTCCAATGTTATTTCAAATGGAGACAGACATGGACTAATTCTGCGTCGGCCTCCTAATTGAACCGTGTCCCGGGAATAAATATTATACGACGTTATTCCCATTTACATCGGGCCCCGATTGTCTGGAGCTTAACGCCTGTAGGAGGCGGATTCTGTAAGATTTCCCTCGACTTCTTGCTGTAATTAACATATTCTTACAATGTATTCATATTCTTGAGCAATGATTTATATTTAGAAACCGCCTTCTCTGTTGAATATCCCGTGGTAGGCGAGCTGAGCCTTAGTTGAATATTTAAGATTTTTGTGTGAGTTAGAAGGAGTTAATATAAAATAAGCTGCCACTTCCAATGGGTGGTCACTGCTCAAAATTAAATTAATGCTAAAGATTCAGCTAAGTCACGTGTAAACAACTGTTTTTCATTGACACTTTGATCTCTTATTTGTTTTAAATGTTGTTATTTTGTTTTCAAAACATGTTATTACCTAATACATATTTATGTAAATAGGAACTTGCGAAAATCCACCAACACGTCCAATATCCTACAGAACCTTTGGTCTTTTAGCTCTGGGTTCTTGCTGGGCACAAAAAGATCAAAAGTGTGCATTTACAGAATTCGACAACAGTACTAATTAGTAACTGTATCAGTAACTTTGTTCGTTAAAATTGTTAAGATATAATAAGCACTTGATACCTTTATTCTCCTAGCCTCTTATAGCCCTAAAATGTTATATTATAGCTCGTATACATATGTGTATGGTATCATTATTCGTACATTATAGTTATGGCGGTCGTTGCGTGCGAACTTGTGCTCTCTTCTCGGGCTAACTGATGATCATTGTTATTTTGTTTCCGAAATATGTTCAGAGGATTTGACACTTGGTTGGTTACCTCCGTGGTCCAGTGGTCAAGGCGTTTGCCTGTAGACCCGTCGGTTCGATTCCCACGGGAAGCATACTTTGCTAAGTTGTTTCCAGTTTGGTTTAGGACATTGCAGGCTTTGAATCACCTGATTATCTGATAATAAAGATGTTGGTCCCGGCTGACATCTGGTAGTCGTTAAAGGACGTTAGAGGCCGAGAGGCGGTTCCGAAGAACTCTGACACCAGGATGTGCAATGTCGATTAACCGTGTTACCTACACGAAATGATTATGATGATGACTTGGTTGGCTGTCTCGATCGCACAATCAAACATTTTAAAAAAATATGTCTCCTTTTTGCAAAATTGTTTCATTAACGTGTTCAAAAAGTGGATATTTTAGACATGTAGACAAGTGTCAAAGGCCTCTTAACAATATTTATAAAGAGACGCTTTGGAACTTGCTAGGATAAATTCATGGTAACTTAATTTTTAAGGGTTCCGTACCTCAAAAAGTAAAAAGGAACCCTTATAGGATCACTCGGTTGTCCGTCTGTCTGTCTGTCGGTCTGTCAATTCCTTTTTCTCACGAACGCGTAGAGGTATCAGGCTAAAATTCAAGGCAATGATAAAAGATACAGCCGTTTATGCCGCCAATTTTCGTGTTTTTTTTGGCATTCGCAAGGGAATCAAAACCTACAGGGTACTTCCCGTGAACTCAGAATCTTGAAATTTGGTATGAAGCAACGCCTTATAACACAGATAAAGGAAAAATTACGAAAAGTATAAGTTTTTAGTTACATCATTAATAAAAATATTTTTAATAATTTTCGATATTCGCAAGGTAATCAAAACCTACAGGGTCTTTCCATGAACTCAGAATCTTGAAATTTGGTATTCATATCTGTATCTGTATCATAAAGGAAAAATTGCGAAAAGCATAAATTTTTTGTTATTACTTACTTACTATACTTACTATCCTGGCTCAGCGACCCAAAGTGAGTCTTGGCCTCTAGCACAAGAGAACGCCAGCGCTTTCGGTCTTTTGCTAGCTCTTGCCAGTTGTCGCCAACTTGCAGCTCGCGCAGGTCCGCCGTCACCACGTCACTCAAGCGATATCTGGGACGGCCCACCGGCCTGCGACCGATCGGCCGGCCCAGGTATGCTCTCTTCACCCCTCGATCCTCCTCCATTCTTTCGAAGTGGCCAAGCCAGCGAAGACGATGTGCTTTAACTGTGCTTTATTCATTCAGAAATCATTAAATAAAAATATTCTTAATTTTTATGCCGCAAATTTTCGACATTCGCAAGGGAATCAAAACCTACAGGGTACCCCATGTACTCAGTCTCTTGAAATTTAAACTTAAAAATTATTAAAAAAAATTTCAATAATTTTTAACTTATTATAATGGTACGGAACCCTTCGTACCATTATTCTAAAATAAGTTAGAAATGTTTTTTTAGGCCTTCGCTTATGAAGATTAGTTTATGTATAAATATAGACGACCTCTGTGTGGCACAGCAAGTGCTTAAGAATCGCAGGGTCCTGAGTTATGTATATCCTCGTCAGGTCAAGATGAAAAATGATCTTCTTCAACTTGGTCTGGGTCTTAGATATTTATCTATAAATGAATCCAGTGTAAAATATAGTATGGTGGAGTAAGTATCCCGCGACATAAGTTCCAAGTTACAGTTAGGATAGCTAAGTTATCTATTTGAGCATGATTTGAGCTCTATCTGTCATTATTTCCTATACCTACATTTATTTTAAAAATAAACACTTGACTATAGTTTCTCTTTATCCTGCACATGTGAACGGATATACGAGTAGCTAAACACTGAAAATTAATGATGAAAATGATACAATACTGCACACAAACGACTGTAATCAATTCAGCCTTTATATGAATACGTTTTCGACTTAGTACAAAAATAAATTATTTTAGTCCGATCAATCGAGCTGAGTTATTGGATCAAGGCCAGAGGGCTATTTAAGTACTCGGCTTTAAATTGAATCAAATTTATTCAGACAACTCTAATCAAATTATTCAGTCTTTCTGCTGAAAAGGGTTATTTTAAGTACGAGTATGAGCCTGACAACACGATCATATCAAAGAAGGCCAAAAAGGAAAGACATTCTGCCAAGTATAAATGATGAGTAGAGTCACTCGCTGGAGGACTCACTCCAAACGACACACGGCCCTCAACAAACCTGCTTAAAGCGCAGTATCGCTATCGTATAAAAGTACGAGTATGTTTATTACTACCTTGGGTATTTAATATATGTATTTGTTATAAAATATAGTATAGTTGAGTCAGTATCCCTTATCACAAGTTTCGAACTTACTTTGGGCCCAGATCAGTATGTGTGATTTGTCCGTATATACGAGGGGGGGTCAAAAAGTTCGCGGAACGGAGGGGAAGGGAGGTGAATTAAAATACTGTACTATTTTTCTTTTTCAATATATTCCCCCTTAAGTCGAATACATTTTTCAGATCTCTCTATTAACTTATTAATACCGTCGAAAAAAAATGATTTGTCTTTGTCCTCTTAATAGGCCGAAATCGCCGACTTGACTTCTTCATCGTCGGAAAATTTCTTCCCACGAAGCTCTTTTTTTAATTTGGGAAATAAAAAATAATCACAGGGGGCTAAGTCTGGACTATAGGGAGGATGGTTTAACATTTCGAAGCCACAGTGATGAAGGGCAGCCATCGCAACGCGGCTCTTGTGTACCGGTGCGTTGTCATGCAAAAGCAGCACACCTTTTGTCAACTTTCCCCGCCTTTTCTCCTTGATTGCTTCTTTTAATTGTCTCAGTAGATTAGCGTAGTATTCTCCCGTTATAGAAACACCCTTATCTTTATAATCTATTAGTAAAATACCCTCTGTATCCCAAAAAACAGTTGCCATGATTTTTCCAGCCGATTGTGACACCCTGTATTTCTTAGGGGGGGGCTGACCCTTTTTATGCCACTGCATAGACTCTTGCTTCGACTCAGGCTCATAATGATGAACCCAAGTTTCATCTGCAGTAACAAGTCTTGCAAAAATTCCTTCCTTGTCGGCGCTACAGAGGTTTGAAAACTCCTTTGAATACTCGACGCGCAGCTGTTTCTGTGGTGGTGTGAGCATTCTTGGCACCCATCTTGCGCTGACTTTTGACATCCCAAGATTGTCGTGTAGAATATTTAAAATGGTTGTAGGTGATACTCCAACCATTTCTGCAAGTTGTTTCTTCTTTAAACGAGTATCCTCCAGTATAAGATTCTCCACTTTTTCAACGATGTTTGAGGTGGTGGCCTAAATCGGCCGTCCTGAGCGAGGGTCGTCTTCAAGAGACTCTCTGCCTTGCTTGAAAAGGCTATTCCACTTGTACACCATGGTTTTCCCAGGGCAAGAGTCCCCGTATACTGATGACATTTCTTCCAAAATTTTCTGAGGTGGTTTTCCTTGCTTAGTGAGGAACTTTATGACGGCACGAAACTCGATTTTTTCCATGTTCAAGTTTTTCTTCCGGATTCACTTGTTTGATCGACGACAGGTCAAAAGTTATTGACACAATCAGGTTCAAACTTGGCATATATACTCACAAAGAGTTGCTCATTAGTTAAAAATCAAAATCAGGTCCCTCACCCCCCGCTAACCCCACATTCCGTGAACTTTTTGACCCCCCCTCGTACATGGTGAAATTTTTTCCATGACCATCATTATGAACAACTTTTTCTATGGGCCAAATGCTGGGAGCTCAAAAAAAAATTTCGTCGTTTCCATACAAAAGAGTCCGGCCGCCCGGCCAGTTTGTATGAGAATGTCGAATTCTTTTTTGAGTTCCCAACATTGTTCCCATAGGAAAAGATGTTCATTGTGATGGTCTGAGTCACCCCTTTAAGGGTCCAAAACGATAAAAATTTCACCGTGTATACAACGTGATTTTGAACCTCCTAGCTTTATTGAAATCTCAGAATCAGAATCCCTAATGAAATATAGAACTGCAAGAAAAAAAGCAGAAAATCGAAAAAAAAATAGGGTTTCCCATACAAAGTCGCCGATCAGCTGGACGAATTTCTATGGAAAGTCAATTTTTTCTATCGGTTTTTACCTTTTTTTCTTGCAATTCTGTATTCCATTAGGGATTCTGATTCCCAGATTTCAATATAGCTAGGGGGTTCAAAATCACGCTGTATATAGGTAATAGAGGAGTAGAATGATGCAGTTTGGGGCTTTGATGACTTGTAACTAGGTACCAACCACACACACAAACTATTAATTTCCATCCTTTCACATTGTGAACGTCTTGGTTTGTCCACGTGGGATCCTTAGCGGATTGTGTATTAAGGTGCCGGTGAGTGGAGCCTGCCAGGAGTTGAGAATAAAATGCCGGTGTTTCTGCTACAATACCGTTTATTGTACGGAGAATATGCACTACCCACAAGACACCTAAATAGAACGAAATTAAAATCCTTACTATTAAAACAGAAGACGCGTGCATCTCAGAGAAGGTTGGCAGAGAAAAGAGACAGAATCAAGACCAAAGCGAGATGGCAACACCGTGTCAAAGACAACATAAAAACTTTTTGCTTTTACTTCGGTCCTGGTAGGACGATATTTTTATGTTGAGGAGGGGAGGTACTTAAATTTTCACAAATACTCTTTGTTGATTATGCTAATTGTTGCTGACGTCATTACCACGTAAACCACTCATCCCCCTGTCATCAAAGATAAGGCTAGCCCAGCCCCCTATCTCTCTTTCGCTGTACTTACGCTATATTTGAATAACTCCTCATGAAAGTAAATCATGGTAAAACTAGTTTACATCAAAAAAACTATTTATTCAAAATATCTTCAACTATTTAGCAAAAAACTCGAGACGAGCCGGGCCGGCGGGCATCTGTCCACAATTTATGTTTCACCGCGCGTCTAGCGAAAGCCTCCGATGAAAGTTTCATCGTATCGTGAAACTGCAGGCGTGAAAATAAAATTGCAGAGCTTTGGGCTTTCAAAAATAGCGCTATCGGCCGTTGTCCGGAATAGTTGCTTGATGTTCAACTGTTTTCACTGTTCACGCAGCGGGATTGAGCGATGGCAAATCGGATCCTGTGAAGTGCAATTTACGCAATTTTGAAATGTTTGTAAGCTGTTAGGATTTATTTAGTAACTGCTCGCTTTCGTGTTAGGAATAAGAGGGGTTTTATTAGTTTGGCCCGTCTGTTTAGGTGTCTTTCTGTGGTATCGTAGCTCCCAAACACCTGAACTAATTTAGGTGTTCTTTATTGAACATTAGTTGTCGACGTCATGTCGTCTTATAAAACGATAAACACCGGCTGCACGCACGAAATATGTCACGTTTCGGAGCAGCTAGTACTAGTTTCTATCACGCATCTATGTCCCACCGTTATCAAGTAAAATTATCGTCCGTAAACTGACTTTACAGGCAACCAATGTTTTTTGTTTACAAAGTAATTCAATCGAGAGTATACTTGGCTCTATTTTATATTTGGCTTAGCCGTTTACAAGATTTGAAGACCCCACCTTGAGCACTAGTATGATAGGTGGTAGTTAATATTTAAAACGTAAATAGGCCAGTTTTGTTATATTTTACTTTGATTCAGGGGTTTGTTTACATTTTTAATTTTTAACTCTCGACGGCGAAGCAATAAGAGGAGTGTTTCAAGTTTGACTGCTATGTGTCTGTCTGTGTGTTTGCCTGTGGAACCGTAGCTCTTAAACGGGTGAGCCGATTTGAATGTTTTATTCTTTTATTTGAAATCAGGTTTTTAGCCATAGCTCTTCGATATGTGTTATCAACATTGGTGCAGCCATTTACAAATTACAGGGATTATTGTGTCGGACGAACCTGTTAATCAAATCCTGATAGAATACAGAATCGCAAGAAAAAAGTTAAAAAAAAAAAAACGGGTTGCTCTCCGGGAATGCTGGCTTTTGCGGCGGTCTCAGGTCACGTGTCTTGACGCGATTTTAACATTTTTTACCCATCCCATGAAGTGCACAACGTCGCTAAAGAAGTTTTCACTTCAAAAACAATTTTTACTACTAGAATGTTTTTTCCTAATAAAAATTATTAATGAAAATCTGTATACAGTATTTTAGTTTTACTTGTCTGATTACTGAAACAAAGAATGCAAGTACGACGTGTATTTTCAGAATTTCATGGAAACTGTGCGGTATTCTTTAATCATTTTTTGCCCGAGGCACGTTAGAATATTGCTGGTCAGAATAATAAGTACATATCGGGCAAAAATTCCGGAAAAATGTCGGGAAATATTTCAATTTTTCAACGGGTTTCACCAGATATTTAAGGGAAGGTGAATTGGAAATGTTTCAGTGAGTATCAATGCCTTGGCGTGTTAATACCCATTGTCTTCAAAAGAAAAAATGTGTCAGAGAAGCCGCCGCCTTCTTATTTTTATCAGGGCTCTTTCGCATGGGTGCTTCGTCTGAATGCGAAGAATTTATAGAGTTGTACAGCCTTCAACGGAGCGCGAAGAATTAGCCCACAATCAAGGGTCTTGTGCGTCGAGAGCGAACAATGACGTCATTAGGTTACTGTAAAAGTTTATTTGTTTGTTCATTAGCCTTTCGTTGTCGAGTTGGCTATTAGAATTTGCCTTTTTGTTTCGTTAATTTTCCTGTTAAATAATTGTGAAAAAGAAATGTTGATAGAAATATCTTTCACTCACGACACGCGACCCGGACCTCGGCGTCGCACGGGTGCAATCTATACTAAAATTATAAATGTGAAAGTGAGTTTATTTGTAACGCTTTAACGACGTAACTACTGAAATGATCATAATAAAATTTTGCACACAAGTTCTGAAAAGGACATGCTACCTTCCCAAGGGAACGAGACGTAGACGCGGTCGGAGACGCGGATGAAAGCTAGTATACATATAAACCTTCCTCTTGAATCATTCTATCTGTTGAAAAAACCGCATCAAAATCCGTTACGTAGTTTTAAAGATCTAAGCATATATAGGGACAGACAGCCAGTCATTCATTCATTTCGAGTAGGTGTCACGGTCAATCGACCATGCACACAGAGAGACAGTGGGAAGTGACTTTGTTTTATTTATACTAAAGAAAATAAGATATGGTGAAAACGCCGGCAGGGATTGAATTCATAATTTTTAAATAAGAGTATATTAAAATAGCATTGTGAATGCAAAAAATAAACCTTATAAAAATTATATCTTTTACTGATAGCATACTGTGTAGCATACAAACACAACTAATCATGATGATGATAATATATGATGATGAAAACGCCGGCAGGGTTTGAATTCGTAATTTTTAAATAAGAGTATATTAAAATAGCATTGTAAATGCAAAAAATAAACCTTATAAAAATAATATCTTTTACTGATAGCATACTGTGTAGCATACAAACACAACTAATATTTTTTTTATATCTAATAAGATTTAATATGTTTGGGCAAAAAATCGGTTCAGTAGTTGGAAAACTAACTTTAAAACAATTTGTAGTTTTTTTATATGAAAGATTATTGTTAATTTTTATTAGATAGGTCGTATTCATCCCACCAAAGAAGAGAAAGATGGATTGTGTCAAGGAGTGTATAAACAGGAAATAAGTGACTAAGGCTTTGATAGGTGATAAAACAAAATGGAAAGAACTGACATATTCTGTCGATCCGACAAGAAAAGGTGGGATAAAATCAGGCAGAAGAAGGGTCGTCTTCGATACAGGTAGTTTAACATGTAATGTTTTTGTATCACACTTTCTCTGTTTTTCCTAAAACTGAGAAATCATGCTTGCAGAATTAAATTTTCGAATATTTTCCCACTTTAATATGAAAGAATTTGATAAACAATTAATACATACATCTACTTCAGTATAGTGACGTTAATTCAATTCCAATTATTCGCTTGTGTCGAATTCATGCAAGTCCATCCGACATAATGGCGCGTAAGCCGGGCTTTCGGGGTCTTTTGGGATTTCAACGCACTCAGTATCACCGTTTATATACATGAAATGTTTAACTGTATATAATATAATAAATTAATCATTTAATTTCTATAAAGTAATTAAATTTCTAACCGACTTCCAAAAAGGTGTGGATTTCAGTTCTCGTGAAGTTTGTTGTTTACCTATTAGTTGATCTTGGTACCCCGAGATATGTTCTCCGATTTAAATTCTAAAGTATGAATACGGTTTTAATGGTAAAGCTTTATATATTATTTTACTGAAATTTTATACAGAAAATAGCTGACCCGGCAGCTCGTTGGAAATGAAATAAAATTAATTTCGCATAAGTGTCGTGTAACAGTTGTAATTCTTACATTAAAATAAAGGGCGTTAAACGTTTTCAGCATGCAAAATTAATACATAAATACCTCAAATTCTAAAACATAAAGTATTTTTAAATGCAAAAACTATTTACCTAGTACATCGGTGAAGTCAGTTGAACAAAATGTCATCAGAAAATGCATAAATAATTATATAATTTAGTGACAATTATATAATTATTTATGCATAATGTAAAAAAATGAGGATGACCACTCTTATTACTGAGGGGTACTTAACTATGAAAAATAGTTTATGTCCTATTCTCAGACCTACAAGCCGTTTCTGAGGAGTTTTGTTACAAACACTGTGACACGAGAATTTTATATATTAGAAGAAAGTATCGGTATCACAAAAATCCCCATTACAAGAAAATTAACAGTGTAAAGTGATCCTGTCGAAAATACGCTATTGCTATCGGATTGAGATTTTCAAATTCTAAAAGTTCTTGTTAGTTTATGCCAAAATATTTCAAGTTTTAAATCACCTGTCTATTTTTGCATGCTGGAAATAGCTAGGTGCCTTATTTATGTACTTATGCGAAATGAATGATTTGATTTGGCACTGGCAGCACTTGAAAAACAGAAAGGCACTATCGCTAGTGGGTGTGTATGTGATCTTTAACGTATATAACATACACGACAAAAACAGGAATTAACCTATTTCGCATCGAATTATACACAAAAATGGCTAAAGAATATTTAAAGGTCCACTTCAGATTGAGGTTGTATCTAAAGTAATGAGTATAATATACCTAATATATGGAATGGACATGGAAACCTATATACATGGACAAATCACACAGATTGAGCTAGCCTCAAAGTAAGTTGGAGACATGTCATGGGATGCTAACTCAATCATACTATATTTAATAACAGATACATATTTAATATCAAAGATGCAGGTCTATCTGAAAAACGTAATTTTCCATCTTGACCTCACCGAGCATCAAATCCGTCTGGGATTATCTGTTATGACAATATGACAGCCTGAAGTCTTCAAATTCTTAGTCGTATTCATGACAGTCCAACAACGAAGGTCGCAGAAAGGCGCTGGATATAGGCAAGCGGTGGTCTTATTGGCAATCCTAGGGGGAAGCCTATGGCCAGCAGTGGACTTCTTAAAGCTGTGAAGATGATGCTGATAATGATTTATGACAGTTCGGTAACTAGTAAGACATAAAATGACGAAGATATGAAAAGATTATATTTGACCTACTAATGTCGTTCAAACCGGATCCGGCGACAGCGACTCCTGAATGTCTAGTCGTTATGGTTATGGTGGTGGGCCCAGATGTGGCTAGCGAACCGAATTTCGACTTGAAGATTCGGTTGCTTGAAGAGTAGGTTCTGTTATTTTATTAGAAGCTCAACAAAATTACTCCAACATAAAGACCTCGCCATTTTAATTTGCTAGAGACATAAGTTCTGGAAATGATCTTTTTTAAATTAATATTTAAGACCTTGGCCGGGGATGACGATTTAGTACTGGTTCTTTTTATATTAAATTCCTTGAAATATTGATACCACAGATTCAGAATATTATTAGGTTAGATTGGTTCCCGGCCAAAATTAGTTCGAGTGCCAATGCCTCCAAATATCTTTTAAGTTTTTGCTCCAAAATGTCTTATCAACACAATATTATGACGTTTATGTTAGGTGATGCCATGCTGTTTCAGTCTCATAACGAAGCTTAAATTTTGCAGATAATCGCTGCATAACATGGCATTTAAGAAAGATATCCGAACGTGTTACGCTTATGCACATAAACTTTCTACTCTAAAACGCAGTCATGCTATAGAGAAATAGCTTTATATATTATAATATGAGTATAATCAGTTTGAACATAAAGCGTTTACACCTTCCCGCAGGCCCACTATATATATATCTGTGATTGATACCTATCAACCGTGTATCAACCTGTTTAATTTTCGCTAGAAATTATTGTTGCTCAAATAAAATTTTGGTTGAGGTTTTACCTCATTATGTTGATAAATTGTTAGGCAATATTAGAACTGGTATATTAAGGTCAACCTATTTATTCTAACCTTTCCACCCAACGGCCAAGAAGGGTTATTTGTTTCGCGCGTATCTTATTAATTTTGTTGATATCTTTATTACCTCGTATTACCGTGACAGTTATGATATCGTTAGGTTCGTCTTAAAACCCAAGTGTTCTAAGATATTTTAATAAGTGCGGGCAATCGAGTGCCTTGATTTTTAAAATATCACTACTTGTTGACAAGATGTGTATTCAAACAGTCTAAAACATGTAGGACCGGATCCAGGGGTCCCAATAATCTCCTATCTTCAATGCGGCCAATTAAGAATCGGAAGCACGTCAAACCTTCGGGTTATTTTGTACTTACCCGATACCTTACTAAATTGTTACTCACACGGTGTATTTTTTCTTGGTTAGTAGTTCTAAGAAGGGCTGTACGAGCTTCAGTATATTGCCTAGTACGTGACTGTTGTTCTCTAGCCCAGGATAAGTGATCTGAAGAAGGCTAAACGCTTACCAGCCAACGAGACACAGAGACACAAAACGTGTCTCATTGTTTTCTCCGATTCCTCACATGCTCTGCATAGTGGGCTTTCCAAAGCGTCTTAGTTAAAGATATCACCGAAAAAATGGTCGAGTACCGCATTTTTTAAAATATGTTATAGAAGTGTTTGATATAAATAATAGCGAGTTCAGTATAAATTTGAAATGGTGACCGTATATTAAAATTTATCTCTGACAAAGTTTTTCCGGTCGCCCTTAACTCCCGTGAGAAAAAAGGATTACATATCTTAAAATCTTCGATCAAATATAACGGTAGATACCCAGACTCATACAGAATGAAGCCTCGAGTCAAAACATCAACCATACTTACAAACAACGACATAAACGGTACATACTGAAAATATAACTCCATCTTTTTTTTCACATTTGATGCGTAGTTTTTGCATCTTTTTACTGTACCTTCGTCATCGCAAGACGTGTGAGTACTAGCGCGGTTTATTGAAACTGTGGACAAAACAGATACGAAACTCGATTAGTGCGCTGTTTTGCCGGTGCCACTTTTCGAGCGCGAATAGTGTATGTACCATTATATTTGATCGAAGCCTAAATGTCCAAAATATAAGATTAATAGACTGTTAATGGGGAACTTTCATACATTTTTAATCCTTGTGCTATGGTAAGACCTCCCAAACTGGGGTAGGTCGCTGTAGGCATAACTTAGCGAGATGGGGTTATATTGATCAAACCGAAGCTCAGTGTCAGCGTGGTCAAGTCGATCAGACTATCCTGCACCTTCGCTCGTGCCCAGTGTGTGCAACCAGCTGGTAACAATACACGACCTGTACTCGGCGACGGAGTGTGCAATAGGAGTCGCCATATACTGGAGAGACAAAATTTGATTTTAATTTATTTGAGCCAATCGACAAGGAAAGAAGAAGAAGAAGACCTCCCAACATTGCATTCTTACGTCTAGGCCTAAACTTTCCTTTACAAATAATCATCATCATCATCATCAGGTCCTTTTTTAGTCTCCACTACAGGAGCACGATCCTCTCTGTACTACTAGGGCAATACTTGGCCAGAGCAGCCAGAGGACTTGGCCTACACTCTCCACGCTGGCCAGACGGGTTGGAGAGGTCTCTTAGATGTTTATAAGCTTTGTTTAGCTTGTATTTCCTAAGTCGCCTTCTACGACATCTTGGAGTGGTCCTATTTTACTCTGGCGGATACCACGCGGCTAACAACATTTACAAATAATACAGAGTTGTAACGTCACAACTTTAGCATTTCTTACGCATGATGTGAGAAGTTTGTTCGGCAGCTAAGTCAAATATTGCGTTTACGGGAATGGCATCATAAGTTGCTAAACAATAACAATAACAAACAGTAACAAAATTTTGCGAGGTAATGTTATGGTAATATTATATTTTGAATATTTTCATAATTTTGAAATGGACTTTTCCAACCAATTTTCACCATAATATATCTATATCAAATTAAAAGATTCGCATAATAGTTCTTTTTTCAGTTAGATGCTTTCATAATCAGAAACATTTTTAGGGTTCCGTAGTAAACAAGGACACCTTATAGTTTCGCCATGTCTGTCCGTCCGTCTGTCCCATTGCAGTTTTACTCAGAGACTATAAGTAATAATGAGCTGTTATTGGGTATGGATATGTATATTAATTATGTCGAAAAAGTGATAAAATGAAATATTATTTTAAAAAAAATTTTGTTTATCTACCGTACAAGTGTAAGTAATTTTCTTTTCTCGACTAACCCAACGTGTAGCGTGTTGTTGAATAGGTCTTTCATCATTTTTCGATTTACGCAGACTTTTCTAAAATATTTGTAAATTTTTGTATATTAACGAACACGTGAAAAATATCACTGTAGTAGTTTATGTAACGAAATTTAATTAGAGTTTACAAATTAATGAGTATACCGACATATAAATGTACGCGGAAAAGTAACATTTCATACAAATTGAATCGAAAAGTAGTTATTAAGACAGTTGTTAGTTACGAAAAACAACTACTGAATATAAATTTACGAACCACGTCATGTTAAGAATATCTAAAATCATAGCAGCTTTAATAATAATTATAACTAAATAGCAATGTGTTTAGTCAGGGGTGTCATCCTCAACTGTCCGGTCTGTCCGGTCGTTGCAGGCATCGGGCACGCGCGCCCGGCCTCCCGAGCTGCTACTTCCTTTCCCCCATTCATCCGAGTAAGTAGTATCCTAATACCTTATTCTTGCCCAAAGCCAACAAATTCCTATCCTTCCCCAGCTTCAAAATGCTTGCGATGGGCAGCAGCATCGGAAGCACAAGAAGCCAAAGAAACTGCGCTCGCCAAACCGCCTGCCAAGCGTGGTGAGTATGGTAATATCCTCCCATGGAACGAAGAATCCTTGGGAGAGGCCCTTGTCCAGCAGTGGACTTTTTGTGGCTATGATGATGATGAGCAATGTGTTTACGGCGGGCGGCGATACGAGCTTGGAGCCTACTGCGCTCTGTTTTCAGACGTTTTTAGTCGTTAAACCGTGAGGCGTAAATGCAAAGCTGGCATTCGTAACTACGGAACCTACACTGCGCGTGGCCCGACACGCATTTCGCTGTTTTTTTGAATTGTACTCTTCATCCAATTTCCCCATTGAAAAAAAAAAAACTTGGTTTTAACATTCTTCAATAATGAACTATCGACTTAAACCGTGGTTACTAGACAACAGATTGTGTTAATTTGTATTGAAACCGCCTATCTTTTATCTAATCAAATCAAAATAGAGCCATTTGGGTTCAGAGAATTATCGGGCTTTAGCAGGCATTCACAATGGACCCGCCATTTTGTCAAGTTTATAGATGTTATTAATGACTATGTATAAACCTTATAATTCAAGTGAAATGTTGCTTGATATATGCATTCGACTTGTGAAAAATAACTGTAAAGAGAAACTAAAATCCTGTACCCTATTGGCAAACCGCATATGAGTGTCGGACGCTCGCGGGAGTTCTTGAGTTCAATACTGTTCGTATTATTGTTTTTAATGACAGTGTCAAGTGAGCAGTTGAAGCTATTCTTCTGAGAGTTGAAGTATTTATTCTACCTATTCAACTTTCATATTATGCCTACTGCGACAAATTGAAGCACAAGTGAAGAAAATAAATAATATTGACCAAATGCGAGTCAGCTACACATAGGGTAACCTTATATTATTTATTATTTATTTATTTACTGTGATATGGGATTTTTCCTGGAATAAAAATGGTTTTTATTATTATTCTCTTTATTTATTTAATTTCTTAGGTCTAGGTTTTTATAAAACTTATATAAAAAGTAAAATATAAAAAAATATCATACAAAAAATACAACTTTTATAAAAACCTAATCCTAGAGGGCTGCCAGCAGCGGGGCAGGGCTCAAGCTACCGACAGTTAAGGCTACAGAGAGAGAAACCTCCTGACGATGCGCGCAGTGTCCAGGAGTACTGCCTTCTGTATCTGACCCTTGATCCAGCCATCTAGCGAGAGCCTCTTGAGGTGTTGATCGAAGCTCTTCGCTATAAGACCGTTCACTGAAACGACTATCGGGACAATGATCGTCGAATCCACATCCCACATAGCGGTCACCTCGTGGGCCAAGTCTAGGTACTTAGTAAGTTTGTCCTTCTCGGCCTTCACAAGGTTCTCGTCATGCGGGATGGTGATATCGATGAGCATTGCCTGGCGCGTCGATCGATCTGTCAGCACGCTGTCAGGCTTATTGGCAACAATAGTCCTATCCGTAATTACAGATCGATCCCAATAGAGCGTGGCACGACCATTTTCGAGAACCGGCATTGGTGTGTACTTATAGTACGGCACCTCGGAATCCACAAGCTCATAACGAAGAGAAGTTGCTGGTGGATAATTCTGGCTACAAGGTTATGTCTGTGCAAGTACTCTCCATTAGCCAGATGAGAACAACCGGAGATAATATGCCTGAGTGATTCGCCAGGACGGCGGCATGCTCGACAAATGTCGACCGTACCGTCCTTCAGGATATATCTCCGATAGTTGTTCGTCATCATGACTTCGTCTGCAATTGCACAAGCAAAACCCTCGGTTTCTCCAAAGAGGTCACCAAATCGTAGCCAGTTTACCGACGCGAGCAGATCCACATCAGGCCCTGTTAAGGCCCGGTAGAACCGCCCGTGCAGCTCCTTGCTCTTCCATATGTCCCTGCGGTCTTCGGTGCTCAGCACCGTTGGTCTGTGCCAGTTCTCGCTTGCTAAGGAGAGCGGTGTAAAGCTCCTATCTACTGCAACAACGTCGCGATGCATTCCACACTTATTTTTAAGGAAATAATCCCTAAGACTGTACACCTCGCGGTTATGGAGAGTCTTGGCGTTCAAAAATCCACGACCTCCACACTTACGTGGGATATACAGTCTCATAACGGGTGAGCGTGGGTGAAGCGTGCGATGCGCTGTCAGCTGTTGACGGACCTTCCTATCCAGGGCATCTAACTCAGTTTGGGTCCATCTTAGTATGCCAAAGGAGTAAGTGAGTAGGGGCATTACCCAGGCATTGAAAGCGCGTGCCTTATTACCACCTGACAAAAGACTTTTAAGTACTTTTGTCAGTCGACAAAAGAAACGCTCTTTCATCGCCTGCTTTATGTCCCCATCCACAATACTCAAAGACTGTGACATACCAAGATATTTGTAAGTTTCCTCCTCCGCGAGAGATCTGAGGGACATTATCTCAGAAAGTTGTAAATTTGTTGAATTTACAACTTTTCCCCATTGGACATGCATGACAGCACATTTATCTACACCAAACTCCATCCTGATAGAACTACTGAAATCTCTTGTGATTTTCAATAGCTCCACCAGGTCAGAGGGATTTGGTGCAAATAATTTTAAGTCATCCATGTATAACAGGTGAGAAACAATCTCCCCGTCACTTCGGAGGCGGCAGTCTAGTCTTGAATCCCTCAGTAGGTTGCTGAGGGGGTTCAAAGCCAGACAAAACCATAATGGACTCAAACTGTCGCCCTGGAAAATGCCTCGCTCGATCCTTATCAAGTCCATCGGATCCGAGGAGCCATTTCCTTTACCTGGCTGACAAAGGACCGTGGTCCATTGTCTCATACACGTGCCAAGAAAGGATCTTAAAGTTGTATTAACTTTATACAACTCTAAGACCCTCTCTAGCCATGAATGAGGCACTGAATCATAGGCCTTTTTATAGTCAATCCAGGCAGTTGAAAGGGCTGCCTTTTTCCGTTGAACTTGCTTGCAGATGGTCATATCTATGAGGAGGAGCTCTTTAGTACCACGGGACCCAACCCTACATCCATTTTGAGAGGAAGCCATGATTTTGTTCAAGACTATGTGCTGGTTAATTTTCGCTCTCAAGATGGATGTAAGGAGCTTGTAAAGCGAGTTGGCAAGCATGTGATAGGTCTAAAATTCTTGGGATCCGTGGTACTACCGGATTTATAGAGCAGGAAGGTGATTCCTGTCGTAAGGAAAGAAGGTAGGGAACCAAGCTCGAGAGTTTGTTGAAATTGTGTGGCCAAACGTTCATGTGAGCTTCGAATCCACTTTATCCAGAAGTTGTGCAATCCATCCGGCCCAGGACTTTTCCAGTTCTGCGCCGTAAGAATCGCACAACTTATGTCATCGGGGCTGATAGTTACAGCCCCCATGGACTCGATAGGCTCACATTCACGTTCAACCACTGTCATCCAATCACTCTCGGTGTGTTCGACTGGCACCGACCAAATACTACGCCAGAAATTATTCATAGCAGTAGCATCCGGCAGCTGCCCGTCGATCACACATTGTTCAGTTCCCTCCCACTTCCTGTACACCTTCCTTTGGTCACTTTGGAAGAGCCGATTTAGCTGGAATCGTTCCACACGCTCTCTGTAGCGGCGAATACGTCCCGCCCACGCATAGACTTTCTGCTTCAGGAAGTCAATGCGTTCCGTAACACAGGCAATGTAGTCGCTGGGTCTAATACCAGTACCCGCAAATGCCTGGTTTACGAAACGCATGACACGGGGGCGATTATTGCCCTCCCTGAAGCATATTAGCTTTGCAATGAGAGTCCTAAATATGCTGATACATCGCTCAATCCGCTTTTGCCATGCAGGGACACCGCCGACGGGCCGAGCTGCATAGTCAACGTCAGGAAACTTGACTCGAGCAACCCGACACGCCGCAATGTGCGTATCAACAAGATCTTCACTAGCCTCTAAATACGGGGCTAGCAGATCATTCAGGGCTCCCATTAGCGCCAAATTGCGTCTATTCGTAGGCAGACGAGGTAAACGCGGCCTAGAGTCCGATGTGGCGCGATACTGCATGATCGTCTCCCCCAAAGTCCTCCTCAAGTGCTCATGGGCCTGGGTACTTACGCTTATGGTCACACTGTTCCGCCCATCAGCACTATGGACATCATCATTCATTGGCTGAGTCCTAATAAATGGACCCGCCAAAACAGCTGACGTGTCCCGTGCCATGGTGGGAGCCGTGCGAGCAGGTAGCGCCTCCAGTCGTAGCCGATCAAGCACAGAGTCATCCAGCCGTTTGCACCGTTGAATGACACGCACTTGATCCGATAGTCGCTGTGCGGAAACGGTGATGGCTGGCTCAAGGACCTGAAACAGAGCCAACATCCGATCACGGTACGCAGTCATTATTATTATTAACGTTGATGTACACTCAGGGACAGAGATACCCGACCAGGCCATCTACCTATATCTTGGATTTTGTCTTAAACTATAAATAATAATAACAGGAAAATCTATATACAGAAAGATTTTAATCAAGTCTTTCTTAATATGAAATTTCATGGTAATATTATTTATAGTTTAAGAGAAAATCCACGATATACGTAGACGACCTGGTCAGGTATCGCCGTCCCTGACTGTACGTACAGTACAATATTTAACTACACAAACGAGACAAAAACAATGTTTCTTCTATTGGGATCATACATATCAGATTAGAATGCTTTTTATTTTATTATTTTTTTAAGTACAACTAAGTTGTTATTTTTAACAGCAATAGAAATACACATTCTGTGAAAATTTTATGTATTTACCTTCCGAAGCCCTGTGACAATCGGCTGGACGGACGGGCAGCGAGAATTAGTAATAGGGTCTCTAAAAATATAATCGTATTAATTTTACAAGTTTCGTATTACTGCCAGAGGCGAATAGACGATGCAACTCGATCTTCTGATTATGCCGTCTAGACGGGTAGATACCAGGATCTCTTAGCCCTGATAGCTGTCAGTGTCAGCAAATGAGAAATGGTTTCGCACAGCTTTTGCCTGTAACTTTTCCGTGTTAACACATCAGGAACCTGTAAAGTATTTTGTGTAAGAGTACGAACGGCCTATTTGAGTAATAAGCGAATATAAAGTATCAGGCAAAGTATCATCGATCACGATACAATAAAAACTAAAAGTGTCGTTGGGCGACAAAGACAAACTTGTAGACTATATGCTTATAAGAAGGCACTCTTATTAAGCATAGTCTACAAGTCTTATGAACAGGAGAAAAGAATGAGTAAAAAGATGGTTAACGCCAGAAATCAAAAGGCTTAACTGAGCCACTACCCCTTGCCACATGAGGTAAAGGAAGGAACACATACGCATGTCTGCTACACTGGTTCGATTTCCCCCGGTTGGAAAATACTTTATTGTCATAGGTATTTGTCTTGCATGTGGAGCTAAGCTTGCATCCGGGGTAACACTCAGACAAGGAGGAGCCCCCTCCTCCTAGAAGGAAGGAACACATAGAAGGCACAAAAGGCATCGTAATCAAAATGTAAACGATGACGATACGATATAATTGAAGGCTCGTCTGCCTCAATCTAGATTTAACAGCGTAATATAGTGCAGGGGGAACGCCCTTGGCCCGCCTGGTTATATTTCACAGCGGACGTTTACAAAGGATTTAATATCTCCGCTCGAAACCAATCCGTGTATTTATTCGTTCAGACAAAGGTATCCCACTAATATTATGAGCAGAAATGCCATTTGTTCCTCGTCTCTGTTTATTTATGGCAGTGGTTCTCAAAAGACAAACAGATTTTGGAAAATGTACTTTCTGCTTTGCTGACGTTAAACAAGTCCAGTCATTGATTGAAAGTAAGTGATTATATAAGTGTCGAAGTATGCATTTGAGCAAAAATATTAGGTAAGTCAAGAATCTAAAAACTTACACTACATAAGTCTCGTCGGCGCAAATTAAATTGTCTGCTAAAAACAAGATTTTTAGGGTATTTTTACTGCACCTCTATTTACAATTTATAGCCCGACTTACTCGCAATAGGGCAAGAATTTCGTATTTTAGAAGTCTTTATTATTCTCTTTTCTATTAACACACTTATTTGCATAAATCCTATCCCATACTATTAAACGAGTAATTATTGTTTATTTCTATTTAAATATATAATCAGAATTACACAAAACATTAAATACATTTTGTATACATATAGTAGCGTTGTTGGGATTAAAAATCGATCTAGTTCGGTCTTATCCCTGGGGAACTTCTCCGAACGGATCACGGTCACTATATACATACCAGATACATATACTATACCTACATTAACTCTAAAACATAATATTCTTCTTTGAATATCGCGTGTTCAATTACAACACTTATATGTAAATTTAACTTGTAATTTTACGATGACTTTCATCATGTTTTGATTGAAAATATGAACATTATAGCTTTAACCTTTTAGTTCTAATAATTAAATCGAAGCTCCTGCTCAAGAAAAGATTTAGAACCACTGATTTATAGGAAGATGTTTTAATATGAAGGATTATGAGATTTCCCGTGCATTTATTCAGATTATTACAAGGATATTGCTCTATTTGTTACCTTTTGTTATTTTGATTAATCCATAAACCAGGGCGAATATTGAACACGTTTAAGCTAAAGAAGGCCTTCAGTTATATAAGCACTCTGTGATTTAACATAATTTATTGAGCTTCGAATGCATGTAAATTTTATCTCGATGAAATGTAACATCCCTCCATCCATTCCATCCATCCATAATTTAGTTGTGATAGAGCCGCGCTACCGACAGAAGTAATTTTTGCTAGTAGCATGAATGGGCCGGCTCGACCGGGAAAGACCACACTCTCACAGAAAATCGAAGTTAGAGTAAAAGCTTTACTGCTTCTATGCTTCGTTCGGTGAGTGAGAGAGCCGGAGGCCCGTCCTTCCCCTATTTCCTCCCCCATGTCCTTTCCACAACTCCGTCAAAGCCCGGCAACGCTCCTGTTACACCTTGGTGTTGCAATTGTCCATGGGCAGCGCTTATCGCTTACCATCAGGTGACTCGCTTGTTCGCTTGCCTATATCATAAAAAACCTAGTAGTTCAATAATGGCAATATCGAACTACTGGGACTACTAGTTACATTTCATCGAAATAATTAGACACGAGCATCAATAGGACCTGAACAATTAACGACCTCTGTGGCTCAGTACGACAAGTGCCTTTAAATCGCAAGGTCCAGTGTTCGATCCCCGGCTAGGTAGACGATATGTTTCAGATTAGCCTGTGATCGACTACTGTTCCCGAGGGATCGACATTCACGCGGGCGGAGCCGCGGGCGAAAGCTAGTATTTTATAAAATACACAACAGAATAAATGATTAAAAGTGTGGTAATTATAGTGCATTCGTAATTAACGACTGTCTACCTTAATGGTAGACTTTACTTTCGAACATATGTTCGAATATATATTCCCTCTATTTCCGCCATTACAGTCTACTAATCCATTCACCGGCGTGCTAAGCGGCTTAATGATTTTATTATTATCTGATACAAAGGTACCTATCCTGATTAGCTTTCGAGTGAGAGATAAGCCCGTACTTCCTAGCTGAAACAAATACCAATGGAAATAAAATAAAAATTGGCAAAGTGTTAGCGCATTAGGTATCCCGTACCACCGTACAACAATATTACCTGTTAAAACCACGTTTCTTGTATAGGGACTTATGTACATATTAGTACCTACGATTAAAACCTCTTCCTAGTTTCTTCTTCTTCCTATTATGAGGTTAACCAACCTTTTTCGATCACGAACACTATCGTTCTCATAGAGATAAGATAATCCTTGTATGGTCTATGATTGTTCTTGTTTCTCTGTGTGGTTTGTCCACCATTTCATTCACACCCATTCATTATTAATTTTAATTTGTTTTTATTATTTTTTGTTATAGTGGCAATACACAGTACACGTTCTGTAAAATTTCAAGATCCTATTACGGTTCAAAAGAGACAGCCCTGTGACAGACGGACGGACATCATAGGATTCCGGTTGACACCCTTTGGGTACGGTAGCCTTATAATATTTGTTCATCACCAGGTGGGATGCACTCCTTTTGCATCGCGCGTTAGCATAAAACTTAGTTTATGATATGATAATATTTGGCGACTAAAGAGTCGCCGCGTTTATTGAGAGTAGTTCCAGTTTGGAGTTCGGACTAAAAAGAGCCAGATACATCTGTAGAACAGAGAAGGGGATAGGGTAACACTAATCTGATGGTTAGTGGTATATCCTAGACCTTAGCGTAACTGCTAAGTTCAAGTAGTAGTAGTTAACTAGTTCGAAGGACTAACCATAACGTTAGGGTAAGCTTATGATGTAGTTACTCGATCGATAGAGTTAATGAAATAAAGGAGTTTTCCGGTCCCTGCTGGAAGTCGCCGCGTTTATTGAGAGTAGTTCCAGTTTGCAGCGTGGTACGAACAGATGGGATTTATAAGTTTAATGTTGACGTGTATCTTAATTAAATCAAAAGAGTTTTATAAGCTTCTTCTTCTTAGCGTGACTAGTGAGAATGATATTTGTTTCGACCAGAACTGTGCAGCGACACAGCGTTACCAGTGGTAATACTGAATTTTCTCGCATGTGCGAGGATGGTCATAGGAGATTGATTGGTGTATTTTTGTTTGGGGTGTTTTCCATGATGTAATCCCATCTGTTCATAATTTCCTGGCTTCGGCACATTTGAGTCATGAACTACACGCGTCAGTCTGTCTATGTGTGGAAGTTGGCCAATCGAGCCTGGAACGAACGGATTTATTAAATATTGCAGATATACAGGTTTTGGACTTTCATATGTAGGCCACTTTTACATACGAAAAACAAACAAAAACCCAAACAACACAATCCTGGAAATCCAGGGCTTTTTTTAAATTAGGTATTTATTTTGATGTGCCTAGGTAGGATACGATCCTTCTGTGTATTCTCTATTAAAACTTAATATGTTGTATTGCTTACTTATCATATACATCTGTCAAAGTCACGGACATGAAAAAAGTTGTTTAAATATATACGTAAATTTGCTAGCCGGAGTTGAAACTAGGTAGGTCCAGTCCTATTGCGTCACACTTTAGCATAAAAAGTTAGTCGCTGTGTATGCTGAGAGTAAATCTAGTTTGTTCGTTGTGAACAAACGGGACCGTTGAATTTATAAATTGACAAATATTTCGAGTCAGAAGGCGTCGCTTGGAACTTCGCTATTAAAATAAACCATGCTCATAAAGTCTGTAGAGCTAATGAGTTAGTATATTTACATTGGCTATGATTAATTTATTATTAAATAAAACTAACTAAACTAACTCAAAATAAAATAGTCTAGCTCCGTGGCGCAGCGGTCAACACGCCAGCCTGCGACACGGAGTGACCGGGTTCGATCCCCGGCCAGGTCAAGATGGAAAATGTTTTTTTTCAGATTGGCCTGGGTCTTGGATGTGTATCTATATATATATCTTAATATATATAAATCTCGTGTCACAATGTTTGTCCTCAATGGACTCCTTAACCACTTAACCGATTATAATAAAATTCGCACACCATGTGCAGTTCGATCCAACTTGAGAGATAGGATAGTTTTTAACTTATGGCGAAACGAAGTTCGCCGGGGCAGCTAGTTTGTTATAAAATAGACTTAATAATAATCGTTGAGTTAGTATCCCATAACACAAGTGTCGAACTTACCTTGGGGCTAGCTCAATCTGTGTGATTTGTCCGTATATGTTTATATTTGAATATATTTAAAATATCTAAAAAAAAATCGGATCACGGACCAAGGGACTCTCTTTACTCCGAACAGTATGAAAATGTATTCGGAGCCGAGAAGAGAACGAAAGAGAGAATACCCCTGTATTAGTAATTTATTTTATTATTTTCCACTGCATATTAATTTCCGTAGCGATCCTAAAGATATATAAATAATACATTTGGTCCATAGGCATTAAATACTCAGAATTCATATCTTTCTATTTTTTTTTTGAGTAATTACTTCATTAGAATAGCAGATGGGATGCACTGTTATAGCGAATTTACATAAAAGTTACTGAAAAATATCGTCAGACGCCCGTGTGCCGGAATAGGATGAGTTGAATTCATATAGTTCAAAATACTTACTCTCAAGTAGTTATTAGAAGACCGTGTGTGACACAAATGCCTAACTAATACTTTTTAGTGAGGGCATTATTCTGAATCCAGAGGGGAACGAAGAACGAAGCGTAGAGGGGGATCCTAAAATAGAGCTAAGGATTCAGAGTATCTTGCCCGAAGTATAAATAAGTATTATGTTAGTCCCGAAACACATTCTGCTTTTCTCCTCCCTCTATGAGAAAAGCTATGTTTATTTCATTACCACCGGATTAAAAAACAGTTTGAATTGTGAATTAAGAAAACATTTTAATCCCTCGGGAATTGTTTATTATATTGTTAGCAGAGAAGCTCGTGCGGGGGTAACGAGAGTGGTGGGAGCGTGTCTATATAAGCCACTGCACGCGTCAGTTGAGACGAACGCCCGGTGAAGTAGCGAAAGCTCACTTGGAGCTAGCTACATAGTCCTTTCAAAAAAAAAAAAAAAAAACAGTTGAGACACAATTCTCGTCAGAGCAACAACTATAGTAAAATCTATGCTGTATCGATTTGCCTTTTCTGTTTTGTTTTAAATTTGTATTTATGGCAAATTAATGCCAATTGATATTTTTGATGTTATGTCCTTGTTTTTAAAATTAAAAGTAATTTCGCTTGTGTATAATTGTTTTTTTTAAGCACTCGCGTGTCGGGTTGCTAATATCAGAATTGGGATTCTTATCCCGTTCACACGTCCATTTCCGCTTTGCTTCAATTTTGTAAAAAAAAGGCAATTCGACATAGTTATAGTTGTGTGCAAATTCACAAAGTAACGGTTTTTTGTGTTTGTGTCTGTTTTACAGTGAGATTATAGTGGTAAGCTTAGTGGTAAGGGTGGTATACCATTCCTAAGCTGTTTATTTTGGTGAGTACGTTCCAATTTGATTATTTAAAAGTGAACGTTATTATAATGAGCTAAAACAATTTAAGAGTTTTGTTTAAGTAATTAACTTTGTACTTGATCACTAAATTTTGGTTTTGCCTAACGTTTATTTGCCCTGGTGATAAAAGAAAAAGATACCGAATAAGCGTGCAATTAAAAGTCGTTCTAGAAATCGCCATCACTGTTCTAGAAGTAGTTTCTCGCTCTTGTAGCCGCGACCTACGATCAAAAAATTGAGATTCCTGGTCAAGGATTCATTGTACTCGTTATAATCAACGTAATTCTCAACGTACTAACCGAAACAATTCATCAAATACTAGGTCATGTGACGTCATTGAAAGCCATCTTCATTGCGGAGCCGCGTGACGCGTGTATCTGAGCCTGCGGCTGAGCGACGAGATTCGGCGGCTGAGCGTCGCAATTCAGCGGCTGAGCGTCGTGAGTCAGTGGCTGAGCCTTGTCGTTGGCAGCGCGCTATGTGAGTGCTGTCATGGACAGCAAAATACTGCGGTGAGATCCAACCAAACTTACTTTATTTCAAATGATGATCGAAGCATCGCCGATACGAACACATGGTGCGGCGTAAACGGTAAACCGTGCTTAGTATTTATGCCCGGACCTAGTTAAATGAACTGGTTAGAAACCATCATAGTTTGTAAATTTTAGGCACTAACCTCGGTGCCCTAAAAAGCAGGATATTGTGAACATTCTGTACGAAGTTATCAAGCAACAATTTCGATAAATACCTGACATATGTTAATTATATTTGCAAATTGTTGAAGCTGCGTCTAAGTGATGAGTGGATTTCAGCTATTGTTATTCTTACTCCCAAATTCATGCTTCAGTTAGTAATGCTTAATGATTTGGTCGAATTCTTTCTCATTTATATCCAAATCGACTAACAATTTCCTCTTTCTTATTAACTGTTCGCGGAAGCCTACATTTGGTATTTGAGAAGTATTTGAACTCAGATAATCGAGTCCACCTATTTTTGTAACATTGCTAATAAAATTTGGTGAGGTTACTCTGGGAGTAGACTTGAGTGCGGTGTCCCTTAAGCTCATGAGTGCTGCCATTGCTGTTGGAACCAATGTGTAGAACGGAGTAGGTGTTACTTGTGTACGTACGCGTCACTATCAGTATCTTCCCTGCAAGCCTCGTATGGTGTATTACACTCCTTTAGTAGGCGATGATTTAAGAGATTCCGAATATGATGAACGATTTTTCAAAATCTTTTATTTCTGGGCCTGGTCAATACCGGTAACATGTTGATAAAGTTGAGAAGCAGTACACATGTCTGTTATATGCCGTTTAGTCTGTTGTTCGTAGAATTTGAAAGGTTGTGAGATCATCAAAGATCTCCGTGCAACGAACACTATACACGAGTCAGAATCTGTGACTGCGAGCCCAGTATTATTTTTGTTTTCTAGTCACGTCGAAATAATTTCATTTTTCCTTACCAGTTTTTGACCATGCTTGTCGCTGGTTTACCTTATTAGTTTTAACTGCCTCCTTCGTCAAGTGGTTAGGTTAGGTAAGGTGTGGTTCGATTCCTACGGGAAGCATACTTTGTTAGCTAGTTGTTTCCAGTGTGATTAGAACATTGCAGGCTATAATCACCTGACTGTTTGATAATAAAGATGATTCCGTGCTTCAAAAGGCACGTTAAGCCGTTATTTCAAGCCATCTGGTAGTCTTTAAAAGGAGCCACGTCGGACGCCGATAGGTGATTCCAAAGAACCGCCAGAGCCTTGGTGTACATGGTTGATTGACAGAGTCACCTACACTAAATGATGATGATGAAGATTACTTTATTAGTTAAAACAAATGGTACGAGTGCATATTCATTGATTTATTGAAATTGAATTCGGGCAAATATTGTTCTCCATTGTCAAAAATCTGGCAACAGAGATCCACTCTTCTTTTCCGAGTGTAAATGGCTCCAATTGGTCATAATTCCTTCGACCAGTGTTTGGCTACGCTGATCGTTTTATTGTTGGCCTCATTGAAGTCCTGTACCGTGCAACTAGTGGGGCAGTTGGGGCATGACAGAAGGTGAGACATGGACTGATTGGCACCGCAGTCGCACAAATTGTTAGTAGCGAAACTCCACGTAACTCGTTTTGTCGACATCTCCCTACACCAGTCCGTAGTCGGTTACGGGACTTCCAGACTGTCCAGGAAAGATCTATTCCGGGTGGAAGCTTCTCGACAGGTGAAATATCAGACGGACACGGTGGGTACATTCTATCCCAACTCTATGAGCCTGGTTTTGGGGCTTCTTTGGTATCTATTTTGGGCTGTCTCATAAAACTGTTTCGGCTCTTAAGGCGCGATGGGGGTGGAATCTGTCCGTAGAGCAGGTGTCTTTTGTCTTGTTTGTATACTTCCACCCCATAGATTACGTCCCGTCGCACTTGCGGTGGGTCTATCCCAGATAGGGCATAAAGGTTCGAACACGTTAAACTCTCCATCAATCGCCGAAGTCTGGTGACGGTGAAGTTCTAGTGGATTTAGACTGTCTTGCTTGTCCATGATTACCATTGGGTAGGATGATTCTTCGGAAGTTGCTTCTGATTTAGATTGATCCAGGCTGTTCAGTCATAATGTTTATTTTATGCTGTATAAGCAGATGGAATATAGATAGTTTGCTGGGTGCAGATTGTATCAATGGAAGGCGCTGTGTTGGATATCAGATGTATTATGAATTCACAAAAATATGAAAGATAATATGGTGTCATGCCGTGTCGATGGCTAGGTCCCAAAAGTCCTTCTATGTAGTGACATATATCCATGGCCCCGTACGGCACCGCAACGTCCGGTGTTGCCAGTGGCCGCAATACTACTCAACATGAGTATTTGGGTCGCACCAAGTACAGCGTATTTTATGGTCAGGTACAACCGAGCGAACAAAAGGTACAGATTTAGGTAGCCTCTTGTATTTCGAAGGCCATAAAGTAAGTTTAAGCCAGTGCCTGGACTGGGCAAGTTATTTGTGACACCTGCTTCCATTTACGAAGCTGACTATAAAGAAAAATTGCTGGACAAAGGACGGCCAAACGGTTGAAGTAAAATCCAGTTGCCTTTGGCTCCTGGCATGCGATGGTAAATAAAAATACGCAGGCTCCTTACACATAAAGATTTTTTTTATTTTTTTTTACATGTAAGGAGAGTGCGATGGTGTTCATCGTGAAGTATGTGCAGTCAGCAGGAAGTTAGATCACGGGATGTGACCTTACTGAGTTGTAAGGGTCATGTCCAATGATGGCTTATGGCTGGCACGAACCGGAAGCGAACGAGCACTGCTGTGCCATGTGGTGCCTTGGAGAGGTGAATGGACACCTGAGACATGCGCTTCTTTCTTTGAGTGAGTGCTGAAGTCTGTGCAGTATGCCGAAATACTGCCAGCTACTGGGAGGTATGCACACTTGGTGCCTATGCCTACAGTATGAAAGCTCGGGTGGTATGCTAACTTTGTGCCTATGCCAACGAGTCGCCGTGAGGTATGCTAACTGGGTGCCTATGCCTACGATGGAAAATCTTGTGTGGTATGCTAACTTTGTGCCTATGCCAACAAGTCGCCGGGAGGTATGCTAACTGGGTGCCTATACCTACGGTGGAAAATCTTGTGCGATACGCAAACTCGTGAGCCTATGCCGACAAGTCGCCGGGAGGTATGCTAACTGGGTGCCTATGCCTACGGTGGAAAATCTTGTGCGGTACGCAAACTCGTGGGCCTATGCCGACAAGTCACTGTGTGGTACGCCGAAAGTCGAGCCTATGGCAACAGTGTTGCATTGTTCTTGCATGTGTCTTATCTCGGGTCGACCCATTCCCTGTCACTTTTTTTATACGGAAAATGATGAGAACTTCCCTGTTTATACGTAAAGACTTGCATGATAATGTGAATGTTTTACTGTGTCTGTATATTGGTGACAACACTAATATCGGGTTTGTTTACAGAACAAAATGATGATGATACCTATGATGAGTTCGGTATGATGCCGACCCTCAGCAGTTCGAAGTATATGAACCTGTCGAGGACGACCGGAAGTCAGGAGAGGCCGTGTTAGCAGAGAAGCTCGTGCGGGGGTAACGAGAGTGGTGGGAGCGTGTCTATATAAGCCACTGCACGCGTCAGTTGAGACACAATTCTCGTCAGGGCAACAACTATAGTAAAATCTATGCTGTATCGATTTGCCTTTTCTGTTTTGTTTTAAATTTGTATTTATGGCAAATTAATGCCAATTGATATTTTTGATGTTATGTCCTTGTTTTTAAAATTAAAAGTAATTTCGCTTGTGTATAATTGTTTTTTTTAAGCACTCGCGTGTCGGGTTGCTAATAATATAGTTTATTTGTATATACGTATTTTAGACCCTGTTTTTTGTATACAATACCTAGGTAAAATATTTTTATTTATTTAATCGTATCTCGTGGAATTAGCGTATATTTGATATCTTTGGCTCATTAATTTTCCTAGAACATTTTCAATTACTATTAGAATTTGATAGAAAGTATGACATAATAATTTCTCACAGGCACTTTTCTTTCACTAATTGTCCAAGACTTTTGTATTTAGGCAAAATTCTCAGGTCACTTCCGGTCATTCTGGAAATCCTAGTGGACTTTTTGCGGCTCATATGATGATATGAAGTTTCCAAGAGCATATATTATATCTCAAAGGGAGGTTTATGTACATAATAAGAACAAGGTAATAGGTAGGATCGTGTATGTGGTTCATGAACATAAAAATATCAGTATCTATAGCTCTTCTCTAACTTTGGCCGTGAATTCGCTCATTAGAGTAGCAGGTGGGATGCACGGGATGCACTCCTATCACAGCGCATTTGCATGAAAGTTAGTGCATAATATTGTCAGACGCCGTGTGTGCCGAAAATAATTCTAATTTCCGAACTCCGTTGCGAACTGGATGAGTTGAATTCGTAAATTTAATTGTTTAGGAATTTAAATAATGTCTACTGGATAGTATTAAGTAGTATTTATATATATTTTTACACACACATAATTTCACACACGCACTCCCATTCTTTTGCACGCAGATATAATCTATACATATAATAAAACAGTAAAAATATTTTGTCTGTACATTTAGAATTTTTGACTGAAATGGGTAGAGGGACACTTAAAAAGAATAATAGAAAGCAAAAAAAAATTTTTCGAATTTTCTTGTCTGTCTGTCTGTCTGTATGTATGATCACGATTATCTCCGAAAATACTAAACCAATTTACTTCAAACTTTCACCAATTGCTTTGTTTTAACTCAGCAAAACATCTAAAGTTTGTTTAATCAAAATCGGTTCATTAAAAAAAAAGTTATCGTCATTTGAATGAACTCAAGGCATTAGTTTGCCTGCAAATATACACGGTGAATTTTTTATCGTTTTGGACCCTTAAAGGGGTGACTCAGACCATCAAAATGAAGAACTTTTCCTATTGGAACAATGCTGGGAACTCAAAAAAAAATTCGACATTCCCATACAAACTGGCCGGGCGGCGGGACTCTTTTTTATGGATGGTTTCCGGTTCCGGTTGTGCTAAAGTAAACACGTACGTTAGTGAGCTCCGTGAATTATCTAAAACATCGTCATAAATTCCACACAAAACAGTGTCTAAGTGGTTAAATTCGAAGAACAATCAAAAGTGCTTGAACAGAGAACTGAGTGCAGTGTATAAAACGGACTATTAATGTAATAAATCAATCCGAAAGTTGAACAATATAACCTAAAAAAGAATCTCCAAACGCCATTACCAAATAGTACCAACGTAATAGCGTGAATAAAATACTGACAGTGACAGTGACTTAGGCGATCAGTGTTGCCATTATTAGATTCAAATTTACCAAACCACAAAGAGATCAGAGTTGCCAACATAAAATAATAATAAAAAAAAAATATGGAAATAAATATGGATCTGTTGTGGTCTAAGTTAGACGACAAATTAAACCAACAAACTCTGATTATAACCACTGCAGTTACGAAAAATGTGATGGAAGCGTTAGATGAAAAATTGAAGTCAGTAATTGAAGAGAACAACAATCTTAAAACTAAAGTAGCTATATTAGAGCAAAAGCTAAATAAAGTGGACATTGCTAGCAGGAAGAATAACTTGGTTTTTTTCGGCATCGAAGATAAAGGAAAAAACGAAAGCGAACTAGTAGACTACATTACAGATATGATTGTAGAATCAGGAACACACATTGTATGCCAAGAAATCAACAACATTTACAGGATTGGGAAACCATCTAACAAAAACCGACCTGTTGTTGTCACTTTTACATCAACATGGAAAAAACATCAAATAATGAGGAACAAATCAAACCTCCCATCAGGCATCTACATCAAAGAGGATTACCCAAAGGAGATACTGGAAGTGCGGAAACAACTGCAGCCTAAGTTAGAAGAAGAGAGAAAGAAGGGAAATATAGCTTTTATTAAGTACGACAAGCTCGTAGTAAAGAAACCTTATGATGCTAACAGAGAAAAAAGGAAAAGAGAGATAACAGGATCTCCAAGCTCGCCAACACAAAAGAAAATACACACAACTAAAGAACCAAACATGGAATCTACAACAACTTCAAGGGACATATTGAAACCAAATATCCTTAAATATGTATCCAGAGGAAGATCAGCATCCATATCAGAAAATTCAAAAAACTAGAAGCTGACACCCACACCGGAAACCGAAAGAAAACAAAAACCACATCTAAATCAACTCATGTAAAATGCACCCCAAGCCGGCTGGTCACCGTGGGGGAAGACGACCACTACCTCCAAAATCCTAGTCTCCATGCACATAAAAACTTAAAAGCATCCCGACAAGGGCATAACTATTTATTCATTGCAACTTACAATACCCTTACATTAAGAACAAATGAAAGTCTAACAGAACTAATAGAAGCACTGGCACATGTAAACTGGACAATAATAGGAATGAGCGAAGTACGACGCCTAGGTGAATATATCGAAGATTATGGTGAATACATCTTGTATTACAAAGGAAGTACACCAGGACAACATGGGGTAGGATTCTTGATAAAAAAAGAACTCCGAAGAAATATAAGTGAATTTGTTGGTATATCTGAACGTATAGCCATACTAAACATAAGATTACCACCCAAAAATGATATGTGGCCCATTATACAAATATATTCACCTACAGAAATCTCCAGTGTAGCGGATATAGATTCATTCTATTCTACTTTAACAGAGGCTATTAAGAATCACACCTATAGCAACTTAATTATTATGGGTGATTTTAATGCAAGAACTGGATACAGACGAGACGGAGAAGAAGCTATACTGGGCCCCTATTGTTGGGGGAAAAGAACACGAAATGGCGATAAACTAATACAACTGGCACATGAAAATAACTTGAAAATTCTAAACACTGAATATAAAAATAAGATAAATAATAGGTGGACGTGGATTTCGCCAAAGCAACATAAAAACGAAATCGATTATATCTTAACCAATAGAGATAAAGTTTTCCAAGACTGCAGGGTGATAAAAAAGTTGAACTTTAATAGTAACCACAGAATGCTTAGAACAAAAATCAAACTCAACGCATCGGGAAAAACTAGACCCTTTAAAGTAAGGCCTATAACTGCAACAAATACTACACCCAACTTACTAGAAAGCAGTCTAAAAGATTTTATAGAAAACACCAAAGAACTTAACGTAAAGGACAAATACATCAAGCTGCAAGAACTGTTAACTATTAAAGAATCTAATTATTCGAAAAAAGACACTTTGGAAAAACATATATCAAGTAAAACACTTTCATTACTAAATACTAGAGCTGAACTAATAAGTAAAGAAAAAGAAACATATAGGATAAGACGCGACATAGCCGAAATTAGTAAACAAATTAAGTTAAATCTAAGAAAAGACAGACAAAAACACAGACTGGAAACATTCGACAAATGCATTAAAAAAACGGGAGGTATTAAGAAAGCTATTAAACAACTCACAGAAAAAAGGGACTGGATAACCAAAATGAAGAATAAAAATAAAAAAACAGAAACAAGGAGAGAAAATATTTCTGCAATTGCCACAAACTTCTTTCGAGACTTATATTCGAACACAAGTAATAAGATAGTAACAGACTTGTCAAAAGTAGAAAAAGTACCAGAAATAATGCAGGCAGAGGTAGAATGGGCTATTCAATCTCAGAAAAAAGATAAAGCGTCAGGAGCAGATGGGATCAGTAACGAGCTGCTAATACACAACAAAGATCTTATAACACCTCCACTAACCTATATGTTTAATGAAGTTTTAAATAGCGAAATAATACCTGACCAATGGACGACTTCGACCATTACATTACTACACAAGAAAGGAGATAAAGACAACATCAATAACTATAGACCCATAAGCATTATGTCAAATATCTACAAAACTTTTGCAAAAGTGATCTTAAATAGAATAACAAGGAAATTAGATGACAACCAACCTAAAGAACAGGCAGGATTTAGGAGTGGATACTCAACCCTAGATCACATACACGTCGTTAAACAACTTTTTGAAAAAAGTAAGGAATACAATGAGACTTTCTACTGCTGCTTTGTCGATTATTCGAAAGCTTTCGATTCTCTGTTTCACGAGAGCATATGGCAAGCACTTAAAAATCAAGGAGTTGACATAAAGTACATTAGAATACTGAAAAACATCTATGAGAACAGCACAGCGAAAATAAAATTAGAGAAGGAAGGAGAAGAAATTAAAATAGAAAGAGGAGTGCGACAGGGCGATCCGGTGTCTCCAAAACTCTTTACAGCAGTACTAGAAGAAGTATTTAAGCAGTTTAATTGGGAAAAATATGGATTCCAAATAAATGGAGACAATCTGTCGCACTTGCGATTTGCAGACGACCTAATAATATTCTCCCCTTCAAATGACAACCTACAGTTGATGCTCAATGAGTTAGACAGGGAAAGTCGCAAAGTGGGATTAGTCATGAACTTGGAAAAAACAAAAGTTATGACAAATGGAAAACAGGAACAACCAATTTACATCAATAATACAGTTATCGAATATGTAAAAGAATACATCTATTTGGGGCAAATAATCTCACCAAATGACCTTACCTCCAAAGAGATAGAAAGGCGCATTGGACATGCATGGAAAAGATACTGGAGCTTAAAGGAGATAATGAAAAACGCAGAAATGAGCTTGAGTGTCAAACGGAAGCTCTTCAACACTTGTATCATGCCAGTTCTCACATATGGCTGCCAAACCTGGGCACTCACCAAAGTCCACACAAGAAAATTAGAGGTTTGTCAAAACGCAATGGAAAGAAGTATGTTAGGAAAGAAAAAATCAGATAGAATAAGAATGTCAACCATAAAGAAACAAACTAATTTAAAAGATGTCATAATCACAACAAAAAAACAAAAGTGGAATTGGACGGGACACATTGTTAGAGGCATAGAAAAATGGAGCAAAACTATTAACTACTGGTATCCCAGAGGAAAGTTAAGGAAACGTGGCAGACCATACAAACGATGGGCAGATGAGATAGCGGCAGTGGCGGGCAGACTGTGGACCAGGGTAGCTCAAAAAAGAGAGACATGGAGAGAGCTTGGAGAGGCCTTTGCCATAAGGCAAACAGATAATAACATAAAAATCAAAACTGTATAAAAATTTAAGTATATTTATATCTGAATAAAAGGCTATTATTATTATTATATATATTTTTACACACACATAATTTCACACACGCACTCCCATTCTTTTGCACGCAGATATAATCTATACATATAATAAAACAGTAAAAATATTTTGTCTGTACATTTAGAATTTTTGACTGAAATGGGTAGAGGGACACATAAAAAGAATAATAGAAAGCAAAAAAAATTTTTTCGAATTTTCTTGTCTGTCTGTCTGTCTGTCTGTCTTTATGTATGATCACGATTATCTCCGAAAATACTAAACCAATTTACTTCAAACTTTCACCAATTGCTTTGTTTTAACTCAGCAAAACATCTAAAGTTTGTTTAATCAAAATCGGTTCATTAAAAAAAAAGTTATCGTCATTTGAATGAACTCAAGGCATTAGTTTGCCTGCAAATATACACGGTGAATTTTTTATCGTTTTGGACCCTTAAAGAGGTGACTCAGACCATCAAAATGAAGAACTTTTCCTATTGGAACAATGCTGGGAACTCAAAAAAAATTCGACATTCCCATACAAACTGGCCGGGCGGCGGGACTCTTTTTTATGGAAATGACGAATTTTTTTTGAGTTCCCAGCATTGGTCCCATAGAAAAAGTTGTTCGTATTGATGACCTGAGTCACCCCTTTAAGGGTTTAAACTGTTCCTGTTCCGTAGCAGCGGGCAAACGGCAAACCAACCGAAACTGCTGCGCCTAGAAACTTGAAATTTGGTACAGGGGTTCTTTTAATGATGTGAGTGAGCGCTAAGAAAGGATATTAAGAAATGAACTTCTAAAGGGGTAAATAACTTCTAAAGGGGTAAAATTTATATGGAATTTTCTCATTTCTGGACTGAAGTATGAAAGTAGGTATATAAGTTCTCGATTAAAATTAAAAAAGATGTGTATAGTATGAAATTTGCAAAATTCCCCCCTTAAGGCGTAAAATGGTTATAAACTTTGTATGGAAATTTTCTCATTTTTGGACTTAGACGTATGAAAATATATCTGTGTAGGTAAAATGGACGATATTTTCCCCTGAAGGGGTAAAATAGCGGGGTAAAGATTGTATAGGAATTTACTTATTTCTAGACTTAGAAGTATGAAAATAGGTAAATAAATTCACGATTACAATTGAAAAAGATCTGTGTAGGTCAACTGGAAAAAATCCCCCAGAAGGGAGTTTGTTTGGAAATTTTCTCATTTCTGGCCTATGAAGTATGAAAATAAATAGATATTAAGTTCTCGATTACAATTAAAAAACATATATGTGGGTGAAATGGACAAAATTCACTCCTAAAGGGGTAAAATGGGAGGGTAAAGGTTTTATGGAAATTTTCTCATTTCTGGACTTTATGGATAATATCCATACTTCCATACTAATACTAATATTATAAATGCGAAAGTAACTCTGTCTGTCGTTTTTTTACGCTTAAACCATTGAACTGATTTGGATGAAATTTGGTATGGAGGTGTGAGGCCCGAGGATGGACATAGGGTATGTTTGATTCCGGGAAATTCTACTGTTCCCGAGGGATCGACACTAACGCGGGCGGAGCCGCGGGCAACAGCTAGTATATAAATAATATACTTGGACTTATAAGATTTCATTTGGCGGCCGAGAGCAACTTCCTTCATTTTATTGTTAACGTTTTTGTAAATTTCATTTTTAAAGTGTAAGTTCCCAAATAACAGAAAAATCTAGTTTGGGAATTACCGTAACATACACAAAAATTGTTATTATACTTCATGCAATATATGTAATAGTTTTTAAGTCAAGCTTCCGTTTTCTGCCAGATCTGCTGGTGGTGCAGTCATGATGCTTCCCACGAGATACAAGTTTATTCCTAGTTCGATGGTGGGTTGCAAAATGATGGCCTTTCACGGATGGTGGCCAGGAATGCTGTGAACTGTTACTTTAACTGTATTGTATGAATTGTAAAATGAGACAATAAATATTATTATAACTTACGTATATTTAATCGTAGCTCATAAACGTAGCGTCTATTTGATGGCTTGGGTAATGGAATAACATAGTTGAATCTGGTAGAAGTTGAGACATGAAGAATTTTCAGATCCAGCTTTTTTCTTTCTCTAGTTCCAATAGCCTAAGTTATCCTTGTGAAGTCTCGACCGTCCCGACGCTCTAGTCGAGTTCCACATATAAGGATGTTAGGGAGAGCACAAGACGACACACAGAACACAGCTAATAACTTTATTATAACTTTGCTTTACAACTTCAATAAATTAATGACAGAGACTTATGCTCCAAGATATGGTAGTAGACTCAAAGATGTTAGTAGACTGAAAGATGTTAACAGATTGAAAGGTGGTAGCAGACTGAAGAATGAGTGATGAGAGAGAGAGAAAGTAATCTAAAAATGGAATGGAATGGAATGAAATTTGAATTAAAAATGAAATTTGAATTAAAATAAGGAATGAAAAATGGACAGGATGAGAGAAATGAGGTTGGATGAGATGCAGCATGCAGGTGGCATGCTGCAACGTTACGATACCGGGGGGGTCGGGGTAAAAAAAAACCTTTTTTTTTTAAATAATAAAATAAAAATTAATTAAATAATAAATAAAAATAATGATAAATGTGTGATAAATTTTGGTGTAAGAATGGAAATGTATAATGAGTATTTACATAAAAACAGTTTCTCCTTTCGTTCATCGATCAATTATTCTCCAAACATTCATCTTCTGACATAGTCTTTATGTCTTTAAGACATAAAAACGCTTACACTTAAGAAAAAAAAAAAAAATTCTCCAGGAACTGCTTTAAAATAGTATAGGCTTATTTAACGTGTTACTACAACCGCACGATGATGTGAGCATTTGGCTTATTTAACGTGTTACTACGACCGCACGATGATATTATTTACAAGTTTTTTATGTATTCGCGTATTATCGCACACGCGATATAGAGAGCACGTATAAATACTAAGGATATACGATCAAGGCTTATTTAGAGTGTGATCAACCGCACTTAAGGACATACGATCAAGGCTTATTTAAAGTGTGGTCAGCCGCACTTAAGGATATACGATCAAGGCTTATTTAGAGTGTGATCAACCGCACTTAAGGATATACGATCAAGGCTTATTTAAAGTGTAATCAACCGCATTTAAGGATATATGGAAAATAATTGCAAGTCAACATATGACTGCAAAGAATAAAGAGAGAAGAAGATAAAGTAAAGGAAGAAGAGGATCAGTAATGGAACCAAAAATAATAATGGAGGTGAATAAAAAGAAAGTTTTTTGTAAAATAAAAAATAAAAAAGAAGGGTATTTATCAAAATATTAAAAAAAGGATATTTATAGAAACATCGTTTACTTGGTTAGGGTTGGTATCTATAGCATTAATAAGTGCTTTGTTTTAATTCAAAAACGATTGATTGATAACCATTGTTTAACTAAATGGAAAATAAAGAAGAGAAAAATAAAATAGATAAAGCCAAATGAGTGCTAAAAGAGAATCTATGTATCTTGGGCAAGATAATATTTGAATTTAGAAAAAAAATAAGACGGGAAAAAGAACCATGAAAAAAAACAGTGTGCGTATAGCCTTAAAAAGTAATGTGTGTAAATAGCCTATTGTCTATTGATATTATGAAAAAAGAAACTAATTTAAAATTTTGACAGTGTCAATAAAATGTAAATCAAGGAACAATGTAAATAAAGAAAATGTTCAAAGGATAGTAATGGGAATATAATAAAATAAATAAAATAAATATTATTCTAGATAAAGAGAAAAAAATAAAATATAACTACGTAAGTAACTACGTAAGTATATTATTGTAGTTTGTGAATGTGAAGTGTGTTTCGATATCCTGAAGTCGGCCTCGAAAGCCTAAGGATATCGGACTAACTACGTGTGGCCAATACTATAGGATATTCTCCTATAGCTAGCTGTATAGTATAGGATTCCAAAACAAAGGATAACCAGTTTGGTTTAAACCCAGAGTTTCAGTCACCTGTGTAACTGCAGAAAGGCAGCTTGATTGTATTTATGGCTGTATATGTGTGTTATAATATGTTAAGTGTACTGTAAGTATATTTATTGTAAAGAGAATAACGTAAAAGTGTGATAAGTAATTGTAATAAATTATAATAATAAACTAAAATAATCTATATATTACAGGAATATCTAAAGATAGAAGAGCTCACCTGAATTGGAGACCCAGAAAGATGAAATGTGGAAATGAAGAGAAGTAGATGAAGTGATGATGGAGCTGTAGGGATATAATTTATAATAAATTTATTAAATACAAATGTTTAAAAAATAATTGGTATTTTCTTGAACCGTTGACGGAGTGACGGAGACGCTGGCAGATGGAGACGCTGGCAGATGGAGAGGCTGGCACACGGAGACGCTAGCACACAGAGATGCTAGCACGCAGCACTGCAATCCAGGGGGCAGGTAGCGTAGTAGACAGGCAGCAGGTAGCACTGGCACGCAGTACTGCAATCCAGAAGCAGTAGCAGTAAGAGGCGGGTACCAGTGTATTCTAGTAGAGTAATCCAGGGCGTAGATTCAGGGGGTGCCCCACGTTGGGCGCCAATGTGAAGGCTCGACCGTCCCGACGCTCTAGTCGAGTTCCACATATAAGGATGTTAGGGAGAGCACAAGACGACACACAGAACACAGCTAATAACTTTATTATAACTTTGCTTTACAACTTCAATAAATTAATGACAGAGACTTATGCTCCAAGATATGGTAGTAGACTCAAAGATGTTAGTAGACTGAAAGATGTTAACAGATTGAAAGGTGGTAGCAGACTGAAGAATGAGTGATGAGAGAGAGAGAAAGTAATCTAAAAATGGAATGGAATGGAATAAAATTTGAATTAAAAATGAAATTTGAATTAAAATAAATAATGAAAAATGGACAGGATGAGAGAAATGAGGTTGGATGAGATGCAGCATGCAGGTGGCATGCTGCAACGTTACATCCTTACAAATATTATAAATGCAAAAGTGAGTTTGTTTGTTTGTTTATTTGTCTGTTTGTTTGTTACGCTTTCACGCCGTAACTACTGAACCGATCATCATGAAATTTTGCATACAAGTTCTTTGGAATACGGAGAAGGACATAGGCTACCTTTTATCCCGGGAAAAAGTACTATTCCCGGGGGATCGACATTGACGCGGGCGGAGCCGCGGGCGAGAGCTAGTATCTTATAATTGGTTCATGCACACTAAATGATCAGTATCCATAGCTCTTCTCTAACTTTGTCCGTGAGTTAGCTCATCGGTGCAGCAGGTGGGATGCACTCCTATCGTAGCGCATTTGCATTAAAGTTAGTGCATAATATCGTCAGACGCCGCGTATGCCGAAAGTAATTCTAGTTTGTAGGTTTCATTGCGAACGCGGACGAACGGAATGGATACAGAGACAACAATTTATTTAAATAAAGGGATTAGTCGAGTACAAACATTCATACATGGAGATTGTGTAGTCTAAAAAAAAACCGGCCAAGTGCGAGTCGGACTCGCGCACTAAGGGTTCCGTAGACAGACAGACGGACAGCGGAGTGATAGGGTCCCGTTTTTACCCTTTGGGTACGGAACCCTAAAAAGAACAACTCTACAAGATATTTTTATTTCTGTAATGCACAAATTGGTCAACTTACCGAACTTTCCGAATTTTTACAAACCTTTTTGATATACTGAATATTGAAGATCAATTTTATGTGTGTTACGTAGATATATCTAACTAGAATGTGAGTGTAAATTGAAATGGTTATAATGGTGATGTCAATTTTTGATTCGACAATCTTTACGTGCGTTCTTATATGGACACGTGACCTGAGATAAAATTACGTAATGGGCTTATGATATATTTGACTTATAAATTATTGAAAACTACTTAACGGCTATGTGCACTTTTTAGGATAGGTAAAAAATTAACTCGCGTCAGGACACGTGACCAGAGATCGCCGACGCGGCGTAGGAGAGGAAGTAATATCCCCCTCTCTTTCTACTTTTTACGAGTTTTCACTACTGCCGGCACTCCCGGAATGCAAGTCGTTGTTTTTTTCATGTCTGGTTGTACTAGTGTAATAAAACTAAATATTTTCTATATTCACCCACCCAAACAGATCCTATTTCCCAATTTGTTCAATCTATACTAAGAAGCTTAATCGAAAAATAATAATTATAGTTTAAACACTAAAAAACACGCTTTTATCAAATTATTATATTGTTATCGGTCCTTGATAAGTCTATAAAACTTTAGTTAAATCTGAACGTTTAAAGTGCGTGAAAATCGAGTTCAAAGAAGTCGGTTACAAACAAACAAATTACAAACACGCAAACATACAGGTGAAGTTATAGATAAACATCCAAGAACCAGGTCAATCTGAAAAAGATCATTTTCCATCTTGACCTGGTCGGGGTTCAAACCCGGGAACTCTCGTGTCGTAGGCTGGCGTGTTAACCACTGCGCCACGGAGCTCGCCATGGCGATGTACCTATACTTGGATATTTCGTTTTTGATTCAAGTTGTGACACTCAAGCACAGTGGAATTAAAGAAAAAAATGGGTCATTAAGAGCTACCCTTACGGACGTTTTTATTTAAATCGCGGTGACAATCGTTTTATGGCTTTATTTATTGCAGGAAACTAAATTTAGGATAATAAGCTCGTTTTAAAAATAAACTTATACCACTTCTTTAATGTTTTTATCTCTTGTCGGATGTTCTGCCCACTTTGTTTTCATGAAAATGAATACACGTTCCGTTATTATGTCTAAAAATATATCACTTTATGGAATGTTTCAATTGTAATAACCTATTTGTAAAATAGGAAAGAAACGTTCAATAAATATCATCATCATATCAGCCGCAAGAAGGCAATTGCTGGAAATAGTCCTCCCCTAAGGATTTCCAATACGACCGGTTGGCAGCGGCGTACATCCAGCGTCTTCCTGCTACCTTAGTCAGGTCATCCGACCATCTGGTCGGTGGATGTCCGACGCTGCGCTTGCCGATATGTGGTCGCCATTCGAGAACCCTTCTGCCCCTCTACCCCATCGGCCATTGGTTCTGCGCGCTTTGTGACCCGCCCACTGCCACTTCAAAGAGTTAATCCGCTGAGTTATGTCGGTGACCTTTGTTCTTCTACGAATCTCCTCGTTTCGGACTCGTAAGTCATCACTAGGTAGGTAACACACATGATTATAGACTTTCGAGAAGACATGGCTTCCCGAATATTAAAAAATTAATGAATATATAAAAACATAATAATCGTAATAATCTAAGGGAATTGAACCTGGGCTGGCAGGTGGCAGAAAGCGGCCTTACCACTGACTCAACGGGGCATTTATGAATCTAACTAGCTTTCGCCCGCGGCTCCGCCCGCGTCAATGTCGATTCCCGGGATAAAATGTACCCTATGTCCTTCTCCGTATGTCAGATAACGTGTATGCAAAATTTCATGATGATCGGTTCAGTAGTTATAACGTGAAAGCGTAATAAACAAACGAACTCACTTTCGCATTTATAATATTAGTTAGGATGTCAATCCAACCATAGATGTAACGATGTTTGCTTTATGGGCCATGTTTACACCTGTTGCTTTACCTTGATATACCTCATCATCATCATCATCAGGTCCTTTTTAGTCTCCACTGCAGGCGCACGACCCTCTCTGTACTACTAGGGCCATACTTGGCCAGAGTAGCCAGAGGACATAGCCTACACTCTCCACGCTGGCCAGACGGGTTGGAGAGGTCTCTTAGATGTTTATAAGCTTTGTTTAGCTTGTATTTCCTAAGTCGCCTTCTACGACATCCACGGGAAGACTTGGAGTGGTCCTATTCTACTCTGCCGGATACCACACGGCTATTGATATACCTAAAAGGTTTTTATTATTTCGAAAATAATTGAATAGATTTGAATACGGTTTGAACTGTACCTTACTTCCCTCCCTATTTTCTTAAATAAAAGCTACACAATTTAAACCATTATTATTTGCTTGAATAAAAAGCAAGCCTGTTTTTGCGGTCTCATGAACGCAGAGGAATAATCAACCGTGCGAATATAACTGCTTAATGAATCCGAAATCCACGAAGACGAAGTCATAGCAAAATTTCCTTTTTTTTTAAATATATTAAAATAAATAAATAAATATAGTTATTGAAATTTAACATAACATAGATAGTTAAGTTAACATTTTTATTGTGTTGTAAGTTTGGACCATTAGCTCAGCAACCCACCATCGATCTAAGAGCAAACCTGTATCTCGAGTGGTGGGGAGCATCGCAGAGGTGCCATTCTTAACATTACCTATGTCAAAGAAAAACCATAAATTAACTAATAAAAATATGTTCAGTAATTCCCAAACTAGATATTTATGTAAAAAATGTCTCTAGGTATAGGAACAAAAATAATAAATATTTCAAGAAGCGTCAACAAGTTCAAATTTCTAAGCATCCTTTGTGGGTCCTGCCGCCACGCTCGTTTTCCAATTTGAAGTTTTATCATAATTTGCTTAAAGCGAAGCCTCTGTGGCATTAGCTAGCAATCTCAATCACATAACAAGGTAACCCCTAACGGGAACAACCCAATTTAGTTGTACAAGTTTATTTGGGTATCTGTCCGCTGGGCATTATAATAAATGGAAGGACAAATTCGCGACCTTTCTGTTATAGTGAAATTTTACTAAGTTACTCAAATAGAAATTTTAATTAATAGTAGAGATGGGCCGCAGACTGAGTGACTAGCAAACTAGTCGACTGAACGATGAGAAAAAGTTTAATCGGCCAAGACGATTATTGCTTTCAGCGATGTTCGAAATAAAGAGAAATATTTTTATAAGTGTTTTATTTTGCATTCACAATGCTTAAACTTAATTTATTAAGAGTAAAGAGAAATAGGCTTGATTTGGGTGGTATTATATAACGTACTTACTGTACCCGCGACTCCGTTTTGTATGGGGAGGCCACACACTTGTATGGGGAGGCCACGTCTTATAACTGTAGCAAAAAAATAAATAGCCTATTTTGTGTCCTCTACATCTAAATATTTATCTAACGAGTTTCATATTTTTTTTAATTCGTTGAAGAGTTATGGAGAACATACATACATAGGTACATACAGAAAAAACTTCAATTTTGTTTCAGAAATCATTTAAAGAGCTTAATCTCTGAAAACAAAGTAACTTACTCCATGACCAACCCTTACAGAATTATTATAAGTATTGATGATAATAATGTATAGTAGAAGTTGAAAATAAATGACAAATGGAGATAAAATAACTGTCTTACTTGTTCGAGCTGTAGAAGCATGCGTTCAGATTTGTTATCTTTTTTTTTAAAAAAATATTTTTATAGCTTATTTTGGGACTTTAACCGGAAGGCTATAGGATACATACTAATACTCGGTTATTATAGGTATTTGTCTACGGTTCTAGTATACAGTTTGTGTCAAGATTAATGGTTCCATATAGTAAAAATCTACATACTATTGGTTCTGTGTTACTAATATGAATAAAGTAATCATCATCATCAGGTCCTTTTTAGTCTCCACTACAGGAGTACGACCCTCTCTTTACTACTAGGGTCATACTTGGCCAGAGCAGCCAGAGGACTTGGCCTACACTCTTCACGCTGGCCAGACGGGTTGGAGAGGTCTCTTAGATGTTATAAGCTTTGTAAATGAAGTAATGACCCGACCCAATGCATTTTTCTAAATCATCGCCGACTAAAATAAGGTTGAACAGTCGTCTTTCCCGACTGGCCGGTACATCTCTAATTAATAGCAAAATAGACGCTCGTGTTACTTAATTAGGCTAATGTTGCGAGAGATGTAATATGATGAGGCTAATTTGTTAATTATTAAAACGCTATCAACTTTTTAAAGTGTTTCCTCGTAATTTATCTTTTGGCTTGTTAATTTTTCGCAGTGATTATAATTTTTTGCTTTTATCACTATGGTTAGATAAGTATTATCATATTTTCGTAATAAGGTTTAATTATTTTATTATCACTACAAACGGATTCTGTAATAATTATACAATTAAGAACTAAATATTAGCGAGAAACATTACCCACCTTCAATTGGGTAATCAAAAGGCGTTTTTAACGGTAATTCTCGCGTAGCCATTAAGGGATATATTTTGAATATATCATTATCATTAACATCAGGTCTTTTTAGTCTCCACTGCAGTAGCATGACCCTCTCTGTACTACCGGAGCTTTACTTGGCCTGAGCAGACAGAGGATTTGGCCTACACTCTCCTCGCTGGCCAGACAGGTTGGAAAGGTCTCATTGATGTTTATGAGCTTTGTTTAGCTTGTATTTCCTATGTCGCCTCTTACAACAGCCATGGGAAGCCTTGGAGTGGTTCTATTCTACTCTGCAGGAAACCACACGGCCATTTGAATATGTGCTTATGTATAATGCGTGACTTTACAACACGAGTGATTTTTAGCCCTGGACGCATAAAAAGGGGTGTTATAAGTTTGACTGCTACATAGCAGTCAAACTTATAACACCCCTTTTTATGCGTACACACAGACAGACACACACATGTGTGTGTCTGTCTGTGTGTATACATATCAGTGTACCGTGGTACATAAACGGGTGAACAGATTTGGATGCTATTTTTTTTTAGTTAAAAGCAGCTATTGTAGCTATGTCGCTTAGATATGTTTTATCAATATCGGTCCAGCTTTTTACAAGATAGAGGGGCCTTTATAAAACTTGTTCCGTTCAAAAAACACTTACGTTTTCGAGCAGTCGGCTGTTCAACAATAGTACTCCTGTACTCCCAGTAGCAGTGTGCGTGCGAACACATTTTCCTTTTACCAAAAATCGGTCAAGGGCGTGTTGGCCTGGCTTACCAAGGGTTCCGGCACCGTACAGAAAAGTTTTTTTAGTTCTGTCTATAAATGTACGGAGGATTTTTTCCATTCATTGAATTAGAAAAACTATGGCAGCAGCATTGTGCTCAAAAACTGAAACCACGCAAAGTAGATCAAAGCGTGCGGGGTAAGTTGACACCATAGCGTTCATTAGATATGTTGACACCGCCTTGTGACCTCGACGCGGCCAATCACAAACTAGCTTTGACTATGAGTGCGTAAGTTTTTCGTTGTGATTTGGCTTAAGTTTGTTTGCGTTAATGGGACTGATATTGAATCGTTAGTTGTATAAGAGTTATTTCTATATTTTCTTTGAATGTTTCATTACTTGTGCTACAAGTCCTTACTTCATAACATTCATGGTTCTAGATCGACGGTATGTTACCCACACCCATAGGATAATTCCATTGCGCTTCTGAAAGACTGTGGAAAATTTGCGATATAAACTTTAAAAAAATAATTTTGTTTGCAGTGATTTAGTTTTTCACATTTGCAACATGGACTTTTATGTATAATATCTTGTAATATTAATTTTAACTTAATAACTTGATACATCCACGCTTTCCTGAGAAAAAGGATCTTGACAGACGACAGACGGACAAATACGGACGGAATAGTGATCCTAATCCTTATAAGGGCTTCCTTGTACCTTTTTACATAAGAAACCCTAAAAAGAAAATGTTTTCTTATTTTATAACGTCCTACATTATATTGTCTCTCTCATCCAAGTGCGACTCTGTCATACTTAGAAAATTATTCAGCGGCGTAATTTGGTTACAGTGAATGGCAAGCCAGATGATCACAATCGGCAACCCTAATTTTCAATCTTGTACATTTACAAGCGTGGAACTCGACCCGCCGTCATTTAGCTTTTATTGTTATTTTTCCCGGAGAATGCAATATAAACGAGGCTGAAATGAGCATTCCCTTTAATCCGGCTTACGGCTCTATTACCGTCTGAAGAAAACAAGGGATCAGAATTAAAGAAAAGATTAGTAATTCCTCTTCCAGAGTAGTGTTGTACAAACTCGAGGCTCGAAATATTTATGACTCGACTCTAATCCTAACACTTAATTCATAAGTTAGATGCCAATTATTCCTAGGCTCTTTCCTGGCCTAACTGCCCCATTACGTGCGCAAATTAAAATCTTACTTGTAACTAATGATAAAGCGATCAGCGTGGTCAAAGACATTTAAATGAATCCTCTTCTACTTAATAGGAAGAATATAATCATTTATATAAAAAACCGAACTAAACCTAAACCAAAGTACTGAACCGATTGTGAAGAAATTGAAATGGGACCAACTATAAAAAGCAGCAGAAGCAGCGACAGAAGACAGATCACAAATGACAGAGTTCTGAGGTAAAGAGCATAAAAAAACTTACAACCGAATTGATAACCTCCTTATTTTATTGAAGTCGGTTAAAAATAGGGACTCTGCTGCCCAATGTTTCTCAAGATTCAGAGTTGATTTTACATTGGTGCTCGAGTCTACTTGAGAATGGCCGTCAGCGGAAAAGGAAATGAAGAATAAGAAGAAGTCTGCTTTATTTAAGTATACCGATGTCGAGTCAGTGCAAGTGAAATGAAATGATTCCTTACACAAGACGGTCAATGGGTTAAACAATATAACTTTTATTGTACCTATATTTTGTAAGTATCATAATTTGCTCCGATGACACACTCTGTTAAAGTCAGCGGTTCCCATACGGTTTTTCGGGCTTTTTGATAGCACGAGATAAAATGGAAACCCTAAACTAACAAACACTGATATATTGCTTTTTAAAGTGTCTGTCGTGGGACGACGGACGGACACACAAATATTAATGCCGTAATTTTAGTGAGATGTTTTTCTAAAAAATTCCATTTTCGTACACTTTGAGAATGTCTCAAATCATAGTTCAAAGAGTCATGCAAAATTACTCATATCTTCATACATACACATTATTCACGTCTTTATCCCTAAGCCATTACTTACATCGTCACTTACCATCAGGTGAGATGGAAGAGATATGCCTACTTCAGCATTTAGTAAAATAAAAAGCCTAAAGGATCACCTTTAGGCTTTTTATTTTACTAAATGCTGCATGCACATATATGCCAACTACGACGCTAAACATCATTTTAGCGTCGTAGTTGGCATATACTCGTATGTGGAAAATTAACTCACAATAATGACGTGTTGCTAGCTACGTCATCTTTTGCCATGATTCCTTAGATCATTTCGTATGGCAGGTTACTGCAAGAATCCTATAAATTTAATTTTAATATTTTTATATGTGTTTTATGGCTAACATCATATTAGTTGATTTTCAAATTCATTGTAAAATGTGTTGAATCAAATACCTCACTGGTAAAAGTCGGGTAGTTGTGTGGGTGACGTAAGCCTTGATACGTATAAGGGGAAATGGGATATGGGGGAGAATTTCGGCGCCGAGATTGAATTGTGCGGTAGCTCAGATGGCAGAGCATAGGTCGTACATAGACACCTAGGTCGCCGGTTCAAGTCCCGCCCGCATGAAATTTTTTCACCATATCTTATTTCTTAATTTATTAAGAGTATTTAATTTCAGCTCTCGAAGTTAAGTATGTTAAATTTCTAAGATGTTTGTCCTTCACGCCAAAATTAGTCGAGTTTATGAATACTTACTGACTCGATTTTTTACAACACTAGTCTAAAGACGCCGAAGTGAAGTGGCGCAAACAATAAATCTTGCCGTTTCTTCCTCGTAGCCACTGCAAAAACAGCCACGCGTAATTAATTACCTACTTGGTTCGGGTCAGCTTTGGAATCCAATCCCTGCTTTTGACTTTTTTTGGATTACGGTAAACTGTAGATGGATAATTGATTTGCTGACGGGGAGAGAGTCCTGTTCTATTGAATAAAGTGTTTCTAAAAAGTTGCGAACGAAGCTACTTACGAGTATTTGTGCAGTTTGCAATCAGCTTTAAACTGGTAACTTAGTAAACGTAGCAACTCGCTTTTATCAGTAAACAAAATTAGTCTCTTTTGCGTGAGTGAAATACAATAAAGTTAAAGTCAATGTCAAAGAATTTTATTCAAAATTGTATCTCTCTCTAATAAACGCGGGGTACACAGAGTCTAGGTCTAAAAGACCCGAAGGCCACGTTTAGCATGTTGGTGAGCATTAAGTGAAAAACGGAATCATAATAGTGATGGGTTGCTAGCCGCATCGCCTATTAACATAATTCCATGGAATTTTGCCCGTTCCATCGTTCGGTTTTTACGATCTGCGCGGAAAGAGAAGCAGCTGGTACATTTTAGGTTTTTTCTTTTCTCCCAGACCAGCATGGAATAGTATCATCTCCTTATCATCCCTAAGAGTATCGAGATACTTGGCCTCGATATTACGAAGGAGATCCAATTCTGGGGTCGGTCTAATTTCGCGTTCGGAGTCACTGAAAATGTTACAGAAAGCTTAAGGTGAAGCCACTATAACAGAATATCTCACAAATCTATCCGTACCATTTTAAATAATCAACATGTTGCTGCTCGGCTAGTCTCAAAAGACCTGAACTTTCTCTAAAAACTCAAACGCATAAGAGTCGCTGAGGACATGCTAGAATGAGTCAATTCCGACCCAACATTTATGAAACTCATTTTAACTGGTGACGAGACGGAGTGGGTTTACGGGTTTGACATTCAAACAAGTCAACAAGGTTTAGAGTGGTGCCTTCCAATTGCATCGAAACCGAAAAAACACGTCAAAATCGATCAAAAGTCAAAGAAAACAGTTATGTTTTCTTTGAAAGTCAAAGAAAACAGTTATGTTTTCTTTGACTGTCGTGGTATTGTGCATCCAGATTTCTTACCGGAAGGTCAAACTATAAATAAATAATATTATTTGAGCATTATATGGCATTTAAGAGAACAAATTCGACGAAAAAGGCCAGATTTATGTAAAGAAAAGTCTTGGATTTTGCACCACGATAATGCGCCTACATACAACGCCATCATTATGAATGAATTTCTGACCAAAAACTCCACAAATATCATAGAGCAACCACCTTATTCACTAGATATGGCTCCATGTGACGTTTTTCTTTTCCCTGAACTCAAAAATCACCACTTCGTGGCACTCGTTTCCTTTCGGTAGAAGACAGGAGTAAGAACTGTACTCAACTCCGGAAAAAGCGTTTAAAAATGTTTTGATGATTGGATTATTCGTTGGCGTAAGTGTATCGCTTCTAAAGGAACGTACTTAGGTGATAAAATAAATTTGGATGAATAATTTACATTTTGTGTCATCATCATCATCATCATCATCAGGTCTTTTTAGTCTCCACTGCAGGAGCATGACCCTCTCTGTACTACCGGAGTCATACTTGGCCAGAGAACACAGATTGGCCTAAACTCTCCTCGCTGGCTAGACGGGTTGGAGAGGTCTCATTGATGTTTATGAGCTTTGTTTAGCTTCTATTTCTTAAGTCCTCCTTGGGCCTGGCTAACATTTTGTGTATTATTGATCTTTTCCCCGTTCTTTCTGAACAGAGTAGTATATCCAAATTTATCATAACATGCAAATTTTGACTATGTAAGTATAGATATTAAAAATGCGATGCAAAGACAATCTGGCCAAGTGGGGAATGATAGATACTTCACAAAACGTTTGCGAGTGTGGACACTCTCCCCAAACTATGGCGCACCTCTTCTCTTGTCTAAGGTGCCCGAACACCTGTACTCTGGGTGATCTCCTTACAGCATCTAAGGAAGGAATAGAAGTGGCCCATTATTGGGCTGCAAAAATATAGGAACTAAAGTACCATCAACACGAAAAGAAGAAAAAGAAGATTAAAAAAATGTTAGGACGATACTACAATTGGTATGTTGCTACATTCGCAGACTCGACGCAGTCCGTGCACATGATTATAAATGCAAAACTAATTTACGGACTATCCTACATTCTTGGTATCTCTCTAAAAGCACTTGTACCAAAAGGATTTTTAACTAAAAAAGAAGGTTAATACGCTTGGTTGTTTTTTAATGCCTGTTATCTCATAACTACGTCTTATAGGAACAGATATGAAAAAAAAAATCTTTGAAAGACTTTTCAGTTGGTTCATTTAAGTTTCATCAAAATCGATTCAGTTGGTTGGTTGAATTCGTTTCTTTTGAAATATTATTTTCATTAAGTTTACTTAAGTAAGTTAATTTCGCTTATAGTAATAAGTAAAATTGCAAACTTACTCCAACATGACCGAGACTTGTACTACCGCCAGAATAGTTATATACATACATACATATTATTATCATTTATCCCTCACAGGGAAGACAGAGCTTAAGGTACCAACACACTAAGTATAGTGTGTTGGTGATCGTAAATATTTTACATATAAATGTATTACATTATTTTAAAACAGCAGTTTGCTTAATAGAAAGCATCAAAAGTATAAAACATAATTAACAAATTTTATTTCTACTCCCAACCTGATCTGGTCTTCCTCCTGGCCGAATACATACTCGACTATTCTTCAATCTAACATACTAAGATATGACGCTACAGGCACACATACACAGGCAGAATATGGAATCTTGTATATCCACTTTTAGATCAGCGGTTACAAATATAAAATTCTTCAGAAATATTAAGTACTACATACCTAATCTTCTGTATTCATAGAAAATTTTACTTACACCGTTAAAATTCCGCTTAAAATGCTAAAATTACTTATAATAGAAACAATGTTCAAGAAATTCCCCGCTCAAAAGGTTTAACTTAGTTAAGTGTCCCAATTTTGAGCGAACTAAAAGTTTAGCTAGATTCTACATTTTGCTGGAACATAATATTTACATTAACTATAAAAGGTGGAGCCCTCGCCCCATACATCAAACCTAAACCAATTGACGTGTTGAAGGAAGACTATGGAGGAAATAAAGAACATATAAGAAACTATGACGAGGTTATATTGATGTGAAATTTTGCGTCAACAAGTTTATTAGAACTACTTAATATACTAAAATTATCAATTAGATATCTTCCATGCTGGTTTAGGAGAAAATAAAAAACCGGCCAAGTGCGAGTCGGACTGTCGCACGAAGGGTTCCGTCCGTACCGTTATCTACCTATATATAAAAACGTCAAAAATATCAAATCTGTTTTAAGGCAGTTTAATATTCATTTTATTTTTATTTATTTTAAAAGTATTCTATTTTTGTATTGTAATTTAATATTCTGTAAATATCTCAAGCGTCTGTTGCCGTTACCAATATCGAGCAACAACAAGCAAAAAAATCACGTTTGTTATATAGGAGCACCCGAGCCCCCGTAATTATTTATTTTATTCTATTTTTTAATACTTGTTTTTATAGCAGCAACAACAATACATCATCTGTAAAAATTTCAACTGCCTAACTATCACGGTTCATGAAATACAGCCTGTTGACAGACGGAGAGACAGACAGACAGCGGAGCGATATAAATAGGGTCCCGTTTTTACCCTTTGAGTACTAAACCCTAAAAAACGTAGATTGTGCAAGCTGTTTCACTTCCCGCGCAGATCGTAAAATTAGTTTTCCTTATTTAGCTAAGTTTGTTTTGCTGAGGCCTTGAATCCAATAATATTGTCAGGTAGGTCACAATATCAGTGACGAAGACGCACAATATCACAGTCTCAATACTACCATTTATCACACAAAGGTAATCTTATAGATCGATTTAGGCGCTTTGTGGTATAGACACTCTGACGTAGATCTTAGAATAGGAATCCCATTACCAATTCAGAGACGTTTAGACTCGCCTATCGGTTCGTAACTGCGGGGCGAGCTTCGACGACGTGAATTGGGATCTTTAGAAATTTGACTTAGGTATTTTGATTTGACATATCTTTTGAATATCAGAGATTACCTACGATTTTAGTGTATAACCGATTGGCGAATTAATATTTGTTGAATACGCTCAGTGCGTCATATTGAATAAATTGTATCTTTATTTTATTATTTCAGCTGCAAGAAGTCTACTAGCTGGACATAGGCCATCTGGCCGGTTTGGCAGGCTCGGCATCTTGCGGCGGTTCGCTAGCTAACAATAGGTGCGATCGCTTGCGAGATCTTTAAAGGAGCTTACAAAGAGATGAGATAGATGTATTTCCGATCAATACATTATAAACGGCGTAGAATCAATTGCATTTAAGGCTACGATGTAAATAATAATTTAAAATGGCAAGCAATTATTAACTTTAAACATATACTATTGACAAAGAATTGCACTTTAGGATTGACTGCATACCGTGTTTGTGTAACCAACCATCCAACCTGATGATCATTATCCTCATATCGCATTTATAATTACTTAAGATATCTAGAGTGTCAATCGTATATGAGTGTATCTGAACTCTTTTTAAATTGTGATGCAAAGATGTAAGAGACGCTTCTATGATCTCTTTTTGTTCACAAGCCTGACTGCAGAAACTTTCTGAAGCTTTTTATTGGGCATATTCCACATTTGTTTGCCACAAAAAAGTCTTGCCGAAATGATATGTTTCCATCTATATGGATTTATTCCAATCCTGAAATCACAAATTACCTCAAGCTCTATATTTGCACCGAAGGTAGTCACTTGAAATTCAAACAAGCCATGGGGTGTACTTATGTATGGATACATGTATTGTACATGTACCCATACATTTGACCTATGGATTAGCTCCGTGGCGCAGCGGTCAATACGCCAGCCTGCGACACGGAGTGACCGGGTTCGATCCCCGGCCAGGTCAAGATGGAAAATTATCTTTTTCAGATTGGCCTGGGTCTTGGATGTGTATCTATATATGTATTTGTTATAAAATATAGTATCGTTGAGTTAGTATCCCATAACACAAGCCTCGAACTTACTTTGGGGCTAACTCAATCTGTGTGATTTGTCCGTATATATTTATATTTATATATTGATAAGTACACCCAGGGGCAGATAAAGCTAAGAATAGACTTTAAAATGTAGGATTTAATAACCCCCGACTGTACGAACATGGCCATACCCAATACATACAGAGTTTCTTTATTAAAAAATACTCGCTTTTTACTTTAAAGGTTATATAAATTGTTTGTATCTACATAACTACATGAATTCTCATTAATGTAGTAAACATTTAAACACGTGAGTATTAAACAAACAATATATAAATCAGTTATAGATCCTCAATTTTAAGTATATGTCGTCAGAGGTTAGTATTTCAATCGCCTACTTTATGTAATAGTTGGAAACTTTTCAGACTAAGAGTAGTACAAGTATTTACTTGGAGAATGAGTGTGTCTAAAATTCATAAGTTTGCAGAAATTAAAGACTCTCAAAACCTTTCAACTATCAGAACTTATTAAAACTTTCTCCTAAAATGTGAATGTGGTAATTTTTGGCGTAAGCTTGTTTTAATTTCCCTAAGGCATTTAATATCCTAAATGAAACGGGAGGCTTCGTTCCATCTGTGCGTGATTTTTATACTGGTAAGCCCTTGAATGAAGTTGATTTTGCGATGATTCTTGTTTTGGAATGGCGACCCAACGTATGCGTAACCCCAGCGGAATGTTGGCCTTAGAGAAATTCTTTCTTCTTTCTTTCACGGCCCGTGTTCACCCATTGTTAGGTATAGGCCTCTTCATGGCTTTTCCACTTGACCTGGTCTTTTGCTGTTCGCATCCAGGTCTTTCCCAATATTTTTGTGATATCGTCTGCCCAGCGCATTGGTGGTTTTCCGACTTTTCTCCGTCCTGGTCTAGGTCTCCATTCCGCAGTCCTACGCGCCCAGCGGCCATCTTCTCTCCTGCTCAAGTGCCCAGACCATCTCTACTTAAGCCTGGTCACTACTAGTGCGATGTTCTTTGCTCCAGTTAGTTAGAGAAATTAGAGCACAAAAGATAATTAGGTCATAGTTAATCTGTAAATTGTGAAAATATAGCGGCATTTGTCCAAGCCGTATTTTCGAAGTTATTCGACAAAAACTGATTCCGCTGCGGTAACGTTACCCCTGCGGCATGTTTTTTCATATGAACTAATTATCTGTTGTACTCTAATTTCTCCGCAACATTCCGTTACGCATACGACCAAACAGTTATCGGTTTTACAATTCAAAGGCTACTATGGGATGCTTAGATCATATGAAAAGGAGATATTATAGTAAGTAATTAAAGCAATAATAATTTTTCATATAAAAAACTGACTTCAGTCAAACTACTGAACCGATTTTGATGAAATTTAAATGGGACCAAATTTGAAGCAAATTTTTAAATTAAAAAAAAATATTTCAAACCGGTTTATAAATGACGGAGTTATCAGTAACAAACATAAAAAAAATAGAACCGAAGTGATAACCTCCTCCTTTTTATGAAATCGTCTCATTCAAGAAGCAACCCACGAAGTATCAGCTTTCTATAACATACTGAAATACAAAATACTATTCTTTACAACTCTTATGAGCTGTCTTATATAATCAGTAAGTAAGCTGACAGTCTGCTTTGAGATACTACGTTAGACTACCATCTACCTATATAAACAAATATATTAGAAAAGACATTAAAAACAGAGAGCATTTGATAAGAAAATGGTTGCGCTTTAGTTGTCCGTTTTTATCAGAGGCTGCTGGATAATCTTTTTTCTATAAAACCTTTTAATATCGATTTCAAAAGCAATTTTCACTAACAAACCAGAAAACAGGCTGAAACTATTGAGAAATTGCAATTGTAAATGGAAAGTACTTAAAATATAAAAGCAACTAACCAAACCACTAAAAGATGATGAAATTGTATTTATGGTCTATTTTTCACCTAACGGTGGGCGTTAGGTGCCGTACTTATGGTCTATTTTCACCTAACGCCCACCTTTAGGTGAAAATAGTCCATAAGTACGGTAGGTGAAAAATAAACATGCTAAACGTGGCTTTTAGGTCTTAAAAACCTGGTCTCTATTTTCCCCGCAAGGGAAAAAGACGCGATACTATGTATGTCAGTTTTTATGTTCAATATGTCTATCTTTCTGTGATCAAAGATAGTCATCTATGGCCCGCGCAGATCCCGGAGAGGTTCGAATGAGCTAATGGCGCGTTAATAATGCCCGCCAGTCTTCTGCTAAGGCAATTCTCCACTAGCAAGGCGAGAGGCGAATATTTGTGGCAAGACCACGAGATATGTCTCAGTACAAAAAATTGCTGTCAGCTCAGATGACATGCGTCTGGGCTCAGAGTCCGTTATGTCTTTTGATAAGAACCATCAATATATTTTGCTTAATAAGTTTAAGGTGCAAATGTAAAACCTTGCCCTGCGACCACTTCCTTAACATCCCCAAAGTAAATTAACATTTTGATCCATTTCTAAAATCCAATTAATCAGTCAAGTAGGCGACCAATACAGAGTAGGCAACCAATACAATAAGAAAAGAGTTTCTTTCGGCGTCTTCTTCTCTGCAAAGGTCGGTTCCGAAACGCTAGTAGTTAGTAGCTTTTGAACAATAACTAATAATTAGAATATAATATAATAAGTATTATATAAAATGTAAATTGACGTGCCAGAAAAGGCCTATTTTCTGAATAAATCTTTGAGTCGTTTTACTTAGATCCCTGATTGGATCCCCCAGGGAATTCAACGGAAATTACTGATATTTTGTAATCCCCAAAATTGGGGGATTTAACAGGACTGCGGTAAAAATATGGTACTGCTTTTTGGTTCTGTGGGGATATAATTCTGCAAAACTCTTATCCTTCGCTTGAAAACACTGAAAGTTATCTTAGATATATAATATATTAGTTTAAGTAGTATTTGAGCAGCCTGATAATCCAGTGGGTCTAAGCATTTTTAGCACTTAAATGTATAAAAACTTTCTTGTCGTAATGTCGTAAATATGTCATTATCCAAGTATGTAATAAATAATTTGTCAATGGATTTTTGGCCTTATTTCACCACGCCTCGCTGGTGAAAAAGCACTTTTAGCGTGCGGCATCCACAAATAACGATGGGGCAAACTGCTGACAATCGTGTACAATGCAGAGATGCTTATATTAAGATGTATTTATTTAAACTACGATTCTATTTGAACACTTGATTAGCAAAGTACCTGCACACGTTTAACATACAAATTGATTTTTTAATAATAGCAAAAAGACAACTCCGCCTTTAATAGTAACAAGCAGGTGACCGATTGTAAAGACATTTCCATCCTGTGCTGGGCGAAAAGAAAAAAAAATGTAGCATGTATAAGTTGCTTCTCTTTCAGGGAATCTGAGGAATCCATTTTCCACCTACACGCCCACCAATATATTCCGTGCTTCGGAAGGCACGTTAAGTCGTTGGTCCCGACTTTTGTCATCTTTGATGGCAGTCGTTAAGCTATATCAGATGCCTTTAGGCAGCTTGAAAAATCTGTTTTTCGTGTGTGTAAGTGACTAACACTGATGTTAGTCACTTACACACACGAAAAACAAACTAACCCCACCAATTTGCTAAACGTTCATTTCGCATATTGGTGAGGCTCTATCTACCCCGCAAGGGAATAAGACCGTAGTATCAAAAATCTTTGCCCAACTATAATGCCGTCTTGAAAGCGGAGAGCAGAGTTTTTGATCTTCAATTTTACTCTCAATTATCGCTTACATGTCATATCTTAACCCTTTCGTACTCCTTCAATGAGCACCATAAATAAACTCTGAACCACAAGAGTCCACAGTTCATCTCGACGGACGGTGGCCTAGTGGTCATGCCAGGTTGCCACACCGGTGGCCCCGGGTCCGGTCAGGTCAAGTGGGAAAATGTTTTTTTTTTAAATATTGACCTGGTGTCTTAAATGTTTATCGATATATGTTTTTGTTATAAAAGATAATATCGTTGAGTTAATGTCCCATAACACAACTCTCAAAGTTACTTTGAGGTTAGCTCAATCTGTCCGTATATATAATATTTGTTTTGTTACCTAGGTAAAATATACCTCTAACTGCAGAGGCTTGTACTGTACTCCAATCATCATTGACATCATCATTTCGTGTAGGTGACACGGTCAATCGACCATGCACACCCTGGTGTCAGATTTCTTCGGAACCGCCTCTCGGCCTCTTTTTCTTTTACCGTTCCCTTAACGACTACCAGATAGCAGCCGGGTCCAACGGCTTAACGTGCCTTCCGAAGTACGGTCTTTATTATCAGACAATCAGGTGATTCAAGCCTACAATGTCCTAACCAAACTGGAAACAACTAAACAAAGTATGCTTTCCGTGGGAATCGAACCCACGACCCCCGGGTCTATAGGCAAACGCCTTAACCACTGGACCACGGAGGTAGGTAGTCATCATTGACATGTAAGTTAGTGATAATTGACTTGTAAGTCCGGACTCAAGTTGGCCGAGGCAAAGAGAGCATGAAGCATGAATAGGTGTGATATTTCTTGTCCGTGTGGTACTAAGTACACCTCAGACCATGGCCACTTGTTGTCTTGCCCTGCGTGTCCTACCACCTGCACACGCGAGGACCTATACAATGCCACTGATAACGCTGTATCAGTGGTAGAATTCTGGTCAACGCAAATATAATTTACCCGAGTCAACATGAGAAGAAGAAGAAGACATGTAAGTACATACATACATAGTATCACGTCTTATTCCCTCGCGGGGTAGACAGTGTCTAGGTCTATAATAAATAAATAAATAAATAAAATAATAAATAATAATGGAATCGACTTTTACGATCTGCGTGGAAAGAGAAGCAGCTGGTACATTCTACGTTTTTTCTTTTCTTTCATACCAGCATGATAAGAGACATGTACTCGTAAGTAAATTCATAATGTCAAGATTCGATCCTCCGTTTTGTATAACAAAGTCATATTTCACCATCTCAGTTTTCCAAAGGTTCTAAATGGTTACAACAAATTACAGGCCATCTCCGTCATAATAATAGGCGATCGATTTGTAATAATTCAGGAAATTTCCAAGTATTCTTTATGCTGGTAATTAATTACATAATGGTATCCATGCTTAAGTTAATGGTACAGGAAGAAGAAATCCCGGAAGATAAATGGCACCGTTTTATTTGATGTACGAAGAGACTGTTTGATAATTTCGAGAGCTCCCAGTTTGGAAATTCTGTCTTTGTATGCTCTTTTCTGACCTGCCGCTAAGGACGTTTGCACACGAACAGGCGACCGGTATTTTTATTTATTTTGAAATTTATTCAATCAAGATATTTGGACACGTATTTTTTTACGTCACAGCTTGCTAAAAAGTGTACCTAACTTTGACGTCTGGTGACGTCATACGAAATTTTATCGGGCTATATCTTTTTCAATATATCATTATAAAGAAAAAAAAATGAAATATTTAAAAACTCGGGAATAGTACTTTTTCCCGAGATAAAAGGTAGCCTATGTACTTCTCCGTACTCCAGAGAACGTGTGCAACATTTTATGATGATCCATTCAGTAGTTACGGCGTGAAAGCGTAACAAACAAATAAAATCACTTTCGCATTTTTTTTTTTTTTTTTTTTATGTATATCCGACGGCAAACGAGCAGACGAGCCACCTGATGGAAAGTGGTCACTGTCGCCCATGGACATCTGCAACACCAGAGGAGCTGCTGATGCGTTGCCGACTCTTAAGATACCTGTAAACACGCCTTTTGAAGGACCTCAAGTCATAGCACACAGGGAAAACCTCGGGAGGGAGTCCATTCCACAATCTTGCTGTACGAGGAAAAAAACCACGTGACGCTCTGACATTTTTGGAGACCCAAGTGTAAAGGATGTGGGGATGGACTTTACTCCTGTGGCGAGCGGTGCGGTGGTAGAAAGGTGACGGAGGCACCAATTTAAAAAGTTCTTCAGAACACTCCCCATAGTATAGACGGTAAAATACACACAGAGAGCCAACGTCTCTCCGTAGACCGAGGGTGTCTAAATCGTCTGTGAGTGTGGGATCGTCGATAATACGAATTGCCCGGCGTTGGATGGAATCAAGAGGAAGGAGTTGGTATTGAGGTGCACCAGACCAGATATGAGAGCAGTACTCCATGTGGGGCCGGACTTGAGCTTTATATAATAAAAGTCTATGACCCGGAGTGAAGTACTGCCTCGCTCTATTGAGCACCCCAAGTTTTTTAGAAGCCATTTTGGCTTTACCTTCCAGATGACTCCGGAATTGGACCTCCTTCGTAATATCGACGCCAAGGATCCCAATACTCTTAGAAATGGTAAGAGAGGTGTCCCGAAACTTCGGTGCTATGTTAAATGGGGTCTTCTTAGCGGAAAACACGCAGACTTGTGTCTTAGTAGGGTTGAATTGAACTAGGTTTAGTTTACCCCATTCAGAGACCTGCTCCAGAGAGGTCTCAATGTCAGACACAAGTCTCTTTCTGTTCTCCTCCACCTGTGTTTGAGGGATATTTGCACGACCTGCATAATATGCATCACCCGTACTGTCGTCTGCATAGCAATGGATGCTACTAGTGTTAAGCATGTCGTTGATGTGCAGAAGAAACAGCGTAGGTGATAAAACAGATCCTTGGGGGACGCCAGCATTGATGGGCATGATATCGGAGCATAATCCGTCTACAACGACCTGAATGCTTCGCCCAGATAAGAAACTAGCGACCCACAAGCATAGTCCCTCAGGAAGCCCGAAAGATGGTAACTTCGCGAGAAGAGCCTTATGCCAGACCCGGTCAAAAGCCTTTGTGACATCTAGACTAAATGCCAGTGCTTCTCCCTTGCTCTCGATGGCGGCTGCCCATTGGTGCGTTAAGTACACAAGAAGATCACCAGCACTACGCCCGTGGCGGAACCCGTATTGACGGTCACTAATTAGCTGATGATCTTCAAGGTAACCAAGGAGCTGGATGTTTATCACACGCTCCATCACCTTAGAGAGCAGGGAGGTTATCGCAATAGGCCGATAGTTAGACGGGTCTGTGCGGTCACCCTTTTTAGGAATAGGGTGAACGTAGGCTACTTTCCACGAAGACGGGACTTTTCTTGAGGTGTAAGACAGCGAGAATAGGCGTGCTAACACCGGAGCCAACTCAGGGGCGCATGTTTTGAGCACAATTGCTAGAATGCCATCAGGACCGCTGGACTTCCTGACGTCGAGGGAAAACAGAGCACGTCGCACTGCACTTTGAGTGAACCGAATTTCCCGCATTGAGTGCTCGCATCGCGGTAAAAAGGGCGGCGATGCTCCTCCGTCGTCAAGGGTAGAATTTGACGCGAAGAGAGTAGCCAAGAGATCGGCCTTCTCTTTTGCGGAGTGAGCCAGCGAGTCCTGACGATTGTGCAGAGATGGAAGTGAAGGGCGACAGAAATTCCCCTGCGCTGCCTTAGCAAGAGACCAGAATGCTCTACTCCCGGAGGGATAGCCAACCAGTCTCCTACCAATGCGCGCAGTGTGCGCAAACTTTGCTGCAGTGATCTGCTTCTTGTACGCTCTTGAAGCTGCGTTGAACCGCTTCTTCAAATCAGAAGTATTACGATCCTTGACATTTCGCGCAGCAACCCAGGCTTCGTAGGCTTCGCGCTTGAGGTGGGCGGCATTTATAATATTAGTAAGGATAGGATTGAAATACTTACATTTATGGCGCAAAAGAAAACGCAGGCACGTGTGGTACGTCTTTCCACAAAAGGCGGAAGATTTTACTGCTGGCCGCCTGCCTGACCACAACCCTCCATTAATAGGAAGATTATTATAGCTAAACGTTTGGGTGCATATTATCCGTTTAAATTTGAATTTTGAATTTCGATTACTTTTTGAAATTCGATTTTATAGCATGCAGTGAGGTTGGTTTTGCAATGATGTAGGTTTATAACACAAAAATATTAATAAAAATATTAAATTACTGTGGACACATAAAATTGTTTATTTTTGTATGTGATTATGTATCTAGTTAATCTTATATATTTGATCTAAGTCGGCAGCGCTCTTTTATCAACTCTGATGTTGCAGACATCCAGAGACGTTGCTACTTATATACCCTCAGGTTTTTCGTATGCTCATCTGCCCACACAAGTATAAAAATTGATTTTTAGATTAAATAACAAGATTATATAGGACAAGAATCTTAATAAAATTTGTAGATGTGTACGCGCCTAACGCCACAGGTTTGCTTTGGGGCAATAATTTTCTTCACTTACGTCGCGAGGTTCGCCCAACCGAAAAGAGAAAGATAAAAAAGGTGGTCTCAGCTCTTTTGTCGCTCTGTGAGTGGAAGTGCGATTTGTAAAAGATACGCAGAGCGTGTAGACAGCCGAAGGGTTAAGTACGTTTTCTGTAAGTTAAAATGATATTGGAGATATGGGTTCTGTTGACTTACGTTGCCTTTTTTGCTAGTTTTGATCGTTAAGATGCTACATGTTATTTCACCGTTTATGCCAATGTTGACACAATAGCGGACTCCTGGGTCAGGAGCATGCCAGTGGAAGAGGTAACTGGGAAAACGCTTACATATTGATTGATGAGATTTCAAAGTCAAGGTTTCTTTCGTGATACAACATATAAAATCACAATTAATCAAAATTCAACTTAGAAAGAAAGAATAATTAAAGTTAAGATTATATCGCTGCTAGATTAATTGCTGCAAGTTTAGAGACATTTATGAAAGAATTTACTGAAATTATAAATGAATTTTGAATGAAATATTTTGATAAATAACTTGGTGCATGCCCCAGCAGGATCTGTTTAGCTGACTCAGCCCTTTCAATGTCATCGAGGGCAACGACACTTTCATCACAAAGAAAAAAACAGTACGTACAACTTATTGTTGTTAAGTTTGGGAGGACACTGCAAAGTACAATAGCCGATTGAAGTAGTAGAATTTTCCGCGTCTTTGCTCGCGCTACTGTCGTTCCCTCGGGAACAGTTCTATTTTCCGAGATGAAAGGTAGGAATGCCCTTTTTCGCCCTCCTAACTACGTGTATGCAAAATTTCATGCAGAGGTAACAAACAAACAAACAAACATCAATTTCACTAGATAGAACTAACCTAACCTATATCAGGTGTACTGCACTTTCAACACGGAGCAGATAAAAAGAGGAGTTGCCCTTGCCCTAAGGAATATTTTCTATGAAACAGTGCGTGGCACTTACAGGGGGTGAGGGGAGTATTATCTGTCTCACTCTACTTGCTCTGTGTCTCATTCCCTCCATTATATCCATCTAGCGGCGAATAGCCCAACTACTTAATAAGTTCGATGTTGATCTTTTTTTTTCAGTTTAACTATCCGTCACTAGATGTCCCTAACACCTACTGACATCTAGTGTCGGATGGCTGAGTAATTAGGGTTGCCAACCAGACTGTTAAAAACAGTATAATACTATTTTTGCTAGTTAATGCTTTTTACTGTTCTATTATAAGAGAGTTTGCAAAACACTGTTTTCACGACCGCTGGTAAAACTACGGTTAGAAACACATAGATGATTATAACAAAAATTTAAAATTTTGCACAAATTAATATTTCTTCAAAAATAATTTTAATAACATAATATTGTAGTATACAATATAGTTCTGTACCTGTTCAAAGCAATCGTTTATTTAGAGACTACACCTTCACAGCCACAAAAACAAAGAATATGTTTTATGTAAATTATTTCCTTTCTGTTTTTTGTCAAAGATAATTAATCAAATTCCATAATAAAACAATAGTGTCAGTGATCAAAATCCACGCAGCATACGAGTTGACGCACGGGCCACCCAAAACTTAGCCATACTAGAGGTGACTTGAGCCTGCCTTCGACGCCGCCACCAGTTTGTATGTTTTTTGACATGCTTGACCCGCATATCAAAAAAATATACAAACTGGTGGATTGATCTTTTGTTGATCGTTAGTTCGTCGTTAGAACACATATAATTTACAGTTTTATTATACATTTAAATGCAATAAGTTCACTGAAAGTAGTTTTCTTTGATGAAAAATGCTCTCGGGGTGCTCAGAAACATCATTATTATCTTCATGTAACTTTTTATAAAATTTCAATATCCAATCGTAGTTTTACCAGCGGTTGAGAAAACAGTATTTTGTATACTGCCTTTTGATAAAACAGTAAAAAGTATTTACTAGCGAAAACTAGGTGGTTGGCAACCCTAGACATTTTGCCATGTTTATGGCTATAATTCAACGTTGACCACAGGTGGCGCATTGCTGAAAAGATAATTATGAAACTACATAAACATAATCTTTTTGTCAAGGTAAAAGCGTGTGGTATCCGGCAGAGTAGAATAGGACCACTCCAAGTCTTCCCGTGGATGTCGTAGAAGGCGACTTAGGAAATACAAGCTAAACAAAGCTTATAAACATCTAAGACACCTCTCCAACCCGTCTGGCCAGCGTGGAGAGTGTAGGCCAAGTCCTCTGGCTGCTCTGGCCAAGTATGGCCCTAGTAGTACAGAGAGGGTCGTGCTCCTGTAGTGGAGACTAAAAAGGACCTGATGATGATGATAAAAAGACTTTAGGTATAAATTTAGAACAAATTTCAGTACTTATGGTTATTACGATAATTAGCTTTGATATATTTTTATAGTTCTTACGTCCCATTACGCAAAGTGGTGCCATCTAACGATGAGTAGCACGGAACGTCGCCAAAAGATTTTTCTAGAATAATTTAAGTAAATTACGAATAAATATACTTACAAATGAAATGTGATTCCTTCCATAGCATCTGAACGTTTATCGGAGTAGTTTTTACATGATATAATACAACACTTCATGATTTTCTTCGTAAAAAACAAGAAAAGACCGAAAATCTAACTGTGTGCACAGAACGAACCACGTACGGTACGAACGAACATTGACAGCTCCAACAGCAGACTAATAGGCCACGCCTACTCTCGATGTTAACGTTATGACGTCAGGACCTAGTTGGAATCACAGTGCACAGTAGCTTACGCCGTCTCCACTTTTTTTCTGCTCCGTGACTTTCACACACGAAAAGAAGAAAAAGAATACATTATTTCACGTTACCAAGTTATGGTAGTATTACGTTTGTCATTTTACGACGTTTTATACTAACTTGCGTTGCAACTGTACGCAGAAGGCGATACGTGCTACAATTAACAGATATATTTACTACAAATAACAACTGAGGCATTTTCGATTATTACATTTATTCACATAACATTTTTAACTTTTAAATAAATTTGTAATATTTATTTTTACGGTTTAATTAAACCTTTTGTAATTAGTTTAGCTAATTTAGTATATAGCCGTGTGGTTTCCGGCAGAGTAGAATAGGACCACTCCAAGTTTTCACATGGATGTCGCAAGAGGCGACTTAGGAAATACAAGCTTAACAAAGCTGATAAACATCAATGAGACCTTTCCAATCCGTCTGGCCAGCGAGGAGAGTGTAGGCCAAATCCTCTATCTGCTCTGGCCAAGTATGGCTCGGGTAGTACAGAGAGGGTCATGCCCCTGCAGTGGAGACTGAAGGGACATAATGATGATGATGATGAATTTAGTATAAAGCCTGATTAGACACGATTGAAGATATTTTCATTCATGTCTAACGTACTGCGGCGTCCCTCTCGCCAGCGACTGAATTTATTAAAATGTAATTGGGCTTTCAGCTAGCATGAATCTACTGCCATCTAAAGACGACTTTAAGAAAACTTAGCTTGCCGGAACCGCCGTATGAGGTATCTATTTCTGTAGAATTATAATACCTCTTATTGAGTTAGGCTCTGATTGCACACTAATAAGTTGAAAAAAACAGATTATTTAAATGCAAAGTTTTATAATCGAGCTACGAATCGTTTAAATAAGGCAAAATTTGTCAATATTTTTTCTTTTTTTTTAAATTTTTTTTAAATCTCTTAGTTTAAAGCAATAACGGTTTTTTGAAATGGTTAATACTAGATGGCAGCACCAAGTCGTAAGGTCTGACAGCCAGCTGTGATTCATAAAACGCTCTTTATTTATGTATCTTGTAAGCTTTCAGATATAATACACAAAATTTAATATCTCTGGCGTCGAATGCAAAGCAATGACAGATGACGTAGGTAGTTTTGCAGTAGGCGTAAGTACTAACTACGAGTATATTGCAAGAGATTTCACTGCGTTTGTTATTATAAAATTGAACATAAGCTGCACTGGAAATTCTATTTTATTCCAGTGCTGAATAAATGGCTTTCTTGCATTATTCATTGCGTTTTTAAATTTCAAGTAGGCGTTTAGGTCGCTGCCTTGACGCTTAGGATTTGTTCTTTTTTAAAAAGGGTTTTGTTTTGGAAATACATATTCCCAGAAATCCATACTAATATTACAAATGCGACAGTAACTGTGTCTGTCTGTTAACTATTAAATCAATTGCGTTATAATTTATGTGGAGGTAGAATGAGGCCCGGGAAAGGTCATAGATCATATTACCTTTTATAATGGAAAAGTCTACTACACTCAAGAGTGATCTAAATAAACGCAGGCAGAGCCGCGGGCAAAAGCAAGTTGTTAATTAGATATGATTTTTCAATAAACATATAAAAAGTCAATTTTTATCTAAATTGAACAGTTTTTACAACAAAGCTTTTGGAGTTAAATTTCGTTTATGGCTAAAGGAATCTACGACACGGCCTTAGTATGAGTAAAATGCCTTGCAGCATTCGGTCACCTGGGCTGTTGGGCTTCACACGAACTCGATAACCAATAAAGCCAAGATAAACTTCAGGATTGAGAAACCACAGTGTCAGAGTATGCCACCTCCGCTGGCCCCGTTAGTTCAGCTCAATTTAAGACAAGCCTTTACAAAAAATTGGTTGTCTGTAAAGTCGGTTTACGGACTATAATAGGAAGAGAGATGGATGCGGGACAAGCCGAATGCTTAGGCCGATCGTGCCACTCTATCTTTTGTCCCGCACTCTCGCTTGCACACGGAACGTGACACTTTTTCATGCGTGCAGCGGGCATTCATCAATTTATAAGACGTTATCGCGTCAAAAATAAACGTGATTGCTTTAGTCAAATATATAGTCTATACATCTCAGGATAGTGTAAGGATTCTAACAATACTCCTTAGGTCCAAATCCCTTGAGGCTTTTAGAAATATAGTGGAAGTAATATAAATAAATTAATACATACCTTAAGGACAAATCACACAGATTGGGCTAGTACTAAACTTAGTTAGAGACTTGTCTAATAGGATACTTTTTTTTTTTACTTCTTAGTAGGCAAACAGGCATACGGCCCACCTGATGGAAAGTGGGCTATTGGGCACGATACTAATTCAACGATACTATGTTTCATATTAAATACATATATAGGTAAACATCATCATCGCGAAGGATACATATTTACATGAACTCAAAAAACAATACACCACTTTTTACAATCTTGTAAAAAGTGAAGAAAAACCGGGACAAACTGAGCTTATAGCGCCTATTAGACTACGCGTTATTCAGCACACGGTATTCAGTCTGTCTTCGAGTCTAATTAGACCGCTCGCTATTACATTAGACTGAAAAACGCGGGCTTGCTCATTCGCACGCAAGACGTCAACGTTGGCGGTTGTAATGGCACCTGCAATTTCTAAGCCCAAAATATTTGCCGTAGCAAAAAAACATGTTTCTTTTGTAATTCTTTATTCAAATAATCTTGATGATTATTTTTGTCATAAACATGATATCTCATGGTACAACTCTAGCATGCAGTCATGCTTAATAATAATTTTCTACCGAGTTAAAAAAAAGGAGAGGTTAATTAATATCAATTTGATTGTATTTATTTTGATGTTTGTTACCTCAGAACTCCGTCATTTATGAACCGATTTTTAAGGGGATACCACTGTAAATAAGGTCGTTCTGAACCTTATTTATCTCGCAAAATACTTAAATTAGGAGTTTCAAATCTAAGTAATATGATTTTTGACTATTTCATCTCCAAAAATTGAAGATGAAAACACGTTTTGATAAAATTTCCTCGATAGAAATATTTTTTGAAAAATGGTCTTCGTTCGCAGAGTTTTTGTTATTGTAGCTCAAATGCGACGAATGAAATAATGATTTTTAGACTAAAAGATAGGTTATTAGTAATTCATCAAAATGTAAATATGAAAATACAATTAACCGGTCTGATTTTATATAAAATAGAAATAACGAATTTGGCGCTTACGTTTTTTTCTTTGAGCGACTCGAGACTATCTCCTATCTCATCATTCACGGGCTAAACCGCCAAGCGCTATCCCTTGCGCGCACTTGATCAGTCCTTTGCCGAGCGAAGGTACCAAACATTTGAGTCCTCGTCTTAAAACTGTTATTGGTTCTTTTTTTTAAAGAGTACCTATGCTTTCAATTTAGTCCCATTAAATTTCATCATAATCATTTCATATGAAAGATTATTTTTCTTTACTGCGCGCCATTATTGTAAAGGTAACGCAAACAAGACAAGACACACTGAATATGAATAAAATATACGTGGCGCACGCGCACACCCGCTCCCTGTGGACGCGAGCGCAGACTGAACGGTCTAACGCTTATTACACTACTCGATATTCAGACTCTAAGCCAGTTAGCCTCGCCGAGCCCGATCTTGCTGACTGAATTCAGAGTAAGACGGTCTAACTCTTATTACACTACGCTAGTTAGACTTAGTCTGACTGAATACCGTGTAGTGTAATAGACGCTTATATCCGGACTAAATGAGAGAGATTGATAATATGAGAGAGAGAGAGAGAAAGTATGTATGTAAATCTTTGTTACTCTACTTTTTACTTCTCGATATAATCAATTAATAACTTCATGAGATTATTAATGTATGACAGATATTATTTTACAGTATCGGGGTAAGTAAATTTGAAACTCATTTGAAAAGTTATTTGAAGCGACACCGAGTCTGTAAACATTCCGCCCTGCGCAAATAAATTAGGATTCTCGTAATTTACAATCACCGACCAAATTACAGCTGAAAGCTTTCCGTCTACTGGCTGTATTAGCATTTGAACCACTGCTAGTAAACAGCCTTTTTCATTAACCTATATAGTTCCACTGCTGGGCCAAGGTCTCTTGTCCACGTGAAGCACTGATCGGTGACACGTTTGCTCGTTAGCCTCCCAATATAAAAAAATCGAAACGATAACCGATGTTTCTTCTTCTTAGTTATCAGCCTAATTAAGGGCCCGTACTACCTCACACTGCTTTGCATGATTGTCTGTAATATCAATAGTAATAAAATACTCAAGTTGAATAAAAATGCAGCAAAGTTCAGGACTAACTCTGGTAACTATCTGGCATTGCGTCAAATTTTCTCTATAGAAAAAAATTGCAAAGTTGCCTCCAAATGACGTTTAATTTACTCGGTATACAGCATTATTCACCAAATACATTAAAATTTACCTTGAAACTTTTGATTATAATTGCATTACAGATAAAGCAGCCATCATGTATTTTTCTTTTTCGAATAACCCTTAATATCCAAAGTAGCCAACGCGTTTAGACCATCCGCGTTTGTACCGCCACGCCGCCTGGCCTATGGCGGGCCCTTAATCACGTTCGCCAATGCACGCCATCTTCTTTGGTTTTGCGCTTTCCTTTTCCATAATGGACTGGATCCATCTTCCATCCTCTCTTTGGCTTATGTGACCTGCCCATCTCCACTCCACTCCACAACCGAAGCTTTACCACTTCTTGCTTCGTTGTATGAACGAGTGAGCTGGAGCACCCCCCCCCCCCCCCTCCGTGTCCTCCCCCCAAGTCCTACGCCAACTACTTCAAAGGTCGGCAACGCCGACGAACGCCTGACGCACCGATGTTGCAGTTGTCCATGGACAACGGTGATCACTTACCATCAGGGGACGCGCTTGCTCGTTTGCCACCCTATATCATCAAAAATTGAACTCTAAAAAAAAACCTTTTTGGATAGTTGTGTAATAGAGCTTTAAAATACAAAAGAACTCTATTACAGCTCAACACTGTTTTCTTATCTATGTCTGTCCATCAGTGACCGGGACCACGAAAAATATAGACATTATTTTCCGAGCTCACATCACATCCCACATACTTCCCAAAATAGCGAAGTAATAGTCGGTCACCGTTATAATATCGAAAAAGAAGATATTCTTTCAATTTGTGGTTTGACGAAATAACTTGATGCGTTTTTTGTATCCCTGATTTTATTTGACAAAACAGTGTCTGTCCCGGGAACAAATCGCCAGGGATCGTATTATTTGGTGCGTAGATTTATCGACGCAGGAGGATCGAGGGCCCTTTGTTGGGCTTTTACATAAATCTCTCTGCTATTTAAACGGTTATTAGGACGCGAGCGATTGATGTCCACCTACCCGTCGTGTGTGCACTAAATTGTACCCGAATCGTGTTTACATTATGTCCTGACAAAGAAATAAACCTGACAAATGAGAATGGTATTGTGCCCCAAAATTTTCTCGTAATCTTTCGTCGTATATCTTTAGGCGTTTTAAGCCATTTTTGGTAGAGTAGATTGACACATAAAAAAAAATTGCCATTTCATGTCATCTATTCAAAAAACAAAACGCGTTTTATAGAATCTAAATATGTTTTTATTTCCGTAAGACTAAAAAGTTTCTTAATTTACAATTCAAACTTTTTTTAGTTTCGTGGGAATGAAAACACAAATATTCTTTTTCTCATAGCTGGAGATGAAAAGCAGAATATGTCATCTCGGTACTAAAAAAAAATTTATACTCCGGGCTACTCTGCATCCTTCACTCAGAACTTTGGAATTGTGTTAAAAATAAGCGTAAATAGGTTTAGGAAATATATTAAGCGGTTTGTGTTTTTTATACGCACATTCTTAAAAATATGAAAAAACCTTAAGAGCCCGCCATATGCCAGGCGGCGTGGCGATACAAACGCGGATGGTCTAAACGCGTTGGCTACTTTGGATATTTACGTTTTTTAGGAATATTCAAGGGTTATTCGAAAAAGAAAAACATATGATGGCTGCCTTATCTGTAATGCAATAATAATCAAAAGTTTCAAGGTAAATTTTAATGTATTTGGTGAATAATGCTATATACCGAGTAAATTAGACGTGATTTGGAGGCAACTTCGCAATTTTTTTCTATCGAGAAAATTTAACGCAATCGTGTTTTTGAGTCATATAGTTACCAGAGTTAGTCCTGAACTTTGCTGCATTTTTATTTCAACTTGAGTATTTAATTATTATTGATATAACAGTCAATCATGCAAAGCAGTGTGAGGTAGTACGGGCCCTGAGATTTTGGGATTCTGACACGCCATAAGTCGCAAACTTTGTGTTTTTGACAATTTGCTAGTCACCGTTCCCGGAAACGGCCAGGTATTAAATAAGCAGTCATATCAATACGATCAATAGGCGATTCGGCTAGCAATTCATCACTATTTTGATTTATTCTTCTACCGTTAAGCCCATCAACACGCTTGGCTTTTCACTCTTTTCGCCTATCGAGTAACATACAGTGACATGATAATATGTATGTATGGATGTATTATACCCGTAACGAGCGTTATATATATAATAATAATTTCAAACCATGTTAATTATTCTTGTGCAATTCGGAAAAGATAAACGTTAAAAAGCATTGGAGACCTAGTTAGTGAATGAACTAACCAGGCCATGGCCTGGACTACTTCACGCCAGTTTACTTTATTTAACTTAGTCGTAACAACAGCAACTTGAGTGAAGCTAGCGACGCAGTAAGTGGGGACAAACAACTAACCGAGCTAAAGTCAACATAAACTTGTAAACGTGACGTATACTAAGTGTCTTTAGCTACCGGACTATAAATCTGAGTAGTTCTTAGTACGCGCTCTCGGTACAGATTTATTCCTTTTTTTCCGATTCTCTTTTCTACATTATAATTCTGATACTAAGTGTGGAGTTTAAGTCCTACGAGAGTTTTTGCCGCGCGTGGTTTTGTCTTCACGGTAATGGATAAAAACGTGATTTTTATGTTAACACTAGCTTTCTCCCGCGGCTCTGCCCGCGTTAATATCGATCAATCGGTAATAGTATTTTTTCCTGGGATAAAAGGTAGCCTATGTCCTTCTCCCTACTCCAGAGAACTTGTATGCAAAATTTCATAATGATCGGTTCAGTAGTTACGGCGTGAAAGCGTAACAAACAAACAAACAAACACACTTTCGCATTTATAATATTACTAGCTTTCGCCCGCGGCTCCGCCCGCGTCAATGTCGATCCCTCAGGAATAGTGTTTTTTCCCGGGATGAAAGGTAGCCTATGTCAAACAAACAAACAAACAAACTCACTTTCGCATTTATAATATTAGTAAAGATAAAGATTACTAGCTTTTGCCCGCGGCTCCGCCCGCGTCAATGTCGATCCCTCGGGATTGGTACTTTTTCCCGGAATAAAAGGTAGCCTATGTCCTTCTCCGTACTCCAGAGAACTTGTATGCGAAATTTCATGATGATCGGTTCAGTAGTTACGGCGTGAAAGCGTAACAAACAAACAGACAAGCAAATAAACAAACTCACTTTCGCATTTATAATATTAGGAAAATAAGGATAAGGATTGTAATAGTGGTGGCGTAAGAACTTCATATGTAATGTTATTGTATGTTTTAAAATATTTTTTTCTTCTTATTTAATGGATTTCGTAACATCAAAAGTGCTCTCAAATGCCAATCGAGGAACTATTTCAGACATCAACATTTAATTGAAAATTTTGTACCTAAGTTTAAAGTTATCAAGCGATGCTGCTTTTTGAAAGAGCCCGATGCCTAGGGATAGATAATCTATATTTACCGAATTGCATAGTTTCTAAATTATAAAACCAAGCACGCAAAGCATTGATTTGTCAACGTCATAGCATAAATAAATATAATTTTCTCAAATGATTCTTTGACTTTGAATAAAAATCGAAGTAAGCAAGTGCGTGATAACAGTTTGTGAACCTTTTATCTAAGTTCTGCAATTTAAGATACCTTCAAAAAATCATTAAGCGCATCTATTTTGGACGCAGGGAATTGCCTGCAAAGAAAGAAAAAAGATAATGGTTTCTGATGTTTTCACGATTGTTACTTATTTGAATAAACTCACTTTAATACGGTATTATCGCGTATATTACATTATTTTTATACAACTAACGTTTCGAAAACTTTACACATTTCATGGTCGCAGGTAGACTTAGTTGACATTTGTCTTTTTGTAAAGTTTTCTAAACGTTAGGTGTATAAAAATAATGTAATATACGCGATAATACCGTACTAAGTGATTTTATTTAAAAGAAAAAAGAATTAACAAAACATGATAAAAACGAATAGCCTGAGTATTACTAACCTGAGTATTCTTTAAGAATATCTGTCATGCTGAGAGCACTTTGTTGTAATACATTCACTCTCAATTTATCTTTTTGCGGATTGCTTTGGTTGTTCAGTCGAAAAATACATTTATTTCATCAATTATTGAACCTTATTGTTATTGCATTAGGGATCGTAAAATCTTTAGACGTGGCGATAATAGCGGCGTGGGAATTTCAACAAAAAGCCCACTGCGCTCTCTACTTTGCTCGGTAGACCCATTACACAAAACATTATTCCAAATTACATTGGGCGTGTTACGATAATGTTTTTGTTCATTTGATAGAATACAAAATGCTTCTTTTCAATTAAATAAATAATCAAAATACAAAACACAAGTACTAATCCGTTTTTTTATAATAATACAGAAATTGAAATTAAATTCAGGACAAAGTGGAGTATGCTGTCGGCGCATAACTTTTATGGAGTCTTGTGATATACAGTCATCCTGAATATGAGAAAAAATATACTATACTTACACTACAAAAAAAAAAAAAAAAAAATCATACAAAGCCCTTCAGGCAAGTAGGCGACCAATACTGTTGAAAAGAGTTTCTTTCGGCGTCTTCTTCTGTGCAGTGGTCGGTTCCGAAACGCTAGTAGTTTGTAGCTTTTGAACAATAATTAATAATTTAAATATAATATAATAAGTATTATTTAAAATGTGAATTGACGTGAAAAAGTACCTGAAAAGGCCTATTTTCTGAATAAATCTTTGAATCTTTGAATTTTGTACATACATAGTACGTCTTTATCCGTTAAGGGGTAGACAGTGCCTAAGGCCATAAGAACGAAAGCCCACGTTTAGCATGTTGATGAGCTTACAGATGGAATACGGAATCAAAATAGTGGTGGGTTAGCCGAACCGCCTATTTACATGATTCCTTAAATTTGCGCCCATTCCCTCGGCCGGTTATCGGCCTATAAGGCAAAAGATGAGAGTTGCTGCTCTCTAAAGGCTTTTGCCATTGTTTCTCAGATTGGCCCTTCAGGCTTGCATGCACGTATACGCGGCCCATCAGGCAATATGAGAGTTTGCTGTCTCTCCAAGCCTTGCGCACACAGGCAACGCCCAAAGCCGAGGTCCGTCCCTCCTGGGGTCCTCCCTTTGGTGATGTTGTCTATAAAGGTTGAGGGCACTCTGCCCTCGCCTCAAACGCCCGGTGAAGTAGCGAAAGCTCACTAGGAGCTACATAGAACTTTCAAAAAAAAAAAAATCGGCCGGTTTCTACAGCCTGCGCGGGAAGACAAGCAGCAGGTACATTCTACGTTTTTTCTTTTCTTCCAGACAAGCATGGAAGAGCAAGAGAGACATTTAAGTTCAAGCCAACATCTTTTAATGATTGTTATCATGTAGAGTATTTTATATCTATGAAAATCCCCTTAATAATTATCTGGGAGAAGTGAAAACAAAAATTGTTATTAAACTGTCTAATCTTAGCCCATATTTTACTAGTATATTTTACAGGAGTTTCTTTATCAAATTCAGGCCCTCTTAAAAATTGAAGTAATACCTAACATTCTTGTTTATTTATAAAAGGAAAAGAAAATTTAAAAAGGTCTCAAGTTTGGATTAATGTCTGGACAATATCATTATAGGCTTTCGAAGTTGAGATTGAATTGAACATTCTTGTTAGACCAAAGTTTAATTAGGTACTAAAACATGCCGTTGTAAAAAAAAAGTAAAGAAATATCCCAATAATAAAAAAAAGTTACACAATTGTCACGTAAAAATTTTGGGTTCAATAATAGTATTAAAACTTACGCGGCATAAATTCATTATAAAAACACGGTTTCACTCACGTTTATTCAGTTGGAATCGCCAACTAGTTTTGATCAGTTAGAAGACCATCATCAGAGCGAATGTTAGAAATGGCGACACGGCGGTTTCACTTAGAATCGCGAAGTTAGTGAAACCGCGTTTCAATAATGGATTTTGGGGTCGCCAGAAAATGACACATTTTTAGGGTACTGTACCCCTAAGATGTCGAAGGAGATTCTATTAGCCTCCTTTGTCTCTCCGTCGGTCTGTCACGTCTATTAGTTGAGTATCTAGTGAACCGTAACAGGCAACTATTTCCGGTATAGCAACAAATAATAAAAACATAATTAAATAAATAACTAAAGGTACCATACAAGAAACGTTACGTGCCGTGTGGTTTCCGGCCAAAAATACAAATCCACTCTATTCTGTCCTATGCTTGACCTTGCCTCTTGATGTCGTAAGAGGCAAGGGCAAGCGCATCCATCCCGTGCAACAAAAGTATTCTCAAGGACGGTTAACGTTAGACAGGCGGCTAGTCGTAAAAAAAAAACAACGGATTGCACTCCGGGTGTACCGGCAGAAATGAAAAGTCCGCGCGGTAAAGAACGAGAGAGATTACTTCCTGTACTAGGCCACGCTGGCAGTCTCAGGTCACGTGTCCGTCTTACGATTTTCGATCAGGTCACGTGTCCTGACGCGAGATTAACATTTTTTACCCATCCCAAAAAGTGCAACGCCGCTAAAGAAGTTTTTATTTTAATAAGCCGAAACTTTTCACAGCATGGAAAGTAAATCCGACTTCCATGCTGTCCCGACTCCACATAAAGTGGGATGAGGACTGGAAGAAGAAGAAGATTTTTTATTCGTATATTTGACGGCGAACGAGCAGACGAGCCACCTGATGGAAAGTGATCACCGTCGCCCATGGACTCTGCAACACCAGGGGAGGCGCTGATGCGTTGCAAGAATACAAGAAACGTGTTCTTTTAGCGTTGTTTTTTCGATTCTGTGAAAGTTGCTGCTTTGTTTTATTATTGAGATGACAAACTACGAAACAGCGAAAGAAAAATTTTTCTTGTAACTGGTTAGGTAAGTTTAGTTACCAAAGTGGACGAAGGCCAAATAATTAATAATAAATAGTGTTTGGGCTCAAAAGAGTTCGGATAACTTCATAAGAGATGTCGCCTGTAAGAGGTTTTATGCGTACTTATACATCAGTCCCCCATACAAGAAACGTTTTGTAGTTTAATTTTGTAAGGTGGTACGGAATCCTTAGTGTGTGTATACACACGGATGGACCGCGGAGGTTTGCTAATTGGGGGGACAGAACCGTAAAAGGGATTCATTTTAATTAACATTTGAATTTTTGGTTAATGGGATTAATTTTGAAGCTAGATAATCTATAACATATTTGCACACACAGTATCACGTCTTTTTCCCTTGCGGGGTAGACAGATAGCTCTATAAGATCTTAAGGCTACATTTAGCATTTTGGAGGACGTGTAGATGGAAAACGGAATCAAAATAGTGATGGGTTGCTAGTCGCACCGCCTATTGACATGATTCCGTAGATTTTAGTTCAATCCCTCGATCGGTTTTACGATCTGCGCGGGAAGAGAAGCATATTTTACCATTTTCTAATAACAAAATTTTGCAATTTTTCAACGGGATTTCCGCTTTTGTTTTTCGTGGAAGTAGTGTCTGCTATTAAATATTTTATATCTCTACAACCTGTTACAGGCGGAATGGGCCTCTTGGGTAGACATTTGGTCGCTTTTATGTACTGCATCTACTCTTTACATAGTATATTGTGTTTTAGCAGAATATCTATACTAATATTATAAAACTGAAGTTTGTTTGTTTGTTTGTTTGTTTGAACGCGCTAATCTCAGGAACTATTGGTTCAAATTGGAAAATTATTTTTGTGTTGGATAGTCCATTTATTGAGGAAGGCTTTAGGCTATAAAACATCACGCTGCGACCAATAGGAGCGAAGCATCAATAAAAAATGTTTTGAAAACGGGGGAAAATTATTCACCTATACTAATAAATCATAATAACAGAAATTGCCGCGGACGAAGTCGCGGGCAACAGCTAGTACTATATATGAAGAACTAGCTTTTGCCCGCAGCTTCGTCCGCGTTAGTGTCGATTCCTCGGGAACAGTAGAATTTCCCGGAATTAAAGGTACCCTATATCCTTCACCGGGCCTCAAACTACCTCCGTACCAAATTTTATTCAAATTAGTTTATTGGTTGAAGCATGAAAAGGAGACAGACAGACAGACATAGGTATTTTCGCATTTATAATATAACTAGCTTTCGCCCGCGGCTTCGCCCGCGGCTTCGCCCGCGTCAATGTCGATCCCTCGGGAATAGTACTTTTTCCCGGGATAAAAGGTAGCCTATGTCCTTCTCCGCACTCCAGAGAACTTGTATGTAAAATTTCATGATGATCGGTTCAGTAGTTACGGCGTGAAAGCGTAACAAACAAACAAACAAACTCACTTTCGCATTTATAATATTAGTAAGGATAAGGACTAGCTTTCGTCCGCGGCTCCGCCAGCGTCAATGTCGATCCCTCGGGAATAGTACTTTTTCCCGGGATAAAAGGAAGCCTATGTCCTTCTTCGTACTCCACAGAAGTTATATGCAAAATTTCATGATAATCGGTTTAATAGTTACGGCGTGAAAGCGTAACAAACAATCAAACTCACTTTCGCAGTTATAATTATTAGTAAGGATTATGGAATATGGATTCAACGTTTTACAGATATCGAAAACTTTTTAAGGGTAGTTTGGGGTGTCTACTACTTATAAACTTAAACGCCAATGCTTTCGTCCGCGGCAATTTCTGTTATTATGATTCATTCGTTTTTTTATCTATACTAATATTATAAAGCTGAAGAGTTTGTTTGTTTGAATGCGCTAATCTCAGGAACTACTGGTTCAAATTGGAAAATTCTTTTTGTGTTGGATACTCCATTTATTGGGGAAGGCTTTAGGCTATAAAACATCACGCTGCGGCCAATAGGAGCGAAGCATCAATAAAAATGTTTTGAAAACGGGGGAAAATTATTTACCTATACTAAGAAAAAACCTAATTAATCATAATAACAGAAATTGCCGCGGAGGAAGTCGCGGGCAACAGCTAGTATTAGTATAAGATGAATAATTTTCCCCCGTTTTCAAAACATCTTTTATTGATGCTTCGCTCCTATTAGTCACAGCGTGGTGTTTTATAGCCTAAACCCTTCCTCAATAAATGGACTATCCAACATAAAATGAATTTTCCATTTTGAACCAGTATTTCCTGAGATTAGCGCGTTCAAACAAACAAACTCTTCAGATTTATAATATTAGTAAAAATATAAAATTATATATATTGGGCAAAGGAGGAATAAATACCAGATAAATAAGGTGTGATTTATTTCCACGAAACTATCATGTTTACAAATACTGCGAAAAACATATTTTGTTTAGTTGAGTAATTCTTTAAAAAGTGTCTCGTTTTTTTTTCTATCTATGTTTATGTCTATGCTTCCGTCTCGACTTGATAGAAACAAAAAATGTGTGTTTGACCTAAAGGCCTCAACGTTGCTTCTCGTCAAGCAAGACGATTGCTTAATGATAATAATAAAGGTAAACACCCAAATTCAAATAAAGCCTATTCACTTCACTTGTCTTTATCATATGTAATCGTGACGGGAAAGGGTACCAAGTGCTTACATCCAGTAAGTTGATGAAGTTATTGAAATTACTGAAAAAATATGTAATCTTCTAAAAACAAAATGCTATTTCTCAATAAACACTAATATTCAAAACACTGATTGCTGAACCGGACGCTCAAGCCAATGGCTTCGTGTAACTGAAGCCATTGGCTTGATCGTCCGGTTCACCGAAGTTCCAGATCATCGATTTACCTTGTGGGTACATTGATGATCTGGATCTTTCGACAGAGTCATGAAAAAATACTATTTTCTCATCATATCTAACTATTACGTATTTTATATGATTGCCTAGAATCAAATACCAACTTTATTATTTTTATATTTATAAAGCTTCGTAGGCATTTTGAAATCGAATAATTAGTACAATCAGATGAAGATAGTTCAATTAACTACCAGAAAAGTTTCAAGTTTATGACAAAGATGAATGTACCCAAGTTAATTTTATCATAAACTTGAAACTTACAAGACGAGAAGAAAATTTTGGGTATTTTATTTGCAGAAAAGATTATACCGTTCTCAACATTTTGTATTCCTTGAACCATGTATAACTTATGAAGTTCAATCACATGAAAATTTAAGTATAACTGTAAAGGCAGTAGATAATATAAGGAGTACAAATAAAGTTCGGCAGAACTAATGGGGCGTTAATAATCCACGCAAGACCCGTTCAATGGCAGTGAAATTTATACCCGCGGGATCTGGCAAGGCGCCTCCTGGCACGCTCATTATGCACTGTTAAATCCTTGTTGATTTTGCATTAAAATTTGTACTTTTCAGATGGTTTTATAATGTATGTACATAAGTGGCAAATAGCAATTTGAAAAATAAGACAGCAACTGTTTTATTTTTATTGGTACATTTATCTTCTTTAATCAAAGAAAAAGAACTATATAAATTTAATAATATAAGGAGTAATATAAAGACGTTCGTTGGAACTAATGGGGCGATCATAATCCGCGCAAGACCCGTTCAATGGCAGTGAAATTTATACCCGCGGGATCAGGCAAGGCGCCTCTTTGCACGCTCATTATGCTCTGTTAAATTCTTCTTGACTTTGCATTAAAATTTGTACTTTTCAGATGGTTTCATAGTGTACATAAGTGGCATAGCAAGTTGAAAAATAAGTTAGCAACTGTCATGTTTTATTTGTAAATGTATCTACTTCAATCAAACAAAAATAACTATGAACACTTAATAATAATAATAAAAGGAGTACAATTTAAAGACGTTCGGTGGAACTAATAGGGTGATTATAATTCGCGCCAGACTCATACAATGGCAGCGAAATTTATACCCGCGAGATCTGGCAAGAGACCTTCTAGGACGCTTATTATGCACTGTTAATAAAATCCTTCTTGACTTTGCATTAAGATTTGTACTTTTTAGATAGTTTCATAGTGTACGTAAGTGGCAAATAGCAATTTGAAAAATAAGACAGCAACTGTTATATTTTTATTGGTACATTTATCTTCTTTAATCAAAGGAAAAGAACTATATACACTTAATAATATAAGGAGTACAAATAAAGAAGTTCGGTTGAACTAATGGGGCGATCATAATCCGCGCAAGACCCGTTCAATGGCAGTGAAATTTATACACGCGGGATCTAGCAAGGCGCCTCCTAGCACTCTCTTTATGCACTGTTAAATCCTTCTTGACTTTGTATTAAAATTTGTACTTTTCAGATGGTTTCATAATGTATGTACATAAGTGGCAAAAAGCAACTTAAAAAATAACATAGCAACTGTCATGTTTTTATTTGTAAATTTATCTACTTTAATCAAACAATAATAACTATAGACACTTAATAATATAAGGAGTACAAATACAGACGTTCGGTGGAACTAATAGGGCGATCATAATCCGTGCCAGAGCCGTCCAATGGTAGCGAGATTTATACCCTGATCTGACGAGTTGCCTTCTGGCACGGTTATTCATTATACACATTTTAAGTCTTATATTACATGTATATTTTTATATATTTCTTGGAGACTGTTTACGAAAAGTGCATGCTATGTTTATATTATCTTCAGTGGTATTATTGAGATTATAGCGAGTAGAAATAAACACGTTCGGCGGAACCAATGGGGCGTTCATAATCCACGTAAGGCCCATTCAATGACAGCGAGATTTATACCCGCGGAATCTGGCAAGATGCCCTGGTATACTCATTATATACTTTGAAATCCTTCTTTTGTGAGGACACTGGGCTCCGAACAACACAGCTGAGAATGCAGCCTGGGAAACCGCTCAGATCATGCTACTAAAAAGTTCCACCTAACTATTTTGGCTAGACTGCCCTTTTTATCAGCCCTCTTTGAGTATACTCGAGATGCGTTTGTACTTGAGTTACCTTTTACAACATTTTTAGGTAGAGATAGAGACGGAAATATTTAATTCCTGTCCGGAAAATACATATAGAGATAAAGAAGTAGAACTAATGGCGCGTTCATAATCCACGCAAGGCCCATTCACTGGCAGCGAGATTTATACCCGCGGGATCTGGCAAGATGCCCTGGCACAATTATTATATACTTTGGAATCCTTCTTTTGTGGTAAACCGCTTAGATCAGGGAGAAAGAGAGACAGTTTAAGTGTTTATGTTACTAAAAAGTTCTGCCTAACAATTTTGGCTAGACTGAGAGTTTTAAACAGCCATCTTTGGGATACTCGAGATGCGTTTGTACTTGTGTTAAGTCACCCTTTACAATTTTCATACGTTGAGATAAAGACGTAGAAGTCTCATCTCAGGCCGGAAATATCGCGAAAAATACATATAAAGATAAAGAAATAGAACTTCATATTCTACGCAAGGCCTATTTAATGGCAGCAAGATTTATACCCACGGCATCTGGCAAGATGCCTCCTGGCACGCTCATCATATCTTTTCTATCTATGTAGGTATTATATGAAATTAATAATTTAAATAAATAAATATATAATAAATAAATAATAAATATATACGGACAAATCACACAGATTGAGCTAGCCCCAAAGTAAGTTCGAGACTTGTGTTATGGGATACTAACTCAACGATACTATATTTTATAACAAATACATATATAGATACACATCCAAGACCCAGGCCAATCTGAAAAAGATCATTTTCCATCTTGACCTGGCCGGGGATCGAACCCGGTCACTCCGTGTCGCAGGCAGGCGTGTTGACCGCTGCGCCACGGAGCTAGTCTAATTTGATTTGATATTATGTATACAGCGCTCAGCCAGTCAAAATGATCTATTTTTCTATGAGACCAAAGCTGGGAATAAAGGAAAATTCACAATTCCATCCAAATGTAACGGACAGCCTAGCAATTTGGGACGAGTCCACCAAGTGCATGAAAAGGTCAAAGATTATTCCAGTATCTCACAGGAAAAGTTGTTCATTTTGATGGGGTGAGTTGCCCCTTTAACGAAATGTCGTTTACACGCATTGAATAGGGGTATGTAAGACTGGGTATGTTAAGCCGAATTATTGTACTCATCAATAAGGTGCTTCCACACCGATCAACAGAATCAACGCCCCAATTAGTTAAAAGACTTAGTAAAAAACCTTTAAAAAAAAAGAAGAATATTTAAAAAATAATGCAATGCAAAAACGGACTTCGTTGATTCTTTTCTTAGATTTAATATACAGGGCACGGAGAACACGGAGCATTCATTACGTAGCAATCGATATCTCAGAGAATCAACACCCCGAGTTGTAAGACTTCAATACCTACAATTAGTACGAAAATAAAAACTACACCGTAAACGCGAACCTCGCTCATTCTTTCTTAGAATCTTCTCTATATGAGAAGACACGTAGCAATCGAGTTGATATTGTTTTAAGTCTCAAAAACTATATAACCATTTTTTGCTGCAAAATCAACACCCAAAATTGAAAAAAAGTCACTATATATACTAAACCTACCAACAAAAAAATACAATAATATGATATATAGTTAACCGGCTTTTCTAATGATTTACCTACATATTATATTTGACGTGCCGTCTATGTAGCAGCAGTACTCCTTAAAATCTCATTTACACCAACAAAACAGGACGCAAACAATGCAGTCTTTATTCTGAGTTTTTGCTTCGCACGAGCTCTGAAGAACGCTGTATAATGATGCAGTTCTCAAGCTGTTGTAGTCTCCAAAGAGCTATAGAATTCGTAAAAATAATGCATAAAACATTCAGAAAATGATGATCATTCATAATTTTGTGTAGGTGACACGGTTAATCGACCATGCCCACCCTGGTGTCAAAGATCTTCGGAACCGCCTCTCGGCTTCTGACGTGGTTCATTTAACGACTACCAGATGGCAGCCGGGCGTGCCTTCCGGAGCACGGAATAATCTTATTATCAGATAATCAGGTGATTCAAGCCTGCAATGTCCTAACCAAACCGGAAACAACTAAACAAAGTATGCATCCCGTGGGAATCGAACCCACGACTCCTGGGTCTACAGAACGCCTTAACAACTGGACCACGGAGGCAGTTAGAAATATTGATGACAGTACAGATTTAACTTTACCAATTTACTATCGAAGTTAATTTACCCTAGATGTTTTAATTTCTAAGCATATAATCACGTAGAAAGTACATAGAAATATAAAGAAATAGTAAATTGTGGTTATATGTATTACTACATACTTAGTATAAAACAAAGTCGCTTCCCTCTGTCTGTCTCTAAATATGCTTAGATCTTTATAACTACGCAACGGATTTTGATGCGTTTTTTAATAGATTGAGTGATTCAAGAGAAAGATTTATTAGATTATTTAGAAAGATTTATACATGTGTAATTTATCGCACCCGTGCGAACCGAACCCGTGGGGCGAGTCGCTAGTTTATTTTAAATTGGTATCGCTAAGATAGTATTCTAAAACATAAGTCTTTACTTACTTATAATAAATAAATAAATAAAAATAAAATAAAATAAAATAAAAATTCTTTATTTCAGACTCTTTTTTTTTATAGTTCATATTACGAGTACTTGTTACAGGTATGTCAGTCATTCTCTCATTTAATCATTATAATTCACATATATATTCGTCAAAGATAACTTATTTAATTAATTAATTATATAACTTACTTATCTATGTGAACATGTGAGGACCCATGAGTTGAAATCCAATGCTTCCACACTGGTCCTTCAAACTTCTTAGCAATAATGCCCATGATACTATTAGGACTATCTCGGACCCTGCGCATCAGGGAAGCAGTCCTTTTGCGTATAATTGCAAAGAAATTACTGATTCTTGCATCCGCGAACATCCCTGATGCGCTACAGAGCCGAGGCAGTCCCAACGGCATCCTGAAAGCATTATTGTACTGAACTCTTAGGTTGCCGACAGCTCGTGCCGTATAGCTAACCCATAGGCTGCATGTATAGAAAGATTGACAATATGCACGAAATAACGTTACCTTCACATCCGCTGTGCATCTAGCAAACCTACGAGCCACCATATTACAGCGAACTGCCAGCGACCTTCGTTCTCTTTCTAAATCTAAGTCATCACTCAGGTTATCTGTGACTATGTGCCCCAAATATTTAAATTGTGTGACACGCTTCAGGGGGACCCCTCCTAAAGTTGCTACCAGTCTCGGGCATGGTGCAGATTTTCGTCCAGAGCGAAATACCATTACTTCACTTTTTTTGGAATTATAAATAAGCCCATGGGACTTTGCATACGACTCGCACACTGCTATCAACTCCCTCAACGCACTGACTGACGGTGCCAACAGGACAGTGTCATCTGCATAGCTGATGTTATTAATAATTTTACCATCTATAGAGCATCCTATTCCGGTGTTACATAGCTCGTCAATCAGCCCGTTTATATAAAGGTTGAATAGAGTAGGTGAGGTTAGACCCCCCTGTCTCACGCCACACTCCATCCTATATTCATCTGATAATGCCTCAGACCATCTCACCCGATTTGTTTGATGCATATACCTACCAGTAACCAAAAATATTAGTCAACTCACTAGGAAGACTTGTCGCACTTATGACCAGTTCAATACAATTGATTTTTTCGTATATATTTATATTAATTTCCAAGCTTTATTAAGCTAAGAGAAAGTAGTTTTTGATTGGGGACTTTTTGGCTTAAACTGTCTCATGAACGCACATTACGCAGAATTTAATTTAAAACAAAAGCATATTGAATTAGTTATTTCCCTTTTTTATATTCACAATGCTGTACTCTTAATTTTGATGATAAGATTATTTGCAATTTGCTATTTATTATGCTTTGATTGGTATTTATTAACTAAATTATAATTTCAAAGCTTAACCGGCTATAGCATTATCTTATAAGTTATATGATAATGCTATAGCCGTTAAAATAGATTATGAGTTTGAATGGGTTATATGATAAAACAAACAAATGAACAACTACTTATGTATGTAAAGCAACCCGGGGCGGCGTCCCCACTAAGATGGGTGACCATAAGTGGCACAGATATTTTTCGGGTCCTCCGTGCGTCGGAAGGCACGTATTGCCGTTCCCGGCTGTCATCACTGAATGGCGGTCATTAAGCTATGTCAGATGCCTTTATGCAGCTTGAAAATCTGACACAAGTATTGGCCACTTACACACGAAAAGTAAGCAAGCATATTGTATATATGCATGAGTAAATTTACTACATACAACTTTTGTGCATATACACAGTACGAATTACCTGTGTATCAACATAAAGTCCGTATCACCGTCACAAAAGTTTGGTTTAGCTGAACAGGGTCGTAACATAAAATTTTACAACAACTTTAGACGTTACGATATTATAGCTTTTTGATATCTCTCCGTGCACAATAATAGCTTTATTACTTGTAATTTTGAAGTTTTTACTTCCTCAGTTTATGGTACAGGTAATTTGTAGTGTAATTTGCAACAACATCAACACTTGCCTAAGCTTGTGGTTATTAAATATTGTATAAGAATATAATATACTTATTCTATTATATTATAATTCAACCAGGAACTTATACGATACAATTTACGACCATGCATCGTAGGTTCGTCACGTTGGATATAGGATACGTGGAAGACCCTTTATGCGCTCGTCGTGAACAAGGATTAGAACCAAATGATGGCGAAAAAAACTGGCCAAGTGTGGGTCGCATACACACACTAGATTCCGTACCACCGAACAATATTTTACTAGAAATTCCATTTTTCTTGTAATCTAATGTATAAGTACGCTTAAAACCTCTTCCAAGCGACTTCTCTTATGAGGTTAACCAAACTCTTTTGAGCACGATCACTACTTTTCTCAATCATCTGTGGTTTAACGTCTCAGTTCTCAGTAATATGAGTCCTGGAGTTCTTGGCGGGAATTTCGACGGAGAGCACGGCTTGTGTTTTGGATTTTTTTGTAAATTGTTTCTAGTGGACTTTATAATGTGAAATCGGTGTAATTTGGTGTTATAAATGCCCATGTTTATGAACAATGTGTAGAATAACCGAAATAAACTGTCACAGTGCGGCTGTAGTGAGATTTACTTAGCGGGCTGGTGGACCGCCTCGCCTCGTTGCGTCTGTGATCAAGCCAGTGGATTCGTGGGAATTGTCGCCAGGGGCTCCGTAGAGTCAATGAAATGAACTACACCATCGTTTCATTGATAACAAGACTTAGAAAAAAGCGCGGGAAAACTCATTTATACTTGATACTGGCTAAATACGTAACGCGTGAAAGCCATAAATAAAAAAAAAAAAAAAAATATGAGTCCTTGTTCTGAGGTAATATGTAAAATAAACAGCAATTTTGACATAATCGAGAAAAAATGCCAAGAGAACTCATTACTTGTATGTGCCCCTCATTTAATTATACATTTCATTTTGTTATAAATTATGTAAAAATTTCAAATCTACCTATTTCGGTTCACATAATGACAAGTTGGACTATCACAGTAGTTTTGTTCTGTTCAATAATACATAAGCGTATTTCATACAGCATAGTATTAATACCACAAAATGTGCGGTATAACGGCAGTTGTCGGGCATTCGGGAGTGTAAATTGAAACATGTCTGAGTTAATTGCGTCCAGGCTCGTGAGGTCGAGTCCCCAGGATTATCCGACGCCCTTCCTGTCCTGGCCTCGTTGCGACAAGGCACTATTATGCTCAAGAAATTGTAATCTATATTCTGTGTAGTATTGTTGTCAAAATAGTTCTGACTTGTAATAAATCTCAAAGTATTTTGAGGTGGTTCGTAGTGGAAAATAAATTTGCCGGGTCGTAGCGCGCTGAGAGCTCGATGGTCCAGTGGGCTTTATAATGAGTACACATAATAAGTACTTATGCTTTGGTTTCCACCATTGCGATACCACACTCCGAGTATCATCATCCTCATCATCGGGTCTTTTTAGTCTCCACTGCAGGAGCATGACCCTCTCTGTACTACCGGAGCCATACTTGGCCAGAGCAGGCAGAGGATTTGGCCTACACTCTTCTCGCTGACCAAACGGGTTGGAGAGGTCAAATTGATGTTTATGAGATTTGTTTTGCTTGTATTTCCTAAGTCGCCTGTTACGATCTCCATGGGAAGACTAGGAGTGGTCCTATTTTACTCTACCGAAATCCACACGGCTGTTCATACATACATACACTCCGAGGATGACAGACCTAATATACGTAAAAAAGAAGCCCTTACAACTTTCTCTTTTATGTATATAGAGACCTATATGTCCTGCTCGCAGTGCAGCACCGCAATGGTAGAAACCAATGCATTAGAGATTGTCAAGTCTTAAACTGAACGATTCTCCGATTATGATTATTTTAAACTATGGGAGAATAATACTGATTGCAACGTTTCGCTTAAATGCGTGCGGCGATTTTATTGTGAAGTTCGGATTAGTTTAGTAGCGAACTAAATGTCAACTTATCAAGACAGGCATAAGTATAGCAGCATTTCCGTCAATTGTTTGGAATAATACGTCGGCACTGTCGTAATCATAGAGATAAGATGTCGTAATTCTGTGTCATTAATGCTAATCAATCAGTCGACAAGTCTAGCAGTTACGAAATTTGACAAGGCTTTTTGGAAAACCGAAAACAGTAGTCAGAGTAAATTAGCATGTATGACGGTGCAGGGTATAAGGTGGAAAACGAAATCAAATGATGGGTATAATAGTGATGAGTTGTTAGCAGCATCGCCTACTAAAATGATTCCTCATATTTTCGCCCATTCCCTCAATCGGCTTTTACGCTCTACGCGGGAAGAGAAGCAGCTGGTACATTATACGCTTTTTCTTTTCTACCATACCTACTAGCTTGGAAAAACTTTTGACTTATGGAGAAATAAGGGAAAAGAGGCAATTATACAAAAAAATAAAATACTTAATATACGTGTCGACTCCTTCGTTCATAAAAACTAATTTCGTGAGTATTCTTAATTTGAATATACAGTATATTAACTTTTAAAATGGTAATTGTAAAATCCCTGCGGCCGTGCGTATGATGCGTTTCGAAATAGTCGGCGGTACACGGGAAGAGTAAATGGTCCCACTATCAGCTAAGTTAGGTGTCATCCTTAACTGCTTGACCGGTGATTGCACTGCAGGTCATCGGGTACACTGCGCCCTCCCAAGTTGTTACTTGCTTTTCCACCAACACTTCTAATAAATACCTATTGTTCCCCAGCTTAAAATGCTTCTTAAAATGATGGGTACAGCCAGAAGCAAAAGAATCCAAAAAAATACTGCGCTCGCCAACCCGTCTGCCAAGCGTGGTGAGTATGGCAATATCCTGCCATGGAACGAAGAATCCTAGGAAGAGCACCTTTGTTCAGCAGTGTACTCCTTACGGCAGAAATTATGTTCAATGCTGAAGTGATTTTTTGTTTAACACTTTCGCTAACACTGCACGCCTGTAGACGTAATTCTATTGTTATTTCTTTTGTGTCTGGTTCAGCGTCAGCGAAAGTGTTAAACGCAAAGTTTTTACGGCAATCATCTTAAGAATATTTTAAATGAAATATTACTGCTTAATTATGATTATTTGGTAACTGTGAGACTGTTCTACTGATTACTAGTCTATCGCCTTACTAAACAGTACACTTTACTCGTGTAGTAGGGGGCTTTAGAATCTTTAGGGATATACATCGCAGAATTTGCATATTTGTGCGTTTAAGCCCGGTCCTCCGTTGGGGCTGAGTGATTGAATTATTTACTGGCAAGGCCCACCGGTGTTTGAGCGAGACGTGACCTGTGTGCGGGCCGCGGATTTGCCGGCCTCGTAATTGTTATAATTAGCAGTCACTGCCTCGTCCCGATAATGACCGACACGTGCTTCTGGTGATGCTCGCTGTGAATTGCTATTGAATCGATACTCAGTGAAAAGCTAGGACTGTTTTCTTACTAAGATGTTTAAATCTGTTCTGGAATAGGTTGTAGAGAGGGATTGTACATAAACGGTACAGAAATAATTTAGAATACAAACAATGCAAATCAACAATCGAATCTTTCCTCTTTATAATAATAGTGTAGATGAAAATAGTGTAGCTTATGTGTTTGGGCTCTTCCATGCTGGTCTGGGAGAAAAGAAAAAACCGTAGAATATACCAGCTGCTTCTCTTCCCGCGCAGGTCGTAAAAACCGATCGAGGGAATGGGTAAAAATCTAAGGAATCGTGTTAATAGGCGATGCGGCTAGCAACCCATCAATATGTTGATTCTGTTTTCCATCTAATGCCCACCAACATGCTAATATATATATGGTTTGCCGCAATCTAGTCTCAAAGTTAACCTGTTTCTCCTTTTTCTCATGTTCCCTATTATCCAGGACTTTCTTTATTTCAGAGCTATAATCGTTGTACTTACGTTCTGTGTAGTTTCGTCTTTCCTCATCGTCTGTTGAGTCTGTGTCACCATTGTGTACCACTGAGGATTTAAGAGGCGCGCTTTCCACTTGTGATGGCCTGTCCTCAGAGTCGATGTTGTTAAAAATATCCACTTCACACACAGTTCCTCCAGTCTTGGGCGTCTCAACACAATCTTCATCTAAATCGGCACAAAGCAGTTCTTCTAGGCATAGTGTCCTTCAGGTCTTATACTCTGTCTACCCCGTAAGGGCAAAAGACGTGATACCATGTATGTGTATGAAGAGCGAAAGTCTCAAAAAGAATAAGGTTAAAGTGGGGCACTAATTGGCTGGCACATGCAGTTTTTAGTTTGATGGTGTAGCTCAGTATTGTTTTTCAGGACCTGTTTCAATATGATCTTTTGTATGCTGCACTCCTCCTCCTTTCTGAGCGTTGCATCCTCAGCTGTGATGCGTTGGAGCCCTGGGTGCCCTGTATAATATGATAGCATTTATGCTATAATATATGACAAATTATAAACGAAAATCCTTTGCCAAAGCAAAGATTTTTCGGCTGGCCGCCTGCTTGTCGCTTACTGGGTAGCTCCAGCAACTACAGTCAAATGTAGTGCAAGTATAGTTGCTGGAAATCGAATCAAGAGCCTCTTGTGGAGCAGGCAGGCATGGTAACTACTGCACAAGTAAGCCGTAATATTATTTTATTTACTTCTTAAGCCCGAGGAGCACGATGGCTACGTAAACTAACTACTACACAATACGCATAATTACCTTTTACACTTGTGAAACAACACCGGGCGCAGTACCATCTAGGATGGGTGGTCACCCATCGTACGGACGAGTACGAAAATTTTTTTGTCCACTTATTCACTCACTTTTTGCCGCTTGGATTTTTCGTTCCAAACACGGATGACAATAGGACTAACGTCTCATTTGACATCACTGATGTCAATATTTAGGTAGCTTGAAAAATCTTACACCGGCGGTGCCGGCTACCTATTTCTTTTTTTTACATGTGGAAAATGCGTTCTGCATACTGATCTGCTACGGGGATACAGAACAGTTATGCGGGACTCACACCCGCTAAAAACCACATGATTGCTCTCTTCACGCCATATCACCGGAATGGTGGGCACGGTGGAGCTACCACCACTCTTACAGACATACAAAAATAAATAATTTACTACACTGAATATACTGAAATTTCCAAACGAGGACTTCTAAAAGCGATAATATTGAGATAAAAATATACTGCAAATTTAAACGATATATCTATATTTCCTAGGGGTTCTTTTTTCGTTTACGCCCGTCCACCCAGCAAAGAATATGACGCTATACTGTTTATTATGTAGCATTTATTTTAACTAGGGAAAGTATAAAGAATTAAAAGGAAAGTTTTGGCAGGTAAACTAGGCAATCAGTTTTGTACCCCACGCAGATTTACACAATTTTCGAATACCTGTGGTCTTTATTTTCCACACAGCATATCCCGAGATATCTCAATTAGGACCTCTAATTATCCGGAAGCCACGTAATGACCAAAATATTCCGCAAAAGTTTAATAGACTTAATTAAGGTGGGCTCAACTGCGCCGCAAGTCGAGAAATTATTTTTAATTTTAAATGTATGGAAGTGGAAAGTCCATAGTTCGTTATCCGCAGAGACAGTCACTGCTGGCTGAAATAACACGACGCAAGGTAATCCACACGAGAATAACAATGTTTTCACTTTATTTTCACTTGTTTTTGCTCATTCTCGCGAATGCTCCGGCGGGACAAATGGATACGACTGGGACCTTTGCCTTATTTACCAGTTGGTTTTACAAAAACCCGAGTGTTTGCATGCTTACTTTTTATTCGCACAATGAAAGCGTCAACACATTCATGTGTGATATTAGTATTTCACTGAAGTAAAAGAGCAGATATTATTATATGATTTTATTATCCTGTTACAAATGTGGGGTTTGTTAGGACTATTAAGCTATTTTCTTCTCAAATTTAGTGCTTATAAGTAAATAAATATATAAGGACATATCACACAATTTGAGCTAGCCCCACAGTAAGTTGTGAACTGGTGTCATAGGATACTGACTTAAGGATACTATATTTTATAATAGACTAGCTTTCACCCGCGGCTCCGCCCGCGTAAATGCCGATACCTCGGGAATAGTACTTTTCCCAGGATAAAAGGTATCCTTCTCCGTATTCCAGAGAACTTGTATGCAAAATTTCATGATGATCGGTTCAGTAGTTACGGCGTGAAAGCGTAACAAACAAACAAACAAACTCACTTTCGCATTTATTAGTAAAGATACTTATATAGATAAACATCCAATACCTAGGTCAATTTAAAAAAAATCGTTTTCCATCATGACCTGACCGGGGTTCGGACACGGGCACCCTCGTGTCACTAGCTGGCGTGTTGACCACTGCGCCACGTAGCTCGCCGTTTGCTCTGTCACGCTGTTTGTACTCGTAGTTATTGTATAGCGAAATAATTCATCCTTATCCTTATCCTTACTAATCCTTACTAATATTATAAATGCGAAAGTGAGTTTGTTACGCTTTCACGCCGTAACTACTGAACCGATCATCATGAAATTTTGCATACAAGTTCTCTGGAGTACGGAGAACGACATAGGCTACTTTTTATCCCGGGTTAAAGTACCAATCCCGAGGGATCGACATTGACGCGGGCGGAGACTCGGGCGAAAGCTAGTAATACAATATTTGCTAAGAGTTTGAAAAGGTAAAATTGACTTTATAAAGGTCTTAATGACAAAATTTGATAGCAATTAGGCTCAAATATTATGATGTTTCATTAGGTATTTCTAATTAGCCTTTATTATCCTTCTGCTGTCAATAGGTTGGATAGATAAAGATACCTTGAGACTATTTGATTTATTATTTACTAGCTTTCGCCCGCGTTAATGTCGATCCCTCGGGAATAGTAACTTTTTCCCGAGATAAAAGGTAGCCTATGTCCTTCTCCGCACTCCAGAGAACTTGTATGCAAAATTTCATGATGATCGGTTCAGTAGTTACGGCGTGTTAGCGTAACAAACAAACAAACAAATAAACAAATAAATAAACTCACTTTCGAATTTATAATGTAAGGATAAGGATAAGGAATAGTAAGGAATAAGGAAAGGATAAGGATTGCTTACCAATTCTATTTGTATCAACATACATACATAGTATCACGTCTTTTTCCCTTGTGGAGTAGACAGAGCCTAGCTCTATAAGACATTATGGCCATATTTAGCATGTTGGAGGGCGTGTAGATGGAAAACGGAATCAAAATAGTGATGCGTTGCTAGCCGCATGGCCTTTTGACATGATTCCGCAGAGTTTAACCTAATCCCTTGATCGACGTTAACGACCTGCGCGGGAAGAAGAGCAGCTGGCACATTGTACGTTTTTTCTTTTCTCCCGGACCATTATGGAATAGCCCATATAAGTATGGGAAGAGTTATTGATTGTTATTCTGTCTTCTGTTTAGTTGTTAATATATTGAATGTTAAGTATGACTTTATTATTTTTTTCTTCTTCTACTCTTCATCCCACTTTGTGTTTTATTATGGGTCAGGTCGGTACAGCATGTAAGATTTGTATACTTTTTGATTTTTACTGTGTGGCACGTTAAGCCTATGGTCCCGGCTGCCATCTGGTAGTCGTTAAAGGAACCACGTCAGAGGCCGTGAGGCGGTTCCGAAGAACTCTGACACCAGGTGTGCATGGTTGATTGACCGTGCACCTACTCGAAATAAATGTTTTTTTACTGTAGTACGCAACAACAGATCACTGATACCTTGGAATATTAAAACGCAAACACAAAGCATTCTACTCACAAAACTTATTTTTATTAAATATTAAACATACTTGCGAAACTTGGTAGAGGCTAAAAAGTAGCGTGCGAACAGTCAAAGGCGAAGATGCCTGCAGAATGTTCCGTGTAACAAACTCTTCGCTCAAAGGCTCCATATAGAAATTTTGTATCACTTATGACGTCACGAAACCCATTTTCGGGCTTCCCGAGATACTCTGACGAGAATGGTGGTTCTTCTGAAATTACTTTCACGAAACCCGTGCACCGCTTGGCCGCCTTCGCTGCCTTTATAATGTATGTGATGTATGGCACCACACACATATTGTGATCTCACCGACCTTAAGTATCCAATTTACTTCGAAATATCGTCCTATTATTACCGCCTATTTTATAGTGAAAGACGCGACGGAGCCGGAAGAGTATCGAATTACGCTGTGAAGAACAAAGAAAAGGTCGTATGACCTTTATATACAGACTAGCTGTTGCCCGCGACTTCGTCCGCGGCAATTTCTGTTATTATGTTAAATTAGTATAGATGAATAATTTTTTCTCGATTTCAAAACATTTTTTATTGATGCTTCGCTCGTATTGGTTGCAGCGTTATGTTTTATAGCCTAAAGCCTTCCTCAATAAATGAACTATACAACACAAAAAGAATTTTCCATTTGAACCAGTAGTTCCTGAGATCAGCGCGTTCAAACAAACAAACAAAAAAACTCTTCGGCTTTATAATATTAAGTATAAGTATAGATTCCTCTGATTCGAGCGTCATATTCATTCCATGCTCAAGCGTGGTGATAGCACGTTAGTTATTATTTATGATGTAAAATTATATGGCATACGAGAAGTTTTGACGAAATTTGACAAATTATCACTGAAATGTATTAATACTCAATACAATGAAATACTAGCGATCTATTTCGAGTGTTTGTTTGTTTGTTTTTCGTGTGTGTAAGTGCCCAACACTGGGGTCGAATTTTTCAAGCTGCCTAAAGGCATCTGACATCACTTAACGACTGACATGTTTTATATGTAATTCTATAACAAATGCCTGTAATTCTATAAAAAATGTATTACTAGAACTGAAGAGACTAGAGCAATAAAACTTTTATTTATTTATTTATATAGGTTTTTATTTGAGTCAAACAGTAACGATAGGTTAAAACGAAACGAAAATATTGACATCTGCGGAAATAACTGTACTAAATGCCACCAAAGATTTTAAGTGATCGATTTAATCACGGTATTTATAGAAAGTAGTGAAAGGTAAGCGACCCAGAATTTTCACACAACTCGGAATTTCTTTTGAATGGAAATAGGGCACCCATATCAGCTGACAGAGACCGCGGATGTCAATATTTTCGTTTACGCACTATTAAGTTATCCTTTTTGTTACTGTTGGTGGGCTCAAATAAAAATACATTGAGAACATTTGAAAGATACATTGCATACGGGTTCATCCCGTTTATTATATTATTGAAGTGAAAACTTTTTAGCGGCGTTGTACACTTTTTGGGATGGGTAAAAATACACGAAGATCATAAGATCAATAAACATTTTGTTTTTTATAAAAACACCAGCCAAAATGTAAAGAAATAATAAATCGAAACATTAGTAAATTAGTGATGTACTAATAATAAAATAAATCATTAATTTAGCTAGTAAATTAATGATTTATTTTATAAATATATTTTTTGTATAGTAATTTAATGATTTATTTTATAAAAATAAATCATAAATTTACTAGTGTTTCGAAATAATTAACTAGTAAATTAATGATTTTAATTCACTAGTGTTTTGATTATTCCTTTACATTTGGGCTGGTGTTCAAAAAAATCTCAGAGTGGAGTAGGCATTAAATTATTTACTGCCGAAACAAATAAAACTTAAGTTCATAAGAAGTTTGTTACTTAAGTATTAAACAGTTTAATATCAAAACAATCTGGGGTACCAGGCAGCCATAAAATCACGACTGGTCCTTTTTTATTACGTCTAGGAGTTTAAATCTTGACGGCCCACGTGGGACTGACTTCATGGTTCAGAAGGGATACGCGTTTGATCCTGACCTTTTTACTTTTTAATGTTGCAATTTTTGTAAGCTTTATGACGGGATTATTTTTGAGGTATATTTATGTGTAAACCCGAAATTTGTTGTTATAATGGCATTAAGGGTTAAATAAGCTTTTATAGAATAATACTTATATGGTTATAAGCTGAAAAATTAAACAATTATAAAATTGTTTTAGCTATACAGCGTGATTTTAAACCTTCTAGCTATATTCTTTTTTAAGAAGAAGAAGCTATATTTATATCCGCGAATCAGAATCCCTAATAGAGTACAGAATGGCAAGAAAAAAAGGTAAAAAACAACGGTAAAAACTTAAAAAAAAAAAATTGACCTGCCATAGAAATTCGTCCAGCTGATCGGCGACTTTGTATGGGTAACCATTTATTTTAGTATTCAGATTTTTTTTTTTGTAATTCTGTATTCCGTTAAGGATTCGGATTCCGAGATTCCAATATAGCTATGAGGTTCAAAATTACGTAAGTTGGTGATCTATACTAATAAAATAAAGAGAAAAGATTTGTTTATTTGTAACGGATAGGTAAACTCAAAAACTACTAAAGGAAATTTAATTTAATTTCAATAGAAAACTGAATTATCATGATAGCGGATAATGTAGAAAATTGGACCTGGACAATATTGCGGTATAAAAAGTAATGATAAATGAGTTTATATGTAAAGATCCATCATCTTCGGAAGACTCATGAAAATGATAATGTTTAAGATTTACTTACTTCTTGAAATGTGTTTAAGTGGTCAATACTAGTGTTAGGTTCCCTAACGTTAATTTTTAATATGATGAATAAAACACTTGGTGAATCGACATATGTTACTCATAAACTGAAACGTTATTTTTTCCAATGACCGATATTGATATTGGTTGCGCCAAATAGTTCAAGCAAAATCTCACTAGATGTCGTAACTGTCCTGGAACCCCGATTCAAAAGTTTGTCAAACAGCCTGCGCCTGACCCACGCCGCTAGTATCCTCCGTAACGCCGTCGCGCGAGGTGATCTCCAGAGGTGACACGCTATGTCCTTCTGCTGCTTGTGACTTCATACGCTGTGAAGTTTGCTTGCCCGCTTAAAATCCGCAAGGCTGACTGCGTCTCCATATCTCCTTCGAGCCGGATAGGTATTTCGAACCATTTAATTTTATTTGGATTCATAATAAGTTCAAATTTCTCGATAAAAAATTATTGTGAAATATCTTTGTTGCACATCGTCACACGACTTTCGACCATCCTGCTTATGCATTAGGGTTCAATTTGTCATGCTGTCATATTGACTACCGCATTTGAAAATATTCACAAAATTTCTTATTTTCGCATATTCCATAGGCAATCTATACATTACTATGATTTAATGCATTGATTTATATCGCCTAATAAGTTAATTCCCGCAAAAGTGTTAATTTCGTTGAGATAGCATTTATCTTTTTAGAATCGGGTAGTTTAACCCATCGTCGCATGATCGAGACACGCCCAGTGTTCAACTTTAATTTCGAACAACTAATCGTCTGGGTTTGATATCATTCGCGTATATGGTATCCATTCATGTTATGAATTTTGTTATGTTTGAATTAATGTCATTCAAACACTAATCTCCGCTTTTCGCTATAGTAATTCTGTACTAGTGATCGTAGTTACGTAACGCGCTAATGCCTGGTGCTAACGATTAGCATTTTATTTCGGATGCTTTTTATTCGATTACTTATACAGTTTTTCCGCATATTTAAGTAATAAACAGTCCACTCCACTCACCGCATTATACATAAGTCTGGTATTTTCTCAATCTCGCATAAAGCTATTTGTTTGTTACACTTATAGTTATTATTTTTCTTTTTGCTTTATTTACTTTTCGTAATCATGGGTGACGAAATTCAACTTAAGTTGTTTACGGCTAAACGTAATGCGATTTTTGCCCGTATTCAATCAACTTACGACAGTTCGTCAGTGCTTACCACTGATAAATTACGTAATAGTTTTATCGCTAAGGCTAAACAGATAGACTTATGGCGAATTGAGTTTGTCGAGATACTGGACAACATTAATACTATCTCGCTTTCGTTAGACGAAAAATATGAGGTCAGTTATACTTCATTAAATTCATTCGACGATTTGGCTAGTGAAATAAAATACAAGCTCAGCTCGTTGGTTGAACCGCTGACGAAACCGTCATCTCATACTGAAAGTATAGGTCACAAAACCTTAAATATGAAGGTACCGCGAATCAAACTTCCTAGTTTCGAAGGTGACCTTGAAAGTTTTCCATATTTTTATGAAACTTTCAAACGTGTTATTCATACTAATTCCGACTTATCGGACGATGAACGAATTCATTATTTACTTCATTGTCTCAAGGGTAAGGCGAAAAATGTGGCTGCCGGTATCACCCCTTCTGCTGAGAATTATCGTATTGTATGGGACGCGCTCATAGCTATATATTTAGATTCTCGCGCGCTTGCTACCAATTATTTAAACCAATTGTTTACGCTCAAGCTTACCGGCGCACCGACACCCGCTAATATTGAGAAAGTTTTTGATAAATTTACCGCTATGGTGGCCGGACTTAAACAATTAAAAATCGATAACTTAGCTGATTTTATTTTCACGCACTTAGGTCTCAAGTTAATAGATTCAGACATGGCTAAGCATTATGAGATGTCATTACGATATCAACAAGACTCGCAGAATGTTGATTATGATTATTTTGTGAGGTGTGTTCGCGAACAAGTTAAGATCATGTATCGGACTTTGCCCGCGCGCTCGACCGCAACACCTTCCTCTTCTTCTTCACCTGCTCCCAAGGTGACTCACGCGCACATATCAGTCAATGCAAAATGTTCACTCTGTAATAAGGTGCATAAACACCTATTCCAATGTGACACCTTTAAAACCCTGACGGCTAAGGCTAGGTATAATTTCATAAAGGACAAAAAAATGTGCCTTAATTGTTTGAGCCATCGACATACAGTTTCTAAATGTCATTCGAAAGGTACATGTAGGGAATGTCAAGCTAAGCACCATTCTCTGTTGCATTTTGAGACGTCGTCATCGCCGATGACGGTGACTTCAGCCGCGCGCAGTCCTTCTAATGAAACCGTCGCCGCGCCCGCCGTATTGAACGTTTCCTCGAACCCGCCGCCCGCTCCGCTCGTCACTTCTGATCGTGTAGCCTTATGCACGCACTCTGCAGCTTACGGCACTAATTGCACGACAGAAATTCTCGCTACTGCTAAGGTGGTAGTAGTAAACAAAAAGGGGAAAAATGTGCTAATACGTTGTCTGCTTGACCCAGGTTCGCAGAAAAATTATATTACTTCGCGCTGCGTCCGTATGCTCGGCTTGAGTGTGCGAGCAGATGACATAAGCATTGTTCGAGGAATAGGTGGTACTTCTCAACCTGTACGAGGTTCCGTCGACTTCACCTTCAGCTCGCGTCTCCGCTCACAACCTAAGTATAGTATCAACGCGCTGGTGCTCGATGAAATAACGGGTCAAATTCCTTTGTGCCGTATTAACACTAGTGAATTGCACCACATTGACACTGAGTTACTGGCTGATGATGCTTGGGGAGTGCCGGGTAACATAGACGTGTTACTTGGTGTCACGCTTTTTGCTAAATTGCTGCGTCCGGGTCATGTTACTGATAAGCCAGGTTGTCCTGACGCCTTGGAAACCGTGTTAGGCTATATTCTTATGGGTCAGGCTCCTATCTCAGAGTCCCCCACGGACACGCTTTCATTTCTTTCAACATCGTGTACTGATTGTTGTGACTTACGCAAATTTTGGGAAATTGAAGAAGTATCGCCGCCTTCCACTTCGAGTGTAGATGACGAATATTGCGAGAAATTTTATCGTTCTACCACAACTCGTACACCGTCCGGTAAATATGTCGCCGCTTTACCGTTCAAGTCTGTCATACCCGTTTTAGGTAATTCCTTTGATATCGCACGCCGTCGATTTTACAGTCTTGAACGAAAATTTAAATCGCACGCAAATTTAAAATTACTTTACGATGAAGTAATTAGAGAATATTTAAATAACGGCTATATATCGTTAGTAAAACATGATCTAAAGGACATGTCACAAGTAGGACAAGCTCGTGAGCGATCCGTTACCTACTATATTCCTCATCATCCTGTGATTCGTGAGGATAAATCAACCACTAAATTACGTGTGGTTTTAGACGCTAGCGCACGAACGGACAACGGTACGTCGCTTAATGAGGTCCTACACGCAGGTCCCGCCCTTCAGGCGGACCTTCTCAACATTTTGTTGAATTTCAGACTTTCATCGGTCGCACGTCTTTTTGACGTTATGGGCCTCGTAGCACCTATCATTTTATACGCCAAGCTGCTAATTAAAGAGCTTTGGCTACTCAAACTCGATTGGGACGATATTCCCCCAACTCGAATTATCCGCTTATGGGAGCAATTTCAGAGTGAGTTGCCCCTCATTTCGCAATTAAACTTTCCGCGTCACGTCGGTGTTGTAGATCACTGTAAGATATCTTTAGTCGGATTCGCTGACGCCAGCGAAAAGGCTTACGGTGGAGTTGTCTACGCCCACGTTGTTAGACCTGACGGCACTGTGGTCGTGTCGCTGGTCTGTGCTAAGTCCAAACTGTCCCCACTACGGGTAGTCAGCTTGGCCCGCCTCGAGTTATGCGCTGCATTGATCTTGTCGACTCTACTTAAAAGAGTTTACTCGCTTTACGCTGTTCGACATGCCATTGAGGCTGTCATCGCCTTTTCCGACTCGACAGTGGCGTTGAGTTGGATTCATTCAGCACCACACCGCTGGCACACGTTTGTGGCCAACCGCATCGCTAAAATACATGACAATTTGTCAGCAGATTACTTTTTCCATGTCAGAGGATTGGAAAATCCCAGTGACTGCCTTTCACGCGGCCTTACCCCGGCCCAGTTAGTCCAGCATCCTCTGTGGTTAACTGGCCCACCGTGGCTGGCATCGCATCGCTCTGAATGGCCTATTAAGCCTTTCACATCCAGTGAGTCACAGGAGCTTCCCGAAATGAAGCCAGTCGCTCTACCTGTGCTCTCACACGCGAGTTCGAACGGAACTATTCCGTCCGAGAATATATTATACGCAAGAGCTGCTAGATTTTCTTCCTGGCAAAAATATTTAAAAACAATTTGTTTTGTTTATAAATTCGCAAAACGACTCCCTAGAGGACCTATTACCGCGTCTGATTTAGATTTTGTCGAAAATGTCGTATGGAAACTGGTACAAGGGGTTCATTTCGCATCTGAGATCCAACACTTATCTCGCAAACAACTTTGTTCTAAACAAGTGCAGAGACTGAGCCCATTTCTTCATAATGGACTTATTCTGGTTGGAGGTCGACTCGCGAATTCTGAGTTAGAATTTAACGCTCGTCATCCTATCCTCCTGCCCAGTCAGGATCACATAGTAGAAGCCTTGTTGAATTCTAGACCGTTGTACCCACTCAGTTCTGATCCATCAGAACCGACCGCATTAACCCCCGCGCATTTTTTGCATACGAAACCTCTAGTGTTTTTGCCCGCTCGCGACGTCGACGAAACACGTTTGCACCTTGTTACGCGATATAAATTAATGGATAAATTAGTACATTCCTTCTGGAATCGGTGGCGTAAAGAATACTTGCACACCTTACAATCCAGACAGAAGTGGAACACTCCTGCCTTTCCTGTAAAGGTTGGCATGGTAGTTGTCTCTATGCAGGATAACGTCATGCCCTTGCAGTGGCCTCTAGGTGTCATCACCGAACTCTTTCCGGATAAAAACGGAATAGCTAGAGTCGCCTCGTTAAAGACTAAAGGCGGGGTTATACTCAACCGCCCAGTTGTAAAGCTGTGTCCTTTACCGACGCAATAGTTAAATTAATGCTTATCTTAGGTTAGGTCATAGTTCATAAGCCTGCACACGCGTGCATTAGATTAGTTTATTCTATCGCTATTATACCGCTCCGCAGGGTCGTAACTAACTCATAGATTCAGGTAGAGTTTGTGACGATGTGCAACCCATAACTAGTTCACTAGTTTATTTCGATTATTTTTTTTTTCTCTTTCTTTCGCTTCCCTCTTTTGTTGGGTTTTGAAAGTAGGTTCTTTCAAGCCGGGGAATGATGGTTGCGCCAAATAGTTCAAGCAAAATCTCACTAGATGTCGTAACTGTCCTGGAATCCCGATTCAAAAGTTTGACAAGCCTGCGCCTGACCCACGCCGCAAGAGGGGCCGCTAGTATCCTCCGTAACGCCGTCGCGCGAGGTGATCTCCAGAGGTGACACGCTATGTCCTTCTGCTGCTTGTGACTTCATACGCTGTGAAGTTTGCTTGCCCGCTTAAAATCCGCAAGGCTGACTAAATTGGCCAGGGTGACAAACCCACCGCTCGTGATAAATAACCCATGAACTTTATATACGTGTAAACGGTGAAAATTTAAGAGTGTGCCGATTGTAGCTGTCGTAAGCTGATGCTGGTTTCCTGGTTTTCTGAGAGGCTGGTCTGCGAACTGGTAAGTCACTTTGGGGTCGGGATATCCTTAACAGATACGAACGTTTAAGAGATTTGCTTGTATTCAAAGGGAATTTTTGGGTCCAATAGATTCCGCATCCGCTAAGAGACGCAGCACGCCGCTGCGTCTCCAGATATTACTTTTTAACGGGCCATATTTTATTTCCTGTTGTGTTATTTTCCTTTGAATTAATAATTTGCTCTTCAAACTTAGTAAACTGTTTGCATGAAACAATAGCTACCGTTACGCGAAAATTTAGTTTGACTGAAACTTGAATCCGGGAACAGAATGAGGAACTAGGAATAATTGAAATCGCATTTGAGAGAGACTGTTTAAAAATTCACTACATTTGCTATTGCAATTTCGTCACGGATTCACTAATGAAAGCAGAATTGTGAATTCGTTTTTGGGTGAGACGAGGCAAATAAATGGATTTTCAACCAAAAGGAAGCGTCTGATAGGCACTGGTTCGGATCTCATTTACATAGCTGAACTTGAACATATTAGTGTTTTAGTTCAATCTCATTTATAGACTATCTTTATCTGCAATCGCTATTTATTTTTGAAGAAAAACCTGTTAGGCGGCCAGGACAAGGGTCATGTTCAATGAGTAAGAATTACGTTCATTGGAAGCGACGTTAAGCTGTGCTTCCCAGGAAAGGTAGTGTATACCCATACATCTGGCGGGACTGAAATGACGATATATGTACGTCTGTAAACTAACATTAGCTACAAACATACAAAATCTAAACTATACAGAAGTGGATTGAATTGTTTAAACAATATTAAGCTAGCCACTGAACGTAGCTTAAGACATGTGACGCGAAAAACCAATATAAAGTCATCATCATTGAGTGTTTTCGCCATTTTTTTCTCAGCTGTGGTGCGTTGGAGCCTGACATATGGTATTATGATAACATTTATGCCACAATATCTAATTTAGAATATTTATAGTATATTTTGGCAAACTAAAAACACTTTCTAACCAATCATATTAGTAGGCGATGCAATCCATCACTATCTTGATTCCATTTTCCAACGCTCACTAACATGCTAAATGTGATTGTATAGGACTTAAAGATTTGGGCTTTGTCCACCCCGCAAGGGAAAAAGACGTGATACTATGCATGTATGTTAATATAAAACACTGTAAAGTACGCTGAAATAAATGAAATGTAAAATACTCGGGTGAAATAGTTATAAAACAATATCACACCTTTAATCATGACGGTTTAATTGTGCGAACAAAAAGTAAGCATCCAAACACAGGGTTTTTGTAAAATATACTGGTAAATAAGGCAAATGTCCCAGTGGCATCTATTTGTCCCCTTGGAGCATTCGCGGGAATGACCAAAAAACAAGTGAAAATAAAGTGAAAACATTGTTATTCTCGTGTGGATTACCTTGCGTCGTGTTATTCCAGCCAGCAGTGACTGTCTCTGCGGATAACGAACTATGGACTTTCCACTTCCATACATTTAAATTTAAAAATAATTTCTCGAGTTGCGGTGCGGTTGAGCCCACCTTAATTGAGTCCATTAAACTTTGCGGAATATTTTGGTCATTACGTAGCTTCCGGATAATTAAAGGTCCTCTAATTGAGATTTTATGGAGTATTCAGTTATATAAAGTATTCTACCTGCTGACATATCTCCTTTACACATTAAACATGGACTCACTGCAACAATCCATGATTGATATGATGGCTCACTTTGATAATAAAATGGCGGAATTTCAAAACAATCTCCAAAAAGCCACAACTACACCAACAATCACATCACTTGCGGAAGATTTTAGTCACTTCAAAACCTTCATGACCTCAGTTATGGACAGCTGGAAGCAGCAGATGAAACTAGCTTTGAAGCAGCAAGACCACCTTGAGATGAATGGTAGGCGTTACATCTTGCTTATCCATGGAGTGTCAGAGTCCAATAATGAAGACACAGCTGCTGCAGTCATCAAGATTTGCATTGAGAATTTAAAGCTTGCCGACTTCTCAGTTACGGATTTGCGCAGATGCCATCGGATTGGTCGGAGTTCTCAGGGTAGGCCACGGCCGGTTTTAGTTGAATTCCTCAGGATGCCAATGAAAGATAGGTGCTGGCAGGCTAAAACTCTGCTAAAGGGTTCAGGAATCACTTTGTCTGAGTTCCTGACCAAAGTCAGGCATGATGCATTTTTGGCCGCTCGCCAACATTTTGGGATTAACAAATGCTGGACGCGAGATGGCTGTGTTTATGTGTTGGGGCCCGATGGACAGCGGCATCGTATCTACTCCGTGGATGAAGTCGACCACCTTCAGAGTTCCGTATCGCAGGTAACCGGCGATGTGGTAGCCCCTGATACAGCGTCACCCTGCACAGCAACGGCGGCTGCTACGGGAGCACCCAGTAGAGCGGCGACCGGACCGGCCGGTGTCCCCTGGCCCAAGCGCAATGTCAGGAAGTAATCACACGCCTCTTATAAATATATTAATTTGGTGTCAGTATTTATTGCTGTCGTAGTCATGTTGATTGATTTAACGTAATCAATCCACCCACATTTATTTTTATATTTTTATAATTTAGTTTTAGGGTAAATTAGCACACATAATTACTTTTCTCATGTTTTGGCTATTTGATGGATGCTAAGGAACCGCTTACTAAATAGATGGATGGATGTCACTTTGACAGCTGACATCTAACTTTTTAAGCCTTGTTTTTTTTTTTCTTTTCTGGCACACATCACTAAACTTAGATTAAACTCCACTTTTTTACATCTTTTATTGTCATTGCCTTGTCGTTGTAATTTTGATTTTGTCATTGTATTGATGAGTGTGCCATTGTGAGTGTGCGTGATTCATGGCAAACAGATTTTTTTCGTTTATGGTTTTATGGTATTTATTTTTATGTTTTATACCACTGTCTCTTATTACTATTTTTTTTTTGTTTTTTAATTCTGTTCTCTCGGAATTCCTGCTGGCGGGTAGAATGTTTGTAATGAAATTGAGTTTTAGTTAGTATTTTTAGTGTAATTAGTATTATTCATATAATCTTTATTTATTATTATATTTTCTTGGTACATCATATAAACCCTTAATTATGACTGATGTATTAAATAATAGCTTTTTCTCAATCTCTTCGAGTGACGATAGCTTCCATTCATTACCTGAACCTCTCAACGAAACTGTTGATCGAAATTTGTCTGAATTCCCTAAAAATTTTAACGTTTTGCATATAAACGCCCAAAGCATTCCAGAACACTTTCCCGACCTACTTGCTACCTTTGATAGTAAACATATTCACGCCCTATTAGTTTCAGAATCATGGCTTAAGCCTTGCCTTCCCTCTACTTCTTACTCACTTCCAGGCTTCCAGCTCATTCGCAACGATCGTCTAGGTGTGGTGGGAGGCGGTGTTGCTATTTATTTACGTGCTGGCATCCCATTTAAAGTGATTTCCATCTCTCAAACTCAGAATCCTTCACACGAAGCCGAGTACCTTTTTATAGAAGTCACCTTATCCCACACGCCTGTTCTTTTAGGTGTCTTCTATTGTCCTTCCTCAAAAATAAATTATTTCTCCATGTTTGAAAATATCTTGGAAGATATTACACCTGCTTACAAGCATATTATTATCATGGGTGATTTTAACACCTGTCTTCTTAAAGGTGACCATCGCTCTCAGTCTCTCAGTTCTACTATCAACGCCTGTAACATGTCTTTACTTCCTCTCCAAGCTACTCACTTTTTTCCTAACTGTATTCCTAGTCTTCTTGACCTCATCTTAGTTTCCACTCCTGATCTTGTTGCAAAACATGGTCAATGTAGTGCAGACATTTTTTCTTATCACCATCTTCTCTTTCTTTCTTATAAAATTCGGACCCCTAAGCCTAAACCTAAAATTCTGTTGCAACGCAATTTTAGTGCTCTGAACATAGATCGATTACGTGAAGATGCCATAAACCGCGACTGGAGCGCTATCGCTGATTTGAACACTGTTGATAGTCAGGTGGAAAAGTTTAATCAAATGATAATCTCCCTTTATGACATGCATGCTCCTGTTCGCCCAGTAAAAGTGAAACATCTACCAGCGCCTTGGTTGACAGACGACATCAGGGCCGCTATTTCTAAAAAACATGCTGCCAAGTCCAAATACAAGTCTGATCCCGACAGATATCGTGACAAGTATATTAGAGCTCGCAACGTCTGCAACAGGCTGTGTAGGGATGCACAACGTCGCCACATCCACAAATCTGTTGAAAACGGCGACCCAGCTAAAGTCTGGAGATTTCTCAAGTCAATGGGAGTAGGAAAGAGTACGCACAATATTTCAAATGATTTTGACCTCAGTGTCCTTAATAAACATTTCTCGTCATCCGTAGTCTTTAGTGGCAATGATAAAAGTAACTTATTAAACCACTTGCCTTCACTTCCTTCTCCCGACTACTCACCGTTTTTCTTTAGTCTGGTAACTGAATGTTCAGGAGTGTATTCAATCCGTATCGTCAAATGCAGTTGGTGCCGATGACATAAGTCGGAAAATGATCCTACCGATTCTTGATATCCTACTTCCTATTATCACTCTTATCTTAAACAACTCCCTATCGTCTGGCACCTTTCCGTCTTTGTGGAAAAAATCCTATATCACTCCAATACCGAAAAAGGCTCATCCTTCTTCTTTTTCCGAGCTCCGTCCAATTTCTATTCTTCCTTTCCTCTCAAAAATCCTCGAACGTCTTGTCCAAATTCAACTCGATTCCTTTCTTCGCCAAAATTCCATCCTCAACCCTTTCCAATCAGGATTTCGAGCAGGACATTCTACTACTACGGCCTTAGTTAAAATCACCGATGATATTAGATATGGCATGGATAATTCTAAAATGACAATCTTGACCCTACTTGACTTTTCCAGTGCTTTTAACTCGGTGGATTTTGACGTTCTTTTAGAACTAATGCGCGGACTGAACATATCTCCATTAGTTATCGACTGGTTTCGTTCTTACCTTCATGATCGTCGGCAGTGTGTGCGTGTGGAGAATAAATTCTCAACATGGTGTCATACATTATCAGGGGTACCACAAGGCGGCGTTTTATCTCCTTTACTTTTTTCAATATTTATTAATTCTATATCTTCTCAACTTCACTCCTCTTACCACCTGTATGCAGACGATCTCCAAATTTATTTTCAGATTGACTTTGATAACCTCACCATTGGGATTACTAATATTAATAATGATTTGTCACGAATATCTGACTGGAGTAGAAGTCACGGCTTGATAGTCAATCCTTTGAAAACCCAGGCCATTATTATAGGTAGTCCTTACTACATATCACGTACTGATTGGCGTTCTCTTCCTAAAATAGTATTTGATGGAGTTGACATTGAATTCAGCGAAAGTATTAAAAACTTAGGCATACTCATGGATAGAACCTTGTCGTGGCGTCCTCAAATTAATGAAGTCAGCAGGAAAATGTTCGCAGCGGCGGCTTCCCTTAGAAGAATCCGTAACTTTCTGCCAGTCAAAACTAAAATTGCGTTAGCACAATCTCTCCTTCTTCCTATCCTGGATTACGCTGATTCCTGCTACCTAGACCTCACGCAAGACCAATTGAATAAACTTGAGAGACTTCAAAATTTGTGCATTCGCTTCATATTTGGGCTTCGTAAGTTTGATCACGTTTCTAATTTTCGTTCCGATCTCAAGTGGCTCCCAATCAGGCAACGTCGCCATGTCCATATCCTTTCTTTACTTTATTCCATTTTGTTTAATCCTGCTACCCCTTGTTACCTTAAAGAACGCTTTTCCTTTCTGCGTGAGGTGGGTGATTCTTGTTCACGTGATTCAGTTTCCCTACGGCTTAGATATCCTACACATTCCAGTTCCTATTATTCAAATTCTTTTACTGTACAGGCTATTAAACTCTGGAATGCTTTGCCATTAGACATTCGGAAGGCACAGACGGTATCGAAATTCAAAAGTCTAGTGTCGTCACATTACTTTTCTTCTCTTTGAATCTTATAAAAATTTTTTTTTTTGTTTTTTAACTATTTATCTTTTTCACTAGGGTATATGTACATTAATATCTATATAAGTATACATATGCATATATAAATATATATATATATAATTTAAATATTTTTAATATTTTTTTTTTTATTATTATTTTATGAAATCTGCGCCTACCATGCCTCTGTTTACATTATCTTCTACCCAAAGGTTGGCTGGAAGAGATTGCGTTATGCGATAAGCCCGCCTTTGTACCTTCCATAAACAGATAGTATCCTTTTTTGTTTACTTTTAAGTGTTGGTGCAATAAAGAATATTCATTCATTCATTCATTCATTCAGTAACTACGGTAAAGAAAAAATACATTATAAAAAAAAAATTCTTTATTATTCCTAGGTATTTTGTTATAATGGTAATTAAACAGAAAAATAACACACCTACGGCTTACAATCCAATAAATTTTGATATGGGTATTGATTGGCGTAAATGCCTTAATACTAATAAATCAAGAGTGAATAGTGAGAGTGCCCGTCACCTCTTTACACGGATGATCGTGTGACTGTGGATGTGCTTTATTAGATTAGTATGCATATAAACTAAACACGTTTTTATCCCTTATGAAGTCTAGTGCATTAAGAGCCCGCCATAGGCCAGACGGCGTGGCGGTACAAACGCGGATGGTCTAAACGCGCTGGCTACTTTGGATATTGTCGTTTTTTAAGAATATTCAAGGGTTATTCGAAAAAGAAAAACACATGATGGCTGCCTTATCTGTAATGCAATTATAATCAAAAGTTTCAAGGTTAATTTTAATGTATTTGGTGAATAATGATGTATACCGAGTAAATAAGACGTGATTTGGAGGCAACTTTGCAATTTTTTTCTATCGAGAAAATTTAACGCAATCGTGTTTTTGAGTCAGATAGTTACCAGGGTTAGTCCTGAACTTTGCTGCATTTTTATTTCAACTCGAGTATTTCATTATTATTGATATTACAGACAATCATGAAAAGCAGTGTGAGTTAGTACGGGCCCTTAAGACACAAAATAATATCTTTACCGCGACGTTGTACACTTTGAATTGCAGAATTTATTACAAAATATAATATAAAGTTCAGGGGTGTCATCATCAACTACCTGTCCGGTGGTTGCAGGTATGGCATCGGGTACGCGCGCCCCGCCTCCCGAGCTACTTGCTTTTCCCCCGTTCATCCGAGTGAATAGTATCCCAATTCCCAATACCTTCATTCCGTTCCTAGATTCAACAAATTCCTATCCTTCCCCAGCGTCGGAAGCACTAACGTAATGAAAAAAAATGTAAAAAGTAAAGATGATGATGATTAACTAAATATTAGCATATAATGTTTTAGAACTCCCTGGCAATATTCAGAATCCGTAATATAATATTCATTCGCAAAAAATAATAGGTAATTTATGAAAAAGAAACTTAGACTTCCCATAGAAAAGAGAAAGCTGATCGATGAATTTATATATGACCCGTGCACGAGTCTCGGTTCACATTAGCCCTGCGGAAGACCTCCGGATAAGGTCGAAACATTGCGGCCTAGATATCCTACCCAACAAATATCAATTCAATGTAGTTGGCGAAACCAAAACGGTGTAATTTAGCTCGCGTCCGAACGCAGCAACTTTTATTTTATATATCTACAGCCTACGAATAAGTATTACTTATTCGTAGCCTACAGCATTGAATTAGAAAAAACTATGGAAGCAGCATTGCGCTCAAAAACTGACACGCGGGGCTTAAAAAGTATATTTTTTCGCGAACAAGTCTGCCGCGCCCTCCGTGACGGAAGGATGCGTCGATAAAAGCATGTAAACATCGGCCAAATCTTAACGAATTAAGAGAAAACATACTTCTTGTGTAGTAAAGTGGTGCAGGAAACGCAAGGAAAGACGGAAAAGTGACACTGGAGTAACTTATCATAGCAAGCGAGGCGAGCTGCTAGCCTACCTACCTCCGCTATGTTGACACCATAGCGTTCATTAGATTATCTTCGTCTATGAGTGCGTAAGATTTTCGTTGTGATTTGAGTTAAGTTTGTTTGCGTAAATGGGACTGATATTGAATCGTTAGTTGTATGAGAGTTACGCTTCCATATTTTTTCTAATCCAATAACCTACAGCAAGCCAATTTTTTACTAATAGCTCTTCATATACGAGTCATAATTCGAATTCGGTGAACACATATGACTAGACGCCCGTCGTTCCTACCGAATTTGGTTGGATTTCACCTTCAAAGGAGTCGCCGCGCGTAGGTATGTTTTCAATACCTACACATGCACTGCATTGGCGAAACGCGGGGCGATATAATGATTTTAGCCAATATATCAAAGATCTTATTTATAATAAAAATGTAAGAGTTAGTTTGTACAATTTCTTATCTTACAGACTTGTACCATTTAATTTATTAGTTATTATTTCGCCTGCCTCGTACCTGTTAACGGAAACAGTATAAACCGCGAACAACATTATTCTTGCGGGGATTATTTCGTGTTTTGCTGGGAACGAATCCGCGTAATAAATGTTCACTGTCTTAGGTAATTGTGTACATATTCCATACATATTTCGTTTTATTTCCCGCTGTTTTCATCATCTTGTTCTTTAGAAATTTGATTAATTTTTAAACGATTTGGGCTCTTTATTTTCATTCTTTTGTGAATAGATATCCGTACTTTAAAATCATAAATGCAATAGTAATTTTGTTTTTCCGTTTGTTACCTTTTCATATTTCAAGCTCTGAATCGATTTGGATGAAAATTCGTATGGAGGTTTGGGGCTGGAAAAGGACACAGGAAACCTTTTATTCCAGCTGTACTTAATAAACCTGCTTTCACGCGAGCGGAGCCGAATGCCGAAAGTTACATTTTGAAACTGCTAGGCTGATATCAATTCGGGTTTCAGCATAGTGTACATCATATATAATCGGAAAGGTTTACGAAAAATACAAACCAGTGCAAAATTGGGATAGGGTCTTAGTAGTCGTAGTAGTCATTATAATTTGTGTCTCATAAGCAGTAACAGGTAATTCAAATTTGAACACGGGTCTGTAAAAATGATTTTCTTTGTCATAAATTACTTACAAATATTATTTATCTCCTTGGATGGTAATGACTCCATCGAAGATTATTTGTAACGCAAAAGTTTGGCCGTTTATGAGTTCGCATTTCTGTTACTCAATAGTGCAAAAAATTACGACCGGATTTGTCAGCACTTCGCACTTTCATCTTTCGCATCTAAATTACATACTCGATTAAATGTATACAGACCATATACATATCTTATCATGATCATCATCATGATCATCATCATATCAGCAGCAAGAAGTCCACTGTTGGACATAGGCCTCTCTCAAGGATTTCCCATACGACCGGTTCGAAGCGACCTGCGACCTTAGACAGGTCTCCCGACCATCTAGCCGGTGGGTATCCGACGCTGCGCTAGCCGGTACCTGGTCGCCATTCGAGAACCCTTCTGTCCCACAGGCCATCGGTTCAAAGCGCTATGTGCCGCCTACTGCCACTTCAATAAGCAAATCCGTTGAGCTATGTCGGTGACCTTTGTTCTTCCGGATCTCCTCATTTGCGCAGAGAAACACTGAGCGTAGCTCCTATAAGCTCTTAGAGCAACCTTGAGCTTTCTTATGAGGCCCATAGTAAGGGACTCACTGGTAACATACATTGATTGACATATCTTATCATCTGAGTGCTTTTCAGATCCTTGGTACCAATGCGGCCACATCCGCCGTCATGAGTAAAAACTAGTTTCTCCAACCAATAGACCACTAGTATCTCCATCCAAAGAACCAAGTATTAGTAGTAAGTACTAGTAGTTGGTTCTCTTATAAATTCACAATTCACAGGGACAAACATCGTAATTCATAAATTTGGTTATATTTACACCAGAAAATGTGCGGTATAAGGTACAATGGCAGTTGTCGGGCATTTGGGAGTGTAAATTGAAACATGTCTGAGTTAATTGCGTCCAGGCTCGAGAGGCTGAGCCCCAGGATTATCCGACGCCCTCTCCCTCCTCGTGACAAGGACGGGTACAAGGCATCGTTATCTGGTTCTAATATGATTAGTATGAAATTTTTTTTTAGATTGTTTAGTAATAATTGTTTTCATTGTTATAAAAAATACTAGCTTCGACTTCATAGCCCGTTTTGATGAATATCAATTACTAAGGAACTTGTTAGATTAAATAATATTTTTTTGATTTATTAGCAAATGTTTAAAACCAGTTCCATTTGTGGTCCTATTTTGCGTGATAATAAAAAGAATATACGGCTAAACAGAGAAAATTTTCTGTTTACTTAAAGTTCCAAAGGACAGTAGACCTGAGTTTTTGATATGAATTTCACCTTAATACATCTACATGTTCCTGAAAAAGGCAGACAGACAGACGGACAGACGGACAACCAAGTGATCCTACTTATAAGGGTTCCGTTTTTTCCTTTAAAACCCTAAAAACGTCCATGTTCTTGCGGACATGGTACATACTAAAACTTTATAATAATAGATAAATCACACTAGAATTATGTTGATATCAATAATGTTGAACTAGTTAATAAATAATAAATATGTCGGAAACGCACGGACGACAGCGCCATCTGTCGTCATATTTTCCTATTAATGCGAGACGCCAGCGCCCCACCCGGCGTTGACAGAGTCTACGACGTAATGGGCGGACGAGTGTCGTTCAGTTCGATTGCGTCCGCCGCCAAGTGAACACGTGTAGAAACTGTCGCGTATCACATTGTTTGTTGATTTGTGTTTCATTGAAATTATTCATAGTGTTCGTGAAGTAAATACTTTCATTGTTTTAAATCAACGTTTGTTTCAATTACCAACACTTCCCGGTATAACGCCCGCTCCTGAATGATAAAGTTGGCTGAGCTCGGACCACCCTCTCCGTCAAATATATATACGAACAAATCACAGAGATTGAGCTAGCCCTAAAGTAAGTTCGAGACTTGTGTTGTGGGATACTATCTTAAAACGATATTATATTCTAATAACAATTAAATATATATCAAAGCTCTTCCATGTGTCCAAGAAAAAACAATTCTTATTTTTAAACAATTAAAATGTACAAAAAAGCTGCTTCTCGCCGATCGACCAAAATCATCCACTTCATTCTTCAACCACTTTTAGTACGTAGGTGGCTACATACTAAAAGTGGCTTTTAGGTCTTAAAGACCTGGGCTCTGTCTACCCCGCAAGGGAAAAAGACGTGATACTATGTATGTATGTATGTAGATACATCCCAAACCCAGACCAGTCTGAAAAAGATAATTTTCCATCTTGACCTAACCGGGGCTCGAACCCGGGACCTCAGGTGTGACAGCCTGGAATGACCACTAGGCCACAGAGATCGTCAAATTAGACTATTAGGCTTCTCGTATTAGTCTAAATCCCCTTGACTTTGAAAATGGCATTACTATTCCAATCGGGGACGTATTTCCAAACATTATTTAACGGTTACAAATAAACTCTAAACCCGCTGAAAAACACTTGCTAAAAATCTATTTATAGACATAGATCAACTACCGTTTTATATTAGTAGAAACATTACATTAAATCGGGAGTACCTATCGAAGACATTGCACTAATTTATCAGGGAGGGACGGTGAAAAGCGTATTACTATTCCAATTTACATCTCAATCGGTGACGTGATTCATAAAGATATCGACCGAGTATACTTTGACGGTCACCATAAACTCACTAAAATTATGACGAGCCCAAACGGCGTAATGGAGAGCGCTCATGTTTTACTGTCGCCTAACACGCAGGGCTGTAGCTAGAGTCGAATTTGGGGTAGGGCAGCATTCGTTGAGGTAGGGCTATTCAAATGCCATCTATACACAAAACAAAGTATTATTATAATATGAAATGAATGTCACAAACTGTGGTTTGTTCGGAAAAGTTTAGATACCTATTGCTTAAGTCTTTTTTTATCTCAAACTATGAACAAACAATTTAATTATCATATATTTTGGTATTTTTAAGGTAGGGCATTATGATTTCAAGGTAGGGCATTGCCTCACAGTGCCCCCCCTTATCTACGGCCCTGCCAACACGCATAGATCTTTCGGTGGATTTCCGTGACAACCATTCGGCGTCTGATAAACGAAATACTAATTTATATTCAGATGTTATCTTTATGGACTACGTAGAAATAGCAAACTGTTTTAGTTGCTGTCGATATTTGTCGATTCATGTTGTTGGATGTTTCAATGATTGTAGGTAATGTTTTATCTTTGTGTGAGACTAACAATGATGTCAATATTTTTCAAATTCCATAATAGTATCTGCGTCGGGTCTATCAGCTTCACAAAGTGCCATGAAAAACATTTATTTTACAGGTTATTGCTATTATGCAGGGATAAGAAATAAGATTTGTTTTTGTGTCTTCCTTTTATCATTAGCGTTTTAATACTATAGAGTGCTCTTCAATACAAATCAAACGACATCAAACAAAATGGATTTATTATATATTATTTTAAGAGCTTTTATGCCAACTTACTTCATCATAAACAGCAATTTGACAAAATGTGACTTAATGATATTGTAAAATGTGACTTAATTAGGACGAACGATAAATATCAGAGAACTTCACGAAATGGTTATTTAGCGTAATTTAAATAAAAGCTTGCTATGACCGCGGCGTGATCTTGCACTTCGTCCTTGTCGATGGCTCAAGGATTACATTTTCTGTACAGTATGTGGCAACTCTAACACCACACGGATGCAGAGCACAGATCATCCTTGGTGCAGCTGATGGGGCGCAAAGGGAACGAAAGGATATGCTACGTGGTCTGATCGTCGTGCCCACATTTACACTGCACTTCCGCCTGTTGGATAAAGCCCCATTTTGCCAGATTGTGTTGGCATTGACCTATATCAGTGTGGAGTCGATTAAGGCACTTCCATGTGTCCCAAGGAAGGTTGTAGCCTGGAGGTAGGAGGTAAATATTACTCTTAAATAAATTTAATTCAACCATATGTTTTGTCACAATATCAATAATTTCGCAGAGAGAGAGAGCAAGCAAAAAAAAATTTCGATGTTGTAAATGCCACTAAAGTCTTGCACTGAATACTAGAAGTAAACTTTCAATGTACATAGAAAAAAGTTGAACTGTATCACATAAATCGTCGCAAGCCTCCCGGATTGAAGACGCCCCGAACAACCTCTCTGAGGTGATCCTTTGAGCCGCTCCCGGACGCTGTTTTAAACAGCTTTACATCTCAATGCGATTTGAAGATGGACTTCTTTTAGCACGACATGAAGTCATGGCTTAGGAACAGTGTATGGCTTTATTTTTTTTAGCACGACGTTAAGGTTTGGCTTAGGAACAGTGTTTGGCTTTATTTTTAGGGTTCCGTAACCAAAGGGTGCCAAAAAGAACACTATTACTAAGCCTCCAATGTCTGTCCATCCGTCCGCCTGTCACAGGACTGTATCTATTGAACCGTACGCGGTAGAGTATATCTTTTGCCGGTACAATAATAAATATAAAAAAAAAAGGATCCCATAAAAGATTTTTGAAAATTTGTTATTATTTCTCGATTTAGACAAACATTGACAGAATAAGTTATTACTGATACGACTGATACGTTAACTACAGATAACTTAGAAAAATAGTGTCCATACAAGAAAGAGTTTGGTTAACCTCACAACAGACGTCGTGTACATGCACGAGATATCATACGTCCTACATCAGAGTACTCATACAAGAAACGTGATTTTTGTATTTAAATATTGTATGGAATCCTTAGTGTGTGCGACTCGTACTCGGCCGGTTCTATTTTTAAATACACAAACCGAATATTTTATGTACATAGACTAAAAAATATATATTAATTACTACCGACGTTTAATAAATAATTAATATTATTTTAACTAATTACATATGAAAACAAAGAATTGAATAAATTCAGGCGCCTACAGGAAAGATAAAGACAAAGATACGCGGTCAAAAAAAGAATTGCGAGCGGCTCTTGAATTTTCTCAAAAAATATCTACATGCCATTTGATTCGAATGACACCCCAATCATAATTTTCGCAGAATACGAAAAAGCTTTGGTGTGTGTAATTTAAGTGCGAATGACGAAGGCGCGAAGTGTTGAGGCGCGAAAGAACTCAGGCGCGAAGAGCCGAGGTGCGAATGTATTTAGGTTCGAAAAATCCCATACAAATTCACCGATCAGGTGTTAAAATTTGTATATATTCTATTAGGGATTCTGATTACGTCATTAAAATATTGCTAGGGAGTACAGAATCACCCTTTATAGTAAACAAAGTTTTGATTATTTGCTAAACTTGCTTAAAGTAATTCTCTCCAAAGATTGATTAAATAACTTCCTGTCCGATACGGCCCCTGTCATTTTGATACAAACTGTTTTTTTCAACTTCCGGTTGTCAAAAAGTGAAGACGTAAAATAGGCTCTCTGAGATAAATTTGTGTTTATATGAGTAATATATCCGTATTTGTTGTGAAATAAGAAAGGAAACCAACCTCCATAACCTCTAGAAAGGTATGTCACATCATTTATCTGCATCAGCACTGCACAAAATACTAAAACTTGAGACGAAATATTTAACTGGAGAAATAACAGAAAGGATTTTGAATTTGAGTTTTGTTTTGAAACACTATTCAACCAATTAAAAGAGAGAATTTTAACTACATCATAACCGGTGCTCAAACAGCTTAGACAATTAACTGACATATGGTATTGACATTTTAAAGAAACTGACATTGACAGATATTGAAATCATAGACAATATAAATTTATTTAAAAGCAAAAGAAAATATAGGTATACAGCCAAATCATATGACATAATTATAAATAACAAAATGTCAACTGGTAAAGATATTAATAAGAAAAAAATGCCTATTAAAAAACCTAAGGAGATGAGTGAAATAAGTTGCAAAGCATCCATCGCAACTAGGAGAAAGAAATGCCTACTCAAATCAACATCTTCTCTTCAAGATACGCAAATGACTCCCCTTTTACACATATCAGCTAAAGAAAATACACAAACAGAACCTGCACGAATAACCTCTCTAGACAAAATAATTTCTGACGAACGCATACAACAAGAAATTTGTTGTTCACCACCAACTACTACTGATACACCACCAAATATTTCAACCCCAATACAGTTGGACTTGAGCACAGAGCAAGAGAATATTAGCATTAATATACCAACAAATAATACATTTAGTGGCTTATCTGATGATGAAGATGATATTGAAGCAGAAATAAAAGAAAGACAAACAAACTACACTTTACACAAGAGCTGTCCAGAGTTAAGTGGATCGCCAACTGATAACTTAGAGGAGCTTAAAAAACATTTGACTAAGGCATTAACGGAGTTAGCATCGGCTCACAAAGAAATTGAATGTCTGATTACTGAAAAATTTTCCTTAAAGAAACAAATAAAAGGATATAAAACAAAAGTACAACAGCTAACATCACTATGTAAAGCAAGCCCAAAAATGACCCCACAAACATTAAATAAATTAAGTACTAGACGTAACAATACTGAAGATATAAACGTAAAAGTTAATATGACAAGTAATGAAAAAAATAATAAAACAGTATCACTTTCGCATCATTTGCATGAAAATGAAAAAACTGCGAGACAGCTATATACAAAATCGGACACAGAAGACCAGATGACTCTACAAGAATATCATAATCAACAGGGAAATATGGGACTACGTAGTACCAAACAAGAAACTCAAAATATAAAGAATAGTTTAAAGGAACATGTTAACATTGAAGACAAACAGCACAAGGACAAAGTAATTATACTTGGCGATCAACAAGCAAGAGGAGTTCAGAAAATCCTACAGCAGTTAATAGGACTTCAGTATGAGGTTTTTAGTTTCTGGAAAGCTGGAGGTAATATATCAAACATTTTATCCTCATGTAAGTCAGAAATCTCTAGCCTTAATCAAAATGACTATGTTGTAGTTATAGGTTTTAGTAATGACGAAAGTATGTTTATAACAAGATATGTACTAGCTTCGTGGCTATCTTCTATTCCTAATACTAATATAATAATATGTGAAACTGCTTTTAATAGTCACTTAAATGAGTCAAAACTAAACTACGATATAAAACATATAACTACGCAATTTCAAAATACTGTATTCTTGGATATGGATTATTCTAGAAGTATACCAAAAGCTAAATTTTTCGCTATCAACTTATGCCGAAACATCTTACAAGAAATTTTAAGAATCGACTATCGGATGAGATATAAAACGTATCAAATTAAAAACAAAACTATAATTCGCATGGTTAAAGATGTTAGTACTCAGACAGATATGACATATGTAAATGAACAGGTGCAAATGAATTCCGATACAGTCAACACAATTAACCACTCATTGACTACTTCACATGAAATTAATGATAATAAGCTAAGTAATGATTTATTTCGAGACTAAAAAGATAAAATTGACTATATTACATCAAAATATAAATGGACTTATTTCTAAATCAAATAATATTACAGTATGCTTGGATGATATATCAGAAGATTACAAAAATATTGACATACTCTGTTTTACTGAACATAACATGGTCATTGATGATTGTAGTTTCTTAAATATCCCCAATTATAATCTTGCTGCTCTTAGCACTCGTAAAAACAGACACGGAGGAACCTGTATATTGGTACAAAATGGTGTCAATTATAACATATTTGACAGTTTAACGAAATTTAATATCAGAAATGTATTAGAAATATGTGCAATAGAGCTATGTGACCTAAAGTATATTATAGTATGTATATATCGACCTCCCAAAACAACTGAATATTATTTAAATCTATTTTTCGAATATTTTAATGACGTATTAGATATACTGAGCATAAAAAATAATCATAAAATAGTAATATGTGGCGATTTTAATATAAATGTATTAGTCAAAATGGAAAAATCGTGTAAAACATTTGAAAATATTATAAAGAGCCACAATCTAAATATATCGGTCTCAGAAGTTACGCGCCCAAGTAGTGGAACATGTTTGGACAATATTGTACACAATGTTTATGGAAGCAAAACGGAAGTGTTGGAACTTGCTATATCCGATCACAAAGCACAAATAATAATGTGCCCGGCCAATAAAAAACCATTATTCAATTATTGGTTCTCCATGAGACGCGATTTAAATGAAGAAAATATGAAAAAAATCCACGAGGCTTTAGGAAAACTGTCATTTAACCTTTAACTGGTGACAAGCGGTCTCACAGGCCGAGCGGCCTCGGTGAATTGTCATTTCACCCCCTTCCCCGCACGTAATTCATTTGTGCGCCTGAGTACCTTTGATTTTAGTTGCGTCCACGCTGTGGAAGAGATAGCTACGTCGGACAGGCCCAAATTGGTAAGTTATATCTATGTTAAGTTTGTTAGCGGCCTCTCAGACCGTATGTCACCACTTACGTTACTTTTTGTAAGTAATATTTTGTATTGTATTTTTTGTTTTTTTTAGCTATTATTTGCAATGAATAATTCCGAACCTCCAAAAAAGAAGTGTAGGGAGTCGGGTGCATGGAATGCAGTGCCAAACACTGGTATACAGATTCCTTTGGCATCCGAAAATCATCAAAGAATAAATTTGTTGCGTATTTTGGGTCCTGATTTGTCACCTGAACCACAAAACCCCGAAAATAAGACAATAACACGGAAAGAGGTGCCAGTTGTCCTTCTAAACTTAATCTTAAATCAAATTACCAATGTTATTCGTGTGGAAAACATGTGTGCTTGCAGTGTGCGAAACAGTTATACCCCAACTGCCAATAAAAATAACCAAAGTTTACCCATTGTCAATTTCGTGATTATAGACTTCTGATAAGAGCTATAATTGTTTTTTAGTTAATTTGTATGTTAACTTCAAGGAAATACAGTATTTTTGTTAAAATTTGTTAATTTACTTTTTTTAACTAATAATTGTTTTTCTTATGTCTAGTTTTTTAATTTTAGTGCCTACAGACTTTCTGATGGAAAGTTCCTAATTAAAAATTATATTTATAGAATACTACATTGTTTAATTTTATTACTTAATATTCCATTAAACATTTTTAAACAACAGCGATCTGCAAACATACACAGTTTTCATGTTATTGACCAAATACGGCAGCGGTCTCTCAGGCCGCTCGTCACCAGTTAAGTTACAAAAAAACCATGTCACCAGTCAAAGGTTAAAGAAGTGTTTGAAGCAAAGAATGGGAACACAGCTTTTGACTGTTTTTATGACGAGTTTAAATTATTTTACGATATGTGCTTTCCTATAATTAGAAAGAAAAATATGATAAAATTAAAACCAAAGTGGATATCTAGAGGCATAAAAAGATGTAGTAAAATTAAGAGAACTCTTTTATGGAAATATAGAATATCAAAAAATACAAATGACAAAATAAATTTCAAAAACTATGCAAAACGATACAACAAAATAATTAAATTGACGCAAAGATCTCAAAACAACTACTACATACAAAACTCTTTTAACAAATCAAAAGCTACATGGAATATTATAAATCAAAACAAAAAGTATAACTTACCTAAGGAAAATATAAAACTGAAGCACGAAAATGACCAAATAACAAACCCAAGAGCAGTTGCAGAGAGGTTTAATGAGTACTATACACAATCAGTAAACAACAAAAAGAAAAATATCGGCACACACAATTACAAAAGCAAAGCTTTGAATAATTCAATCTTTTTAAAGCCAACAGACGTCAAAGAAATTGCTGACATAATAAAACGTCTAAAAAACACAGCTAGTACTGGGTATGATGACATTAGCACTAAAGTTGTAAAAAGCGTATGTGAAAAAATTGCTCCTATTTTGAGTTCTATTTTTAATCAATGCATAGAAGAAGGTGTATTTCCGACGAAATTAAAAACTACAATAATAAAGCCAGTACATAAAAAGGGTAGTAAAACTGATATAAATAACTTTAGACCTGTAGCATTGATAACAATATTCACAAAAATTTTTGAAAAAGTAATTTATACAAGATTCTGCAATTTCTTTGAATCACAATCAATATTCTCGAAGGAGCAAAAGGGATTTCGGAAAAATAAATCAATCGATACGGCTATTTATGAATTCCTTGAATTAATATACACAAAGATGAACAAAACAGAGTCAGTATTTGCCTTATACTTAGATATGACAAAAGCCTTCGACTATGTAGAACACGAAACACTACTAAACATTTTAGAATCATACGGGGTGAGAGGTATTGCACTAAAGCTACTGACATCGTACTTAACTGACAGACAACAAATAACATATATTACAAAAATTTGCACACAAACAAAAATGGAAAAAATATACAAATCTTCCAAAAGAAAAGTTACCCAGGGCGTGCCTCAGGGAAGCATATTAGGACCACTTTTATTCATAATATATGTGAATGAGTTACCGAAATCAACAATGAATAAAACGATACTCTATGCGGATGACTGCACTGTTGTATGCTATAATGTAGATGACATAAAAAAATCTTTAAATCTCATTGACACATGGCTCAAGACTCATAACCTAATCATTAATGTAAAAAAGACTAGTGTAACTAAATTTGCTCAGCGACAAAAAGAATCAATCTGTAAAATTGTCTGTAAGGGCACAGAAATTTGTGAGACAAACACTGCAAAATTTTTGGGCCTTTATATTGATAGTAATATGAAATGGCAATCGCATATTGACTATGTGGCAAGAAATGTTTTTAAATTTTCATATGCTCTACGTATGTTGAGGAAGGTGGCCAATAAAGAAACTGTATTAACTGCATACCATGGTTTCGTCGCATCACGACTCAGATATGGAATTATTTTTTGGGGGAATGCTACAAATGTTCATAGATTGCTAATAGCGCAAAAAAGTTGTATACGTGCTATCTGCAACCTAAAAATACGAGATTCCTGCCGTCCGCATTTTAAAAATCTAAAAGTTTTGACGTTTCCTTCCCTTTACATTTATGAAGTTGCAATCCATGTAAGACGTAATCCTCATCTGTATGCGAGTGTCAATAGTGCAAGACGTCGCGATTTTTTATATAATAGGCCTAATGTAAAAACTACTCTTTTTAAAGAGAGTATATTCGGTATGGCTCCGAGAGTATACAATAGGTTACCGAAAAATATAAGAGAATGTCAAGATTTCAAAGTCTTCAAAAAACTTCTGTTAGAATACTTAACTGGAAAAGCATATTATACAATTGAAGAATTTTTTAATGACTATTGATATATAATGAAATAATAAGACTCATACATTTCTTGTGACTAACTACTTGGTTTATTTATATTTAATATTGTTTAATGTATTGTGACATAAATTGTAAAAATGACATGTACCTATTTAAAATTTGTATGCCTGAATGGCGAATCGCAGCTTGTACTTATCCAATTAATCTAAGAACTATGTAACCTGTGATAGACAAATAAATATTTTGAAGTTTGAAGTTTGAAGTTTGTAGCATTCAAACACCAAACGGCAAGTTGAATAATAACTGAATATTTAGTGTCTAATGGAGAGTCTTCCATGCTGGTTTGGAAGAAAAGAAAGAAGAATGAAGAATGTACCAGCTGCTTCTCTTCCCGCACAGATCGTAAAAACCGATCGAGGGAATGGGCAAATCTGACGAATCATATTAGTAAGCAATGCGGTTAGCTCATCACTATTTTGCCGTGTGGTATCCGGCAGAGTAGAATAGGACCACTCCAAATCTTCCGTGGATGTCGTAGAAGACGACTTAGGAAATACAAGCTAAACAAAGCTTCTAAACATCTGTGAGACCTCTCCAACCCGTCTGGCCAGCGTGGAGATTGTAGGCCAAGTCCTCTGGCTGCTCTGGCCCAGTATGGCTCTAGTAGTACAGAGAGGGTCGTGCTCCTGTAGTGGAGACTAAAAAGGACCTGATGATTACTAAAATGGAGAGTCTTTCATGCTGGTTTGGGAGAAAAGAAAAATGAAGAATTTACCAGCTGCTTCTCTTCCCGCACAGATCGTAAAAGCCGATCGAGGGAATGGGAAAATCTGACGAATCATATTAGTAAGCAATGCGGTTAGCTCATCACTATTTTGATTCCATTTTCCACTCCATACCTACTTTGTGTAAGGCAATAACCGCAATTCTATTTTCTTTAACGCCCTATTCCATTTTGTAAATTTGGTAATGAACACGAATAAATATGTGAACTGGCGCGAAATCGAAATAACTTTTTCAAGTAATAAACGCGTTCTAAATTTAAAATAACTAGTAGTTCGCTGCGAACGTGGACCTCGCGATTATTTAATTATCCTGATAATTGCGTGAGCTAGCCACTATTATACTGATTTTGATAAGCATTGTTGTCATAGTGCTATTGTTTAGATTACTTCAAAAGCACTCTTTTTATTTTGCTCACCACGACTTATTTCAAATTAACATACAATGAACACGATGTCCTTACTTTCTTGTACCAATAGTTAACATTCATTTCTATCCAAACAAATAAACTAACATACAATGTTAAACCCCTTTTTTATTACTGTTGCCCAAATAGTTGAAATAGTTTTCCCTTCCAATCCCTAAATGTATGAGTTACATCTAATCAATATGACAAAATCAAAACCGGGTTTCAGTACAACATCTGTGAGGCGTTTAGCCACGGAGCATTCCGTGCGTTTAGCTCTCGATAGTGAAACGTGTAGCTGAAGAGCTGCGTTGGTTGCACTATCGAGCAAAATTTGAGAAGGTCCTCACAGAAAAATAAATATAATTTCACTAAGGGACAAATAAATGCAACAGTTTCGTCATATCTGAAAGACTATGGTTATTAACGGAATCACAACATTGGACATTTTAGAAATATAATTTTCGTACCAAATATTCCATAGGCGTTTTTGAGTGTTTGAAAATGTTAATAGGCCTGCGACTTAAAAGAATCATGGCGAAATTTGTACAAATTAAATTAAAAAAAAAGAGAAGGTGAAAATTTTTTATATGATTACTACGGCTCTGGTCAACAACTTGAATTAATCAGAATATTTTTTAAAGACGGGGAAAAAAGATATTTATTTATTTAAATACTGATTTTTTATTCGATATCCGGACGCATATTAATAATTTATGAGTTAATATCCGAACACTACTTTCAACTGACACGTTAAAATATATTAATTTATGGCAACACAACGCAAGCAGGCAACCATCCGCTAAAATCTCAGAACAATAACTAAAGCATAGAAGGAAGGTAATAATAAGAACTATTTACACGTTGGATGCACTCTTTCGTCTTACGTACTAAACACTGTGATAAAAAGAGTCGAACATAGTTCCATCACTTTCTTATTTTGTAAGGTTGTACCAGGGCTATGTACTTGTAGGTCCCAAAGTCCCATTATACTACAGACAAATAAAAAAGTAAGCCACAGTCTATGTTTGCAGAAGGATAAAATAGCTGTCATAAATTTGGCGTATAATGTTTACATGGCGTCGTGTCCGAAGTAGTTATGACTCTCTATGTTCGAACATTATTTTGGACGATTTAAAGATCTGTTTCGATCAAATTTACATATTTTAATCATTGCAAGTGAAGTGAAAAATTACCTGTTATGTTCCTGGTTGCAGTTCATACGCTTCCGAGAAAGAAAATGAGCGTGAGATTTTGACATTCCATCGGTAAGATGTTTTTCATAAGTAAAGTTATTGTGAATGTTTTTCGTAGTGATTTTATGATATTATTAATGTAAGATTTCATTATTTTTACTATAAATGTGACGAAATGTTAAAGTACAACCGTTTAAGAAAGTTATTCTGTATGTTTACATTGTGTGATAGTGATGTCCCAACTGCTAGTGTAAAGTATCGATGTATGTGGAATTTCACAGTAATTAAGATTTTATAATATTAAGCCTTTGCCGCTGGGAATTTCGGGATATTTTTCCTTAGGTGTTTATTGTTTACTGCGTTAGGTTAAAAACACAATCAAAATGAAAATAGTGAATTTTTGACTCAGTGGCTTGGCCTATTCACATGTGTATTGATGTTGACTACATATATATCCTTTAGTCGCCTTGAACGACATTCGTAGGATAAAATGAAGTTTTCCTTTCCTATCTCTATTCTGCAACCCACTTTATATATTAGCATTAGGGGGACGTTTAATCTATATTTGAAGTCTACTAAGTACTGATATACTCATTTGAGTTAATAAAGACAGAGTTTCAGCTATATAATTCAATACCTAGTTTATTTAAAAACATGTCTTGTAACTTATATCAATGCTTTTACTTGCTATATATTTATTTCAGAATTCCTGAGGATGTTGCTTTAAGGAAAAAGTGGCTGGATGCAATTTCAAGAACGCACTTGTAAAATAAAAGGCAGGAAAGTCAGAAGGCTACTGCTGTATTTAACTTTCCTGAAACAGAGGCGCTTTTTGACTTCGTTGACACTTACATAAAGAATCTAAAGTTTACAGATGGCCCCAATGTTGTAAACTCAAACAGAAAAACTGGTTTTCTAGGATTTATTACTTGTATAAATTCATTGAAACGTATTTATTCAACTTTCGTTGTAGATCAAAGTTGTCCTCTGCATTGTTTATGTACCTACAAATTAAATCAGGATCATATCGAGCTATTTTTCTTTACGTGGATTCAATAATAATCCATCGGCGCGGATGTACCAGTCAGCTTATAAGAAGTTATTGGTACATGCTCAATTCAAAGATGGTGCACAAGGCAACTGTTTGTCATTAGAGTATATTACTATTTTAAATTTTTCTCGAAAAAAGAATTAAACTGACTGCATAAATCAAAGCAGTGATCGACAACGTTTGAATGAGGGTGTAACATTATTTCACTTAAAAAAAAATGTAGCGGAACCCAAGGAAAAAATTAGAACGTTTTTGACAAAAATGATACTATTTAAAGGGCAATAAATAATTTAGTTTATATACATAGTGTTTTGAATAACTTAATCCTTTCCATTTAAACTTCCCTCTCCCGTTTTTACCCTTTAGGTACGGAACCCTAAAAATATAAAAGCAATTATTGCTAATTCTCTAATGACGACCTCTGTGGCCGAATGGTTAACACGCCAGGTTGGCCTGGTTCTGCGTTCGATCCCCGGTCAGGTCATAATGAAAAATGACCTTTTTCAGATTGGCCTGCGTCTTAGATGTTTATATATATATATGTATTTGTAATAATATATAGTATCGTTGAGTTAGTATCCCATAACACAAGTCTCGAACTTACTTTGGGGCTAGTTCAATCTGTGTGATTTGTCCCTATATATTTATTTATTATTATGAGAAAAGTAAATTATCTTCCAAATCGGTTGGTATAATGCTTGTTCGCCAACCTAGTTGTATAAAAGTAAAACAAAGGAACTATGTTACGTAAAACGACAAATATTTATTTTAAAACCATTATCGATAACAAATATGTTTTGTTCGATAAAATGCCACACACTATGCAAGAATGACATATTGTACAATATATAAAATGTATAGCTAAACCCGGTACAACCCTGTGAATTTGGAAGCTGTAGTGATATGTCTGACTCTTTTTAGCACAGTGTTTAGTATATAAGACGAAAGAGTGCATCCAACGTGTCAACAGTTCTTATTAATACCTTACTTCTATGCTTTAGTTATTGTTCTGAGGCTAAAATAAAAATAAAAATCTGTCAATCCGACTGACATTTTCTCATTGACTTGACAGTTTGACAACCATTGTGAACTTTTTTTATTCTATTCTATTCTAAGGAAACCTCAATACTGCTATATAATTCATCTTCTTTTTTTATTTTTTTTTCTGTACATTCGATGTATGGGCGTTCGCCATGATTATTTTAGAAATATAAAATGCCAGGTCATTTAATAGTTTCGTATTCGGGTGACTGAGCTTCGGTCGGCATGATAATGATGATTAAGGTTCTAAAAACGAGACATGCGTTTTGCTTTCTAACCCTATGTATGTGGTTTTGATGTGTACCCGTCAATGTTTAATTTTTTTAGCCCCAATGGACATATTACCCCCGTTTCTTCGCTTGAGCGACATACTTATAAAACTTTTGATTTTCATACGTATCAATTTTCTGGCTTGTTTTGTCCGGACAACCTCCCAGCTCCTTTTTAAATTGGCTTAGTTTCTCTCGCAGAGTGCTGCACTCCATACTCCTCTTTCTATGCTTCGGCTTTATCTTCCAAATATGGTTTTCGTACGTCTGGATTCTACATCTGTATTTATCTTTCGCCCACCAAATCCCTTTTCTTTGTCTCTATTGTGTCTATTTTGCGGAATTGTTTCTTCTTACACTACTTTTTTCATTCATTTTTAGGGTTCCGTACCCAAAGTTGCCCAAAGGGTAAATACGGGCCCCATTAATATCGCTCCGCTGTCAGTCTGTCTGTCTGTCCGTCCATCTCTCACCAGGCTGTATCTCATGAACCGTGATAGTTAGACAGCTGAAATTTTCACAGATGATGTATTTCTGTTGCCGCTATAACAGGAAATACAAAAAAATAGATTAAAATAAATATTTAAGGGGGCTCCCATTCAACAAACGTGATTTTTTTTGCTTGTTTTTGCTCGATATTGATAACGGCAACAGGTAGACGATTGAAATATTCATAGAATATTTCTTTATATATATATATATATATATATCCTTAAAAATAAATATTTAAGGGGGCTCCCATTCACAACAAACGTGATTTTTTTGCTTGTTTTTGCTCGATATTGATAACGGCAACAGGTAGACGATTGAAATATTCATAGAATATTTCTTTATATATATATATATATATATATATATATATATCCTTAAAAATAAATAATGAAATGAAAATAAAACTAATATTAAAGGGGGCTCCCATGCATCAGACATATTTTTTTTGCCATTTTTATAGATAACGGTACGGAAACCTTCGTGGCCGACTTGCACTTGGCCGGTTTTTTTATCAGCTTTTATTGTGAAAGAATTGAAACTGTAAAATGTTGTAATCGGGCTCAAATCAGATCAGTGATTTTTATAATTATCTTCCACCACCATAAAGTTAAGTACAATGCGAAATCGCAGTTAAATTGGTTGTAAATAACTCCTTTAATTTTTGGTTGCAGGCTTAAACCCGAACAAACATATACAAACTTAAAATTAAAGATAAATAAAAACTTATTTTAAATATCCCTACGCATTTTTGGACCTCTGTCTCCATCTGTTGGAGAAATTTGGAACTAACAAGAATTTATTATGGAAATTTTCATGGACTGGTATTTTTTTCTGTTCTAAAGGAACGAAATTAAAAATAAGAAAGTCACTTGAAATTGTACTTGGAACAGACAGCGAAAAAAATATTTGCAATAATGAAAAAATCACATTTTCTTGCGCGGCTCGAAGTCTAATCTTTTCGATCGGGTAACAACCGTACTGTGACTGAGCCAACCATTCGATAAGCATAGAGGAGAAAGTAC